>OW028741.1:22679100-24018650 GCA_932294355.1 Aporophyla lueneburgensis | reverse complement strand
TGTTTGTTGATCTCAGTCCACTCCAGTTCCGCAAATGTTACAAATTCCTTTAAATTTTCCCTCCTTAACGCAGAAGATGAGAAGTGGCTGTAAATTTTCAATATGACAGTTTCCACATCAAGATTTAATTTGTTCATAGCATGCTTGAATGTATTATGCAAAACGTGAGCTAGACATCCTGCTTTCATAATATTTGGATTTTTATCTCTCGTCTCGGACTCGTCTACGTGACCATCTCAGCTTCGAAAACTTCAAGAAAAACAAGTCTGTCAACTTTGAAGAGTTGCGAGAATATGACGTCATTGCCCCTGAAGAATTTTTTTTATTAGAAAAGGTTTAATAATTTTATTTAACTACTAGCTCCTGCCCACGACTTCGTCCGCGTTAAATTTCTTGTTTCCCCGGTCCTTCCCGTCGCGTCTAATCGCCTATCCGTGCGATTTTCCCCGTTTTTGCAACATTTTTCATTACTGCTCCGCTCCTCTTAATTGTAGCGTAATGTTATATAGCATATAGCCTTTCTCGATAAATAGGCTACTCAACACAGAAATAATTTTTCAATTCGGACTAGTAGTTCCTGAGATTAGCGCGTTCAATCAAACAAACAAACTCTTCAGCTTTATATTATAAAGTAATAAGTATAGATGTGATATGTTGAGAAGGAGATTAGATTCAATTTAGCTAACTAAGCTAATTAGTAAGTAGTTTGAAGAAAGATTTTGTTGTTAATATTTCTTTACTATGTTTCCGAAGAATGGATTGTGTGAATCGAGACATAGACAACCTGCGACATACTGACTTGCCCTTTTCACTTAGATTTCACCGTCTAGTAATATTATGAGATGACGGCTAATAGATGCTGTAAATACATATAGTTAGGGAGCTGGCGAGCAAAATTTCGATATGATCAGCACACAAGGCAGACGTTATTAATAGTGATAATTATACCCTAAGAAACATCAAGGACCTCGTCTGCCACCATGGTGGCGCTGCGTTGTAAATTTACAGGGTTTCAAAAATGTTTAAAAAAAGGTGTGCTATATTATGCGCACACGTCTGCCGCTGGGGCAGATGATCACAGTCATCCTGGAAGCTCAAAGAATCGAAAAGGCAGACATCCAGGGCTCTGACTTTTGTAGTTTTCAATTTTTTTATTTATTTTTATGATTTAAAAAACTGTATATGAAGTGCACACTTGGCAGATTTGAATTGTTCGATTAAAAATAATGAGAAGAACCACGGAAAAATAGTCTGCCAATATGTTGCCTCTCACCTAACCTCACTTAACCTGTTGATTGCCGCTAATTACAGACACAATTAAAAACCATTGTGTCTATACCAAATGTGGTATCTCAGGGACTTAGAGGTTAATATTATAAAGCTGAAGAGTTTGTTTGTTGATTGAACGCGCTAATCTCAGGAACTACTAGTCCGAATTGAAAAATTATTTCTGTGTTGAGTAGCCTATTTATCGAGAAAGGCTATAGGCTATATAACATTACGCTACAACTAAGAGGAGCGGAGCAGTAATGAAAAATGTTGCAAAAACGGGGAAAATTGCACGGATAGGCGATTAGACGCGACGGGAAGGACCGGGGAAACAAGAAATTTAACGCGGACGAAGTCGCGGGCAGGAGCTAGTAGTTAAATAAAATTATTAAACCATTTCTAATAAAAAAAATTCTTCAGGGGCAATGACGTCATATTCTCGCAACTCTTCAAAGTTGACAGACTTGTTTTTCTTGAAGTTTTCGAAGCTGAGGTGGTCACGTAGACGAGTCCGAGACGAGAGATAAAAGTCCAAATATTATGAAAGCAGGATGTCTAGCTCACGTTTTGCATAATACATTCAAGCATGCTATGAACAAATTAAATCTTGATGTGGAAACTGTCATATTGAAAATTTACAGCCACTTCTCATCTTCTGCGTTAAGGAGGGAAAATTTAAAGGAATTTGTAACATTTGCGGAACTGGAGTGGACTGAGATCAACAAACACGTAACAACAAGATGGATTTCATTGGGTACTGCAATACAAAAGATTATGAAGGTTTATCCAGCCATCATTTCTTACTTTATATCCATAGGCAATGAATGCCCAAAAGTCATAAAAACATTGCTTTGTATAACAACAGACGACGAGAGCGACGTAGAATCGTATATGTTCGGCAAGACGTTTTTGTATTTAAGTTTTTGTGCCAATATTTGCACAGTGTTTGAGAAGGCAAGTTTGGTGTTGCAAAATAAGTCAACTAGTTCGACCCAACTATACAAAATTTTGGCAGATGTGGCAGAAAGCCTAGAGACAAGATTGAAACATTTTTATGGATCCCATTTGCGTATTGCCGGACACCGTGCAGAAAATACTGTTTATAAACAATGTATATCGGATTTCAAGGAATTTTACCAAAATGCGCTGAATTATCTTCAAACCCGCTTTGATTTCGATGAATCGAATCCGCTGAAAAAATTGGAACCATTGTCACTTGATGGGAATTTAAATTTTGCAGAACTTTGTGATGCTGCTTCAATTATGGGATTTGACTCCGAAGAAGGATTTTCTACGGACGAGTTATTTGAAGACTACAGTGTGGTGAAGAATATACTACCACAGATCGAGCAAAAGCAAAGCGTTGATAAAAAATGGGTCCAAGTATTTAAAGTCGCAAAGGAGCAGGAGTTGAACGCATTATTTAGTGTTGTATCTCGTGCTTTGAGCATACCTCCTTCAAATGCGTATGTTGAGCGCGTATTTTCACAAATGACCATGAAATGGTCTTATATCAGAAATCGTTGCTCGGTAGATTTGATAAAAGCAGAATTGCTAATTTCTTTGAATATGCATATATCTTGTTCAGACTTCATAAATAAATACAGAAATAATATAGATTTACTAAAAGCGGCTCGTAACAATAAGAAATACACATGGAAAAAATAATTATATAAAATAAATACAAATATAAACACAAAATAAAGTATAATTTTCCTTTGACTGTCTCATAGGTATTTTTTTTTTTTTCACCAAACTCCGGACGTTTCATAAGGATGCCCGATCGTCCCGTTTTTTTTTTCCCTAAAGGTGGCAACCCTGGCTACTGAACTCCACAGCAGAACGCCATAAGACATGATACTGTGGAAATAAGCAAAGTACACTAATCTAATTGTAGCTATATCAGTCAACTGCCTTGTTTTTCTTATTGCATATGCATCTGAACTTAATCTACCCGAAATTGCTGTAATTTAGAATCCAAAGTAATTCCTAGAAAAAAAAGTTTCCAATATAGCATATAGTTTCTTGCCATCACGTTTTAAATTTAGACCTACTTGTCGTACATTTGGTAATGAGAACTTAATACATTTAGACAAAAAATAGGAATTAGGTACAATGGGTCAGGACAGACTGTCAGCATTCGCAGTTTTATCTAAAGAGCCAAATATAGCATCTAATCTGGATTACGACACATTTATTCAGGAGTTCAGTAAGGCTGAAAGCAGAAAAATTATGTATCTTTAACTTTTTAGTGATAGTTGAGGGATATTTAATATTGATAAATAATTACAATGAGGAAGTTTGCATTTTTATGAATAAAAATTAGAGTTTTTTTTTTTTTAAATCTTTGTTCTCTTGCGTCATCCATCAGGGGGCCTCGCAAAATATATCTTGCCCACATCAAATTTAAGTCTTGCCCCGCCACTGATCTATATACGTATTTTACACAAATAAAACGTGATTTAAAACGTTAAAGACTGTTCCTACCCAGATCCTAATCCTATTCAGATTACATTCAAGCATGCAATTAAAAAAAAATACTTTCTAATTAGAGTTCCAAGCGCATTTCGTTTCTGCTTGGCATTGAGAAAAACTATGATTGCATAGATTTCAGCTCCAGAAGTTTAATCGTTACCGTGAGTTTAGAGGATAATATTAAACAAACTTATAAGAATAAAACTATAAAGAATAACAATAATCCCATGCAATACCCGCTGTCCCTTGATTCTGTGAATTTCAAACAGTTATACAGCTGAAAATCAGTAAGCAAAGTGTCTGCCACATGTTTTTTCGAATCCACAGAGTCATAGTGAATCGAATGGGCGCAATGAGAACCGCGTGCAAATGACTTAGTAGAGCTTTTTTTTTTTACAATTTTACAACTCCGTCCCATGATATTGCAGAGTCCTGAATGTCTGCCTCTTCGATTTTATTCATTTCCAAGATGATTGTGACTATGAACTCCAGAGGCATACATGTGCAAATGATTTAATACCCCGATTTTTTAAAGCAACTTCAGTCCGCTGTTACGCGAAAACGCAGCGATATAGGACCTTAATTGGTTAGACCAAATCAATTCGTAATGATTTAAACTGCAATCCACCTCGACGTGAAACGTGTGCAAATCATATACCGAAATGCTCGCCACCTAATAGGGATTCAGGTTGGAGAATGTTACAAAATACCTATTTTTGTTTCCAGCCAAGTTTAATGGTGAACAAACAATTATTTTTACGGAATATTCTGTTATCAGGTAAAGCAGGTGATTGGCGCAGTTACTTCGACGAGGAGATGACACAACAAGCTGAGCGGTGGATAGAGGAGAACCTGCGAGATACCGACCTGCGTTTCCCTAATTTATAAAAATATAATTAACTATCAGCACTTGAGTTATTCAAATAAATAATTCTGTACTTAAAATTAAGCCAATAGTTTTCATTAAATGCCAAAAGCCCTTACTTAAATATTAATTAAAAGTTTGGATATAATATGATATAATAATCTATACAAATAAATAAAATTGGAGTGTCTGTTTGTAATATTAAGATAACCACTTTTTACGTGTATATGGATGTATACACGGTACATATACCAAAACAACACTTTTTACCATTTTTGTCTGTCTGTCTGTCTGTTTGTTCCGGCTAATCTCTGAAATGGCTGGACCGATTTTGACGGGACTTTCACTGGCAGATAGCTGATGTAACAAGGAGTAACTTAGGCTACTTTTATTTTAGAAAAATACCTGCGTTAATTTCCGATATCCACGCGGGCGAAGCCGCGGGCAAAAGCTATATAATATAATATTTATTAGCAAAGAACATTTGACACAAGTTTGCATACACATATTTGTCAAGTACAGTCAAATTCAATTGGAGCCCTGTTTCCTAAACTAGGAAGATCCTGTATCTTAGGATGCAGTGTCTTCCAGTGGCGCAGGTAACTAATAAGCCGATTCCTGTCGGCTTCCCTTAGGAAATTATGACAGTCAGTAGTTCTCAGCAGTGTTTAATAATCACACTGAATGCATTTAATCTTACACCATAAAATTAAAGTATTACAAAACCCCAACCTACGTAAAAAAAATTGTCTTTATATTCCAACGAAAACAAAACATTTAAAGTGCGCGCGAATCTCCCGCGGCACCGCACGCGAACATTTTTCTCCAGTACAACTCGGTGACAACTCCGGGTTATGAACACATCAATTTCTATACAAAATAATCTCGTCATGACGTCACTTCAGGTCACGTGCCACGCATTTTTTGAGGCCTTGGGAAGCCGGAATAAGTCGAGTTATGAACGAGGAGTAGGAATATCGGTCCATTCGTTGAATTTCGTAAGCATTCGGGTCGCGTCGGGTGGAAGGTTCGGCCCTTCCCCCGGGCCCCTTAGCTCGCTCAACGCGACAGTAATTTTGTCATTTTAAATGTTTGATGACCATTGACGTAAATATAATAATAACCTTAAAATCTTTTATTTTGTTGATACTTGTAGTTAATTAGCATTTATTTCGTTGTGTTCACATAAGTTATTAGTGTAACAATTAGAATTTGATAATTGTGCGTTCGCAATTATTATTAGCAAGTTGAAATTACTTTTCAACCAACGAAAAAAACGGAGGAGGTTATCAATTCGACGCGTATTTTTTTTTTATTTATGACCACAGTTAGGCAATCGCCTGAGTAACGTAATCGCTGACTAATGCAGCGAATGCGCCCGTGCGTCAATATTAAACTGCACAATTGCAGATTCGTAAATTATAGTAAGAAGTTTTAGTTAATAGAAATATTATAATTGTAAATCAGTCTTGTAGAACATTTCAATCAATAAACATTGTTTTAATTCAAATAAATATCTTTTTAATAATAATCTCGTTCGCCGTAACTTAACTCTACGCGTAACTTTACATAGTAGTCCGATTGTGATAATTCTTTTTTTATTGGAAAGGGTATACTCCGAAGGTGGTCCTATATACATTTGGAAAACAAAATCGAACCCTAAGGGTCGGAAAACAGGGGATGATTTATTGTTCAATCACTCATTTTAATGTATAACCACGCGTAACTTTACATAGTAGTCCGATTTTGATATTTTTTTTTATTGGATAGAGTATACCTTGCCGAGTATTATAAGTACATTAAAGCCACAAAAATATATAAAATAAAAACTTTTTAACAAAAAATTAAACCGCCGAAAAAACTGAAAAGCAAAAAATAATAAACCTTAAAATTTTGAGTCGGCGCTGAAAAATCAATGGGCAAAGATCACTCAAAGCGCCAACTCATAATTTTAAGGTTTATTATTTTTTGATTTTCATTTTTTCGGCGGTTTAATTTTTTGTTAAAAAGCTTTTTTAGAGTAGATTTGAAAAGTTATTAGTAGGATGGCGGCATTAATAGTTTTAGATTATTTGCTTCGTGAGGAAACATGCTCTTCAAGGTTAAGTTTTGAAAATTAGAAACACATAATTAGGTTAGGTCGTGCTCGACCAGATATAAATCTAAACTACAAACGACGCGATGGGTTGTTCAAACATTTTAATATTTCCCTTTACGATAAATATCAATGGCTGACTGGTAGTTGTAAATTGAATAAGATGTTTCGTTCTCCATGTTTACTTTTCTCAGATTTTAGTAGTTTATGGAATAAAGGGGGTTTAACAGATATTAATAATCTGACGAATTCATCAAAAAAAACATGTACAGACTGAGAAGCATATTCGTAGCTGTTTAGATTTACATGACTTCGGGAATAGTAGGATAGAACCATTTTTCACTAATTCGCATGAAGCTCATAATAGGAAAGTAGCTTGAAATTGGAATTTAATGAAACGGTTTATTGACACCGTTATTTTGTTAGGTAAACTAGAAGTAGCTTTTCGCGGCCACGACGAACGTCCGAATTCTAATAACCGCGGTAACTATATTGAAACCTTGTTATGTCTGAGCAAATATGACACCGTAATGGACTCTCATTTGGAACTATGTTCTCCAGTTTAGCCCGCGTTTTCTGGTCTCTCTAGTGATATTCAAAATGATTTAATACATAATATTGCATCCGTGTTACGAGACCACATTAGAAACGAGATAGATAAAACTCAATTTCTGTCTGTAATGAAAATGATTGACGAAACTCCCGATGTTAGTCATAGGGAGCAATTGACTGTAATTTCTCGAAATTTATCTGAAACTGGAATTGAAGAACGATTCCAAGGTTTTTATGATGTTAGCGGAAGTCGCACTGCTGAAGTTTTATCCAAACAGTTGTTAGAAATACTTGACCAGTATCGTTGTAGGAATAAGTTAGTTGGTCAGTCTTACGACGGCGCAGCAGTAATGTCTGGTGAGCACGCTGGAGTACAAGCGAACATTCGCGAGGCATGCCCTATGGCAATGTTTATCCCATGTTACGCTCATATATGTATTAAATTTAGTACTTGGCCGTTCCCTTGAAAATATTCAGGAACTGAAAACTTTTTTTGGACAAGTAAATAGTATTGTATGGTTTTTCAACAAATCAACTAAACGGTCCAACCTTTTGAAGGACATAGCTGACCGTCGTATGCCCGGTGTATCAGAAGCCCGTTGGCACTATCACTCACGCATTATTAACCGGTCAAGTACCGTAATTACAGACACAATTAAAAAACGATTGTTTGCATACCAAATGTGGTTTCTCAGGGACTTAGAGGTTAATGTAATTTTTAACTGTAGATTAGACATGATAAATATTTTTAATTCGATGTTAGATAACCCCCAATCTTGGGATAGTGAATCTCTTTCCCTGGCAGAATGTTTCCTCAATAAGTTAGAAAACAGGCAGTTTTGTTTTTTTTTGCATGTTTTATCAGATTTTTTTTTAAAACCGACGTTCCTTTTAATTTATTGCAGTCAAAACAGATTGATATCGAAGTGGCAAACCGCGAAATAGATTCATTCAATAGTTGGCTTGCAAATGATTCTATAAATAATTTTGATTTTATTTATGACAGCGTCCAGGAATTCCATGAGCCGCCGCGACAGCGTAGACGACTAAATGCAGAATTAAACACTAGAACTATGTATCGGCGTCTTTTCATTGAAATAATAGACAATGTTAAGACGCAAATACAACACAGGTACCAATCAATTTCTCAAATGAGTTTTCTTAATTTACTTAATAAATCTAAGTATAGTTTTTATAGTAGATAATTTCCAGATGAAATATTATCTTCTTTGCTTTTAAAATTTCCGCAAATAATTGCGTTCACTGCTTTAAAGAACGAGTTGAAAGTCTTATACACAAGTCCGTCTTTGAAAAAACTACACTGGTCATCTAAAAAAACTACACTGGTCATCTAAAAAAACTACACTGGTCATCTAAAAAAACGGCCCACCTGCAGTTTTCCGGAAATCACGATTTTTCTTAAGCGAAACCAAACAAAATGATTTAGCAATGATTATGTTTAATTGACTCATTTATTTACACTAATTTTAGCACAATATAAATGAAAAAAATACTTTAAAAAATGAATTTTGATTTTAAAATTGATAAAAATAAAAAGAATAATTTTACACTTTTTTGGATAAATTTTAAACACGCTCTAATTTTGCAATTTTAAGTGTTACGAATACAATTGCTGCAGTTTAATATTGCTTGAATGATGGCCTGCATTCGCAGTCTTAGTGACCTAATCAAGGTTTTGATGGTCTCTTGAGGGATTCGGGTTCATTCTTCCCTGATGGCGGTTTCCAGGTTTTCTAAGGATGTAAAGGCTGGGTTACAGGCTCTGACCTTTTGTTTAAGGGTGTCCCACATGTGCTCAATAGGTTTAAGATCAGTTCTTGCTGGTTACGACATAACCAGAATGCCGACCTCTTTAAGGTGATCGGTGATAATGCGTGCTACGTGTGGCCGTGCATTATCAATTTATCATGCATAAGTTCAAAAATTTTTCCAATATAGCCGGCATATGGTGCCTCATGCTCTTCCAAGATCTCTGTGATGTAGCTTACCGCAGTTAAAGCACCACTTTTTATAAAAACCAGCTCCGTGCGTTCAGTTAAAGATATCCCAGCCCAAAACATTACAGAGCCCCACCATAAATGACAGTTTCTCTTATGCAACACTAGGCATCATGTTTATCTGGCCGTCGCATGACATAAGGGCGTTCATCAGAACCGTATAAAGTCATCAGTCTCTCATGACTAAAAAGAACTGACTCCCATTGACCTGTAGTCCCGTTGACGTGATTCTGCGCAAATTGAAGTCTGGCTTACCGATGAGGTGTGGTCAACTGTGGCACCATTGCTGGCTTGTGTGGTCTTAAATTCTGCTCACATAGTCTCTCCCTTTCAGTACTGTCACTTATAGCCACACCTTGATATTCACGTAAGTGTCGCTACAGCGGCGAGGCGTAAATTTTTCTAAAAGAGAAGCCGAAGCGAAGTCGGCCTTAACTTACTGACTCATCAATAAAGAATACTTACTATCATTCTAAAATTAATATAAAAATAATAATTAAATACAATTAAATTGAACAGATGAAAACGAATAAAATATGCAATATTCCTCTATCTCGTTCTCGCTGACGCATTTTTCTATACCTGTCTCTGTCACAGTGGCGAGGTGTAATTTTTTCGAAAAGAGAAGCCGATGCGAAGTCGGCTTTAACTTACTGACTCATCAATAAAGAATACTTACTATCATTCTAAAATTAATATACGAATATAATGAATTAAATACAATTAAATTGAACAGCTGAAAACCGAATAAAATATGCAATATTCCTCTATCTCTTCTCGCTGACGCATTTTTCTATACCTGTCTCTGTCATAACCCGTTGTACAGCGGCTTGCTCTCGTACATATCAAGCGGTGCCACGTGACCTAAAGTGACATCATTACGGGATCGCTGTTGTATGAATTTTTAGTTCCCGATTATGACGTTTTGGCGCCGGTTTAATTTAGAACATTTCTCTTTTGTTGTAATACAAAGCTATAAATAACCTTTTTTGTTGTTTGAATGTTATGGTGAATTAAATACCCGTAGTGTAACTATATTTATTGACAATAGTAGCCACTATTTACATACTATTGTATTTTAATAGTGATAGAGTTACCAATACGAATCCCCGAAGGCAAGCCGGTAGCAATCGTGTTATATGGTGCTGTCGCCACTGCTCTGTCACAACCCGTTGTACAGCGGCTTGCTCTCGTACATATCAAGCGGTGCCACGTGACCTAAAGTGACATCATTACGGGATCGCTGTTGTATGAATTTTTAGTTCCCGACACTGAGAAAAATGTCATTTTGGCATAATCTTAAAATATCGTGACGTTGGTTTAAAATAGATGCGTTGTCTTATAATATGTTGATAATAAGTAAATATTACGCTAGAACTGAAATGTGTTAAGATGGAATCGAATTTTTTGGGTAAATAATGCAATATTATGATACTTGTCATCGTAAAAATTTGTAATTATGAAATAACATTGTCTTCTTCAAATAATAACACAATGTAATAGAAAATGGTCCACTGTCCCATAAATTAGTATGATAATTATAAATAAGATTCTAATTAAAAAACACAATGACAGTCACCGTAATATAAATAGATTTCATAGTTTAATATGAAGAAGTATCTCTAAAAATACGATGACCTCCCCCTAATGTACTTTATTAAATTATAATGCTTTAAACTTATATTTTTAAAGTAAGCATCATTTTTTAATATTACAGTCATATTATTTTATGTGAATCCTATGATAATACGATTAAATAATCTCATATTTTTAGAGTAAGCATCAAAGTTCAATAATATAGTCATATTATTTTATGTGTATCCTACTAAATTATTATTACAGAGACCCATTTATGAGTAGCATTTGAATGATGTCCTACAAATTTAAGGTGACGGCATTATATAATGAGGTCTCCCTCTCTCACTTCATTCCGCCGCCGCGCCATTTCGGTCGGCCATTTGTATTTCACCGCTACAGCCGGCAAGTCACGACTCACGACTCGTTTAATTAATAGCAATAACAATTTCATTAGTGCCAGTGAACGTGTTTGATCAGTGCAAAAATGGATATGGCTACGCGTGATCTTTTGAAGAAGTGGAATGTGGAACGCTACATCGATCGTTTTGAAAGTAAGTTGACAAACCTACCTAGTAAGTTGCTAGCATGAGCTCACACATTACATTCACACATTCTAATTTCTAGCAAGAATAGGGTCAGAGTGTCGTCTTAGAGGCACTATGAAAATATACTTAAAAAAAATTCGCGACCAATTTCAAGGTCACAGTTCTAACATAACCTTACCTATGGATCCCTTCGACATCGTTTTTACGACAAACGGTTGGTCGGAGACAAAAAACACCCAGACACTTTTAGCCTTTCTAGGTGTTACATACTATAGAATCGAGAAAATAAACGATTTGCGAAAATAACACTTTTTTGGCCGCTGTACACTCCAACCAAGAATAGTCTTGTCGTATGGTACCTACCCACCTACCTAGATATACGTTCATATTTATATTATACACTAGATTCGATGTGCAACTGCAACCCAAAAAAAAACAAATAGGTAGAGTGCGTCTAAACTAAAATGACGCGCCCCACTACCGCATTTACCGTAGTGTACGTATACAAATTTAAGTAGTGGGGCGCGTCATTTCAGCTTAGACGAGCTCTACCAACCTACATTTTATAAAGTCGATGCGACGTAGTGCATTTCACAGCTGCAATCAGGGCGCTGTTAAATTTACCTTTTTTTTTCAGCTGAAAGAATTGATATCGCAACAATGCAGATGCTTAGTAAACAAGACATACATTGTATGTTCCCTCAAATAGGGGACAGACTCCGGTTTGAAGCAGCTCTGGCCATGTTAAAAAGCGACCAACCAAAAGATATGGTTTGTTTTCATGTTAAATTGTATTTCAAAAAAGTAAATTTTGTTTTAAACTTTTTGCTTACACATGCCCTGCGTCGCTTAAATGCACATTCTCCTACTTGCATGTAGGTAGGTAGGTACCTACTTATTAACTTTTATTATTTTAAAGTCTTCTTAAGATACCTAACAATTTAACCGGTGCAGTATTTATTTAAAAAGTGGAATAAAATCATAACTTTTCATCAGTCTTGTTAGTTTACCAACTAAGTACATTATTATTACCTTTTTAAATTTCTTGTTAAATTTCAGGATAACTCCTACAATTCATCACTCTTTGAAGAGGTCCTGAGGAATGACTTGTTAACTAGTCTACCTTGTAACTTAGAGCCTCTGCCACCGTGTGAAGGACTGCAAAGCTCAATCCTCAACCAAGACTGCGAAGCAGGACTTAACCAGGAAAATTTGGTAAGTTCTGCAAAATTGTAGAAAAGTACTCGTACTTACTGTTTTTTGGTTCAAGAGCAATATGTATTAATTTGTAATTACATCCATACTAATATTATAAATGCGAAAGTAAGTTTGTCTGTCTATCTGTCGGCTGGGGCAGGACCTTTTCACATTTTCATACCTAAGACACTGAACCGATGCAAAATTTGGTATAGACATTCTTTGAGACCAGGATCAGTCCTGATCTTGATCGATTAGTTTTTATCAGGGCCGGATCAAGGGACGAGGGCAGGACCGTTCACACCTGCAATGCTGAACCGATTACTAGTAAAAAAATATAACACTTCCCTTGAGTTATCTCCGGCTAGGGCTAGCTATAGCCTGTTAGTTAACGGTCGCACTCGGACACATTTAGTGATTATTTCAACGATTATTGAGGTTAATTGACCGTACATACTCATATTATCACACCTTTTTGTTACATGTACTATTATAACATTGTCTCAAAGTAAATATTATTTTAGGATGGTGACATACTGGTGATACCACTGGACTCGTCGTCGTCAGTGGGTGAAGCAGTTAGACAAGAGTCCACCGGGAGCAATTTAGTAAGTTATTGCCTATTATCCTGTACTTTTGATAAGGAATTTAAATTGACATTCAATATTGTTAACCCCCGGCGTAAACAGATAAGTTTAACGTCTGTACCTGTCCTGTCCTGTATGTGTGTACGGACGGCCGTTTAGGAGCTATACTATATGTCACAAAGATCAGTAATATATTTGGAGTTGGTGACAGCTATAACTAACAACTAAATGCATGATGCCTAGACTGGCACCGACTCCAACTGATCATTATACTGAATGGAAGGTAGGTATTGAACCTGTATTTTCAACATTTTAGTGACATTTTTTTTTAACTTTTACCTTGCATATTTAGTTTGTAATGCCATACTTATACTATTTGTGTTTCAGGTGAATACCATACTGAATTCATCAGTCGAGGGAAAACAAATAATAGCAATTGGGCAGAAAACGGGCACCTTACCCTCAAACGTGCGTGGGCGTTTATGCAAGCTGCTTATGGAGAAGCTCATTACGGCCGAAAACCCGGTACTTCTGACAGATTCGCAGCTGCTTGCTCTATCCTACGACATTGGCAGATTATTTAAAGAGGAGTCACCACCCCTATACTACGCGCCGTACCTGCCGGCTGATGCTTACCAGGCTAAGCGCAATATCTCTGGCTGGTTAGTCACCGCCAGAAGGGCTCGACGGCAGCATTTAGTTTCGTTGGGCCTTATTGAAAAGCCCAAGTCACGTTCTCGCTCCAAGTCCAGTCCTAGGCTAGACACCCCTCCACTCGCTGGAATCGACCTGACCGGACTTAAAGAAGGTAACTCCTTTTCAAGAAATTTTATGTTTTCAGATTGAATTAAATTATCAAGAACAAAATTATTGAGAAAAATATCTGAATTAGTATAAATTTTCGTTACAAATTACAAAATATCTGAATCTAAGAACCGTTATTGTCATTGTACTAATTATTAATCGTTTTAATTTTTGTGTGCAGGTGAAGTGGAGGACGTAGCGTCAGCATTAGAGCAGCTGTCAAGTCCTTCAGCTGGTCCGTGGCAGGAGGTCAGTGCCCTGTGGCGGGAGACGGTGCGAGCTCGCCTCCGGTACTTGTACTACGAGGAAGGGACATTACAGGAGTACTTCAATAAGTATCCTATCCTGAAGTCAAGTGATGGATGGCGACTCCTGACTCATGACTACGAAGCACTGTTCCCTGATAAATCCGGGGGCCTCGACGCCTTGGATGCTTCATCGGAAAACATACTAAAAGCTGCTCAGCAGAAGCTTAACACCACAAAGGACTCGTTTCTTCGTCGAAAAATAGCTGATACATTGGCAATTTGTGACGGTAAGGAAATGATTCTGTTATATAGTTCTAGGTGCTCGACCTCTCTGGGTCGGTGAACCCGTTATAAAATATATAGACAAAAAAGAATTTAAAAATTATCTAACATGGTGCAGTCGTTCAGAAGTAACGGGCGGGCGGACACACATTTCGGCAATTCATTTTTACTTATATAGATAGATTTTATTTTGTTCTGATACTTTTCCCTATTTGCTCAGTTAATGATGATGTGTTGTGTCAAATATACTATTATTATTTTCTTTCCAGATGAACAACCGGAGACAAAATTAATAGCAGCGATATTGCTACTCGGCTGTCTCTTTAATATTCCTCCTGCCCGTCGATCTAGAAAAGACTGGCAAGCTTCACGAGCGGAGATATTGGATGGATTTGTGACCATCGTGGATGATGACGCAGACGTGCAAGTGGTAATTGAGGAGCGTCGCCAAAAGCTTCAAAACCTAGGTATTAGCCTCCAACCATTTATAATTTGGTGCCGCCAGTCAGGTGTCTCCTTCACAGTATGTGACAATACGTTTTACAAGTTCACAACACTAACTGAGGCTGTTGATGTGACTTTTAAAATATTTCATGCTACTGCGGCTAAATATCCTACTGAAAGCTATAACATTTGGCTTATTATCCAAATTGGTTTTTACAAAGTCAAAACATCGTACGATCGTATGTCACAATCTGTGAAGGAGATATTAGTTACTCTCGGAGTCACAATTTAAATTAAGATGAAGTGTCACAGTTGTAAAAGGACTTTTCCCACGTTTTCTTCACTTATTACCCACATAAGGAAAGAATGTGAAAAAATTGATATTACTGGAGTTTATAAATGTGGTGAAGACGCATGCTACCGGTATTTCACGGACGTTAGACAATTTAGAAAACATGTTAACTTAAAACATTTGAATAAAGTAAACACTCGTTATTTGCCATCCACCTCAAACGAGGCTTGCGTAGTTCCTATGTGTGAAACAGAGACTACCAAAGTAGCAACTGAGCACATATACATTGAAGCTGATAGTGAACCGGAAGTCCTTGATAATGCTGATAGTATTATTCATAAAGAAGTTTTGAAATTTATTTCAACGCTCTATGTAAATCCCTCTGTATCTCGATCGTCTGTACAAGCTATGGTTAGTCATTTGCAAGCCCTTCTTGACAATATCGCACCGTCTTTAATGTCCGTATTCGGCCCTGTGCTAGCTGATGAGGAAAGCATGTCTGGAAGCGAAATTAATAAACGACTTCATAAGTTCAACACAGCTTTGAAGGGCATCTTTTTTCCGTTTCGTTCAGAATATTTGAGATTCCGAGAATTGAATTTATTAGGTTCTTTTATACCACCACATGAAGTAATCGTTGGTTATTGTCCTGACATTTCACAAAGGAGTAACACTTTAACATTACACACCAAGCCACGTACAATGCAAGTAATTCAACTTCGCCAGGTTTTGAAGAATTTTTTTTCCATTGACACTATTTGGAAAGATGTAACGGATTATTTGAACCACCTAAGGGGTAATTTAATAATCCGTGAAGAAAATCCGATGAGGCCAATGTGTCTAGAAAATGTAATGCAGGGATCTGTATGGCTGGCAATGTGTACACCGCAGGCGTCGGACATTATTCTTCCTTTAGTAGTATACTATGATGATTTTGAAATTGGAAATCCTTTGGGGAGCCACGCTGGGGTGCATAAGCTTGGTGGTGTATACGTTTCCTTGCCAGCACTCCCACCACATTTATTTTCATTGTTGAATAACATTTTGCTGTTAGCTATTTGCCATTCTGCTGACAAAACTAAATATGGAAACAAAGCTATTTTTGACCCTGTTATTGAGGAATTGAATTACTTGCAAAACAAAGGATTTTTTATAGAAAATAAGTTTTTTAAAGGAACCGTAAAATTGAAGGTTGTTGCTATAACTGGCGATAATTTAGGCCTGAATTCAATTCTCGGGTTTACTGAAAGTTTTTCAGCTAACAAGTGTTGCAGAATCTGTAACATTGACAAGAAAGGTTTGCAAACTGCTCTATATGAAAACAGTAACTTGCTTAGAAATATGACTTCATACCACGCTCAATTGCAAGAAAACGATACACCTAACACGGGCATTAAAGAATCATGCTGTTGGCTTAAGGTGACAGGATTTGATTTATTTCAAAATGTAGCAGTAGACCCAATGCATGATATATTAGAAGGTGTAGCTCGTTATGTAATGACCTTTGTCATAAACCACTTCCTTGCCGAAGGTCTTTTAAAGATCTCAGTATTGCAACAAAGAATAATTTCATTTGATTATGGACCAGATAGGAATTCAAAACCAAGTAATTGTTTAGTTGTCCAAGGTTCGAAAGTAAAATTGAAAACTTCAGCATCAGAAATGCTTACCCTTATTAGATACTTCAGCCTAATAGCCGGGTTTTACATTCCTTTAGAAAATAAAGTATGGAAATTATACATTATGTTGCGGCAAATCACCGACAGGTTATTAAGTCATAGGGTCTTCAGTGACACCAATATTCAACTCCGGGTTATAATAGCAGAATTTAATCAATTGTACACGGAGCTAACAAAATCACCCCTGCAGCCAAAGTTTCATTTTCTGACTCATTATCCTACCATGCTAATGAAGTTCGGCCCCGTACGTAACATGTGGGCTATGCGTTTTGAAGCCAAGCACAGCACCCCTAGCCAAGTTGATAATCTGCAATCGTTAACGCTAGTCGCTCAACGTTAAGTCACGTGGTTAGAACAAACGAACAGAAAATTCGCAGCCAAATTCACATCGTTCAAAATGATAGAATGATTTTTTATCGTTTCTTTAACGTTCAACGCTAAATCCTTTGTTATAATGTGTCGTTTTTCTAAAGACATTGTAGAACGAGCGGCCGACTCAGGCGCTTCAACATGGCTACCAACTTATCGTTTTCTACAATCGCTGACACTGAGGCGTTAGCGATTGTAGAACGGTAAACGTTTGTGACTTGGCTAGGGGGGCAGGGTATCTAAGTTAGTGGCTAGATCATCTTTTAATCGAGTCAATGTTTGCAAGACTCTAGCAATAAAATGTCAACTTATGCTCAATGACTTGTTTGTGAAAAATACAATACCTACAACAAAAATACTAGGAAAAAAATCTGCATTAAATTCAGGAGACACTGTCAAGTTTTCTCTCGCCACTGGCGTTGTCCTCAAATATTCGGTTACTTCCGCTACAATAGCTGGTGTTATATGGCAGCGGAACTCTATTGTTACTGTAGATATAGACGATGAACAATTCTTACCCACTTTTGGCCAAATTGATGCAATTTTGGTGACAGATACTGAAGAGGTTTTTTTCCGTTGCTGTATGTTTGAAACTATTGAATTTAATTCTCATTACAATTCTTATGAAGTTAAACGTGGTAATGATTATCTGTGCTTTCCTTGCCAAAATGCCGTTTCTCCGTGTCCTAACACGCTCACTCTAATGCGAGGTAACACGTCATATATTACAAGTAGATGGTACCTAGAGTAAAAATTTCAAAATTCTGTAGGTATTCTAACGGCTTACGGTCGCTGCTATAATACCTTGAAAATGCGCAAACGAGTTAACTCGTTTGCTCATTTTTAAGGTGTTTTTATTTTGAATCCAGTAATATCAATTTTTTTTGGAAACGTTTACATAATTATTAATTATGTACTTATACCGTACGCGGCGTTGCTAGTTTGAGGCACTGCAGAGTCCAAGGGCAGTTATTTTTTTATAGCAGAGTGCGCTCAACTAGTAATCTACCCTTAGTTACGGTATTTATCGGATATCCCTTTAGGATATCCTATAAAGACGGCCCGATAACGGTGTCCGCATAAAGTAATGGTATGAGCCAGCACCAATAGCTGGTTTAAGGTGAACGCACACTTATCAGAGCCGAAGGAGGCGAAGGAATCAAATTTTAGAATTACTTAAATGAAGTCCAATGTAACTTCGCACACTTATCCGCACCGAATCGTACGACCTTATTCGTCCGATTCGGTAAGTGTGCGAGGTTCCATAGGATTTCATACAAGTAATTCTAAAATTCGATTCTTTCGCCTCCTTCGGCTCTGAAAAGTGTGCGTTCACCTTTAGTAATAGATTTTAAAGTAAAGTATTTGTATGAGGGATAGATTAGTCTCATCGGAGTGTTTATAGTAGCACTTTACTTGAAAATAGATATTTACTATAATAATATAACCAATTTATTGTATGCAGCTTTAAGGTCAGGGTAGCCCGCGAAATTCAAATTTTCTTACGTTTTTTGCAATTTGCAGGCCAGTGCTAGGTTTTGATTGAAATGTTAGACGCGGGTGTAAGACGTATGTAGTACAACTTATGTACTTACACCCGCGTGCAACATTTAATTAACATACAACCTAGCACTGGCCTGCAAATTGCAAAAAACGGCTACCCTGAAGCAATCACCTTAAGGGCAAAAATGTTTTAGTTATAGGTACATTAATGTAAAGTTTGTTATTTTTTGTAAATTAAATTTCTACTCGTTTCAACCTTTATTTTAATTTGTAAAAACTAGAATTATTGAACATAATGTATATAATGATTCTTTATAATGACCGACAAATAGATACTGTAATCATTAAGGCGAGGATGTTTCTAAACAAAACAGTCTTCTTTTATACTGAATATAAATGTTTAGAGTATATAATAATTATTCATTCATACTATGGAAATAAAAATACCATTCAATTTTCTGTTTAATTTATACATACATCCCTTTTCACCTTCTTACCATTCTTGCCAAGGTACTTTTTTCTATTTTTTTTACTTACTCTCCATTTTTGTAAGGTTCAAGTTTAGGGTTCTTCAGTTTTTTTTAATGTTGAGCTCACACCTAATAATATTTAAAAGGAAAGAACCAATATTGGATACTTAAAAATAAGGGGATCATGTAAGTCCAGTGGCGCCCTCAATTATAGGAGGATTGTGATTTCTAATAATCCAAACAATTTCTGTGTAATCCACCAGTATTTAGTTGTAGTCCTACTGATGGAGAATGAGTAGAACTACAACTAATCACTGGTGTATTATAGAGATATTAATTGGTTTATTAAAAAACACAATCCTCCTATTGAGGGCGACCTCCGTAAGATAATAGGCTATAACCAGAGATATGAGGAAATAGTAGGAAAAGTAAGAGGACCTAACCTAAAATACGAGGAGGTTACCGAAAAATAGTAGGAAAAATAATAGGATATAACTGGATATATGAGGAAGGCACCGAAAAATAGTAGGAAAAATTGTATGACATAACTGAATATGTGAGGAAGTCACCGAAAAATAGTAGGAAAAATAATAGGATATAACTGGATATATGAGGAAGGCACCGAAAAATAGTAGGAAAAATTGTATGATATAACTGAATATGTGAGGAAGTCACCGAAAAATAGTAGGAAAAATAATAGGATATAACTGGATATATAAGGAAGGCACCGAAAAATAGTTGGAAAAATTGTATGACATAACTGAATATGTGAGGAAGTCACCGAAAAATTGTAGGAAAACTAATAGGATATAACTGGATATATGAGGAAGGCATCGAAAAATAGTAGGTAACTAAAACTAAATCCATGGTGACACATCATCTTAAATACTGTTATCATCAACATCAGTATTATCATCGTTCTTTTTGGTGAATCACTATGCTCCGTCCTTTGAGTGAATTCATCATACTTTAAGCTGAATTCACCTCTTTTATGATTGTCAGTTTTCTCAGTGGATTATGACGTTTTGGCGCCGGGTTAATTTAGAACATTTCTCTTTTGTTGTAATACAAAGGTATAAATAACCTTTTTTGTTGTTTGAATGTTATGGTGAATTAAATACCCGTAGTGTAACTATATTTATTGACAATAGTAGCCACTATTTACATACTATTGTATTTTTAATAGTGATAGAGTTACCAATGCGAATCCCCGAAGGCAAGCCGGTAGGAATCGTGTTATATGGTGCCTTCGCCACTGGTCTCTAGTGATCAACGTCAGAAAGGTGTCGATTTCATAGAGCTGGTAACACAATGAAGCGGTCATCCCTTTGAATTGCCACCCTATGTCTCCCAGATCCAGATCTTCTTACATACTACCCAGTCTCCAGAAACCTTTAGTAAACTCGCCGAACTGCAAAACAGCTGAGATTTAACCTCCTGGCCACGACACGTTGATTTAGGCCTTATTACAGCAAAACCACCACTTGGGCTGCTTCAGCTTCCGTAGTTTCCATTATTATTAAATAAAATTCATCAAAACTACAGCCTCAGCAATTAAACTTACCGATATGAACATGAAATCCCTTGAAAAGTCTTGTTTCTGACTGGGAGAGCGGATCGATTTGTACCGATGCAAAACCGTCAAATCAGCACTCATCAGTATTTCTGTATAAAAAAAGTTAAGTACCTTCAAGTGCAAAAAGATTTATCACAAACAAGACGTCAACCATCATAGCGACCCTCCAAATAAAAAACAAGCATGTCAAACAGCTTATCTGAGAAACAATCGACAAATATTAAACAAAGGGTGATTGTGTCGATTTTTTTGATGACCAGATGTTAACGAGCTTTATCTCAATTTTCAAAATTCATTATTGTGTGACACTTTTCCACAAATTACAACATTATGTAGTATATTTTTGACACTTCCCGTTACAGTGGCATCCGCGGAGAGGTCATTTTCGGCTTTGAAGCGAATTCATACGTACATGCGTAATTCTCAAAAACAAGAACGATTATCTGATCTAGCCATTTTTTCTATCGAAAAACATTTATTGCTAAAAATTAAGAATCATCCCGGCTTTTATGATAATGTCTTAGCGCACTTTGTACTAAAGAATACACGAATAGCTTTAGAGTATAAGTAGTATTATAAGTAGAATAAGTCAGTAGTCTTGTAGTTAAGTAGTTTTTTCTAGTAGACATAATACGTCAACGTCAACACACAGATCACACCACATACGGCCTTTTTTCAAAGCCACTTTTATTTTACTTGCAATACACTGTTTCAATCTATCAGTGCTTACACGTATAGTAAAGGTGGACTGAAGACATCTGCTTATAGAAGACTGAAGCCAGGAAGTCAGTCACAGATTTTAAGTACCAGTGGACTACGTGCGCCACGTCCGGTCTAGGTAAGCGTTTTTTTGATCCGGCATACCTCTCTAATAAAATTACCCTTCGCCACTGGTGTCTTCGCTATATAATAGAGGTCGAGATTTTTGAGCATTACAAGCTGATACGGATATTTTAACACAGAAATATATATAATTACAAAGTAAAAAGAATACAAAAGTGAAATATAACTATAACTAACATAATTGAGTAAGCGTGTGTAGTGTATTTGTGTGGGGTGATGTGCAAGTGTTGAGTGGTATTGTGTGGGGTGTGTGTTCGGTGAGATTGCTCGTGAGTATGGGCGTGGAGCTTGATGTTGCTGGCTGTTGAGGCTGTTGCCGTCGATGTGATGTGATTTAGGAGATCCAGGTAAGCAAACTTTCAGTTGCCTCATAAGGTTGATCTTTTAACCACTCCTCAATTTTAGTTTTAGCCCTACAAGTATCTAAACGAATAATGTTTATGTTTTTATTTAATAATGTGTATAAGTGTGAGCCTAGAACATAATGCT
The DNA here is from genome assembly GCA_932294355.1 of Aporophyla lueneburgensis. Classification (NCBI taxonomy): domain Eukaryota; kingdom Metazoa; phylum Arthropoda; class Insecta; order Lepidoptera; family Noctuidae; genus Aporophyla; species Aporophyla lueneburgensis. The sequence goes on along the minus strand of OW028741.1, from coordinate 23,996,470 downwards.
AGCGTCTAGCGAATGCGTCATGCGCGCGCGCTTGGGTACGACTGCTACCAGCATTTGAGTATACGAATGCTACGAGCGTTTCGCTACAACTTCTACGAGCGCTTGGTTATTACTACTACTACGAGCGTTGGGTACGACTTCAAAGAACATTTAGGTACGACTGCTACTAGCAAACTTCTGGTGTAACATACCAGGCCACTCAGAAAATATTGCGAAAAAAAGTTTTTTTGTATGAGAGACTATGGCCGTCATAGAATCATCACTCTACTGACGCTGCGCTGATAACAGATCACAATTTATGTCATCTATAATAAGCAGTTCATTTTTAGCCGTACAGCGTATATTGCGAAAAAAAGTTTTTTTGTATGAGAGACTGGCCAGTTATAAACTATTATAAAAAGAATGTTCCAATTTCAAAATTTCCCTCCACATTTTTTGCGAGCTAATTAAATTATCGTGTCTCATTGGAAAATGGATTTGCGCCGGGAACATTTTCGCGCTATGCTTTTTTACGATTTCAAGTGTCACCTGAAACCGGAAGAATCATACGATAGACTTCAAATTGCATTCATGGATGAAGGCCCTTCCAAGGCAACTGTGTATCGTTGGTATAACGAATACAAACGTGGTCGACTAACTTTGCGGGATGAAGAAAGAAGTGGTCGCCCTTTGACGGCTGTTACGGAGGAAAACGTGCTAGCAGTGAAAAATTGAATCCAAGACAATAGGCGAATTACGTATCAGGAGATTCAACATAACTGCAGATTGGATCAGGAAGCCTTCACGAGATTCTACACGTGCATCTTCGCGTGAAGAGGATAGTTTCGAAGAAGAGCCAGTCGACGGTTTGGGTGTTTCAAAACGAATCAACGCCTATCAAAGTGAAGCAATCTAGAAGCGGGGGTAAGATTTTGCGAGCTTTTTCAATTTGACTGGCTACTTCGTGTCGATCCCTTTACAAAACCAAAGAAGCATCAACGCCGAATGGTATACTACCAAATGCTTGGCAGAAGTTTTCTCTATTGTGAGCAACAAGCGACTAAACACAGGGCTCCGCGGACTACTGCTCCACCACGACAACGCGCCAACGCACACCGCGCTCAGAACGAGGGACTTCTTGGACAGCATGCCGGTCAAACTTCTGGGTCAGCCTCCTTACAGCCCTGACCTAGCACCGTGTGACTTCTTTTTATTCCCAAAAATAAAAAATCTGCTCAAAGGGAAACAATTTTCGTCGCTGGAAGATGCGCTGTCAGCGTTCAAGCAGGGTTGTAACCATGTGTCTGCGGCGGACTGGAAAAAGTGTTTCGAAAACTGGTTCAGACGCATGAAACTTTGCATAGAGGCAGGTGGAGAGTATTTTGAAAAGATTTAATAAATAAATGTTGACCTATAGAACACTTCTTTTTATTTTCGCAAAACTTTCTGAGTGTCCCACGTATTTCAAATGGCCCACTCCCTCACACCGAGAGGACACCTGTTTACCAGCAGTGGAAACAATATAGGCTGATTATAATTATAATGATGATGACGTATTTCAAATAAAGCTGGAGCGAAGACTTCGGAGAGAAGATGACAAAACAAGCTGAGCGGTGGGTCAAAAACCACCTGCGACATATACTGACCTTTACACTTATATTTAATAACGACTATACATTTTATATTTTGACAGTGCCATGCCTTTATATAAGGTGTATGTATTCATACACGAAATATTTTAAGAGGTACACCTGTAGGTGGTAAAGAAGCTAGGTACAGCAACGAAAATAAAATTGTCTAAACGTATTTTTTTCAAAATTTAATATATTATACATTATTTGCCGCACATAAGAAATACTGGCTCCTAATTTTTTACGGCCCGAGCCATCGCGGCCGTGCTCGTGCTATCCGGTCGCCGCCTTTGCAGCGTCAGGCGGGCCATTCATAGAATTTGGAGTAAAGGTTTTATGCAAAACATCTCAATCATTTTTAAAATTATAATAATTACGAAAACTCAAAAACGCTTACATTTTTATTTTATTTTTGCTTCTATAGCTTCTTTACCACCTACAGGTGTACCTCTTAAAATATTTCGTGTATGAATAGATACACCTTATATACTGGTGCTGATAACCAGTTTTGCTAAGAACTTGCACAAATCTGAAACTGATGACCAACGAAAAGTTAGAGTAAATACACGTAGGAAAGACTTGCCTAATACAATAAAACCGAAAATAAACGTGGCTCATCACAGTCCTAGACCGGTACCAGTCAGTATTTCTATACAACAAGCTTCTCTTACAATTTAAAAACATAAATAGCGCTAACTTATTTTAAAACTGTTTCGATATTATACTTGAAACTGTTAAGCCTCCTACAAACCGGCGCGACGCGGCAGCGCGACGCGACACTCGTAGAACAATTTTTATGTGAACTTCATGGAAATTGTTCTACAAGAATCGCGTCGCGCTGTCGCGTCGCGCCGGTCTGAATAAAGCCTCCGGCACTATATTTTGAATTTCTTGGAATGTTAATTAATAATTCATAGTTCTTATAATTTTATGTAAATTGCATGTATATTCAACACAATGTAAATGGTTCACGAATAAATACGAAATTAGAATAAAATTACGTACTAGAAGAGTAGAAGCCACTTACAGAGTTTCGGGTACCAACGAAAAGAAGTCTCATTGGACATACTTTGGCCTAAGATTGATGACTATGGCCGTCATAGAATCATCACTCCACTGACGCTGCGCTGATTACAGATCACAATTTATGTCATCTATAATAAGCAGATTATTTTAGCCGTACAGACTTATAATAGATTTTTTGAAACTATAATAACTTAAATAATAGTATAAACATTTTTATTTTGCTGCATTCATAGTGCAGCACTTACCAGCTTCCCTCTAATAAAGGAAGGCTCCTTGACCTTACTTATCACACATCATGACCTTCAATTTGCGCGATTATTTACCAATTTTTGCATCCATACATTTCCACTCCTAAAGTATACTTTGTTTACACTTAAATATCTGGTTGACCGAGCTTTGCTCGGTATTTTTTGGTAAATTGTGTTTAAAATAATAAGTTTTTGTTCAAGTTGATTATCGATAAAGTTGGTCATTGAAAACACGAATAAAACGACATTTTATAAAAATGAATCCTAGCTAGATCAATTTATCGCCCCCGAAACCCCCTGTATACTAAATTTCATGAAAATCGTTGGAGCCGTTTCCGAGATTCAGATTATATATATATATATATACAAGAATTGCTCGTTTAAAGGTATAAGATAAGATATTATCTCATATCATTCGACCCGTCACTCTTTCACTGCAGCACGTACTCCTGCAGGCGTCATTCTTGATCAGCCTTTAATCCTGCTATGGCAGCCAATAAACGCAATCTATAGGTACCTTTTCATTTGACTATGCTATCTTATCAAATCCTCCAGCGATTGCCATGCATTAACAATAACTCTAACTAAGACCATGTTCACACTGACGTAACTATATCATGCCGGGGTTTTATCACATTTTGAATTTTGAAGTCTTTGTGTTGAACCGAGCATTAAGAATTCAACAGAGAGCATTCAGTCGCGTCCAAAAAGCACATTTTCGGATTCTCAACTCTCAGCGATGAAGATCAAGAAGAACAATATGGTTACACAGACAGACACGAAAAGTGATTTCGATATATACAATAGATATAGATCATAATATTAAAAAAATACTATGCTCCATCAAAAACAAACCGGCTGTGGATGTCGAATGAAAGGTTTCGTACTTGGAATGAATTTATGCCAAACAGAAACTTAACATAATTATTTATATCGATACGTCACGGTCAATTAATCTACTGCAGATGTAAGTTTTTAATCACAAAGAAATATTGTAGTAGTAGTTATCAACATTTACCATGTTAACTAGTGCTTGGCACGGGCACTGAAATCTTTATGCAAGGATTCTAGTGATTTTCAGGATAAATGGGGCACACACGAACTGGTTCTGCATCTTCAGGGGTGTCAGACGACAGGGTAGTGAATCGTCACCCTGGTTGTTCAACTTGTAGCAAACTTGTTCTACATAGATAGGTAGTTATCTGACAGATTTGAAAGAGCGCGAGTGCGGATTGAAAATGAATGAGGTGCCTGTCAAATGCCTTCTATACGCACATGATCAAGTTCTACTTGTATCGTCAGCGGAACAGTTGCAAGACATGGTGACTGTAATAGATAAAGTGTATAAGATGTAGGGGATGAACATAAATGTGAAAAAGACGAAGGTCGTACGTTTGAAAGAGAAGAGAATGCATCAGTGTGTGATGTGAAAATAAATGACAAGACTGTGGAGCAACTAAATGAGTTCGTTTATTTGAGGAGTATGTTCACAATCGATGGAAAAATTTATAAAATGTGGAAAGAAGCGTAAATGCCGGAAATAAAGTAAATGATGTTCTACATGCTTGTGATCAACCAGTTAATATCCGAAAAGGTCTGACTGGCTGTTCACATGGTGTACTGCCTACGCTTATGAATAAAAGTGAATGTTGGGTGTGTCAAGGTTTAAAAGAAGAAGAAGTGACAACGTTTGAGACGAGTATGCTTAGATGATTTGGTGATGTAGAGAGGATGAATGAAGAGCGGCTAACTAAAGGCAGATTTTTTCAAAAAGTAATTTCAAGTGCGTAGTACTTGTAACCGCCTGCATGAACAGATTTATGAACATAAACGAAGCAATAAGCGTATGTAAGGATCGTAGCAGGTGGCGTTCTGTATTTTCTGGCGACTCCCGGGGAAAAAGGCGTGAGTTTATGTACGAATATATGTGTACAAATATTGTACTTATCTGTGGTAAACCTTCAAATTTACGATTTTCGAACTGTTAGCATATTCAGAATTACCCCCTTAGCTCTACGTTAATCAGGGGGGGAATAATTGCGTAACACACTAATGGTCCTGCCGGGGTCGCGTGATTGTTCGAAAGAGATACCGTGACCCTGGCACATGGGCAACTGATGGAACACGGGTGGGTTTTAGTCAGTAAAAGTCTGACACGTCCTCCCGCTCCGCCCAGAGCGGGAGAAGTCATTTGATGATCTGCCATCCTGAAAAAAAAAAAAGAAACACACTATAATGGTTAACAGTAGGCATGGCATTTATTTTAACAGTTCAACAACATTCATTGCGTTATTTACGTTGTTATGCAGAAAAAAATATCAAACATTTGAAGCGATGAATTGGTAATATCCTTCAACATTACACAGGCCTGTAAATAATGGGGTCATGTCAGTTGTTGAAAAGTGGAGGATCGTTGCCAAAGTAAATTTTTGCGTAGAATCTGAATCCGGAATCAGAATTGGCCCATCACGTCAGAATTTTGAGATATTTAAGGTTATATACCCAAAAAATTGCGTTTTTGGCTACTTTTGAGGTTACGTACAGAAAACAGAATTTTTTGGGGTTTTTTCTTTAGTCGTATCTACTGGTTATATTTTTCTCTTGATAATTTGTATTCGGGGGTGTTCGAGGTTACCAATTACGAATTTGAAGACGAGATATAAAAAATTTCAAGAGAAAATAACCAGTAGAAAACGTCTGTCTCAAAGTTTTTAATGCAAATGCTGATGACATTAATGGGACATATCTCGTAATTTGAAATTGGCGTAACTTGTTGAAGAAAAATTGTAATTGAACTCTGTAACTCTCTAATTGAAGAGAAAGAGTAGTACTATATTATACGACTACAGAAAAAAACCGAAAAAAATCTGTGTCTTCTGTACATAACCTCTGATCGGTTAATTCTGACTCCGGATTCGGATTCTACGCAAAAAATTATTTCGGAAATGACCCTCCACTTTCCAACAACAAAACCATGTTGGCCTGTGTTATGTTATGATTGATAGTGATATTTACGCAATAATGATGCTGGGTTTTTTGTTGCTAATTTTTTACCTATCACAAAATACAGATTACGTTGTTGTTTAGTACTCCGATATCTACAGATAATATTTTGCGGGTGGTAATGTCGTATTTTGAGGATATCTAATATCTATAGTGTCGTAGTCTTAACATATATTTCATATCTTGAGGTCGTGTTGTGTTCAATAACAATGGGGGAACAGAAAGAATTACCGTTTCCGTATGAATTCGAGGAACTGAAGCCTGAGGAGGAAAAATTTATTAAAACTAGTTTTGGCTGTGAGTTATATGTATTACTAGCTTTTGCCAGCGGCTTCGCCCGCGTATTGTACGTATAAACCTTTCTCTTGAATCACTCTATCTATTAAAAAAAAACGAATTAAAATCCGTTGCGTGTTTAGTTTTAAAGATCTAAGCATAGGACAGACAGAGGGAAGTGACTTTGTTTTATACTATAAATAGTGATTTTCACGTGTTGCTTGTAGGCATTAATTACACAATTCAAGGTCCTAGAATTCAAGTTGCTGAAGACATATAAATAGGAAAATAACCCTCTGGTTCCCTTAAATAAAAGTGGGTGAAATGACACTGGTGAATTTACAAACTATGCCAGTAGATACCGACTACCCATGCGATTTTCCCCGTTTTTGCAAAAAATTTCATTACTGCTCCGCTCTTCTTGGTTGTAGCGTGACATTATATAGCCTTTGGCTTTTGGCCTTTGGCTTTTTATGGCCTTCCTCGATACATAGGCTACCCAACACAAAAATATTTTTCAATTCGGACCAGTAGTTCCTGTGATTAGCGCGTTCAACCAAACAAACAAACTCTTCAGCTTTATAATATTATATAGTATGGAAGATACGGAGAAGAAGTGGCTCATATATCCATTTAGTGGCAAAACGAGACTTTATATGCTTTTTTTTTTTGAGGGTGGGAAATTATCAAATCACGTCTCCCGCTCTAGAGTGCAGCGGAAGAGCGTGTCAGACTTTTACTGACTAAAACCCATCCGTGTTCCTTCAATTGCCTATATGCCAGGACCACGGTAACTCTTTCAAACAGATCTCGCGACCCTGGCAGGGTTGACCAAATATGCTTAGGCTGTGAACGGAGAACTGTTTACAATGATGAACAAAAGAATCGTTAACAGAAATCACAGCCAGCAAATCGTAGAGCGTCTAAAGCGATACATGATCCTATGTTTTAATGTTATATATGACATCAACGATGTTATATCCAAGCAAACTGGGAATGATGTAGAATAATTGTTCCATGAATTTACTCCAGGCATGCCTGCAAGCTTCATCCGTCTGGGTCCCAAAGGTTACATGGTGTTCAAACCTTACAAGAAAGAAGCCGCGAACATCTACAACATGCCTCTAAGACCAACTGACGTATTTGTCGGCAGTTATCAGCGTTCTGGTGGGTACCTAGTCACATTGCATTAGTTCCATGTATTATATGGTCAAGTACATGTAGTATAGTCAGTGCCCTGCATTACTTGACCCCTCCTATATAGAAGAAATGAAGAGGTGGGGGTCAGGTAATGTAGGGAACTGACTGTACGTAAACTCTCTGGACAGCAGCCCAAACAAAGTCGGGAAAAGGCGAGGCAGATGATTATGATGTGGTCTAGTAAACGGAGGATTGTTTTGCTGAAAAATTATTGATCTACTCGCATCTCTGTTCGTATTACATTACTTAATAACAAAATTATTTCCCTCGCTCACCATAAAATGCCATGTATTGACTCATTTATGTATTTTTTATGTACTTAATTATTTTTCAGGAACTACATGGACCCAAGAACTAGTTTGGTTAATTGCAAATAATTTGAATTACGAAACAGCGGCACAGATACCTCTTATGCACCGATATCCTTTCTTGGAGTGAGTACAGATATTAAGATTTTATTTTATAGTACTGTGCATGATATTCATTTTTCCTTCATTCTTTTAAATATCCTACCAATAGTAACCTAACCTACCTATGCATCTGTATACTGAAGAAATTAAGTTAATAGTTAAAGCTTGAAATAATTTATTACAGCCTCTTTATGCTCTTTGACGAAGACATGCAAGAAGAATACGTGGACACAATTGCTAAAAAAGAAGAAAACTTTGACAGAGAGAAGTATTGTAAATTCATTAATGACTTGTCTAAACCAGTGAGTCCATTGCTGGCTGCGGCTCCTTTGACAGCTACTCGCTTCATCAAGACACACTTACCAATGTCGCTCCTACCTCCAACACTTCTGGAAACTGCGAAGATGGTGTATGTGGCTCGGGACCCAAGAGACGTAGCTGTATCTTGCTACCACCACGCCAAATTGTTGAAGTTGTCCAGCTGTCAGGGTGGCTTCACGCAATTCTGGAATCTCTTCCATAGAGATCTATGTAAGTAGAGAAAATATATGCTTTGCAATTGCTTCTCATGATGATGCCCCGTCATTGCAATGACCAATGGAAAAAGCCTAAAACTTAATGGGACCTATTAGGCGTTGGGTTTGTTTCATTGGCCTCTAGCATACATTGCACACGAGAACGCGGTAGACCTTGACGGAGATGCGGGGTGAGCTCGACTTTTTAAAAGTGTAGTCGTAGTGACGGCTTTTGGCTTATTAATAACAGCAGCACGGGTTAAGCTAAGCTTAACGCGGTTGCTCCGTGGATCGGTGACCATATACCAAGACCCCTCCATACCTCGGAAAACATAAATCTCAGCAGTCATTCATAGATGTTTGATAGTCGTTACGGGTCGTCTGCAGCTCAAAAATCTGACAAAGTCTTGCCTAGGAGTTTCATATTACCGGTAATACTCAGCTGCATCTAGTTATACTGGAAGCCGACTCCTCCAACATAGTTGGGAATAAGGCTAGGCAGATGATAATGAGTTGTAGTGACCACCTTGCCCACTGTAGACGGCCATTATTTATCAATATCTAGATGACCGAGCTTAGCTCGGTATTTTCGGTAAATTGTGTTTAAAATAATAAGTTTATGTTCAAGTTGATTATCGATAAAGTTGGTCGTTGAAAACACGAATAAAACGACATTTTATAAAAATGAATCCTAGCTAGATCGATTTATCGCCCCCGAAAGCCCCTGTATACAAAAATTCATGAAAATCGTTGGAGCCGTTTCCGAGATTCAGATTATATATAATACAAGAATTGCTCGTTTAAAGATATAAGATAATAGCCGTCACTATTTATCATCGTCCACTTTCATGTTCCCAGCTTCAGTGGGTTAGGCTCTGTGTTAAGGAATCAACTCAGTTTTCGGCCCCCAATTCTTCTTGAGAAGAAAGTATAGATACTTACATATAAAGATTTTGTCATAATGTGTGGATCTTCCTAGTTTAGGTGACAGGGCTCAAATTTTTGTATTTGACTGTATATAACGAACTTGTGTCAAATGTTGTTGCTAATAAATATTATATTCATTAATTAATCTCTTGATTCACAGATACACTGACGCCATATTTCGAGCACGTCAAAGAAGCTTGGAAAAAGAGAGATGATCCCAACATGTTGTTCTTATTCTATGAAGATCTATCAAAGGTAATACTTGTTTTGTTGTTTCCCGAGTTTAGTAGAGCTATAAGACGATAAGATCTTTGATAACATTGTCAAAGTCAAGCGTCGGTGTTAAGTGCAAAATCAAAAGTGGTTGTCAACACAAAACAATGCGCAGTCATTGTTTTCACGAAATATTGTGAAGTATGGCAACAAGATTATTGGATTAATACTAAAGTTGCAAAGGATTCAAGTCTTTGAGTCCTAATTTTAAAGACTCGACTCAATTATGCAAGACTCAGTGTGCTCAAAAGGCTCGGAGTCTACAGATAAACACTCGAGTCTTAAAAAGGACTCAAGTCTAAAAAAGGACTCGAGTCTTAAAAAGGGCTCGAGTCTTAAAAAAGGACTCGAGTCTTAAAGAAAAACTCGGAGTATGAAGATGAAACTTGTACCTCATCTTTCGAAAAGACTCGAAAGAAGGCAATACATTCAAATTAGTGGTTATGATGTAACTTTGCTAACAAAAAAATTTGTCGAGTTTTTTCGAATGATGAGCTACAAGACTCGAGTTCATTTTAAGACTCGAGTCCTTTTTAAAACTCGAGTCCCTTTTTTAGACTCGACAATGACTCGAGCTCAGCTTGACTCTAGACTCCGAGCCTTTTGAGCACACTTAGTCATAATTGAGTCGAGTCTTTAAAATTACGACTCGAGGACTCGAGTCCTTTGCAACACTATTAATACACGGGTTTTGATTAGTTATCGGTGGCCTACGATTTGACTTTGGCAAATCATTCTTTTTTGTTCTTGATCTTTTTGGATCTACCCATTCTACATCGCTATAAAACTCCCTTTATAAGAAAGAAAAAAAAGAAAGAAATAAATATTGTTTATTCTGCTGTAACGTATGGGAGTATTTAAAATAAAATGAAAATCTCACCAACGCTTACAACAATAAATTAATTTCGGGTCGTGGAATTACAAGGCCGTCCCTTGGTAATTTTATTGCTCCGTGGAAGTAGGCGCACTATCTGCACTGGCTTATCGCGTAGCTGGAGCGACGCGACGCCGAGGAGTTGACCCCGAGGTGGAAGAGGCTGCAGAGACGAGATGGTAAGGCGCGCAGGTGGGTGCCACCAGGTGACGTGTGCGCAGGTCTCGGACGTTCGGTAAGGGTGAGTCAGCTGAACTCAACGAACGTCAATGAGGGTAATTTAAAACCCAATCTTGTTCCCTGGAATCAACGTCCAGCGGTAAATAAATGTCCACTGCAACCCCTCTCTGATGATGACCTCGCAGCGTAAGCGAAAGCCTAGGACATAAGGCGCTAAGGCGTTTGTGAGTATTGGTCCTCATCAGAGCGGAGTTTACATGGTAAGTACACGTAGTTGAATTAGCGAGAAGCGTTAACACATAAAACATCGATTGGCCCTGCGAGTGTGTGACACACTCGAGGCTTAAAAAGAATGAAACCAACAGACAATAAAAAATATGAACACAAAATAAATTATGTCTGTAGGTACCTACTCAGTAAAGAAAATTAAACATGAGCTGGCAGTTATAATAATTGTTAGTTTGGTTGGCAAACTTACCCTTCACGGAGATAAACACTTCACTTGTGAAATATATTTGATTAATAGAACTTAAATTATTCAAACTTAATAAAAATAAAAGTCTGGACACGGGGTAATGTCGCAAGAATCTAATACAGAGAGAAACTATTTTGCGAACGTGTAACCAGGAAGTTTTAGTAATAAAAGTGAGCTACCGCGTCCTGTACGAGCATCTTTATACTCGTGCGCGCTTTACTTCGGTTAATGTCGAGAACATTCGTCCGACTACGACACCAATAGGAAGTGTCTGATTCAGAACTACCCGCCTAGCATGACTTTTCGCCACCACACGATTAAAGACTGTTTACCGATACCCACAATGACATTCTTTTTATGACGTCACGCAGATCATCACGTCCTACTGCTCCAACACCAAAAAGAATGTGTAGGCATTCCTTGCATTCCATTGACGATATTACGATAATGTTTTTATAAGTTAAGAATTAACGTTGATTATGAATTAATTGAATATGTGGATATTCACACAACGTTACACTGCATAAACAAAACGCACATTACAAAATAAAAATTAAAAAGATACATAAAATGCAACGTAGCCAAAAGCTCCGTATTTAAGTCAATAAAAAATTAACAGTTTAGCAATATTGACATTGCTTGTGATTTATGACTAGTGACCAAAGACAAAACAGAATATGTTACGACATTGGCAATTACATCACATAAACAAAACAAAAACAAAATGCCGATAAGAGGTAAAAGTAGGTAAAGCTAATGCATCACCAACAAAAGATAGATTTCGGGCATTTTCTGACAACTAGTGCCTGTCACCTGTGCCTGTGCCTGTAGTGCCAACTACTGTCTTTTGGTAAGTGGTAATGATGATGCGTTAAGGTACCCCGCGCACAAATTCAAACTTTCTTACGTTTTTTGAATACCTTTTTCATAAAATAATAAAAGATTACTTGGATGACAAAAAGGCTTGGTACTAGTTAAGTTACTCCAATGTACCACCAAGCAAATAGCTATTAATTATGCTACGTGTGTGAGCGAATGATGTTGACATTTTATATTTATGTTTTTTTATGACATTCAAAAAGAAAACTGATTTTTGCATGTGGTAGATTTAACCCATCAAAAACATAAATGTGAAATGAGAGCTAAGTTCAATATTATGATATATGCCTTGGTTGTTGACTTCAACGACAAAAGAAGTGAGATCTAAATGGGTGCCAAGTTCAATGGTTAGTCCTGACTTGGCTAGTTCTCATATACGAATTATTATGTTTGATGGCTAGTTTCTACCAGCAAGCCAAATTTTCAGAATAATTATATAAGAACCGACAAGTAACAGGTTTAAAATTTGCGAAGGCTATAATATAATTCCTATATGAAAACTAGCCAAGTCAAGACTGACCATTGAACTTGGCACCCATTTAGATCTCACTTCTTTTGTCGTTGAAGTCAACAACCAAGGCATATATCATAATATTGAACTTGGCTCTCATTTCACATTTATGTTTTTGATGGGATATCATTACTTTTTGTACATAAATTATTAGTAGGTACTTATTTATAAAAAAATATAACAAAATTAACACCAAATCGTTGTTGTTATAAGTGTTCCTAATAGAAACAATTAAGTAAAAAATTATAATAAAATGATAAAAATTTGCCAGTTTCTGATTTATTCCTTTGTATTCACCTTATTACCTATCTGCATGCCGAATTTGAACTTTCTAGGTCATCTGGAACTGGGTTAGAGTTTTGATCTATATGTCAGTCAGTGATAAAAATGACGATTTTTGGACGTTAATATCTAAATAACCGTTGGAGATATGTTTATGAAATTTGGAGCACATATGTATCTTGCAAGTTTCACTATATGAACCAAATTTGACACGTTTATGTGAAATAGTTTTTGAGTTATGAGGGGGTCAAAAGTGGCTCCAAATGGTTTGTGTAATATTACACACGGTGCTGCCCGCCAGTTCTGTTACTTGAACTTGGCTTGACACGCTCCCGCGTGTCTAGATACATGACTTTATTACTTAGCTGTCTGGCGGTTTTGAATATTTTGTATATGGCCTACGCAAATGTCCTGCGAATCTCGTAGCATCTTGTGACGACATTGTGACCATTGAGCTCCCTACAATAGGGTTGAGACTTGAGCTACACGACAACTGACACATACATGCCGTCTGTTGGGACGAGTCAGCACAAAGTTGCAATGGCTTCTTCTTCAAAAGGCTCTTCCAGATATTGCCCTGCATTGCTAGACTCACATAAAATTCTAATAATATAATGTTTGGACTTTAAATGAGACCATGACCTCTGAGTTTGTTTCGGCGTTTCTTCTCAGGAAACAGTCAGCTAGGAAATACCAGCGCCATCTAGTTTTTAAATTATTGACCAAAAAAAAACGTTGACGTGTAATAATGTCTTCTAAGATCTACTTACAGAAATGACCATTTCATTTCAATGTAGTTAATATGAACTTAGGGGGTTGTATTAATTATTTTAATGATTAGTATTCTGTATAGCCATATTTGTGACGGTCGAGAATATTTTGTTCAACATAGAGCACTCACAAGCCTGCAAATTGCAAAAAATGTATGAAAATTTTAATTTCGCAATTACCCTTTCGCTTACCCCATCAAAACTGGGACATAGATCGTGGTGAGGCTAGCTGTGATAACCTCAAAGTTTCATTTAAAAATTATAAAGCCAAAAATAACCACATTTAATAATATTTCAGGACTTGCCGGCATCCATTCGTCGTGTCGCAGACTTCTTCGGCAAACAACTTAATGAAGAACAAATGAATCGTCTCTGCGATCACCTGAGTATTGAAAACTTTAAGAATAATAAGTCGGTGAATATTGAAGAGTTGAGGGAAGTAGGAGTCCTTGCAAAGGACGAAACTTTTATAAGGAAAGGTTAGTATATATCCTGCACTGGTACTGAGAAGCACTACTAATTTTTTCAAGTATGCTACTGATCACTGATCAATGCTTGAGCCTTCTCGGAAAGGACAGCGGCCTTTGCTCTGCAGGGGAGCAATAATAAGGCGCTATTCGTACGTCGCTACCGACGTTTTAACACCATAGGTTTATACATAAAATACCATCAGGTTACTTCGAAGGATTAGGAGAAGGTGCTATACCTAGTAGGGACACCTACATTTCGTAATAGAGGGCGAGTCTTTGCCATCAACCGGGAACAAATTCAGATACTGGGCTGCTACTTATAAATTTCTAATGAAAAAACCCAATAGCACTTTGTTCTCCTGGAAATCCAAACCCAGAAACTCATGTTCAGCAGTAATGCTTACCTCCACTGCAGACGAGGCAGAATTTTTACGCCTACCTAATTATAACTCGATTGCTCGTTGATCGTAAAATTTTTCTCAGGTAAAACTGGAGGTTGGCGTGCATATTTCGACAAAGAGATGACCCAACAAGCTGACCGGTGGATCGAAGACAACCTGCTCGATACTGATCTGCGCTTCCCACACATGAAACATTAACAGCTTTTGTTAACAAAAGGAATTGTCTTATTTTATTATTAATTATTTTTATAAAGTCATTAATATATCTTTTTTCCTTTTTTTATTTCCTGGGAGCGTAACAAGTAACTCACGAATAAAATCTAATTAGTCTTACAGGAAACCATTTTGCACAGTATTTAATTACTTAGTTTTACGATATGAGAAGTGAATGGGGTGCACTTCAGCAGTCAATCCGGCTCGAAGGCTGTAGTTTCTGACGATTTATCTCTCACGCAGAGAGACCCTTACATTAATGCTTACATTATTTTATAACACACGAAAAGTTGCTTTAATTAGATTTACAATGCAGTGTACTTTTTAAATTCAGCGTAATTTTTATGCAGATAAATTTAGTGCAGATAAAATGTAGTGTAGTAGTCAAAGACAAGCGAATTTTTTGTAATCTCAACTAAGATCTTTCCTTTCCATTGCCTACCACTGTGTCTCCGTACCACCCAAGGTTGACTGGCAGAAAATGCCTATGACATTAAGTCCGCCTCAGTACATTTGTGTGCTTAAAATATTAAATAAATAAATAAATAACTTTCATATATGTATTTAAAAAACAATGGCATAACAAGAGTTGTGCCACTTTTTTTTTCGGAAATGTTTAAGCTGGGGTTGAAATGACATAAATAAAATACGCCTGTTTTGCATTCTAACAAAACAGGTATTATGTGTGAATAAAACACACACTGTTGCTAGGTGAAGAAGCTGATGTTTTACCTTTATATTAATTTATGGTTAAAACTTACCGAATTATCCATAGTTTTATACCTGTCTCTCTCTCTCACCAGCATGCGTCCTTTTCTAATCAAGAAGGACGCTTGGCGCGAAGTCTCAAATTCATAGGGTCTTCAGCTCACCAGCTAGAGAATAGCTGCAACACTGTGTGTTTTATTCACACATAATAACTGTTTTGTTGGAAAGCAATACAGTCATATTATGTGTTTTCTAAAACACACATTGTTGCTAGGTGAAGACCTGATTGGTATCTGCTGGTGGTAAACACAAACGCTAAGATGCATTAATTATACTACTGTGAAAATAAATCAGTTTTATTGCAGTTACAATAACATCTGTATATGTTAAAGTGTAACAAAAAATAATAAACATTTCTTGAAATCAAACAAAGAAAACAAATTAATAATCCTGAAATTAACCTTTATCGAGTACTAAAATAATTAAAACTCTTATTAAAGCTATTTAAATTTAATAAACAGTAGAAAATTTTAAATGCAATGAAATGCATTACAGTTATTGTTATCAACTCTGTTTACTGGACGACACTAAAATTTATGAAATGTTTATTAATGTGTTGAACAGGACAGACACAATGGTCTGGGTGTTTCCGCAACAACCAACCTGACTGTCTGTGTGTATTATAGTCAGTTTTTGAGCCAAACCTTGGCCAAAGAGTAATGTCATCTTCCGTTGTAGGTAATTAGATTCTCAGGGCTATTTTCTAATAATGTGAGATCATGAATCCTACGGCCTGAGGCCAACAAGAGTATTAAAGCTGTTCGTCTATTGATTTCGAATAAATAATCTGAGTTTGTTGAAGTTCTTAGCCAGTTAAACAAAATTGCAGTATCCCAAATGGGTAGGTTTTGTACTGTAGCAGTTTAGCAAGTGAAATCGCTTTTAAAACTTGTTGAAAGAAAAAATGTTTTGAGATATCTATTTTTACAGTAAGTAGAAATGACTGATTTATGGAGGAGAATAGTTTTATAAGCTAACTTATTTTCTAAAAATAATTTTGCCAAAAATCTAGCAACTTGTTGGCCCTCAGGAGTTTTTGGGTTAACTTTATTGGTACTTTACCACAATAACCATCTTCTAATAGGGGTAGTACCGGATTAGCCATGTAGCAGGAGGCAGCAAATGCTACGGGCCCCGCGCCTTGTGGGGACCCGCGCCTGTGCAAAAAAAAAAATAGAAATCAAAGAAATTGTAAGCCACCCACTAAGTCACACACATAGTAGCGTTTCTTAGTGAGCGCTGGCCATACTGTAATTATTGTACAGGTACAATAGCTCAGTAGCTGGAGCCCTAAAACAAATATAAAAAAAATAGTATATTATTATGCCGCAAGTTGGCTACTCGAAAATACTTATAGAGGGAATCCCCTAATATTAATTGGATTCGATTCGAGCTGTGAGTATAACCCGACCACGAAAAATAGTTTTTAAATGATAACCAATAACAAAATAGCAAAATGCATACTTCATTTGATAAGCCTAATTCAACAATTACAGGAGTTTATTTTCTGTGTGTTTTTATTACTGGATTGTTTACATCGTGTTAAAATTTCTTAGTTTTTTATGTGCTTGCTTTTGTGTTAGGTATTATTTCTGTATTGCCGATCCCCGTGGACTTATACAA
This sequence comes from Aporophyla lueneburgensis, assembly GCA_932294355.1. Taxonomy (NCBI): domain Eukaryota; kingdom Metazoa; phylum Arthropoda; class Insecta; order Lepidoptera; family Noctuidae; genus Aporophyla; species Aporophyla lueneburgensis. The sequence continues at coordinate 23,979,536 of OW028741.1, read as the reverse complement.
ACTCATTATAATATTACTGTTTCATAACAGTAAAATTGTACTAGATATATATTACGTTCGTTGCATCTCTGTTCACAATAAAATATCCAAGATGTATGATCGTTTGGCATACAGTATTCAATTTGACAGAATTTTGAATAACGTCGTTATTCTCGCAAACCAGCGATATGTCATTTTGCAAAAGTTTTGGAGCAACCTAAGTAATCAAAAGTCCCCTCGGAGGAGTGGATTGAGACGCGCCACGGCGTCCTCACCTTGTGCCTAACACAGGTCCTCACCTGGAGGTGGAGGAGGTGTGCCCTGCTTATTTTTTTTTTGTTTGTGGGTGGAAAATCATCGTATGACGTCACCCGCTCTTGGGCGAAACGGGAGGGCGTGTCAGACTTTTACTGACAAAACCCCGGGTGGGTTGACAAAACCCATGGTACGGAGCAAGAGGGCATGGGAAGCCGTCACCTCCTTCTGCGAAGCAGTAATGCTCGTGAAGGAGAAGGCGGGTCGCGTGAGGACGTGGCAGTCACTGCGCCCTCACGTCCCTAGCCGCCGCAGGAGGAGACGCCCCGGGTGTCGGGAGTCGATCGCGGACTCCCGGCCACCGTAGGCGTGGGCGGTAAGGACCAGGCCCGTGTCGACGGCGCGTAGCGTCCCACGCGCGCCTCAAAGAGATGTCAGCAGTACTGAAGGGGTCTGCTAGGACTGATGTCTGCCAGAGTCGTGGGATTTGTTCGAAAGAGATACTATCGCCCTGGCATATGGGCAACTGAAGGAACACGGGTGGGTTTTAGTCAGAAAAAGTATAACACGCCCTTCCGCTCCACTCTAGAGCGGGAGACGCCATTTGATGATTCCCCATCCACAAAAAGGGCAATATCACAATTTTGCTACGGGCCCCGCGCTGGTTTAATCCGGCACTGAATAGGGGCACTATATGTTGTTAAAGTAGATGTCCGCTAACTACTTTTTAACAAGTTCTTTTCCTCTATGGACCAGTGAGCGACTTGATCGGCCCACCCCCAATTTTCCAGGCAAGAAGAGTCAACTTGTCTACTTGTGCAGGGCATTTGCCTGTCGTCCGATCTATTAGAACCTTCCGCAGGTTCTTTATTGGAAGTGGCTCTACTATGGCTCTCGCTCGCAGGTCGGGTAGACAAAAACATTTGATCCACTCTGGCACTATTAGGATGTAAATTCCTTTTGCACTGTTCAAGTGAACCAGTACTAGTGGAATTAGACTGGGTGGGGGGAATGCCCACCCTAAATGATAGTCCCATTTTCGGCTGAATGCGTCGCAGAAGACTGCGGAACAATCTTTCGAATCTAATGTTACGTACTTTGGTACAATAGCCATGTCTCTTGACGTAAACCTCTCAGATCTACGTCTGGGACCCCATACTTTGAATATAGCCTCCGTGGCTTGGGGCAGAAGATGCCACTCTGGTACTTTGCGACCCCTTGATAGGCGATCCGCAATTCCGTTTAGACTCCCCGGGAGGTAAGTGTGTGAGAGAGTTAAATGTAACTGCTCTGCAAGTTTTAGGACTCTGGTCATTAACCCTAGTGCCAGGGAACGTGTCCCCCTCTCGTCCTTGAGGTATGCGACCAAGGTTCTGTTGTCCGACTGAATATGAATTTGCGCACCTTTCAGAGCCATCCGCTGACTGTTGATGGCCGCAAATACGGCATATACATCTCTTTTCTGTTTGAGTGCCAGTTTTCTTGAAATAGGGCCCCCTTTCCTGATAGGTAAGTGCTGTTTAAATGAGCTCCCCAACCCGAATCTGCAGCATCCGTGGTCAAGAAGTGAGTCACACTTTTCTTGACTATTGGGAAGCTGTAATCTACAGCTCCTAACCACCATTTTAGGTATTGCTGAACGGGTAGAGGAAGAACCATTTCCATTCTCTTACTCGGTTTTGGTTGAACATTTTTAGAAAGAGTTGGGCTCTGCGACAGCGCTGTCCTCCCGCTGATACTGCGTAATTTGCAAAGTTCGCCAAACTAAATAAACTCTGAGCTTCTCGCAGAGAACTGTTTCCATTGCTCAACATCTTGGAAATTATTACTTTTATCTTTTTATCTTCTTGGGAGGAAGTTTTACCCAGTTTTGCTGAGTGTTCCATACCAAGCCAAGATATTCTACCTGCTGAGACGGCTCCAGAACGGACTTGTGATAATTTATGTGCCATCCCAAAGTTTCCAATGTTCTCAGTGTTTCCGAAACCTGAGAAACCAGTATGGTCCGATCCTGATTGACCAGGAAAAAATCGTCCAAATACACAATTATGCGGAAACCTTGTTCTCGTAGGATTTCCGCAATCCAATTTGTTACTGAGGCAATTATTTTTGGGGCCGATGACAGGCCAAATGGTTAGGCTGTCAATTGTAGCACTTCGTTGTTGTAAATCACTCGGAGGAACCTCCTGTGTGTATCTGCAATTGGTAAATGAAAATAGGCTTGGTGAATGTCTATTTTCACTAACCAATCGTTTGACTGTAGGAAGTTGGCTACATCTGCTTGTGAAATTAAATGCAAATGTTTCACTGACACATACGAGTTGAGACCTGGAAGCCAATTCTCGCACAATTCGGATTCGTTATTGTTGCTCGATTCGTATTTTTCACTCGTTAAAATCGAGTCGAGCTATTCTCGCCACGTCGATTCGAGCATATCTCGCAGGAAAGTCACGCGACATGCCCTCGTTTACATGCGATATGCATAGAGTGGTGGAGACCAGTCGAAACGGCCATGACGTCATTTCGAGGGGCGTTCGAACGTCAAACAGTCAGTCAGTCATGATTGTGTCAATTGCGAAAGAAAATTATAAATATTCTTTGATTATATACCTGTCTAGATGACACATTAGCCGTACCGAACGGCTCAAAAAAAGTCTACTAAATTTGGTAGACTCGCTTCTCACCGACATCAGTGTCATTTGAATCACGTAGGGGTTATGTGCTCACGAAAAATTATTAATTACGCTGGTTTGTGCTGTCAAACTGTGTCGCATTTATGTGGGAAAGCTATATAATAATACCAAGATCAGTTTTCATCGCTAAGTTTTGTTATTTAACAACATTTTTTAAAGAAAACACGATTTTTTTATTCGATACTTCGTAGGTTACTTTGATTAGCCGGTGTTGCCAGTTTATTACTAGGAAGATTTGGCGAAAATATAGGAAACATATTACAAATATCATTAAAAGTTATGATTATCTGCCGTGACCGAAATTCAATCAGGAGAATAATAAATTATTATTTAAAAAGTGATGGTATTTATTTGATCTGAAAATGAGAAATTACGTATATAAAATAAATGAAATCCATGACGTCATGCACGAAATAGTATTGTTGTTAGGTCTTTCTAATATTTGCGTTGTAGATTTCCTACGGATTCCGTAAAAGAAAATTGCTGGAGACATACTGTATTAATTAAATAAAACACTAACACAAAAATGTTTTTTTTTAACCTATTTCGTTTAACATTGATCTTATTAAATGATGAAAGAAAGCTAGGTTAATAATTTGGAGCTGGCATCTCTAAACACGCACACTTTGACAGTTTGATTAAAATAAGTACGCGAGCGCTACTCACACATAATCGCGAAACTGGGGACAGTTTTTGTGCATCGTTTGTTTGCATTACTCTATCTAGACAGGTATATAATCAAAGTAAATATTATTAACAAAATGTGTTACGTGTTCATAAACATCACAGAAGACGTTGCGATCGCCACGACAAGGAAAACACATACGAAGAAAACTTCAGGCCACGTAGAAAGGTCTATCGCGTGGCAATAATTACATACGCGGTACCACTCTAAGCGAGGATTTTAGAACTGCAGTGCTCACCATCCTTCTGCATATTTCCCGATTTGGCCCACACATAAATGATAAATGATAAATGACTTTATTTTTGCAAGTAGGTTTGTACAAACACTTTTACACGTCAATCATTTTTTTTTAAACTAGATGAGGTCGGCATTTCCTATCTGACTACTCTGAGAAGAAACGCCGAAACAAACTCAGAGGTCACAGTCTCTTTTAAAGTCCAGACATAATCTTGATCAGATCATGTGAAGACCATGTGGATTGGTGTCTGAAGTGGTCTTTTAAGGAAAGAACACACAGCTTGAGTGGACCTGTCCAATCAGTGCACGCATTTGTCAGTAATCATGCAGCTCCACTCAGAACTTAAGGAGGTCAATGATTCGACGAACAATACCAAAGAAAGGACATTTGTGTAGGTCGCACAAATTACTCAAACTGCCAGACAATGTAAAAAATTAAATCAGAAGAAAAGGAAACCAAAAAAAAGAACACCCACTTCGTCTTCACATTTACAATAATTAAAACAATATAATACTTTAAAAGTAAATATTCATGTCATTGTATAAGTAAAATTCATCAATGTCAATGTGTATATAAAATCAGGAAATAGTCCCGGTCTGATCATTTGAGGACCATGTACATGGGGTTGTCTGAAATGGTCCATACAGATTATAAGAAGTAATATATATTACTTTTGCCTAGACTTGTACATGTTATTATTTAAAGAAAGTTAGCTTTTAAATTTCATCATCATCAGCCTATAATTTTCCCACTGCTGGGACACAGGCCTCCTCTCGGTGAGAGGGAGTGGGCCGAAATCCACCACGCGGGCCCAGTGCGGGTTGGTAGATGTCACATGTCTTCGAATTTTTGGTTCTAAGACATGCCGGTTTCCTCACGATGTTTTTTCCTTCACCGTTTTGAAAGCAGTGGTGATAAAATAATTTACACAAAGTAAAGCGCCTGCTTGGGTTTAACTCACGACCTACTACTCGTAAGTCGTGGCCGTCACCACTGCTCTGTTTAAATTTGGTATTTATAAATAAATAAACTAAGTACCTATTATAAATTAAAAACACAGCTAGTAAAATGCAAAACTTATATTACTAACAACAATACTTTACGTACACAATACACTAAAATAATCACTAGTTAATACGAATAGTTGGGAGTCATGATAGCGGGCTATCCTCGAGCTTAGAAATCGCCGGTTCATTTCACCTCTCGGCCAAATTCCTTATGAATATCGAAAAATGATCGTGTGGCACTCGTGTTTGATGAGGCTCCTAATGCGATCCGCAGGACGAAATTTGTTTTCTCAAGAATTTCCCAACGTTCGTTTGGGCCTTTGTAAAGTAATTTCATGATCATAGGTATACAGTTGCGTCATTGGAACAGCAGGACAGTCCGGTTGGAGCACAACGCGCATGTATTACGACAATTATACCTCCTCCTCTTCTTCTTCATCTTGAGAAGCTTTGATGTTATTGACCACAATAAATCGTTTACTACCTATAATCTGTTTACCTAAAATATCATTGGCAGTCATTCTGTTTTATTTAATTATTAATTTGGGTAAATTTGACCGATGTAAACAAACAATCAAAAATGATTAGAGATGAGGCGTATATACTAGAATAGGTACAGGGAATAGGTATGTAAAGAGACTAGGCTGCACCTATTCCAACTTTTAAAATACTAGATCCACCTAGTCTCACTGTGCCTACGCAGTACACAGCACCCGCGCCGCGGTCCGCGCGAATCGAAGTACCGAATACGCGGCGAAGCGATATAGCAGCATAGTCATAGCTCATTCATGTTTGACAAAATCATTCGTGTGTCAGTCACTTGAATTTGAACCCTAATTCAATGGCATAAAAGTAACATGACACGCACTGTGTTGTGCTAAAATATATACTGTCCTTTTTTAACTACACTATTCCGCAGTCCTTCCATCCTTGTCTGTCGGACTAGTCTCGAGACTCGATACTAGTCCGGAATAGGAGTATTTTATAGAATAGGTACTTTGACAATACTCGATACTAATGAAGACTATGATGATGCTATCTAGTATCAAATACGGACTCATGCGAATGTGATCTCGCTTGACTCGACGTCGCAAACACGAACTATCGGAATTATTTAGTGATCGGTTTTTGTAACGAAATTTTGATAAATCATTAAGAACTTAGATCTATTTTTATTGTGACATTAATTAATTTGTTTATTGGAACGAAGTACCTTATGGCGCGTTGCGAAAGGGGGCTAGACGGAATTAAGAGAAAAAGTTGTAACGACACTTTTTAACCGACTTAAAAAAAAAGGAGGTGGTTTCTCAATTCGACTGTATATATTTTGTTTTGGAACGTAGGAGAGAGAGAGAGAGAGAGGGAGAGAGAAGGAAAGGGAGAGACAGGGAGAGAGAGGGAGAGAGAGAGATAATACTTTTGTTGAGTGTATACAGGTTTTTTGTACAGAATAAATAATTTAAAAAAAAACAATCATGAATCCTGGAAAGGAACTTTGTTCCATCCGGGTGTCCCTTGACACCTCTCAAGTTTTGTTTTAAAAAATGGCTCCCAAAAAAAGAAGTGTCGCTTGTGATCATTTTACGGACAAAGGCCAACATGTTTTAATTTTACGTTGATAGTCCTAAGCCTGCGGAAATTATGAAGGTACAATTTATTACTGCTGACGTACGAATCTACGCGTATCGGTGGTACGCAAAGACTAAACATCTATAAAGTATGCGTATTTCATGGACTAGGTGGACTAGGTGGAATAGGTATTTGGATCTAGTATTTGTACGGACTTGGACTAGGTGCACCTAGTACAAAATTTACCTAGTACGACCCATCTCTAAAAATGATGGCTTTAATTTGACGTGACGAATATCGGCTGACATTGACAAAACGGCAGCAGTGATGCATTCCGTTGCAGCAAATACTAAGGAGAACTTATTTTAATGTTAATATTGAAAATAAAAATGCGGTAGCTAAATTAAGAATGATGATATTGATAAATGTTTATAAAATACGTATCAAATGCTGCTAAAAACATTTTTTGACTTGAAAATCATTTTTAAAAATGGTCGAAAGTAAAATAACGACTTCGTTATAAAAAAAACATTGTTCTGTAAAATGGATTACTTGGTGTGACGCATAATGGCAACATTTTTGTCCCGAGACTCGTAATTTACGATCGATTTGTACTGAGAATAGATGATTTCAGAAAATCTCACCATTTTATATGCGACTTAGAACACGAGCGAAAACAACGAATGTGACATTTACGAGCGAAAACGCGAGAATTGCCTTAGGAAGCCAATTCTCGCGCAATTCGGATTCGTTACTGTTGCTCGATTCGTACTGTTCACTCGTTAAAATCGAGTCGAGCTATTCTCGCCACGTCAATTCGAGCATATCTCGGAGGAAAGCCACGCGATATGCCCTCGTTTACATGCGACATGCAAAGAGTGGTGGAGACCAGTCGAAACGGCCATGACGTCATTTCGAGGGGCGTTCGAACGTCAAACAGTCGGTCTGTCATGATTGTGTCAATTGCGAAAGAAATTTATAAATATTTTTAATGAAATGTGTTACGTGTTCATAAACATCACAGAAGACGCTGCGATCGCCACGACAAGGAAAACACATACGAAGAAATCTTCAGGCCTCGTAGAAAGGTCTATCGCGTGGCAATTATTACATAGGCGGTACCACTCCAAGCGACGATTTTTGAGCTGCAGTTCTCACCATCCTTCTGCATATTTCCCAATTTCACCCACACATAGATAGAGAAGAAGCCAAAGCCAAATGAGTACTAATGGAAGGACGTTGCTGTAGCTGTCGCGGATGAAGTAGAGCACTACTACACACTTTAAGTACTTCATCATTGAAGTTCCTGCGCTGCAAAAGTCCATCGTCCTTAGCCCAGAATTTTTCTCGGCTTGTGTTGAGTTTACATGTGCATCTGGATTGAGGGCCCATTTTTTAAACCTTTGCCAAACGTAATAAGACTTATAGGGAAATTAGTTAAAAATAGTAAAAACTTAAAGCAATGGGCCATAAATTTCTTAAACGTGAATTAAAACTGTTATGATTAAATAACTTGGGCCCTCAGTCCAGACGCTTGCATAAAGTGGCATAGCTTAAATCTCAGTAAGTACTGTCTCTGGGTTAATAATTTTTACTTAACAATTTAGTTAAGAATTTCTTTAATATTTTAAGAAATTTCCAAATCTGTAGAATATGCCATTACAGATTTATGGCGGTTTATCTAGGGCCCTCACTTCATTACTGTTTGTACTGAGGAATCTGCAAAACATGGATTTATCTGAAGAAATACATAAATGCGACTTTAACATGTTTTACTTAGATACCTATGTGAATTAGTTAAAAAGAAATTATGACACGAAAGTTAATTGTTATGTAGTAAATGAAAGTCGAATTTGACTAAAACATCTGAACTGAGAGCCCAACATTTTCGGCTTTATTGACTAGGCTCAACCTCATAGATTAACGCAAATTAGAATAAGATTTTTAACTATTTCTTAACTAAATTTGAACATATCGACCGTTCTTCTAAATATCATACTTTAAGAGAAAATCGATTTTGAACTTATTATAAGAGAAAAATTTGTAGGGTGACCATAATGTTCATAGTAATTACATGTACATTTTGTTAAGCGCAGTCAAAAAGTCATAATTTTTGCAGCTAAAAGTATTATAAGTAGTCAAGTTTTAGTTTTTCAACAAACTTTTTTATGTTTTGTCATGTTTAGGTATCCGATACCCATGACGCCTACCCATGAGGTACACATCCCGTTTGCGGAGCTAACCCATTTAATTTAACCCTTTAATATTTCGGATATTACTCTGCTGTTACCATGAACAATGTTTACTTTCTTAATTTATTTATTCTAACTTATTTACCTAATTTTGAGCACAATTTGAACTTTCCTAGAGAGGTAGGCGATTGATCCAATTAAATGATTTCACGTACACATCGCTGCCTTCAAAGTCAAACAAAAAAAGATGGCGGTGCTCAACTCATTCACCAATGCTAAAATAACTTCGCTCATTTGCAATTTCATATTTTTAGGATGTAAGACTATTTTAAGGTTACATTTATGTGAAATAAAAGTTTTTTTTTTATAATTATGCTCTTCGTGTTTTATTTATCGAAATGTATCCCTATGGATCACTGTCATATAAGTAGTTCATCGTATATAGTTTGCCTTTCATTTTATGCAAACACTGTTAAAGCTGTAAAAATATGCTAAATAAAAATGACATTAAAGATAAAGAAAACAAAATTGTAAACAGTAGGTACATATAATACTTTTAGCTGCAAAAATTATGACTTTTTGACTGCGCTTAACAAAATGTACATGTAATTACTATGAACATTATGGTCACCCTACAAATTTTTCTCTTATAATAAGTTCAAAATCGATTTTCTCTTAAAGTATGATATTTAGAAGAACGGTCGATATGTTCAAATTTAGTTAAGAAATAGTTAAAAATCTTATTCTAATTTGCGTTAATCTATGAGGTTGAGCCTAGTCAATAAAGCCGAAAATGTTGGGCTCTCAGTTCAGATGTTTTAGTCAAATTCGACTTTCATTTACTACATAACAATTAACTTTCGTGTCATAATTTCTTTTTAACTAATTCACATAGGTATCTAAGTAAAACATGTTAAAGTCGCATTTATGTATTTCTTCAGATAAATCCATGTTTTGCAGATTCCTCAGTACAAACAATAATGAAGTGAGGGCCCTAGATATACCGCCATAAATCTGTAATGGCATATTTTACAGATTTGGAAATTTCTTAAAATATTAAAGAAATTCTTAACTAAATTGTTAAGTAAAAATTATTAACCCAGAAACAGTACTTACTGAGATTTAAGCTATGCCACTTTAAGCAAGCGTCTGGACTGAGGGCCCAAGTTATTTAATCATAAAAGTTTTAATTCACGTTTAAGAAATTTATGGCCCATTGCTTTAAGTTTTTACTATTTTTAACTAATTTCCCTATAAGTCTTATTACGTTTGGCAAAGGTTTAAAAAATGGGCCCTCAATCCAGATGCACATTGAGTTTACATGTTACAGTGAAGCATGACTAAACCCAAGTGTGGTGTGATAATAATTCTGTTTTTGTGGTTTATTCTGAATTGATGTAAACTAGTCTGTGTTGTATTTTTGTAAAGGCTCCTTTGTCCCCTATTATTATTATCTAACAACAGGGCCAATACTGTGGAGAATATTAAAGACATTTCAAACAATAATTATTTCTTTATTGTATTTTTTTTATATTAAACTTATAAATAGGAACAATACTGTGCAGACCCGCTTAAGAATCGCTGAATCTGTACACCCCTTGCCCAAAGTCTACGTGAATGTGGACACACGGTCGTCCAGCAGTTTCACCACAAACAAATTGAATTTCGTGTTCGGCAAGACTCCTACCGCTTGTCCTTCAGGCAGGAAATTTGTTTACACAATTATTAACAATATTTTCAGACTTCGTAGAGTAATGTAGCTGAAACACATATGTATATAGATACAACTGTGTCGTTGGAACGGTTGGACGCAAAAGCTGTACTGAGACCAGTGATTCGTTCCGGTCTTTACGACAATCACGCTTCGTCTTCTCCATCGTGTTAGGCTTTATTGTTATTTAGTAGTTATCAGTTTACTCATTGGCAGACATTCTGTTTAAATTACATTACATGTATAGGTAGATAACCAATGTAAACAATAAAATATGACTTTAATTTGACGTGATAAAACTCATGACATTTACAAATCAGCATCTTTCTATAGGCGGCCATGCATTCTGTTGTAACAAATACAAAGGAGAATTTATTTGAATATTTGTATTTAAATAAAAATTGATTAACGCATCAAGCATGTATTATAAGTAACTAACTTTTTCCAGCGGCTTCGCCCGCGTATTATACTTACAAACGTCTGGATTCAACCTATCTATTGGTGAAAACCGTGTTGCGTCTTAAATCCTTTGCGCAGTTTAAAAATCTAAGCATGTAAACATGATTATCTAGAAATTAAAACCCACGCCATCTATTAGGAATTCATAGAACTAACCAATGAACACACACATTGTCCTATAAAAAAACATTTAATTTGCAAATATTGAGATCAGTAATTGAGATCAAAACTATCCTATCTTTTAAGTTGGATCAAACTGCACGTGGTCTGCAAATTTTATTAAAATCGAAAAGTTAGCTTTTAAATTTGGTATTTATAAAGAAATAAACTAGGTACTTACCTATTATAAATTAAAAACACAGCTAGTATACATGCAAAATTTATATGACTAACAACAATAATTTACGTAAACAATACATTATAAAAATGACTAGTTATTACGAATAGTCGGAGTCATGATCGCGGGCTATCCTCGAGTTTAGAAATCGCCGGTTCATTTCACCTCTCGGGCAAATTCTTTATGAATGTCGAAAAATGATCGTCTGGCACTCGTGTTTGATGAGACTCCTAACGCGACCCGCAGGGCGAAGTTTGTTTTCGCAAGAATTTTCCAACGTTCGTTTGGGCCTTTGTATAGTAATTTCATGGATCACATAGGTATACAGCTGCGTCATTGGAACAGCAGGACAGTCCGGTTGGAGCACAACCACACACATTACGTCAGTTATACCCCCTCCTCTTCTTCTTCATCTTGAGAAGCTTTGATGTTATTGACCTCAATAAACCGTTTACTACCTATAATCTGTTTACTTAGAATATCATTGGCAGTCATTCTGTTTTATTTAATTATTAATTTGATCAAATTTGACCGATGTAAATAAACAATCAAATGATGGCTTTAATTTGACGTGACAAATATCGGTTGACATTGACAAAATGGCAGCAGTGATGCGCTCCGTTGCAGCAAATACTAAGGAGAACTTATTTTAATGTTAATATTGAAAATTAAAATGGAGTTACGAAATTAAGAATGATGATATTGATAAATGTTTATAAAATACGTATCAAATGCTGCTCAATACATTTTTCTGACTTGAAAATCATTTTTAAAGTTGGTCAAAAGTAAAATAACGATTGCGTTATAACAATAGCATCGTTATGTAAAATGGATTACATGGTGTGACGCATAATGGCAACATTTTTGTCCCTAAATTCGTAATTTACGATCGACTTGTACTGAGAATAGCTGATTTCAGATAATCTCACCATTTTATAAGCGACTTAGAACGCGAGCGAAAACAACGAATGTGAGATTTACGAGTGAAAACGCGAGAATTGCCTTCCAGGTACTGAATAAAATAGAAAATTGTCTACAGTCTACAAGGCCTACAACGTTCTCACATTCACAAAGTATAAAAGTATAAAATAATCTATATAAATAACTAGCTTTTGCCAGCGGCTTCGCCCGCGTGGAGGTCGGAAATATCCCACGTGAACGTACTACCGGGATAAAATGTAGCCTATGTGTTAATCCAAGTTAATTTTTTTTAGCTCGAAAGCGGATTTTCATCCGACTTGCTTCAAATTTATCATCACTGCTCGGCTCCTATGTGTCTTAGCGTTATGTTATATAGCCTATAACCTGCCCAGGAGTATGGACTACAATCGTACCAAGTTTGGTTAAAATCCCTTCAGTAATTTTTGACCCATGCGTGCACATACAGACAGACAGACAAAAAAATTACTGATTGCATTTTGGCATCAGTATCGATCACCATTCATCCTCCAATATTAATTTTGAATTTATTTTCAGTGTACAGAATTGACCTCTCTACAGTTTTATTATAAGTATAGATAGTATTTCATAAATAAGACATATTACACTATTTAAACCAAATTTCATTATTGCCATGACAACCAATATTAAAGAGTACAATTTAGAATTGTAGGTATAAAAATGAGTAGATGTCAAAGAAGAATGTAAAAAGAAAAAAAAAACTTAAATACAAAATGTACATCGTCATTTGGGAGCAGTTAATAGACACTGGTCATTCTGTAATGAGCTACCAGGGAAGCCACATGTGCAGAAGGAATTATTGCCAAACTTCCTTGTCTTCACCGTAGTCTTTTATCTTATAATATGCGTTTTTGATAAGGACACGTTTGATGTGTGATTTGAACTTTCCATAGCTAAGTTCAGTAACCGACTTTGGCAACTTTTTGTAGAAGCAGATACTGTTTATAAGAAATGCTTTACTAGTTTTAGTTGATCTAAATTTAGGTATCACAATTTTATTTTTACTACGCGTATTTATGTTATGGAAATCGCTTCTTATTTTGAAAAGGCCTAAGTTTTTGCGAACATACAAAATACATTCAAAGATAATAAAGAGAGGGAAGAGTCAGTACATGAATTTCTGGAAATTTGGTTCTAAGAGACTCGCGAGGCCCCATTTTATAGATTGCGCGGATTGCCCTCTTTTGTAAAATGAAAACTGAATCTAAGTCGGCTGCAGAACCCCACAGCAGAACGCCATAAGACATAATACTGTGGAAATAAGCAAAGTATACTAATCGAGCTGTAGCTATATCGGTCAACTGCCTAATTTTTCTTACTGCATATGCAGCTGAACTTAATCTACCTGAAATAGCTCTAATGTAGTTTAGAATCTAGAGTAAATCCTTAAAATACAGTTTCCGAATTAGCATCTAGTTTTTTGCCATCAAGTTTTAAATTTAGACCTACTTGGGGAACATTTGGTAATGAGAACCTAATACATTTCGTTTTGTTCGCATTAAGTAAGAGATTATTAGCTGCAAACCATTTCGAAAGAATAGCTAGACTATCGTTAACATGTAAGAGATCCTTGTCTTTTCTATCTATTTAAAAAATAAGTGAAGTGTCATCAGCGAACAAAATTATATCCGAGATATTAGCCATCGTGTAAGGAAGGTCATTAATGTACACTAAAAATAAGAAAGGGCCAAGAATGGAACCTTGCGGCACGCCCATCTTAACAAGAGACGGACGTAGAACGGAGAAGGACGTAGCTCCACCAACGTTTACTTTTTGCTGTCTGTTTGATAAATAGGAAAAAACAAGATCAGTAGCTTGTCCACGAATTCCGTAGTGGAGTAATTTATAGATCAGTGTATTGTGGTCAACGCAGTCGAAAGCGTTTGAGAGGTCACAGAAAATGCCAATTGCATCCTGGGACTGCTCCCAAGATTCTAATATATGACTGATAAGTTTTACTCCTGCGTCAGTCGTCGACCTACCTTTCGTGAAACCAAACTGTCGACTATGAAAAATCCCATTTGAGTTAAAATGAGCCAGCATCTGGTCCAGCATGATTTTTTCATAAATTTTACTCAATGCTGGTAACACAGATATAGGTCTATAATTAGAGGGATCAGTTTTACTACCCGATTTGAAAATTGGTACTACTTTACTATGTTTCAATAAATCAGGAAACGAACCGCAGCCTAAACATTGATTAAATATACCTGTCAGGACAGGAGCAATTGTGTCGATGATATTTTCAAGAACCTTAACCGAAATACCCCGTAAGTCTTCTGTATTTTTTACGTTAAGACTTTTAAATGTCAGGCCAGTCCTTACCGTGTGTAATGAGGGCTGTGTCATCCGCGTAAGCAATAATTATTGTGAATGGAAGGGATAGCTGGCACAGCTCGTTAACATATATATGGAAAAGAATGGGCCCTAGGACGCTACCCTGAGGCACACCAAATGTCATGTCTTCCGGAGTACTTGTAAAATTTTCGACTTTGACAACCTGTTTCCGCCCCGTCAGGTAGCTGCGAAAGATTTCGAGGGCATTGCCTCGTACGCCAATTTGTTCCAGCTTGTGTATCAGTTTAGGGACGGATACAGTATCGAATGCCTTCGATAAATCAAGGAAGACGCCAATAGCTTTTTGTTTATTATTAAGTAGCTCGAGTATTGAATTCGTAAGTTCTAAGGTAGCATCCTCGGTAGATTTTCCTGCTCTGAACCCAAACTGATTGTTGGCCAAGATATTTTTGGCTAGGATCTTTACCAGTCTCCCGTTGATGACTTTTTCAAAGATTTTGGAAAGGATCGTAAGTAAGAATATGGGCCTGTAATTAGAAACAACACACTTATCTCCTCCTTTGAATATGGGATGTACTATGGCAGTTTTAAAGACGTCAGGAAATGTTCCCAAACATAGGCACAAGTTAATTATGTGAACAAGTACTGGAATGATAGTGAGTTTGGTGGCCTTATTGACTGAGGATGATGTACCGTCATATCCAACAGCACATTTGTCTTTAAGGTTTAGTATGATGCTTCCAATTTCACCACCATCCACATCATACAAAGCCATAGACTCTAAGGGTGAGGAGTAAGGGTCAACTCGGTCAGATGGAGGAGACAATGGTAATTTAGAAGCCAGATTGCTGCCTACAGTAGCGTAGTAGTGGTTGATCAAATTAAGAGAATGAAGAGGATCGTCGCCACACTTTAACAATTCAGAGGAAGCGGATTTACCCTTGTCCAAATGGGATATTTGTTTGATAAGCTTCCAATTTGCCTTTGGATTTTTTTTGGCTTTCTGAAATTCTAATTTTTCATAGTCACATTTTAGCTTTTTTAATAAATTATTACAATTATTACGATAACGAAGAAATACAATTTTATGGGTATCATTATCTGGGTATTCTTTGAATGTTTTATTGAGCTTGTCTCTATGACGGATACATCTTAGAAGACCAGGTGTAATCCAAGGCTTGATTATGTGTTTTCTACTTAATATAACTGAGGAGGTGGTATGCCGAGTAATGGACGAAGATAGGATAGATTCAAGCGTTTCAGCAGCAAGGTTAGGATTTCTTATTTGGAGTAAGTATATGTGACAGGTCTGATTTTTCAATGTCATTTTTAACTTTTATTATGTCAATTTTAGTGAATAAACACTTCGATGCAGTTATTAACATATCCGGATTACAGAATAGGAGAACCGGAGCATGTTCTGTTAGCTCACAGTCTAGGACTAATGTGGTGGCAGTATGTCTAGTTTTCAGTATGACATGGTCGAGGCAATTTGAGAGTCTAGTGGGTAGGGCATGTGCGGGGAGCATAGCGTGTGATGCTACTAAATGGCATGGTGCTATTCTTTACGTCCGGTAACGCACGGGCCACAAGGATTATAATAATATGCAGGAAATGCTTCATCATCATCATCATTTCAGCCGAAAGACGTTCACTGCTGGACAAAGGCCTCCCCCAAGCTCCACCACTTCGACCGGTTTTGTGCTTCTCGCATCCAGTGGATTCCTGCGGCCTTCACAAGGTCATCGGTCCACCTTGCTGGAAACCTTCCAACTCTACGTCTTCCGGTACACGGTCGCCACTCTAGAACCTTTCGGCCCCATCGGCCATCTGTTCTGCGAGCAATGTGCCCTGCCTACTACCACTTCAGTTTAGCAATTCTTCGGGCTATGTCGGTTACCTTGGTTCTCCTACGGATCTCTTCATTTCTGATTCGATCGAGTAGGGTAACTCAAAGCATAGCCTCTCCATCACCCTTTAGGTGACTTTCAGCCTTCTAATAAGGCCCACTGTGAGCGACCACGTTTCGGTTCCATAGGTCATCACTGGCAACACACACTGGTCAAAGACTTTCGTCTTGAGACACTGCGGCATGTGGGACGAGAAGGTATTGCGTAGCTTCCCAAACGCTGCCCAGCCGAGTCGGATTCGGCGATTGACCTCTTTCTCGAAGTTGGACCTATCTAACTGGACAATCTGTCCTAGGTACACATATTCGTCCACAACTTCGAGTGTAGCGCCTCCGATCTTCACTGAAGTGGGTATCACATGAGCATTGGACTTGACCTTTGTCTTGTCCATGTTCATCTTGAGACCCACTCTTTCGGAAGCTCTACTGAGGTCATCGAGCATTGTACTGAAGCCCTCCATAGTCTCAGCCATGATAACTATATCATCGGCAAACCGAAGGTGAGTGATGTACTCGCTATTGATGTTGATGCCAGCCCCTTTCCAGTCCAGCACCTTGAAGACATCTTCCAGTGCAGTGGTGAACAGTTTCGGTGAAATAACGTCGCCCTGTCTCACCACTCGCTGCAGAAGGATAGGTATGAAATGCTTAAGATAGTTAAAATATTTAAGTGTAATACTTAAGGAGTAATACTGTCTGTATCCATCTAAATAACTTTCTAATTACTGCATTGTTGTAAGTGGGCATTTTTCTTTAAGTCATAATGGGTATAGTAAGCAACACTTAAAAGATAGAACTATGCCATCGCAGACTTTTCTGCAGACCAATAAAAGAGGAATGTTCCACCATACATTGTTTTCTAATGTCTCAAAGGTATAAGAATATATTTTCGATGAAAGCTCGCAGGTGGCTTTAGTTTTCTGACATATTCAACAATTATCGTCTTATTTCAACGAATTTACACCAAACCTTTACAAATTATACAAAGTCAAAGCATTTATTTCAAATAGGCCCAAAAGGCACTTTTGAACGTCAACAGTTATATGAAAATAGATTTGATTCTAGTTGCTAGTTGTATACGACTAAACCTTCCTAATGAATCACTCTGTCGATTGGTGAAAACCGTCCGTTTAGTATTTTTCAGGTTATCGCGAACAGAGAGACAGACAGACGCGGCGGGAACTTTGGTTTATGATATGTAATTTACTGTTTCCTCGCAATGTGATGAAAAACGCTTGTGTCGAATATATCTACTACTAGCTTCTGCCCGCGACTTCGTCCGCGTCTAATTTTTGCTCCTCTGACCTTTCCCGTCGCATCGAATTGCCTCCTAGTTTGCGTCCATTTTTCGTTGCTGCTCCGCTTCTTTTGATTGTAGCGTAGTGTTTTGTAGCCTACTCAATAAATGGCTACTCAAATAATGGCTACCCAACACAGAAATATTTTTTCAATGCGGACCCGTAGTTCCTGAGATTACTGCGTTCAACCAAACAAACAAGCTTTTCAGCTTTTCAGCTATAATAGGATGGCGATTCTTTCCGAAAAAGATCGATTTTTAAATCGATTCGAATTGTAACCTGGTGAATCGCAAAAAAATCGAGGTGCACAAGATCGATTTCTGAAAACTCGATTTTTTTCAAAGTCAATATTTACAATATCAATCACGGAATAAAGAAAACTAGAGGAAGTGCCCCTCACATATCGCGCGCGTGTCAACATTAAGCGCAGATGCGCAACATTTAGCTTATTCGCCGTCAGATACTTGTCGCGATTGGATGTCTCAGAAATACGCGAAATATTAGAAATTATGCCTTGTTGTGCGGTTTTGACCTGCAAAAACGAAAGCAAAAAAAAATGTATCTTGTAGAGGTGTATCGTATCATTGGTAAGTGCTAAACTTTGTTAATTTTTAATATAATTGATTTTAATTACAATACCACATGTTATGACTTCAATGCAAACTATAAACAACCTTATATTCATTGAAACAAAGTCTAAATGCACTTAGTCGTCATCTGGAAAATCACAAACTAAATTCTAGTAACTTCGACGCTACTCGATTAGGGATGGGACACATCCGTAAAGTACGTCGGTATCGATAGTTTTGTCTGATTTTAGTAAGGAATCAATAGCTCACATAGCTGGTTATATAATAAGACAGTTGATAACATATCTCACCCGAATAAATTACGTAACATCAATATTAATATATCGATATATGTCTACATCTCTAACCATTTTTTTGTACTCACCACAAGAGATTACAAGTGCATATGAATATGACATCTATTTCAAAGGTGCTAGCGTTCTGAATAGAATGAATTGGTTACAGCGTCATCTAGCGTTGAGTTGCTGAACTCGTTGTAAACTTGTCTATTTAAAGTTTTTAGACGAAAAACGTCTTTATTGTTTGTGTCATGTCAAATAATAACAACTTTCATTCGTTGCAATAAGACACAATTTTTGAAAGCAATAAGAAGATGATTTATAAAAAAAAAAAAAATTAAAATTAATCTGTATTTACTCCATCAACCAACGTACACATATGCTTATGATAAACCTCAGAGCTCCGGTAACTGGCCATTTTAAATATAACCACAAACACCTACGCTTCATTTAACGTGAATATTATCTATTTTAGTCAAATATTAATTGGCCACTCGATCTTGACATGGTGTAGGAAAACAACAGAAAACCAACACGTAACAACATCATCCAACCCGTAAACAGAACCCTCATTTATTGATAAATGATTTTGTTTCTGTAAGTAGGTTTGTAATACACAGTTTTACACGTCAATCATATTAAAACTAAATGAGATCGGCGTTTCCTATCTGATTACTCTGAGAAAAAAGGCCGAAGATATACATAGCCTGTCACATCATAGTCTGAACATATGGAGACCGTGTCTGAAATGGCCTTTTGACCACACAGGTTGAATGGAGCTAACTTGTCCGTGCACGCAATAGTCAGTTATCATGCTGCTCAACTCAGAATTTAAGGAGGTCAACGATTCGACGAATAACAAAGAAAGGATATTTGGGTATGCCGCATAAATTATTCTAAGTGACTCTAAATTGATGTAGCAACTGAAAAAAGCCAGCGGGCCGAGCACGGCCTCTGTAATAGGCTCGAGTCACGCATTTTATCACTTTTTTTCCCAAACTGCGATAAAAATGATAATACTCTAGCCTGTCACAGTGGGCCGTGCTCGCCCTGCATAACATTGCCATTGTACATGTCAGTGGTATACGAACCAGTATAGTTTGGCTTCTTATGTTATTGAAATTTCGTTCTTCATTAGGGTACCTCAAGGTCAAATTGTCACAACTGACGACGAATTGACCTGACGATGAGCGGTACGAGTGAAGTTAATGTTGTCTACACATAGGTAAGGAATAATAATATAATATCGTTTATTTATAAAAAGGGGCACATTTACAAAGTTACCTTAATAATTAAAATAGAGCACAGTTGCTCATTTGCCTGAACTAGGTTGAACCTGTGTTTCAGGCTAGTAAGTGCATAAATACTTAGTTTAATAAATTAACAAGGAGTATAAAGTAAAAACTAAATTAAAATTAGGAAAGTAAAAGTGAAATAGCACTATGTTAGTCGTTCTATTTGCAAACAACAAGTAGATCTTCTGTCTGTGCATAATCGATGGTTACTAAATATTTAAGTATAATTTGTTTACAGCTAAAGTAACTTAATTTAAAGATACTTAGTTTTCTATTTAACCTATTGTACAGAAATGGACCTAAGAATGTAAAAAATCTTTCTACAAAAACATGTTTTGAGGATGCATTAGATGTGCATACTATATCATTCCGCCTCTTGTTAGTATTGTCAGCAGTGTAGGTAAGCATGGTGTGCTGTTTTAATACTAAGTGCATTATGAAAAGTTGGCGCACAGTCAGCACGTTGCAGGATTTATATAACAGATCTGTGGGAAAGAAAAAGGGATGGAAGTTTGCTACCTTTAAAATTGCTCTCTGTGCTCTTTCAAGAGGAATTAGATTCGTTTTTGGAGCGCCACCCCATGATGTGATGCAGTATTGAATTATTGATTGACAGAGGGCCAAATAAACTTGTGTGATTAATTTGGAATCGGCGAATGTACGTAATTTTTTAAAAACATATATTAATTTGCGCACTCTTTTAACGAGACTTTCAATATGTTTTCTGAAGGACAGAGTGTCGTCTATTATTACGCCGAGGTATTTTATGTTGCTTGTTTTGAGGATAACAGGACAATTACACATGTTGACTGAGCGGTTACCACATTGATGAGCATATAGGTGAGGGTCAGTAAAGGTAAGTTGGGGCTTGCGCATGGAGAAGTGAATAAATTTAGTTTTGTCAGCATTTAATGTTAGTAAATTTGTTTGAAGCCAATTTGTCACAGTACTAAAACCTAGTTGTGCGATTTCGAAGAGTTCGGTACTGGTTTTAGCGCTAAATATTAACGCCGTGTCGTCGGCATATGATATAATTTTGCCGGCTTTAATATTAAGATTACACAGGTCGTTAATATAAATCAGGAAGAGCGTTGAGGCCAGAATACTTCCCTGAGGAACACCAAAACCCGTACATTTCTGCTCATCGCTCAAGGTTGTATCTATTCTAACGCATTGGTATCGGTCATGTAAATAGTCAGCGAATAGTTTTAGTGGCGTTCCCCTTATTCCTATAGTCTGTAATTTATCCAGAAGAACAGAAACAGACACTGTGTCAAAGGCCTTGGCTAAATCAAGGAAGACACCCAGGGTCTGGTTCCCTTTGTCAAGTTCTTTTGAAATGTAATCGGTCAAACTATGTACCGCATCGGCTGTGGACAATTTAGCTCTAAAACCAAATTGCGCAGGGGATAAGAAATTATTATGTTCGAGATATT
This sequence comes from Aporophyla lueneburgensis, assembly GCA_932294355.1. NCBI lineage: Eukaryota > Metazoa > Arthropoda > Insecta > Lepidoptera > Noctuidae > Aporophyla > Aporophyla lueneburgensis. Next base: position 23,958,347 of record OW028741.1, on the reverse strand, counting down.
TCACAAGTCTATTGTTTATAATTTTCTCTAATATTTTTGATATTGAGGGGAGTAACGATATTGGCCTATAATTATTAACTAAGTCCTTATTTCCAGATTTAAACACAGGGATTACAACTGCCTTCTTTAGGCATCTAGGGAAAATTCCATTGGAAAGACAGATTCGAAATATGTGCGTTAAGGGAGGTGCCAAAATATGCTTATAGAGTTTAAGGATCTTATTGCTTATATTATCCCATCCAACAGCACAATCATTTTTTAGACCAGAAATAATTCGGGTTATTTCGTCTTCGTCGGTGTCGAGCATAGCAAAAGATTTCAAGTGACACATTTTGCTTGATTTTTGGAGAGGTTGATCGCAACAATGTTTCGGAATCTGTTCGGCAAGAGTTTTCCCAACATTGACAAAAAAGTTATTAACATTGTTAGCTGACATGAGTGGCGAAGGATTAGTAAGCAGTAAACTTGAATTTGACTCACGCGGTTTAGACATATTGGTGACGTTTTTAATATGTTTCCAAAGTTGCTTGCTATTGTTACCTGCTCCGCTTAATTCGTTTTTATCGTAATTATTTTTTAAATTCTTTAGCAGATTGTTGCAGAAGTTCCTGTATCTTTTATAGGTGGTATGAATGATTATATTATCAGGGTATCTTTTTGTTCTCTGATGGAGTTTATCTCTGTGTCTTATACATCGAATTAGTCCAGGAGTAATCCAAGGTTTAATATTATAACGTTTTTTATCCACTATAGAAACAGTGGTGTTATGTAATATTGCTTGTTGGACATGTTTTATTAAGTACGATAAAGCCAAATTAGCGTCAGCAGTATTGTAAACAAAACATAAATCGAGGTTGCTTAAGTCATATTCAAGTTTATTTGTGTTTAATTTGCTTTTAGTCAAGGGACGATTTAGCTTAGGCAGCGTTAAATTTACGGAAAGTAGGACAGCGTGATGGTCAGTAATTGTTGCGTTAGTAACAAGCGTAATATATGATAAGCTGGTTTTGATCATCATATGATCGAGACAGGAACCGCTTTGATGAGTAGGCAATGTGTGAGCGGGGAGAAAGCCATGGTATGAGCACATATTAAGGTAATTTTGGGTCCCTGGATCACAGTTTTCGGAAGCAATATTTATATTTAAATCCCCTGTTAGAATAACATTCTTAAACGAGCTTAACGATAGAAATATCTGGTTTAAGGAATTGTGAAAGAAATCCAGATTTCTCGTGGAAGGTGACCTATACATAGCGATTATTGCTGTAGTCACACCAATTTTAATGACTAAACAGTTACTCATACAGTCTTGTAGAGTAGGTTCCTCGATTGTTGCCTTTAAACATTCTTTAGAAAAAACGACCACACCACCATTTTGATTGCTGTTTGTTGTGGTATACAATAAGTTATACCCAGGTATTACTGGGAGATTATCTAAGCGGCCAGCTAGCCAACACTCAGTTAGTACAATTACATCACAATCAAAATTAAGTCTATGCAGGAAAATATTAAAGCTATCTATGTTCTTAAAAATACTACGAATGTTTTGGGTTAGTATAGTTAGTGACTTTTCATGATCGGAAAGATATTGTCTGCAATCCTCAACGTCACATGTTTTTGACACAGTTAAAAATGAGTTGTCTATATCGGTAAATAAGTTAGGATCCATCCTAAAACTAAAGAAAATAACAATAAAACTTAGGTCAATAATATAAACAAGATGTGGCGCTCTTAGGCGCCTACATAATCAATTGAGTTTATGTACCTGTTTTCGGCAGCTTTTTTGGCCGGACAATCTACGTCTCCCGTCTTGTGGTTGGCTTGTTTTTTAAAGCGCAAACACTTAGCACATTTAGGCGATTCGGATTTTTTTGCGCAGTCTTGTATTGCGTGTCCTTCTTCACCGCAATGTCCACATGTAGGAACAGCAATTTTACAGGTTTTGGCTGCATGACCATATTGCTGACACTTGTAACATCTCGTTACCAATGTGAAGTCTCGTACCGGGCAGGACGTCCAATTTATGAATACTCGATCTTGTGTAATGAGGGCCTTGCGTACGACGGCTGGAACTTCTAGAATATAATTACAGTTCTCAGCATCTTTCCTGCCTGATTTATGGCTTAGTTTTATTGAGGCCAAAAATGTATCTAAGGATAAAGTGGGCAGTTTGTCGACCAAGTTTTGTTCATAAATACATTTATAAACCTCATTTTCAGCCATCGATGACGGTACGCCTAGAACTATTATGCGAGGTTTGCGCTTTTTAGGTTCGTCGACGGTAAGCCCTGACGAAGCAAGTTGGACTGTTTGTTTGAGCCTATCTAGGTCATCTTTAGTCTCCGTGCTTATTATAAGGCCTCCTTTTCCAATTTTGCGTACGCCTCGTACTTTCAGCTTCATTTCTCCAGGGCATATGATTTGTTGGACCATGTTCTTGGTTTCGTCACTGGTCTTTGAGTTGTCACTTGGGTAAATGGCCACGGAGCTAAAAGTATTCGGACGAACAAAGGTGTTGGACCCCTTCTTGACCATATCTGCAAATGACGATGAAGTTGCTTCCCGCTTCGTACAGGACTCTTGAATCGTCCGGTTCATCTCTGTTAGACAATCTGATAGATCTCGAGCTTCGGTCATGGTTTTAAGGGTGGTATGTGTTTGGATTGCTTTTTGTTTTAGTGACTGGTATTGCACAGCCATTTGTGAAGCTCCATGTCCAACTTTCCGGCAAAGATTGCTTATTTTCAGCTTCTGATCAGCGTTTAGCTTTCCCTCAGAAGCTATAGCAACTACCTCATTCAGGCACTGCTCAATAGACGTCATCCAGTTCTGAATCTCCGGAGTGGATATAACTTCAACTGCGTCATCTTGGTCTTGTCTTGGTTGTTGGGGTGGTGTCCTTGCCGGTGTTGGTACCGGGGTCGGAGTTGGTGGCGGACTACGTCGTATCATGGCGCTGCGAGCAAAGGGGCTGCCGTCCATATACCAATTTATAGGATTGTATTATCGTCAGTTCATTATTGTAACTTATTACTGTAATATTTATTGAAAAACACGCTATAACACACTAAACTGGGTCACTGTTTACGTAAGCGTTAATTTATTTTACTGATATTGTGCATTTATGAGCACGTCTGTATGCGTTGAATGCCAAACAATCAATAAAAGTTGCGTTTGTAATTTGTAGCCAATCATATCACTGTTTTTTATGTGTGTAATGGAGAATTCATCAAATGACTTCTCCCGCTCTGGGTGGAGCGGGAGGGTGTGTCAGACTTTTACTGACTAAAACCCACCCGTGTTCCATCAGTTGCCCATGTGCCAGGGTCACGGTATCTCTTTCGAACAATCACGCGACCCCGGCAGGCATCGGTCCTAGTAGACCCCTACTCTGCTGCTGACATCTCTTTGAGGCGCGCGTGGAACACTGCGCGCCGTCGACCCGAGCTTGGTCCTTACCGGGCGGCGAGCTACCCATTGCTCGCCACCCGCAAGCTCGCGCCTACGGTGGCCGGGAGTCCGCAATCGACTCCCGACGCCCGGGGTGTCTCCTCCTGCGGCGGCTAGGGACGTGAGGGCGCAGAGACTGCCACTCCCTCACGCGCCCCGCCTCCTCCTTCGCAAGCATTACTGCTTCGCAGAAGGAGGTGACGGCTTCCCATTCCCTCTCGCTCCGTACCATGGCTCGCACCAGGGCCGGACGCGAGAGGTCGCCGCCGCCGCCAACTCATACCTTAGGTTACAATATATTATCCTAAGTTATGAGAAGAAATTACATTTTATGCAGTTATAAATAAATTTCAGGACTGGCCATTGAACTTGGCACCCATTTAGATCTCACTTCTTTTGTCGTTGAAGTCAACAACCAAGGCATATATCATAATATTGAACTTGGCTCTCATTTCACATTTATGTTTTTGATGGGATATCATTATAACCGAACGTTCTATGAGTAGAACATATTTGCGATCGTAATTTATGGCAACATATTAGAAAGAAAGGACGTTTTCTCAGTAATTATGTATTCGTCTCTTTCACACGTATTCAGTAAAATAAAAGAAAGTCGCCATATTTGCATTCAGTGGCCACAAGCAGGAGACAATGGTGGCACGTCGGAAACAACGTAAGTAAATCTGTAAATATCTTATGAAAATATTAGATACTATTTTAAAGCAACCTATTATTTTTTTTCACTTACAAGGAAGTAAACAATATCTGTAATGTATTATTATTGCAAAACATGCGGTGCATCAAACGGAGTAATTTGTGGTTAACTGAATTTGTTCTTTGTAAAGTGCGTCCGGTCTTTATAGTGCAAATTCGATACCATTATTTGTTCTTTTCAAATCCCTTTCGGTCTCAGTGAACAACTTAGTATCGTGTATATTAGTACCTCCTAATAGCCTCCTAAGATATGTTAGTGATAAAAAAGAGGTTGATTCATAAATTAACGATGATGCTTAAGGCACCATCGTTAATTTATGCATCAAACTCTTTTTTTAAATTATTTCATATATTATTTATAAATTTTATTTTATTTTTACCTTACACGAAAAGGAAATAGATGAGCTTCTCAATCTTTCTGAGATAGAAGACGCTGATGATGATGATGAGGATCTAACTTACCAAGAACCTGAGCTAGACAGAACTTCTTATGAGAATGGCGATGAAAATGGTGGTGAGGATATGTACAGCAGCTCAGAAAATGGAGATTCTAGTAGCTCAGAAGATGAGGTTTGTGTTCCATCTACCAGTCACTACCGGCATAGAACTCGAGGTACTTCAACTAATACTGGAAGAATTCAGAAGCGCTGCTCAGTACGTACCCGTGGTGGAGTGCTTAGCCACAGAACAGTGCACACTCGTGGTGGAGTTAGGGCTTCTATTGTTAGTGGTCAAGGTCTTATGCCTTGGAGTAGATCAAGTTTTAACAAAGATTGGCCAGCCATGCTACAGCCGTCCTATCGACTCTCCGAATCAAAATCATCGATGTTGGAATACTTTAATGAATACATAGACGAAGACTTGTATACTTTACTTTATAGTTACAATGAGTAACCAAACTGCTGTTGAGAAAACTGGAAAAAGTTTAAATTTGACCGTAGGAGAGTGCGAGGCTTTCATTGGCATAACTATGCTTATGGGGTGTATTGGCTACCCGCAGATTCGCATGTATTGGAGCGAGAAATATGCTGTACCAATTATAGTAAGAACTATGGCAAGAGATCGTTATTTCTTACTTAGAAATTTTCTTAAATTGATATATGATAATAATGTTTCACCTGAAACAAGGAAGAGCGACTTATTATGGAAGGTACGTCCTTTATTGGATAGAGTTCTTAAGGGATGCCACGCACAGGTTCGGGAGCAAAAAATATCCATTGATGAGATAATAATCTGGTAAGGTGTATCTATTCATACACGAAATATTTTAAGAGGTACACCTGTAGGTGGTAAAGAAGCTATAGAAGCAAAAAGAAAATTTTTATCTAAGCGTTTTTGAATTTTCGTAGGAGTTCAAGTGGAACCCTCGTCGCAAGCGGTTGTCTGTGCGCGCGCGCAACACATGTCGGCTCGCCCGACTTCAAAATCAAAACGCGTTTTTTGTGTGTGTGTCTCTCTGTGTCGTAATTTATAAAATCGGGTGATGTGACAACGTGTAACATAATTAACACAAGACCCCATATACCCCCATTAGACTATTGAGTTAAAAGCATAATACAATAACCAAAACTTACTCCTTTTAAAGCTAGCAGTTACAATTAATAAAATCGGGTTGACCATCACTCTACGCATTTAAAATTGTGTCTTATTGCCATCAAATAAGGTTGAATGCTCTTTGGCCCATTCGACGGACTTGCGTCTATTCTGTTACACCTTGTATAAAACAAAACATCTAGCTAGTGTCACAAGTGCGTTTCAGGCTGTAGTGAAGACTGACTGCCGGAGGACGAGTAACCCATGGCGTTAGACCCGGTGAGACCGTTCTTAATATTACAGGGATTAGTTTGCTAAACTGCGTACGAAGGGCCTTGATATGCCGCGCGCGCGCAAGCAACGTCATCTCAAGCAGCCGTTGCGGACCAGTGTCTTCACACCAACAAATTCACGTTATTACTCTAACACTAAATATGATATCGTTAAAGATGCCGTACCTAAAGATCTTATAACTGTACACACATCTACATATCAAGCTATGGATTTCCAGTTTTAACAGACTTCGCATTGTATAGGCTTTCCGCACAAACAGAAGTCAGTTTATACTGGAAATGAATGGCTTGATTTGTCGACGTGTGTATCATGGTAACAAATTCCTTCAATTGTTTTGCAAAAGACCACGGTCACCGGAATTCAAATATACATGTGGACTGAAGAGATAAAAAAAAATACCCCAAACTCTTGAGTTTGCACCAGACGTTTTTGCTCTACAGATAACGATACAAAACAAAAAAAAAGGTCAAGCTCACAAATTAGACAGTTTCAGCCCCTTACAGACACATATAGGTTTGACTAAACAAAAGCTACTTATGTTTTGCAACATTGACAGGATGATAGAATTCGCCTAGCACCTCTAAATAATATATGGGAATTTCTCCCCAACAGCATTCTTTTCCAGGAACAAAGGATAACAAAATACATATAGTCCAGTCATTATAGTAAGTTCACCTCGGAATTCGAGATACCCAGCTCACCTCGGAATTCGAGATACCCAGCTGTAAGTCTGTAAATACTAGTATATTGACGCCCTAAAAGTTGTCTCAAAACCTACATGTGGTAGGGTGTAAGCAACTATTAAATGTCAAGGTCAAAGGTCACAAAAATCGGTTTTTTGCGCTTTTTTTGGAAATATCTCATTTCCTATGGGTTTTTTGCTATTTGTATTTATTATCAATATTGTAGAATACAAAATTCTCTACAAATTTTGTTTAAAAAACATTTTATACGGTGAACCGTTTTCGAGATAGAGGGCGGAGAGCGCGCGGTCACAGCATCACTTCAGGTCAACCGGTGCCTCCGGTCGAAAACGCGCCATATATAGTTGATGAACTATCGATAAATCAATGATTATAAATATTTGTCAATTTCTATTAACTATTATATTATATTTTATCATTTTTTTCCTAACTTATCCACTTTTTATTCAGTATTAATTTATTTAACAACACTTACCTGCCCATGTAATTGCGTGACTTGACGTAATGCATATAACGAAGATGATCGAGACTTTTCACAGATTTCGGAGCATTATAGACTGCCAATAAGGTATGAGTTCCACTCTCTAATAATCTCTGGGCCGAACAATTTTCTTCCTCAAATGCTGCAGCTAGTTCATCCAAATTTGTCAGTTTCTCAAAAATAATATAATCTTCGTTATATGCATTACGTCAAGTCTACAAAACTTAATAACCTGTGCAGCTTTCAAATATTCCACCAACAAGTGCAGCTGCTCATCAACATTTCAACCGTGTATATTATCAAGTTCAAACTTGGTTAGGACATGATTTGGAACCCCAGGTATGGGGTTGGGCAATGCGAAACGATTTTCTGGAGCCTATCATGACAATTTTACCACCTGCTCCAGAAGATTTGCTAAATACAATTTTCTGCAACTGCAAGAGCGGTTGTGGTTCGCGATGCGGATGCAGGAAAGCGGGCTTGCAATGCTCTTTAGCTTGTGGCCAATGTAATGGGCAAGCTTGTCTCAATGCTCTACCATATCAGAGCGACATTAACGAAGATGGAACCTTTGACCCCGAAATCATGGAAGAACTTGAGACAAATGTCGTTGAAGACGATAATGAAGACCAGTTTGAAATTTACCAGCAGCCAGAAGACGACGATGAAGAGGAAGAAGATGATTAAAATTATAAATTGTAGTTTTTGTACCCTTTATTCCATTTTTTTACTTTCAATAAAAATAAATGTATTCAATGATGTATTCCGATTTTTGTAACCTTTGACCTTGAAATTTAATAGTTGCTTACATCCTACCATATGTAGGTTTTGAGACAACTTTTAGGGTGTCAATATACAAGTATTTACAGACTTACAGCTGGGTATCTCGAATTCCGAGATTCTTACCTAATTTAAGCTTAAATGACTGGACTAATAACCATGCAATTAATTAAACATTCTGGTATATCGAATATACCATCATCACCGCGTCCGAATTGTACCTCGTAAATGTGAATGTACACATAAACAGAACGCAGAAAAACACCGATCGGCGATCGAGAGAATCCACCAATACATTACACATCCTCTACACGAAGCACTATGGTCCTGATCAAAGTAACAATACAACAACAACTGCTACCCCGCAGGTTGCCATGGGAAAAGACAAGCCAACTCCTCTGTACATAATAAATTTACACCCCAACAAAAACCACACCACCAAAAACCTAAAAAGCAACCAGATCCTTCACAAACGTATTAAACTTGATTAGACGAAAAACAAGGACAGGTGCGCTGCAAATACGACACTTCAACGCTCATATTGGTCGAGGTCGAAGTATCCAACGCAAAGGTTCGATGCAACATACAGCATGAAGATTCCAACTACAACGGTGAACTATTAATAAATATTGCTAACAGGGAAACACTTCAAACACAAAAACAATGACAAGGTACGAATGTAACAACGGTTGAGACCAAGTATGGAAAACAATGCAACTGTGCCGCGCTGAATAGAAATTCTACCAAACCAAAATACCAAGACTATAACAAAAAACTAGCAAATGTAGTAATCACCTCAACGAATGAAAACATCGAAGTACCCTGGAACATTGTAACGGATGTAACTCTAACAACGGCGAACTATTAATAAATATTGCTAACAGGGAAACACTTCAAATAGAATACAATAAAATAATTTGGGGACTGCCAAGATCAAATATCATAGAACAGTTAACAAAAAGGGGAAAAAAACAAACACATAAACAATGACAAGGTACGAATGTAACAACGGTTGAGACCAAGTGTGGAAAACAATGCAACTGTGCCGCGCTGAATAGAAATTCTACCAAACCAAAATACCAAGACTATAACAAAAAACTAGCAAATGTAGTAATCACCTCAACGAATGAAAACATCGAAATACCCTGGAACATTGTAACGGATGTAACTCTGACTCTTCAGACGATTTACTCAAGGGACCACCGATTAGCCCTTTTTAACCTACAGAAGGCCAAATTTCTACAAAGCAAGCAACCAAATAACAGCAATATGCATAATCACGTAAAAGAAAGCCAAACAACACTCCAAAAGGTTAAATAACAGAACAAGAAACATTCAGACAACGTGATAAATATGCTTCACCGAACTAGGGAAAAAAAATCACCCCGCAAAACACATGCAAACGCTCAACACATTCCACAGGAAAAAAAAAGCAACAAACAAAACCGAAAAAAAGCAGGGTACCGATATCCAAATGAGTGAAAAAAAAGGTCCGAGGGCCTTCGGCCCGCTTCGACCGACGACGAAAGAAACAAAGGAAATCATCATCACTCCCGATGGTATTATCATTTGCGGACGACCTTATCCTCATTACAGATGAGCTGGAAAAACTAAAACGAATCCAATACCACATTATTGCGGCTTAGAAGAGATGAACGAGTTGAGTCATGATTTGATTGACCAGGCTAGGAAAAAAGGAAACCAGGAAACTGCGGACGTAAGAAAATGCATCAAATTTAAATCGGTAAAACCGTTACAAAACGCGTCAAGAACCACAGGATGTGCTACCTAGCACACGGTAAATCACACCACGCATGCATGCAGCAATGCAGTACAAGGCCAAATCTAAGAAGGTCGAGCGACCTACTTACAAATGGAACGACAACCTAAAACAAGACATAAAATACGAGTACTTCGACATAGGAATCAAGTTTTGGACGGACACAGCTGGAGATATTATCATACCTTGTATGATATATGACTTAAAAGTATCAGCACTCACAAAGGCGAACTGATCAAGACCGAGAAGATACGTACGAGTTATCAGGAGAGACTCGATCAACAAACCGAGACAGAGAAAATGCATCAAATCTTAGACGGGAAAACCATAACAAAACGCATCAAGAACCACAGGATGTGCTACCTGGCACACATTTTCAGACGCTCTGAACCACACCTGTTTCATGCAGCAATGCAGTACAGACCAAATTCTAAAAAGGTCGGACGACCTATTTACTAATGGAATGACAACCTAAAACAGGACATGAAATACTTCGACAAGGATATCCAGTTTTGGAAGGACACGGCTGGCGACAGAAATAAGATCAAGAAAGCGGCTAGTGATATCTACAAAAACCAGAAATTGATATCAGCGAGAACTCGGAAAACGACCAAGAAAACAACAACACGGAACATAGCGAAGCCTCGACATAGAAAAGAGCCAAGCAAACGGTTAACTCCACCAAAAGATGCATCGGTGAAGCTCGACCTGGATCAACATGCCGGCGACGACGTGAAATGATGCCCTCCTATAGACAAATATCACCCTTCTCTCCATTAGTCCAATGCTTACTTAACGCTGCATAGTCGGTAGGCTCGTAATCCTTTCTATCCAATGGGCACGTCCTCCCTACCATTACAGCGCCCCCCGGTCTACTTCTTGATATGCAATGGCTTATGTAGCACCATGAATCGTGACGTTTCAGGGGCTAGTGCAAATCTCGGGGTTCATTCCATTAATCGAGTCTGGTCAAACCACGCTGGGATCGGTGCAATTCATTTCATTTCATTTCAAGCGTTTTTGAATTTTCGTAATTATTATAATTTTAAAACTGCTTGAGACGTTCTGCATAAAACCTTTACTCCAAATTCTATGAATGGCCCGCCCGACAGTGCGAGGGCGGTCTCGGACCGTAAAAAATAAGAAGGAGCCAGTATTTCTCATGTGCGTCAAATTATTTATAAATATTAAATTTTGAAAAAAATCCTTTTAAAAATTTTTTTGTTCGTTGCTATAGCTTCTTTACCACCTACAGGTGTACCTCTTAAAATATTTCGTGTATGAATAGATACACCTTATATAGCATATAGTTCCTAATGCTTCTATTGGGATCCCAGGTTCCACTCATCACTTGCGATGTTGCCGGCAATTGACAAAAGGCGCTCACAAAGAACAAATGATCCCACGATAGTCATATACGTCATTGCTGTTGAGTGAACGTGATGACAAATCTATACTTATATACTTTATATATATATATATAATAATAATATTATAAAGCTGAAGAGTTTGTTTGTTTGATTGAACGCGCTAATCTCAGGAACTACTGGTCTGAATTGAAAAAATCTTTTTGCTTTGGGTAGCCTATTTATCGAGAAAGGCTATAGGCTATATAACATCACGCTACAACCAAGGGAAGTGGAGCAGTAATGAAAAATGTTGCAAAAACGGGGAAAATCACATGGGTAGGCGATTCGACGCGACGGGAAGGGTCGGGGGAACAAGAAATTTTACGTGGATGAAGTCGCGGGCAGAAGCTAGTAGTTGTTGTGTTGGTATATTTGTTCTTGCCAATAAAGTATAGGATAATACTTCAGGTCCATAACTGCCAGCGATAAATAGTGTTTAAATTCTTCGTTCAAACCCTGACTTTCCAGTGCAATTATCTACATGTAGAGAGTTGCTTTTTCACAAGCAACTTATGAAAATCCCAAATTCCTTTATCCATATCAGTCCCCCTTCTATTGCTTCCACATCTTCACTACTATTTTGTGTTTGTTTGTATATCTAAAATTGAATGTCGATTTTCTAGGATGAACTGAATTCACTGAATCGATTCAGTCCTACAAATCGATGTAAAAAATCGATATTTTTGGTCCAAGAAATCGATTCTTCAATTAATCGATCTCAGATCGCCATCCCTACTTTACAATATTAGTATAGATGTATTTACGACTGCCGGTTTGGAAAAGCAAAAATCTATTTCCACTTTATCCAGAACCCTTTTTCACAACGAAAATAGGTTGTTTAGGAATCGAATTATTCGTAGCAACCAAGTTTTTTTTTCTATTCGTCCGACTGCTCGGCAACGTTCTCTACCATACTTTTCCATTTATCTTTATCTGCTGTTTTTTCCAGCTTATCAATCAGGAACGAGTCTAGGAATTTACCAATCACTCGGAACATTCAAGTTTATTATCTTCTGTCTAAGTAAATATTAATGTTTGCTAACGATGTGTAGGCTAACACAAACTTGTGTAACTAGGGGAAGGCAGGGTAATTACGAACACCTAAGGGAGTTTTGAAATAAATCGAAAGATATTATATGTAGGTTAACTTTAATAGCTTCTTCTAAAAGATAAATTATCATACTTTAGACTAATACAAACAACAATATTAATTTGTCTTTATATAACCAACTTTTATAAGAAAAACAAAACCCTTAGTGTTCGTGTATACCCGACACTGGTCGGGCAATCACGGACACCTAGTGGGGCAATTACGATCGTTCGTAATTGACCCAGACTAGCCTAAGAATGAGATCACGTACGACAGATTAGTTACGATTTAACTTAAATTTGAGATCTTATTGGCCGGCAAAGATCACAACGGTATCCAAGCGAAGACGATTGCCCGTCTGTACACTTATCATGGGCCCAAATTTCACAAACATAGCACTGGATCCATTTCTCACTAGGTGGCCTATCGTCGTATTTTTCATAGCAAAAATGCAATAATATTCGTTCGTCCTCTTTTTCGTCTTTCCTTTCTTCTCATCATCACTGTTAGATCTAAAGTATAAAATGTTTTTTAAAAAATTCACAGCTCTTTTATTAGTTTTCAGTCTCTTTGTCATAGTGAGTATTTGGTCAGGTTCTTTACTTTGTTTTGCTTCTTCATCTTTTTCAGTTTTTCGTTTTTTCAATGTGTTTCTTTTTTTATTCTTTTCCTCAGGGTCTTTCTTTTATTTTTCTATTTTTTTATTGTACTTTTTTCAAGTTCATCTTTGAGGGGTCTAGTTAAAATAATTGAATGTTTCTTTTTGGTGTTGCGCTTGTTAATCTTAGGGGTAATAATAGGTAAGTTAACAATGTCAGATAATGGTATTGAAGAATCATTGGCCTCTAGTTTTTCAGGAAGTTGTGCGTCAAAAGCACGTACTTCAACATCTTGTGTGCTATTAGTAGGTACAAAGGTTGGTGCATCAATATCTGGTACAAAAGCATGGCTGTCATTAGCTGGTTCAAGAGCTGACGCCTCAAGAGCAGGTACAAGAGCGTGTGAGTCGGTGGGTTGTAGATCAAAAACGGGTGCTATGTCAGATAATGATACTGAATAACGATACTGTTTTCCTTTTGTAATTCCGCGGCATCTAAAACAAATAACACATAAAATGAAGAATGTCCCCTAATTTTAATTAAATAGAAACAACACTAACTTAACAAGTGAAAGAACCGATTTTTTATTCTAGGCTGGGGCAATGCCGAACATTCGTAATTGACCCACTCAATTCGTTCGCCACTGACCGAGTGTAATAGTCGTAATAGAATCTTCAATTACCAATTATTTATGCATATAAATGTCATGTTAGAACCTTTATTACTTGATGAGTTACACCGTATTTCATTCACATAAAAATTTTAACGAAAATAAGTAAATATTTGAATTAATTTTACCTTAAATGTTGTGTGCACCCATCATGTTCCGCTGATCGCTTGGCACTAGTAATGGCGTGATTTTTAAGATGGCAATGAGTAAAATAATGTTATATCTTTCTAACATAGTGTAATAGCTGCGTTCGTGATTACCCAGCGTTCGTGTTTCCCCGGCCTTCCCCAAAAAAAAATAACAAAAACTTTTGTCACGAACTTCAAGTAATAACCAATAAATTCAACAATAGGCTAACTAAAATTTTCTGAAGTCAGAAATGGAAAGGACTGAGGGCCACTACTCAAGGAAGTAGGTAGCTCGTACCAATACAATCGAAAATGACGCGTACGATCTAGCACCTTGAGATGCGTATTAAAACGTAACCGGCTACACCACAGAGCCAGTTGTTGATACACAAGCAAACAAATTCTTAAGGGCAAGCAGTGTGGAACTGCTTTATCAAGTTATTTAGACCTTAAGCAGGTTGCCATTGATTCGAAACTCGCAGTATTACGCGCACAGTCTCAGGCGCACCTTGTGTGCACTCTCATTTTACTTTGCTATTTGGAACGGAACAATTATTTTGAAACGCGTAATATTTCTCTAGTTTGTAATAATAGAAAATCGTAAATTGATTATAAGAAAGTGTTAAAATGGGTTCAGAAAACCAGTTTCCCTTCGAGATTGAAGATGTGGAGCCAGGACTGACGAAAAAATTGTTGGAATATTTTACTGGTAAGCTCATTTGCATGGAAGATTTTTTTTGTGGATACAATCAATAAGACCATGGTTTAGTTAGTTTTATTTACGATAACTTACTTGACTAGTTTTATGAGGAATATATATCTCACGTTTGTTGCGACAGTTACGCAGAAACGCTTTCTTATTTATTTTCTATAAATAAACGCAATAATTTATGTCAACAGGTAGCGATAAAGTTAACTTTTATAGCATAGATCTAGCTTGCTAACGTTTATTACACTTATTTATTATCTTAGTTAGGCATTTGGTTTAGTTATTATTTATGAACACGCATTATACCTACATAAAGTATGCACACCTAAAGTGTAATGAACTAATGACCGAGAGCTTGCGTCGCCCTTTGATTTTAATTATACTTGAGTTGAATAGTGGTACAATTCTCGGTGAATAAACAGCAGATTCAAGGCAATAGCAACGGGTTCCATAGAAAGTTATCCTTGGACCCTTTCATCTGTCTGCCAGGAACACACCTGAACGATTTCATCGCACATTTGAGATTTTGTCATAGTACCTGCAGACTGAGAAGTACTCAACGATATCAGACCTGGGGGAGGTCTGATATCGTTGAGTACTTGATAAAAAACCGAATATTTACATAATAACGCAATAACCATCATAGTCGTAACGTTATCTAACATTAGTATTTTATCAGTTCAATGACTATTACTCTTCGTAAAGTAGGACAATAGGACACTGGTCATTTTCTTTTAGTTTGCGTAACACTATATTGTAACATTGTTTATTGTAACAGCGTATTCTTCGTTATTTAACCGAATTACCTAGTCGTTAATTATTGAGTTTCTTGACACAGTAGAACGTTACATTAGGAAAGTTATCGAGGCCATTTTATATTTAAAAAGTCATATTTATTTATAGATATTTTTACAAAATAAAAACATATACTAACTAATGACATAAATTAACATAATATGGCGCCTGTAATGCTGAAGGCCAGAGGTGTACCTATACGTTAAATTGAATTAGCTGGGTTATTCTTCGTTTTATCAATAATATCTGGATGACCGAGCTTTGCTCGGTATTTTTTGGTAAATTGTGTTTAAATTAATAAGTTTATGTTCAAGTTGATTATCGATAAAGTTGATCATTGAAAACACGAATAAAACGACATTTTATAAAAATGAATCCTAGCTAGATCGATTTATCGCCCCCGAAAACCCCTGTATACGAAATTTCATGAAAATCGTTGGAGCCGTTTCCGAGATTCAGATTATATATATATACAAGAATTGCTCGTATAAAGGTATAAGATTAAAATATCGATAAAACTAAAAATAAATTAATGTGATGAATTTAATTTTTGGGATCAACTACAACTGGTAGTGTATTTACTTCTTACTTGAAATATCAGTTTAAAGTAACTACACCACTTTATTGTCGTTGACCCCGAACAAAAAACATAAAACCTTTTTTATTTTCATTGTATCGTGTTGAGATATCGTACCCATAACGTCTGTGGTCTTTCGCTAATTAGCTAATTTATTTTTGTTCCTGTAGTACACCCACATTTCGCCACTTATAATTGATACTGTCTTTATAACCTATACCTAAATGAGAAATTGCTTCGCGTATCATTCCATTTCTTTCCGTGAGTGTTGTAAAAGCTGACTAAGAGACTAGCGAATGGGCAGCAGCGCTTTCAAAGCATTTTACGACTACACTGCAAACGCCAACCCGCCTGCCAAGCGTTACGTGGCGATTATAGCGAACCCCCTTCTTAGGGGAGGCCTATTTCCAGCAGTGGACGTCGATGATGAAATGAGAAATAGCTCTTTGATTTCAGTTTAGTACACTAATATACACATTATGTAGATAAATGCAATTTATTGGATAAATTCATTGATCGTCATAAAATTGCGGAAATTTCCTGCAAGGTCTACTAAATTGGTTTCTCCGGACGTAATATTCATTCACAATGATTGTATCAAGGTCTAATAAAACAAATCAATAACTCAATTTTATACTTCTATGTTTATTTGAAAAATACATAACCAATTAAGTTTTAATTACTTTAACGCCGGGGCGAAACTCCGCTGCCGCGACAAATCGCGGCACGGCGGACAGAGCTCCGGCAGGATCTCATGGCGACATGGCGGGTACTATTGCCGCAACCCAGCGCAGGGCACGCCACAATTGCGGCGGTAAGTCCGCTCTTTGAGGAGTGGATAGAGAGGTGCCACGGCGTCCTCACCTTCCGCCTGACGCAGGTTCTCACCGGGCATGTGTGCTTCGGTGGGTTCCTGTTCAGGATAAAGCGGGAGGATACGCCCGGGTGTTTCCATTGTGAGGATCGTCTAGAGGACACGGTGGAGCATACGGTGGAAGTGTGCCCTGCCTGGGCGGAGCACCGCCGTGTCCTCGTGGAGGCGTTCGGCGGCGGTGACCTCTCGCGTCCGGCCCTGGTGCGCGCCATGGTACGGAGCGAGAGGGCATGGGAAGCCGTCACCTCCTTCTGCGACGCAGTAATACTCGCGAAGGAGGAGGCGAGGCGCGTGAGGGAGTGGCACGTCAATGATATAATTATCTAATAGGTATACAATATCTCAGACCGAGCTTTGCTCGGTATTTTTTGGTAAATTGTGTTTAAAATAATAAGTTAATGTTCAAGTTGATTATCGATAAAGTTGGTCATTGAAAACACGAATAAAACGACATTTTATAAAAATGAATCCTAGCTAGATCGATTTATCGCCCCCAAAACCCCTTGTATACTAAATTTCATGAAAATCGTTGGAGCCGTTTCTGAGATCCAGATTATATATATTTAAACAAGAATTGCTCGTTTAAAGGTATAAGATATATTATGACGTTAACATAAGTAGGTAGGTACCTAAGCATACGTAACATTAACAGCATAATTTGTAAGAAATTGTTTTCCCCATTTGTGTTTACCTAAACGCTTGTTTTTTTCTAAATCCAGGTGAGAAGACAGGGTTTGTCCGCGTCGGCCCCAAAAAATACTTCTTCCCGCAAACATACAAGCAAGAGGCTGCGAAAATCTACAACATGCCGCTGAGACCAACTGATGTATTCGTCACCAGTTATCCACGATCAGGTACTAAATAAAATTATTTTTTCTACACGTGATCTTGAACTTTGTCTGCTTGTGTTTAGGGTGGAAAACAAGCAGGCATCCCACCTGCGAGGTTATTGCGTAACATAGTCACAAAGTCTGACAGTTCACATTCATTGCGTTATTTGTGTTGTTGAGCAGACATTTTTTTCTACATCATATCGACGCTTGAAAGGCAAAATTGACTAAGCGACATTGTGGCCCTATGTCGCTTAGTCAATTTCGCCTTTCAAGCGTCGATATGAAACACTGGACTCGTAGTATCCTTAAAACTATACAGATTGTGATTAATAGTATATTACGCAATTAGGGTGCTCATGGCAAATGGTCACCACTGCCTACGGACATCAGCATGAGCCAGACCTGAAATACCTTACGAGCCCACCCCAGATGGCTCTCTAAGCCCCATAAAATACATATCCATGTCCAAATTCGTATGTAGTTGGGACGAAAGATTTTATTCCCTTTCTGTTTTAGGAACTACATGGACGCAAGAGCTGGTTTGGATGGTAGCCAATGATTTGGATTATGAAAAATCGAACGCCACGCCTTTGACTGAACGATACCCATTTTTAGAGTAAGTAACAACAAAATGATTATGATTACCAACCAAAGTATAGTTCAAGTCCAATAGAAGATGTATGTACATACCTATTATGTTCACTGCAAGGGTTACAAAGTTACCTTAGGTACGGTCAGCAACAAAAGACGATTAACCCTTTGAATGTCCTATGTATAAATTCAATGGGTCCGAACCGTCTGTAGTGTGATACTTGATCAAGAAAACTTGCCGGTCTGGTTTTCCCTCGAACTTCAGGAAGTAACTTAGTTTTTTTTAAATTATAGTTTATGTACATCCAGTTGGTACTTTAGTATATCATACCTACATTGACGTTGACTCTTTATGAACGCCTACTGTTTGGTCAAACTATTTCGGTATTAATTTTGTCTTATAAATGATAAACTTTACATAGGTAACTCTTCCAGGTTTACAATTTGCGTCCATCCTGAAAACAAACAGAAGTTCATAGAAGAGAACAGTCACAGCAAAGAGAACCTGGAGTTACTGGAAGCGGTCTGTCAACCAGGCACTGAACAGCTCGCTGCGACACCATCTCCGAGGTTCATCAAGTCACATATGCCCATATCTCTGCTACCACCCACATTGCTCGATGAGGCGAAAATGGTGTACGTAGCCCGTGACCCGAGGGATGTCGTTGTGTCTTTCTATCATTTGAACAGGCTGATGAGAACTCAAGGGTATATAGGAGACTTCAAAACATATTGGAACTTCTTCATTAAGGACTTGCGTGAGTTCATATTTTATTATTGTACCTAGTGTTTATTAAAAGTATAATTTACTCGTCGTTTCAGCCGTAAGACGTCCACTGCTGGACTTAGGCCTTCCCCAATTAGGGGGGCTTCGCCATAATCGCCACGCTTGGCAGGCGGGTTGGCGATCGCAGTATGGTGGTAAAATGCATAGAGAACGCTGCTGCCCATTCTCTAGTAAGTCCCTTAGTCGCCTTTTACGACACCCACGGGAAGAAATGGGGTGGTGTTATTCTTTACGTCCGGCACCACACGGCACTATATAATATTATTTACTATATATAATTTACTGCTACAAGGAAATATTTAATCACTGCATCGTTATTATTTATATCCTTAATTAAAACAAATTACCATGTGATCATTATACCGTACCTGCAGAACGCAACGTTCCAAAGTTAGATTCTCAGTTCATGATGGAGTAAAAATCTGTCTAACATCCTAATAATATTTATTATCCTATAAGATCGGAAGCGGGCGATATTGAAGCCAGTTCTTTATTATTCAAAGTCAAATCATTTGACCTCCAACATATAGTAGGCACATGCATAGATTCGGGGTCACCGTCCAAACAATTTTTGTACAATATAATTATTATCTAGCTTCCGCCCGCGGCTTTTTACGAATAGAAAGTCGGTAAATGCCCTTTCGCAGTTCAAAAAATCCCCTTACCAAATTTCATCTAAATCAGTCCAGCCATTTCGGAGATTAACCGGAACAAACAGACAGACAATTTTTAAAGTACCGTTTAGTTAAACTTCCGAAAAAGCTATGATTTTGACATTAGAAACAGCCAATTCAATTTTATTAATTTGTACGGATGTGGGTACCTATAGCTTTTTATGTAGTAGGTATAAAGGGACATATTTATCTATTAATAACTAAACGTTTTGCTTTAGACCACTGGACACCATTCTTTGAACATGTGAAAGAAGCTTGGGAGAAGAGAGACCACCCTAATATGCTGTTCTTATTCTACGAAGAGCTTTCAAAGGTATCGTAAGTTTTATTACCCCAATTTTTTTCAGAATCATCATGGTATAAAAACATACTTACTAAAAACAAATGAAATTAGGTGCTAATTAACGCGGAACCCCATCGAAACTTTATGATTGATTCCCGGAACTGGCACATTGTTGTTCACTTTTTCCAGCAGAAAAGGGCCGTCTGAAGCGTGTATGCGCTAGGGATGAGTAGCCCGCGAAACTAAATTTTCTTACGATCAGATCTATGTCAAACTCTTGCACGAAATAGTAATTCAATAAGATTCATGATTTTAATTGAGTTAATATACCGCAATATAATACGTATATATAATACGGTCGCAAATAATTGTTTAGTCAACATACAACCACAGTACCTGCAAATAGCAAAAAAAATCTGAAAATTTTAATTTCGAGGGCTCTCCTGGCCCTTCCACCTTCAATACTCAATACTCAATACTCAATTCTTTATTGCATTCCATATGTTACATAGATGGTTAAAAATAAAATGGTACAAGATCAAATATGGACCCTGTCGGGCACGCAAAAATTAGGAGAGAGGAAGAGGGCTGAGTTACAATTTAATTAAATCAGTATTCTCATTTACTGTCTTTCATTTGGTATATAATTATATTGTATACATATTATTATTATGTTCGTGTAGATAGATATAACATATCAGTTGTTAATTACATATGTTTGCACGAGATTACATTATTATTATTAAATTCTTACAAGTTTTCACTTTTATTATGTACTCAATTAGATTAATTATTATAAGTATAAATACCATATACATTTATTTTAATAAATTATGAGAATTATTTAAGTATTCATATTTTTATATTCTTTACTTAAGTATCTGTATTCAATATTTAATTTAATATTTTATGTACCTATATATTTTATTAATATTTATTTTATTTTATAATGTTTTGTATCAGAAAGAGTATTTTATTTTTCAATAGATTTATCATCTAGAAACTCCTTTACGGTGTAGTATGCCTTGGATTCAAGAAATCTTTTCAATTTATTTATAAATATATTTGTTTTGTTTTCTGCTCTAATATTATTTGGTAATTTGTTGTAAATTTTTATGGACATAATTAAAGGGCTGGTTGAGTGCATTTTGATTCGGGATTGAGGTTTGTTTATTTTGTTTTTGTTGTGTCTAAAGGTGTATCTTTTTTGTGTCTCTTCGCAAGTAGTGTAGAAATCTTGATGTTTTTTGATAACATAGGCTCGCCATCTATTACATGGGACTTAAACGTACCTACCTATGTAAACCTACGTACACTTGTTACAAAGAACTTTTGGTGGTCGAATTTCGACTGACGCGACGTTGACAGAGTGGCACTTTTGGCGCATTGTTTTGGAAAATTTGTTGCCAAAACATGATGGCGGTGACAGATACGACTTAAGCCACGCGCCAAATTATCCTTGTGCAGTTTTCTGTGAACGGTCGAGGAATACAGTCGTAATGTTTTGATTATAATAAAGACTAGCTGTGGCCAAGACTTAGTTCGTGTGTTTGAGGGAAAATAAATTGGATTTCATAGGTTAAAAATTTTTAGCGGAACATTATTCTTGTTCTGAAATAAAAACCTAATTTACCCCATTTATATGGGGTAAATTAGAAATGATGAGATCAGTAGGAAAACCAAGGTTACCGACATAGCCCGAAGAATTGCCAAACTTAAGTGGCAGTGGGCAGGGCACTTGCTCGCAGAACAGATGGCCGATGGGGTCGGAAGGTTCTGGAGTGGCGACCGCGTACTGGAAGACGTAGCGTTGGAAGGCCTCCCACAAGATGGAAAGATGACCTGGTGAAGGCCGCAGGAATGCGTTGGATGCGAGAGGCACAGAACAGGTCGAGGTGGCGGTGCTTGGGGGAGGCCTATGTCCAGCAGTGGACGTCTTTCGGCTGAAATGATGATGATGATATGGGGTAAATTAGCCCCTGCCAGTAAAAATCAGTCCATCCGTTTCAGAGATTAGCCGGCATAGGTAGGGTAGGGCGCCCCAAGATTGCGCGGGAGTTAAAACTGCGCAAACTTGGTAAGTCGAAACCCTAATGACATTTGCGACTAACTGCAGCCGTGTTTTGGTGCGCTAGCGTGTGACATTTTACTGTGAGAAAAAAAAAATAAAAACAGCTTATAAACGGAAGTGCCAGGGAAGTTTGTTTTTTAATATCACTTTTGATGTAATTTTTTGACTTTTTGAAACTATGTTTATTCGAAATAGTGATGTACTTTTTATAATCAAACCACATATTTTGCCGGCTTAACTAACCTAAATATCACCTGGCTGGCAGGTTTTCCGCTGACTGTTAATAGATGGCTTTAAATACCATGTCAGTGGACTGAGAGCAAAGTGGTAAGACTGCGCGGAGCTATGGCAGGTAACATTGCGCGCGCAATCTTACCTTGCATGTATTTGTAAAAAGCATTCATTCACGTATATTGACATTGGTACTTTCATATGTGATATTTGTTTGTCAAAATAATTTTGCAATTTGATATTGTGACTAAAAAGCCTTTGATGGATATGCGTAATCTTACCAACCTTGATGCGCAATTTTACCCCCCATGTGACATAAGACTGCGCATTTCCCATTTTTTCTTTTTTCTTTTATAAACTAAAAAAATGGTGCTAAAGTTTTGATTAAGCATAACGTTAAGTAACTTCAATAACGTGTTCATTAAACTTAATAAAGATGATTATGACAATTTGTGTTTTTGTTGATTTATAGCCAATCTAATATTAAGCGCGCAATCTTGGGCACCCCTACCCTACACACAGACGAACATGTTTTTTTTTTTGTTCTAAATAGGTACTTACATAGGCAATAAGTAAAAAATTGTTATTTTGACATTAAAAACAGACTTTAATGATTTTAAGATTTTAATGATTTGTGTGTTATTTCCTTCTCAGGACCTGCCGTCATCCGTCCGCCGTGTAGCCAAGTTCTTCGGCAAAGAGTACACAGATGAACAAATAGAACGCCTGTGTGACCACCTCTGCATAGACAACTTCAAGAACAACAAGTCTGTCAACTATGACGTCATGAAGGTGCTCGGGATTCAGATTCCCGGGGAACAGAGTTTTATCAGAAAAGGTATGCTACGAAGCCGAAGCGTCAACTTTCTTTTTATGAGATAAAAGTAGGCACGTCTGACACGCGCTCCCGCTCCGCCCAGAGCGGGAGAAGTAATTTGATGATTTCCCATCCAAAAAAAAAAGTAGGCCAGTTAACCTCTACTCGCGATATTTATTCTATTCTATTTTTTATGAAATGGCAAGTAAAGCCGATGTCGACTATTCTGCAATAAACAAGTGAGAAACAAGTGTGCATAATCTACACTATCTACATCTACACTATCTACACTAATATTATAAATGCAAAAGTAACTCTGTCTGTCTGTCGGTCTGTCTGTCTGTCTGTCTGTCTCGCTTTCCTGCTAAAACTACTGAACCGATTTAAATGAAATTTGGTACACAGATAGTTTAGAGCTTGAGAAAGGACATAGGCTACTTTTTATCCCGGTAGTATGTTCCCGCGGGATAATTTCCGACCTCCACGCGGGCGAAGCCGCTGGCAAAAGCTAGTATATTATAATTAAAAAAAAAACAAGTGAAATTCTTCGATTGATATAATCGCGATATCATCTCAGCGACAATCAAATTAAAACTTGTCACAAATTTATGAAAACTCGAGGTTTTTTTCAAAGATTGAGATTGAAATCAGCACCCTAATTGCGTTACACACTATCTTATTTGAAGCTTATTTATGGGTAGTCCATGCTTTCTAAAAAAAACTCTGCTTAGCAACGTAAACAATGCCATGAATGTTGTGCAATGCAACTGTCAAAACGAAAGCGATTCCTGCTGATAGTGTATCACGTAACTACCCAAATCCAACTAGTGTGACTGACACTGGTATGGCCACCACTACGTATTTTAATTTGATAATACAAACATTCTCGCTAATTACTCGCCAAATATAAGAACTAGTCGGCAGTGACAGAATAATTCTGATATTTGACGAGAGAAAGAAGATCTACCCTTGTTTTTGAGATATAAATGTGGACCAGCTGGGGAAACTAGGGCATGCAAAAACCGGGTTGTTTATAAAAACCGATTTTTTCGGGTTTCTAATTTACAAAACCGGTGAAACCGGTTAAATCGGGTTTTTCGGGTTTTTCAATTTTTGTTAAATAAATGATAAATATGTCTGTAAAGAAAAGAAAATGCTGAAATCTAATCAAAATATGTATTTTACAACCTACGAAAAAACCGAGGAGGTTATCAATTCGACGCGTATATATATATATTTTTTATGTATTACTACGCATAACTTTATACAGAGCAGTCCGATTTTATTAATTATTTTATTATTGGATAAGATATACCTTGCCAAGTATTATTAGTACATTAAAGCCCCAAAAAGTTATAAAATAAAAACTTTCGTCGTCGGCGCTGAAAAATCAATGAACAAATATCACTCAAAGCGCCGACTCATAATTTTTTGCTTTTCAGTTTTTTCGGCAGTTTAATTTTTTGTTAAAAAGTTTTTATTACAAACTGAAATAAGCTACAACTACTAACAAGCAATACAAAAAGTTTCTTTTCTTTATACATAACATAGAATAATAATCATAAAGCTTATTATTTAGGAAAATAACATATTCTTTAAAACTTAAGGTATCTAACATACACAATTAGGAACATTTGGTAGGTAGACAAAGGCCTAAAATGACAGAATATTAAATAACAATTTAACTGTCATAAAATACAAACAGGCAAAATCAACAGTACGTAAAGTGAGATGAAAATAATTATTGAAATATCGCATAAAATAGAAGTCTTATTCCTAGTAAACCAAAACAAAATAAATCAGACATTCTTTAAATTTCTTGTTCCCCCGACCCTTCCCGTCGCGTCGAATCGCCTACCCGTGTGATTTTCCCCGTTTTTGCAACATTTTTCATTACTGCTCCGCTTTTTTAGATTGTAGCGCGATGTTAGCCTATAGCCTTCTTCAGTAAATAGGCTTCCCTACACAAAAATATTTTTCAATTCGAACCAGTAGTGTCTGAGATTAGCGCATTCTACCAAACAAACAAACTCTTCAACTTTATAATATTAGTGTAAATAGTATAGATGAGACCTGCTCATAAAAACCGGCCAAGTGCGAGTCGGACTCGCGCACCGAGGGTTCCGTACAAATCTGTAGGTATTCTCGGTTTAAAAATATATATTTTTTTTAATTTTTATATTTCAGTTGATTGAATGTAAGGTAAATTGCGGTTTACGATTTATGACGTTTTAAAAAAAAACTACTCACTCGATCTCGTTCAAACCAATTTTCGTTGGTAGTTTACATGGTAATGTACATCATATATTTTTTTTAGTTTTATCATTCTCTTATTTTAGAAGTTACGGGGGGGGGGGGACACACATTTTACCACTTTGGAAGTGTCTCTCGCGCAAACTATTCAGTTTAGAAAAAAATGATAATAGAAACCTCATTACCATTTTTGAAGACCTATTCATAGATACCCATCACGTATGGGTTTGATGAAAAAAAACATTTTTGAGTTTCAGTTCTATGTATGGGGAACCCCAAAATTTATTGTTTTTTTTCTATTTTAGTGTGAAAATCTTAATGCGGTTCACAGAATACATCTACTTACCAAGTTTCAACAGCATAGCTCTTATAGTTTCGGAAAAAAGTGGCTGTGACATACGGACGGACAGACAGACAGACAGACAGACAGACAGACATGACGAATCTATAAGGGTTCCGTTTTTTGCCATTTGGCAACGGAACCCTAAAAAGGCTCTCTCTGATTCCACACTTGTTGGAGGTATAGATTCCAAAGCTTTATATATTTTTATTAAGTGCTCTCCCATTTTTCCTCCACCGTCGTAAAGTGCCATCTCCACCCTCATTT
The DNA here is from genome assembly GCA_932294355.1 of Aporophyla lueneburgensis. Classification (NCBI taxonomy): domain Eukaryota; kingdom Metazoa; phylum Arthropoda; class Insecta; order Lepidoptera; family Noctuidae; genus Aporophyla; species Aporophyla lueneburgensis. The sequence goes on along the minus strand of OW028741.1, from coordinate 23,932,613 downwards.
TAGTTTCTAAATGAAGTTCTGTAGATGGGCTTGCACCAGAGGTATGTTGTTTGAGCGTCTTCTTTATTTCTTGTCCGATTTGGTCCTTGATGTTCTATGAAACATTTACTACTGTATTGTCTAAGTTTTCCTAAGTCGTAGTTGCCGTCGGTTTAGTAGTCGAAAAATGATTATTTATAATGTTAACCGAAAAAACCGAAATCTCCGGTTTTGGTATCCCAAAAAACCCGGTTTTCAAATCAGTCGGTTATCCGGTTTTTTCGGTTATCCGGGTATCCGGTTTGCATGCCCTAGGGGAAACTCTCCAGGCCTAGAAAAGCTTATTATATAACTTTTGAATCAGTGACCGACAGTTTCTAATATTTGGCGACTAATTAGCTACTAAATTTGGGACAAAACAGAGCTTCGCTAGGCACCTAGCGAAGATCTGTTTTCTTACCTTACTATTGAGATTCAAATGGCCAAGCGCAAGCTGGGGTTAGCTTTCATCTGATCGGCCACCTATAAACCCTTATGACTTTTGAACCAGTAGTATGACTGACACTGGCTTGGCCACCATCAGGCATTTTGATTACACAAAAAAATTGTCGAAATTGAGCCTAAAGTTATAATTTTGCAAAACAGTTGCATGTGACTGTACATCTTGACACCAAACAGACCAAGAGCAAAGTTTAATGTTTTCAAAAAAGTTAAAGCCCCTCTAAACTAGTAATTTAAACATAAAAACATGTGTTTAATTAAGAATAATTTATCTCACTCTGACATTTCTAAGGACTTTAGACCGATAGAACTAGAAGTATATTACACACTAGCTTTTGCCAGCGGCTTCGCCCGCGTGGAGGTCGGATGCGCGGGAACGTACTACCGGAATAAAAAGTAGCCTATGTCCTTTCTCAGGCTCTAAACTATCTGTGTACCAAATTTCATTGAAATCGGTTCAGTAGTTTTAGCAGGAAAGCGAGACAGACAGATAGACAGACAGAGTTACTTTTGCATTTATAATATTAGTGTGGATAGTGTGGATAATATTTTTTTATTTTATTTTTGGCAAGTTTTCGTATACTCGTCAATCTAGCTCTTGGACTATACCTTAAAAATTAAACATTATAATATCTTCTAAACTAAGACCAGACAGACTAAAAATCTGTGAATGGGCGACTAGCGCAAACAGAGGAAACAGATATCCGCTAGGTGCCCTAGTTTTTGAGATGAACTTTTGTACCAGTGACCGACAAATTCTGATATTTAGAGAGGAATGTTTTGTGTTATCTTAATTAAAATCACTGATGGTGGCTAAACCAGTGTCTGTCACGTCCAAATCTGTTGGAGTTGTTTGCCGTCAAGTATTTACTTCTGAATTTTAATTCTGTAGGAAAAGCGGGAGGATGGCGCGACCACTTCGATGAGGAGATGACTGAACAAGCCGAGCGATGGATAGAGGACAATCTGCGAGACACTGACCTGCGCTTCCCACATATGACACTTTAAATTAAAATATTAGCTTAGAAAGAAAAGAACATAAAAGGGTGATAAACATTTATTTCAGTAATATACTATGTTCCAGTTTTCTTTGTAACACCATATTTTAAGTATACATGGATATTGAAAAATTCACAAGAAAGCACTAGCAATAAGTAAACAATGCCATTTATTCCAATTGTGTTTCAATATCATTCACTGTGTCCGGTTATAAAAATTTCCTCATAAATAAAACAATGTCTCAGTCCTTCCTCACATTTTATTTAAATAATACGGTTATACAAAGAAAATAAATTAAAAGCCAGATTTAATCAATCATTCGTTGGTAATATAAAATTCTAAAACAGACTTATAATCATTATAATGGATAATAACCGTTTAAAGCCGGAGCGGGGCGAGCGGTCGCATTCGTCCGACCGCTCGCTCCGCTCCGCGTACAACGAATCGGCAACGTACACGTCTATAAAAAGCGACTCTATAATATAAAATTGGGAGCTGACTCCCGCACCTAACGACTCGTCGCCTCGAACGACGTTAAAACTATCATACACTTATAGAAAATCACAAAATTCAAGCGGAAATAATAGGAATCGTTTTGTAATGTCGCCTACGCGATGACGTCAGGCAGCAGCGCGTTGTCGGCGGCGGGCGGGCTGGGCGGCGGCTTGCTGGGCGCGTCGCCGTTGGCCAGTCCGTTGGACAGCGGCGCCTTCTGCACGGCCTCTGTGGTGCGCTTCGTCACGGCCTTCTTCTGGCCTGTGTTACCCGACTGTAATCAACGACGATCCATGTACATTTATATAAAATACGTCACACACGAGTACACAAATATCACATGACTGAAATGTTCACAAGTAGAAATAGGCATAGTGGAGGATCAAATGGAAAAAAATTGACTAAAACAGTGGTTGGGAAAAGATTTTGCATAGGCCTAATATCAATTCGAAGAAAGGTTTAGGCTCACCTTCGGGAGGGCTGTCCTGGGCGGCGCGGCCTTGGCTGTGATGCGTTTGTTGGCGAGATCCTTGCTCTGCTTGTCCAGTGGTGCGCGCGGTGCCGGCTTCGGTGCGCTTGGCCTAAAGAAAATATACACGTTTACTCTCAACATCTATACATACTATAAATGAATCCGCTTTTCGAGTCTGTCTGTGTGACCACGTTATTCTTGTAATGTATGCTACGAATTTCGATAGTACTCAATTCTCTATTACACATGTGCTATATGAGAAATATCAATATTTAACATGTCGCCATATCAGTAGAGTGCACATAGTCTATACTATTTCTATAAACAAAATATATCTTCATTACTAGTCGCTAGAGTGACTGACCTGGCAGGGGGCGGAGCCGCGGCGGGGGCGCGGGGCGTGGGGCGCGGCGCGGTCCGCGTGATGGGCGCGGGGCGGGGCGTGGCCTTCGTAGCTGGCTTCACGTCCTTGGCGTCACCGTTCGGAAGTGGCTTCTTGTCGGCAGCTCTCGGCTGCGGCCGCGCCGACAGGGCGGGGCGCGGGGCCGTGGCGCGCGGCGCGGCGGGCTTGGCGGCTGCTTCGGATTTCAGGGCAGTGGGCCGCGCGGCCGTCGGCGCGGGCTTAGGCGCCGCCCGGGCCGTCGGGGCTGCGCGGCTAGTGGTGCTGGCCGTGCGGGCGGCCAGGGGCGCCGGCTTAGCAGCCGCAGGCTTGGTCAGCGAAGGGCGCGCGGGCGGGGCCGTCTTCGCAGGCGTCGGCACTTTGGCGGGCGGCGGGGTGGGCCGCGCGGCCAGCGACGTGCTGCGCGCGCTGGGCGTGGCGGGCTTGCTGGCCGGGGTGGGCGGCTTGGCGCCCAGCGCGCTCTTGGTGGCGGAGGGCACCTTGCTGGCGCCGGCCGGTCTGGCGGGTGGTGTGCGCGCGGTGGCGCCACTGGCGGGCCTCTTGATGGGCGCCGGGGTGCTAGCCGTCGGGGTGCGCGCGGGGGGCGCGGATTTGGGTGCGGACCGAGGCGTGCGCGACTCTGTTTTAGCGGTCGGGGTCGTGGGTGACTTTTTAGCAGCGGTCGGCTTAGCCTTGACCGCAGCCACTCCTGCCGCGGCGGCCGCCCCGACTGCGACGGCAGCGGCGGCAGCTACTGCCAGGTCGGCAGCGTGCGGCGCGCCATCGGCGGCCATGGGCGTGTCGCTGAGCGGCGCGGCGTCGAGCGCGGCGGGCTGCGCGGCGGGCGTGGGCGGCGGGGTGGCGGCGCCCGGCGGCTGGACGGCCTCCTCCGATTGGATCTCACTAGTGACGGGCACGCAGATCTCCTGAGCTCTGGACTCAGGGATACCGATGTCGACGTCGGTGACGAGTTCGAGACGCGAGTGCGGCGCCGGCTCGTCGGGCAGCAAGTCGGGCGCGGGCGCGGACGGCGCGGGGGAGGCGCGGGGGGGCGCGGGCGATGGCTCTCGCACGGGCTCCAGGGGTGCCGGAAAGTGTGCGGGCGCGGCCACTTCCACGGGCGCGGGCGCTTCTACTGGCGCGAGGCACTCCACCGGTACAGGGGACTCCACGGGCAGCGGAGACTCGCGCGGCAGCGGCACGTCAGCCGGCAGCGGGGACGCGGCCGCCTCGGAGAGTAGGGAGGCCGCGGGCTCGGCGGGCACAGGCGAGGGGACGGCGGGCGAGAATGAGACTGGCGGGAAGGCTGCAGGCGAGGACGACACAAACGCGGCGTCGGCGATGGTTTCGAGCGCTTCGAATGCCTCGGTGTCGATCGGCTGCGACGGCTCCACGACGCTCGGCAGAGGAGATTCACTCGGCATCGGTGACTCGCTCGGTAGAGGAGATTCCCTCGGCAGTGGAGATTCTGCCGGTAGCACAGATTCGCTCGGCACCAAGGATTCACTTAGTAACAAGGGCTCACTCGGCAGTGGAGATTTGCTGGGTAGTGGAGATTCTCGCAACAAATCAGACTCTGTAGGCAATGGTGAGTGTGCAGGTAGCGGCGATTGTGCAAGCAGTGGGGATTCAGTCGGCTGCAGGCCGTCGACAGGCACTGGGGATCCTATGGGAGCTACCGACTCGATTGGTACTGGAGACTCCTTTGGTGGAATGATTTCACTCGGTAATGGAGATGGAGAGTCCCCTGGCAATGGAGACTCACTAACTTGCACAGTCTCAGCCTGCAGCAGCGTATCCTCCGGTAGAGGTGACTCTGTAGGCAGAGACAGCTCTGCGGGCAGAGGGGACTCACGTGGTAGCGACTCCTCCGCTTGTAAATGCGACTCGTTCGGAATCGGAGACTCACTTGGAAGAAGAGAATCCGTCGGCAATGGGGAATCACTCGGAAGAAGAGTTTCAGCTGGAAGAGGCGACTTGGATGGAAGAGGCGACCCTGCTACCAGCTCGTCAATGATAGAATCGAAAACTTCTGTAGTTAAGTGGTCAGTGTTAAGCTTAATTTCAGGTGCTTCAAGTGCTGAGTCTATCTCAGAAATAATTTGTTCAACATTTTCGGTTTCTTCACTGACTTTATTGGCTGTTTCAATTTCAGCATTCACTTCAACTGAAACTGTCATTTGTTCACCTGTTGATTCTGCTATTTGTTCAATATCCACATGTTCCACTTCAACAATTTCATCAATATCTGTAACAGGTTCAGGTGACTTTGGTTCCTCGAGTGGTGCTGGAGATACTGGAAGCTGTTCCGTAGAATGTGCGTGTTGGACGTCTGTAGGTATAGGAGAGGCCACTTGCTCAGACTCGAGCAAATGGTGAGATTCTACTTGATCATCATCCTTCATGTCATCTAGGTTTAACTGTGGTGCTGTTTCAACACAGGGTGAGTCTTCAAGTTTGCTTTCCATTTCAACGTCTTGTGATGTTTCATCTTGAGGTGTGAAAGCTCTGACATCTTTCTCACTCTCTGAGGGGTCTTGTGTCTCATCATTTGTAAATCCTAATTCTGAACTCTTGCCATCTGGTATTTCAGGTATTTGTTCAAATAGTAACTTGTGAGATTCTGGGGTGTCTGTTTGCAACACGGTATCTTGATTGATGTTGCTTGATTCAAATTCAATATTTGAATAACCCTCAATATTGTTAGAGCTAGTTACATAATCTGCGAAATGATTTCCTTGATCAAAGTTACCAATATTTTGTGGGACACCAGGCCTTTCTTCAAACCTGATGATGTCATTGTTTGGTTCTAGAATATCTTCTGACAAACCTGTGTGTTGATCTGGAGAGATGTTTTCTTTATCATTTTCATAGATACCGTTTGGCTGGATATCTTCATCATCACTATCAGGTAAGGGTTGGACAGCATTGAGATCGACATTTGATTCATTTTTGGAGAGTCTCTCACAAGTATCATCATCTTTTTCTTGATAGAAACTCATACTCATTGGATCTCTTTCTTTATTTTTCAGCCTTTCAAATAGTTCCTCATTGCCTTCAACGGCAAAAGGATTAGTTTCTGTGTGTGTCTGGAATACCTGAAAATAAATATTTATTTAAAACTAAAATAAATGTTTATTCAAACTGCACATTACATTTGTGCCTAGTTCTCACTGCTTCTCTGCTGAACAAGAACAAACTGGAAACAGAATAAAAAGCTCGTGAATTGAAAAGTAATTTCTGGGATTGGCTTTGCTAGTGTTTTTATTCTTAATACACAAAACAATGACCATAACAAAGATCTTAACTCGCCTTTAACGACGAACATCTACATGCTCTAGCTTTAAACAACAAATAGGTACACTAAGGGCGAATTTCGCCAAACTTTTACAGCTAGAATAAGTCTTATCCTGAGCACTTTTATAAAAACCATCAAATGTAAGACATCAATTTTATTCCATGTTTAAAAGATAATGCATGTGTTGCCCCAAAAGAAAGAAATATTAACAAACCTGAATATTACAAAAGTCAGTAGTGTCTTTCTGTATTCTCTCAAAGTCTTGTATGAGACCACTATCCTTGACTTTATCAGGTTCAATGCCAACATTGAATCCAAAGCCCAAACTGTCCATGTTAAACTTATCATTTTCTCTCAAGTGTTCTATTACAGCTCCATCAAGGGATACATTCTGAAAATAAACATTATTGAGTCATTACTTTTCACCAGTTAGTATAATCATAACTAAACTTGATACAATAGAAACTTGCTACATTATACTTTAAAATAAACTGTAACCATGAATTCAGCACATATTCTTGGCAAACGGTAGAATTTTTTGCTCAGTTAATTTAAAAAAACTGCTGTACCATACATTATAGTGGTGTTGTCTATGAAAAAGCTAACATTTTTTATATTCAATGAAAAATATCTATGGTATGGTCTAGAGTCGATGCCCCAGCCACCCTGCATATTGCATACTCAGGTCTGTTTCAATGACATACTAATAGAAAGATCCCTGTAGAATAGGAGAAATCCAATGAATGCAGGTTAGCGAAGCCAATCATCTCAATGGCTGCTGTTGCATAATAATATGAAATAAGATGAAAATGACAAACAAATTACTGACATAATAATTCTATAATCTAAGACAACATTGAAAAAGTACTGAATCAACTGTGGGTCAAACAGCTGCTGTTATTTACGATTTCTAGAAATTTCAACTTAATACCTAATTACCATACAACTTCAAAGTTTAATATTGCAGTTTACAATACACATAAATAGTCCTATAGCATGACTATTGTCACCACTATGTAACTGACTACCTACATGAATGACCAGTAAAACATTTCGAGGAAAACACTTACATTACACACAAAGTTCATCTATTTTAATTCTGTGTAAATATACTGCAATGGTTCCCATTACACTCATGTTTCAGTACTTATGACTTTAATTGAATAAACATCTTATCAAAACATTAATTGAATTCATGTAAACAAAGACCATGAGTTCTCAGCAAGCAGACTGCTAATTAAGCAAAGTTTCAGCCATTTTCCTTGCACTCCTTTTAACTCGGGTGACTAACATTCTTGTCGAACATTTCTTGATAACTGTTTATAATTTCGTTCCACTACAGGTTATTACACTCCTGTCAAATAATCTATTGTTAGGTACTAATAGCCCACAATGCCGCATAAATGCGATAATACAGCAGCTGATAAGAAATACATAAACTTAAACTAAAGGCAGTCATTACTAACAGAAAATTCTAGTTTTTGTTCGTGGAAGAGGTAACTTGTGTAGGTATGCCTAGAACAGGTACTCTCAGGGTCCAAAGGACATGGGATATTATAGATAGACTCTGAGTTGATATAAATATGTAAGCTATGTAATAGTTACTCACACGCAGACAGTAATTTCACAAATAAACAAGCTATTTTTCTCACACTCTCTCACTTGAATAGGTGTTTAGGTGATTGTGAAACTTTCTCTTTTGTTATGTTAATTACACATTCACATTACATTTTTTTACTAACAATTACATTATCTACAATAGGTATGTTGGTATGTTGCCCTTGAACTTTACCTAAAGGCAATATAAATAATTAACAGAGAATACTCACATGATGGCCATTATGTTGATCACAGTTATCCAAGTCTAATAATTCTGCTGGCCTCACTTCAGCTCCTGTGTCGAACTGTGCCTCATCCGGGAGCTCTATGTCATCCATCGGTAATGGCTTGCGAGGTGACTCTGCGAGCAATACGTCGGAACCAGTCACGCTACCAGGGATGAACACTGGTGCGTCAGGGTTCAGTGGTGAACTGTTCATGTCTACTGAGCTGGTTTCCCAAGCCGACTGGAACATGTTACAAACACATCAATTAGTAAAGCTCTCCCGTACATAACCTACAATATGACACAAGCTGTAATACAGATTGAATCATGATTTGAAGGTCAACATCAATATCTCACTTTATCCAAGCTCTGGAAGGTGTTGGAATAAAATGTATGAATATCCTTTACAAGTTTGGTCTACAAACTTCTTGTAGAAAGTTATTGTTAGGATCTTATTTTCTTACATGCAACTTATGTTTCATCTGTTTTGGAATGCAGATGTTTGTTCTTTCTTTCACTGGAAATACACAATACACACAACATTGCGGTCTAGAGTAAAAACATGCATTCATGGATTAGATAGTGTCGTAATATGCACAAATGAGCTCACATTGTCCTGGCAGGGTGTCTCGGAGCGCGGCTGCTCGTCGGGCTCCTCGCTGGGGTGCTCCTCACGTTCGCCTTCGCCCTTGAAGTAGTTCCACTCGTCTTCGGAGTCTTCGCCGCTCTCAGCTACATTATCCGCCACAGAACCGTCAACGTGGCCCTCCTCCACTGCTCACAACACAAAGAACACACTGTATTTATGATATTTACAACACTACAATAGGAATTTGCTAAACACCTGGCGAGCACGCAATTCGCCCCTCCTTTCGCAATTCTTGATATCAACAGGTGACACACCCTTGACAGAAAAAAACTCATTCGTTCGATTGGAGACAAAAACATCAGCTTTTGAGTTAGCCGCAATAAATCATGAACGCCGGTTTTGTTTACCGGCGGCGTGCTAGCAACGATATTTTACCGGTCGTTGCGATTTCAAACTCGCGAGACATTCGCGGACGCCATTTCAAGAACGAGAACGGCCAGCGGAGACACGCCCGAGATCGAACTTGGACAGTGTACAGACCATGTGAGTGAACCTCCGGGAATCCTGCGCTCACCGATCACCGAGGGATGCGCCTTCGGGCGAACCGTTCTATTTCCAGAACACCGCTCCGCATGAATCAACACAGAAATAACCTTTCACAAACCGTTCGGTATGTGAAAATAATCAACAACATTCGCTAAAAACCACATACCGTGAACGGTAATTTCACTGCACAGATTATTATCTTCACTGGCGGTGTAATATTCGAGCCGTAAAAATATAGACAAAGCCCCGATTACAATAGCAGCGACTTTCGAGAGTAGCACAGATCCGTTGGACGTTCAATGAGCGACTGCGAGAGGGACGAGGCGAGCGAGCGGGACGGCAGCGGCGCGAGGGCGAAGGGGCTGCGGCGCGCGGGGCGCCCGCTTGCACCCGATAGGGATGCCGTGTCATTTTATAATAATTCCCATTATCCTCCTTGACATAATAATTATTTATTTACCCAGCCTTAGTTTTTTAAATAATATTAAAACTAGTGTTTATCATACTAGCAGTTCGTTATTTAGATGTTTGTTATTTGTATGACTCTCGTGCTAATAATTATGAACGTAAACAATAACATCACCTTTAATAGGTAACTCGTGGTCATATTATTCAACGAACTTTCGAACAGGTTTTAAATAAGACGAGGTAGGTTTGAAGGTATTTAGCGAGGAACTTTAGTGAATGTGTAACATTTTATATACCTAACAAGCCAAACAAGAAAGTGTTTATTTTGTGATGTGTAAACACTTGCAAGTTCTTAGGTAAAGAACCTCATTATGTACACAATCATTGTCATATTAAAAATCTAGCCATTCAAGTAGCTTAGCTTTATACAAGTAGGCACTTCAAAATACATTTTACGTAATTAAGTAACTAAAAGCTATCAGGCGCAGTGTTCGAGTCACTTGCCTGTTTTATTCTCAATGGTGGCGTTTACGAATTTTATAAAAAATAAAAAAAACATATGAGGAAACTAAGGTACCTACTGTCAGGTATATGTCAAGATCTAAAAAAATGTGAAAGTACGAGTCGGAGTCGCACACGAAGGGTTCCGTACCACGATACAATATATTTTAACACTATAAAAAAAACGTTTATTGTATGGGGACTTTTAATTTTTTTTGTTTCATTTCTATTAATTTTGTTATAGCGGTATTTAAATACACACTGCAAAAAGTTCAAGTGGTTACCTATTACGATTCATCACGACAGACGGACGGACAGTGGAGGCTTATTAATAGGGTTCCATTAGCGCCCTATGGGACGAAACCCTAAAAATAAAAATAACGTTTTCGTCCCTCATACAGCATTCGGGTGAAAGCACTCATTCCGAACTTTCAAGTTCGTAATCTAATCGGGATCAGCGATTGATTCATCTGCATACAATCGCATCTAGAAAATGTACACGATGCGATGTACTGACTAGTGGCTACATACGGACGCAACACAACGTGGACGTGGGTGAATATGAGTAACAATCAATAAAGCGTGACACACACGATTTTTTACTTTTTCTTTTGCTCTTATTGAAATGTGGCTCATGCATGAGGCTTGAGAATACTGTGGATTAAATTCATAAAGCATTTTTGTAACAACTTAATGTGGTCGTATTCAATGTAACCGACAACGATATTTGTAGATTTTAATAGGTTTCAGTTTTAGAACTATGATCGTCTACCACCAACTACGTTATTCTAATTATAGATAATGATGAAAACATACAAATAGAATATATTTATTCATCCATTAATCAATCATATTGATTGATTGATGTTCACTCATATGTAGTAGTCCTTACATACACACATTTTAAGAAAAATATTCCCATGTGTAAAAAGCATTAACAAACGATCATCCCGTACAATCTTGCGTAGTGTGCCTCAGTCGAGTCATGCATGAGGAAGTGGGTTATTATGAAACGTATTCTATCCGGCTAGCCGGCTACCTGTCACTCGCCAGAGTAACGAGTCATGATCTCTAACCCGACACGTTCCGGCTTCGCATGATGCCAGATAGACTTAGGGCGATTCTACACTGCATCAGTTCCGAATTCAATCCAAATTGGGAATGTTCTAAATTCGAACAGACAGAATTCTGATCTCGCACGCAAACCCTCACACAAAAATACTATGGCGACTTGGAATAGAATTTTCTCGAATTCGGAGCGGTTCTCGACGCGGCTTCAAATTCGGGGAAACATTTCGTAATGCGTAAAGGGTTTGGCAGGAAAGTCGACAGTTCGCCCGTGACCGTCCCGGAATTAGGTCAGATGAGATTAGGGGCCAAGGTTATTGCAGTAATATTATAGGCTGAATTGGGGAGTCGGTAATTTTTTACATTTTCTATATGTCTCTCACATGCACATCATCTAGACCAGGAGTCACCAATTATTGTACTGTTAGCCTAATACTGTTAGTGTGTTACGCATTACCCCGCGGGTCTGGACCACCGAGCAATTTTGTGCGGATTTTTGTCTAAACCGTAAAATTTATACTTCACTAAAACTTAATTTGAAAATATTAAAATAAATATTTGAGTTTTATCTTGCACCAACATTACTCCAGACTTGAGACAGATAGTTAGATTTTTCATTACTAATAATTACTTTAATGCTTTGTTATTTTTTTTTTCATTACTTAATATTTGTTTATTATAATTACTTAGTAAACATACTTATTTTAAATCTTGGTTGCTAGTTTGGTTGACGATTATCAAATAAACAGACCGCGTCAGTCATAATATTTAAAAAAAAACGGCCAAGTGCGAGTCGGACTCGCGCACCGAGGGTTCCGTACAAACCTGTAAGTATTCTCGGTTTATGCACAAGGTTTATGTTTATGAAAATAAATGTATTTTTTTTAAATTTTATATTTCAGCTGATTGAATGAAAGGTAAATTGCGGTTTACGATTTATGACGTTTTAAAAAATAACTACTTACTCGATCTCGTTCAAACCAATTTTCGGTGGTAGTTTACATAGTAATGTATATCATATATTTTTATTAGTTTTATCATTCTCTTAGTTTAGAAGTTACGGGGGGGGGGGAGACACATTTTACCACTTTGGAAGTGTCTCTCGCGCAAACTATTCAGTTTAGAAAAAAAATGATATTAGAAACCTCAATACCATTTTTGAAAACCTATTCATAGATACCCCACACGTGTGGGTTTGATGAAAAAAAACTTTTTGAGTTTCAGTTCTATGTATGGGGAACCCCAAATTTTTTTGTTTTTTTTTTTCTATTTTAATGTAAAAATCTTATTGCGGTTCACAGAATACATCTACTTACCAAGTTTCAACAGCATAGCTCTTATAGTTTCAGAGAAAAGTGGCTGTGACATACGGACGGACGGACGGACGGACGGACGGACGGACGGACGGACGGACGGGCTGCCGTCCGTCCGTCCGTCCGTCCGTATGTCACAGCCACTTTTCTCTGAAACTATAAGAGCTATGCTGTTACGGACGGACGGACGGACGGACGGACGGACGTGGTTCCTGACATAAACTATGCTCCGCACACATAAAAAAATCCTGGTATTTCAGCTAGTGCACCAACAGTGTCGTCTACATTAGATTGAAGCATTATTCTATCCTGTGATGCCAGTATCAGATTTATCACTTAAACAAACAACGAAAAACATACTTCTACAGTTGACAACAATTAGGATTCTCAGTAAGGATCTTAAGGAGTTCGGGGTTTTGGTATGTGTTAATTTAGATGTCATTCTGTAGGACGGCATGACACACAGATATATTGTGCAGAATTAAAACTAGGGCTATAAGACTCACCAGCATGTGCAGGTGGGGTAGGTGGTTGTGGTTCTTGGTTCCTTGCTTCCGCATCTACGTCATCTGCGTCAATATCGACAGCGGTCTCGGGGCCGAGGTCCTCGCTATCGCTGTCAGAGTTGTCCACGCCATTGTCAGCAGCCGCTGCCTCGGCTTCGGCCTCCGCACACTCTTCGGCCTCGGCGTCAGCGGCGGCCGCGGCTGCGGCAGCGGCAGCGTCCACCTGCCGCCGGCACGCCTCCGTCTCGATGGTGAACGGCGGAGCGTTCATCATCGCGTTGTCCAGCCTATATTTAATTTAATTTTAGTAAAGAGGTCTAATGAAGGAAGTATTCAGCGTAGGCAAGGTTTTACTACCTTAAATATTGTACAGGTATTGCAGAATAAATTTGGATGACATTGGAGCTCCAAACCATTTTATAAATTCATAATTATATCTCATTAATCCGTTGTAGATAGGGACTACTTAACTTAAGATCTACGAAATACTAAAGTCACACTCGTTCCCAGAATTACAATCTGGGAGTTTTATAATCAGGCTTATAGACTAATCTTTCACACAAACATATTTCACTGATAGTGGAAATTATCTGATTTCATTCAAAGAACGCCTGCCTAAAAATAATTAATTATTCAAAGAAAGTGACATAAACTTTCATTTTCAAGACTCATGTTAGAAGATGTAGGCTGACTACAGCCAAGGTCGTCTGGTTCAAGATAATGTCATTCGTACGTCTACATTTTTATACGAGTTCCATATGTACGAATTACCTGTAACCGGTTAATGGCCGAATATCGCTGGAACTGGTATTTTTGACGAAATATTTAGGCAGGAGACCTCCAAGTTCCAACTTAGACGTTATTAGCTAATTTTTTGACACTGTAGATGCCTGCACCCAACATAATATGACATCATAAAATGATAGCGCGGACTAAAAATAGGGATTATTAATATCCGCCCGTGACATGTGGTATGGTAATGCCATTAGCAACACGTTACAACCATTCTAAAAACAGGTATTGTCCTCAATCAGTCATATCATTTATGTCTTTCGTCAACTGGAATACTTGGAATAACTGAACACTTTCAAAGCATTACTTTGGCGGTCTATTATTACAGCAAAACATGACCCTGACGAAATTCCTTCAGAGTCAATGCAAAATTCTTTCTAGTCATATAAAAAGAAATGAGAATTGAAATAATTGGAATATTTTTAAGTAATATAGCGAATAATAGGTTAGGAGGTATACGGATAATGTTTTAAGAATACAGATAAATTCTGCTGCTGTTCTTGTCGACGATGATCTTGAAGTTAACATCTTCGAGACAATCACGACAATTCAGGTTTAAAATCATGAGATAGAAGGAGGAATATCCTATACATTCGTTACTAAGACCAAAAGCATATTATAGCAATCAGGCTCACCCAAGATCCATGGGCGGGCGGTTGTCTGCGGCAATGTCACGCGGGTCCTTCAGGAACACCACGATTATGGAGATATTGTCGGCGGAACCCTGCCGCTTGGCCTGCACGATCAGACGCTTCGTCACCGCCTTCAAGTCATCTGCACAAAACAAAATACATCTTAAAGATACTGTAGATGAGCTGTAATACAATTTAGGTGAACATTATTATTATCATCCTATTAGCCGAAAGACGTCCACTGCTGGAGACAGGCCTACCCCAAGCTCCGCCACTTCAACCGGTGTACAATAAAACATATTATATATATCTTGAAAGGAAAAACAACGACCAATTAAAATCTTATTAGGCACAGTTTCCACCACAAAGAACACATTAACGACCGACAGAATTTCTTAACAGTGTTATTATCCTTAAAATATCTATGTGTCATCTAGCACAGAGCTTAAAGTGTTGCGAAGTCTATTATGTCTGCAATTTGTTGCGGCACAATGGTGAATAGCACCGACGGATATGGAGTAACCATGTTTATGTTTCGATTTGCCACAGCGCTGGCTGTATGTGAGGATGTCCTTGTTCTGTCTCGAGCCTGTTGCGCGTGAGTCACTGCCTCACTGGCCCCTGCACCGCTATTGTGTCCCATAACACCAGTACGTGATAGGCCTTCGTTTATATGAAAGCCGCCGCGCCAGTCCTTTTAGGTATTTTGCATTGAGACATACTGTAGAATAATTACATTGACCTTGATTCAACCGAATTACGTATACTGTCAACCCTTATTACTGTCATGAAAATACGACTCTTAAATTGCGTACATTATGTTAAATTCTCAGGAGAATATTGTCACCGTGATGTCAACACGTTAATAGAAAACATTTTTGTAGGTCATTTTAGAACAGCCCAGACATTGCGCTATGTCTGCGAATATATTACGGGCTCCACCTTGTTTTTTTTTTTGCTACATTTAGGTCGTTATGTTTTATAGTAGTTATTGAAGCGTTCGTATCATGATAGGCACACATAATTTAATTAGTAAACACGGGTTGTTTCTTTTTTATGTGGATGGTAACTCGACCAGTAGGCACGCCCTGTCACAGGGCGTGTCTAACTGGAATTTTAAAAACATGTAGCAGCAATTCGTGCAATGATGTGCTTCAAGCGCCCGTTAGTTCGTCGTCTAAGCGCACGCCTTGACTTTGCTCGCTATTTCGGGGCGCGGTCGCCGCCGCCGCCCTTGCTTTTTACCCTGTTTGGTCTGGCTCGAAGCCAACCGCGCCCCGTCTTCTCTTATTTCGATCTAAGTCCGTAGAAAGTTGTTAATTTGATTTATAGATCCAAAATATATTTAGATGCTTTAACAGTTTTTTAGGCTAATAAAAACTGTCTGGACTACGTAGTTTCATAAAGGAAGCGTTTTCGAACTTTGCAGGTTCATAAAGTAAGTTTCCTTGTCCCAAGTTGTAAAAAATATGTTCTGTGTAATGTTTGAGGAATGAGTTTTTGTTACGGTGCGCGGAAGCGGTAAATGTTTATTAGTTAGGTGTGTGATGTCGATCGTGGCGCAACTGCGCAAGTAGCTCGCAGCGGTCGAGGTGATCACTGCGGCGATTACTGCCGCCGGCTAACGGTGGTGCGGATGGAATGCACGTCGTCGGGCATTGTTCCCTACACAACAACTCGAAGCAAAAACCGATCACGGCCCATCGGCGCATACTAAGCCCCGCGACCGCGAACCACCTGCCGCTGACGTTATCGAGGAATTCCTATAATTATTGCAGCCGTTATTGTTAATCTGTAACTGCACGCTGGTTTAAACTTCAACTTACATTCAAATCTGCCGTATATTGTTTGAAGCAGGAGAGTATTTGCGGACCTGGATTCTCATGAATATTAATAGTATCACGATGTAGATAGATAATAAATTGTAGTAGGTTGGAAATCAAATGTAGAGAGCAGACGCGCGGTGGGTGGGTCGGGGGGAGGGATCAAGTGCAATTTTCCAGCAAGGCTCGGCGCAGCGTGCAAAGCCGGCTGGCAGACGGTAGACGGCAAAGATTATTTCCATGTCCGCTGGCTACACAATAAATGTAGCCTCTATTATGACTACGACCCAGTTAAAAACAGTTATTATTGGTACTCATTGAAAACTAAATTACCATTCCAGGTTCCGGATTGCATATCTAAATATTTATGGAATACTTTAATGGCTTTGTTGGTTGCCGCAATATTTCAATACAAGCAAAACAACATTAAGATTTTGGCAACGTTTCGTTTTTGGAACAGAAGTAAAATAGGTTATGTTTGCATTTAGCCCATAACAAAGCCAGGTTTGTCAAAACAGATTTTGTGACACTGTATTAAAACCGAGAATAAAAGCCACCAATGTCATAACTTATTCAAATTAAAACCCGAAACATTTATTTATACACTTTGCTGAACATAAAATAAAATTCAGCAACGTAGTATTTTTTATTCTATGATGCAGTAAAAGCCTTGCCCGCATTTTAATCCAGTGGCTGAACAGAACTATGTACGAGTAGGTATATACAGGTTCCACAGGCAAACCTTTACAAAATAAACGCCGGGATCCCCCCTTTCATGGGGAGGTAGACTCCACAAAATGAAATCTATTCCAGCTTTCAATTTTATTCAGTTTTTTACGACGAGGCTTTAGAAAATAATCTGCATTCAACTATTGATACAAAATGTAATCACTTTTGTAAGTATGCTCTTTATCAGAAAGCAGTATAACACATATTTCAATATAACAATGATGCGTTTGATAAAAATCGATTAAGTGTTCAAAGAAATAAAACATCATAATGACATTCATTATTCTGAGAATGATAACGATTTAAAGAATGATAGATACTTTGCGGGTATACATAGGGCACAAAGATTTCTTATTACAGAGCTGATTCCAAGAAGATATAGAAATCGAATAGACCATTCTGTGGTATGAAGAATACGAGTAGCGCGTACGGAATGTGAGTGCATTGTGCAATGTGCAGGAATCAAACCCTGGCGTCTGCGGTCTAACTGTACGGTCGATACGCGTTACATCACTACTATTTATAATGCTATATCACCATTACAAGCCAGTTTAGATAATTCCGGCGAAGACATCAGCAACTGCGCTACTCAAAGCTTGCTTACTCTAATACGCAGCGTTGGACCCACTCCCGCTGAAGTGTTAATTAAACGTATACGTAAATAAGCTCGTCGAGTGTTAAAGCAACGAGGGGAGGAAGCTGGCTGCTATTTACACAAGCATGATGGTAGGCAAACAAACTTGACAGGACTACTTAGAGACGAACGACTTTGGAAATGGAAATACACGGTCTGTATAATCGGCTCCGAGGAGACGGCGCGACATACGACAAACATCAGACGTCTATCCCCGCTAAAAGCTTTTGATAGAGCGTCGATACAATTAACGATATATTATGAGAAACGGCCATTTTGCCACCACAAAATAAATAACTCCTCTTCTTTTTTACGAAGACGATTTTTACCTTAACATTCTTAGACTGCACGTAATAATTAATAGGGAATGATTTATGCATACACAATTAGAGCCACCTCTTTGCTAATCAATGAATTAATCGCGATTATAGAAACCTCTCTAATTGTTAGTGCGCACAGCCAAGCGTAATGAAATTGAGTGGGAACTTTCGTGCACGCTCAACGTTCATCAGTTGCCCGGTAATTGGTTTACAGGCATGCTTCGCAAAGAGTTATATGGAGTTATACGTGGCCGTGCCACCGGGGATCCTTCTAATTAACGCTCGCAGCACCCGATTCGAATACTCTCGTAATTGGAAGAATGCTGAGCTGTCCATGTCGCCACTCTCCCGCCACTTTCATGTAATCTCCCGTCGCGTTTACCACTTAATGGTTTTCCAACACTTTTGTTAACTATATCGAATCTAAATCCGATTCTAATTTAAATAGGCTAACTTTACAACTACAATGTTATCGTACATTAATGATCACGACTCTTCCGAAAGTTCTCTCCGTTATTTCCACGTGATTCTGAGAACCCTTTGAAAAGCGACGATGAAAGGAGAAAGAATATCTCATTAAAATAACATTAGTGGGTATTACACAGTTAGTAATGTTAGCCGGATGAAGAGATTGATAGAAAGACAAATATTCTAACTTGGTGTGGTAAAACAATATTTGTTTTAAGTTTTAAATATTTTTTGGAAGGGCTCGAGGTTAAGTATTAACAACCGCACAGATTGAACGATCGAGTTAAGGTACTCTTGCCGCGGTTGGTCCATGGATGGGGGAACTTCTTTACATTCCGAGAGCTCTCCACGTGCCTCGAAAAACACGTTATGCCGTTGTTACCGGCTGTCATTCTGTGGATCCTGTGGAACTTTGACAGTAGTAACGGGTCGTCAAAAGCCCAAAAATTATTACCCAATAACTAAGTTGTGGAGGTCAGATAGTAGTTCCATGTAAAATACTGGTATTCAGTTGCATCCGGCTTGACTGGGAGCCGACCCCATCATAGTTGGGAAAAAGCTTGGCAGATGATGACATACTTTGAAATATATTTTTTTACATTATTTTATTTTCCCAAATCTGGTACCTACGTATTTCTTCGAAAAGAAAATACATTTATATTAGTGGAGGCAGCACAAAATCAAAGCTAAATATGGAAAGAGAAGGCAACATAAAACGATGCAAGGATGCAACATTTGCAAGCACTTCCAGGCATCCTGTCCACATGTGGCATAATTTCACTAATCGTACAGAGGAAATGTGGATCAGAGGGCTGCGTTCAAACACAAAGCGACCTAAATATCAAACCAGTGCGGTGCATGTAAAGTGAAAGATGAGAATCGTGTCAATTGCTGAATTTGCTGAACATAATGTTCCGGGAAGCTGTACATTGTTAGGTCTACATACTGCAAAGCTGACGCACGTTCGTAATATGGGAATTTGGAATAAATCCTACATTATGGTTACATATGAATCCACTGTTCCGTGTAGTACCGGACGTAAAGAATAGCACCATCCCATTTCTTCCCGTGGGTGTGTTACGTATCTGCTTAATCCTGTTAGAATGAAATGGATAAAGACAGATCTATTACAATTTATTAAATGAAAATTAGAGTTGGGAAGTACAGCTAATCCCCTGGGTTTGATGTTTTTCTTATCGGCTCCAAGAGTAGACCGGCTTCAAGAGTAGACTGGCTTCAGAATGGACTGACTTCCGAGTGGAGTAGCTTCAAGAGTGCACTGGCTTCAGAGGAATGATTTCAAGAGTAGACTGGCTTCAGAGAGTAGTCGCTTCAAGAGTAGACTGGCTTCCAGTGTGGA
This sequence comes from Aporophyla lueneburgensis, assembly GCA_932294355.1. NCBI lineage: Eukaryota > Metazoa > Arthropoda > Insecta > Lepidoptera > Noctuidae > Aporophyla > Aporophyla lueneburgensis. Next base: position 23,912,976 of record OW028741.1, on the reverse strand, counting down.
CCTCAGCGGTTCGAACGGCCGTTTTTATATCAAAGTCGTCTTCCCTTTCCAAAATTTTTTCAAAATATTAGTTTTCTTGTAGCCATCATCTCATCTGACAAGTGTAGTCGGCCAGGACATATCCATGAGTGCGTGTAGCTGGCCACATGAGTGCGTAAAGAATTTTATAAATATAATTTTAAGTTAAGTTATTTAGTAAACAATCGTAATAATCAATAAAATCAAATAGCCTAGACATATTGATAAAAATAATTTAAATTATATAAACCAAAAAGTAGCCATTCTACGCAGAAAAATAACTGACAGTTGACAATTTGGCTTGTCACAACATGAAAATTTGAGTTAATATTTTATTTCAGCTATTTTTATGTTAATAAATCGTATTTAGATCGATTTGCGGAGTGTAGACATATAAACAAATATGTAAAATAAGTAACGCATGAACAGTGTAAACAGAAAAAATTAAAAGGATGTTAAATAGGTATTAGGAATCATGAATTAAAGTGTAAGTAGGTATAGCATGAACACTATAGGTGTCGTAAGAGGCGACTTACTGAAGAATGGGCAGCAGCGATTTCTATGCATTTTACCACCAAACTGCGATCATCAACCCGTCTGCCAGGCGTGGCTATCATGCAAACCCCTTCCCCTCCCCAAATTGGGGAGGCTTATGTCCAGAAGTGGACGTCTTTTGGCTGAAATGATGATGATGAAGAATCTACTTGTGTACCGTATTATCGATAAATATCTGGTTGACCGAGCTTTGCTCGGTATTTTTTGGTAAATTGTGTTTAAAATAATAAGTTTATGTTCAAGTTGATTATCGATAAAGTTGGTCTTTGAAAACACGAATAAAACGACATTTTATAAAAATGAATCCTAGCTAGATCGATTTATCGCCCCCGAAACCCCTTGTATACTAAATTTCATGAAAATCGTTGGAGCCGTTTCCGAGATTCAGATTATATATATATATATAAGAATTGCTCGTTTAAAGGTATAAGATATCAAGACCACTGCCGTGCCTCGGCCTGGTTGTCATTCGCTTTTTGACAGTCGTCACAGGCAGTCAGGACCACAAAAATCTGACAAGTACGTGAAAGATGAAGATCGTATCAATTGCTGAATTTGCTGAGTATAATGTTCTGAGACGATGTTTACACTGTTAGGGCTACAAAATGCAAAAATAACGCACGTTCGTAATACGGGAACTGAAATAAATCCTACATTATGGTTAAGTAGGTTGTGTTAAACGTACAGCATTATCGATCGTGTATTATTCCCGGACAACTTATGTTACGGGCTGTTCTCCGAGTTATTACACAGTTTAGCATTTAGCGCAGGCGACTGGTCCAGGCAGTGGAGCGACAAATCACGCCTGCATATCGCATTTATATGCAAAAGTTTCGATCCCACGCAACAAGTACCACTTGTCGCCCTCGATATTGCCCGAAGTAGTCCCATTCAAACGCCTGCTCGTTTAATTAGTCACTTCAAGTATTTATGCACATTACCTATTAGGTATACGTACGAGCTATTTCAGGAAATGAGGTTACTCAAAACATAAATAGAGATAAACAGGTAAAATTTATCGGAAAACTTCAAGGGACAATGCGCAATTTATCAGTTGTTTTAAATCACCTATAGATATTTTTGTTATGACTAGTGGCGGTACGAATTTGCGGTAACGCGAAAACGAAATAGTCTACTCAATTCGTTTTATGTAATTAAACGAGCATTGTCGTTATCTGATAACACTGCCTCCGCATCTTTATTCCCATTACAGGTTAATAACCAGATAAAATAATAGCAGCTCTACATCGTCCACGTTCTGCCACTCGCCAAGTGTCAATGCACTCGCTACGGACATACTCGGGCATTTTGTATTATGTAGTTTAAAACAATTTCACATCCACCTGTTCAGAAATTGTTTGATATAATGTCACCGGCTCGTAATGGCTTTTTGTAACTACTTCATAATATTATGTTAGGGTTGAGTCCTTGCTAACTAGATGCAGCTGAATTCGAAATAGTGCACAGTTTGTCATGAACCTTCGCATCGAAATGACAGAGAAGTACAAAAAATTAGGTATCAGACCAGAAGTCGGATTCTCAGAATACCGGCAATTTTGTCCTATAATGGCCTCATATTTTTTATATCGTTTACTTTCAAAACACTTAATTGATTTTAAAACTCGTTTTAGCCACTCAACGAAAACCTTTTAAGGATTTCCTGTGTACTGGTGAGCCGGTCACTTCAAGCTTAAAAACAATGCTAGCTAAATTAAAATTATAATTCTTTTACAATACACAAATAATGATAATTTATTTATTTAAAATTGCATTTACTCATATCTAAAACACTGATTTACTTTTAAATCCAAGCCACATAACGAAATCCTCTCAGGGTTTATCTGAGTGCTGGCGAGCCCTTACATACATTAAGATAAATGTTATGTAAGGAAACGTATTGATTTGTACTTCTTACTTATGGAACTCGTTTTGGGTAAAGATTGCAAGTCTTCTGGAAGATTATTTAGAAAAAAAAGTACTATACCAGACACTATTGGGATTTCGTAACGGTCGCCCATCTATATATATATATATAAATGAATCCCTATTTCCCTAGGTCACGCCATCACGCGTGTACGGCTGGACCGATTTCACTTTTTTTTTTGCTGTTGTGTTTGTTATTGTCAGGAGAAGGTTCTTATGAAAGAAAAAAAAATAAAAAATGCGCGGAAAATTAGAAAATTTAAGAACACTTATTTAAGAATACAAAGTCACCTAACATGGGTGTTTGATAGCTAAAAAACGCTTTATTGGCATAATTTGGTAGGAGCTCAACTAACATGGGGTGTGTGGTAGCTAGAAAACGCTTTATGTCTTGGAAGTACTAGGTTGGCATAATTTGGTAGGAGCTCACCTATCATGGGTGTGTGGTAGCTAGAAAACGCTTTATGCCTTCAAAGTACCAGTTTGTCATAACTTGGTCTAACATGGGTATATGGTACTTGGTGCTCTTTGCTTTGTGTTGGTGGGATCTGATAAGTTAACACAACATTTATTGATTCTGAGGCGGTACGAAGTTCGCTGGGTCAGCTAGTTTAAAATACAATCGGAGCAAAAATGACGACTCTGCGGAACGACAGATCTGCATGGTAGCAATTTTGCCACAAGCCCCCAAATTCTATGAAGTGTCAGTGAATTAGATTTGTAGTGGTCACGCACTAGCTCGGATTAGTGAAAAGTGCACGAAACTCTAAACACGACTCGATGTGGTCGGCCACCGACCTTTTTAAAATCCTGAAAACATAAAATTTTCAACTCTTTCGCATTTGTTATTTTGAGCGCGATTTGCGATATCAGTAACTAACTTATCTGATATCGATAAGTCCGATTCATTATGATATTGCATTATTGCATAATCCGATAACATTTTACTGCACCTTTTTCTTTTGATAATAACGGAGGTACTTATCTCCTTTAACGAACAACAATGAGTTCATAAAGCAATCTTTTCAAAATTAGGTTAGCAGCCCATGTACTTTCACCGCCGATCGTTCATTCCTGCCCTTATAAGCCCTAAATGTGCGCGGTGACAGGTGGCAAGACAGCTGCTACCATCCGTGTTTACTTTAATTAATTCGTTAATCAAAATTTGGAATAAGAATAATGTAAGATATTTTCATAAGCATCTGTGTATTCTGCTTTTGCGATACGAAAACTAATAAAGAATTTATCTCCACAATGTGCCCGAGCAATCTTAAATGAATGCTTAGTTGTACGAGGAGATAATTTGTTTGGACGGCTTGCCACCGAGGTCATCTCTGTTTGTCAAGTATGATTCATCCATGTGAATACGATAACTCATATCCAGCTATATACAATTTGGGCCCGTTTTAATATGCGATTCTTTACAGGATACAATTTTAAGCAATACGCAAACTGTAATTGTGAATTCAGCATTTGATTCTAGACCCTTCATGATCCCCGACCGTTCATATTCTACGCTAGGGTGTCTAGAATCATATGCTGAATTGAATGTTACAGTTTGCGAACTGGTTAAAATTTTACCCCGTATAGATGTTATATTGTTTTCCAGTAAAGCTCATTGATTTTTCCAACAGGTGAACGCTACAGTACGAGTATTTATCGGATACGTAGATACATAAACGTATATTGACAAAGTACGTACAGTTCAATACACGCTAAGAGCGGTCAGTCCGGTAGGTGCTAATGCAAAATTCTTGTAGCGCGGCAAATATTTGTGAGGGCGTACCAAACCAGCAGGGATGAGGTGTGGACGAGGCGAGGCGGGGACCGACAGGGTTGACAATTCAATCGTGACGTGTACCATTTTCGTCGCGACATGATATTTCACTCTCCTCATCAATCCGCAAATATTTACCGAACATTCGGAACTGTTTTGAAGCTAAGCTTAAAAATAAGCTTTGTATTATCCGTTTTAGCTATCCACTAACAGGTACTACAGGTAGGTGTACGTTTATAAGAACATATAAAGCGTTGTTAATGCATGTTCTGACGTCCCATAGCGACTCCAAAATTTCCACCAAATATGGACTGTTTCTAGAAATGTAGATGTGCATCTAAATGACAAAATGACAGCCCTATCGGTAATTGCATTGCCAATATCGGCAACATGCGCCGGGCGGGCGCGCGGGCGGCGCACTGCGCGTCTCTTCATCTCGTCGGCCTAGCTTCGACGCAATCATTGCAATTTCCGAATCCTACATTCAGTCCGGTTATCGAATTATCTCGGCCAAATTGCAGGCTACTCCCCAACCCTGATCAAAATTAAAGATCCTATAAAGATAAATAGAAACGTCAAATTGGAAAGAGTACAGTGTACCCATATTGAACACCACGGGAGGTTTATCAAAATGGATCTGTTGACTCTCATTTTGATCACATCTCAACATTAATCAATCAATCAATTAAATCAATTTATTTCGGGCTACAAAGACCCATAACATAAATACCTTACAGACTAACATACATACAAATAAAAAACAATGTAAAAACTATTGTACACGAAGTGACGGCGTCGTGTTGCGTTGCGTGGTGTCACGTAGCCATCCGCGGAAATGTCGATACATGACACCTTTCGGCCAAAACTCTGCCTTGAGGAAGGCCTCGATTTCAAAAACTGGAACTCGCACCACGAATGACTTGAAGTTCGTGTTGTGGCGCGATTCCAACTTCTCGACCCTCAAAGTCCAGTTGGTCTGATAATCTTGATTAATGGAACTCACAAACAGGCGCGACGCGGCACTCGTTGAACAATTTCTATGAAATCTTCATGGAAATTGTTCTATAAGAATCGCGTCGCGCCAGTCTGAAGAAGCCTTCAAACTAACAAATTGTGTACAAAAGTATCAGTACCAAACAAAGTTAAGAATATTATACCAAGAAAAACAAAAAACAAAATAGTTGCGCCTCAGATGGTTTTCTATCGAAATCACTTTGATGATGTACAAAGAACACTCATAAGACATAAACAAACATCGTCTAGAAATAAACGGATACGCATCGCTGGAGTCACGACCGATGACTGCGAATTCGTGTACCTGTTACTTGTTCATTGTACTTCGACAGTTTATTCGTATTTATTACTTAAGATACGGTGTGATTATGTATTCGTAACAAGACTAGCCAATCCCAGATAGCGCCTACGACGTATTGGCACACAAATTCAAGTGTACTACCGACAACTGTTTAAAAATAAATAACACGCTTGCATAGTGTACTAAAAACATTTTGAGTAGGATATGAACAAATAAACAGATGTATTTATCAAGATACTGAGCTAAAACAGCTAATATTTCTGATGATGATACCGATAATTTATAATTACCGTCTTCAAATTGCAATCTTGCAACCTTGCAGGAGGAACACCGGCCGCCGGTTGTTGACCTGTTCGGTTAAAAATACCCGCGTCTCCCTCCCACGCCGGGTCAAGGGTATTACGCTATTTTATACTGCATGCTTCTTAACTTCTTCCCCGGTTCGCGGCGGTTACAAAAGACACGGATTTTAGGTCCGTAACGAGCTTAACTACGTCTTTTGACACATTGTCATGTGCCACCAAATGAAATGTCCATTTATGATTGGTCTATTCCCAAGAAATAGAAATTCGAAAGTTTTGACAAATTTTGTGATTTTCCAAATCTTTGAATATTGTACAAGCTCCCTAAGCATCTACCAACCTGAGTACAAAAGTACTAACAATGTCCTCAATTTATGAAATGAATTCCGCAAAACGCTTTTGTGACTTGCGTATATTCGGTGAATCATTATGTTGCTAGTTGCTGGCCTTGATATCAGCCAGGGCATGGGTCTTGGGTGGTGGATTCTTAGCTGAAGAAATGCCGCGGTCAAGGATGCCTGAACGAAGTATTTGTACTTATGAGGCCATATTAGTGTCTTCTTATCTATCTAGTTATAGTTCTATCTGTTCGCCCTATAAGGTTAGAAGAGCGTGAAGATGATCGATAAGTAAAATAAAATTAATTACACATAAACATTAATTCTTGGACGGGAGTTTAAATGTTAAGATCTACTCACGAATGGAGGAAAGTTATCATTTCGTGGATCTGCGAGACTCTTCATCACGACACAAATCGTGAGGGAAAGACGCGAGCCACCAGATAAACAAACAACAGCACCGTGTTTACTGAATGAAAGTGAACCGATCGATTAGAGAAATGAACCTTTTAGAAACAATGGAATTAGTTTTGGCAAGAGAATGTGTGTTGGCACCGATACGGATTGAAAATCTGTCAATGAATTTACTGGGTGTAGATTTCAAATGGTTGACAATGACAAGTAAGCGGTGCTTTCTCGTAGACGGAGTGCGTCGGTGGGCGCCCGCCTGCGCCTCCTTTACATACAATCATACAATGCAAGCGCCCCACAGCCTAGTGCGGCACAATGCCCTGTGGCAGCCCACATCGCGATTGTCTGACTCACCGCGGCGCCGCGACGCATACGGGCTTGTTTACACTCAATAAGATTAATAACACACTCAAAAGTTCCTCCGTGAGGGAACTGATACATTCATTGGCGAAAGCCACTGCGAAATCCGCGCGAGACTTACGATGAGACGAATGACAGGCAAGATTTAAATTGTGCATTTCGATATTTCAGCAATGCTATCAATAACAGAAACTGTGTTTGTGAAATGTATTTTTATTTACGAAATATATCGGTATCTGAAGAAACACATGTTGCGTCAAATATACTTCAGACTACAATTTTATTGTTTCAAAATACAAAATCAATTTTCTCGCTTGAATTCCATACGGTTCCAAAAAAAAACTATTTGGAAATAGAGTGGACATGGTTCTTTCCTAGCCAAGTCTTTTACAAATACTGTTTAAAGAGACATGAAGAAAAACAAATGTGTTTATCTTAATCAACGTCTCAATCCTAACTAGAACTGCTTCACAGCCCAGTGAAGCACGCTTGCAGCTTGTACATTAAATGAGCCGCAACAGAATTAGGTATCCAAATATTCACACATAAAGGTAATGTAAGTTGTTGAGTAAGTTACTCAACAAAACGCTTTTGCTAAAGAAATATTACGCAGCCAGGTGGTGATTCACCGCCAACCTGTAATTGCTATACACAAAAACGAGGTTCGATAACAATAAGTTATTGTTTTGGGCAATTAATTCTACTATTCAATTTAGAAATATCTGTACTGATTGATTATATGTTTATTTCAGAACCTCAAGTAGAGATAAAAGTGTTTGCAATAAGAATATAGAAGTAAATTACGGAATCATATTTAGGCTATTTGTTGATGTGGCTTAACTAAACATAGCTGATGAAATGGCCAACAAAAAGAGTATTAAAGCCGCAGTCGTATTTGGATGTTGCAATATAAAATGGTTGATTGTAAAGTAAGCAGCGGAAACTGCAAGCCGGCCAAGGTGTTGTCACCGGTATCCTGTGTGACGGGGCACGTACACTCGCAAATTGTATGAAACAACATTATACATGCTATACCACAACCGCAGGCGCGAAGATATCGCTAAAAATAAACATTTAGTATGGGGCTTTATATCGTACGTAAATACTCTTTGATCTTACATGTTATACACCATTTCGTGAAAGTTACCGTTTTCATAAACACGTTGAGAAATTATTTGAAGTTACTGTATATCGGGTGGTATGGTGTTACCTAATTGATTCCAACGTAATAAAACCTATATATAGCCTTTTCAATGTGTCAACGTTGTCTATTTTATGTCTTCGAAAGTAAGGTTTATTGAAAGAATCCTCACTTAACAGTTTTGTACAACACAATAGTTACTTCTAATTAGTAATATACAAATCTTAAATTACTGGTGTAATAGAAGCGTTGATTCCTGTAATTACAGTTAATAAATCAAATCATTTCTAATGAGCATTATGAAAAATGTTTCCGGTTTCACAATGAGCACTATATGAGCAGTTAGAGTGTTGAAAACTGTTGATGTTCAGTTTAATCAATCAAGTAAACAGCCCAGTTCAGTTTAATCAATCAAGTAAACAGCCCATAAACAAGTGTTGAACATGGGGTTCCTTCACACACCGTTACAAAGAATGGGTTTGCGAAGGGATATAGTCTTAATAACTAGGTGGATTGTTGATGGTATCCGCTTGAGAGGCCCTGCAAGAGAACATTTATCATGTAGCTTAGCTAGCTATTATTTTCTAGAGCATTTGTATTTTTCTTTTACAGGGCAAGGATACAATTTTATAGCTTTAGATTAATGCAAAAGCGGATATGTGGAATATGTTCAACTATTGGCAGTGGTAGCAGCGACTTACGAGTAGGCCACATGTTCGAACCCAGACAGGCGCTAACTTTGTGTAAATAATTTAATTACCACTGCTCTCAAAATGGCGAAGGAAAACATCGTGCGGACACCGGAATGTCCTAGAAGCAAATATTCGAAGACATGTGACATATACCAACCCACACTGACCTCGCACAATTGTTTACGGCCCACAGTCTTTCACAGAGAGGAAGCATGTGTCCCAGCAGTGGGAACATTTTAGGCTGTTTATATAATAATTTATGATGAAATAGTAGCACTAGAGATAGGATTAAATGAAGAAATTACTGAAATAGAGAAATCCTAATAGAAACGAACGAGGAGTAAAGATTCAGCCAATTACTTACAAACATGGTAAGGATTGAGCCAGACGGCCATTTAAGAGCATCGGTATTACATCGCCATATATTGTAATTAAGTCGTTAACCCATACTTGTATCCAATAACGTAATTACGAGGCGTGATGTAATAATAGTCTACATAGCACAATGATCGAAACCGACCGTGGGAATTCATGGAATGTTTGATAACATTAACCGCACAGAGTGTACTCGGAACTTGGGAGTTAGAAGTAAGTCTAGGGACAAATCGGAACGGAAAATGGAACAGAAAAATCAAAACAGATAGAAGGGAAACTTCGTACGCGTTATTCTGCTAATACCTAGTAGTAACATCAGTCATAACAGACGCGTTTTATCGCCTATATATGGAACACCTTTGGAATATGTGCGAAAAATTCTACGATGGACTGGCGCTACATTTTATTCGACTACGACGAAGCAAAAAGGAGATTTATGTTTTTGACCGTTATGTACCTATATGTTCATCTGTTTCCTCATAACTTTTCACAAATTAAGTATCGTTGGAAGCTTCTTGATCTTCCACTGATTAGAGGCTCTGTGACGTCACATTAAATGAATATGGCGCCCTCTAGCAAGAGGACATAAAGGACGAACTAAAAAAAATGCTGGCCAGCATTTTTCTTTACAATAATTACAACATATTCTAACAGTACTAAGCGATCATCAATTTTAGGGTAGTGGCAATGCGACGACGGCTTTCAGATGAGATTTTATTTTGTTTCATGATTTTTAGAACGTGGTTTTTCAATAGTCGGGTTTTAGTTATTGAAACTGTTTTTTTAACCTCAAATTCATCCCTAGCCAAATACGGATTGTATTCTCCGCATAAAGTCTACATCAATATATAACTACGAATTTTTGCGTGATACACGAACGCGTACAGACAACTGCGTGCAGAAGGCCGAGGCCGAGAGAAATCGATTCAAGCATCACAATGGTCCATTGGGGTCAAAAAGCAAAATATTAAAAGTACCCATGTTTTTTTATGCTTAACAGTTATTGAGAACATCTCCAACACAAATGAATATGTAGAAGTTCAAAAGCCAGAAAATAAAAAATTGATTGTCAACCAAGTAACTGATTTTGATACTTTAATAAAAAAGGTCGATTACTCATTTCCTCAAAAGTTGTCATTTGTAATTCTACGAATCGCAACAGTCTACTGGACACGGGAATTCAATGTTTACCGCAAATAAAACAATAGCGTACGAAGTGGAACGTAACCGTTCACCTAGTGAACGTACTTCAGTTGCAAGTACCTTTTCCAATCGTCCTACAACTACAAGGTCATAAGAACAAAGTTTCTAGTTCATAATTCAATTGTGACTTTGTGTCCCACGAATGTCAGACGAAAGTCAAGTAGATAAACCGTTGCCAAATTACTTGAGACTTTATTAAGTAAACAACTACTTGAGATCTGTTGTCCAAATTATATAAATCTTCAGAAACAAATTGTTAATTCTTTAGAAATTCAACGCTGGCTCAACAACAGCGTAAAACTTAAAACAATCTGTTGACATTATTCGGCCATCTTATAGACAGAGCGTTCACACAGTAAATACTCTCCAACTCGTTCGCAGTAACATCGTCCGTGCAAGTTCTGACCCTCTGAAAACGAGACACGTCCATTTTGATTAGAACTTACTAAGTTGTCAGCGTAGCTATTATCTAGCGAGTGGGCACTTTAGCGAGCCTGCAGATCCAGTTCCTAAGTTAAAAATATACCAGCATCAAGATTTACTAAGCTAAGTAATCTAGCTAAGACTAAAAGCTCTGGCAATGGATTTTCGTTTGCCGCTTATCTTGGTATACACCTAATTGGGGCTAAACTACGTAGGAAAACACAAAATGGACATTCATTATAAAGCAGCACTTGATTTATTGGTTCAATGTAAAAGTATAATTTCGTGCCTGAATTAATGAGGCATTTATAAATTGGGACTACCTACATTTAAGTTAAAATATTCGGAATTTCTGACCAGTCCCACCTAATAATAAATATATAGGTGATATTAGGAAAACGATACATTTTCTCTTTGTTAAAATGTCTTACAACAGGGAATTGCATGATACGGCCTAATAAAATGTGATTGAAAGTTAAATAGAAATGGAAGCAAAAGTGTAAGCGGACACGGGTCGTAACGATTAAATTACAAAAGAAAGTCTCTCGTCACACCTCATACAGACAGAAATAATCTAGTTGCAAGATTGGATACGTTCAATATTGAAAGCCGGTTTTAAATAAAATTGTAGCGTCGTCTCCAGCAGCGAAGTGCATTGGTAAAGTACTGACAGAATTATCGAAGCGCAGTGTGGGGAGGCGTTTATTTCTGGACATTTCGCGAGAACTGTCGTTAACATCCAAGATATTACGGCCGGCATAACTTGTGAAACATCGGCCATGCTGCGGACAACGGGCAACGCTCCAGATGGATCCCAAGCTACGGTCAGAATTTACACCTTTGGACTCGTTAAATAATGTAACAGAATATAGATTTTCGTTGACAATCCAAAGTACGAGTAATCTCAAGTTTCCTTGCACATGACAAAAACAAATAAAAACAGCCGCACTTAAAATACAAAATGACATACACCAGTGTTGAGCTTCAAAGCGCAGTTTAACTGCTTACTTTGAACGTTTCTAAATAGAAGCCATAAACATTTGATGGCAAGCTATTGCTTTTTGTCCTTTTATCAAAAAATTACCCGACATCCTGCCGATTTACAAGAAATTTAGAATGCATAAGGAAAGTAAACCGACCACTTTTTCAGGCAAGACGACGCTTTTTATAGTAACATCGGTATATATTGCACAAACAGCACCCTAATTGCGAAACGCACAATTTATCAGAATCTGAATGGGATTGAAGATTATTTCAAAACCACTGCTTCATTTGCTCGAATGAATTGTGGCTCAGCAAAGTAAATAACGCAATGAATGTTGTTTAACTATGTTATATATGTATACATAGTATCAACCTGGTGCATCAAAATATTCAAGGATTTTTGAACAAAAATTTGGAAGTAGATTTATTCATGAATTGTAAAAATATAGATATTCTTTGTATGACAGAACATTGGCTTAAAAGACACCAGTTCATGTTCAGTTTTAATAATCACCAGGTTGGTAGTTCGTTCAGCAGAGTAAATGCCATACATGGTGGCTCACTAATTTTAGTACATAACCAGCTAAAATTTAAAGACCGTAAGGATATTGTGAGCCTCTCTGTTGAGCGGACAGTAGAAATTGCCTGTATAGAATTGGAGCAGATTATTGTATTAAGTGTGTACAGACCACCTTCAGGATTGTATGACTGCTTTGAACAGGTCATGGATGAAGTATTACACAAGATTAGTAACTCAAACAAGTCTATTATTGTTTGCGGGGATTTTAATGTTAATTTATTGGAAAACTCGGGTTCTTGTAGTAAAATAATAAGTCTATTTCAGTCCTACAATCTTGTAAACCTGTTTATGGAGCCCACAAGAATAACCCCTACTAGTGCCACATGCCTTGATAATATTTATACTGATGTTATACCAAGCCACAAAGAAATTATTAATTTACTAGATTCTGATCATTGCGGGCAACAGATTACTATTCAAAATCAAAACAAAAATGTGGGTAAAAAAGATATCACTGTAAACCCCAAAACTGCAGTTCGCCTAGAAGCCTTTAAAGTTAAACTAGTTCAGAAATTGCCACTTTTATCTATTAATGGTGGTCCCAATAATTTATATGATGATTTTTTTAAGATATATTGTAATGATTTTAATTCCACTTTTATTCCTCGGACTATCTCAGTTAACAGTAACGTATCTTTCAGTGATTGGGCTACCATTGGTATTCATAAGAGTAGAACACGGCTTTATGAGCTGTACAATGAAAGGATTTTTGTCAACACTGCTGAATTTAATTTGTATGTTAGAAATTATTCGAAATTATTTAAAAAAGTTTGTTGGATGGCCAAGTCGCGTTACTTGAGTTCAAAGATTAAAAACAGTAATAATGTTATTAAAACGACTTGGAATATTATTAATAGTGAAACAGGAAGGTCTAGTAAACGAAATAATGACTACAGCCTGTCTATCAATGACAACATAGTAACATCAGACTCACAAGTCGCGGCGGCTTTTGAAAATTTCTTTTCAGATATTCCTGTTTCAACTACAAAATCCCTAAACTCATCACCTTCTGTTGCCGAGTCTTTGCTTATTGAAAATGTTAATGTTTGCGATTCGGAATTTCATTTTGAACATATTACTTGTAAAGATATAATTAAAACCTTCCACACTTTAAATGTAAAAAAGACTGCAGATCTGTGGGGTAATTCTGTAGAAGTCGCCAAGTCTATTATTGACATTGTAGCACCTACTTTAGCTCTTATATTTAATAATTGTATCGACTGTGGGGAGTTTCCTGACCTTATGAAGAATAGTAAAATAATACCTTTATTTAAATCTGGTAGTACATCAGACCCCTCTAACTATAGACCTATTTCAGTACTACCTACCTTCAGTAAAATTTTTGAGAAATTAATTTTAGACCAATTGCAACGATTTTTTCATAAACATAAATTATTACATACCAAACAGTTTGGTTTCACAAGGGGTCGTTCAACTACCGATGCCGGTGTTGAACTCCTAGGGCATATTTATAATGCATGGGAACATGGGAAGATAAATGCGATGCTTTGGGCATCTTTTGTGATTTATGTAAAGCATTCGATTGCGTTCTTCATGAAACTTTAATCAGGAAACTCCGCCACTACGGGATCCGGAACAGCGCTCTGGATCTTCTTACTTCATATTTGAGTAATAGAATTCAGAGTGTCGATGTCAATGGAAAAAGGTCTCCCGGATCTATCGTAACAATGGGCGTCCCACAGGGCTCAATTCTTGGTCCTTTTTTGTTTCTTATTTATATTAATGACTTGCCTTACCTCATTAAAGATAATCATAATATAGTTTTGTTTGCGGATGACACCTCACTTTTGTTCAAACTTAAACGTCAGCAGCTGGTTACTGACGATGTTAATAGCGCGATCTCAAAAGTAGTTCACTGGTTCAATGTAAATAATTTGCTTCTTAATGAAAAAAAAAACCAAATGTATTAAGTTTACGCTACCTCACGTTAGGCAAGTGAAAACGAATGTGTTGATAAAGGGCGAAGAATTGAATCCTGAAGATAGCACTGTATTCTTGGGCTTAACTTTGGATGCCAAGCTTCAGTGGGGACCACATATTGATAAATTGTCGAAAAAGCTAAGCTCCGCTGCATATGCTGTTAGAAAAATTCGGAATTTAACTGACATAGAGACAGCCCGTTTAGTGTACTTTGCCTATTTTCATAGTGTAATGTCGTACGGTATTCTGTTGTGGGGAAATGCCGCCGACATTCAGACTATCTTTGTCTTGCAAAAAAGGGCTATTCGATCAATTTATAAATTAAGCCCGAGACACACACTCAGAGAGAAATTTAAAGAAATTAATGTAATGACTGTGCCTTCACAGTATATTTTTGAAAATCTTTTATATGCCCATAAGAATATTAAATTGTTTAAAAAATACAGTGATATTCATAGTATAAATACTAGGAACAAACACAAATTTGTTGTACCTTCAACAAGGCTCAAGAAAATAGGTGGCTCATTCAGATGTCAATGTATACGCTTTTATAATAAACTACCAAGCCATGTTCAAGATCTAAGTCTCAATAAATTTAAATCATTCATTAAACGTAAGTTGTGCCAGAAAGCCTTTTACACTGTTAAAGATTATATTGAGGACAAAAAGGCTTGGGATTAAGCTGCTCCAATTTTTATTTTTAAATTCTTATTGTACTGAATGATATTTTTTTATTATTAATTACTTTCCTTTTTTATTAATTACTTATTGGGAATATACACTTTGACATTTTGATTATTGCTTATACACTTTGACATTTTGATTATTGTTTAACTATGACATGAATATATACTCTGAGGAGTATACTATTATTATTATTTTAATAATTTTGAATGTGAGAACTATGTAGATGTTTGTTTTTTTTTTTATATATATCCCTCTTACTCATTTCATTTTAATGATAATCTGGCAGTTTGAGTACTTAATGCGGCCTACGAAAATGTCCTTTCTTTGGTATTGTTCGTCGAATCGTTGTGCTCCTTATGTTCTGAGTTGAGCTGAAAGATTACTGACAAATGCGTGCATTGACTGGACAGGTCCACTCAATCTGTATGGTTCTTTCCTCAAAAGACCATTTCAGACAACCCCATGTACATGGTCCTCAAATGATCAGACAGAGACTATTTCCTGATTTTATATACCCACTAGCTTCTGCCCGCGGCTTCGCCCGCGTGGATGTCGTAAAATATCCCACAGGAACGTACTACCGGGATTGAAAGTATCCCATGTGTTAATTTAGGTAAACAATGTGTTATTGCATTGCTTGCTTTGTGTTATAATAGGAGCAGCGCTCGGATTGATAAATGATTGTTGTAGGATAATTAATCCCAAAACCTAACAATAGTGACGAAATATATAACGGAACGGCAAATTACCTACTTGCATGACTTTGAAGGCAACTTTAAAGCGAAAATATAAATTCTCTTTATTACACGCTTTATATTAGCTTCACTTGTATGTTTGTTTGTATGTTTGTGTGTTTGTATGTTTGTATGTTTGTTTGTTTGTATGTTTGTTTGTAAACCGACTCCTTATAGTGCAATTTTGAACCACTTTAAACGACCAGATTTCATTTAAACTTTGCACACCTGTCAAAGACCGATGACAATACTATAATTTCATAAATTTGTGCCATTATCCTTGCCAGTGTTACCAGTACAGTAAAAAACTGTCTTCGGAAACTACGCTGACATACGTCACAAACTACGCTGACATACGCCTCAAAATTCGAAACACCCTAAATAATAGAAAATAAATAAAAGTTTTAAAAAAACTAAACGAACCGCTTTTACAGGTATTTTTTTATTGATATTATATTGAAAAAAGCGTGGAGTGCCTCCCCACGCTTTTTTCCATTATTTTCTACTTTTTAAGACGCTTTTATTAGGTCGACCTGTATGTAACTAACTATGTAATGAAATCTAAGGTAACTATTTTAACCATCTTCCAAGAACCGTAGCGTCATGAAAATTGGAAGTTGTATGTAGTTCTGATGACAATACAATAATATAGTACTGTCGAACTGATTTGATGATGGAGCCGGAAGATATGAACTGGAACTTCATGATGGAACATCGTATCATAGCTGTGTTTGAACTTGTTTGAAAAGTTTTGTTATGAACTTTGACAACGATTAGGTTTCAAGGTCTGATGATGAAGCCGGAAGATAGACACTGGCATTCCATGATGGAATATCGTATCATAGCCGTGTTTGGACTTGTTAGAAAGGTCTTGTAATGAACTTTGACCACGATAAGGTTTTTGGTTATTACGTGCATTTATAAAAGCGTCTTTTTCTAGTGATTTTTTAAACTATAAATTTATTAGTTTGGTTTTCTATGGAAGCGTGTTTTTTAGTTTATTTAAACTATTATTTTCCCTGGGAATTTCGAAAAAAATTGCTACCGAAATTATTCAAATGAAGATTTTACTTAACATGCTGTTCACAGGGGTTTAAGACTATTTATTTTTTAGTCTATACTTAAAGTATTTCTTTAAATACTACTTTAGAGGTTCTGCCCTTTTTTTTAGGATGGGAAATCATCAAATGACGTCTCCCGCTCTCTGGAGCGGGAGGGCGTGTCAGACTTTTACTGACTAAAACCTGTGTTCCTTCAGTTGCCCATGTGCCAGGGTCACGGTGTCTCTTTCGAACAATCTCGCGACCCTGGCAGGCATCGGTCCTGGCAGACCCCTTCAGTTCTGCTGACATCTCTTTAAAGCGCGCGTGGACCACTACGCGCCGTCGACCCGAGCCTGGTCCTTACCGGGCGGCGATCTTCCCATTGCTCGCCACCCGCAGGTTCTACCCTCAGGTGCTAATACAACCAGGCTGCTAGATGAGCTCACTCTTGTAAAACTGGCCGTGCGAGAAGCAGTCCCCTCTAAGATCATATCCCGCTGTTTACAGTGACTGGCCCCGAGACTTATTAATCGTCATTGCTAAGCCATAAGGGGACTGCGACCTTTTAAACACGAATTGGTACTCCGATGGTATTAGTGGTATCTACGGTATATAGTACACCGATACACCTTGATCACGGTCAGTAAATACAATGGTCACACACAACCTGGTCCCATTGCACAACTTGGCCGCATTAAGATTTTGTAGTAGCATTACTGGAGCACCCACTTTGAGGATAAGTGTGTGAGACGAAGACCAGATGGGTTGAATAAATTTAAGACCTCCTTAGGATATTATGTATATTTAGCATCATCCTTACGAATTCGACACGTATGCACTATGCATGTAATATAATTAGGACAGATGTTTTTTTTCCTGTGTTTATTTCATTGGTTTATTTTGAATAGTTTCTGCCCGCGGCTGTACGCGCGGCCTACAATAATCAAATGACTTTTTTTTTTTTCAGAAACAAACATACGCGCTCTCACTACCTCTCAATTTAATATACGAACTGACAATATCCCAAACAAAGCAAATAGGACGAAGTTCTCCGTAAAACTAAACTAATCTCTGGGATGAGAGTAGTATAGTTGTAATAAAACTCAAAGCCTATGTAAAAAGATTTATATAAGAGACAATCAGAAGTGGATAATGAAAAATTAATATTGTTTACTAAGAAATACTGTGCCTACCGCAGAATTTCTTTGTAAACAATATTTTTTGTTTTTACTTCATATTCTAGAATCCCCAGGCTGCTCCGTAAGCTTACTCTTGAGCAGGCCACGTATAACTGACCGTGTGAAAAGCAGTTCTCCCTTAAGTCTACCCCTGTTAAATTAAGTGTTTTGACTTGAGAGTTATTTATGGTCTTGTCAAAGCAGACTTTGAGGGGAAACTGCACTCTTTTGAACTCAAAGGGGTAGTTCGATTGCGTTAGAGGTATCCTCGGAATAAACATAGACTCCTGTCAGGAACAACGTGTCAGTATAGTTGCCTCGATAACATTTCGTTGCAATATTTTCACTCACAACCTGGTGTCATTGCATAATTTTGGCGGGTTTAAATTACGCAGCAACATAACTGGGCGCCAACTCTACATTTTTATACCTACATACCTATGTGAGTTGAGAGACCGAGAAGCTTTAATGTGTTAAGAAACTAAACCGGGTAATGTATGGCGTCATCATTGTTTATCACTCGAGTCCACTAATTTATAATTATTTTCATCTCCTTCGAACGATCTCAAAAGAATTTCATTGATGATTGTGGCTTGGTCGTTATGTTTAACTTTAATGCATAAACCAAATCGCACTATTCTCATTGAACGTACAGATTTATATGTTAGTGCGTAAAGTATTATAGTAGGTATGTGCCCAATTAGTTTCTACTTGTAAAGTTGCATAGGTATCTGTTAAAGAATATTTAGTGTAGTTATTCAATTTTACCCGTAACGATGATGGGAAAGACAGCCGGGACCAACGGCCTAACGTGCTTTCCGAGGCACAGAAGGGTCTTATTATGTAAAGATGGTCACCCAACCACGGAGCAACCGCGGCAAGCGTAGCTTAACCTGAACGATCGACCCGTGCGGCAGTTATAATTTGCAAATATCCTTACTAATACATATTAAGTTTGTTTGTTACGCTTTCACGCGAAAACTACTTAACCGATCATTATGAAACTTTGTACACATATTCTTGGAGGTATTAAAAGTTACATAAGATAATTTTTATGAAAAAAAAAAAACAAAATTCCGAAAGATAATTTTGGTACGAGGTAAGTTTGAACCCCAAGAAAGGACATAGGCCTATTTTTATTCCAAGATTTTGTCTCCGTCCACGATAACCGATATTTACGCGGACGAAGTTACGGGAAAAAGCTAGTTAGTTCATATTAATATCCCTATTTGAAGCCCTATTTGACTCAGTAAAGGGATGATTTTGGAAAAACTGTGATACACGTGTCTCATAATTATACTTGAACAATATGTGTACCAATTTTTGTGTCAATCGACCCAGAGAATAAAAAGTTTCATAGAAACTTCAACCCCCCATTTCACCCTCTTAGGGGTGGAATTTAAAAAAATCCTTTCTTAGTGGATACCTACTCTTTACAAAGAACACACCCTCCAAATTTCATGTCTCTACGATCAGCGGTTTAGGCTGTGCGTTGATATATCAGTCAGTCAGTCAGTCAGTCAGTCAGTCAGTCACTCAGGACTTTGAATTTTATATATATAGATTGATGAATTTTACCTATACAATGACATTAATATTTACTTTTATAGTATTGTATTGTTTTAATTATTGTAAATGTGAAGATTAAGTGGGTGTTATTTTTTTTTCTAGGTTCTCCTCACATTATTTTTTATCACAGTCTGGCAGTTTGAGTAATTTATGCGACCTACACAAATGTCCTTTCTTTGGTATTGTTCGTCGAATCATTGACCTCCTTAAGTTCTGAGTTGAGCTGCATGATTACTGACAAATGCGTGCACTGATTGGACAGGTCCACTCAATCTGTGTGGTTCTTTCCTTAAAAGACCACTTCAGACACCAATCCACATGGTCTTCACATGATCTAACCAAATTATGTCTGGACTTTAAAAGAGACTGTGACCTCTGAGTTTGTTTCGGCCTTTCTTCTCAGAGTAGTCAGATAGGAAACGCCGACCTCATCTAGTTTAAAAAATATGATTGACGTGTAAAAGTGTTTGTACAAACCTACTTGCAAAAATAAAGTCATTTATCATTTATGAATATTAAACCAATTCCTACCGATAAAAAGTTCCGCAATTACCCCTCTGGTCTTAACTCTTCGCGAAAAGTCAAGATTTACATCTCCGATTATTTCGTCTTTATCGTCACCTAAATCAAGAACAAGTTATTGCAACTACGACAGACCAGGCTGTGCTGCACTGCTGGTAAGTACATTACGAAACCTGCACGCAACGCTGTGCCAACAAAAACTTTCTGCCGAAAGCCGACCAACTGGTACTGTTCAATCTGAGAAATCGTTTCCTTCTAGGGAATCGAGAGACATACAAGTACTTCTTGGGAACATTCGCGCGAGAAAGTATTCGGTACAATTGAAATATACGAACGGTAGCGAGCATGTAGGTAATATTTACATAGTCGTGTAACATAAGGAGGAGGAGGAGGGCGACGCAAATGGAGCGTGCCTCGATGCTCGCTTCCACTCGCATATAAACACGTGGAATGCAAAAAGACCACAAGAATCACGGAAGAATGCGTCGCCGCTCTGATGACGACGTCTGTTCTATGCAGATAGCAGAACAAACTAAATTTGAATTCACTCATGCACAAGTAGGCATTAACACTTGGCATTTTCACTTGGCTGATTTGAACTCTGAACGTATTGCTTTAATTAATTTGAGGATTTCGGTTTGTCGATCTTTACAGTAATAATTACATTTATTTCTGTTCTATTAACAGTACTAAAACCCTTCCCACAATTAAATACGGTATAGTTAAAACGTGTGGTGATGTCATGGATTAATTAAAGGAATTCAACAATGTGACAGCGACACCCGAGAGGGCTCGCCTCGACATGTAAAAATGTAGCCGCACGTTAATTGCAAACCACCGGTTTGTCGCCATCATGGGCAGACCAGAGATGGCTTTAACATCGTGAGAATGTTAGGACATACCCTTTTTATGTGTTATAAAATCTGAATAAGGATGAATCAAAGAATGAAGTAATAAAGTAAAAGGTTGGGGTGCCGATCTTTCACCATACTTTATTGTTACGTTCAGGAAATAACTGTCGAATTTCCTGTTGTGGTAAATTTATGATGGCAAGAACGAAATAAAAACTGGTTCTAGGCCGATTAGAAGCAAATATACAGGACGTATAGAATCCATTGATCGCACTGAAAATCTGTTGGCTTGGAAAGGGCCCATCTCGGTTTCAGAACCTAATGTATTTTTTCCCTAAGTATTATTCCATTAGAACTCAACATTTCCTAGAAAAGTACGTGCCTACACATTAACGGGCAAATTTTCCTGTAAAATAAGTCAGTGTTGGTTTTGTTTATATATAACCATGGAGCAATGACGTGTTGGAGTAAAACTGTAATGTTTGAACGGAACATACCATCATTGTGGATCATATCATGGTGATTATAATGATTGATAAGATGTACTTCAAATTTAATGACCAATAAAAGCTTCGACTTCCTAAAGTATATACACTGAAGGCCAAATCTTTGGTATATATTTAAGTCAATGTTTTGATCCTAAAATGCTTTGCAAATAAAACATTCTGCGGTCCAAATTCGTCTTGCTATTTTATTTCCTTTTAAATATCATCCAATTTATTTCCTGACCTAAAGTTACTAATGAATCACCACTAAAGCACGCGACTCTATTTGTTAACTAAGCCCAACTGAATGATGCATTGTTCCGCTAAATTATTGAGGATAACACACGCGTTATTTTTAGCACCCCAAGAAATGGTCAGCGTCGAATTTGATTCACCGACTAGAAGTAAACAATATAAAGAAACCAACGTTTCTATAGATATATGACTGGTATATTATGGTATGCCCACTGAATTAACATACTTTTGGAGTTCCGAATGGAAAGTATAGTGAATACTGAAAATGACTCAGCGAGGGTTACGTGTCGGGTCAGAAGGATGGCGAATATGTGGGCGTGGAGCTAACTTGTAACAGAACCTGTTTGGGTCATGCAACTCATGCGCTTCTATATAAATCCCACAGCATTTCTGCAATCGACTAAATGCAGGCATAAATGTATAAAGCAAAACCGGGAGGTGGCCTTCGGCTATTTATATCTCCTTAAACATTCCTTTTTATTTGATAAAAAAAAAACAAATCACACATTAAACGCTCACAAAGCAGGGACACCACTATTAATGATATTTTACCGTTATATTAAATTAGATAACCAGAACAGATAAGGGGATATTAAACGATAAAAAGAGTAATTGGAAAATTACACGTTACCGCGTTTGCGTTGTCTACAAAACTTAATAAATAAAGTATCATCGCGGCAATTTCCTTGAGGGATAAGATATCAATGATTAGCGAAGCTTCATATCAATATTGCCTGGTGAGAGTACTTTGTACTAATGTAATGTAGTGAGTGATATGATGAGTGATGCCATCAATCAAGTCCTGAAGCATACATATAGAGATTAACCTACCACGTACAGATGTAGTTAGAAAATTATTTAGAGCCGAACTAGAGATAAATCGTCCACACATAATTAGCACCATCATTTTCTTGTTCGACACATATCACGGGCGAGTTATCACCCATTCACGGCAACAAGCTCGCCAAAGATCGGATAATAATTAACGGCGAGCTTTCAAAGTGGAGTGCAGTAAGATATTCAGGCAGCCTACACGCCGGTTTTATCCCGCGAGTGTCGCGTGGGAGGACAGCGTGAGTTATCCTGCAGACTCGTAGTAACTAGCCACAAGATAAAACTACCGATACCACTCCTTAAACATATATATTACAATTAAACTACTACTTAAAACCCCGCCTTTATTTACGTTCATAATGAAAGCCATTCTGTAGACTGTCAAAAATGTTCGAGTTGAATAACTACGCCAATCGTGGGCCGAGTGTAGGAGTTCAAAATTGATACTGAAATCAAGTTACGTTTCGTTAAGCAGAGAGAGTTATTTAGTAGTCCATTGTTTTTGGAAAAAGCTTCATTGTTCTGTGTCGAAATAGCAATCAAGTGAGATACAAGTTTCTGATTACCTTGCGTCGATGCCAGGCTAATGTAATTAATTTTAATTCTGTGAAACCTGTACGACGCGCGACGACGCAAAGTAATGCAGCTAAGGAGCTACGAGATACAACAGACAAAACATTGATTTAGATATCTCCGCCAAAAGTTAATAGAGTCAATATGTCAATTGAGTCAACAAAACCCAAGGTTTCTATGGAGTTTATCTACTGGCGGTAAGTTAGCAATTTGATATCTACGACTTACGTTAATACCATTAACAGTTCGACTAATCTCGTAAGGATATAAGTGCAGAAACGAGTAAGCTAAATAAACCTTGAAATGGGGACAAGTATCACTACACCACACACACTACAGATAATTTAACCAATAACGAATATAATGTTGAATCATACTCGTACATGTAGAGAAGTTAACATTTCTAGGATTGGTATTCAGGGCGCATCTTACGACGTGTAAATACCAACACATTATTAAACTTAGTTCCAAATGCGCTACACATTCCGGCGTACATCCACTCCGGTCAACGACTTCGATGAAATCGGATGCAAGTGTTTCGCATCTTATTACAATAACATGTTACAGATACAATTTATTGAATGAAAGGAAAACGTAGGTCAATCGACTGTTTACACATCATGTTCTAAATCAATCAAACATATCGAATTCTGTGTGATACTCCCTGGCCGCGCCACAGTGGAAATTTAAAAAAACATGTTTTTAGATAAATTGTACCATTTATGTACTATACGGTACGTGTAATAAAAAAAATTGTACCTCAACGAAAATTTAAATATAACGAAGTTTTTGTGGCGCGGCTGGGGAGTATACTCCCTGGCCGCGCCACCACGGCTTTCGGAAACTATCAGGCGTACCCGGACATATGGCACACCAAAGAATTGTACGGAAATTGTACTTTTCCGTACGCTACAAGGAGATTCGAAAATTTAACTATTTTAGAAATTATAGCCTTGTGTTGGTGGCGCGGCTGGGGAGTATACTCCCTGGCCGCGCCACCAAGAATTAATAAACGTACTAGGACGTAGTATACACTAAAGAATTGTACGGAAATTGTACTTTTCCGTACGCTACAAAGAGATTCGAAAATTTAAGTATTTTCTAAATTATAGCCTTGCGTTGGTGGCGCGGCTGGGGAGTATACTCCCTGGCCGCGCCACCAAGAATTAATAGACGTACTAGGACGTAGTATACACTAAAGAATTGTACGCTTTATGTACTATTCAAAAAGGTCATAACATTGCGGAAAGGTATAATATCTTAAGAGAAATCACCAAATCCAGATTAAGTTCAACAGCAGAGTTGTTGATCTGTGTACTTACTAGATGTGGCCTCCAAAGTAGAAGCAGTGGAATTATTTCGGTGAGATAGTAAAATCGAAGTGCTAGAAATAAGCAACAAAATAGAATCCATTTGCTTAACAAGAATAATTGACCTTCAGGAAGAAGATTAGAAGTCGGTAAGTACTTTTTATAAGGTACAGTCAGCAACGAAAATCGTTAACACATTTTAGATGAAATGTGTAAATGTCGTTTAAATTCATACAAAATGATTGAATTTTTTTGCATTAAATTTTACATTTATGCTTTAGTTGCATTAGTTGCTTTTACAAAACATTCAATAACTATGATTTCAAAAACTGAAACGTTGTTCTTCTTCGTCCTTGACTATACCTACGTAAAAATATGTTAATTTAAAAACTGTAGGCACTTCAACCAATGATGGCAATAGGTTCGCTCTCTTATTACATGGGGCCTAAAACATACCTATCACGACCACCGACACGCCGACCTCATCTAGTTAAAAAAAATATGATTGAAATATATCATAACTGGCGAAATGTTGGTGTACCTCTGCCCAACGCTTCAGGAAAACGTGTGTATGTAAAATTTATGAAGTGATGATTAAATGATTGTGGCCCTAGCTTATAAGTCTGAAAAAGCACTTCAGTGCGTAACACACTATTACATTGCTTCATAATCATGTTCAAAAATTTTGTCTGCTCAACAATGTAAAAAAAATTGAATGTTGTTAAACTGTCAAAATGAAAGCCATTCCTATTGTTAGTGTTACGAAATAACCTCGCCGTAATATATGCATATAGTAGTATACACAACGTACAATAACTACAAAAGAACACTTTTTAGTTAATCAAAAGATGGTTAAAGGAAAAACATCATGATATTTTAAACATGTTTTAATAAACTCTACAAAATATTTTCCGTTTTCAACGTAATACTACGATAAAAACAGTTTATAAGTAGGCATGTTAACGTTTTGACTGTCTTCTAATTATAGAAACGTGAATGTTTCACATGAACACTTGGTGGCCCTGAAAAGGGCCTTTTGTTAATTGTCCTGCCATCATACGTCATTAATTTATTGTGTACATGATGCAATGCACCATTATATGTTGTGTTATTTTGGGTACTGTTACTGTGGTGTTTAGGTCATCGTAACATTCCCATCTACCATTACGTCTACACCAGGCTCTGTAGTGGCGCATATCAGTACAAAATTGTACAAAAAATACATAGATAATCTTGAAATCGTTCAACATAAATTCCTTAAAGCCACACATTATCGTTGCTTCCGAAAAAAAACATCCTACGTTAATTTATTGAAATATTACAAATTAACTACTTTAAAGAATAGACGCATTTTTTTGGAAACTAAATTTCTCTATGACCTGTGTAATAACAAATATGACTGCTCAGAGTTAACAAACAAATTGTGCTATATAGTACCTAGAACGATTATGCGACGTGGAGTGCGAGGACGCCCGCTATTTGCAGTGTCTTCTACTCGCACCAACGCGGGGGTCCGCGCACCTCTACGACGTTTAGCAAATAATTATAATACCCTTTTTGCAGAGTTAGATTTATTTTCTTTGTCAGCTAACAAACTTCGCATTGATCTACTTAAAATGATCGAAAAAACGGAAGATTAGCCGTATTATCAATTATGTAAATGTTAGTATTATAAGAAAAATAATTATTTTTTGCATGTTTAATTAGTAGTGTTGTACTAGTGCTCTTCATTACATTTGAATATGTATCATGTGGATTACGTAGTTGGTTACGCACTGATATGCCTAGATTATAAGCTATTGTAACCATGTATAGTGTGTAACTGTTGGTTTTCCCTAACAAATAAAATAAAATATCAGGTAAATACTCTATGACAGCAACCAAAGCATATATTTTTTGTTGTAAATTCAAACTTTTTGGAATATGATTTATATCAATCAAATCGATGTCATCTAACTCAAATATTAGGATTTCGGTTAACTTATAACTAATGATGTGTGTGCCTGTACATAGCATATCATTGACGATCTTTCTACATTGCCGATTATTATCTAGCTCTAACATTGAGTCTGTTGCTTCTTCAAGAGCTGTTATTCCTTTGTCAGACAGAGTGAGCACGTTCAAAGGCATATGTGAACATTTACATCACTTCATAAATTTTACATACACACGTTTTCCTAAGCGTTGGGCAGAAGTACACCAACATTTCGCCAGTTATGATATATTTCAATCATATTTTTTTAACTAGATGAGGTCGGCGTGTCGGTGGTCGTGATAGGTATGTTTTAGGCACCATGTAATAAGAGAGCGAACCTATTGCCATCATTGGTTGTACCTACAGTTTTTAAATTAACATATTTTTACGTAGGTATAGTCAAGGACGAAGAAGAACAACGTTTCAGTTTTTGAAATCATAGTTATTGAATGTTTTGTAAAAGCAACCGGCATAAATATAAAATTTAATGCAAAAAAATTCAATCATTTTGTATGAATTTAAACGACATTTACACATTTCATCTAAAATGTGTTAACGATTTTCGTTGCTGACTGTACCTTATAAAAAGTACTTACCGACTTCTAATCTTCTTCCTGAAGGTCAATTATTCTTGTTAAGCAAATGGATTCTATTTTGTTGCTTATTTCTAGCACTTCGATTTTACTATCTCACCGAAATAATTCCACTGCTTCTACTTTGGAGGCCACATCTAGTAAGTACACAGATCAACAACTCTGCTGTTGCACTTAATCTGGATTTGGTGATTTCTCTTAAGATATTATACCTTTCCGCAATGTTATGACCTTTTTGAATAGTACATAAAGCGTACAATTCTTTAGTGTATACTACGTCTTAGTACGTCTATTAATTCTTGGTGGCGCGGCCAGGGAGTATACTCCCCAGCCGCGCCACCAACGCAAGGCTATAATTTCTAAAATACTTAAATTTTCGAATCTCTTTGTAGCGTACGGAAAAGTACAATTTCCGTACAATTCTTTAGTGTATACTACGTCCTAGTACGTTTATTAATTCTTGGTGGCGCGGCCAGGGAGTATACTCCCCAGCCGCGCCACCAACGCAAGGCTATAATTTCTAAAATAGTTAAATTTTCGAATCTCCTTGTAGCGTACGGAAAAGTACAATTTCCGTACAATTCTTTGGTGTGCCATATGTCCGGGTACGCCTGATAGTTTCCGAAAGCCGTGGTGGCGCGGCCAGGGAGTATACTCCCCAGCCGCGCCACAAAAACTTCGTTATATTTCAATTTTCGTTGAGGTACAATTTTTTTTATTACACGTACCGTATAGTACATAAATGGTACAATTTATCTAAAAACATGTTTTTTTAAATTTCCACTGTGGCGCGGCCAGGGAGTACCACACCGAATTCTAGAGTATTTGTAGAAAGCTGTGGGTACTTGAAGTATCGCAATCTTTAATGCATCACGTTTCACCACTCGGATCCAGAGTTGACGCATAGAGCAGAAAAGTAAGATTTGTAGCGAATGTGTATAATATTTACGTGGGTTTCATTGCAATTAAAATTGCGGTGGTGATGCGTTCTACGACCACGTAGTAGAAAGTGGGAAATTGGGGCGAGAGGGCAAATCTCAAACCAACCTGACGTCACTCGGCTGATTCATCCAATGCTTGTAGAATTTCCAAACGCACGGAGAAATTCTCAGCCATTATGTACAAGTCAGTAAAGTTGGAAGATACCCAAAGTCAACTGAATGTAAGAGCATAAGGGTACCAGTTTTTACAACACTCCAAAACAAGATCGTGACGGCATTTGCTGCAGCGAGTGTAGGTCCTTTCACAGAGAAGCGCGTGACATTTAAAGTTACCCGTGACATGATTCACGATTTTGTCTCTCAGTTACTAAATAGAACTTATAATAGCTACGTTGCCATTTAGCTTTTGAGACTAGACTAGGCTTTG
Source organism: Aporophyla lueneburgensis (assembly GCA_932294355.1). Lineage (NCBI taxonomy): Eukaryota > Metazoa > Arthropoda > Insecta > Lepidoptera > Noctuidae > Aporophyla > Aporophyla lueneburgensis. The sequence goes on along the minus strand of OW028741.1, from coordinate 23,884,661 downwards.
TGAGAAACCACTTGTTTATTCAGCCTGATTTCTAACTGGATGACCATGGTAGAAGACAAGTTGAGTTACATAGGAAAGTAATGGTATTATGTCACCGTTTAAGAACATTCGAATGCGAATTTTTCGTGTGTTCACATACGGTCTACATGGATTACATTTAAAAAATAAACTTTACTGGTACTGCTTTAATTGATTCTTATTTAGCCTTGTTTAACAAGAAATCATTATCTCTATCTCTCATAAGAAAAACAGAAAATCTAGAGTTTTCACGGAATTAGCGGTTAGTCAATCGTACCGATAATAAACTTTTTATATTACTTCTTACAATTCTAAGCGACCTCATTAGTTGATAGAAAAAGGTTTTTCTTTATTGGTCGATGTAGACGTGCAACACTGCATCGAAATGACAATTGGGATTGACCTTCAATCGTTGCCAATAGATTTGGATAATCGTCCGTGGTGTCGGTGGCGGTAGTGACCGGCGCCGGCTGCCGGTGGAAATTTCGGGTCGAACGTTCCAGACTGTCAAAGACACAATACGGAAGCATGTTGTGACAGAAGTCAGAGGGCTATTCCAATTTATAGCCTGGTAGATAAAACTTAATTCTCAGCACATCAAGCTGATAATTTTGCCTGTAGTGAGTAAGTAAGGATTGGCACGTGACGACTCTTGGTAGACGGCGCGATGCTGGTCGCTCCGCGTGCTGTCGTAATTGCAGCCATTAAGATGAGTCACGCTTAGCGACGCGCCTGAGCTCCGCCTATTTTATCAAACGCGATCGTTAGATCGACGCCTCTCTGCACACTTCTTTCACTGTTCTTTGTAACGTGTAATAGCTATTCATTAGATTTGAAAGAGATTGTAAATTGGCGCTTTGTTGGTAATGTGTTTTTAGTTTTTGTCTTGCAAGAAACGTGTCCTGGTTTGACCTTGACAGGTGGTTGATAGCGGGCCAGTGGCCAGTGTGCAGAGTTGCTGCAGCCGCAGAGAAAGCGTCGGTCGTTGTCGTTTCCGCGCGAAGGCCTCCGGTAATGGCGAGCCGAAGCCACGCTCCCCACGGATGACGTCAGCGCGACTAATTAGCAGGCAAGCGCACGCCACACGCTCATCCAGCAGTGCTTTGCGCAGCTCGCAGGAAATCGCCGCTTACATCATCTTGCTACGTGACCCGCCCGATATTCTATTGTCTATCTATTAGGGATACCTAAATAAGCGGTGCTATACTATATTGTTCCATAAAAGACAATTTGATTACTCACTTTTTATTGCAAGCCCAAATTTTTTTTGTTGAACTGATGTGAAAGAATTATTCGGATCAATTAATTGGACGTTAGGTGTCTAGTGTCTTGCATTATGTTTTTACTTCTAACATACAAGTATGTTCTGAATAAATAACATTAAATTGCATTGCAAAAAGAACAAATGGCGACCAGCTGAGAACAAATGGCGACCAGTCGTCGCGACGCTCGGCGCCGCGCACTTCGACGCTTTCAGTGCAGAGATGTGATGCATGGATGCGTAATTTTTTATTTTGATCAATTTCCGTTTTCGATGAATGACACAGCGTTTGATGAAAATGCGTTAGTTCAAAAGCTTGAAATCCAAATTCTCTACTTAGATTTCCAAAGAGGCCAGAAAAACTCTCGAGAGTCCAGCTCAAGCATCCGTGATAAAAGTTGAGGTAAACATTGGGCCAACAATAAGACACAACACAACAACAACGCCTTTTGGAAGTAACACTTAGATATAGTAATACACCTACATTTCGATATCAATTTATCAACGAGTGCCAATCTCGGTCCTGCGCCACAAATTGGCTTTAGTGGACACACGTAGACTTTGTATGCGTTCTGTGTTCCGTCAAGGGGATACTGAAGTATCAATCACCCTCGAGTCTTTTGAAGTGCGCCCCACGCCCGAATCGTTATTGACCAACGTAGCTACTATCTATCTTGTCACTTCTCCTCTTTCTAATAACATCTCGAGTGACAGACAAAATGAAATCAGGGTGCTGAACTGTTTCGGAGAAACGTTATATATTAGAAAGCGTTTACACCTAACTACTGACAGGACCTTTATGTTTCTGAAAACGTGTTGTAGATACTGACATTTCCTATGAGACGTGCAAAGCAGCGATAAAACAGGGCGTGAAGGAACTCCTCTAAATATGGCGCGTTTATAAATAGCTCGTGACGAGCACCAGAATGGAGATTTTGAGCGAAATAAGCCGGCAGGCGTACAGTAAGAGAGAAACAGAATAAAATATCGCGTGACATATGACAGCGCACTAATTTAAGTCCCCGACCGGCGGAGGGCCAGTAAATCAAGGCGCTCCCGTGCACGAAATGTAAATATGGGTATGAGCGAGCACGCCCCACATGCAACAACACCTCGGATCGCGTTAATAAACCTGACACATGAATATTAATATTCACAATTTTGCCACCACGTATCCTGCCATTAGGATAAAACTTAAGCAGAAGATCATAACGGTACCGAATTCGTGAAGAATTATACCAAATGAGCTCCTTTTATAGCAGCATCATTTCGTACAAGTGTTCTTAAATTATGTCCACTGGACATTGCACACACCGGGTAAGGAGTATCAAAAATAATTGTAGGCTTTTATAAACTTACTGTAATCTTTTCAGCTTTTCTAACATGTCATCATTATAATCTGCCTAGCCCTTTCCCAACTATGTTGGGATCGTCTTCCCGTTTACCTAGAGTGGCTGAATAACAATATTCACTCCACATTACGATACCCCTTGCTAAGACTGGTTGTTATCGGACTGTCGGGCATTTGACGACACGTAACAACTTTCAAAGATCCATGAATTCCAATCGGGACCAAAGGCTTAACGTGGCACAGTAGGGTCTTAGTATGTAAAAATGGTCACCCATTCACGGACAAACCCCGACACACAAGCTTTTCTTACACGTGTCTTTACATAATTCACGGATAGCGGAAAAACGTTTGAAATTAAGCAATTAAGATCGAATGTTACAACATTTTTATCTTTCGCTTCCATTTCTTCCGGATTTCGAAGTAACGTGTTGTTCACATGTACGGATTACATAATTATTACGGAACAGTACGGACTACGGATAAATAAAGCGTGGCATAGAAGGGCGCTGAGTTGTAGCATGCCACGAGCCACGTGTGGAACGCACGACTATTTTTAAGGAATGTAACACTTTTGTATAACTATAGATTACACGCCTTAAATCGGAATCAGTTTTACTTTCCCGAGGCACGCTTTTGTGTTGACTCTACTGTAAGCTTTGTGAAAAAAAAACAAGCTCGACGTTAATGGTGTTCTTAAAATATGGTGTTTTGATAGTAGTTGATGGCAGTTCTGCATTTTTATTTATTGTTATGTCTTTCAGGTTTGTTGATAAGTCCAGTAATTATTGTAATGAAAGTATAGCGTTACCAGATTTAAGTTTTTGGGTTTATTTCTATTCCATCATTACAATCATGCAAATGCAAAGAATTTCATTTCATGATGTTCAAACCGCTAAGCACGTCTCGTATGATATAAAATTTTGGTAATTTGCATAAAATTACTCTTAATTACTTACAAGATCACGTTTTGCATGCCCATGAGTAGTAAACCCGCAAAAAAAGAATGTACAAATAGAGTTAATTCATATCGAGTTAGTCTGGAGTCGCAGTCACGACTCGGCTATACCAGACACCATTACTCACACGCGTATATACAGTCCGATCGCGACCGGGATAAAGAAAACTACTCTATAGAATATAAATAACATCGCCGACAGTTATTAGAAAACCAATTAATAAAATAAAGATAAACACTACCCATTGGAAGCAAAGAATTAAAGTGCAGAGTGTATAAATAAAAGTCACATAATTACTTCGGGAAAATTGTTATTCCGTCTAAACGATTTTTGAGTGCAAATCAAATGCTGCAATTACGCTAGTCTCTTTGAGTTAGCATAACTACGTAATAGTAGTAGTTATGCAGGTAGTTGTCGGCAGCAATTAAAACTGTGATCCACTTCAGTACACTAATGAGCGGCAGAGCGGCCCAGTCAGCCTCCCCTCACGATGTCGAAGCTGACTCGGCTCCGTTTGTTAGCTATAAAGCCAATTAATGTAAACGTTAGCACCGCCAGTGCCAGTTGCTTTCCACTTACTTTTACGAATAGACGCTAGAAAGCATGTCATTTTGTTTATTGTTTATCGATGACTAAGACATAGAGGAAAGCCGCAGTCGCGTGCCAGCCCACTCCAATGTGTACTGTTGACTCGAGTAAGATGATCCTCTTGACTATAAGAATATTTTCACAGCGCACAACCTATTTGTTTGACAAACACTTCAGTGGCCGCTGTTTATTATCTTATTTGCTTGTTTTTTCTGTGACTACAGTCGAATTAAGTGAAGCAGAGTAGATAATTCCATAACACACTAATAGTAGCAATGGCTTCCATTTAGACAGTTCAACATTCTTTGGGTTTCGTTTACGTTGTTGAGTAGACAAATTTTTCAAACATTATGAAACAATAGATACGTAATATTTTTAAACATGATTCAGATTGTGATTGATAGTCTATTACGTAATAATAAGGGTATCTACGTGGAGCTCATAATCGATATAAATAGTAGACCGCGCCGGGGGACATTTCCTCACGTAGCATCTACTGCCAGCCTTCATTCAGGGAACGGTAGGTACGTGCATGCAATCTACAATATGCACCCATGCCCCATGGCCAGTCTACTACTCCACTGACGTAATAAATTCGATAAGCAATACCTACCGCTTCTAAATAAACAAAACACTGCTTCACATTGTGAGGAAAAATAAAAGCTAAAAAAAAAATAAAGCTATTTCTGGCCAAGCTTTTATGTTTGCAACAACTGACGTGAATACAACATTACGCCTACGCAATGAAGCAAACAATGATTTTCAAGGACTTGTAAGTAACGAACGATTACTTTTTTGATAAACTTCTATTTTTTATGCTCTTCTAACAAAACTCAATTATAATAAATCTGTTGAAGTTGAGGTTTGCTATGTGCTAACGTGTTAAAAAGCAAATTAGGAAACAAGTTCAAATGTGCGGCCACTTTGTGATTTTCCAAGACATTCGGAGAGATGTTATCATTTTCATAGCAGTTTCTGAGCGACATACGAGAAAGTTAGTTACGAAGAACTATGTACGGTGAAATGACAAAAACGAAAGCATCTAATTATACCACATACTCTCTATTATGTATAATCTTAAAGAGTATGCATAAAAGTGGTAAAATTAGTATGATGGGTGGAGAGCACTTTGCGTGACGCTTGATACAGAACATTGTAAAAGCGGTAAAAGTGTGCGCCATATTGCATTTTATATTATATTTACATAAAGACTAAATTACTGTACAGTTGTTTATTGTACACTGCTGTACCAACCTGGACGTTAACCAACCCACGTGAAAGAGAAATTAAGATCAGCGCGATAGTTAGATGCTATTAAACAATACATCGAAATATCCAATCAATTATAATTACTCTGGTGGTTTAATTAACAAGCCTAGCATAATGGATATTAAAAGCTGAGTAAGAAAAGAGCAAGAAGTCTTAGGCTTAGTGATGAGGCTTTCTCAAGTCAGTTTTACACACGCAGGGAAGTGTTAAAAGTATTCATTGCAATCTTTTACGCAGCGTAAGGGAAGAAGGGATAACATTTTCGCACTTATTAACGACAATAGAACTCCCACGAGAAATTCCACGGATTCAGGTGGGGTGGCAAATGCAGGGGTCGTACGATATTACACCGCCATTACAAAAACGTGTATTCTAGTTAATTCCATAAACTGCAGTAAAAATCGATACCGGTGATAACTGTTCCCCGTATTACGGGTATCAGTTGCAATGAGGTGTTTGATATCGTAGGCAATTACTTGATAACGGTAAGAGTCATTGCTGAAATTAATCCGCTATGAAAATTGTAGTCACATCGTAGAACTAATTTATTTCAGAATTATATGAAAATCCACTAACGCCCCGAATTCAGAAGGTAAGAGGCATTTCTGAAAATCCAGGCTTAGTCATGACATAGTCTGCCAAGTAAATTAATTGTATGGTGGATATGGCAAGTTGCATTTCTCAAGATTTAGACACAGGCATGTCATAGTCTACCAAGTAAATTCATTGCATAGTGGAAATAATTGGACAGCCTTAATTTGCTTAAAATTGCAAGTCTGGTGTCATTTAGTACGTACAAAGTACAAACTTTAATGTTCATGAAAATAAACATGGACTGCTACTTTGAAAGGCCGGTGACATGATGTGGAATACAGAAACTTGCTTCAATAACTGCCTTGGTGACTATCGTTACGAGGCGAGCTTGCAGAGCGAAAATTTTAAAAAGCTTTTTATAAAGCCAGACTTAAAATAAAATTGAGAATATTTTCAGTGCAGGTTACCCCAGGTCGGCACTGCGTCCAGGTCGTATAATACAATAAGTTATTCATGATTGTGGGTAGTGAGGTACACTATGCACAGTGTAGGCGCGGTGCGCGGCTCGCTCGAGGGTTGAAGCGGGTCAACGGCCGCGGCGAGACGTGACGTCACCCGCCCTACAGCTGTCTATGACGTCACCTCGCAGCCCTGCGCGCAGTCACAACAAACCAAAGCGTGTTCTAGTCCCTAAACTTATGATTCAATCTCGCATCGGCTAACAATGTGGTTACCAGATGTCCTCGTGTATGATATTAAAATTCGATATCGTGTGGTTACTCAGTCACATGACGTAAACGAACACTTGTGTCTCGGTGAGAATTGTATTAGATTAATTTTCGGCAGCTGATGAAACAAATAAGGTATCTATTTGTTTCATCAGCTATTATACCGACGATGGTTTTAGGTCTTCGATTAGGCCACCACATGTTTTTGATTGTAAGGAGGCACTACTTCACATTGGATCCATGTTATTGCAACTGTTAACTAAGTAATTTATAATTTCAATGTTAATGTGAATAACGACACCTGGTCAAACAACACAGCTTTGTAACACTTATCTTTTGCTGTTATTCATTTACCAAAGTAAAACACAGTACAATACTTAAACAGTGTGCAAGTGATTAATTGACCGCATTGGCAAGACGAAACGCATTAAATGGAGATCAACAGCCATAGAAAGTACCGTAGCGGTGCCTAGCGGGATTGCCGTGATTTCTCATCATAACTGGCGAGAGCCGTCTCACCCGCGCCCGGTAACACCGAAATGTGCTCTCGAATAGAGAATATTTCACGTGCAACTGTATCTAATGACGGTACGAATACGAACGGTAATAGTCTGGGAATCCGGCCCACAAACAGAGTATTTAACATGCAGATACTAGATTATAACGAACAGATAGCCTAAACAATGACGGCACAGGCCAACAGCACTAGTATGCAAATGGTACCGAACAATGTTTAGATATTGCAAAAACCCTCTCACTCGGTGAATCGTTCACATGATCGCACTGTAGTTTCCCAGAGGTCCCCATTAAAGATTTGAATCAGCTCAGTTCTCGCCACTGTATGATTCATGGCTGCTGTTTTTGTAATAGCGCCGAATACCTACTGTGAACGATGAGCCATCTTGAATACCATATTGCGCGGCTGTGCCCCACAAAAAATAATACACAAAAGATATAATAACTCCGATCTGACAGATTCAGGTTCTATCGTTTTATTTTGCATTGAAATCTATCACAGTGACACTGATGTTGTTTATCTGTATGCAATTTATATGGCTTTGTGTCGAAATCTATCGGCAGATTTTGCGTAGTTACGGCCAAAGTTTCAAGTAGACTATAGATTGTCACGGCGAATAGCGGATGATTGAAGTGAGTGTAGAGAAGTGTGCGCTAGGTAGGCATAGGCACGTTTCGCAGTGCACCGGGAGGCATTAGCGCCGATCGATCAGGTGGTCTGCATTACGACAGCTCAATAGGACATACATCTGTCTCGTGCAGTCTGGCCGGCCGCAATGGGGCCGATTGCACATTCACCGATATATATTGCTAGAAAGCCACATGTCACCAGAAATGGTTTAAATCATTGCAACATATCAATATAACTTTATGTATGGCTTAATTTTCTCCTGTAAACGTTGGCTTAGTTGAATGTAGTGCTAAGAAGAAAGATATTGTTTTCTATGGCGCCAAATGTCGTGAAAGATCACATACTTGGCATTTGCCCTAGCTTGAAGATAAAATTCTTTTTCATCAATTACTTCTTATCTGAATTGGCATTCTTCTAATAGTTATCAGAGGTCGGGGTTACTTTTATTAATGAATTGAATGAATCATAAGACATGTAGTAAATGAATGTTCTCTCAGAGGTGATAGGTAAGTGGAAGACGATATAGAGCAAATGTGGTGAGATGTTGCACGAGTTTAACATGCAGATACATATTTTTAATTGGTATTTCGTTTACAAAACATAATGTACTTCAGAATAAGGTTGCATGTGCAAAGTTGTTACGTGTTAGTGAATTGTTGATGATCGTAACGGCTCCAATCCTTCCGCTAGCCGGCTATGCATGTTTACGACATGCCTTTATAATTAGAAACTTTTACTATGCAAAAACTGAAGCAGAATTCCAGATGATGAGATTTTTGTCGCGCGACATTATATTATGAAGTACACAAACATAATTAAGCACGCGATTCACAAGCCGCTCGGTATGAGCGACTCTCTTTAATAAGATTACTGTGCACTCAGAGAAAACTATTCTTGAAACTTTATTACTATACTGGTGAGTAACAGGGTTGGCAGTTGGGATTTGGATAAAATAATGTAAAATTGTACGGAATTAGAATCAGTTATTCATTGCGGAGCAGAACCACGTTGAACGAGCGCGAAATAGCATTAAGTCCGTCGTGCAATAATCCCATTTCCACGGTAGGTTCGTAGACCTCCGCGTGCGGCGGCGTCCGGCACAGGCAGCGCTGCTGCGGCCGGCGCGGCCCGGACGGCGGCCGTCATGTCCGTGTTACTTGCTACCCACTTGGCGCTTGCGTGCTCGCGCCTCCGCCCAACGGGAATTGCATTAATTAATCTAATCGAAAACTAACCATTCACTGCGACCGTTTGTTACCACCGCTGTCTACCATCTTGCTCTTAGGGATTAGTTTAATTAATTAGTCATGCCACTCGTGCCGCTATGAGTAGACGCTGTCACGCAAAGCTTCAACTACCCACTCGACGCTTGACCATTCGTGATTTTAATTGAATTTTTCATACATAAGTGAAGGCGCGCACGCATATAAAATGAGGTCTAGCTCTCTTTTGTCTTCGAATCTGAAAAAAAAGGGGTCCACGTTTTTCTCATCATACATTCTCATCCCAACAGCTTATTCTCTCCATGACAGTAAACAATTTATGTGAATTTAGGTATTTATTACTTAATTTATATAAAAAAAATAATATCTATTGTTTACTTAACATCTTTGACTTATAGTCCGCCAAATAGCAGTCATATACGAAGGGTTAACCCTAACACTGCAAAGAATTGGTACAATCAACACCACCAATCACTGAAAATGTTAGTTGAAAAAAAAGCACCACAAAGAGGTTATGTGAAAAGCCGGCCGGCCGGCGGCGCCAGATACCGGCGGCGGTGTGGGGTGCGGGGCGGCGCGCGGGTGTGATCGCTGTCTAGTGGCTAGACTCACATGTGTCAGCACAGGGGTGCGAGCGCCGCTGGTCCTGGGCGGGCGGAGTCACTAAACTGAACGTCACGGGGGCTCGCAAAGCGTGCGGTATCGCGGTGGCCGTTCGCGCGGCCGGTGTCTCGGGGACTGGCGAGTGGTGCCGCGCGAGCCCGGTGCAGCGCCCCAGCGCACCCCGCCGCCCCCCCGACGCCCGCGCAATGCGCCCTCCAGATGCTACCGCCTGTCGCCGTTCACAGAAACCTTCAGAATCCACTGCCTGCAAATCCCATTTCTGGATTGCCAGATTGTCAAGAAATTCATGATTTATTGTGAAAGCCCTCAGAATTTGACGATACCAATTTGAACCGTTTTTTCGGTTGAAACAATCGCGTGTATACGATTCAGCATTTATTCGGACATATTTTATATTCAACTACGAGTATATCTTAAATCTCATAAGTTGCGCGACGCCGATAGTATAGCTACATCGGCGGCAGCGCTGGAAGATGGCGACCATCAGCCGACGACCCCGGCGGCCACGCTCCGCCGCGTCTTGCGCCGCGCCGGCTCGCCGAAACTTCGCACTTCACTTTTCTACAAGGAACAGTTCAAAGGCGCAAGCCGTGAAATTACCGCAAAACTGACGTAACTACAGTCATCAGTCACTTCACTCTACTAAAGACAATTGTACAAACAGAAAAACAGAAACTCTGTTGCGTTTTGATTAGCTATTGAATCTAGGTAGATCCAATCACTGGCAAACAAATAACTGGAGATTTACCAATACCTTCGTCATGTCTATTAAGAACAAAATCTACCAATGCAATACCCGTTCAATTTCACTTAATAACGGTTGTTATGGATACATCAATTTATCCATGTCATCCTCATCACATTTAAAAATAAACATTTGCAGCGAGCAACGAGTCTATTTTCCTGGTGCTTTCAGCAAAAACTGTAATCTAAAGAACTAAATAGATAAAATTCGAATAATAACATTAAGTACATATGTGATGTTGATGACAACATCACATGATTGTGATGATGTATGATTGCTGATGTATGTTTTCTGATCGCAGAACATACACACTTTCCAATTAAGAAACTTAACTGACATCACTTCTTCTAGAGACCGCAAACGCACTTTTCCCAACACAAAGAAATATACTCCAAACTATTCCTCAAAAGAAACACCTCTAATGAAACCGTTGCTGCAAAATATATACCATCATTTGTCATCGCAGCAGAAGGTGCTGAATTCTAAATCAATTCAGACTTTCCTGCATCCGTAGCTCGACATGCGAAATCCAATCTTGATTAACATCTAACTACAAAATAGTTGCGAATGAACAAGTGCCGTGTATAACTTGCATTAAATTACCTCGCAGTCTACTCTCATGGAACAATTAGCCTTTCTAAAGCCTTGCTTTCGCCAAACCCAAAAATATAAATGTAAGCAGTTTCTTGCTGCAGCATAAAATTGCGTTTTGATATGGATGATTAGACGTAAGTAGGACTTCGATTTCAGACCAATTAAAGTCTTGCTGCATGCGAAATACGATCCATGTCCATTTGACAGTCGGTTATTGAAAGAACGATGGTGGATATTAAGTATTCGTGGATTAACCAATCTGGTAAACAATGGAGACATTACGAGTTGACCGGATAAGGTGAAGTTTGGTCCACTTCGGGTCGTGCTGAATGCCGAATGAGGCGGCGATGCTCACGGCGCAGTCGGCTCCACGCCTCATAAATGTCTAGTTGGTGCTATTATGAAGTCGACATGAGTCATGCTTGCTTCAATCAAAAAATATTTGCACAATCCATAGATAGAGTCGTAGAGCAACTTAGTTTCTGCCAGACCTTTGAATGCACTGCGCAGACATCCCAGGAAACATGCTTCAAAATCAATGAGTTATTGGCAATTAATATGAAGTTAAATATAAAATTGGACAGAAAGCTATTCAATCAATAGTACTTGTCTATATGATAACATTTCTGTACAGTTAGTTGGGCGGATGTCACGGCGTCTTTATTTAGTAGCGATAGCCTCTGTCGCCAATTATGGGACATTACTCATGCGTGTGTTATTTATTAATAAGTGTAAGTATTAACGAACATCGACAGCATACGATAAGTCAGTTTTAACTATTATGACAAGTTCCATAGGCCGTCAGTCTCCTGAACGATGACTTTTACATCTGTAATAATTTGGAGGCCGATTGTACAAAAATTGTTCGGTCATTCAACTGGCGTTCGCAAAAACAACAGTCTATTGTGGAAGTGCGTCGCACGAACCGTATCGTGGTGGGAAGCGCACACATGGTAAAGCTGGCCAGAAATGAATTCAAGTAGAGATTAAACGATCCATAGACAGGTGAAAATTTCTCAGCATGAGCACGCTGACCGTATTTTCTAGATATCCATCCTGTGAAATTCAGGATTTCGTTCCAAATTCAACAAACCGCAAATGGCTTCCACCGGTGGATCGGTTGTCAGATTACACCGTCTGGCCACTGGCATGGCAGCACAATGGCAAAGAGCAAACATGGATCAAACCGAACAAAGCTCGACAAACACAGACTGTTTAGCAAACTAATACCATTCCATGCAAATTTTTATTCGACAAAAAACCTGCTTTGCGATTTCGAAAACGAAAAAGCCCACCATATATGGCGGCAGATTTTAATTTATACCAGATTATCTTGTGAACGGAGCGACAATATAAGGCGCATGACTTGCAGTGTATAATCATTTATGTGTTCACTTTTGACGTTTAGCCACGGGAGGCATGATGTGTGTTCTGCTTGACAGATTTCGCTGAGAGAATAAAACGTGTTTTAGTACTTAATTAAGAAACAAATTGAACACATCTGGAGCAATTAAAATTGTTTCTGGCCTCTAAAAGTTGTTCTCGCCATTAAAACGGCTGAGCGTATTAACCATAGTAGACACAAAGACGTTCCTAAACAGGCCATAGTTTCCCAGCAAAGTGTGACTGCTGGGTCGAAAGAGCTGGAATTCATGGAAAGAGCCTTTGCCCGGCAATGGATTATGCAAGGTACTCAGTGACCAGTGCCTGCAACACAAAGCAAGGAGTAGGTCCATAAAGAATTTCACATCTGATTGAAATTATTATGAAATATTTTTGAACGAGTCTCCTGTTTACAACCTGGTCTTATTACGTGGCAAAGTTTCGAGATTAAGGTGGAACTCTCCAAGAACCCTAAAGCATTAAGAAACACAAAAAGAAAGTATTACCTCGTCAGCTTTAAGAAGTGTCAGAAACAACCGAAGAAAATTTGGAACTTGATCAATACGTTAGCAAATAATAAACACAAAAATAGCTATGCTCCTTCAAAGCTAAAAACTGAAACTGAAGAAATAACAGATGGGCAACAAATCTGCCAACATTTCAACCTTTTCTTTTCCACAGTTGGTTCAATTTTAGCCAATAAAATAACACAAACACAAATTAATACCACAATGAATAAAACACAATCACAAACCCATACACTGCAAACATTAGAACCATGCACAAAAAAAGAGATTAGTACAATCATCGACAGTTTAGATATTAATACAAGTAGCGGAATTGATGGAATAACTGTAAAAGACATAAAATGCATCAAAAACCTAATACTAGACAATTTAACTGACTGCATAAATAAATGCCTCGAACAAGGGATATTTCCCGATAGCCTGAAGGTTGCTAGGGTAACCCCGGTCTTAAAATCCGGAAGCAAGACTGATCCGGGCAATTACCGTCCGATATCCGTATTGCCAGTACTCTCCAAAATCTTTGAGAAAATAATCTACCATCGCCTTTACACCTATCTGACAGACATAGACTTCTTTTTTGAGCAACAGTATGGTTTTCGGCCAAAATCAAATACCGTATCAGCAACCATAGATTTGACTACTAAAATAAAAAATGCTATAGACCACAAACAATATGCCCTAGGTGTCTTTATAGACCTAAAAAAGGCATTTGACACGATTAGTCATAATTTGCTTTTAAATAAGTTAACTGACGTAGGTATATCAGGGCCCGCACATAAAACTCTTACATCGTACCTAAAAAATCGGAAACAAATAGTTAAAATTGAAAATTACGAAAGTTTACCTGCCAAATTAACATACGGAATCCCACAGGGATCTATTCTAGGGCCGTTGTTATTTTTGATTTATATTAACAATATCAACAGTGTTAAAACATCGGGTAGTATCACACTCTACGCAGATGACACGTGTTTATTTTACTTTGGCCACAACTTAACTGATATGGTAAAGGAAGCTCAAGGTGATTTGAATATTTTAAATAAATAGTTCCTGTCAAATTTACTAACTATTAACACAAAAAAAAACCGCATACATGGTTTTTGCTGCAAAAAACAAGAAAATTCTCAGTCAAATCCAACTAACAATAAACAACGAAAATATTACAAGATCAAACAGCGAACGATATTTAGGTCTCATTTTAGATACAAAGTTAACTTGGAGACCCCATATTGATTATATTAAGTCTAAAATATCTCCTCTCATAGGAGCGATACGCCGAATGTCTAGTTGCATCCCTAAAAAAGTTCGCGCAATGATTTACAACTCTCTCGTTAGACCCCATATTGAATACCTTGTTGAGATATGGGGAACTGCAGCAAAATCAAACCTCCAAGAAATACAAGTTCTGCAAAATAAAGCAATAAAAACTCTTTATAACTATGACTACTTAACACCAACAACCAAAATTTATAATGATAGAAAAATACTTAAAATTAGCCAATTATACATACTAAAAACATGCACTCTAATACATAAAATCATAACACAAGGTACACATACACAATTAAACTTTAAAAAGAAAACATACACATACAACGCAAGACGACGAGACAAACTAGAATTAAGACAACCCAGAACTAACTATGGAAGGAAAAATATACTGTACGAGGGAGCAAAACTGTATAATGCACTACCTGACGATATAACCAATAGTGAACCCATATTTAAATTTAAAAAAGCCCTAGAAGAATATGTTAGAAAACAACACTAACAATATCAATTGTCACCTTTGTTGCCTAATTATTTTACTGTGAGCACAGAGAATCACACTTACTTTTAGTTTTATTTACATTTCTCAATATTTTAAGTGAACTGTAATGCTTTTGATTTTTGAGAAATAAATGTCTTTAAACCGAACCCTATAATAAATTTGAACGCAAAATACAAAATCATTTGTTTAACCAATAGTGTTAATTAAACCGCGTGTATTTTATTGAGACATATTGAGTTCAAATATTTATCTTTTTCCGTTACCCAATTTACTTAATTACAACAGTACATAAATTAATTGAAAATAATTAAGCACAGTAAAATGACGTAAGTGAACGAATGCAGCCGAGCTATCTTGGGAGCGGGCGCGATGCATTCTGCAGCATTGTTCATGTGTGAACTCAATTAGATAGTTTCGCTCTCCGTGACAGACTTACATGCCGACCACAACGATAGCAGGACTAATTGACGAAGAAGAAACCTCGTGATACTACTGTGGAGACTGGCAAGCCGGGCTGCACAGACGCCTCTGTAACCACGCCCACTTTCTCCCTTGCAACATGTAAACCAAGCCTACATTATGTTTCAACACATTACATGTCGTTAACCTCTATACAAATCAGTGTTTACATTACTAACGTACCTCTACTTAAAACATCAACGGAGTGCTAATCAACACTTCACAGAGATGCATGTATACTGCAGATAATAAATAGGTAGTCGTCGTTAGGCACCATAAAATATCATGTAAGCTCCTACGATATAGTGGCTCCCATTTGTAATATTGTAGTATACTTTTCTAATGTTTTACCATCTGAAGCTAGTTAACATTGTCGTCATTATCACACTAAATCACTAAATAACTATAACAGTAATAGCTGATGATGGTTCTACAAGGCTGTGATAATGAAAATTGAACAATAAATAAAGGTTATGAAAGGAGAACACATGGCATTAGGGTCAAAACACCTGACAGCGGTGCAGGCAAGCCCGAAGGGACTCGGTCGGATAAAACGATCCTATAACCGGAGTAGACAGGTCGTGGCCCGGCCCGTATCTGATCGGCAATTCCATTACATAATTTATGGAGGCATTCGTTTTCTCTTGTCCACCAGCAAATGTATACGTTACCACAGTACTCTGTTTTCGTACTAAAATCTGTTTTTGACAATATAGTATATCTCGGAACAATTCATGAGCTATCCTGCGAAACAAACTACTGAAGAACTGACAATAAATAAGCAATACTCAAACAAATTATAGGAAAACGGAAACTAAAAACAACCGAAATAGCTCTACTGCTCTACTATTTATAAATAATCCTCAAAACAAACTCCACATGTATAAATGTTGATACAACGTTGGTAAGGTCAACGGCTGACATGTCGCGCTAAAAGTGGTTGTAACATATGATCACAAACGCCTATCATAATGTGCAATCTTGTTGTCACTGATATCGTTAGTGATATGAAACAGCGAGCGACTGTGCCACCCACGTGGCCCGGAACTCCGGAATGAGACGCCGTACATTTGGCCGCGATCCAATAGACAATTTACGACGAAGTAAAATTAAAATGTGCAATGTTTCCATATAACGCGTCATCGACGACTATGTACGTCTCATCGTGATGATTCTACACTTTTATTTAAATTCTGAATACGACTTAAGCTGGCGGATTCACATAGCCCGCATAAATTGCGCCTATGTAATCCCCCGTTATTCGATTGAAAGGATTACGGTGTTCTTTATCAGCCCTCGGAAGGGGACCGGTTGTAATGACAAAAAGAGACAAATTGAGGAAGTCAGTCCTCGCCTTCTTTCACAAGGAATGAATGTTTTAATTTTAACTAGAGCTGCTGCTATTTTTAACTGCTGACGGATTAATAGGTCAGCAAAATTATACAATGGGAGAAAAACGGCATAAAACGTTTATAATGGAAATTATAACAGGAATAAATATAGCAAACAAAAATAACTATATGAAGGAAAAATATTTATGATCATTGGATTTGTATTGGTAAAGTTTTCTATTGTTATCATTTGAATACATAAACATACAAATAGAACGACTCAACTTTTCGAGCTTTGTGTAATAGATACAAAAGCATAGTATTAAAACTTTATCAAGAGTCTCTTAATGTATTCTAAATACATAATATGTAATTCTAAGATCGCAAGTGTCGTGTGTAGTACCGCGGTGCGGTGAGGACTTGGGGTTGCACAATAAAAGCGCGGATGTCAAAGAGCCGGGCGGGTGTAACGAGCGACTAGTGAGCCCTCCTCGTGAACAAACTCTGCACTTTTATTGCGGACTCACCCCTCGAGCAGCGAGACCACTCGACTGCGAAATACATAATCATTACAGATAAAGGATCCCTTCGACAATATTGTGGCAAGTGCACTGAATTATTAAAATTCTGTTTTAATATGGTGATGAATTGCGTCAGGTTACATTTATTTTGGGAGTTCAGAACCCTTGGAATCATACATGAATATTTAACACTTTCATCAACATGAAATTCGTTTTTCCTGAAAACGTTGTTAGAAAGGCTTATAAAATCATACTTTGAAGACTTGACAAGCCGTAAAATACTACTAATCTAATCTTATCAACTAGCCTATATTGTCCTACTGCAAGGCAAAGGCCTCTCTCCCTTTCCTACACTAATCTGTCTTTTGCTATGCTGACCCGTCAAGCTGTCAAGCCCTCTAGGACGAAGGACTTTGTCTTTCTTCGACCTCGTCTTCGTCCGAAAGGTGTTCGTCTCGGCCTGCCGCGATTGCGTCGTGCGTTTAGTTGGACCCAATCGGTCATTCTCTTAGCCCATTTTTCATCTGAGATGTCCAACTCGGTCCCACTAAAGCTAAGTGGCTTTATACTAAAAAACGTATTACCAAATTATTAAAATGCTGAATTAACTACGTTTTAAGCATTGCTTTCTGGAAATATAAATGCCTCCTAGAACTACGCCTGCCGAAACTATTATACTTTCTATGAACTGTCGGCGCGAGACTGAGTTTATCCAGTGTTTTCTTATCTATTAATAGATTACTAAAAATAATCGAGTGGTAGGTGTGATCATGAGCAAACCATTAGTGAAGCGAGGCATGCGCCGGTCACCGTCCGTCGTGTTTACAATGCAAATCATCGAGCGTCGCCCGCGCACCTCGCTCGCGCAACGCATCCATCGGCCGACATGTCATGTGGAGCGAAACCCACTATACTTTCGTAGGGAAGATACTAACAAATCATATACACTTTCGACTGCCACTAAGAAAGTATAATGTGCTTAATTAAATAAAGGGCTTTCTACTCACTTCATGGCAACAAAATGACATTATGATAAATTTCGTGTAATTCAAAAGTTTTAAAACGGATTTTAGACGTATTAAACCGTCTTTTTGGTTTAAAACGATTTAAAACCACATTTAGCGGTTTTAAAGAAGTGATCTAGACCACGCCTACACCCTGATTTAGGATATATCAAGGGCGATTAAAATAAAAACTTATACATTTTAAAATATACAGGGTGTGAATAAAAACCTAATCAGACTACTTTTTTATTGATACTTAGCAATAATATACGTTTTTTAATGTATTTAAAGTAAATACGTATTTCAAAATTGTTTTCAGTTAGTCAGACTCTTATCCTAAACCAATATATGTATGCTCCGTGGCTCCAATATTTTTAAAATAATATGTAATCAATATACGGTGCACGACATGTCCAGCAGTGGACGTCTTTCGGCTGAAATGATGATAATGATGATGATACGGCCCACGTGTTTGTGGTCGTGGAACACCGTAGGATTTTCGTTTAAAACGGATTATTTCCAACTATACTACACACTTATGCTAAGTTAGGTACTCGTTATGTTTGCGACGGAGAATTTTCAGTAAATGCTTTCGTAGCAAAAATAATGCTTTATCCGAATGAAACGTATTGTCGAGGTAGTAGATAGTGTTCCATTTCACAGCGCATTTTACCGAGGATATACAAAAGGGCCGTTCTTGTCTACAATCTCTAGCGTACATGCTAATGAGCTCGCAATAGTCCACGGCTTGTTTAACAACTAGGGCTCACTCTCATTAATCAATACACATTCTCTTTTAAACGCTACGTTTATTTAGCATTTTCTTTTGGTAATTCCGAACAATTTTATCCGCTAGTGTGTCAGAGAGGTACAGTAATTGTCTAAGAGCGCAATTATGTTTATTAAGTGTATTTAGGCCGGCAGTTCCTGTAATAACCTTAACGATACATATGTCTTATACTATAAACATGTAAGTAAGTACGTGTGAATGACACTTCAACGACTTGAACCGTAAAACTATAGGTAATGGTGGTAAAACGGGAAGAGCTATAACATTTGGTGGAGTGGAGATAATTGATAATAGGAGGAGGTGTTCAATATTTTTACATACGGTATCATTTATTCTTTACCGAATATCAAAACATATTGTAAATTTGTAATTTACTTTAGGCTTTTACGGTTGAAAACAAAATGATACTTTTCTCTTTGAACTGTAAAACAGATCTATTGTTAGTGGGTAAGTACTAATTTAAACCTTATTTGGCGGCTAGATAGAGTCCAGTTCGAATGCTGATACAATCAGCTGGGTGACAGGTTGCCTCTGGCATATTTACAATGCAACCCCTTCCCTCAATCTGCTACTGTAAAATTACTATTCCCATCCGCATGGGATGATTAGCAGCTGATTCGTTCTGCCTTCTTATGATAGTCTAGTGACGTCAAAACAGAATACAGTATAACCAAAAAACCTGAAGTGAATAAGAAAATATTCGTTGTATCAAGTAATTTGATACAATGAGGTTTGTTTTACAGAGGTTAGGATGGCCTAAGATTCGTTTAAACAAGGTAAGAAAACTTGCAACTTATTACTCTACATCAAACAACAATGTTAGTCTTACGATAAATTTAACGTGTCTGAACCTGTCGAGACATGAGGCCTTCCAACGCTACGTCTTTCAGTACGCGGTCGCCACTCCAGAACCTTTCGGCCCCATCTGCCACATGCTCTGCGAGCAATGTGCCCTGCCCACTGCCACTTAGGATACGTTATGACAAGGTTAAAAATTGTTAATAGGTAGAGATAAATTATGCTTTTGTTTATATATATACAAGGTGCAGTTTTGGATCTGCAAAACATTTTAGGAGGTAATTATGTTAGTGATTCTTGACCCGAATCAACAATAAAATGGGCAGGTATTTTTTTTTCATTTTATTCTTATTTACGGAAATCGGTAAGTGTGAACTCCGTTTTTTAAAATGCGGCCAGTCTGTACGTGTCCTTAAACTGCGCTTTCACACACACAAACAAACGCAACCGACATTTCTTTCATAAATTTTTGGAAGAGGGTTATTAAGAGAGTTATTCTGAGAAACAATAAAATTGAAAAATCTAAAATAAAAAGTATTATTGATTATTGGCTTGGTATCGTATTGTTATATGATTATTTACGAGTCTCATAACAACCTCCTGAAATGTTTTGCAGGTTCAAAACTGCATCTTGTATATTCGGGATTGATTGGGATTAGTCTTGTGTAGTTCGCGAACGAACTAGTTCGTAAGAGCGCTCCCATAGATGAATTACGCAAACTAGTTCCCTCATTCCCTGATCCGCAGTTCGTTAGTTCATGAACTTCATCAGTTCGTGACCGAATGAGCGAGGATGGCGTCAACCGAACTAATACACGGAACAAAATACAAAAAGGTTTTTGTAGTCACTAATCTAGTTATTTATTGCAACAATAAACTTTGGTATTATTTACAATCATGATCATTTTATGAATTATCATTCACAAAGGTTTTTGCTGTTTTTAAGTCCAAAAATTATAGGTAAAAGTAGAAAATTCCATAATCTTGTCGCATGCAGTAGGAGCAAAATCAAAACGAGCGAACGATCGAACGATCTGCCGCTCTTGGATTTGAGCTGGGAGCTGATGAACTAGAAGAGCGAACTAGTTCGTTAAGGAGCGGTGAACTAAACTGAGCGATCTCAGTCGCGAACTACTATGCCCAAGACTAATTGGGATGTCGTTTTAAAAAAGTTTTTGACAAAAAGTATTCGCCTTAAATCGTACCTATATTTCGCAATAACTAAACTCTTCAGGCAGGGCAGTTCTAGGGGATTTCGAAGAACTAGTGATCGCCCATTAGTCGAAATTCGACCGTACTTCATTTGAATAGAAATACATTATTAAATGAAAAAATATATATATTAATAAATATTTTTTAAAAATATAGTTATATTTGACATTCAGTAACACTATAGACAAACTGTTGACGCTGTACTACTGTGGAGAGCTTTCGCTGGCGGGATGGTGATGGCCAGGACCAGGACGTAGGTGTAATGAGTAAAGAATACTTCTTCAGGACTCTCTTCTTTATTTTCTTAATACTTCACTGCTGGATATGGAACAATATGGAATGAATTATCACAGAAATTTGCTCTGTTTTTATAGAATTTTCCCTATTATTTTCAATTAATTATGACAGTTCTAAAGGTCATAATTATAACCAGCCTGTACAATCTATGACCAGCCTGTACAATCGTGAGGCATACAACCTCTACAGTTTGCACACGACACTAAGTTTTGTATGGGAAACTTACTAATGCCATACTTGACACTCCCCATAAAACCACAAAAAATATTTCTTATAAATCTAAACTAAATTCCTATCGTCGCTAATACAAATAATATTAAAGAGAAATATTCTCGATATGATCATTTGATCATAGATTTTAAAAATGAAATCCATACTTCCATACTTCCATACTAATATTATAAATGCAAAAGTAACTCTGTCTGTCTGTCTGTCTGTCTGTCTGTCTCGCTTTCCTGCTAAAACTACTGAACCGATTTAAATGAAATTTGGTACACAGATAGTTTAGAGCCTGAGAAAGGACATAGGCTACTTTTTATCCCGGTAGTATGTTCCCGCGGGATAATTTCCGACCTCCACGCGGGCGAAGCCGCTGGCAAAAGCTAGTAGGTTATATATCTATAAAAATAATTTGTTACCTATGGTTACCGACTGAGGTAAATTTGGATAAAAAAATATGTATATTGCAATTACGTGGTTGAAGTCTCGTATAAATAATAATAATCATCATATTTCATGAAAAGTCATAAAAAGATGGATTGGACCACAGATTTGGACCATAAACAAAAGAATATCTATGCATGTGTGTATTAAATGCACGGTAATGAATAGTAGTGTGTGTAACGTGTTATTTATTGAAAATAATGTATTTTTACGCATAATTTAAAAAAAATATTAGCATTCGTCACTTCTTCTCTGTATAAACTATAAGATAAGTGTGCGAAATTTCATACTCCTCCGTCCGCCCAATTTTCGTAAAAAGGGATCCAAAGTTTTCGCTTCACGTATTAATATATAGATGTTAAATCGAGGAAATCTTTATATTGAGGCCCCTTTATTAAGCTTACTCTGTTTATAAACATGTTTTTTGTCGTTTGTGTTTTTAAGACCTGCACCTCAACTACGTAACAAACATTCAAGTACAATCCAAAGGATTTTGACGTTTGGTAAATGCGTCTGCTTGAAATGCATGTTGCTGAATTGTCAAAATGAAAGGCATTGCCATTGTGTGTTGCGCAATTACCTCGCGGGGACCTCATCTATCCTATTGGCTTGTATGTTTATCCATTGAGCTAATCTATACCTATATCTATAATAATAATTGAAGTGTCCGTTGCAATGTCAAAATAACAGCTTTTTACTAAATGTAACTTTCTTTTTCTGTTTATATTTATCTCGGTAGCACGTTCCCGTGGAATCGTTTCGGACATCCATGCGGGCGAAACCGCTGTTTTAAATAATGATGAGACCACATTAATCAATACGAAACCAAGCCGACATTAAAGACTCGGTGCAGCACTATATAAACAGCTGTAACCGTACACATTGTCATATAAAAACGAGACATCCGACTCGTATCATATTCCTAACAAGATAATGAATGAAAGTTGGCAGATAACGAAGATTTGTCCAACAGTGTCAAGGTTACCGCGTGTTGGACCACGCTGCCAACTAATACACTCAACACTGCGTCCACGCATTCGTGATTTACAAGAGCAAATAACATTGTTTAGTTTAGAAATTCAACACATTTTCAACATTCTTTGAGTCGCGGACGTGGTTGGGACTGAATGAAAGTAAAGAATGAGACAGATAATATAAAGCCATTCTTTCCTACTCATTTTTTGTCCGTAGCAATAAAAATATTATAAAAGACGGTTTATAAGCAACCTGAGTCGACGTAGCGCACTAAATAATGCAACAAGAATCGTGTTCCAGCTAGACTAATTGAATCCATTAACAACACAAAACGTGATAACATTTCAACTATTTTCTAAGTTATTGAATTAGTTTACAGCACAACTAAAGGTAGGAGCGCACTGGCGCGTGCTTGTCCACCCAGCGTATCAATCGTTTATCGCTCTATCAACATCTACACACAATGTTATCGTGCAGGCATCGCGACGACCAGACCGCGGGCCGTCAACACAACCACACACGATTTGCACCCAATTTAAGATGCATTGTCAACACAGCTATTCAAACAACTATTTGACAACATAAACGTCATATGATAAGCACATAACTTAACACAGTCCCGCTAATAGCTAATGTCAACATAAATTCTCTAACATGACAGGCGACTATTAAGTTTCAACGCGAATAGTATTGCAAGCGGAGAAACGAGAAGTGTTACGAGAGGACTTATATCTGACCGATGACACAAAAAGCCTACTTTAATGGACATAAGGGTCAAATGTAAGCCTTGATGTTTCGTAATAAGAGCTAAATTAAAATGACCATAACACCGAGGGTCTTAATCCAAAGCCCCGGGGTGTATTAGTGACGAGTGGCCTCCCCTATTTGAATACGCCGCTCGCGACAGTTTAAACATTTAAATCGCTTAATCCAATGAGACGGGTCTGCTGCCCATAGAAGCGTAAAACTGTAAGGACACGAACGGATTTGAGATTTGATATAAGCGTGCAAATCAATGCTATACGAGGAAACAGGCATTTGCAGGAATGAGATCATCGATTTCTGTCCTGGAAAGTTAATTGTAACGAGAATAGAGTGCATATTATCGTCCACTGTTTCCTGTTCGATTTTATGTCCACTTTAAAGCAACTGGAAACTGCTGTATTTACATGCATTTAGAAAAGTAATAATTAGAAAGGCTTCGTATCGGTGTCGGGGGAAGGCGGGGGCGCGGCAGGGCAGGGCTGCAACAGGGGGCAAAACAAAGTATCCAATTTCTCCACTTCCCCACTTCCGACGCAATTACGACACAATATTGTGGGGCTGTGGCGGCGCGGCCTGACCGCAGCCCGTCTGAAATCTAGGCACCGCAGCAATCTCGTTACGGAACATAAAATACACTCTTATTGTTCGACCGGCTTTTTCGCAAGACCTATTCAAACAAAGAAATCTGTGAGTGCCTAAGTACCGGGTCTACAGGTGTTTGCTTTCCGTTTGAATACACTTGAACCGTAATGACTCTGAACATAAATCTTCGTAATTCGACAACGAAAAAGGAAGAAGAAACGTTTTAAAACAATAAACTGTAAGCTCTTAAGCATTTACAAAAGTAACCAAGGCGACATTTCTCGGGGACTTTCTCAAGTTTCCTTTTTTGACAGTGAAGTATGGTTGCTCTCAAAGCTGTTACCTCATTCTCCCGAAAACGGTTCTACTAAGTGGATTTAACGTCCGAAATAACTGTATTGTTAAATGAAATATCCTGTTAACTAGAATATTGGATTAATTAAGATATTGGTTGAGTACAAAGCCAATAGAAGCCGTGGCAGTTGGTGGGTTGAAGGGATCCCTCCGACATTAAATGCGATGATAACATAATACGTTGACAGTTCGGATTGTTACATTATGGGGCATTACTGCACCCTATTTTCCACAAAGCTGACAGCAACATCCAGCTAACAAAACTGTTAATTTTTGTTCAGGTAAGTAAAATACCACACATTTAGATTAGTGCAAACAACAAGTGAAAGAATATCTTAAATGGCTAATCACTGTGTGCAAAGATTTTAAACGATCTCTATCACAAAAGATAAAAAAAAATTAACAAAAAATTAAACCGCCGAAAAACTGAAAAGCATAAAATAATAAACCTTACTTTGAGTGATACTTGTTTATTGATTTTTCAGCGCCGACTCAAAATTTTAAGGTTTATTATTTTATGCTTTTCAGTTTTTCGGCGGTTTAATTTTTTGTTAAAAAGTTTTTATTTTATAATTTTTTGTGGCTTTAATGTACTAATAATACTTGGCAAGGTATACCCTATCCAACAAGAAAGGAATTATCAAAATCGGACTACTCTGTATAAAGTTATGCGTGTTTATACATTACAATCAGTAAGTGAACAATCAATCATCCCCTGTTTTCCGACCCTTAGGGTTCGATTTTGTTTACCAAATGTATATGGGACCACCTTAGGAGTATACCTTTTCCAATAGAAGGAGAATTGTCACAATCGTACCACTAAGTAAAAAGTTATGCGTGGTCATACATAAAAAAAAAAAATACGCGTCAAATTGAGAACCTCCTCCGTTTTTTTTTCGTCGGTTGAAAAGTGTATTACATGTAAATAAAAATAACAACGTCTGTAAGTTCAAAACAAACACGGAAAGAGTGAGGAATCTAATCGTCAATTTGAGCTGAACACACACCATTTCCACGCAGTTACAATGATTAAAAAGAAATCTCACACAAACCCTATTTTGTTCAACAGTGACACAATACAAACTTTCATATTTACAAAACAAAAGAAAAATCTTTTGAACAACGAGAAAGCTCTTATCGCCTTGAGCGTCGCGTTAAAGACACTTCACAGAGATTTGAGGGCGCCAAAGTTATTGTTCTAACTGTAATACTGAGACCCTCCTCAAGCCCTGACTACGGGCTTCATCGAGCGGGAGACCCGAGGACCGAGAAACACGGGGGGATAATATGTGTCAAAGATCTCCGCTGAATGTTCCGACGAGGGCACTCGGTTCACGAGCGCACGCGTCATAATCATGTGACCCTTTGTGACAATATAATCACACTTGATTCGTGCCAACTGATGCCGTCAGCCAAGCCATTTGTTACCTGATCTGTTGTCATTATGCGACAATATTTGAACATCAATAGAACACATTAGGCGTTTTTCAACGAGTTATTGTTATGCGGCGATTCTGTCTCGCTGAAGCGAATCGTATGGGTGCCTAAGTTCACTTGAAAACCTTGCAGGTTGCTTGTTTTGACGGCTAATTGTCATTTTATCCTGTCTAGTGAGTCGCGGTGACTCACGTTATTGTGTAAGCATGAGGCTGAAGGTCGGCGGCGCGATTGATAGATAACAAACACCGCATAAACGTAAACGAACCTGTTTCAGGCGTAATTAATATTGCACACGTAAATGCATTCACACAGCGCTTACCAAATTGCACCTGGCATTAGCAAACGTATAATTGGGGTAAAGATAAAATCTGTGCAGACATGTAAATAAATGGTGTCGTTAGTCGAGCATATTGCACAAACTAAAACATTATTATTTGCTTATGTTCCAAATTGGGTAATTAACATTGCCGGTACACCACATAAACGACAATGCACCTCACATTCGACTTTTCGACCGTCTTTATTGTCCTGCAACTGCTAAAAAAAACCATTTAGCCTTTGATTATTCACTACCACTTACCAGGGTCAGCAGCCAGCTGCCTGTACACCGACAGCGCCACATCATCTTCACTGACGAAGTCCCACAGGCCATCGCAGGCCACCACCACGAAGTCTTCGTCGCCATCCAGCTCCACTGTCGCGATCTCCGGCCGCGCCGTCACGTACGGTTTGTATTGTGCGTCACCTGAACAAAAAGATTGCTGCGTTTAGTGTGTGCAGGAATTTAAGATTGAAAGGAAATGAGGTTTGTTAAGCTTAAATACTACTTAAAGTTTATTCTGTGTTTTTGTGTGACTATTATGTGCCTTAACCTGTGTCGAATAAAGGGTTTAGCCGGATAAATAGTAGGTCTTTACCTGTGAAAATGCCGTTTTGTATGAAAAAAATTAAACGAATTTTTTTTCATGTATTTTTTATTTGTCTTAATCGAAATAATCACCCATGCAATCAATGCATCTTTGCCAACGCAGTGGCAGTTTATTGATGCCCTTCTTAAAAAAATCAGCTGGACGGGAGGCATCAAATTCTTCAAAGGCATTTTGTACTGCCTCTCGGGTATTGAATTTTTTTCCCGCCAAGAAGTTATCCAAATTCTGGAAAAAGTAGTAGTCTGTAGGCGCAAGGTCTGGTGAGTCGGGCGGATGGCGGAGAGCTTCCAACCCCAGTTCTTGCAACTTGGAGACCGTCTGCTGTGCAGTATGAGGTCGCGCGTTGTCGTGCAGAAGCAGCGGAGACGAGCGATTGACCAATGCTGGTTGAAGATGTGCCAGCTTCTCCATCATTGAGTTCAGTTCTTCACAGTACAGATCTGCAGAAATGCTCACCCCGTTTGGTAAGAAGCTGTGATGAATCATACCGGCGCTAGACCACCAAACAGGGTCACTGTTGTAGGTGTGTTGCACCAATTTTTTTCTTACGCAATTTTTATGAGTAATAGTATATATAAAGGAGCATAACATATATTATTTCCGTGATTGTAAGATTTAGAGAACACAAAAAAAGAAATTATGATTTACTTATTTATTTATTTTTTTATATAAGTAAAAAGTTATTCTAAAAATTTAATGAAAATATATGATATACTTTGTAATATAACCTAAAGCCTCGCGTTGGTTTCATTCCTCTAGCTCAATCAGTTTTTGAGATATACTATTTTGAAAAATAGTCATGCGTACGATTATTTTTTCTCGTATCTCAAGGTCAAAGCGAAATCCGATCGCAAAACTTACATAAATTGTGTTTACTCATCAAGTAGATATTAAAACATAAGTTTCGATACAGGTTTCTATTTGGGGGCAGACTCATCATATTTATCGGGCTAAACCCTTTATTTTCCTTATTTCTTTAAATAGGAATATTACTGTGTTTAAAGTAACTTTTGCAGTTAATACTTCCTTTATTCAAAACCCAATGATCAAATAAGCCACCTATTCCAAATTATATTATTATAGTTTCTTATACAATTAAATGCTCTTCAGTACATGTTATAAAAAATGTGCTAATTTAAGGTTAAAGCCACATGCATACTAGTCAATGGTTTAAGAAACAACAGGTTACACCTTGCTATTAGCTTATCGCCTTCGTGCAACGCAGTAATGGTTTCACTAACAACTTAAATGTATGCTTGTATAGTAAACAACCTCCTATGTGAGTACAGTCAAAGTGTAACGACACTACTTGACAGTGGATACTAAAATGACAGTAACGCTATCGGCTAAAACAATGAGAAAAAAAAAGTTAAGTAAGTAAAGTATCGACATCAAAAAGGGACGTGCCCTAGTTTAAAGTAAATGGTATAAGGGCTGTATTTGGTAAACAAATAAATATTCAACAAGTCTATTATGAAATACGCTGATTATAATCAAATGTGTTGAACAATAACACTAAGTTACTTCGACCATAAAAGGTACTTGATAAGATACAAATGATAACGACAATGTGCCAGCAATATGCGCAGCCGATACAAGTCAATCCGCACCAGACTAATCTTGCGTGAAAATCTGAGGATAGCTTCTCGGTGAGAAGGGGGATAGAGTAAACATTCGGGACTTAATCTGCCATGGAACGCGAAATCGATGAGTTTCATCCCGATACGTGAGGATATGGGACTCGGGACAGAGCTGAGAAGAAAATGTCAACATTATTATGTTACTATGCCGTCGTCGCCCTTTAGTGTCCTTGAAAGGGATAGGAATATCGATATATTTTGTCGATAATTTCCATACATGCAGGTAGGAATTATAGATTTCAAGCATTTTTTTTTTTTGGCTCAACAACAATTGAATACCCACAACAACAATACACACAATGATATGACATACATCCAATATACTTATATACTAGTGTACCAATTTCTTGCAGGTAAGCACATCATGGTTTAATTGTATTGGTAGATTGATATTTTATGTAACGTTTTCGACGTTTTCGACTAAATTCTAAACTTATAAAATACGCTATACGCTATCCGCTTTGAAACCTTCTTCAAAATTATTGGTAATCGCTACCTAACTTGCCAATTAAAACCGAAAATGATTTGTTAATGATTATTCAGCTGCAAATTGGCATTGTAAAATATTATAATTAACAGAAGTATTGACACGTACGAAACATGAGTTAAATGCTGTTTAAACCACGAGTTACAAATATAATACTTTAAATTAAAGAAAGAAAAAAAACTTTTAATATTGGTACAGAAACTTAAAAAAAAAAATTGTTTTTATTTTTTTTCATCGACATTCGACACTGCACCTCCTTGCACTCCCGTGCATCCCTAAACAGTGCGTGTCCGCGGTGATCGATATAGCGGTATAGTGTAGTGGGGTCTGGGGTTGTCCCGAAGGGAGTGCCTCACGCGAGGGTGGGACCCGGCAGGCGACACCGCGGCGCCAACACCGCTCAGACATTCATACTATTGTTATAAAGAACAACTGAGGTAAAAAGCAAAGCCAAACAGAGCTAAAAAATCCGTGAAAGCCCACGAAATTCTGAATTTTCTTACTTTTATGGTAATTTACAGGTTAGTGTCAGTTTGTATGTTGATTAAAATATGATTATACGGTCGCGACCGTGACACTTAGTACCATCTAAGTTTATTTAATCCTGTTGAATGACTACTTCGAAATAATCATGATATGAGATTAAATTAACTTAGAGATTTTTATCAGAAAAAATCTGTAAATACATACATACGTGTTACGGTCGATATTTTGTTCAACATACAGCCTAACCTTCAAATTACAAAAAAACGTGAGTACATTAGATTCGCAGGATTCCCTGGACCTCTACACTTATGTTGAAAACGTGACCGGCACTTTTTTTTACACGCTTTATATTAGCTTCACTTGTATGTTTGTTTGTATGTTTTTATTTGGTATGCATTAAAATGTGTAACAGAAATAAAGTAAGCTTTTGTTTGAGAGATCTTTAAACTAAAGTAGTCAAGCAATTAATTTCAAAATTATTGCAAATTACTTTCAGTCAGGAAAAAATGCTAAGAATAAAATTGTAATCGTTGTTGTTTTTTGGTCAATTAAGTTTATCCCGCGCTTTATAACTCAAAGTGAAACTACACCATGCCGTTTATTGATTCCAAATGCTCGACGTCTTGTTTACCATGTTGACCAGCACCTCTAAATAAGTATTCCTCACTCGTCAACAATGGTATCCTGACAATTATATTCAAATATGTCATGCGTGACATTGATATTATTTTGATGAATCATAATTTATTAAGTATTGTTCCTTTCAGCACTTGTTTGGATTACTTTTTATTGTTCTCGTTTATTTCTCTGTTTATTCCTGGTCAACACTTAAGGTGGACGTGCTAAGGCCTACGAAATTCAAATTGCAGAAAACGTAAGAAAATTTGAAGTTCGCGGGCAAAAAAATGATAATAGAAACCTCAATATCATTTTTGAAGAGCTATCCATAGATACCCAGACAGACAGACAGACAGACATGACGAATCTATAAGGGTTCCGTTTTTTGCCATTTGGCAACGGAACCCTAAAACGATTTCAGAAACCAGTTAGGTCATGATTTCATTGACAGCACTGTAGAGCTTGCCCCTTGATTTTATTTTGTTTCACATTATAATTAGTCATTGTCTAAGTAGAAGGTAATACCTAAAATATTGTTCGACCTAGATCAGTGGACAGACAGACTGACAATACAATAGAATTTTGTTTCGCCCTATTAATCAGCGAGACTAAGCTTTAATGTTGATTTATTATTCGCTACCAGCTATCTATTAACTATAAATAAACACTAGTCAAAACTACTAATAATTCATTCAGTTTCAGCCCGTCTCTTGCTGCCCTCTACCAGCGATGCCCTAAGCCGAGATGCGTACCCCACAGGGGGTGCCCTTAGCGAGCAGTCGTAGCTTTAAGTTTTTTTTTTTTAAGCCCTGGCTGACCGGCAGGTACGGTTAAGCAGCCGACTACCTCAGAGGTTGACCTGCGAGATGTCATTAAAAAAACTTACTTTCTTCAAAACTAGTTTCCGAAATTGTAGCAGATCGAAAATGCATGCTAGATTACTAAGTTAAACACATATTTTAATTCGCCAGTTAAGTTTGATATCATATGGGGGTCCAGACTCCGGGCTGGTATAGAGAAATTCCAGATGGAAAAACCCAACAACTTGACCGACCGGGTAATCGAGCCCAGGACTTTATGCTTAGCAGTAGCTTGCGACTTCTATACCAATGAGGCAGTTACTATGCTAAAAGTTACTATAAATAAAGAAGAAATTAAACGCGAGGATAATTCTTTTACAAGACTTCACACAGTCATCAACGATATGAGAACGGCCATACATGTGTGTGCAACGTAATACTTAGCAAAGGATCACCCTTGTAATTGAGATTCAATAGACCTTTGACTTCTCGACATCACCTCTCGGGCGACCCTAACGTGTTAACGACAAACCAACTTCATTGTTAAACAGAACCGCCAAAAATGAACACGAGCCCGTCTATTCATAACAATCGGTGGCATCATTAGCGTTGTTTTACCGTATAAAGGCTCGTCCCGTCTGCGGGGTTCCTATTAGCAGTTTAATGATCGGCACACGCCGCCGCCGCCGCCGCTCGCATCCCGCGTGAGAGATGGCTCGCACCCGCCCGCCGATAACAATAAAACGACCTATTAACTTTCCACTTTTACGCCTACAAGGGAGCTGAAACCCTTTCCAATGTTTATCATGTTTGTTATTTATTAATGTGTTTGATATTTGTTGTTAATATCAAAGTGGGCATTTTTTTTTTTTGGATGGGAAATCGTCATATGACTTCTCCCGCTCTGGGCGGAGCGGGAGGGCATGTCAGACTTTTACTGACTAAAACCCACCCGTGTTCCTTCAGTTGCCCATGTGCCAGGGGCACGGTATCTCTTTCGAACAATCACGCGACCCCGGGTGGTGGGCATTGCTTTACTTTATAGATTGGCACTAGTTAAGCGATAGACTGCCTGTTCTTCTCGACGGCAGACAAACGCGGGTTTTCTTTTAGGTATGATAATTGGGTTCGTTTCTTAATAATTTCGGGACACACATTAAAATTTAATTGATAGACTTATGGCGATTTTTAGAGGTAGGCACTGCTTATATGCTTATACTAGCTTCTGCCTGCGACTTCGTCCGCGTTAAATTTCTTGTTCCCCCGACCCTTCCCGACGCGTCGAATCGCATACCCGTGCGATTTTCTCCGTTTTTGCAACATTTTACATTACTGCTCCACTCCTCTTGGTTGTAGTGTAATGTTACATAGCCTTCCTCAATAAATAGGCTACCCAACACAAAAAGAATTTTTCAATTCGGACCAGAAGTTCCTGAGATTAGCGCGTTCAATCAAACAAACAAACTCTTCAGCTTTATAATATTAGTATAGATGCAATGCACGCCACTGTAATATCACTGTAAACATTCTTGTATAACAGCCGCACGGGTTAATCGATAAGGTTAAGCAGCGTTTGACACGGTTGGTCCGTGGATGGGTGACCATCTTTACACATCGAGATGACTCCGTGCCACGGACAGCACGTTAAGCCGTTGGTCCCGCCGGCTGTCATTCGTCATTTGACAGTCGTTACGAGTCTTCTGAAGACCGAAAGGCTTACAATCAGTGGGGATAAGGCTAGGCAGATGATGGTCACTGTTAACATTCTAATAGTTAGGATTTTTTAGAGATACCTAAAGTATATGTAGCACTTAATAATTATTTATTTCTTTAGTCGGGATAACTTATGAATCTATTGGGCATTCCTTTGCCAATACCTAACGATGGTAAAATTTGTTGGTAGTTGCTTTTAGTCCCTGTCCTTAGCAGGGGCTGACGGG
This sequence comes from Aporophyla lueneburgensis, assembly GCA_932294355.1. Taxonomy (NCBI): domain Eukaryota; kingdom Metazoa; phylum Arthropoda; class Insecta; order Lepidoptera; family Noctuidae; genus Aporophyla; species Aporophyla lueneburgensis. The sequence goes on along the minus strand of OW028741.1, from coordinate 23,851,851 downwards.
TTAAAGAAGGTAGATAGGAACGGTGTTATTTCTCTAAGCACGAGATGTTTGTTCAGCCGTAGACCTCAAACAGGGCTTGATATACCAGTATTTTTGGGAACCGATACTATTGGTACCGGTACCAAATAAATATTTCCGAAGTAAGAGTGGGAAAACAGATACCAAAAGAGGCTAATAGGCAATAGAAAAATATCTTGAAGGTTGCCAACCGCATGAAATTTCTCGGACAAATATGAGATTTGTGGTTAGGCCCGGGTTGACAATTTGGTACCGGTACCCGTCTGAAACCGGTACGCAAGTACCAAAATGGCAATACCTGCTAAATACCAATACAAAACCTGTACTTTTGGTACCGGTTTTATTCCAAGCCCTGACTGCAAAAGACTTACTCGACATGTTGATTGATATTGATAATAAAATAGATATGGCAAATAACACACAACTATTCTATCTATTAATTTTATTAGGTACCTACACTATCTTCATAAAAGTAACAGACGCGCAAAAATTCCCACGACCATCCATTTCATATCTCAATACCTAGATATTTAATAACCACACAACTAAAATCTTCCCTAACAACTAGTGCGAAATGATACACATCTAGTGCAAATAAATTTCCTTTGCCGCAGAGCCGCATGAGAAAAATCACATGATTAAAAAATAATGAAAAGACGACCAATTAAACAAGCTCGGTAATTGTAGTGAAGGTAATTTGAACTGTAGGAACATCACGTTTGTTCGAGTTCTGGTTAAAAGGACGATGAAACCCTGGACGGCAATACGGACCACAGTAAAAGTTTATGTCGACTATAAAAGTTAAATACGCGGCGCGCTCTCGTGAAACTGTCGTTCTGAACGTAACGCGGAGTTTTTACAACGTAAAAATAAGGATTTTGTTCGCTTGTTTAATGTGTGAGTGGATTGCGAGAAGTTGGAAGTATGACAGTAGAGACAATGATGCTCCTACTCTCATACCAATTTAATTAGTGTCGGCGCAACATGTTTTTTTCTCCCACACATCTCGATTAGTTGTCTTTACGGTAATCACACCCTTTCTAAGCATATCAACTATCGTTTCTTCGGTATCCCCCTACTCTTATAGCCATCGACACTCATACTCAAAACTTTCCCCACGACATTTTCCATATTCCTCCGTATCACGTGCACAGGCCATGACAATCGATTTCCACACAACTTTTCAACTATCGGTGCCACTTTCAGACTTCCTCTTAGGTAATCAATACTTATTTTATCCACCCGTGTTACACCACACATCCCTCCTTACATCAGTAAACTTTTTAATTTTGGATAAGGCTAACATTTAACCACATGAGCGCCTGATCTCTAGTGAATAATATGTGCGGTAAGACGGAGTATGCTTGCCGAATACCGCAAGTTTAAAAATAACACCTCAAAGTCAAGCTTAAATGAGTAGACACAACCTATAAAGGTTATGACTGTAAATAAATAGATTGGTCCTAAAAAGATTTTAGAAAAGAAGTTTACTTCAATAGTATCCGACCGAAAATGGATTTTCAGGCGTAAACGAGAAAGAAGCTTCAGCCGCAAACAACGCCGGAAATTAAAATGATCTATACATTTAAAAAAAAAAAAACAATATTTCCGCTGTATACTGAAATCTTGTTTTTTTATACTTAGGAAGAGAAAGAGCAATTAAGTATAGGCTTTAAAATAAATAAAACACGTCCATACCATTAGAGTTGATTAGAGGATAAAAATGTTCGTGTATTTCTTGTTGTATTGAGTAATTAGGTATATTATATCTAATCAATCTTCGCCTTGGCCGTAGCTTCGGCTTTTAGTCGCAGTCTGTCTAAACTACCTCAAAGGGCATAGCCGGATTAAAATGGGAATTCTACCCCATGGCTTTTTTGACTCATACTTAGAAATTCTCGAATACCGTTTGAGTTAAAGACCTAAAAATTGATGTGAATTATTTTCCTTCGACACTAAATTGACACCCTAAGTATGAGTGAAGAGAAAACGCCATGGGGGCAGAATTCCCATATTAATCCGGCTACGCCCTTTTCCTGTTGAAACGTTTTTTACATTGATTGCCGCTAAGATGATATTGTGACTAAATTTTAAACGCGTAGAAGCGTTTTTTATTTTAAATAAAAAACGTTTAGGAGCCAGATCTTACCAATATTCCATACATCAAGCATGATAAAAGCTTAATTTTCATTAAATTTCATAAAAGATATATTTCCACTTACCGATAGCTCTGGATACAGCAAGTTGTCCGTTGACCCGCCAAGTTCCCCAGTACATGACTGTACCTCCCGAAGATTCTATTCTGTCTCTTTCATCCTGTTAAACATAGACTATTGTAATATTCATATTAATACAGAGGTTTGGTGGGAGAGAGGCTTTTATTTGTAGGCTATTAGAAGCCCACTGCAGGGCAAAGGAGCATCTTCTGCTATTGTCAAATTTTGGCAACGGCTGCCAGTGTTGCAGTGAGTGGCTTAACTTAGCTCAGAAAACTATCTTCGAAATAAAAAGCAGGTTTTTCGATGGTCGATGGATCAATGGACACCTGGGAGTCACGCAATAATCCATTATTTTGAATTGTGTTTAATTAGTCAAGATTTGATTTAATCTTCCAAAGACTTCTGGCTACTCTGTTTGTAATTTTAAGTGAAAAATTTTAAAAGGGGTTTCATATTACTCAGTTACTAGTTTGTGGAGGTTAGATACGCAGTCACTCCATGGAACATGTAGGTGGTACTCAGCTGCATTCGGTTAGGTTTGTTTTTTTTTTTGTCTTGGACGGATATTCCTATTGGATCTCCTCTCTCTCTCTCTCTCAGATGTTTCAGACTCTTAGAAATGACAAGGTAGATTGATTGTTGGCGTTCGGCACACGTTAACACGATACCCCTTGGTATAACTGGTTTTTAGACTTTCGCTCTTCTGACGACCCGTAACAACTGTCAAAGATCCAAGATCGACAGCCAGGACCAATTGCTTAAAGTGCTTTCCGAGGCATGGAGGAGTCTCGTACATAAAGATGAACACCCAGCCTCCGTGGCATGCGTAGCTTATCCTGATCGCTCTAAATCTGAAGCCGAACTCCTTTGAAAAAAGCTAGGAAGACGATAGTCACTTGACGGCTAAAATCAGTTAGTTAGTATGAAATAACCGGATCAACAACCACGTATTTGTCCCTTTGTTATGCATCAGTTACGACTCCACCATTTCCATTTCAGTTTGATTATTGTGTTATTAGGAACTATTTATAGCCAATCAGTTTCTATCCATTTTAATATTTACTTTAATGTCGACGAGATACACCCATCTGCCGTAATGATACTGGGCCCCCAAGCTACAGGGCCCCCTCGAGCCTCGACGTATTATAAAGCAATTTTTTAAATGTCATATAACAACTCAAATACTTCTTGATGAGAGGCCCGTAATGTGTGAATACCAAATGAAAATTAACGTAACTTGGTTATATCTAACAAAGGCTTCAAGTTGGACAAATCTTGCATTCTATAGTAAAATCAGACGCCCTTATTTTCGAGCGCATTTTGCTCACTCTAGCATTCTCTTCGTTAAAATCACAATGACAGCTAGGTTTAACCTTCCGGATCTGGATGCTGTTCTTGTTATTTTGAAATCTCAGATAAATATTTTTTTGCGTTGGCCGTAGTCATGTAAAAGTCCTATTACAAATCTTGATACAGAGCCTATTTAGGTCTAGCTACGCCTCTGGTCAACGGACCGATTTCCAATTACAATTATGAGTAATTCACACTTTAGCGATACACTAGTTTGAACTTACGAGGCCAGACATTAAAGTTCGTTTTATAACTACATAATGCTTGCTATCCTTGTATAATTATTAGGAACATAAAAAACTGAATGACTGTTAACTAGTGTCTTTTAGTGTCACTTACGGCAGTAATCCTAGTAAAATAGTCCTCCCCTATGATTAAAATAACATATTCCTGCAAATTGTGACCAATTGCTTGTACAGTCAACAGCAAAAGTAGATGATCAAAATCAGAAATTCAATACTAATGAACGGAGTTCGCGCCAGAACTGTGTGGCGTCGAAGTGATTCAAAAGTATGTGATTGTAAATTATACCAAACATTTACTACTAGTACAGCTGCCATATATTCGTGAAGTGCTCTCATTAGTATTGAATTTCTGATTTTGATCATCTACTTTTGCTGTTGACTGTACCAGTAACAACTTGCCAATGGGCTAGTTGATAGTTTTTAAGAATCCAATTAGTAGTGTTCCTTACAAGGTTTATTTGACTAAAAACATGATTAATCCAGCGAATTATCTATGTTAACAGAACTCTACTAATTTTACCATCATTACCACTAGATCCGAAAGACGTCCACTGCTTCTCGCATCCATCGCAATTTTTTATAACTCAATTTTATATCGATTGGCAAACGTTTGTGGCAACTCGAGGGTCGTCATACTTTTTTCCCGTCAAATCAGTTGATTATAACAGTGTTGTCTGCACACAAACTTCATTAATTTGCTCTGTCGTATTATTATAGTATGCTGTCTTAATTAACCATGATTTTCAATATAATAGCCTATTATTTATTGTCTGTCAGTGAGTTTCTCTAGCACGAACATTATTTTGGACCGGTCGTTGTGGTATTGCTTTGGGGAGGAGGGGGGTCTATGCCTAGTAATGGACATCTTTCTGCTGAATGATGATAACATCAATCAATCAATGATATTAGTAAATCCATACTAATATTATAAAAGGGGAAGAGTGTTTGTCTGTTTGTCCGTCTTTCACGGCAAAACGGAGCGACGAATTGACGTGATTTTTTAAGTGGAGATAGTTGAAGGGATGGAGAGTGACATAGGCTACTTTTTGTCTCTTTCTCACCCCCCATTTTAGGGAAGTGGGGACTTCCCTAAAATGGGGGGTGGAACGCGCTAATCTCAGGAACTACTGGTTCGAATAGAATTTTTTTTTTTTGAGTCAGGTACCCTATTTAGTTAGTTAGAAGTCGTCAGAAGACCGAAAGTCTGACAATTAGTCTTACCAAGGGGTTTTTCCGTGTGGTGCCGGACGTAAGGAATAGCATCATCCGATTTCTTCCCGTGGCTGTCGTAAAAGGCGACTAAGGAACTTACTAGAGAATGGGCAGCAGCGTTCTCTATGCATTTTACCATCATACTACGATCGTCAACCCGCCTGCCAAGCGTGGCGATTATGGCAAACTCCGCCTATGTCCAGCAGTGGACGTCTTTCTTCTGAAATCATGACGATGATGATGATGGTGATGGAGGTCATATAGGCAGTCGCTCCATGTTAAATACTGGTGTTCAGTTGCATCCGGGTACACTGGAAGCCGACACCAACATAGTTGGGAAAAGGCTAGATAAAGCAGATGATGATTAGCACGTGGTGCGTGTTAAATACCTGCCGGCCCGGCTTGTGCGGGCGCACGAGCTGCATGAGGCGCATGCGCTTGGCCAGCAGCGCCAGCGAGTCGCCGGCCCACGCCGCCAGCAGGCGCCGCCCGCGCACCGCCACCGCCACCGCCGTGCTGCCGCCGCACGCGCGCTGACAACACAACGGATATTACAAAATTGATCTACATAATAGACATCTTAAATCTACTGAACACAACGGTGAGCAGTTGGATCTGCAAGCATGACATTTTTATACAAGAATTTCTTTTATGAAAAAGCAAAAAAGATCCAATCTACAACTTGGTCAAAAATTTGTTAAGTGCACCAAACTGATCATGATCACTAAAAACCACCTAGCTAATAATTGCTTTATTTATCGTAAACGTAAACTTTAGAACCGATGGTATGGCTCTTCTTATTTGTTAATTTTTTTTCAGCATATACAATTCAAACTTCCTGCTTCTTTACTAGTATTTCTAACAGAATATGTTAGTATACCTTCTTCTTCTTGGCGTGTCGATAGCAATCTAAATAGGGTGAGCCCAGAATTTGGCTACGAGCTTAGCATTTTCAGTAGCGTCCATCAACTCCTGTGGCGTGCAAACAACAGGACATGCTGGACAAGATATCAAGTGCCTCATCGTTTGTGGGAAAGCACCACATTTACACTCCAGGGCTGAGTCATCTATGAATCTCCACCTGTACAGGTTTTCTTTACTCCGGCCTACCTGAGTCCGGAGTCTATTTAAAGACTTCCATGAAAGCCAAGGCAATTCGTGTCCAGTTGCGAGATGTTCAGCAGGTGGAACGAATGGGTTTGGTAGGGAAGCGCCTTGTTGCCACAGGTCTAGTCTTTCCTTAGACTGTTCGCCAGTAAGTGGGAGAACACACTACAGAAAGCTGTTGCGGCTTTTCAGTCTTTGTGACACGAGGATGTTGTCGTGCATAGGGTGTCGTGTGTCAGAAACCATCTTGGCTCTTTCAGTTGAGCTTGCCACTGCTCTGCGGATTTTTGGTGGCGCTATTCCAGCCAGTGGATACAGCGCATTTGCACCGGGGTCGGTTTGAGGCACCCGGTAATGATTCGGCACGTTTCATTCAGAGCTGTATCCACTAACTTTGCATGAGCTGAACGACTCCACACAGCGCACGCGAATTCACCTGCAGAGAAAGATAGCGCTAGCCCAGTAGTCCGCAAAACGTCAGGCGAAGCACCCCACTCTGACGAGACAAGTCGTTGTAGGAGATTGTTGCGAGAGTGTACCTTCTGCTTGATGTTCTTGCAGTTTTTACTGAATGTTAAAGACCTGTCCAGAGTAACGCCAAGATATTTTGAGAAGTTGCTGTGCTCAATGGACACCCCACCACAGACTATGTTAAGTTTGCGACCCGCTTCCCTGTTGCGAAGATGGAATACGCAAGACTGCGTTTTGCTCGGATTTGGTTTGAGGGAGTTTGCGTGGTAGTATGACGTTAAGTCACTAAGAGCTTCTGACAAGTGGACCTCGGCGTCTTCAGAGGTGATGGCTTGAGAGGTGAGGGCAAGATCGTCTGCATAGAGGAAGCGGGACGTATTTGGGCTCGATGGTTGGTCGTTCGTGCAAATATTAAAGAGAAGCGGTGCCAAGACACTACCTTGCGGTAGGCTGTTTTTCTGTGCTCTCCAACGACTTTTTTTCCAAAAGAAGATGGACCTGAAAACGGCGGTTGTGGAGAAGTTCTCGGAGAATTCTAACGAATTTGTGATCGCTGATTAAGGTCTCCACCTTCCACATCAATCGTTTGAGGTTGACTGTATCGTAGGCAGTTGACAAGTCGACGAAAACAGCTCCCGTGACTTTACCCATCTCAAAATCATCCTCAATGTGTTGCACAAGTTTGAGGGTCTGATTTGCAATCAGACCAAGATTTGACGGGCCTGAAGCCAGCTTGCTCCGGGATCAATTTTGGGTCAATAACGCTCGTAAGGCGGTTTAGCGGCAGTCTCTCGAATAACTTGTATGTATGGCATAGTAGAGAAATTGGACGGAAGTTTTTTGGGTCGTCTGCTGCGTTGCCTGGCTTGGGTATAGCTATAACCTTTGATTTTCTCCAGAGACGGTGTACCGAAGCTGATTCCAGGCAGTTGTTGTATAGCATCAGTAACCATGACACAGCAACAGGACCAAGCTGTTTGATTTGCTCAACCGAGATGTCGTCTACTCCGGAAGCTTTACCGGACTTAAGACACCTAATCGCTGTGCCGATATCAGTAAGGTTGAAAGGTTTACTAATATCGTCACAAGTACCATCAGGTTTTTGTAGTTAAGGAACCTTATTAGAACGACGTGTTGGTTTGCCGTTAAGAAGCAGTTGGTGAGCTATCTGGTTGGCGGTGACTTGACTCGGCGGTGAGGGTTGAGGGGACTCACTGGTCAGCTTTCTAATTGTACTCCAAGCCTTTTTACTGTTATGAGTCATATTAATGTCAGTTATAGTCTTGATCCACCTCTCTCGTCTGTTTTCGCCAAGTTTTGATAGCAGCATTTCTCCAGCCAGCATGGTTTCTTCCGAGAAAGGGTCAGTGTGATACAGTGATTCATAGGTGTTCAAAAGTTCACTGGACTCAGTCGACAGCCCTGGGATGTAAGAAGTCCTGCAGCCTCTTGGAATGTGTCTTCGGGAAGTAGTTGACACTATCTCAACAAATTGGTCGTAGTTTTGAGGGGTTGGCGGGACATTCAGCAGGGCGTCATCAATCAACCGCGCGAACGATTCCCAGTCAGCCTTTGTGTAGTTAAATCGGCGCTTAAAGGGGACAGTTATAGGTCGGACCACGGGTTCAATGCAACACATAATAGGCATGTGCTGAGTGCGAGGGATAGGCGAACATTGTGAGCTGATAGACGAACTGGTGAAGATTAGATCTGGGTTATATCCGCGTTTCCAGCGGCCACTATTAAAAGATGCCGGTTGTTTAAAGTTATGGATTAGCACCAAATCATTCGTCTCTGCCCATTGCTCAACTGCTTCTCCACTCAAATCCGTGTCATTGTAGCCCCAGTTGGTGCTGCGGCTGTTGAAATCGCCGATTATAACTTTAATTGGTTGGCTGCAGGAGTTCTCTGGCGGAGCGAAATTAAATGTGGTGCCATGTTGATTATAAATCGATGGGATGGTGCAGTTACCAACATCAATGGTGATAATTTCTACGCCATTCTCGTTTAAGCACTTGTGGATAGTATGCTTACGCCAGGAGCAGCAAACACTGCGTTACCGTGCTGGGGTGCAAGAAAGGAGCCTCCCCGAGTGACGTACCAACTGAGCCATTATACGTCCGGCGCACCCTGGGCAGTCAGCGAGTTTCACGTTGATTGGCTAATCCTTTCACCACGGTGGCAATCCAAAGTCCACCTATAAAGCCGGCTTTGTGCGTAGTCTCGATCAACATCGAAGGGTTCTCATGAGGTAAAGCAGAGATTCTTTCCGATATTTATCGCAAAACTCAATGCGACATTCTTTGCGTCCAAGAGACCCATCGAGATGAAACCCAAAGCTGGCCACACATCGCTGGACTAACGCTTATCGCCGTCGCCGAGATCTGTCTGTTAGTATACCATTACTAAAAAAACCGGCCAAGTGCGAGTCGGACTCGCGCACCGAGGGTTCCGTACAAACCTGTAGGTATTCTCGGTTTAAAAATATATTTTTTTTTTAATTTTTATATTTCAGTTGATTGAATGTAAGGTAAATTGCGGTTTACGATTTATGACGTTTTAAAAAAAAACTACTCACTCGATCTCGTTCAAACCAATTTTCGGTGGTAGTTTACATGGTAATGTACATCATATATTTTTTTAAGTTTTATCATTCTCTTATTTTAGAAGTTACGGGGGGGGGGGACACATTTTACCACTTTGGAAGTGTCTCTCGCGCAAACTATTCAGTTTAGAAAAAAATGATAATAGAATCCTCATTACCATTTTTGAAGACCTATTCATAGATACCCCACACGTATGGGTTTGATGAAAAAAACATTTTTGAGTTTCAGTTCTATGTATGGGGAACCCCAAAATTTATTGTTTTTTTTCTATTTTAGTGTGAAAATCTTAATGCGGTTCACAGAATACATCTACTTACCAAGTTTCAACAGCATAGCTCTTATAGTTTCGGAATAAAATGGCTGTGACATACGGACAGACAGACAGACAGACAGACAGACAGACAGACAGACAGACATGACGAATCTATAAGGGTTCCGTTTTTTGCCATTTGGCAACGGAACCCTAATAAAAAACGTGTTAATATTCCACGGACAAAATTTAAAAAAAAAGGTGTGGATTGGATCCTTTTCGCGTAACTACGTCCAATTCATCTGTAGGGGTGAAATAGGGGATGTAGAAGTTCGTCGTTCATGCTGATGAGAAATACAATCAGGCATACGGCATGTATCAGAAGAACTATAGTCAGATTCTGACAATCCATAAATAACGATGATGGGCATTGCAATATTTTGGTACCAGTCATTTTGACGGGGAAACTTATGCGTTTGCGTTCGTGCAAAATAAATGGTCTAAATTGAACTGCCGCGTATTTGTCAACCGTTCTTCAACGTGGCCTCGTCGTTTGATTACATACTTTTTAAATCTGAAATATAATCTCGAATAGATTGTATAACTGTCAAGCCTTTAATAAACTGCTCGATATTATATTTCAGATTAATATTACATACACATTGATACATGTTTCTTTAACTATCAAACAACATGAGTACGTAGTAAGCACTTGAATAAGCTTTTAAGAAGCATTATCATCTACATTTCTAGAATATATGTCATATGTCATCAGACGCAGGTAACAATAACAATATTTATCAGGTACATTTCCGCGTCCCTACGTGACCGCGATAATCTTATTGTAATGCTATTATGTATTCAACAATAAACCGAGCATAGAATAAAACAATAACAAGTGGAAACTAAAGATGCGCGTACGCAGGCAACGTTACATAGACAAAACATTCAATGTCAAGGCTTTTCTGGCCTATTAGTCTAGTAAAGTGACACTGGTGCCGATTCCCTTATTCACAAACTAAACTAAATTTAAGTTCAGTGCATCTTTTTCTTTCTATTTCATTAAGGAAAGGACAGAAGATAAATTTTAGTTTAGTCCTGTCAAATTAATCAGCGCTTGACGTAAATTGACGTAATTTTAGTCGGCAAGTTTTTAATCACGTTAAACTTGTATGGAGTAGTGACAGGCGCTGATTAATTTGACAGGACTAAACTATTTTTTTTCTTTTGTCCTCTTCTTAATGAAATAAAAAGATGCACTGAACTTAAATTTAGTTTAGTTTGTGAACAAGGGAATCGGTACCACTGACTGCTAAGACGGAGGTCGTGGGTTCGAACCCCACCCAGGACAAATATTTGTGTGATGAGCACAATTATTTGTTCTGTGTCTGGGTGTAATTTATCTAAACTAATATTATAAATGCAAAAGTAACTCTGTCTGTCTGTCTGTCTCGCTTTCCTGCTAAAACTACTGAACCGATTGAGTGAAATTTGGTACACAGATAGTTTAGAGCCTGAGAAAGGACATAGGCTACTTTTTATCCCGGTAGTATGTTCCCGCGGGATAATTTCCGACCTCCACGCGGGCGAAGCCACTGGCAAAAGCTAGTCTATAATATGTATGTATTTAGAATATATAAGTATATTTATCAGTTGTCTGGTTGCCATAGTACAAGCCCTGCCTAGTTTGGGATCAGATAACAGTTGGTTGTCCTAAGATATTATTATTATATTTTATCGTAAAACATATATGTAAAAATGGGATTATTTTATATGTACAAAGCTCTAAGGTACTCTGAGGTAACATTTTTTTTAACTTGAACAATAAACTTTTTTTGTAACGAATTGTGGATCAAATTTCTCAGAGTTGACTATAGTAATAGGGAGAAAATTGTGCAGGACCCTGCAATTCATACTTCTACTAACTACTTACTTACTTTGGTGTTAACTTGAGAGCCCTGTCACTCATAACACAAGTTGAATCTTAGCTTGGGTGACTGAGGTTTATAACTCTGTATTAACCTACAATTTATAAGACAAATTGTAAAACTGGAAATAAAGATTATTATTATTATTATTATTATTACTTATGTTGGCGTAGTAAATTATTAGATTTTACCGAGACTTCAAAGCACCATAATAACCGCGACTTCTATTTTTGCTTGCCCGTATAAACGCAGCTAAACAAACTCACTTATTTCTGAGAACTATGAAGACGAGACGTCTTAATCAATTTTATGCAAGTTTTTGCTATGGTTGCATTTCAGCGGAGCCTGTACCGGGTTTTTCAATGGTAGATAGAGGTCATCGAAATTATCGTCGTTTCGTTTCAAGCGTTTAAAATTAATGTACAGACGTAATTTCTTTACCAATTTTGACAATTATGCCACGTAAATTGAAACTTCACTAAGGTTCAAATTATCCAACTTTAACATAGACAAATAGACCAAATGGGATGTTCCATCAATCCACCGTAAAATAGCAACCCTAGGGTACTCGAAAACGGGTATTCATCTATTCACCTCAGACGGGTGGGTAATCGGAACCAAGTACTGCTGGCTCAGTGATAAAAACCCCGACTTCTAGGTCGTGAGTTGCCACCCAGGCGGTTTAATTTGTAATACCTTCATCACCCACCACTGCTCTCACAACGGTGGTAAATCAATTTTCAACCTTAGGCTGAAAAACAATTATGAAGTCGACTATAGCTACTTTCAGTTCATTGAATTGCACGTCACGTAAGCTAATAAAATGAACAAAAAAAATTACGTATTATACGAGACTTGCTAAACCACAAACTGGCATGTATTTTACGTCATACGTCCGGACGGGTATAGGTTACAGCCTAACGATTTTCTTGTGTTCTAATGATTTTGTATTGGTTTCTTTAAGTAGTCTAGTTGACATTACTGGCTGGTATCTTAGTGGTTCTATCTGTTCCAAAAGTCTCTGATATAAATGTAAATAAGTAAATGCATTAGAAACCGTACTTGTGGAGGCCAGTCTGAGGTCTACGAATTGGGTGCTTTGATTTGATTATTTGAATACTGAAACCAGAAATTCTTAATTCATTCGACAAGAGGATTCATTTATAAACTTAAATTTGCGTAGATGATTTTTCAATTAGAATTTAATAATTCAGTATGTTTACACTTGCGTCAGATACTTCTGGAACTGACATTAGTAGTCCCCTTCTTTTACATCTGTACGAATTTTACTTTCCCCTCAACCAGTTTTCTAACCCCGTTAGTTACAAAATCCAGTACTAAGTGATTACCTCCTGATTGCTCTTCCGTATGAACTCGGCATCGGTCCTGAGGAAGGCGTCTCTCATGGCTCGTCGCAGGTCGGTGCTGAAGTGCGGACTTTCCACCACGTACTGATGTAAATGGGCTGCACAGTATGTTGCCGCAGCCGAGCCGGCATGACCATCGTAGACTGCATAGAAACTTGTCGATTCTGTCGTCTGAAAACATCAGTAATCTAATTAATAAAATTCTTTATTCATTCAGGATGAAAGTTTTGAATATTCATCCCCTAAAGGGGTTGAATGGAGATGAAAGTTTGTGTCGATGGGAAATCCCAACGAGCACAGGGCTAGTTTTATTACAAAATTTGAATTTAAACGGATATACCACATCCGTATAAGCTCCGGTAAACCTATAATTTAGCTGATAATTGTATTCAAATCCTGTTTATATTTTGTATTTAGATAGTGCCTATCCAAACAATGTGAAATATGGAAGGTTAAATGTATAGGGACGCGGTATCATCATCTGCCTAGCCTTTTCCCAATTATGTTGGTGTTGGCTTGCAGTCAAACAGGATGCAAACACGGCATCCCTTAGTAAGACTGTCAAACGCAATTCGGTATGCGAAGCTTAAATGTGACATTGTAGAAAGGGAAACTGGGCTTAAGTAAGATGAGCTGATGATATCTGGCTGGAAGTACATACATAAGCAGCAAAGTATTTATTTCAAATAGGCACATAAAAGGCACTTTTGAACGTCAACAGTTACATTAAAATTAGAATTGATTCTAGTCGACCCTTCCAAAGGGTAGATTTGTATGAAGAAGAATGGACGAGAAACTCCACCGTTACTCTTTTGTTAAGCCTATAATGTTCCCATTGCTGGAACTTAGTAGATGTCACATGTCTTCATTTTTTTTATTTATGGACATGCTGGTTTCCTCACGATGTTTTCTTTCACAGTTTTGAGAGCAGTTGTGAAGAAATAATTTACACAAAATAAAGGACTTGTCAGGGTTTGAACCTACAATCTACAACGCGTAACATAACTATTTTCTAAACAATAAACAGGTATGGAAGTAACAATTCTTCATACCAAGTCGTCTACAATGCACCGTACGGTACTATGCCCTATACATACATATACAATCATAAGATACGCCATTCATAAGTAGTAGGAATTCATAAACTTATGCAAAGCGCATTCCAGTTCCCAATATGAAATTACGTACTATAAAATATATCCTTGGATTGTCTTAACGCTATTGTGACTGCTTGTATAGCTGCTTTTATTTATTTATTTTATTGCGTAAGTAAAAAAAAAATACTAAGAAAGCGGACTTAATGTCTGCGGCATTTTTTAGTAGTCAACCAGTAGAGTGATGCAAAGACAAAACAAGGCAAGCGCAACACGAGGGATAGATAACTCAAAAAAGTATAAATACGAATTACATAGAAAGATACATAGATATACATGCAAGGAAAATAAACTTTGACTAGAGGAATAATGATAGGTAGAGGAGAAAACGAACCCAGCCAATTAGCGCTGGGCTGATTCTGCCGACTTCTTACAAATATGCTCACCTGATATTCAGAGGTAGCGCATCCCAAAGAAAGACCGCCTGCACAAAGCAAGAAGAGTGAATGAAACCAAAGCTTATAACTTACATCAATTCCAAAAAGTGCTTCTAAATTCCCTATTTCCACATGTCGGTCTTCCATGACCCGTCGTGAGTTCTTGGTGGCACATGAGACAGTTTTGAGGTCGCGTTGGTCGAGGGGCGGCGGGGGCGGCAAGGTGTCCAACTTCGAGTTGTCCAGATATCGGAGGCAGACATCGTTGACGCGAGCTGTCACTGCTTGCATTAGCCGCAGGGCTATGTACACTGGAATACAAATAATTCATTTGCTAATAATGTAGGCATTAAGATCAAATTTTTATTAATAGGCCCGATAGATTTTACCTATGGCATACGAAATTTGCAAATAATTGGCACTTAAATGAATTAATATTGTTGTAGCAATATCATTTCTAAATGCTCTCACATTAGGTATTTGTTTGAATGTGTGCACGAAAATAACAGTTAGATGGTTGTGAGAACTAGTGTCAAAAGGGTTTTCGATTTGGATAACAACCGGTCTATTGCTAAAATTGCAGTGTTTCTATAGACGGACGAATTGAAAGGCATGAGAATCCGTCCATCCCCGATTTAATCATTTATTCTAAGTTGTTAGCCGGTTGCTTTGTAACATATTTTCCAGCAAAGAGAGGAAAATGTGTAAACACCACGGATATCGATAAACACGTAGTGTTGTTTGAGGAAAGAACTAAGCGCTTTAGTTAAAAAATAATTGTGGTCTGTGTGGAGCCAAAACAAATCAATGTTAACAATTCTAATTTCGCTCATTAGGAAAAAATATACAATTAAATCATATTTATAAATGAATCCAGGACAAAGTTTCGCGCAGGAAAATAGCCAATCGATATAATGCAGGATTGAATATATTCCTGTGCGAATTTCGACCAAAGAGAGTGGTCAAACTGGTTAGAGATGCCCGAAGTGTGGCTTAGCGAGGGCAAAACAACGCTTCTTAATGCCATTCTGTCTACTATTGTGATATTATACAGTTTTGATTAGTCTCATAAAATAATCCTTGACTTAAAATATACAAATTGAAGTCGCTTTTCGTGTCTGTCTGTGTAACTACATTGTTCTTTTAAACTACGCAATGGAATATGATGCCTTTTGCTACACCATTTAGACATTTATTCCAAGAGGTTAGTGTGTAATACATTTATATTAAACTGACATTATAATATCGATACCGGAAATTTCAATTGTCGTAAAGGACAAAACACGAGTTTTCAGTAGAGCCAAAAAACAAAAAAATAAATTGTTTTTGACTTATATCTTTTTCAAACAAAGTACTATATTCATGATGTCAAAAGAAACCCTCCCTATTTTTTCGTGTTCTATCCATAAAAATTAATAAAATAAGCCAAAAATAATTATTGACGAAAATGAGAGTCCTTTACAGCCCAAAAAAAATTAACTGAAGTACTTTACAGCCACGAAACATTGGTTATGATAAAATCAGATGTGTCGTAAAGGACTAATCTTGATTATCATTGGATAGTACAGGTCAATTAAACCGGAGACTAAGGGGGTAAAAGGAACAAAAAACCTAAAGTTTTGAATAGAAATACCTACAATATGTAGTAAAAACAAGTGAAATTAAAATATTTTTTATTTATTATTCAAATATTTAGTAAAAAAGTAGTAAAAATATGATTCTAATAGGAATTCAAAATTTAAACAAAATGTTTTGCGCTATTACGTTATATTTATAATTTTATTGTGTTGTGATGGAAGGTTTTGTTACCAATTTGGACATTTTCCTGTTTGTGGCAAACACCAGTTTTTTTTAACAACCTCAAATATTATTTGAAGTTTTTGCGAATAAAGTTGATTTGTCAAAAATGAAAAGAACGAATTGAAACAATTCTGTCAGACTTATGTGTGCTCGTTGAGGAACAAATGGATCTCGCGTAATCGCACGAGACGTACATTCATCAAAAAGTATGAGACATAGCTGCAAAAGGACATAAAATGGCCTGAGGTCGTGAGGGAAAAGATAACCTATGGTGTTAGTAGAACAGCAACCATGTTCCAGTTCTGACTTCGCTATAAATGAGGGTGCATCAACATCCTGTGGACCGGAAACGTGCAGTGTTGGAACATCAACATCAGTTGTGAGTCCAAGAAAACCATTTGTGAAACTAAGCCCGCTACAGAAGAGTGGAAGAGCTCCTAACGTACAGAACTGAAAGTCATGCTCATGCAGTTGGTTTAAAAGCACAAAATAAGAATGTAGCAGATATCATTAAACTAGTCTCGGAGCATCCCGAAGAAGCTACAAAGATAAAGGAATTGTTAAAGGCATAGAAAACTATGCCCATATATTCTGCTGATAAAGCTATAGGTATTTTGATCTCATTGAAGCTTTCGAAGTGGCAGTATATAACATTAATATATTGTGCAAAAGAAGAAGGAATACCATTGCATCCTTCTTATACAGCTATCCTTGAAGCGAAGAAGAACTGCTATCCGCCAAAAGATGCCACAGAAGTCACGGAAAGAGGGGTTAAAGTAAAACTTCAAGCTATTTTGAACAAAACTGTGGCTAGACTTGGAATATTTTTTCGTGTAGAATCTTCACTGCATGGCAAAGAATGTATATTTATATTCAAGTGGGGTTTTTATGGTGCTTCAGGGCAAAGTTTGTATAAGCAAACTTTGGCAGAGGATGACGATTCTAGCATTTTTATATGTTCGTTTGAGCCCCTGCGCTTAGTTTGTGGCGAAGAAGTGATATGGGAGAATCCAGAGCCATCTTTCACAATGTTCTGCAGACCATTATATTTTAAGTTTTCAAACGAAACAGGTTGAACATAGTTGAAGAACAGGCTACGATTGGAAACGAGATTGAAGACCTGCAGCCTTCTATTATGGGAGGCCATTCTGTTAAGCACTCGATACCTACGACCATGACTGATGGCAAAAACACTTCCCATCTATCAAATACCTCATCTCCGACTTGTGATATATGTAAAGCAACTCCTACGGAAATGAATAAGTTAGAGGTCTTTTTTCGTGTTTGGGAAATCATCAAATGACGTCTCCCGCTCTGGGCGGAGCTGAAGGGCGTGTCATTATAACTCAGCCATAGTCACGGTGATTAACAAATGAGGGACTTAGTAACATCATTTTTTAGTCACTTGTTAATCAGCGTGATTATGACTGATTATGCAATTTTGTAAAAAAAAAGTATTTGATCAATATCGTATTTAATTATTCTCATTAAAAAAGTCATTAATAGGCTATTAACTAACGACAGTACAAGTAAATCGATGCTCAACTTCGTTTGACCATGTCAAAGATTTGAAAAATCACGTATCGAAAATTCAAAAAATTTGGTACGCGCGAAGCGGCACTGAAAGGTATATGAATTTGATGTCACCTTGATCGCCGTATATGGTACAATACCTCTTGTGAGCATCAGCCCTTCAGTTCCATTCAGTTTCAAATAAATTAAATTTAAGTGTTTTCACCTAAACAAAAAAAAAACTTAAAACTTTTTGTTCTCACGCGTGGAGGTTCCATACGTTAATATTACATAAAGGTATGTATACCAGACACATTGCAAACGTCCTTTACGCCCTAATTACGTAAGTTAAAATAAAGCATAGATTTGGTCGTAAGGGTTAAGACTATATCTTTATTATGTGGTTAAGAATGTCGTATAAAAAGTTTAATGCAAAAATGAGGATTACGACCTCTTAAATAATTAAAACATGACTTTACGCTCCCCTATTGAAAATTATTTTTACGATACATCCCAAATAGTATAAAAAATCGCGCTAGAGCTGTTGGAAAGCCAGGTCGTAAGGGGTTTTTTTTTAAAGATAGAATTTTTTTAAATATACCAATCGATAGAGCTTGCGACGCTGATTCCAAATATATATATAACTCATTTTCGGCAAAATGTCCTTTACGACAATTGAAATTTCCGGTATCGATATAGACATTTTGTCAACCGTGCTAAGCAGGGTCGTATCGCTATTTACATAGCTGTCTTTAAGACAATGTAAGTCGAATAATTCTCTTAGAGGCTTTTTAAAATATTTCAACGTTTGCTTGCATCTATGGCTAGTCACGAGATGAACCAACACCTACTTACATAACATTACAGCTCAACAGACGTCTTATGACAAGGAAATAATATTCTTTTCCTCGAGACATGTGAGTACTGTCTTAAAGACTGTGGCTTTTAAGTATATGTTGGGCAAGTATATTACCTATTCACTTTGTCATTTAGAAAAGGTAAGTATCGGCTTGTCGCGTGACATCACAGATATTATCCATACGGTATTCTAATGCAGCGCTAAAACGTTCATTCAAATACGTATTGATATTCCACTAAGCTCCCTTCAACTACTGACATACGTCGAAGCTTTACAAATGAGGTTAATTAAAACAGGAAAACAATGAATGTAAGAGTCAGGATAAACAATGAGTCGAGATTACATTCATGTCTTCGTGCCCTTTCCTGTTATAACATGTTCCTCTATATTCATGTGACCTCTTTCTTCAAGACTACGACCGCCGCACTACAGAGCTGAAGTGCATTTAAAATTAATCGGGCGAATTTCGATTAAATTATATTTAGACTAGAGTTCAGTGGACCGAGTGCCGTCAGTGTAAATGACGTAACACAATAAACACGAGATTGTATGATATCATTATCTACGGTCCTAGTCTAGGTGTCCTGACAATAGTAACATTACACACAACGCGCCTTTCTTTGAGATGGTCACTTCTAATAAATTACGTAAATACAAATAAGATTCTTGCCAAGTGGTTTAGTTCCTAAATCGATACAATTATGGTTATTACGTCGGAGCATCTAAACATTTGATGGATCGTAACATAACCATAATAGAACATAAATGGCTACTGTATATGATGAGGCGGTTTCAGAAACTGGTTTTGGTGAAACATTCGCATAAACTTCATGTACTGGAGTAGGATTTGTGATTGTGGTATACCGTTAGAGAAGAGGCTCACGATTGGCATATTATTATTCCCTTACTAGCTATTCTCTTAGCCTGCTTATCCACCAGAGACGTGCAGCATAGCATAGCGAGGATGTGATAGCTAAGCTACGAAACTAAGGGCAGTTTTTACTAATGCTTAGCTGTGTAACGAAGCGAATAGATGTGCTATGAAGATTTGCCGCCGCCAGGTAGCTGTGCGAGGAAGCACAGGTCGAGCTTATGCGATGCATCGAAAGCAGGGAAGAAACAAAGGCGCGCCTAATGTAGGTACTCTGTTCTGCACGTAGCTACACCACTCGCACATCTATAGCTCCCAGCTATAGGTAGTACCCTTCCATACAATATAAAAACATAGCTTAGTTGAACCCGTTTCCACCAGTGCTATGCTGTGGACCAATAAATATGATGTCAATAGGATATCAAACGCATCCATAGCAACGAAGCAAAACACATCTCTTATTCAATGCATCCTAATAGTCTTTCATAGTCAGTTTAAATACGCGCTGCAAAGAGCCACCCACGAGCTAAATGGAATCTCCTGAAGTAGGACAAGCGAAAGATCGATATCATGTAGGATGTCTATCCATTACTTCGCAGGGGATTCAATCGAACGGAGTAACGCATGAAGCTTCCATAAATAAAGAAGAGAGCGTATCCTACACGGAATAAATTATGGGACGCGTTTATATCTGTCTGTGGCGGATGTTTTCAAGAACTATTAAACCGAAAGGAATTATATTGTTCTTTGGAAATGGAGCGATGATGCAAACGTTACCTTCGAAGGCAAAAGATCTGACTTTATAGTAAGATGAAACTAAAATCCACCGAAACAGTTAAAATATCTTTACATAGAGATACGTTATGAAAGAGCTAGTTTCCAAATAGCACAGATATGGTCATTTTGATTCTGTCGGAAAGGTTAATTATCAATACTTCCATATCGGGCGTTCTAAGAATGGTAGGTGAGGCTAGCATGATGTACAACATACCTGATTCGTCGGATTTGTACCCAAATTCATTGGGTTGTTTCTTCGATGCTACTTGCACCTCGTCAAGTATGATCCGCCGCAGCGGAGTCATCAGTGTCAGCGGACATTGTCTGGAAACAAATTACAACAATATTTAGTGACATATACAAATATTGTGATAATCATATCCTTCACGGCACGGTACATTCGTGTGAATATGGGTCTGGGAATAAAATATATTCACAATCTACACGTGTCTGGAACGTGATACGTTTATCCAGGTACTTTTTTGGTATGGTTGTATATTGGTTACCTGAATGAGGACAGTTAATTTTCAACCTGGAAACACACGCAGACATAATTAAGCATGACTTATCTTCTCTAAATAGTATAAAGTAGCGTTTTCGTGTGACTGTTTAATCATTTAGACAAATTGTTCCGGCAGGTTTATGTGTATAATACATTCCTGTTAACAAGGGCGGATCCAGGGGGTGGGTCATGGGGGTCATGACCCCCCCCTGGGCTGGGTCCACCGTGGACCACTATTTAAAATTGTTAAACATAGGTAATGGTTTTAAGTAAGGATATATATTTTTTTTGTCACAATATAGATTTTATGTAATAGTCTAGTCAACAAGTTCAAAAACGTGAAAAATAGAGATAAAGGTCCTAAAAATATGAGCGATGGCTCATTCGATTCGGAATTACCTATAGAAAAATGTTTTTGAAGGATTTTGGTGCATGTAAAAATTGCAATGGTTATTAACAAAATAAGATGAAAAAAATATAATATTTAGTTTTTTGTTAATAACTCGAAAAATTTCAACATTTAAGCTATTTTGAAAAAAGCTCGTTAAAGAGGAGGAAATTTCCAATAAAAAATCCTAAATCCCGGAACTCTATCTGCATTATTTATAATTTTAATTTGACGTTGAAAATTGGGCTCCACGCGGCTGTTACAGCATGCGCACGCCGCCGCTAAAGAGAGTTCAGCAATATTTTTTTTTTAAAACATAAACTGTAATTTTAAAAATTTGAAAAAATTCTAGTATCTTCTTAACACTTGAAAGAATCGAGCCCTGAAGAAAAAAAAGTTTAATCAGAATTTTTCAAAAAGTTATTCAATTGTTAACTAAAAAAATTTTTCCCAATCTCCATTGGCATAAACAATGGGAAGGTATAAATAATTGGCCTATAAATTTTAAACTTCGTGGAGCCCTTTTGATATATGTACTTTATAAGATTCTGCGATAAATTTTTATAAAAGTTTATTAATTTGTTAATTATGATTTTTTATAACTACTGAAAATTTAAAAATCTAAAAAATGTTGATTTTTTTTTTCAATTAATATTTATCTATGCCTGTTTTCACATTAATTTTTTTTAAGGATTCACGAAAAGTATAGAAAAACGATCTCCGAAATTCAATTAGGGGTGTTAACTTTATTTTTTATTTAATTAACGGGAGATCAGTAGAATCACGGAGTACAGCGGCGGATACGCGTTAAAAATGATTGGGCTTTGGTCTCTTTTTCCTCAAAACATTTTTCTTTTCTCATTTTTTGAAGATGATCCTTTAATTTTTTGAAAAATTCGATCGAGTGAAACAAAAAAACGGCTGGCTGGATTAATTTGGCTCTTTGTACGGTTTAGTGGACATATTGAACTGTAAAAGGCACATTTAACATTATTAGTTTCCTTAATATTTTCGATACAGCGCTTGATTTCCCAAAACATCACTAAAAGCCCTTTTTTGTTGCATTATCAAATTCATGCGACAAAAGGAAGAATTTTTTTTTTTTCGAAAAATCAATGGCTAGTTGTTAAAGGGAATTCATTGAAGTTCTTGAAACCCACCTTTAACTTTCTGTGCGATCATTGGTTGCTGACATATCGATAAATAATCAAATAAAAAAGGATCCTTTTCCATTTGAAGAGAGATATCTCGGCGAAAAGTGGACGTATTAAGGGTCCTAAAAAAATAAATCAAAGCTAAATCAACGAAGTATTTGATTCATATAGTGGTTAAGCAAAAAAAAATGTTTTCCACGCCCGTATACCAAAACAAAATACTCAAAAAAAAAAATTTTTGTTGCTGTTTTTTTGTAAGATTAATCAAAATCCGCTGACTCAATAAAATTTTAAAATCTAATCCAAAAACTAGACACCTGTAGCTACAATTTCTTTTTTTTAAATTTCTTTTACGACCATTTCTCTCGAAGTTACGGCCTGTTGAAAATTGGCCAAAATTTTCGAATTTTATTTTTGATCCCTTATTTTTTTCCAGTAGTGTAAAATATTTAAAAAAAGTAAGTTTCTTTGTAGGTACTAAAAAATACACATAATATGGGTGGGGGGTGGGGGTAGTCTTACACATCACCATGTATCACCAAGGGGGACGGGGGGGCTAAAAAATGCCAAAAACACATCACGTGATTAATGGACGCCCCCTTAGCGGCGGCGCGCGCATGCCGTAACAGCCGCGCGGAGCCCAATTTTCAACGTCAAATTACAATTATAAATAATCGAGATAGAGTTCCGGGAGTTGAGACTTTTTTATTGGAAATTTCTTCTTCTTTAACGAGCTTTTTTCAAAATTGCTTAAAATTTAATATTTTTCGAGTTATTAACAAAAAACGAAATATAATTTTCTTTTCATCTTATTTTGTAAATAACAATTGCAATTTTTTACCTGCACCAAAATCCTTCAAAAACATTTTTCTAGAGGTGATTCCGAATCGAATGAGCCATAGCTCATATTTTTAGGACCTTTGTCTCTACTTTTCACGTTTTTGAACTTGTTGACTAGACTATAAATACCTTCAATATTTAATCAATTCATTTGTGCAGGACGCCGATAGAACGCTTATGTAATAAGATCGTTTATCTAGTAATAAGTATATTATGTATGAAGCACCTATAAGTTAGTTTAAATATAGTTTGATTGTATTCAATTTAGGAACTAAGAAATTTTGTAATCGCGATCTATTCCGGAGTCAGGTTTGCTCAGATCAAAACGTGTCGAAACCTGTCCAAACCTCGAGACGCCCTTGCCTGCCTCTGATTGGTGGACTCGGAGTTGATCGCAAAAACCTAAATATTAATTAGTTATGTTATTGGGTAAACCGAAATTTGATAACTCGGCGCAGTCGGCGCAACTTGCACCTATGTGTATAAAGTATAAATATAGGGTAAGTTAAATTTTAAGTTAGTTGTGAAATCCACGCCATGGGCGACTGATTAAGAAATAAATACGTCTTCAAGTTTTAAAAGTGAGTTTTAATAAGTGAACCAAATAGTAGTTCCTCCAATCCAGCAAACAAATGTGAGGCCTATAAACCTCACATCATTATAAACTATCTTTTGCCCGCGTGGATGTCGGAAATTAACGCAGGTATTTTTCTAAAATAAAAGTAGCCTTAGTTACTCCTTTTTACATCAGCTATCTGCCATTGAAAGTCCCGTCAAAATCGGTCCAGCCATTTCAGAGATGAGCCGGAACAAACAGACAGACAGACAAACATTGTAAAAAATGTTGTTTTCGTATATGTACTGTGTATACATCCAAATACACCTTGTAAAAAGTGGGTATCTTAATATTACAAATAGATTTTATTTATTTGTATTGTATAGATTGATATTTTGTATGATGGCAAACGCATTATTCGGGAACGAACGCATCGAAAAGAATAGTGGCGAACTCCCAAACCCGCCGTTTCTACCCGTTTTTGCCAGACTATAGATACATTAATAAAATAACTACTTTTTACTTTTATGTATGATTATAAAAAATAAATTATATCTTCTTGTGACTTGACCACGACTATGTGACCCCCCCCTGGCACCAAAGCTGGATCCGCCCTTGCCTGTTAAACATACCTATATATAATAAAGAAATTTTGACGTTTTGGCAAGCCAAGAGCTCCATGAGAGCAGGGGTTTTTTTAACCTTTCAATCCTAGTTTATAAATTACTAGTGACCCACTAGTAATTGAAAAGTTAAAAAGCTTACTAGTATTCAGGTAGATGAATAAGATTCCACTAAGCAATGAAAAGAAAGAAAGAAAATACGTTTATTGAAGGCCTGAGAACAAGAACAAGAACAAGAATATGTTTTCGCACTACTAACATTCTGCGCTTCACATCATTGCTGAGGTCTTTCTCTCCCGACCTAATACTAGGGGATTGCGGTGAAGATGGATATCTTAGAAAGTGACGAGCTGATAATTACGAAATGTCTTCAGGATTGGCGTTTAAGGGCAACAAAAGTTGAGCCAATTTATAGTAGAGTAATTCTTAAAACTTGTGAATAATTGGTACAACATGAAGGCAACGTAAGTTAATGAGGGCAATTTAAAGCATTTCGCATAAACTGATCAACTAGAGCCTCAACTCCCAACTACAGGATTCCTTTGAATTCGTTTAGTTTGCAGTACTTACTGAGTATGACAAAGCAAACAAAGGTACGGTAGACGGACAAACTTCGCAAACAAACCTTGGGTAATCTCAAGATACTGGCATCACAAATCTAACAAAAACAATAACACCGAATGCGACAAACTGATACCGCTATCATTTCGTACGATAAAAGAAAAACTAGTTTATATTCAGTAAATTGCTTCATACTGCAGCAAAAAATTTACGTTATACAATAGGCTTTTATTCAGCTAGATGAATATCCGGGAAGCCAAAAATGGCCGAAAGTGCTAACAGCTGTGAGAGGTAAAAAACAGCCGCTAAATGCGTAACACTCCTATTCGGTCATTGAGAGCATATTATCATGTCTACATCTCTGTTGCTACTTCAAAGCTTTACAAGGATTTGAATTTTGTAATTAGACTTAGTATTTCTAAGATTGACAAGCCGACAAAATTTTCATGCGACAAATCTGATCTTTGCCGGTGGTTTGGTGATTTGATAGATGGTTTTTCAGATGGACTGATGACCTCAAAAATGTGGCTGGGACCGACTGGATAGGAAGGCGGAGGACAGGGTGCTGTGGCGCAGCATGCGAGAGGCCTATATACGGCAGTGGACTGCGATAGGCTGAGTTTATAGGTGTTTTATTACCTTCATTTTATCAATAAATTCGTTGTCTTCATACCACGTAGAATTGCAATGACTAAATGAGAATTTTACGGCGAGGTAACCAAAATCTGCCGTAAACCTTTTTTTTGGGATAAGTGGTCGGCAGTGGCTTCATCACATCCAAGAGGACCAAGCTGGTTCGAACCAACTATTATTCTTAATTATTTCAGTGTTACGTTAGTTTAGGTAGTAGTTGAATTCTACGTTATAAGCCTTAGTGTTTTTTTAAGGCCAATTAGTTAAATTTAATATTAGATAACGCAGTAGGGACATTTCAGGATTCTAACACAAAAAGTAAAACTTTACACTAGTGTTAAATAAAGTCTGGTTACTGGATTTTACATTTGCGTTGCAGATACTTGAACGGATTTTTCACACTGTCAAATTATGAAGTTTTTAATTTGACCCTGTATTACCTAATCAGAATGTTACATACATTGATATACAACGCTACATATAAGTAACTATTTATAGCGTGCTAATTTAATTTGGAAAGGTGTTTTGAAGTGCAGAAACCATTATGTCTAGCAATGCAACCCACTCTTCCACTTTTAGGCGAGACCACGCATACATTTATTATTCATGCTCCTCAAAAGCTATTCTTGAAAAACAACGTTATATTGTAATCTACGATAGGCCACTCAGAAATTATTGCGAAAAAAAGTTTTTTTGTATGAGAGACTGGCCAGTTATATACTATTATAAAAATAATGATTATTTATAAGTAAAAATAGGTACGTTCCAATTACAAAATTTCCCTCCACATTTTTTGCGAGCTAATTAAATTATTGTGTCTCATTGGAAAATGGATTTGCGCCGGGAACATTTTCGCGCTATAATTTTTTACGATTTCAATTGTAGCCTGAAAACGGACGTATCATACGATAGACTTCAAATTGCATTCATGGATGAAGGCCCTTCCAAGGCAACTGTGTATCGTTGGTATAACGAATTCAAACGTGGTCGACTAACTTTGGGGGATGAAGAAAGAAGTGGTCGCCCTTTGACGGCTGTTACGGAGGAAAACGTGCTGGCAGTGAAAAAATTATTCCAAGACAATAGGCGAATTATGTATCAGGAGATTCAACACATACTGCAGATTGGATCGGGAAGCCTTCACGAGATTCTACAGGTGCATCTTCACGTGAGGAGGATAGTTTCACGCTGGGTGCCGCACAACCTCACCGATGCTCAGAAGCAGGCCCGGGTGGAATGGTGCCGTGATATGATAAACAAATTTGAAGCAAGCTCGTCTCGGCGTGTTTACGACATTATTACAGGTGATGAGTCCTGGATTTATCAATACGATCCAGAAACGAAGCGCCAGTCGACGGTTTGGGTGTTTCAAAACGAATCAATGCCTACCAAAGTGATGCGATCTAGAAGCGGGGGGAAGATTTTGATCGCGAGCTTTTTCAATTTGACTGGCTACTTGGTGTCAATCCTTTTACGGAACCAAAGAAGCATCAACGCCGAATGGTATACTACCAAATGCTTGGCAGAAGTTTTCTCTGTTGTGAGCAACAAGCGACCAAACACAGGGCTCCGCGGGCTACTGCTCCACCACGACAACGCGCCCATGCACACCGCGCTCAAAACGAGGGACTTCTTGGACAGCACGCCGCCGCCGGTCAAACTTCTGGGTCACAGCTCCTTACAGCCCTGACCTAGCACCGTGTGACTTCTTTTTATTCCCAAAAAATAAAAATCAGCTCAAAAGGATACAATTTTCGTCGCCGGAAGATGCGCTGTCAGCGTTCGAGCAGGCTGTAAACGATGTGTCTGCGGCGGACTGGAAAAAGTGTTTCGAAAACTGGTTCAGACGCATGAAACTTTGCATAGAGGCTAGTGGAGAGTATTTTGAAAAGATTTAATAAAAAAATATTTACCTATAGAACACTTTTTTTTATTTTCGCAAAACTTTCTGAGTGTCCTACGTATGTAATTTATCTCGGGTAACTAAATCAATATTTATAAAACAGGTGAAGCTTATAGGAAGGTACATAATAAAAATAATACATGAGTGTACTTGCCTAGTTTACAATTGAATGATGTTGATAAGATAAAAATGTTTTCTCTGTACCCGTAGGCGTAGTGGGCAACCTTCAACTGCTTATTATTTATTATTTCAACCTCCACTATGCTTTCACACAATAGGTTCTCTCGTTTATGACTCCATATTGAAGTCATACGAGAGTTAAAATAGCATTTAAGTCATTGCATGTAGTGCCGTGTGGTACTCGCTAAGAATAGAGCAACGAATCTTCTCTTCCGTGGGTGGCGCAAGAAAGAGGCCAAGGCGACTTAGGAATTCAGGTAGACAGGCAGGCCGAAACAGCGTCCTTCTTAACTTTGCGAAAACCTGTTTTTCTTGAAGATTGCGGAGTATAGACGTACGTCGGGCAGCAATAGTTCCTCTCACGAAAATATTGAATCTTGCCGGGATAAAGTGAGATGAGAATGGTCAATTGGTGGAATAATGCATTAAATGCTATTCTATATGGAACTACGGGCGCCCGCCGGTACACTGAGAAAAATGTCATTTTGGCATAATCTTAAAATATCGTGACGTTGGTTTAAAATAGATGCGTTGTCTTATAATATGTTGATAATAAGTAAATATTACGCTAGAACTGAAATGTGTTAAGATGGAATCGAATTTTTTGGGTAAATAATGCAATATTATGATACTTGTCATCGTAAAAATTTGTAATTATGAAATAACATTGTCTTCTTCAAATAATAACACAATGTAATAGAAAATGGTCCACTGTCCCATAAATTAGTATGATAATTATAAATAAGATTCTAATTAAAAAACACAATGACAGTCACCGTAATATAAATAGATTTCATAGTTTAATATGAAGAAGTATCTCTAAAAATACGATGACCTCCCCCTAATGTACTATATTAAATTATAATGCTTTAAACTTATATTTTTAAAGTAAGCATCATTTTTAGGGTTCCGTTGCCAAATGGCAAAAAACGGAACCCTTATAGATTCGTCATGTCTGTCTGTCTGTCTGTCTGTCTGTCTGTCTGTCTGTCTGTCTGTCTGTCTGTCCGTCCGTATGTCACAGCCATTTTGTTCCGAAACTATAAGAGCTATGCTGTTGAAACTTGGTAAGTAGGTGTATTCTGTGAACCGCATTAAGATTTTCACACTAAAATAGAAAAAAAAACAATAAATTTTGGGGTTCCCCATACATAGAACTGAAACTCAAAAATGCTTTTTTTCATCAAACCCATACGTGTGGGGTATCTATGAATAGGTCTTCAAAAATGGTAATGAGGTTTCTATTATCATTTTTTTCTAAACTGAATAGTTTGCGCGAGAGACACTTCCAAAGTGGTAAAATGTGTGTCCCCCCCCCCGTAACTTCTAAAATAAGAGAATGACAAAACTAAAAAAAATATATGATGTACATTACCATGTAAACTACCAACGAAAATTGGTTTGAACGAGATCGAGTGAGTAGTTTTTTTTTAAAACGTCATAAATCGTAAACCGCAATTTACCTTACATTCAATCAACTGAAATATAAAAATTAAAAAATATTTATATTTTTAAACCGAAAATACCTACAGGTTTGTACGGAACCCTCGGTGCGCGAGTCCGACTCGCACTTGGCCGGTTTTTTAATATTACAGTCATATTATTTTATGTGAATCCTATGATAATACGATTAAATAATCTCATATTTTTAGAGTAAGCATCAAAGTTCAATAATATAGTCATATTATTTTATGTGTATCCTACTAAATTATTATTACAGAGACCCATTTATGAGTAGCATTTGAATGATGTCCTACAAATTTAAGGTGACGGCATTATATAATGAGGTCTCCCTCTCTCACTTCATTCCGCCGCCGCGCCATTTCGGTCGGCCATTTGTATTTCACCGCTACAGCCGGCAAGTCACGACTCACGACTCGTTTAATTAATAGCAATAACAATTCCATTAGTGCCAGTGAACGTGTTTGATCAGTGCAAAAATGGATATGGCTACGCGTGATCTTTTGAAGAAGTGGAATTTGGAACGCTACATCGATCGTTTTGAAAGTAAGTTGACAAACCTACCTAGTAAGTTGCTAGCATGAGCTCACACATTACATTCACACATTCTAATTTCTAGCAAGAATAGGGTCAGAGTGTCGTCTTAGAGGCACTATGAAAATATACTTAAAAAAATTTCGCGACCAATTTCAAGGTCACAGTTCTAACATAACCTTACCTATGGATCCCTTCGACATCGTTTTTACGACAAACGGTTGGTCGGAGACAAAAAACACCCAGACACTTTTAGCCTTTCTAGGTGTTACATACTATAGAATCGAGAAAATAAACGATTTGCGAAAATAACACTTTTTTGGCCGCTGTACACTCCAACCAAGAATAGTCTTGTCGTATGGTACCTACCCACCTACCTAGATATACGTTCATATTTATATTATACACTAGATTCGATGTGCAACTGCAACCCAAAAAAAAACAAATAGGTAGAGTGCGTCTAAACTAAAATGACGCGCCCCACTACCGCATTTACCGTAGTGTACGTATACAAATTTAAGTAGTGGGGCGCGTCATTTCAGCTTAGACGAGCTCTACCAACCTACATTTTATAAAGTCGATGCGACGTAGTGCATTTCACAGCTGCAATCAGGGCGCTGTTAAATTTACCTTTTTTTTTTCAGCTGAAAGAATTGATATCGCAACAATGCAGATGCTTAGTAAACAAGACATACATAGTATGTTCCCTCAAATAGGGGACAGACTCCGGTTTGAAGCAGCTCTGGCCATGTTAAAAAGCGACCAACCAAAAGATATGGTTTGTTTTCATGTTAAATTGTATTTCAAAAAAGTAAATTTTGTTTTAAACTTTTTGCTTACACATGCCCTGCGTCGCTTAAATGCACATTCTCCTACTTGCATGTAGGTAGGTAGGTACCTACTTATTAACTTTTATTATTTTAAAGTCTTCTTAAGATACCTAACAATTTAACCGGTGCAGTATTTATTTAAAAAGTGGAATAAAATCATAACTTTTCATCAGTCTTGTTAGTTTACCAACTAAGTACATTATTATTACCTTTTTAAATTTCTTGTTAAATTTCAGGATAACTCCTACAATTCATCACTCTTTGAAGAGGTCCTGAGGAATGACTTGTTAACTAGTCTACCTTGTAACTTAGAGCCTCTGCCACCGTGTGAAGGACTGCAAAGCTCAATCCTCAACCAAGACTGCGAAGCAGGACTTAACCAGGAAAATTTGGTAAGTTCTGCAAAATTGTAGAAAAGTACTCGTACTTACTGTTTTTTGGTTCAAGAGCAATATGTATTAATTTGTAATTACATCCATACTAATATTATAAATGCGAAAGTAAGTTTGTCTGTCTATCTGTCGGCTGGGGCAGGACCTTTTCACATTTTCATACCTAAGACACTGAACCGATGCAAAATTTGGTATAGACATTCTTTGAGACCAGGATCAGCCCTGATCTTGATCGATTAGTTTTTATCAGGGCCGGATCAAGGGACGAGGGCAGGACCGTTCACACCTGCAATGCTGAACCGATTACTAGTAAAAAAATATAACACTTCCCTTGAGTTATCTCCGGCTAGGGCTAGCTATAGCCTGTTAGTTAACGGTCGCACTCGGACACATTTAGTGATTATTTCAACGATTATTGAGGTTAATTGACCGTACATACTCATATTATCACACCTTTTTGTTACATGTACTATTATAACATTGTCTCAAAGTAAATATTATTTTAGGATGGTGACATACTGGTGATACCACTGGACTCGTCGTCGTCAGTGGGTGAAGCAGTTAGACAAGAGTCCACCGGGAGCAATTTAGTAAGTTATTGCCTATTATCCTGTACTTTTGATAAGGAATTTAAATTGACATTCAATATTGTTAACCCCCGGCGTAAACAGATAAGTTTAACGTCTGTACCTGTCCTGTCCTGTATGTGTGTACGGACGGCCGTTTAGGAGCTATACTATATGTCACAAAGATCAGTAATATATTTGGAGTTGGTGACAGCTATAACTAACAACTAAATGCATGATGCCTAGACTGGCACCGACTCCAACTGATCATTATACTGAATGGAAGGTAGGTATTGAACCTGTATTTTCAACATTTTAGTGACATTTTTTTTTAACTTTTACCTTGCATATTTAGTTTGTAATGCCATACTTATACTATTTGTGTTTCAGGTGAATACCATACTGAATTCATCAGTCGAGGGAAAACAAATAATAGCAATTGGGCAGAAAACGGGCACCTTACCCTCAAACGTGCGTGGGCGTTTATGCAAGCTGCTTATGGAGAAGCTCATTACGGCCGAAAACCCGGTACTTCTGACAGATTCGCAGCTGCTTGCTCTATCCTACGACATTGGCAGATTATTTAAAGAGGAGTCACCACCCCTATACTACGCGCCGTACCTGCCGGCTGATGCTTACCAGGCTAAGCGCAATATCTCTGGCTGGTTAGTCACCGCCAGAAGGGCTCGACGGCAGCATTTAGTTTCGTTGGGCCTTATTGAAAAGCCCAAGTCACGTTCTCGCTCCAAGTCCAGTCCTAGGCTAGACACCCCTCCACTCGCTGGAATCGACCTGACCGGACTTAAAGAAGGTAACTCCTTTTCAAGAAATTTTATGTTTTCAGATTGAATTAAATTATCAAGAACAAAATTATTGAGAAAAATATCTGAATTAGTATAAATTTTCGTTACAAATTACAAAATATCTGAATCTAAGAACCGTTATTGTCATTGTACTAATTATTAATCGTTTTAATTTTTGTGTGCAGGTGAAGTGGAGGACGTAGCGTCAGCATTAGAGCAGCTGTCAAGTCCTTCAGCTGGTCCGTGGCAGGAGGTCAGTGCCCTGTGGCGGGAGACGGTGCGAGCTCGCCTCCGGTACTTGTACTACGAGGAAGGGACATTACAGGAGTACTTCAATAAGTATCCTATCCTGAAGTCAAGTGATGGATGGCGACTCCTGACTCATGACTACGAAGCACTGTTCCCTGATAAATCCGGGGGCCTCGACGCCTTGGATGCTTCATCGGAAAACATACTAAAAGCTGCTCAGCAGAAGCTTAACACCACAAAGGACTCGTTTCTTCGTCGAAAAATAGCTGATACATTGGCAATTTGTGACGGTAAGGAAATGATTCTGTTATATAGTTCTAGGTGCTCGACCTCCCTGGGTCGGTGAACCCGTTATAAAATATATAGACAAAAAAGAATTTAAAAATTATCTAACATGGTGCAGTCATTCAGAAGTAACGGGCGGGCGGACACACATTTCGGCAATTCATTTTTACTTATATAGATAGATTTTATTTTGTTCTGATACTTTTCCCTATTTGCTCAGTTAATGATGATGTGTTGTGTCAAATATACTATTATTATTTTCTTTCCAGATGAACAACCGGAGACAAAATTAATAGCAGCGATATTGCTACTCGGCTGTCTCTTTAATATTCCTCCTGCCCGTCGATCTAGAAAAGACTGGCAAGCTTCACGAGCGGAGATATTGGATGGATTTGTGACCATCGTGGATGATGACGCAGACGTGCAAGTGGTAATTGAGGAGCGTCGCCAAAAGCTTCAAAACCTAGGTATTAGCCTCCAACCATTTATAATTTGGTGCCGCCAGTCAGGTGTCTCCTTCACAGTATGTGACAATACGTTTTACAAGTTCACAACACTAACTGAGGCTGTTGATGTGACTTTTAAAATATTTCATGCTACTGCGGCTAAATATCCTACTGAAAGCTATAACATTTGGCTTATTATCCAAATTGGTTTTTACAAAGTCAAAACATCGTACGATCGTATGTCACAATCTGTGAAGGAGATATTAGTTACTCTCGGAGTCACAATTTAAATTAAGATGAAGTGTCACAGTTGTAAAAGGACTTTTCCCACGTTTTCTTCACTTATTACCCACATAAGGAAAGAATGTGAAAAAATTGATATTACTGGAGTTTATAAATGTGGTGAAGACGCATGCTACCGGTATTTCACGGACGTTAGACAATTTAGAAAACATGTTAACTTAAAACATTTGAATAAAGTAAACACTCGTTATTTGCCATCCACCTCAAACGAGGCTTGCGTAGTTCCTATGTGTGAAACAGAGACTACCAAAGTAGCAACTGAGCACATATACATTGAAGCTGATAGTGAACCGGAAGTCCTTGATAATGCTGATAGTATTATTCATAAAGAAGTTTTGAAATTTATTTCAACGCTCTATGTAAATCCCTCTGTATCTCGATCGTCTGTACAAGCTATGGTTAGTCATTTGCAAACCCTTCTTGACAATATCGCACCGTCTTTAATGTCCGTATTCGGCCCTGTGCTAGCTGATGAGGAAAGCATGTCTGGAAGCGAAATTAATAAACGACTTCATAAGTTCAACACAGCTTTGAAGGGCATCTTTTTTCCGTTTCGTTCAGAATATTTGAGATTCCGAGAATTGAATTTATTAGGTTCTTTTATACCACCACATGAAGTAATCGTTGGTTATTGTCCTGACATTTCACAAAGGAGTAACACTTTAACATTACACACCAAGCCACGTACAATGCAAGTAATTCAACTTCGCCAGGTTTTGAAGAATTTTTTTTCCATTGACACTATTTGGAAAGATGTAACGGATTATTTGAACCACCTAAGGGGTAATTTAATAATCCGTGAAGAAAATCCGATGAGGCCAATGTGTCTAGAAAATGTAATGCAGGGATCTGTATGGCTGGCAATGTGTACACCGCAGGCGTCGGACATTATTCTTCCTTTAGTAGTATACTATGATGATTTTGAAATTGGAAATCCTTTGGGGAGCCACGCTGGGGTGCATAAGCTTGGTGGTGTATACGTTTCCTTGCCAGCACTCCCACCACATTTATTTTCATTGTTGAATAACATTTTGCTGTTAGCTATTTGCCATTCTGCTGACAAAACTAAATATGGAAACAAAGCTATTTTTGACCCTGTTATTGAGGAATTGAATTACTTGCAAAACAAAGGAATTTTTATAGAAAATATTTTTTTAAAGGAACCGTAAAATTGAAGGTTGTTGCTATAACTGGCGATAATTTAGGCCTGAATTCAATTCTCGGGTTTACTGAAAGTTTTTCAGCTAACAAGTGTTGCAGAATCTGTAACATTGACAAGAAAGGTTTGCAAACTGCTCTATATGAAAACAGTAACTTGCTTAGAAATATGACTTCATACCACGCTCAATTGCAAGAAAACGATACACCTAACACGGGCATTAAAGAATCATGCTGTTGGCTTAAGGTGACAGGATTTGATTTATTTCAAAATGTAGCAGTAGACCCAATGCATGATATATTAGAAGGTGTAGCTCGTTATGTAATGACCTTTGTCATAAACCACTTCCTTGCCGAAGGTCTTTTAAAGATCTCAGTATTGCAACAAAGAATAATTTCATTTGATTATGGACCAGATAGGAATTCAAAACCAAGTAATTGTTTAGTTGTCCAAGGTTCGAAAGTAAAATTGAAAACTTCAGCATCAGAAATGCTTACCCTTATTAGATACTTCAGCCTAATAGCCGGGTTTTACATTCCTTTAGAAAATAAAGTATGGAAATTATACATTATGTTGCGGCAAATCACCGACAGGTTATTAAGTCATAGGGTCTTCAGTGACACCAATATTCA
Source organism: Aporophyla lueneburgensis (assembly GCA_932294355.1). NCBI lineage: Eukaryota > Metazoa > Arthropoda > Insecta > Lepidoptera > Noctuidae > Aporophyla > Aporophyla lueneburgensis. The sequence goes on along the minus strand of OW028741.1, from coordinate 23,816,728 downwards.
ACTCCGGGTTATAATAGCAGAATTTAATCAATTGTACACGGAGCTAACAAAATCACCCCTGCAGCCAAAGTTTCATTTTCTGACTCATTATCCTACCATGCTAATGAAGTTCGGCCCCGTACGTAACATGTGGGCTATGCGTTTTGAAGCCAAGCACAGGGTATCTAAGTTAGTGGCTAGATCATCTTTTAATCGAGTCAATGTTTGCAAGACTCTAGCAATAAAATGTCAACTTATGCTCAATGACTTGTTTGTGAAAAATACAATACCTACAACAAAAATACTAGGAAAAAAATCTGCATTAAATTCAGGAGACACTGTCAAGTTTTCTCTCGGCACTGGCGTTGTCCTCAAATATTCGGTTACTTCCGCTACAATAGCTGGTGTTATATGGCAGCGGAACTCTATTGTTACTGTAGATATAGATGATGAACAATTCTTACCCACTTTTGGCCAAATTGATGCAATTTTGGTGACAGATACTGAAGAAGTTTTTTTCCGTTGCTGTATGTTTGAAACTATTGAATTTAATTCTCATTACAATTCTTATGAAGTTAAACGTGGTAATGATTATCTGTGCTTTCCTTGCCAAAATGCCGTTTCTCCGTGTCCTAACACGCTCACTCTAATGCGAGGTAACACGTCATATATTACAAGTAGATGGTACCTAGAGTAAAAATTTCAAAATTCTGTAGGTATTCTAACGGCTTACGGTCGCTGCTATAATACCTTGAAAATGCGCAAACGAGTTAACTCGTTTGCTCATTTTTAAGGTGTTTTTATTTTGAATCCAGTAATATCAATTTTTTTTGGAAACGTTTACATAATTATTAATTATGTACTTATACCGTACGCGGCGTTGCTAGTTTGAGGCACTGCAGAGTCCAAGGGCAGTTATTTTTTTATAGCAGAGTGCGCTCAACTAGTAATCTACCCTTAGTTACGGTATTTATCGGATATCCCTTTAGGATATCCTATAAAGACGGCCCGATAACGGTGTCCGCATAAAGTAATGGTATGAGCCAGCACCAATAGCTGGTTTAAGGTGAACGCACACTTATCAGAGCCGAAGGAGGCGAAGGAATCAAATTTTAGAATTACTTAAATGAAGTCCAATGTAACTTCGCACACTTATCCGCACCGAATCGTACGACCTTATTCGTCCGATTCGGTAAGTGTGCGAGGTTCCATAGGATTTCATACAAGTAATTCTAAAATTCGATTCTTTCGCCTCCTTCGGCTCTGAAAAGTGTGCGTTCACCTTTAGTAATAGATTTTAAAGTAAAGTATTTGTATGAGGGATAGATTAGTCTCATCGGAGTGTTTATAGTAGCACTTTACTTGAAAATAGATATTTACTATAATAATATAACCAATTTATTGTATGCAGCTTTAAGGTGAAAGCGTCAGGGTAGCCCGCGAAATTCAAATTTTCTTACGTTTTTTGCAATTTGCAGGCCAGTGCTAGGTTTTGATTGAAATGTTAGACGCGGGTGTAAGACGTATGTAGTACAACTTATGTACTTACACCCGCGTGCAACATTTAATTAACATACAACCTAGCACTGGCCTGCAAATTGCAAAAAACGGCTACCCTGAAGCAATCACCTTAAGGGCAAAAATGTTTTAGTTATAGGTACATTAATGTAAAGTTTGTTATTTTTTGTAAATTAAATTTCTACTCGTCTCAACCTTTATTTTAATTTGTAAAAACTAGAATTATTGAACATAATGTATATAATGATTCTTTATAATGACCGACAAATAGATACTGTAATCATTAAGGCGAGGATGTTTCTAAACAAAACAGTCTTCTTTTATACTGAATATAAATGTTTAGAGTATATAATAATTATTCATTCATACTATGGAAATAAAAATACCATTCAATTTTCTGTTTAATTTATACATACATCCCTTTTCACCTTCTTACCATTCTTGCCAAGGTACTTTTTTCTATTTTTTTTACTTACTCTCCATTTTTTTAAGGTTCAAGTTTAGGGTTCTTCAGTTTTTTTTAATGTTGAGCTCACACCTAATAATATTTAAAAGGAAAGAACCAATATTGGATACTTAAAAATAAGGGGATCATGTAAGTCCAGTGGCGCCCTCAATTATAGGAGGATTGTGATTTCTAATAATCCAAACAATTTCTGTGTAATCCACCAGTATTTAGTTGTAGTCCTACTGATGGAGAATGAGTAGAACTACAACTAATCACTGGTGTATTATAGAGATATTAATTGGTTTATTAAAAAACACAATCCTCCTATTGAGGGCGACCTCCGTAAGATAATAGGCTATAACCAGAGATATGAGGAAATAGTAGGAAAAGTAAGAGGACCTAACCTAAAATACGAGGAGGTTACCGAAAAATAGTAGGAAAAATAATAGGATATAACTGGATATATGAGGAAGGCACCGAAAAATAGTAGGAAAAATTGTATGACATAACTGAATATGTGAGGAAGTCACCGAAAAATAGTAGGAAAAATAATAGGATATAACTGGATATATGAGGAAGGCACCGAAAAATAGTAGGAAAAATTGTATGATATAACTGAATATGTGAGGAAGTCACCGAAAAATAGTAGGAAAAATAATAGGATATAACTGGATATATAAGGAAGGCACCGAAAAATAGTTGGAAAAATTGTATGACATAACTGAATATGTGAGGAAGTCACCGAAAAATTGTAGGAAAACTAATAGGATATAACTGGATATATGAGGAAGGCATCGAAAAATAGTAGGTAACTAAAACTAAATCCATGGTGACACATCATCTTAAATACTGTTATCATCAACATCAGTATTATCATCGTTCTTTTTGGTGAATCACTATGCTCCGTCCTTTGAGTGAATTCATCATACTTTAAGCTGAATTCACCTCTTTTATGATTGTCAGTTTTCTCAGTGTAGCGGGATGCAAGAGGGTTCAAAAACATTCAAAGCTCGCTTCGTGGAGTTGTAGATGCACCCCCTGAAAATAAACTTGCCGGCGCCAATGGAACCTGCTGCATAGAGTGGAAATCCCCTGAAAACCCGCTCGAGTGAATAATTAAAACACAACATTGTAAAACGTGAAAGTGCTAGAAAACAGACTAGCAACAACCGCTCTGTTAGTTCAGCCAAAAGATATACATTTTACAGTATACAAAATAGCAGAATATTGGATCAATGAAAACAGTTGTAAACAAACCAGCGGACATTCACATCGCTGGAACATATGTTAGTTCCCTCGGTTTGGTTGCCGTTGTAGTTATAAAATAAAATGCGGACGTATACGTCTGTCTGTACAATACATAAAGAGTTCGGTGACCCCGTTCTTAAACCAAAGGAATGTATGTACATACATTCTCTCCGAGTTGACATAATATTTCAGACATAACTGTCGTCATACTAAATACTGTAGATCATGTTTGTTTATTCAGAAGGACGTGGTGCGACTTTGGCTTGTGTTGGTGGTTCCTTGTCATTGCAGTTAGATAAAACATAAATAAAATAGATGTAATAACAGAAATGTTTGTAAAATGTTTTAATATAAAAAGTGTAAAAAGTGTCGATTTCAATGTGAATATGAAATGTTCACTTGTTTTTAACATGATATTTAATATACTTTGGCAAATATCACGTGGTAGAACTGTTGACACATCTATTACGTTTCTTATTTATTTGTTTGATATTATTAGATGTCGTGAATTTCAGATGTTTTGAAAAGCTAAAACCACTATTCAGGATTCCCGTACGGACTCGCCTCTACATTGCTGTCTTGCATATTTACGTAACAACATTTACAAATTATTTCTTTTCTAGCTTTTGCCCGCGGCTTCGCCCGCGTGTATGTTGGAAATTATCGCAAGAGGACTTACTACCGCGGTAAGAATGTATGAAGCCATGTTATACATACATAAAATTACGCCTTTTTCCCATGGGGGTAGGCAGAAACTACGGAACGCCACCTGCTACAATTCTTACATATCATGTCTGTTTGATGTACTTAAAATAAAACTAATAGTATTCAGAGTAAGAAGACTGCGACATAGGGCTGGATTAAATTGAATATAAGTATTACTGGTTTTCTTAACGCTCCTATTCTACCTATACAGACACTCAATTATTTACCAGACACCAAATTAAACATAGTTATAAGAATAGTACTTTTGCCAGTGGCTTCACCCGTATAGCTTTCGGAAAAATATCACTCGGAAACCTACTACCGGGATAAAGTATCCTATGTATATGGTAAGTATCCAGGATAACCAAAAATTCAAATCCATCCAAAAATCTAAACATCTAAGCGATATTTCGCGGTCTCTTACTTGGAATAATACAATTAGGTTTATTTTGAGTACTTCGAACACACATGATATTCGCATTTACTATGAAGCCATAGTAATATGAATTACAATATTACAATCCTATTAATCCTGCACTACCCGACCGCTACCAACCGGGACGGCCGGACGCGGGAAGGCCCGCTAGCCACTCTGCGGTGATTTTATTATAATCTCTGATATCTTCTAAAATATTAATTTTAACGATATGCTGTAAAGGGCAATTTTGATCTACATGAAATGCACAATTTATTTAAGGTACTTATTTGGATAAGGATTAATGCTGTATTGCTTAAAATCGCATTAATATATAAGCCATTATTTCTCGTAAAAAGTAAAGGATAAAAATGGTTATTATGGGTTATACCTAAGAGTTAGACATATACCATCGCGGACTTTTTTGTAGAACTTTTTAAGGTGTACAATACTGTAGTACATTATTTTGAGCTATTTCGTAGGGTTCAGCCAGCGTTCGCAATGTAAGCGCAAAAAAATGTGTTTATTTATGACATCACATTAGAAACCTCTAAAATTATCAGCGTTTCTTTACTATATTATGCATGTTATATACATATAAACCTTCCTCTTGAATCACTCTATCTATTAAAAAAACCTGCATCAAAATCCGTTGCGTAGTTTTAAAGATATAAGCATACATAGGGACAGACAGACAGCGAAGTGACTTTATTTTATAATATGTAAAGATAAAGATAAAGAAGATATTCTTATTCAAAAATATGCCTGATTTCAGAGTTCTCCAATAAATTAATTGCCAGAATAATTAATCAGAAGTAAGGCGTTCGCGTTCGCTCTGAATCGGCGTTTGTTTGTTTGGTAAACAAACAATTTGGCCAAATTCCTTTCGGCAATTAACAGTGAATATTTGAGGAGTAAACAGTACACAGAACGTTGACACGGGTTCGCGTTACTATCACGAACATCCGCATCTGCCCACGCGGTCTCGCGCGCCAATTTATGCATCGAGGGTAAAATCCTACGACCTCAACCCACAGGCCCTAGAGAAGTTAACTACGGTCTATAACAATCGGTATCTTCCTAGAGAGAAAGTATGGAGCCAAGGTGACACGAATTCAAGATGCAATCATAACCTTTTCTGCGGCCATGCAATCATGGGCAGATGACTCGAATTTGATGACCTCAGTCTTCAGAGTGCCAAGTTTCGCAAATCTATTTTAAGCTTGCTTCGTTCTCGACATATTGGGCTAATCGATATAAAGCTAGTTTTACGCCTTAGTATTTATATGTTTGGCAGACTGGGCAGGTGTCAGTGAAATCATTGTTCTTCTCCTCGTCTCACGAGTTTAGAGTTTCAAACAAACCTTAAAGAACGAGTATTATAATGCTGACGCTTTATTGATATGACATTCAAATGTATTTCTCACGAGTTTACTGTCTCTGCGGTGTTAAATTCTTTTGTTTGTCCGATAAAAATGCTGTTTCCACGAATTCTTAAAGAAAGTATACTGCATCGAGACTCGAATCTAGGTTTGTTACGTTCATGGATTATTAGAACATAATTCATAGCTAGCAATTTAAATATAATTTCTGTTTCTACTAAGATTTTAACGTCTGCATAAAACTGCGAACTGTGAATTAAGGGAGGACAGAATTTATCGGGTCGTCATAAGCATTATAAGCAGCTGCTTGACTTTTTATTAACCCTTAGAAGTATTCTAGGTTTCTTCAGTGGTTTCTAGGCTTATGAAACATTGCTCAATACGGGCCAAAACAAATAAAAATCGTTACGACTGACTGAACTTTATTATTTCGTGACTTTTAACAGTAAAAAACGTATTGATGCGGTGGAATTACAGCAGTAAAACAAAGCTTGATCAAAAAAATATATAATTGTACGTTGTTGGTATCGGTGTGTGAGATATTATGTAAGACTAAATGCTCCGCGGCACCGTAACACACAATTTACGCCGCATTACAGCATAGCCGAGTTAAATGGAGCGTCTAGCAAATTACATGTTAACTATAAGACAGGGCGTCAGTTGTAATGCACAAGTTAAGGGCTCGGAGGGAATTTATCATTGATTCGGCTTTCCAAACCAACTTGGCTTATAACTAACTAGCTTTTTTAGCCAGCGGTTTCGCCCGCATTGTGGGTCGAAAATTATCCCACGGCCACGGGAACGTACCGAGATCAAAAGTATCATTGTTCATCCAGGTTATAAACTATCTATGTAGCAAACATTCAAATCCGTTCCGACGTTTTTGCGTGGTTGAGTAACAAACATTTAAACACCCATACATTCAAACTTTCACATTTAAAATATTATAATAAAACTGTAGAGAGTTCAATTCTGTACATTGAAAATATATTCAAAATTAATATTGGAGGATAAATAGTGATCGATACTAATGCCAAAAATGCAATCAGTAAATTTTTTGTCTGTCTGTCCGTCTGTCTGTATGTGCACGCATGGGTCAAAAACTACTGAAGGGATTTTAACCAAACTTGGTACGATTGTAGTCCATACTCCTAGGCAGGTTATAGGCTATATAATATAACGCTAAGACACATAGGAGCCGAGCAGTGACGATACCCGCGGTATATTTTCCGACCTCCACGCGGGCGAAGCCGCTGGCAAAAGCTAGTTTAAAATATTAGTAGGATTTAATTTAGTAGGTTAGGTAGGTAACAGATTTCATAAATGATGTGACGAGACCTTTCTTTTTTTTTTGGATGGGAAATCATCAAATGACTTCTCCCGCTCTTGGGCGGAGCGGGAGGGCGTGTCAGACTTTTACTGACTAAAACCCACCCGTGTTCCTTCAGTTGCCCATGTGCCAGGGTCACGGTGTGTCTTTCGAATAATCTCGCGACCCTGGCAGGCATCGGTCTTGGCAGACCCCTTCAGTTCTGCTGACATCTCTTTGAGGCGCGTGTGGAACACTACGCGCCATCGACCTGAGCTTGTTCTTTACCGGGTGGTGAACTAACCATTGCTCGCCTCCCGCAAGCTCGCGCCTACGGTGGCCGGGAGTCCGCTATTGACTCCCGACGCTATTGGGCGCCTCCTCCTGCTGCGGCTAGGGACGTGAGGGTGCAGAGACTGCCACTCCCTCACGCGCCCCGCCTCCTCCTTCGCGAGCATTACTGCTTTGCAGAAGGAGGTGACGGCTTCCCATGCCCTCTCGCTCCGTACCATGGCTCGCACTAGGGCCGGACGCGAGAGGTCGCCGCCGCCGATTGCCTCCGCGAGGACACGGGGGTGTCCGCCCAGGCAGGGCCCACCTCCACCGTATGCTCCAGCGTGTCCTCCAGACGATCCTCGCAATGGAAACACCCGGGCGTTTCCTCCCGCTTTATCCTGAACAGGAACCCACCGAAGCACCCATGCCCGGTGAGAACCTGCGTCAGGCGGAAGGTGAGGACGCCGTGGCGCCTCTCTATCCACTCCTCAAAGAGGAGACTTACCGCCGCAATTGTGGCGTGCCCAGCGCTGGGTTGCGACAATCGTAGGTATGTGAAGAGACCTCGCTTCCAAATTTCCGCGTAATTATTTAATTAATTTAAATATTCTTTAACTAGGCGTTATGTAAACTAGTGCATACGAACTTGTTATAACAACGATTGTAAAATCTTTCTAGTCTAGTTCACTTGTAGATGAGGGAAAAATTAACACATCATATTCACGTAATATACCTTTTGCAATATGAGTACGAAATATTGTTTACTTTCGGACCTGTTATACGACGGGTAATTGAGATATTAGGTAAGTTTAATGTGTGAGATGCAAGAAAACATACAACGGTTTGAACAGGTGTTCGGGGACTTCTTTCCGGGAACTTGCAAAGAGCTGCAGATACACGAAATATGAGTATGTACAATTGTATATACAGGACTGTCGAAAAAAATTTTTTGAATATGACACATCGGCGTAGTTTTCCGCATTACAATGTGGTTAGGTGCGTAAACAGGTACTCAGCTTACTTGTGGTTAGTGTGTGATCGCGTACCACGCGGCCGGGATGAGTAACGCGTCCTATATGACCCGTCAACCATAAAGCTGTTACGCAAGCAGGAATTATTTTTTAAACCCACCTCCATAATTGTATGCAATTATGACCACGACCGGCGCATTACTATTCATCTGATATCGTGAAAATATTCGGTGTTGACTGTTGTGTGTTATGTAAACAAAAAGGCACGTCCAACTAAATAAACACCTGCTCAAATGTTTAGTTTATGTGTCAGGAACAAAAGGTGGCACAGGCCCTTGGAACTCTTTTAAGGTTAATGGCCTATTGACAGTTTCGCTGTTATATGATTGAATAGAGTATTAATACACTAGGTACTTATAGTATAATGAGAGAGCTACGTAAAATATGTGTTGACATAATTATAAGTGCCTGACACAAAATAAAATAGGGAATAACCTACCATTATTTTATGTATTGCAACTGATTAAAAAATATTTCACTGTATTCAGTATGAGTATCAACACTGCAAAGGAGATCACAATCATATTAATATTATGAAAGTATTATTAGTCATATACAGACATTGTCAGCTCCCTACCTTTTAATGCATGTCATAACGTTAACTTTAGAGTCTAATTTTGTCTATCTCGCTTCCAAATCTTATTCCCTGTAAATAGAGAGGTCTGGCTCTTGTGATACAGGAATTGCTAGTACAAGAGCCAAGGCTACAATGATGTCTGTAACCTGAAGTGAACAACAAATAACTTAATAAAAGCTCTGACAGTGGTCAAATTTGGACCCTTACGATTTTATAAAATACTTTTGTGCAATACAAAAATAATACTAGTTTATTGAGAAATAGGGCCCTGTAATCCAAAACAAATATAAGACAGTCAAACGCACCGTACGCAAAATACGCGCTCAGACGTGGAGTTGCGGACACCAGCCCGTTCTACCTATTACCTATTAAGACAGTCAAAGGATGAGTCATTCATGCACAATTTTAACGCGCATTATGGAACGTCAGTCCAAAAACCATTGACGAAACTGGGCCTATTTCTGAGACCTCTTGGACATCCATTACAATTGCACCACACTGCATTAAAATTTAATCTTTTAAATAAAGAATGAAGTTGTTTAAAGGGTGAAATTGCATAGTGTTATCTATACTAATATTATAAAGCTGAAGAGTTTGTTTGTTTGTTTGATTGAACGTGCTAATCTCAGGAACTACTGGTCCGAATTGAAAAAATCTTTTTGTGTTGGGTAGCCTATTTATCGAGGAAGGCTATAGGCTACATAACATCACGCTACAACCAAGAGGAGCGAAGCAGTAATGAAAAATGTTACAAAAACGGTGAAAATCGCACGGGTAGGCGATTCGACGCGACGGGAAGGGTCGTCGGGGAAACAAGAAATTTAACGCGGACGAAGTCGCGGGCAGAAGCTAGTTTCAACAATAAAATCTAAATTTCTTACCAGCTATATATAGCTGGTATATCATATCATCATACTATAGTATGTACTAATAGATATGATTTGGAACTGAAGCTATCAGTAATTCCTACAACTATTCATTCTACATACTTGGATTTTCAACCACAAGCAAGATATAAACTTAGAAATGTAAACCTAAGTGTGGGAAAAAGAGCGACCTGTTATATTTTGACTCTAACTTAAGTAGTCTGTGAATCTTTTAAACTATTTGCTAGACATAACATCACATCTTGTTTCTCTAAAGGGTTGGGCAGAGACCAACCCACACTCTGCTCTTCTACTACATGGGCAAAATGGGGGTGTTAGTATATGGTATACTACATAGTTATACTATAGTTACATCTCTGCCCAACCCTTCTAACTACTTGCTAGGAAGTAGATTAAATATTTCAATGATTCAGGGATTAATAAAATTTATAATGAAATACTAGAAGAAAAATTCTAGATCTACAACAGGTAGTGTTGTATGTTTTTTTCTCAGTTAAACTTTTTATTAATGGACATGCAGACATACAAAACCTGTTTTACAACTTGAGATTCTAAAATAAATGATTAGTGAGTGAGTAAAGCATTAGTTGAATATAGGAAGTTATGTAGCAATTAACTATAAATTGATGTATCTATGTAAAATACGATCATAGTAGATTCATTCGCAAAATTATGTGTAGAATGCAACTGATTAACTAAATTCTTAATTTGAAATAAAATAAGAAGGTAGAGAAACTGCCATTATGGTAAAATAGTTGCATTACAAAACACTGTTTAAACCAAAAAATCAAGTCTTTTCTTTCTCTATAACTCGTTACCACAATGATTCAACATTGCAGTTACGGTTGTGATAGTCTTATCTAAAAGGTGTTTCTATTAGGCTGAAAGTCAGCACAGACATTGGTCCCTGCTTGGTTTGAACAATGGTATCAATAAGCACTTACTTTTCGCTCAAATACTGAGTTATCCAGTAGAGAACCTCACCGACCAGCTCCGACTCGGTGATGGTGTACCCTGCTATGTTCACAGGCAACTGGTCCTCAGGGTTAACATTAGCGGCAAAGTTTTCAAAAAACACTCGGTACGATGTCAGATAATCCTCTTTTTCACCCATTTTCGATTGTTCGTTCGAGTTTATAAAGTAACTAAATAATATTGTGTCAATAATCGATCAACACTTGTAAATGATTACAAGCTAAACTGGAGCTAAAGTCGGAGTCCTCATATGAAATATGATTATTTATTAAATATAAAGCACTCTTTCACTACAACTTAATATGTCATCACATTCTTCATATCACTTAAACTTAAATTTGCACTAATCTCAATTGTATTTGTGATCAAAACATAAAAATCACATCTCAGTCATACTTCTCCGCTCTTGTTGTCACATCCCATTTACAATTATTAATTATCTGTGTCTGTCCCATCAAAAAAAAACTCCACGCCCGATGAAATTCGAAACATGTAAAAGTTAAAAAACGAATAAATTCAATTTATTCAGGTCAATGTATAGAAAAACATCTATACCCCTTTTAATTTCTCACTGTAAAATTTTCTATAGAAACTAAAAAAAATATGATGGAATCTCCTTATAAATGAACTAGCGTTAACTCATAAATACGTTTTAACTCGTAACCATTTTAACTCATAGTTTCAGAACAAACTTTTATCGACTATCTAGTTCCTGAGCATTTGACGTTACTAGTGATGTCTGGAAAGTTATTTTCCGGATTGTGACAGGGTAAGGCCGACCAAACACTTGCGGATTCCGCATACGGTTTACTGATCAGGATTCCTGATTCGAAATTCCGTGAGACTAGCGCAGACGTTTGCGTTACTGCACTGTTGCTGCCGCTAAATAATAAAGAAGGAAATGTTGTTAATAAGTACACCCACAAATTACAAGAATAGAGAGTCAATTCTATCTGAAAAGAGCAAAATAACGAGCATGCCAAATCCTTTAATTTCTCCGTTGTGATAGTTTGTATCAGGAATATCCCTTTTTTATTTTTTTTATGCTTGGGGTTTTCTACAGAAATTATTGAATTTTCGGACTGACACAATTTGGTACGAAAACAGATGGATTGCCAAAAAATACTAAGTTCAGTCCAGTAAAGTAACCTCCGTGACCTAAACGTTCACCCATCACAGCGCAGGTGCGGTTCTAAATGGATGTTTCCGTTAGTGTGCGGTGTTTTAGCAAAATATATTAATATATTATACACATGTATAGGAGTACTGCGTTCAGGATGACATCTTTCATTTTTGTCCAATCTGAATGACCAAACGCACGGTTTGCTTCCGAAAAGAACGTCAAGTTTTCCAAATCTGCGTTGTGCCGAGTGGGTGTTGTGGTCATCTATGAAGTTCACCAAAGGATTTAATTGACGTTTTGTGAAATTTAAATGGACTCTTTAATCTCTTTCACTCTTATCTCAGTATTTAGTGGGTGTACATACACGTGATATTTTCCTTTTCTTTATGTTTATCGCCAGTAAAAATTCAATAGTAATCAATTCGTTGCTGTCCATTTTAAACCTGCTTACATGAAAGCGCCGATCTACCTACTGGCAGTGTAAATTCCTATTACAAAAAAAAATTAACATCTCTAGGCTTACGGAATTCCGACTCAGGAATCGTGATTAGAAACCGTACATATGCGATGGCCTATTTGTGACGATGCAGCAGAGTACCAGACTACAGACTTTGTATCGGCCGATAGTTTGGTCAGATGCTTACTCAGTATGAACGCATGACGTATAGCTTGGCAAAAAAGAGTCTGTCGTGGTAACCATTGGAACTAAAATATATTTTTGGTGGCAGCACTGCTTTGTTTATCATCAACAAGTAGCTAATCCGTCATTGTGTTATGTTCCCAGTTGTATTTTACTTATTTCTAATTAACTATCAATTATTAATGCTTTTGTACATATAAAAAAGAATAAAACAATAAGGAGTAGTTGTGTGAGGTGTGATATACCAAGTTTTCGTTAGAAATTTGGCGGAATCTGAAGCGGAACAAATTTTGTCTCCGATTGACAATGTTTTCGAAAGAAACGCCGACACGACAGGTATTTATTCAAGAAATTTATCATTTAGTCAATGCCAGTCATTGTTTTTCCTTTCTAATACTAAGTTTTATCGGTATTATAAGTTTCATGCCATTTTATTGTTTTATTTACAAATATTGAGGTTATGTTTTCTAGTTTGACAAATCGCTTGTATGTTGACGCTTGATGTTTGATACTTGAAATTGAAAAAGGTACCTACATGGAATTAATATGATTGTCTTTATATTTTTTTCAAGGTAAATCTCACAGTACAATTAGACAAATTGTTAATGAAGGTGAAAAAAAAATCAAGGATTTTTTTCTACACCTGGAGAAACACCAAAACAGTTGGCGGAAGAAAGAATTAGACGATTTCGATCTGTGTGCAATTAGACAAAAAGTTCAACACTGTAAATAAACAGGTAAGTATTTTTTTTTTTGTCAATGCTATTATCGCATACCACAGTAAAAAAAAGTATAATTTATATTTATTATTTTTCAGGTGCGTATTCTACGTAATATATTACCTATACTTTGAGGAGACGGGTTGTAATGGGAGCCGTAAAAGTCTAAGAAAGATTTTTACACTATTTAGATTTCATAAATAGAGAAATGTAAAACTGACACATCAGTGTTCTGCGTCCTCCTTTGCGAGCATTACTGCTTCGCAGAAGGAGGTGACGGCTTCCCATTCCCTCTCGCTCCGTACCATGGCTCGCACCAGGGTCAGACGTGAGAGGTCGCCGCCGCCGATCGCCTCCACGAGGACACGGCGGTGCTCCGCCCAGGCAGGGCACACCTCCACCGTATGCTCCACCGTGTCCTCCAGACGATCCTCGCAGTGGAAACACCCGGACGTATACTCCCGGTTTATCCTGAACAGGAACCCACCGAAGCACCCATGCCCGGTGAGAACCTGCGTCAGGCGGAAGGTGAGGACGCCGTGACGCCTCTCTATCCACTCCTCAAAGAGGGGACTTACCGCCGCAATTGTGGCGTGCCCAATAGGTACTCTCTGACTTCCGATTAGTTTCCGACAGTAAGCAGCTGTAAGTTGCCTTCTTGTTGACTATAAACTGTCAGTATTAACAGGATTCGTTCAGTATCATTCATGTCAAATTTGATACAGGCATACCAATCATCGAATGGTTGTGAATACCCTAGATGGTGGCCGTAAATGCGATTGCTGAACATTATGTCTTGTGTATCGGGTTCAATCGGCAATCCCTGAGTGTAATTTAATTAATTTTTAAACTGAATAAGTTTTCATTATGATATTATGATGCCACTTTTAGATAAAAGGTTATTCCAGTGAAATAATTCGCAATCTACTAAATACAATGAAATTAAAAGACTGTGTGCCTATCAAGTCTTGAAATCTTGACTGATGAGAATTTCCGAGTTCTCGTGTTTGTGAATTAAAACAACAAGTATCTTATCACTTTTAGTCCTAGTATACAGGGTGGACATACCTGCTAAGCAGGCGCCCTCATTATTTCCAGACTCTTTTTTGCCAAGCGGTACTTGCATATATAAAGTGTTAAAAATTAACTGCAAGAATTTCGTCCACTTACTCGGCATCGAAAAACGAACATATCATTTTTTTTTTAATTTTTTTTGAGCATTTTAGTATTTTCACATAAATAAAACAATTTATTAAAATATTTTTTGTGCGCTGTACGTAGGGCTGCGCTTGCGGCCATCGTACCGCGCGCGAGCGACTCGCTAGCGGTTCCCCCGCCGCCCGCTACTCTTCCCGCACCTCTCGCTACCCTTTCGCGATCCGTTTCCGTTTAGTCGTCCGATATCCGTCGCGCGATACGGGTGTGATTCCCTGTGTCATTTACGGCAAATACGTGCGTTCGCGCAGTTTCGCGAATACTTTTAATAATACCGTTTACGTATTCCAATCGAGAGTACTTAGATATGGTAGTGTGCTACATTATGACTGGTGAAAGTTTAGCTGCGGCACGTAACCGTTACCGTGAACTGTATGGTGAGCAACGACGAGTGCCTGCTGTCCAAACAATCCTAGGAGTCTACCAGCGCTTAGTCAGCTTCGTCCTCATCAAGCAATAGTAGGCCACGACTCTCCGGGACATTGAAGATTGAGTGCTGGAATACTTCAACGACTGTGTATGGACATAGTGGCAAAAACATTCAAATCGTGGACGAACCAAAAATTCGTATAATTAGTGCATTTGATTTAATTAAAAGTGACAGAGACACATTAATCGCAGTGCAAGGAAACGTAATACGTCGTACTAACTTATGCATTAGACAAAACGGTGAACACTTCCAGCACCTTTTGTAAATAAGGTAAAATTAAGACCATTAATTGTAAATAATTTTTAAATTATTGTAAATAGGTTGATTGAAATTGTTTAAACATACCAGGTTATTGGGCTAACTTAATTTAAACAGTTAAAATATGCTATTTGTAAGTAGTTCGATAATTTGCCAGTCCAAAGTCTGTGAAATGAGATGGGAAAATTAGAATCAGCTGTTTACGAAATTGCGCCGTCGATTCGTGTCGCAGGGGTGAATGACTCACGCGTGCGGCGAGGCGGCCGCGATGTCGTAGGCCGCCGGCGCCTTGCGCATGCGGTGTACAGTGCGCATATTCAATAATTTTGTGCGAAGTGAAAATATTGCAAATCTCTGAAACGGGTTGTTATTTTGAAATCTTTTTTCGCCAATATTTTTTATTTGTAATACTAAACAAGTTCTTACTTTTCTTGCAGTTAATTTTTTAACACTTTATATAATGCAAGTGCGCACATTATAATGATTCGATTTTGGCCGTTAAAAGTTTAATAGGCTACACGATTGTCTTCAAACTGATCTGACTGCTAAATCAGTATAGCACCTATCACACCCACAATATATCAATTAATGCTGATTATGCTTATTCAATAAAGTGTTTTTTTTTTAATCTACCATACTGCGTAGTTTGCCCAGCAGTGTGCTTGTTAATAGCCTAGCCGACCAAACTGTCGGCCGGTAGAAAGTTTGCAGTCTACAGAAGCTGTAACAATGACCATACCTTTCATTTCGACAATTCAAAAACACTAATTATTTTACGTTGTTGAGTAGGCGAATGATTAATTTTTAAAGCAATGAATTTGCAAATCGGATACAGAGCACAAATGCCCTAATACCTATTTTCATGTTCTTAAAAAAGAAGGTTTATTTTTTTGTGACTCGTCTTGCTGTTCTACCTGGGAGGTTGTTGGCTGCTTAACTGGACTTGCCTGTGGTTGTCAGAAATGAAGGCCTCAAATCAGGTCTCGCGCACCCCCTGTGGGCTCCTCGGCTTTGAGCGTCGCTGAGGGGGTGAGCAAGGGACGGGATGGATCGGAATTAGGTCATGTCATTAAAAGCCTTCATGGCTTTATGGATGGTGTTCCTCCACTTTTTTCGGTTCTCACCTTCTCTCGGGGTAGTAACAGAGTCCACTAAGGGTAGTTACTTGGTCCTGCCAACTTGCTGTAGCCACCTTCGTGGTACAGTCTGTGTATCTATAGGCGTACGATGATGGTGAATGCAGTCCATAATCGGCACCTTATCTAGTTTTGTCACATGAAGTGGCCGCTCTGGTCATCTATTGGACGGTGGGCCCGTCCCATATCTCGGGGAATACACATGGGAGCCAAACCGTTCCACCGGTCTTCAGCGAACAAAAGCATGTGTGTTTTAAACTATAAACTTTGATAATGTAGCTAGAATTTGTACTTTCGGTAAAGTGCATTAGTCTCTTTAAACGGCTAGCCTGTCCCGCAGTTGGGGAGAGATGATTCATGTCTCTCCAACGTCTCTTCCTAACGCTACAGTACAGCTACTTTGTCATTAATTGTCGCCATCAAACGAAAAATTTGGTGAGTTTAGAATTAAGTAACACCTGTGTATTTTAATTTCATTAAATAAAAAATAATATCTGGATGACCGAGCTTTGCTCGATATTTTGTGATAAATTGTGTTTAAAATAATAAGTTTACGTTCAAGTTGATTATCGATAAAGTTGGTCATTGAAAACACGAATAAAACGACATTTTATAAAAATGAATCCTAGCTAGATCGATTTATCGCCCCCGAAACCCCCTGTATACTAAATTTCATGAAAATCGTTGGAGCCGTTTCCGAGATTCAGATTATATATATATATACAAGAATTGCTCGTTTAAAGGTATAAGATTTAAATAAAATGTGCGCTCCCTCACGTACAGCTTGGCAAAAAAGAGTCTGGAAAAAATGAGGGCGCCTGCTTAGCAGGTATGGCCACCCTGTATACTAGGACTAAAAGTGATAAGATACTTGTTGTTTTAATCCACAAACACGAGATCCCGGAAATTCTCATCAGTCAAGATTTCAAGACTTGATAGGCACACACTCTTTTACTTTCATTGTATTTAGTAGATTTCGCATTATTTCGCTAGAATAACCTTTTATCTAAGAGTGCCATCATAATAACATAATGCAAACTTATTCAGTTTAAAAATTAATTAAATTACACTCAGGGATTGCCGATTGAACCCGATAAACAAGACATAATGTTCAGCAAAAGTCTTGTGTAGTTCACGAACGAACTAGTTCGTAAGAGCGCTCCCATAGATGAACTATGCGAACTAGTTCGCTCATTTCCCGATCCATAGTTCGTTAGTTCATCAGTTCGCGACCGAATGAGCGAGGATGGCGTCAACCGAACTGATACATGGGACAAAATACAAAAAGGTTTTTGTAATCACTAAACTAGTTATTTATTGCAACAATAAACCTTGGTATTTTTTACAATCATGATCTTTTTCTTTCTTTTTTTTTCTTTTCTTTTTTATCTTTTTTTGCTGTTTTTAGAGTCCAAAAATTGTAGGTAAAAGTAGAACATTCCATAATCTTGTCACATGCAGTACGTGCAAAATCTTAACGAGCGAAGGAGCGAACGATCTGCCTCTCTTTGATTCGAGCTGGGAGCGGATGAACTAGAAGAGCGGATGAACTTGAAGAGCGGATGAACTTGAAGAGCGGACGAACTAGAAGAGCGGATGAACTAGAAGAGCGAACTAGTTCGTTAAGGAGCGGTGAACTAAACTGAGCGATCTCAGTCGCGAACTACTATGCCCAAGCCTAAGGTAATATATTACGTAGAATAGGCACCTGAAAAATAATAAATATAAATTATACTTTTATTACTGTGGTATGCGATTAACAAAAAAAAAAAAAAATACTTGCCGGTTTCGTTATAGTGTTGAACTTTTTGTCTAATTGCACACAGATCAAAATCGTAATTCTTTCTTCTGCCAACTGTTTTGGTGTTCCTCCAGGTGTAGAAAAAATCCTTAATTTTTTTCACCTTCATTAACAATTTCTCTAATTGTACTGTGAGATTTACCTTGAAAAAACAAAAAGACAATCATATTAATTCCATGTAGGTACATTTTTCAATTTCAAGTATCAAACATCAAGAGTTAACGTACACTCGATTTGTCAAACTAGAAAACATAACCTCAATAATCTATTAGTAAATAAAACAATAAAATGGCTTGAAACTTATAATACCGATAAAACTTAGTATTAGAAAGGAAAAACAATGACTGGCATTGGATAAAAGATAAATTTCTTGGATAAATACCTGTCGTGTCGGCAGTTCTTTCGTAAACATTGTAAATCGAAGACAAAATTTGTTCCGCTTCAGATTCCGCCAAATTTCTTACGAAAACTTAGTATATCACAGCTCACACCACTACTCCTTATTGTTTTATTCATTTTTATATGTACAAAAGCATTAATAATTGATAGTTAATTAGAAATAAGTAAAATACAACTAGGAACATAACACAATGACAGATTAGCTACTTGTTGATGATAAACAAAGCAGTGCTGCCACCAAAAAAAAATTTTAGTTCCAATGGTTACCACGACAGACTCTTTTTTGCCAACCTATACACCGGTTCGTTGTGCAACAGAGAGCGCCTGAAGTGTACACTCGCTTTATCGCGATAATACACTAAACACGATAAAACCGTAACTTAAAAAACTGCTCATTAGATTTTATCCATAAAAAAAAACATTCGATATGTATGCTTTGATATTACAATTTATTAATAATATTCTTTTTTAATTTTTGACCTAACAACCGATATGAAAAAAAAAAACTTTACGTAATTTTTTGGGGTCACGGTGTCATCGATATCTTCACGTACGCATCACTATCTGTAGTTCTGATTGGTCATGATGATGTTGTTATCGTGTTTTTTTTTATCTGACAGTAGCAAAAGCGGACAAAAGACATTTTCAAACTCACAAAATTAATTTACGCATGTAATACAGATTATTCTGTATTCTTCGTTAAGGCTGTATACGAACAGGTACAGTGTGTGGTCTTTATATCATTTTTATCATAGTTATTGTGGTTAATAATAGTTACAAATTAAAATCTCATGATTTGCATCAGTACCTATTACTTATCTTAAATGTATGCATTATCAAACTTTGCAACGTACGTGATTGATAAATTACGATGATAAGATACCTATTTAATTAATTATGATCTTCTGAAATTTTTTTAAGACTAGATCTCAGGCAGAACTTAGGTAGAGAAGTTAGAAACAGAAAAATGACGACGATATCTGGAAAATACCAACACTACAAGAATGAGGACATTGATGACTATTTCAGTGCTGTGGGTGAGTAACTAATTATTTATTTTTCAGCTAACTATTTGTTTAATTAAAATTCTTATACAAATTAAGTAGTTTGCATACAGATTCTGTACCACCATAAGTACCTACTTAAGAAACTTGAACCAAAATAAATACTAAGAATTTACTATTGTTACAGGTGTACCATACATGGGACGTAAAATGATGTCAATGTCATCACCGCTGATGGAAATATCAGTGGATGGTGACCAGATGACTATCAAGAACTCATCCTTGTTACGGACAGTTGAGAATAAGTTCAAATTTGGAGAAGAGTATGTGGAAAATATGCCTAACGCCAAAATTAAGGTTAATGTCATGAACTTACTATTCTTCATCATAAGTACCAACAGGGATTAACTAATTAATCTCAGAAAACATCTGAATATGGCTATACACCCAATAAAGATAAAAAGAAAGGGAAAAAATCACATACAAACTAGTGCGTTCTTGGAATGTTCTAGTGTTTGATTCTGTTTATTCTATACATTTAACTTATTTTCAGAGTGTTACAAACCTAATCAATGAGAAACAGATTGAAACCAAGTCAGTTGTCGAAGATACGGGTGCCAACTGTGGTCGCCAGTACGATTTCACAGAAGATGAATGCATTGTTGTAAGTAATACTACTAAGTTAATATGGGTGGTGAATAGTGAGTGGCACCATTTCCAGAAATATAAATTAGTTGATTTGTTTTAACCTCTTTTTTCAATAACGAGGCCTTTGTTATTTAAAACAGGTTTTAAGCAAGGCATTATTTTTTGTGCAAGAATAATGTAGTTCAAATATTAATAGAGTCTGTTAGGTTTACTGTAGTTTTTCTTAACAAATTTTCCTTCTAACTTTCATAATTAGTAATATTATTTACTTATATTCCAGACCTTGACCCACGAGAAGGCCAAAACACCAGCGAAACGCTACTTCCGCAAGATCCAATAGATGATGAAACTTTTAAAGTTATGATAAGATTTTATTCTTCTTAAGTGAATAATAACATGGTTACAATCAAATTGATAAATGCTACAAGGGAACTGATAATATTTTTGCTTTATACTTTTATATGCTTTATTTTACTATAAAATTTATAAAATACTAGTATTGAGTGTCTTTTAACTTTGTTCCTATGACAATGAGGTCCCCGGTTAATGCTAGCGTTTAATGCTTCAAATCTTTGATTATTGACATGTAAATAATAAAAGCTTCAACTAATAGTTATCATCGTTGGTAAAGAAGAAAAAAGGAACTAGGTATAGCAGACCTGAAAGTAGAACCAGCTATCCTATTACCACTACCAACCAACAAAACATACTTCCTCCTAGAGTAAATATCGCACCTTCATTATAGAAACCTAATTGGAAATTTTAAGATCTCAGCTGCTGGTTTTAGCATTTTATGCGTTAAACTCATAAAATGATAAAACCATCATTAAAAAAGAGGCCTTTAGTGATAAGTGAAAAACTTTGAATATAAACCTATTATTGTGAAATAATAGGTTTCTTTTTAATAAAAGTTTTATCTGTGTAGTCATGGCTATCAGCCAGCAAAAAAAAAAAAGAGCATAATATTCGATTTATCAAGTAATGCAATGAATAAATTGGATATTTCGTAATTAATCATCTAATTGACAAATTACCTTTTTTATAAATAAAATATCGCATAATTTCTGTTTTATTCTCTTAATAATATAATTTCTGTTTTTTGAAAATTCAGTGGGCCAAAGTCATATAGGTCCAAACAAGATTAAATTCGACAAGACAAAACATAATAATGTAGTGCTGCCATCTGGAAGGATTATCATGAAAGCTATTTTGACATATTACAATCTGACCGATTCAAAATGTTGCTGTATTCTCTTTCCTACTTTTTCTATCCTGCAGCAACAATTACTATTCAGTTAGCGGTTTGAAAGACATCTGAAAATAGCACCATCACCATTCTTCGTGCGGTTTCGATTGATTTGATTTTATTGTTTTGAAAGTGCATTGTGCGGTTTTAATTTTTGCAATTCTCTTACATTCCCAGCAAATACAATATCTAGAACTCGTAATTAACGAAATGGCTGAATATACAGTTTCCCAAAATCAGGTAAGCGCAAATTATACCTTAATTTTTTTATAAAAATTTCTTTGCGTCTTCATGACTGAAAACAAGAAAATAAACCAAAGATTTAAACTTTTCTTTAGAAATTTCTTCAGAGATGTTTGATTATTGCGAAAGAAACAAATTGACGCAACACGCAACAAAATAAAATGCAGGTAGGTACCTCCTAAATCAAGAAAAACTAGATTATGAATTTATGAACATATTTTTTCCACAGGAGCAGCAGGTGAAAAAGCTGAAGAGGTTCCTAGAAGGTTGGCGTATGGCTGTCCTTCCGCTGAAGTCTGTCATCTTGTGGGAGCAACAGTGGCACCCATGTGCTATAATTGGCTCTGTCTCTTTTGTATATTTTCTCATTTGGCTACTGGATCTCAATTCTCTCGCAACATTCGCTGTTATTGGCCTATTCCTGAATTTCGTAGACTTCATTGTGCCCGTTATCTGTAATTCTCTTTATGGACCTTCTTCTTGGACTGGACAACATGAAAAAGTATTTGAAGAAGTTTGCAAAAATATTGTAATCAATTACAATAAAAGCTTGCATAATGTTCGCCAATTCTATTCTTTGAGGGAAACCAGCCCTTGTATGGTAAGTTGATTTTTAATGAAAATTAATACTAACTATTACTATAACTATGAAGAAAATACTGTGTTATTTGATTATCCATTTTATTGGTATCAACTACTCTAGTAACTTAACAGTACTTAAATATATCTCAATGTGAATGTACCACGGAGCAAATACAAAATTTGCTCCGTGGAATGTACCCAGTTCTTATCAAGTGTTCATATTTCATTCTAAAATACCTATTAGCTTATTTATTTTTTTAAACTTCTCCCACACATAAAAGGTGCAGGCGGACTTAATGCCTTAGGCATTCTCTACCAGTCAACCAAATGTATAATCCACTGTATCAACTTAAATACATAATTATGCTTATTCTGTTTGGCCACCCTGAAACAGCCACTACATAGTATGTATTTTTATAGGAGCCTATATTTAAAAGGTATCTTGGGCCAGTTTCTATAATTTTTCTCTAAATTACTGTATACAACCGAGGGACTACATCGGAAAAATAAAAATATATGAATTCCGATTATCCATCCCGCCTAGAGCCTGGAGTGGACAGGTGAACATAGGTTTCCAAGTATCCACCCTAGGGGGGCCAAAGGGAATAAGCTAAAATATTTAAAAATAAGATTGAACATGGTAAACAAAACTATTTTCATAACCGCTTGATATGGGTGTACCTTTGCACCCTTTTCAATAGGTTGTGAATGTGAATATTGAATTGATTCTAACATCCTCATATCTTCTGTTTCAGTATTACATACTTTCCCTCAGTTTGTTGATGACATTGGCATGGGTGGCGTCTTCCATCAACAATATATTCCTGATGTACATTGTGTCTACCATGATGTTGCTCATGCCCGGGGTCCAACACAAGGGCATCTTCAACACTCTCCTAGCTATGGTCAACATGGCGCCTAAATCTGTTAAATCTGAATAAAACCAGTACTTAAGTTGTATGTGTAGCCTTTAATATTAATATGTGATTGGTCTGGTCATAAGTTTTAAGTTGAGCTTAGCTTATTGTGAGCTTTAAATTACAGTATGTGTGATATACTTTATGATATTAATTAAAGAGCCAAAGCCTGATATTTAGTTTTATTTTGCATTATTGTTTTTCCATTCTTATATATAGACACTTGAGTTTTTACAAGACAGTATTAGAAATAGGTAATTTTGTGTAGGAAACCACCTGAAAGTTGTAATGACAATCCACAAACAAGTACTTTTTTCAGTGAAAATATCGTTTCAAGTAGCAGAAACCGAAAGACGGACTGAGTAAGCAGAGATCCTATTAACTTTACTTAGCACAAAGTTTGGCAAATATTATTCTTGACACTCTCATATTACAAGTGTAAGATGCCAAAAACACGACAACATGAGTAAAGATACATTACTGTCGCACTTCCAATCAGCGTCAGCCAGATAGTCTAGCGATTCATCCCGGGAATAATAGTGTCGCAAGACGATGAGAATTAGGACCGCGATGTATTGTTCAGAAATGGTTGAAATGACAAGGTAGGTACAAATTATTGTATGTCTCATCTCTATCTATAATAAACCTATGTGTATTAGAGTAAAATAAATAAAACAATGGTCAAGAAGTCAGTCAAAATAATATATTAACTTAACCAAAACTATACACAAACTAAAATAAAGCGTCGAAAAATTCATCCTCATCGCTGTCGAATGGCGGCATTACCACGCTGTATAGCAATGCTTAGCCGCTGGCCAAAACCAGCCCTTGGGTCACGAGAAGTGTCAACCAGCCGTTTTGATATTTCTTTAAAGAGGCCATGAGCACTGACCCCACGGCCCGATGGTTTCAACCCCAAACGGCTCGAAAATATAGTCAACAGTCTAGGACACCACGGCCTGTCTTGTAGCCGAAGTGCGGGTCGCTTAGCGCGGCACGCGACATCATCCGACGAGCTCTTGTCACCGTCGGCGTCCCAGCTTTATTAGAACCCAATGGATTGGCACACGACGATGGCAAGAGACCGGACGGTATGTCTGTTTCCTTGGAAGGTGGGTATGCCTTTAGTGTGGGATGCAACGTGTACGATACTCTTGCGCCATCCCATCTTCCTAGCTCGGCTTACTGCGCTGGCGCTGCCGCTGTGGCTGCGAAAAACCTCAAGCGGCGAAAGATGAACCTATTAGATTTTTTTGTCACTTTTAGTGTCTGTCAGTGATAACACTTTCTTATAAACTAACGGTCAAACGGGGTGAATAGGGATACAGGCAACGCCGTCTTAGGCCTTGCCGGGGCTCCGGGCACACAACAATTTGGGGCCCTGGATCGCCGCCGCCGATCGCCACCACGAGGACACAACGGTGCCCCGGCCAGGCATGGCACACCTCCAACGTGTGCTCCTGGCGATCCACATAGTGGTATCACCCGGGCGTTTCCTCCCGCCTTATTCGGAATAGGAACCTCCCGAAGCAGCCCTGTCCGGTGAGGACGTGCGTAAGGCGGAAGCTGAGAACGACGTGGCGCCTCTCCAGCCACTCCTCAAAGAAGCGACTTACGAACTCTGTCTGCCATACCGTGATTTCACGCGGCAGCGGAGTTACGTCATGACGTTTTGCCACCTCGCGTCGCTACAACATATGCGCGAGGACTGTTGTCCCCAGATTCCATGGCGGCAATCCGGCAAGGAGGTTCGCCGCCTCA
The DNA here is from genome assembly GCA_932294355.1 of Aporophyla lueneburgensis. Lineage (NCBI taxonomy): Eukaryota > Metazoa > Arthropoda > Insecta > Lepidoptera > Noctuidae > Aporophyla > Aporophyla lueneburgensis. The sequence goes on along the minus strand of OW028741.1, from coordinate 23,791,856 downwards.
CAGGACACCGTGCAGTATCCCCGGACTAGCCAGATGGCCATGACTCTCTGAAACGTGCTCAACCGACGCGTTCTGCCGGGGTCGCGAGATTGTTCAAGCGAGATACCGTGGCCCTGGCACATGGGCAACTGAAGGAGCGCGGGTGGGTTTTAGTCAGTAAAAGTCTGACACGCCCTTCCGCTCCGCCCAGAGCGGGAGAAGTCATTTGATGATTTACCATCCAGAAAAAAAAAAGAAAAAAAACCGACGCGTTGGTCGCAGCCTCAAGGAGCCCTCCTTGAGTCACTACCCGCCCACACAGGTGCCCCGTAAAGGGCTACACTGAACTACCCCCGAGTAGTGCCTCCGGCAGGAGGTGTTTTTACCCCCTAGATTGAGCAGGACCCGCTTTAACCCGTTTCGGACGAGAATGGCGCTGTTAGTTTAACCCTAGATAACTAAACTACCTATTTTCGTTTTTACATGGTTACTAAACATTATAAATGGCGGCCCGGTCCAGTCTGGGAGCCAAACGTCGGAAATGCTCCACGAAGTTCCACCGGCTGTCGAAAACAAGTCCCGGGTACTTCATCGTCGACTCGACGCCGATGTGAACCTCTCCTACCGTTATTTGGAAGCCGACGGTGGTGCGGTCCAAAGACCTTGAAAACAAATCGCTTTGGACTTGCAGGGCCACCTCGCATCCCAACTGCCGGATCTTCCGACGATTGTCACAACCCCGCGTGTCATTAGTTCGGCCACCACGTGCGACTTCTCCTGCGCCAGGACCAGAGTTTCGTCAGCGTAGCAAACCACGCTGATGCCGCTAGGCAGGCCGGCGCGCAGCACTCAGTCGTACTCGATGTCCCACAGATGCGGCCCCAGGACCGATCCTTGTGGGACACCGCACGACATCTCTCGCCAGATCTACTCTTTCTGGTGACCAAGGTAGATGTCAGCTCGTTTGTTCTTCAGGTAGGCCTCGACCACGCGACAGAGGTAGATTCTGCATTCGGTGATACTGGAGTGCCTGTCTGATGCAACTCCAGGGTAGAGTATTCCTGCCAGGGTCGCTAGATTTGTTCGAAAGAATTACCGTGGCCCTGGCATATAAGGAACTGAAGGAACACGGGTGGGTTTTAGTCAGTAAAAGTCTGACACGCTCTTCCGCTCCACCCAGAGCAAGAGATGTCATTTGATGATTTGCCAACCAGAAAAAGAAAAAAAAAGGGTAGGGTATTGAAGGTATCGGAGATATCTACAGACACCGCCAAGACCATCCCACCCCGGGCCACAGCATCCCCCGTCGTGAGGGAAATTAGAGCCTAACGTTATAATTTGGCAAAATAGGTAGTTACCTACATGCGAATGTACATCTTGACACCAAATACATAGACGAAAACCTAGGTTTAATGTTTTCAAACATGTTTAAATCACGCTAACCTAGTAATTTAAAACATAAATCATGTATTTAATTGAGAATTTATCACTCTCTGACATTTTTAAGGAATTTATACATATTAATAGAAATATTTTTTCTTGGCAATTTTTCTTAAGCTCTTTGTTCGGTCTAGCTCTTGGACTATACCTTAAAAAATGAGACCCGACTAAATTGGTGATCGGGCGAAATATTGCGACAAATAGCAACTAAAGGAAAAAAACGGATTTTCGCTGGGTGCCCTAGTTTTTGAGATATCAATGTGGCCAAGCTGGGGATTTTTGAACCAGTGGCCATGCCAGTGTCAGCCACACAAATACATAGATTTAGGTACCGAAAATTTAAAAATAATCCAGGCTATAAGTGAGGCAATTGTACAGCTCAACAAAAAAAAAAAGGGTAACGAAACGCGGAACTACCTATTTCCTATCTGGGAAGTTTGGCAATGCCACGTTTTCTGTCTAACACGGCAAATAATTGCATACTGTAAGCGAATAATATCGTTTCATATATTTGATTTTCGGGGCCCCCGTGACTATGGGGGCCCTGGGCACGGGCCCCGTGTGCCCGTATGGTAAAGACGGTACTGGATACAGGGGTGAATCGAGACGTAACGTTAACATTGTTTTTAACGTTTAAGTAACATAGTTTGTTGCAAAAAGTATTTTTATGTGTTTAGTGTATAATAAACGATTCATTTCCTTGCTGCGCACACCACTGCCTTTTGTTTGCTGAACCTATTTTGCCCTTGTTTAGGATTTCACTAAAAACTATTTTCGAAATGAGGGCCCCCAGAACCGGTCGGACCACCCCTTCCATCTTCCATTCTGATGTTTTATCAAGTCTTTTAATCCGTGTGAAGCAGAGACCCGTCTCTAGTGAAATAAATACCCCTGTATTCATTTCACTAGAGACGGGTCTCTTCTGAAGTGAAATAAATACCTTATATTTATTTCACTAGAGACTAGAGACGGGTCTCTGCTTCACACGGAGTATAAGACTTGATAAAACAGCAGAATGGAAGATGACAGGGGTTTTTAAATTTCTACCCCTTGAGGGTAGACATATTTCGTCGGTTTAAAAAATCTCCTGTTTCATAGTCGATACCTCATACAATCCTGTATGGACAGACGCCAGCACATCAACTTACCTCAATCTGTCAAAGGAGAATGATTTTTTTGGTCCAAAAATAATTTAAAAAAATAAAAGTATGACCCCAAGCCTGCCACATGGTTAGTTTGAAAGATCATCTCAAATACAATATTTTATTGTACGGAATCAAAAAAATCGGTCCTGCAGAAATCTAGATATGCGCAAATAATTAGTCCTTAGAAAAAAATGTTACGATTTTTTTTCGGGCCTACCTATGCACCATTGTATTATCGCAGGTAGTTAGTTAGCACGCGAATTTGCCAGAGTGACTTTTGCTGGCCAGCGATCCTTATCCCTTTTTTTTTGGATGGGAAATCATTAAATGACTTCTCACTGAGTGTCAGACTTTTACTGACTAAAACCCACCCGTGTTTCTTCAGTTGCCCATGTGTCCCCGGCACATGGGCAACTGTCTATCTCTTTCGAACAATCACGCGTGTGCCTTTCTGTGTATCTCTTTCGAACAATCACGCGTGTGCCTTTCTGTGTATCTCTTTCGAACAATCACGCAACCCCGGCAGGCATCGGTCCTAGGCTCCTAGCAGACCCCTTCAGCGCTGCTGACATATCTTTGAGGCGCGCGTGGAACACTACGCGCTGTCGACCCGAGCCTGGTCCTTACCGGGCGGCGAGCTACCCATTGCTCGCCACCCACAAGCTCGCGCCTGCGGTGGCCTGGAGTCCGCTATCGACTCCCGACGCCCGGGGTGTCTCCTCCTGCAGCGGCTAGGGACGTGAGGGCGCAGTGACTGCCACTCCCTCACGCGCCCCACCTCCTCCTTCACGAGCATTACTGCTTCGCAGAAGGAGGTGACGGCTTCCCATGCCCTCTCGCTCCGTACCATGGCTCCCACCAGGGCCGGACGCGAGAGGTCGCCGCCGCCGATCGCCTCCACGAGGACACGGCGGTGCTCCGCCCAGGCAGGACACACCTCCACCATATGCTCCACCGTGTTATCCTTATCCATTTGTTGTTAGCACCTGTGTGAGCGAGAGTCGAGACCTCAACCCGAAGAGCCTCAGCCGAAGAGTGCAGTTTCAAAATATGTCTGTTGAATCACCAGAATTAGAAGATTTTCCACGATTGTCTGAGCAAGAACTTGTTATGTTTGCGCTAGGAACTTACCAGATAAAACTAGCCAGGAGTTATTATAATGAACATGTCTGTAATGGTGTTTATACCATACAAGTATTAGGAGACAATGTTGATTTGAATAATTATAATATCGCTGGTAATAACTCCTAGCTATTAAGAGGTAACATACAATCAAGGCGCACTCGTACACGGACTTATTATACTTATATATAACGGGTTGGAAGCTTTATGTAATTATTACTGCTCATGTAAAAGTGGTTGGCGCACTGTAGGCACATGCTTTCACGTGTGTGTCAATTGTGTGGTTTTTGGCGTGGGGGCGTTTTAACGATATTCACAATCCAGCACAATTCCTAGACAGTATCATTATCAATGAAACTAATTAATACTTTTTCCGAAAAGCGAAATATGGTTTTTGTTAATAAATGTTTTTAAAATGAAGATACACGGAAATAAATACATCAGATGATGAATACTAATCATCGATCGCAAACCTATATACTACTAGATTTAAAATAAGCCATAACTTTAGGTGTCTTCAAGTCTAGAATGAATGGGCTCTTAATATAGCGCGCTTCACCATCAACGATTGCATCACTGCTTACCATCAGGTAGGATCGCAGTCCAGCACTAATTATATAAATAAAAATGTAACTCGTAAACTTCAGGTTCGATTTTGTTGTCTTTGCACACATAGTAACTTCAAATGAATGAGTCGATCAACAATGGGTTCATGCCTGGGGACGGCAGATTTTTTTTTGGACCAGGGCTCATAGTAAAAAAATCATTCTCCTTTCTTTAATAGATTTTCAACATTATATCACAATAGTGGAAGGTTAATTTTCGATTGGTAAAATTTGACAGATTGGTGTAGCTTGACCTGCTGGCATTTGTACAATCAATAGTACCTCTTAGAACAGGAAATATTTTCGTCACATACCCTTTATTCTCACGTCAGGATGGTAGGTGCATGAAACTGTCGTAATAACTTGCGTTTAAAATCGTAGTCTTATCTAGCGTGTTTAGATCATTAAAAGAAAAAAACACTATTTATCAATTATTTTATTTTGATGTAAATTCTTAACATACATTCAATATATCAATATCTCATAATTTTTCAAAGATTATCTTTAGCGCACAAACAGGCAAAACGGAGAGCACTATTAAACAGTATACTAAACTATTGATTCACTACATTGACTCTGATTCAACCAAGCTACATCTATGAACACAAAACATAGATACAAAATACATGTTATTGCAACCTCAGCATATACAAATAACTTAGTAATATGACAGTTAGCACAATTTATAAAACCTATGTATAAAATGTTTTATGAATAACTTTATTACACTGAATATACAAAACATAAAAATATGAGAATAGGTAAAATCATTAGGATAATCACAGCAACAAGTGTAAAAATAAAAGATTCATCAATAAATAAACTGCAAGCACAGGTTAAAATATCAAAAAGGATAATAAAATCAGTATTTAGGTACTATTCTGTGCTGCCCTTGTGAGATTGTTAAGATTGAACTACACTGAATGCATTTAACATTACTGGAACTAAACATGTCTATCTAAATGTCTCAACTCCATGCAGACAATTCATGCGAGCTTCAGAGCCTTGTTTAGAGATGAACGGCTAACGTCCCAAGTTGAGGCAGGACATTGAAGGTAACGAACGAAAAGGGAGGTTCTGAATGAAATGTTTAATTTCAAAACGCGACGAACGCCTGTATGGAGGAGCTCAGGCTGAACTAAAAACTATTCGGATATAGTAAATCCTGGTTTAACCGTAGCACTTTTCGCCTTTGTCACGAGCGGTATGCCCGTTTCCTTTGTCGCATTATTGGCACTGTCTGTAGAAGAGCTTGGTCTTAAATGATCGTCTGTCACTAGAGTCGTCTTGAATCTGCTGCCAGAGACATTCGTTTGGGAGCTAACATTACTTTTTTGTGCACTACTGTCGCTATACCTTCTACTCTCATTATTCAGAATTTCATTCTTTTTTACTTTACTTCTACCATCTTTGCTTTGCAAATTAAGCGAATCAATATTAGACATACACTGTGTATTTTCCTTAGAAACCTTTTGTTTAAGGTCGTTATCTAAATTATAATTTTTACTACTTGATGGCATGTCTTTATGGAAACATTCTTTCGTTTGTTGTAAGCTTAGCCCGAAGAACTCCGTGGGGCATTTACTAGTGGACGGCTGACTGTTGTCCAGTCTTAGTGAGTTGACCGCTGGGTAAGCTTGTGGGCTCAGATCGTTCTTGATCATTTTCACCGGCGAGCCGCACGGGTCAACTGACAGGGTTTCTTCATCGTCTTCGCCTTCAGCACTCTGTAAAAGAGAACATGATAATGTAACACACGTATTTAATACTTTTCTTTACAGTTATTGTTACAATTTTCATCCGATCAAATTAAATCAATTATATAGGAACAACAAAGCAAGGTGGCTTTTATTCATTGATTAAATATGGAACAGACGCCTGGGAAGTTAATAAAAAAAACAGGTCAAAATTTAGTGGCGATGGTGCGAGACAAAAATTTTAAACTACATTATGATGCACAATGTTTAGCATGATTTGTAATCAAATCGTATGACGTCTTCATGAATTTATTCAGCAGGTTATCAAATCAAATCTATATACATTGTGTAACTGATTACTGAATCCATTTGTTTTTTTTTTATCCCAAAGTAATTAAAAGGACCTAAATTACACGGTCGAAAACAAACGAACTAAACTGACGTAGTACATCATACTACGCTACGCTAGACCTTTAATACGTATGCGAGTGTGTGTGTGTGTAGATTTGTAATGTGCCCAAAATTTTCTACCACAATCAGTTAAACTAATTTAATGATCTGATGATCCACACGTCATGTTCGTGAACGGGCGTCGTCAGTAGGGACTTGTAATCTCTTAGCTGCCACGGCTTATTTTAATTTTTGACAAATGATTTTATTTCTGTGAGGAGGTTCGTATAAACATTTTTTACGTCAATTTTTTTTAAAACTAGATGTTACCCATTTGACTACTCGGAGATAAAGGGAAAAAAACTCAAAGGTCACAGTCTCTTTTAAAATCCAGGCATACCTAATCTTGGTCAGGTGATGTGAAGACAATGTAGATTTATGTCAGAAATGGTCTTTTGAGGAACAACCACAATGATTGAGCGGACTTCTCCAGTCTTGAATTCAGTACAAGATTCTAGACCCACCTGCGTAGAAATTTTGCACTTTTGTACGAAACAGCTCATTTTTTTTTTTAAACCAATAACAATTTCTACCTGAGGGGCCTAGAATCAATGATTCAGCAACTGTTACTATGAATTCAGCATATTATGCTGAATTCATAGTAACAGTTGCTGACAGACTGCTGAGGGTTAGATCCCGGGGTCGAGTCCCAGGCCCAGTGTTATTGTGTTTTTCCATTAGGAATTTCTTAGTGACACACAGCCCGGAGTTGGAAGTTGGCGGCGTGATAAGCCGTTGGTCTTGCGTCTGAACTCTCACCGAGTGTGCCGGATTGTCGTCCCATCTGACTATGCGAGTGTGCGAAGAGTGAGTGCCCCTGTGTCTGCGCACATACTTATGCACTATATTATCTTCGTCGATTGGCCTCTATAGCTGAAACGGTCTGATGGACTATAATAGTAAATACGTACTAAAAGGTCGTGGTCAGTGATAGATCCGGCAGTAGCCTCGTTGCTGTTGAAGTCCAGCTCGGAGGCTATGGACACCGGCGTCACATCGCCGCTAATAGATGAACCTGGAACATTGCGACGAAAAAGAACCATTTGTTATATCAACAGAGCTTACAACACAAAGTTTCAATACAGCCGTATTTATTTCAACTGGCAACTTCCTCAGTTTGGAATTTTATACGTATTTTAAAGTGACAGGGCTAGGGTAGCCCGAATAATATTAGAACTACTAGAATAATATTTTCTATAAAGTATTTTGCAATTTGTAGGGCAAGTATGTGTGTTAATTAAAAAATGATTCGCTACCATAACAAATAATTGAGGAGCTTCTTTTCAAAACTTGACTATTCTACTTTTGATGAAACTGATTTTTTATTTATTTGTTGTTTGGTAACATTCAAATTCACACTCTGCAAAAATAAAATTGGGCCAAAATTTGATAATTAAATCAGAAAAAAAAGATTAAAAGGCATGATTTCATCAAAAATAGATTATTCCACGTCAAAATGAAATTAACTATTTCAAATACACCTTTTTTGCACAAAATATTATTAATCCAGAAGTTATTTAACTATTTCAATCTAAATTTAGTACAATTAAAACAAATAATCATGTTTTGATTCTACAAAAATCCTCTAGAGCATATAACAAATATTGGTTATTCCAATCGGCCGCGTCAAAACTAGATTATTCCATTTCAAATTTTGCATTTATTCAAAATATATTATTGCAACATTTTTGAATCCTGTACAAAGCAGTGACTATTGTTGTCATCTACAATAAAGCATCAACATTTCGGGTTAAAAACATAGCTGCATACCGACAAAACTATTTTCATAGATTGTGGAAAAACACAAAAAGTGGAATAGTCAAGTTTTGAAAAGGGAGGTTCTTTGGCTTCACATAATTATAATAATTTAAGTCATCAATACAACTCTTTAACTTTAATTAATTCGATTGAATGACTTTTTCTTGAAACAGTCAAATTCTAGTAAGTTTTTTCCATATGTGTCTAATTCGGTGGATTGGTTGGAGAATTCTCTGAGGGTGAAGTACCGCGCTTTTTACTGCTGTCGGGTATATCAGATTACAGTAACTATTTTGTCAAGTTCGATTACTGTAGCGACACTGCTTTATGTTTACATATATTTTTACAACTGAATATACTTTCTACTATGAATCGTTAGTATACAGGAAACATTTTTAACCAGTGAACAAATATTTTTTGGTGGTTCAGTATCAGTAATAGAACACATTTCAATTATTTTTTCAATGCTTTTTTTTTAATTTTTATCCAACCTAAGTAATCGAGCGCCGGCGTAGGTACTTCGAACTTGTTAGAATTTTGACCAATCGAACAGCTGGTAGGTACTAGTAGCTACGCTCGGACGTTCACCTTCGCCACCACGCAGCACCGTGCGCAAGTTACCATAAAAACCAGTATCAAAATAAACATCTTTCGTTAACGATAACTTAATTTTTTTGTACTAATCTTAGTACAAAAAAAAATAAGTTATCGTTAACGAAAGATGTTTATTTTATATATCTATATCAAAATAAAAATTGCATGGTTATTATAACTCGTTTAAGTTTAGTTTGTTAAACTTAGCGCACTGGTTAAAAACTTATCCTGTATAATAAACTAAACTTTTATTTTCTCTTTTTATTCTGGTCCTAGAGTTATTTGAAAAGAAGTAATTTTGTGGTCTTAGATTTTATTTAATATGAATCTAACAGATGTATGTATTGCATGACCGAAATGGATTTATAAAACCCCTTTTATTACATTTCTAGAAATTTGTTGATGTATTTACCATTTTCAATATTTTTTTTGTTGTTGTCAGTAAGTACTGCAATGTGACAGTGGTTTTTATTATGGTTTGCATTAAAAAATATACATACATACTTAAATATCGGAATATTGTATTATAAAATAAATAAATAATTAGATATTAATTTATCATGCAAACTTCTGTTCATTGTTAGTCTTTTTTTTTTCGTTTTTAATGTTTCTAAGCCATTTGATCATTCTCAAGAAAAGGTTCCCTTTAAAGTTGAAGTAATCAGCAGAGTGCAGCGCATGCATTTCATAATCATGCAAAAATGAAACATAAATTAACAGATAGTGTTATTATAATAGCTCTGTTCTTTATTTAAGTTAGAACCTCCAGAGTAGCCCGCGAAATTCAAATATTCTTCCGTTTTTTCAGATTGGCAGATCAGGTTGTATGTTGATTTAGAATATATAATCATTTAAATTATGAATTAGTCATTCAATGAGATGAAATGAACTTACGAGGGTTGTATTGATGATTTTAACGCGTATAATCATTTTGTACAACATACAGCCTGGCACCGCATTTGCAAAAAACGTAAGAAAATTTGAATTTTGCGGGCTACCTCAGAGCTTCCACCTTCATGGAGTATTATTATCAAGCGACGAAATTGTGCAACGTTTATATTTGGGTATCGACATAAGTATCCACCGGTCAGCTCCGCAACTTTTTATAAAAATTTTTTGAACGGCTGTTGTTATACGCTAATAACTTTCGATATCTTTTCAAAAGTGAATAAAGTGTAACAGTAGCGCGCCTTCGGGCGGTCGCTGTTCTGAGTCGAGCTATATGAGTTAGCGTGAGGTACCTGCTACGTTGGAGTGCGGCATGAATGGGTGCAGGGTCGCGTCCAACGCGCACAACGTCGCCGCCTCGCCCTCCCACTGAGGGAGCTTGCTCGGCACATTTTTACTCCAATTGCTACTGGAATCCATAATGTTTAGTTACCAGCCTGTGCTCGGCTGCGCCTCGCTCTCTACAACTCCCGACAATGAATGATATAAAGCACCAACAATATGATGTATGGCATGAGGTACCGTGAACTGACGCCGCGTGAAAACAACATGGTTCCGAATAAACTCCGCTAGTGGACGAAATGTTTTGAGCATTTCGTCCACTTGCAGACTGTAAAAGTACTGGTAAAAGGTTCAGTTCATTAGTCTCATTCTCAAATGAGATATAACGATAGTTTTTTAGATGACATTTATATAAACCAAGAAACAGAAAACAGAATAGTAAGGTGCAGCGCAGACGACAGACTATCCGTGACGCACTTTTTAGTCTGTGAAAATAGAACCTATGCAATTATATGCAGTAACGCACACGACGCGCAAAAAGTCTTTCGCTTTTAGACTTAACATTTTTGTGCGCCGCAGACTCGATCGCGCAAAAAGTGTGCCGTCAGCGCTGCACCTAAAACTAACATCAAGCAACATTAGCAGATATGAAGTGTTTATAATACAGATCTATTCAAGTGATAGCGCTGAAACCAACAGAAATCGAAGATATCTTCCAGAACACGTTAGACAAATTAAAACCAAAACAAAATGTACAGAAGAGTGGCATCGACTCTAAAGTTCGGAAACGCATTCAAGCTGGTTAACATTTCTCTAAGTATTTAGTATTTTTTCTCTGTATACCTCTCGGTGGACGTAGTCTTATGTTCAGAGTTGGAGGCGTAGTTGGAGTTGGGCGACGAGGGCCCGGCGGACGACAGGCCGCTGGGCAGCTCACCCGACGACGACATCAGCGACGAGGGGCCGCTCCAGCCCACACCTGCGGGCGAGCCGTGTTAGTGCGGGGGCAGCGGGCGCGCGCGGCCCGCGGCCTACTCACTGTTGGTGGGCGACGGCTGCTTGAGCGGCGCGGCGGGCGGCGCGGGCGGCGTGCCCAGCAGCACGGGCGCCGCCGTCACGCGCTCCAGGAACACGTCCAGCTGGCGCAGCGACAGCGCGTTGTGCAGCGTCTCCAGCGGACGGATGGCCGGCACTCCGCCGAAGCCCTCCACGGCCGCTGCGACAGAACTAGCGTCAGGCGAGCGGCGGGCGGGGCGGGGCGAGGAGCGAGGGGCGGGACGACACTCACCGTTGCTGGAGGCCGTGGTGGGGATCATGACGCGCAGGTTGGGCGCGGAGCTGGAGCCGGAGATGACGGCCGTGCTGAACAGTCCCGCGGCCGACAGCTTGCCGCGCGCGCCCAGCCCCAGCATCTTGAGGTAGCTCATCTGGCCGGCGATGCTGTGCCGCTGGCGCCGCCCTGCGTCCCGCGGGGTGCTACACTCTGGGCCGTGGCCGCTGGCCGCGTGGCCGTCCGCCAGGTGCGGCCACGACGCGCGGAAGGTGATGGCGGATAGCGGGAGCTCGTTAGTAGAGGACTCGACGCCGCCCATGTTAATGAGGGGGGTTACAGGCTCGTCCGTCGGGCTCGGGCTCGACACGGAGCCGGACGGCGTCACGGTTAGTGCGGGAGGGTGCGGCCGCGCGGCTGCCCCAGGGGAAGCGCGTTAGTGGGATTACACGAACAGTGGGGGTGACATTACGTGGAAGGCGAACGTCGTTAGTAGACAGGGCGGTGATAGAGAGAAAAATAAATTAGTTATTAATAAAGATAGAATAAATAAATATATAGATATTGGTCAAAGCGTGCTCATAGTAGCGATAGATTTGCAATACGGACATTGCGTTTGAGATGACACTACACAGGAGGGACCCCAACCCGCGCAGTAGTTTGACGATCGTCTATCGGCGCCACGGCACGCAACGCTCCACGACGCGCGCCTCCTGCCACGCTCACATGCTGATGTGATCGGGGCAGGAGACGCACACCAGAAAGTTACGTTTGCATAACATTGATTTGTATCATTGTATAACAACATAGAACATCGTAAAAACGTGTTAGTGATCAGTATCAACATCAATAACATGCAGGTGCCAAACAATAGTCAAACGTGCGCGCACACACACGCGGGGAGCGAGGATGCAACGCAAACACACACAAGATCGCCGGCCAGAGTGAGCTACTGCGGCGAGCGACGCGCGGCGCTCTACAACTCAGTAACAAGTAGTAAACCACACGGACACGACAAACGAGCGTGCCATACAACCTTATACACTTAACTGCTAAACGAATAAACGTTACACCACATTACTAGATGAATTATAGATATATACTAATGAGAATATTATCTATTTGTTGTATACACACTTAGTATATTAGGAATGTCTTGTACACAACTTGTACTAACAGATTTTATCTATAGCCGTCATGCGAGCATGCTTGCTTACCTTTGAAGACTGTTCACCCAAAGTATACTTTGTTAAAGTTCTAAATGAGCACTTTTGTGACGAAACAGATTAGCTAAGGCTATCTATAATAAGACACTAATTTTGAACCCTATACCGATGATAGTAGGACGCGCACACATGTAACATGGGAGTTGGGGCCAAACCACCAGAATTTGGAATTTATTCACCAATAGACACCATACTGAAATAGCATTAGCATCGTAAACAGAGCTCATTTGTACTATGTCAGATAGAAGGTTGGAAAAATGTTGTCTAGCTGCCAGTTTATAACAATCGTCACACACATTATATAATTTTCGATGCTTTATGTATGTTGATACCTACTTGTCTATTAGAGTAATCAGCCTATAACATTCCCATTGCTGGGACCCAGGCCTCCTCTCTGTGAGAGCTAGCAGGCCATAACAAAAGACGTGGTCAGTGCGGGTTAGTGGATGTCACATGCCTTTGATATATTTTTTTGGTTTTAGGACAAGCCGGTTTCCTCACGATGTTTGTCCTTCGCTGTTTTGAGAGCAGTGGATGAAATCAAATACACTAAGAAACTGCCTCCCTGGCTTCAAACTCACGTCCTTGCACTCGTAACTCCACTACTGTCTATTAGCAGAAATTTCACCCTTCTAATATCGGTTAGGATGTAATTCTACATGAAGCCCAAGCGCCAGTAAAGATTCATTAATTCACAGAATTAAAACATCTTTACACCACCTTTGATTCGTCAGCTATATCAAATTGCATTATTTTCTGTTTTTTGTGATATATATATGTTCAATGTATTGACGGTCTGGTCTACTGTTGTCACTAAAATTAGATATACACAAGCCTGATGGGATATGCTATCGGGAAAAATTGCATGCCCAATTTAACCTCTTAAAAATTCAAAATTCCTTTCTTAATGCTCACTCTTGCTAAGAACTCTTGAGCAGAATTCCACGCTCCTAGACCCAGCGTTTCAGGCTGTGTTGTCCGTCAACAATTATTAACTGTCAATAACAACCTGCTGGGATAAATAGTCGAAAAATGAACTAGTCGTACAACATTTCCCCAGCCTGTCTACCCTCCACAGCACAAGTGAGCGCTAGGCTCATGTGAATGGTAAGTCCGTCCCCCGCGCGTACTGACCTGTCTGCGGCACGGACTGCAGGCTCTGGTAGCGCGCGCCCACGGCGCCGCCCAGCGCCGCCTCCGACTCTGTCGCGACACACACGTCACATACCCGCCAACACTCAACACACGAATTGCAGTCAAATATTCTATGTATACTAATTTTAGAAAGGAAATAGTTGATTGATCCTCAATTAACAACAAAAAAAAACTGTAGGCTTTTTGTAATAAATGCGCCTCAAAAATGTTTTTGATCTTCTAATGTTATGTTCTGAAGGGAATTACAGAACGTTCATAGTTTGATCTCAATCCTATCTGTCAAAAACACCTATTTTTTCTCTACTTTTTAGGCAAGTATTTCACATTTGACTATCGCCGAGATGAGACTGCGACTAGGTTTTGAACGTTTTTAATAACGAGAATGTGTCTTCTGAATCTTCTGAACGAGATGGGAATTATATGCCCTTGTAGGCCTAAAGAGTGTTCTCTTTTCTAACCCTAGAGTATTGCCTACTCAGTATTGCCGGACCTAGCGGTCAGACAGCAGTCGCTTCATTTAACGTATTAGGACGAGGGCAAGGAAGGCGACCCCAATGTAGTTGAGAAAAAGCACCTTGAATGATGACAACTTTCTGATTTGATGACCAGAGATAGAGTTAAGACACCATTCAAATCAAATTAAAACTCCCATGTATTCATAATGTTAATGAAAGCCAATACAGTGTCTATAAGAATGTGCCTATGTATAATATAATTTATAAACATGAATATCAGGCCGGTATCTACCATTTTTAGGTTATAAACCTTTGTGCGACTTGTGCTTGTTAATAAAAAGCAAAAAGTAAATATGTATACATAATATTTTACTGCAATCCATGTACGAAGCAAATACTAATATAATTTGCTAAATTTTCTACAGCTGTGTAAATAAATCTAGATAATAATATACGACTATCTGTATCTATTTAAAATATAGTCTAATATAGTCTATTTAGAAATCAGTGTACATACTGCATAGGCTCAGATAAATAGAAATTAAAAACGAGAGTATAAGGAACACCCCACTGTTCCCACTAAATGTCAGATTTAAAACAATACGAATAGCCAACGACAAGAGAACTGAGAACTGACGAGAGTTATCGGGTTCTCAACATTAAATATTTTACTATGGCTTATTGAAACAACAAACAATCTCAAAACTACCATTAGTTAATTTCTTTGTTTCAACACTCCATTAGATCACTATTCTTTATTACCAACTTGAAGATCCAATGAGGACTTCGCTTTATAATTTACCATCAATTTACAACATAGGACTTTTTCGATTCTTTCTAAAATAACTCTGTTTTCACGTCAAGCGTCTAGCTCTGTTATTCAGCTTTGTAGATCCTAACCCATAGGTTACAAAGATGAAAGGTGTGGATGTCTCATAATCCCTGACGTCACAGCATCAAATACACAGTATAAAATATGTACAGTAGTCAGGTGTACGAGTACACGACACTCGGGAGACTAACATCCATATTCTTAGTGCGTCTTTGTACCGAGCGTAAGTACAGTGTAGGCGGTCGTCAAATGTATGGTCACCAAATAAGTAACCAGACTCGTCGAATACATTTGAAGTTTAGTAGGAAACCGATGAATGTATTCGTAATAGTAAAAAACAGTTCATTTATCAAATTCGTTTTCATTTGATAACATCCATCGCTTTCTTACTAAACTTCGACTATATCCGACGACACTGGTTACTTGTCTTTATTGGTGACTGTAGATACGTAGGGTCTAGGTGGCGTCATCCTGACGTCAACGTCTATGTCAGATCGATAAAACCACGTTAGCGTTGCGTATATGTTCCATGAACACCTACTCTGGACAAGCGCTAGATGCGGAAGACTCCTTCACTTGTTTCTGGAAATCGTTCTTGTCGCAATCTTCATTTAAAAAATAAAATAGAACACTTTTGTTTTATTCTAAACATGACAACACACAAACAACCCGTGGCAGTTGCGGTCATAACATATTTTTCCGTGCGTACGTGGACTTATAGTATACGGCAAGTTTTATGCATGGGCGGTCATAAAATGCAAGAGCGAGATGACACGAAACTCGGTGCAGAGTTCAAGTATCAAGTTCTACTCGCACCTTTTATGAGCGCAACTGCCACGATGCGCGGTCCTAAAATGCAAGAGCGAGATGACACGAAACTCGGTGCAGAGTTCAAGTATCAAGCCCTACTCGCACCTTTTATGAGCGCAACTGCCACGAGCATTGACGTTTAGAATAAAATAAAAGAGTTTTACTTTGTTTTATTCGATTGCGCCGAGTTCGACGTTCATTTCCATAAACAAGTTTGAATATGGTCGTTGTAATTAGTGGGTCGGTATTAGTGCAGCCATGCTGTCCGCGCCAATACTTACCACTGTCGTGGCTCTGCTTGTGTTGGTCGTAGGAGCGAGCGCGGGGCGGCGCTTCTTCCACGTCTTTTGGTTCCTTTTCATCGCCCTGAAAGGAATAGGGTTAGAGTTAGTCACGGTACGTGAATAATGGGCACAATTATTCGGCGATGTTCATGTGTTAAGTTACAGGTTAAGACATTCAGGGGCTTGTGGCTAAGTAATAGCAGACGAACTGGGGCGATCCAAGCGATCCAGTTAAGGTACGCTTGCCGCGGTTGCTCTGTGGAAGAGACCACCTTTAAATATGAATACCCTTTCGTATCTTGAAAAGCGGGTTAAGCTGTTGGTCCCGGCTGGCATTTGTGGATCTTTGATAGTTGTTACGGGGAGCCCAGAAGCCCAAAAGTCTGACAACCAGTCTTACCACAGGGTATCGTATTACGAAGTAACTGAGTTCTGGACATCAGACAGGCAGTCGCTCCATTTATAATATTGGAATTTTGCTGCGTCCAATGGAATTGAAGGCCCAGGATAGTTGATCAAAGGCTAGGCAGGTGACGACATGTTTTTTCATACAAAGTAATGTTTATTTCCTCAGATATAATTACTCTTTTAAAGTGGTCAGCTAAGCGTGAGAGTTAGATCAGTCTTGTGTGTGACCGATATCTGCACTTTGGGCCGTTAAGTAACCCACGGACATATTATGAACAGTTTAGATAGATTCAGTTGTGAACGTTAAGTCATAGAGTCGATGAATAATTTATCTTTTTAACATGCATTTGGTGTGTATCTATGTAACGGAATCTTTGAACGTGATTTTTACCCCCCCCCCCCCTCTCAAAACGTCGGTTACTTTGAAACTTTGCACACTTATCAAGGACCGATGACAATAAAATAATTTCATAATTTTGTGTCATTGTCCTGGCCAGAATTACCAAGATAGCAAAAAAATAAAAATAGAAAATAAATAATAGTTTAAAAATTAAAAAGCACGCTTTCATAGAAAACCAAACTAAAAAATAAAAAAGCGTAGGATGCTTGATATCAATTAAAAATACCTCAGACTACCTTAGCTTTTTAACCTGTTGATGGCCGTAATTACAGACACAATTAAAAAACCATTATGTCTATACCAAATGCAAATGTGGTATCTCAGGGACTTAGAGGTTAAACTATTATTTATCATCAAATTTTACCGATTTTCGGTCATTAAGTCCATTGGACAGTTATCATTAAATTATGAATATCTCCATGACCGACACGTGTGTATAGAGCTTCAGTCCACGTACCTGCGCGTGCGCGTGGGTGTCGGGGCCGGCGTGGCGCGCGCGCAGCTCGGCCGTGAGGCGCGCCGCCAGCGCGGACGCCTCGTGGCCGCTCACCGTGTAGTGCAGGCTGCTGTAACCGTCGCTACACATCACACGCACATTTACATCTCGCAAAACAACAACATAAATAAATATATACAGCAATAATAATGACCGACGCCACAAATCGGCTGTGCAATATTAAAGCCCGGTATCTGCATAAAACTAAATTTTACAGGAGAGCCGAAAAACGATTTCTGATTTCTCTAGATCGGTTCGGTTGGATCGGTTTCTGACTTTGTGTAACTTCGTATTTGACTAATTTCTGGGAGTTTTTGCTAGCCTAGTTTGTGGAGGATGATCTATAAGGTCGAAAAATGCAAAAACACCCGTTTTAAAAAAAAAAACAGATACCAGATTTTGAAATTGAACAGACGAAATCTCCTTTGGCGCGTCGCTAAAATTGGAACTAACGCCGCCATCTCGTTTTGACAATACAATTATTGTGACTATTTCACAAATGTTTATTAATATCAATTAGGTGGTATTTGAAAAAGGTATGAGAAGTGCACTATAGTAGTATCATTTGCCTATAATATTAGGAAACCTCGCTGTGAGATAGTGATTCGTAATCCATCACACGGGACCAGTGCGGGTTGAAAGATGTCAAATTCTTCCAACTGTTTGGTCCTAAGACCTGCCAGTTTACTCACGATATTTCCCTTCACCGTTGGAACAGTGGTGATAAAATAATTTACACAAAGTAAAGCACTTGTCGAGGATCGAACCTTCGACCTACAATTCGTAAGTCGTGGCCGGTATCACTGCTCTACTATAGGACTGAGGATCTTTTGTATACTTTCGAAAGGTTGACACAGCTAAATGTTAAAAGGGAAGAAAGGTAAGTCTTTTATTAATACATCTTATCTTTATGAAAATGGCGTCGAAAAATACATTTTTTTTTATAAAAACTAAAGGTTTGAATAAATTTTCGCGAGAGTACCATGAGTGAAGACTATCAATGAAAAGCAAGATTTAAACGAAAAATGCTTACCAGATAGGTATAGGATCCGAAGGCCTTATTTTAGACTTCGACAATTTCTTCGGCGAGAATGTGTTATCCAGTTCGTCAGCATCCTGGAATACCACGAGAACGATTACAGATACATAAATAAAATTAAAATAAACCTTTATTTAAAATCTGTTCCTATTTTCTACCAAGCTTACTAACCGGTTGTAGCGTTTCTTGACTGGCCATATTGTCGTCTTCACCTTCTTCTTCGATACATTTCACCTCATCTGACGAACTCTGTTGTGAACAAATATTGTGAAATAAATTCCAAAAAGTAATGCTTTTTTTGGGCTTCTGGCTAAGTTATAACAACCGTACGGATCGATCAATCAGGTCAAGCTAGGCTTGCCACGATTGGTCCGTGCACCATCTTTACATTACAAGACCCCTCCGTGCCTCAGAAAGCTCGTTAAGTTTTTGGCCCCAGTTGCATTCGTGGATCTTTTACAATCGCTACTAGCAGTTAGAAGCCCGAAAGTCAATCAGTCTAACCTTACTAAAGGGTATTATACCCAGTAACTGGACTGTGGACGTCAGATTACAGTAGTTGCTCAGTCAGCATCTGTCCTCTCAGCTTTTTAACCAGTCTTATCATGCCTACTCAAATATGAGTGCGTCCTCGCGGAGCAAATAAAACGTACCGAGTTGTTGGTAGTGGAGTGGTTGCGACTGTGCGGCCTGAAGCCCGGCCCGGGCGGTAAGTTCTTCTGCACGCAGCAGTTCACGCCGGGGCTGAAGTGTAGCTCCACGTGGAACCTGATACAAACATCATGTGTCAAATGATTGGTCAGACAGAAATACCTTCAGGCCTATAGAAACTAAAAGCACAGACTGGCTGTATAGACTTTTCTTATGAAGAGGCTGTATTCTGAAAGTTGCAACGTAGCAAAAAGCTGTCAAATATTTCGCTGTTTTGATTATTTTATCGTTTTACTAAATGACATTATTAAATTAGTATTGGTCTGTGGTGCTCTGATACATGTGATGACCCCCGGTAATCCGGCCCCTGTCTAATCCGGAACCCCCCGTAATCCGACATCTCTATTATTATAGAATATTTTTTTTACAGTTTTCGCTAATGTAGATAATGCATGAATGAACGGGAAATGGATCTGTAATTTGTCGGATTACAAGGTACTCTTTTGTAAAAAAATCCGGACTATGGGCTTAGGCAGTACTCTATAATCCGACAAATTCGACAGTCCGACACTGCCCTACAAAACATTTGTCGGATTACCGGGGGTCTACTGTATATTGATTAATAATTAGAATAATAACACTGGATTTAGTGTTTTAATCCTACTTGGATAAGGTGTTTACTGTTTTATAACAATTCGCCTTCCAATTATAGTTATATAAAAAAGCAAAATATTCAGTGTCACGATATTAGTTATTTCTATTCATTTACACTTATACTATAAAGAGGTAAAATTTCTTTGTTTGTAAGTTTGTTTGAAGGAGGAAATCTCTGGAACTATTAGTCGGATTTGAAAAAATATTTTTGCATTTGGTAGCCCAGTTCTTGAGTTAGGTTATGGGCTATGTAACACCACGCTATTACCCTTAGGAGCCGAGAGAAAAATAAAGGTAAGAAGGCTTTGTGAAAACGAAGCAATAGCGCGGGCCTGCGATGGGTTGAGACGCGGCGGGTAGGGCTACAAAATTTCATGCGAAGTCTACACTTTAATTTCCGGAGCATGATTTCTTCAGAAAACAAGACTACTATGTCTTTAGGTATGAATTTCGGTTGACTTACGCCCTTGGAATGGGAATTAACTTCGGAATCAGTCCTCCTGGACTCCTGATGGACCATAACGTTTTACTAGAAGAATCTCTATAAACAGAAGCCTCATCTCACCTCTCCTCCGAGTACGGATCTTTGGTAGGATCCTCGTAGAGCATGACGACAATTTGCGACATGTAGTTCAGTTCTGACACAGTTGATACGTACTCCATCGCACGACGCCATTGCTCATCTTTTATTACCTGAAAATTGGACATTTAAGGTTTTATCGCAGCTAGTTTAATTGTAATTTTTTCTTTAATGTTGAAGAAACATAGTCTAAAAGCAATAAATACCGTTTTTAGTTTAACTGAATAAAATGTGTCTTTTAGCAGTAAGTGCATTGCATAGTGTTAATTTTTACTCAAAATATTTATTATTATTTTAAGTATGTATGAACGTCAAAGATAACTGTAATGAATGAAAATTGCCGAAAGTAGCTTTTAAGAGAGGAGAGGCATAGGCAAGTATCCTTATCAATGTGAACAACTATGGGCGACACAATCTTGAAAAAAATCGTTCCGGGTTCCGTACCACCATACGATACTTAACACCAAAATTTTTTTCGGTTGTCAACAACAGATTTCCGGATAGTGTCATAACGCTTGACTTGCGTTATATGTATATTTTGAGTGCTACATTACCGACCCTTGCTGTGTTTTTGGACAATTGTAGCTGCCTTTTTGACACCTATTTCGTTCTTGGACTCCGTTCTTCCAGAAATACCTATTGACCTTCAAAATCACTAAAACCCATAACCTAATGTTACGAGCTGGGGTTCGGGATAAATTAATTTAAACCAATTTACCAAAACACACAAACTGTTTAATTAAATAAACACAAATATCGCAACTACAAGAAACGTCACTTGGGATCACTTGTTTCGCGTGTACTGTATCACTCGAATCGTATTCGCTCGCTTCCGAAATCGAACTGCTTGTCGGCCCGACAATCCGCTATTTATATCCCGAGCAGAACATTCTCGAACATTCGACACCGCCACAGCGTAGAAGCTTCTAGTAACTTCCATTGAACTGTTTAATCCCACTATTCAACAATAGATGGCAGTAGCGTCTACGTACAATTTCGTGTAGTACTTGCTACTCAATAACAGATGGCGTTAGCGTGTCATTTCCAGTAGTTTCTAACACTGCCCCGTCCTTAGATGGAATTAGCGTGATGTTTCTAGACTTTTCGATTTACGTCACACTGCCCCTTTCTGAGATGGAGTTAGCGTGATGTTTCTAGACTTTACGATCTACGTAACACTGCCCCCTCCTTAGACATGCTCGTCCCGAGCATCATTATTCCCGTAGTATCGTGCCAATCGATCTACATGGACAATTTTAGGTGCAGTTCGCATACCCTTTTGTATTCGGTAAGTGACGTCGTTGATCTTGGTCACAATTCGGTACGGCCCGTCCCATTTTGCCTGCAGTTTAGGGGACTTTCCTTTGCTGCGCACTGGGTTATGCAACCACACTAGCGAACCTTCGTCGAAGCCAGTATTGTTCATCTTCCGATCATAACGAGTTTTCATTCTCTCGGACATCTGTTGGCCTGATTCTCTGACATGCTCATATACGTCATTCATCTTGTTGCGCAGATCATTTGCATAATCTGTTATACTCCGTGGTGAATCAGGGGGAATGCCGGTTATTAGATCAGCTGGTAACCTTAACTCCCTTCCAAAGTTCGCGAAGGCTGGCGTCACAGTTGTACTCTCGTGAACTGCACTTCGGTATGACAGAAGAAACGGTTGTATGTGCTTGTCCCAATCCTTTTGTCTGCTTGCTACAACTTTTGCCAGATATCTTTCCAAGGTCTGATTAAATCTCTCCACCATTCCGTCAGATTGTGGGTGGTATGAAGTGGTTCTGGTTTTGTGAGTACCCATAACCCGACATGTTTCCTGAAACACTTGAGACTCGAAATTCCTTCCTTGATCGCTGTGGATTTCCAAGGGTACCCCAAACCGACAGAAGACTTCGTGGACTAATTTATCAGCGACTGTTGAAGCTTCTTGATTAGGGATGGCGAAGACTTCCGGCCACTTGGTGAAGTAATCCATAACAACCATGAAATATTTATTTCCACTTTCACTTTCAGGGAACGGCCCAGCGACATCTAGTGCTATCCGTTCCCACGGGGCTCCCACGTTGTACACTTTCAATGCACCCCTGCTGCGTGTGTGTGGTCCTTTTACCGCTGCACAACTGGTACATCTGCGACACCAGTCCTCCACATCCTCTCGACAATGGATCCAGTAAAACCTTTCTCGGATCTTTAACAAAGTCCTTCTTACTCCCATATGACCTCCTGAAGAACCATTGTGGTAGAGCCGTAGAACATCTGGTACCTTCGTTTTTGGGACTACCATTTGCAGGTGACAGCTATTCCCTCGAGCATTTTCCCATTTTCGGCACAACACACCATCCTGGATCACCAAGCTCTCCCATTGTGCCCAATAACTTTTTGTGGTGGTACTCATCGCTGCAACATCACACCATTTTGGTTTGGGAGCATTAGCTTTAATCCACTCGAGAATTGGCCTGATATCTCTGTCACTTTGCTGAGCATGCTGTAGGGTTTCCTTCCATTCGTCACTAAGGTCCGTTCTTAGCATCCTGACAGGTACCGTTTCCTTAGCTTCTTGCCTGACACAATGCTTGCAGTCTTCAGGACAAGGTCTTCTTGATAAAGCGTCCGCGTTACCGTGAGACTTCCCACTACGATGTTCAATTGCAAAGTCATACTCTTGTAGCAGTTCAATCCATCTCGCCACTTGTCCTTCTGGATTCTTAAATTGCAACAACCACTTTAATGCAGCATGGTCAGTCCGCAGGTGGAATTTACGTCCAAGCAAGTATTTGCTGAAATGCTGTAATGTCTTTACTACGGCAAGAAGTTCGCGTCTCGTGACACAATAATTTCTTTCTGGCTTTGATAAAGATTTGCTGAAGTAAGCTATCACAACTTCATAATCTCCTTTTCGTTGAGATAACACACCGCCAATTCCAGTATTACTTGCGTCCGTGTCAACTATGAATTCATTTTCTGTGTCAGGGTAGCCTAAAATTGGGGTATTGCACAAACGTTCCTTTAAATCTCGAAATGCGATGTCACAGTTCTCATCCCAACAGAACGGTCTTTTCTCCTCAGTAAGCTTGTGAAGAGGTTTGGCAATGTCAGCAAAATTCTTGACAAACCGTCGATAGTACGAGCACAAACCCAAAAATGCCCTGACCTGCGTCTTGTCTTTCGGGACTGGCCATTCCTTGACGGCGACGATTTTCTCAGGATCTGTTTGTACTCCTTCCTTCGAAACCATGTGCCCCAAAAAGCTAACTCGCTGTCTGAAGAATGAGCACTTCTTTGGACTTAGCTTAAGATTGGCTCCTCGGATTTTCGATAGAACCCGTTCCAGATTTTGAAGGTGGTCTTCGAATGTGCGGCCCACGATGATGA
This sequence comes from Aporophyla lueneburgensis, assembly GCA_932294355.1. Classification (NCBI taxonomy): domain Eukaryota; kingdom Metazoa; phylum Arthropoda; class Insecta; order Lepidoptera; family Noctuidae; genus Aporophyla; species Aporophyla lueneburgensis. The sequence goes on along the minus strand of OW028741.1, from coordinate 23,768,198 downwards.
TGTCATCTAAATAGACAAGGCAGGCGTCTCCAATTAGTCCCATGAGAACTAGCTCCATTAGCCTTTCAAATGTTGCAGGAGCATTGCACAATCCGAATGGCATGACGTTAAACTGCCATAGTCCCTTTCCCGTAGAAAATGCAGTTTTCTCCTTGTCCTCAGGGTCTATTTCCACTTGCCAGTAGCCACTTTTTAGGTCTAACGTGGTAAACCACTTCATTCCTGACAGCGTGTCCAGCGTGTCGTCGATCCGGGGTAGTGGATAGCTGTCTTTCTTAGTAACGTCATTCAATCTAAGATAGTCTACACAAAACCGCATGCTGCCATCTTTCTTTTTTACCAGGACCACAGGAGAACACCATGGACTAGACGAAGGCTCTATAACTCCATCCTTTACCATTCCTTTAATCATGGTATCCACCTCCTTTTCTCTTGCCACTGGTAGTCTTCTTGGTCGCTGTCGTATCGGTAACTCATTTCCGGTATTAATTCTGTGTTGAACCAATCCAGTCTTCCCTATGTCAGCATCATTTGTAGAGAATATGTCTGCATATTGAAGTAGCATCTTCCTAGCCTTCTCTCTTTCTTCTTCTGATAGATCTTTACGACAGTCTTCCAAAAGATTTAACACGTTAAATCTTGCACTTTGGGCGTTATTTTGAGGATGGGCCATGTTGGCATTCACGCATCCAAGCTACTTCCTCACAGGAACCCATCAATGTACCCTTCTTGATTACTTGCTCCTTTTCACTTGGGTTCAGTATGCGTACGGCTGCAACGTCGATTGCCTTTACCAAGGTCCGCGCAATCTTCCATGGAAGGTTATCATCCAATCCTTCAATGAGAATACATCGGTTCTTCTGCCCAGAATTATGTGGGAGACTTACTGGAACTATTGTTTCCGATCGGGGAGGAAGAACAATCTTCTTCAAGCAGTACACTTTCCCTGATGGTGCACCTTCCATGAAGACTTCTTCTGATCCACATTTTAGGACTCCTTGATTAACGTCGATCTCGCAACAGTGCTGTCGCATGAAGTCCAAACCTAGGATGCAGTCATCTACTATGTCAGCCATGATGACCTTATGCCGGTAGATTGTGTTACCTAGTTTTAACTCCACCTCCTTCTCACCACGGACGGTTATGTGCTGACCCGTGGCTGTTACTAATTTTACGCCGTCATGCTTACCAAAGAAGTCCCCAAGAAAACGATTCGCTAGTTGGGAACTGACAACCGTGCGAGAAGCTCCAGTATCCAATGTCAGCTTACATGGTCTTCCGTTCACTTCACCTTTTATGACTAGGGTGTTCCCATCATGGGCTTGTGAGACCGAAATTCTTGGGGCTATTTTAACACCAGCCAGCACCCGCCCCGCAGTCCTGGCGTTTATTAGTTTCCCTGCTGCTGGGCGGTGACATCAGCCGCCCTTCTTTCCTGGGTCTGGTCTTCGTTAGCTGTGCTTCGCTTCGGGCAACTTGAGCGAAGGTGGCCTTTTTCTCCGCAAGTGTAGCATCTAGGGCTGTACCTAACACGATCACGAACAGGTGACGCCGCAACCTCCCTGATGCGATAGGCTCGATGATCATGCCTCACTGCCTCCACCTCCAACGCATGGGCCAAGGCGTCCTTGAGGGTCTCATGGTGCCCAAGTCTCACAGCAGCCCTTACTTCCAGGTCCCGTATGCCATCTATGAAGGTTTGAATTAGTATACCCTCGATGAGCGCGGGCGCAGTCTGGTACGCCTTTCGAACCAGCTTTTCGATTTCCAGGGCCCACTGCTGCAGGTTTTCACCACTGCGCTGCACACGATCCTTCAACTGGGCACGAAAAACGTGTTCCAGGTGTGCGTCACCGTATCTGGCCTCTAACGCCTCAACGAGCTGCTCGTAGGTTACATTTTTGCCGAGAGCCTCTAGCACAGTTAAAGCCTGGTCACGAAGGGCCAAAGTAAGCGCGGTCATGGCTTGGCCTGTTGTCCACCCATTTGCTTCCATGACAGCTTCAAATTGAATTTTGTATGCCGACCAGGAAGATGTTCCGTCAAAGGGTGGCACTTTAAACCCGCGCACGGAAGGTGCAGCAACTATCGAAGCCGTAGTCCGTTCTCCAGCTTTCAGAACTCCAACCGCTTTTCTTATATCAGCGATCTGGACTTCGGCCTCGGAGATACGATTTTCATGTACCTGAACAGTCTCCTTCATGGCTTTGATGTCCTTGCCAAATGTCGAGTGTAGATCTTTCAAAAGGAGAACCTGCTCCTCTTTATCACGCTGAAGCTGTTCTTGCAGGCGGCGGGTCTGTTCTTCCTGTCGGCGAGCCTGTTCTTCCTGTTGGCGGGCCTGTTCTTCCTGTCGGCGAGCTTGTTCCTCTTTGTCCTGCTGCAGCTGTTCCTGTAGGCGGCGGACCTGTTCTTCCTGCTGGCGAGCTTGCTCCTCTTTGTCCTGCTGCAGCTGTTCCTGTAGGCGGCGGACCTGTTCTTCCTGCCGGCGAGCTTGCTCCTCTTTATCCTGCTGCAGCTGTTCCTGTAGGCGGCGGACCTGTTCTTCCTGCCGGCGAGCTTGCTCCTCTTTGTCCTGCTGCAGCTGTTCCTGTAGGCGGCGGGCCTGTTCTTCCTGTCGGCGGGCCTGTTCTTCCTGTCGGCGGGCCTGTTCTTCCTGTCGGCGGGCCTGTTCTTCCTGTCGGCGGGCCTGCTCCTGCAGCATCGCCATTAGCGCAGAAAGATCCATGGCTGGTGATGCTGTAGCAACACCAGACGCTTGGGAGACTGGCTCCGTCATCGGCTGATTACCCTCAGGTGTCTGTCTAGAAGTTCCTTCAAACCGCCTCTGATCCACCTCCTGCTGGCGCTGACTCCTGGTACGGATACCTTCCGTATCCTCCTTCGGTAAAACTGGCATAATTTATCCCTTACTTCTGACACCAAATGTTACGAGCTGGGGTTCGGGATAAATTAATTTAAACCAATTTACCAAAACACACAAACTGTTTAATTAAATAAACACAAATATCGCAACTACAAGAAACGTCACTTGGGATCACTTGTTTCGCGTGTACTGTATCACTCGAATCGTATTCGCTCGCTTCCGAAATCGAACTGCTTGTCGGCCCGACAATCCGCTATTTATATCCCGAGCAGAACATTCTCGAACATTCGACACCGCCACAGCGTAGAAGCTTCTAGTAACTTCCATTGAACTGTTTAATCCCACTATTCAACAATAGATGGCAGTAGCGTCTACGTACAATTTCGTGTAGTACTTGCTACTCAATAACAGATGGCGTTAGCGTGTCATTTCCAGTAGTTTCTAACACTGCCCCGTCCTTAGATGGAATTAGCGTGATGTTTCTAGACTTTTCGATTTACGTCACACTGCCCCTTTCTGAGATGGAGTTAGCGTGATGTTTCTAGACTTTACGATCTACGTACCACTAATAAAAGAGCGGGAACAAATGATAATGGGATTTATTGACTATGGTCTGATATAAAGTTTTTTTTTTAAATATTCATATACCATGTTATTTCGAAAAACTAATTACACAGGCCTAATAGACTAATATCACCCCTTGAAAACCCAAATTATTTCATTTTTGTTTATTGAGGCCTAATTTCTTAGGACTGTTTGCCGATCTCCTTTCTTTTATTTATATTATTGTTATAGCAGCAATAGAAATACACACTCTGTGAAAATTTTAACTGTCTACTTATTAAGGTTCATGAAATATAGCCCGCTGACAGTTGGACGGACGGACTGCGGAGGTTTAGTAATAGGGTTCCGTTGGCACTCTTTGGGGACGGAACCCTAAAAGAGGCAGTTCACACTTAACTGGAAAAAAATAAGTGTTATCCCAATTTTGGAGCATAAATTGACAAATCTAAGAAAAAAAAAGTGGTGTATGTCCATGTCTTAAAGTGTGTCATGGTGTGTGTGCATTAAAACACTCACATCTAGGAGACCGCCGAATCGAAGAACAGTGAGAAGAGAGTGCACGTGACTCTCACTCGTGAAGTACAGCCGTGTGCGTACGTGACGACCTGGAGATGACACCCCGTGACTGTACCTGAGGGAAGGAAAAAAACTTTACAATGTCGTTGCATGAAAACTTCAAAAACCGGCCAAGTGCGAGTCGGACTCGCGCACCGAGGGTTCCGTACAAACCTGTAGGTATTCTCGGTTTGTGCATAAGGTTTATGTTTATGAAATCAAATGTTTTTTTTTTATATTTGAGTTGATTGAATTAAAGGTAAATTGCGGTTTTCGGTTAATGACGTAATCAAAAAAAAAAACTTACTAGATCTCGTTCAAACCAATTTTCGGTGGAAGTTTATATAGGTATGTACATCATATGTTTTTTTTAGATTTATCATTCACTTATTTTAGAAGTTACGGCGGGGGGGGACACACATTTTACCACTTTGGAAGTGTCTCTCGCGCAAACTATTCAGTTTAGAAAAAAATGATATTAGAAACCTCAATACCATTTTTGAAGACCTATTCATAGATACCCCACACGTATGGGTTTGACGAAAAAAAAATTTTAAGTTTCAGTTCTAAGTATGGGGAACCCCAAAATTTATTGTTTTTTTTTTCTATTTTAGTGTAAAAATCTTAATGCGGTTTACAGAATACATCTACTTACCAAGTTTCAACAGCATAGCTCTTATAGTTTCGGAGAAAAGTCGCTGTGACAGACAGACGGACAGACAGACAGACAGACATGACGAATCTATAAGGGTTCCGTTTTTTGCCATTTGGCAACGGAACCCTAAAAATGAGATCCAAGATTGATCACGCGCATAACGTGCTTTCCGCGGACGGAGGCTTCGTGGTACATAAAGATGGTCCCATCCACAAACTGACTACGGCAAAAGCAGTTTAAGCTAATCGTCAGACCCGTGTGGCTGTTATTACTTAACCACGAGCCCCTGGCACCTAAACTACAATGACATAACAAAATTCAAATTTCATAGCAACGACAAAAAATTGGAGCCTTTTTATTGCGAATTGTAACTCAAAAACATATCTGCTTGCCATCGAAGAAGATAGATGAGTAAGTGGCAATGAATGTAAATTATCAAAGTACCTTCGAAACTGCCCAGTTATTTATCTCAAAAATTGAGGCTATGCTTTATTTATACGTTAGAACAGAGGTTATCTGGCGGTTCTGAATATTTTGTATATGGCCTACGCAAATGTTCTACAGGTCTGGCAGCGTCGTGTGACGGGTCGTTGAGCTTCCTAAAAAAGGGTTGAGCTACACGCTGACTGATCCATACATGCCGTCTGTTGGAACAGGTCAGCTCAACGCTGCAATGGCTCTTTCTTCAAAAGGCCCTTCCAGTCTTGGCCCTGCTCTGTTAGACCCACACAAAATCTTAATACTATTTTGGACTTTAAAAAATACCATGAACTCTAAGTTTCAGATTTCTTCTGAGGGATCAGTCATCTAGGTTTCTTAAAAGATCTACTTACATAAATATACATTTCATTTAATTACCTGGGGTTCAATCTATTGACAGTCTCTTCTCCCGACTCTTCAATATTCCTCTGCAGGTCTGCTCTTATTTTTTTAAGCAGTGGCGTACAAATCCCCTGACCTATCGTTAGTTTCTCTTGCATTGTCAGTCCGTATTCCTGTAACAAAGTTTAAAGGAAGATTTCTCTTATAGATCCAAAAGGGTAACTATTACTGTTTTATTACAAAATGCGATCTAACCTTATTTCTTAGCTTTTGCATTTCCAACTTTATTTCGATTTGAGTAAAGTTCTTTATACAAAAATTATAAGTTTGCACCGGACTAAGTTTTCAGTTTTGTAAAAAGAACTGCATTTCAATACATATTGGAATCTTAATTAAAAACACTGTCTTAGTGGTGTAAACCTGATCTAAACAAAAACCTATGTAAAAATAATAGTTTAAAGGTATTTTTTAAGGTCACCCGGGGCGAAAGCAACTAACAAAAATTATTTTGAAACTTTGCTTCCCTCCACCGTGAGCTACTTAAATAATAGGGATATTCTAATAAATGTACTTCATTGCACAGCTTTCGATGAACAGTTTCGACATAAATTAAGTTACAAATAAACTATGGTTTTTCATTAATTTGCATTATTGTTGAATAAGACCAGTAAAAGTTACATTCACCCCACTTTGGGGTAAATGTGACTATTCGTTATAACTCTGTTGTAATCTGTTTCTAAATGTTGTTGTCAAGAGTACATGTAGATGCACACAGAATTATCTGTAAAAGCTATCTATAGTCGCTGAGATACAGTTCAGTTTCAAGCAAATTTACTTTTCTTTTTTTATGGGGTGAATGCGACTGTCTTCCATACTGACTAGTGTTGAGATGTAGTACCTACCTACTACTTATCGATAAATATTTGTGATCGATAATTAACAATAATGAAAGGTTTAAATATAGGTATCGTAGTGCAAAAACGCAAAATCGATCTGAGTGTTCATTAAGAATAAGATCAATAAAGTATATTATACTCAGCTAAAGTAATTCTATTTTATTAATGGAATTTAGGACATAAAATAAAAGCAAGAAAAGATTTCTTGTGACTTGTGTATGTAAAATGTTTTGACAAATTTACGATAAGTACGCATTGTATTGATCATTAATCTAATGATTAGGATTTAGGTAAAAAAAAAGCGATTTATGTCTGTAATTTGAAAGTTTATTTAAAAAAATATTACTTAAAGTAAAAAAAACATAGGAAATTCTCAGTCAAAATCAAATAAACTAAACTTGATGAACGAGGAATATTAAAGCGTTCCGCAGCAGCATAACTGGTCAACTGTTTTTCCTTTACTAGTCGTACAGCTTCAAGAAGTGCTTCAGAGCAATAAGTTTTCTCCTTTTTGCTTTTATAGTTTCGGATCATCTGATAACAAAATTTGTATTTTGTATTAACTTAGTACACTTTTTATTTAAGCTATTTCATTTTGTTAAAACTACGCAAAATCTAAAACACTTCATACTAATTGCAGCTAAACATTTATGCAAATACGCAAAATTCACTTATCGAAATATCGACATGGAACGTCACTAGTAATTTGCAGTTTTCGTACAAAAAGCATGGGGCGGTTGTAACTGCAAAAATAGTTGCAATAACCCACGTGCGTGAAAAGTTGAGGTTAATGTAACTATATCAATAAAATGTTAATTATAACACCTAGTGTTTAACGAAATATACCAAAAACACTTACGTTTTGTCTTAGTTTTAGGATGCACTTCTATTTTTCCTTGCAACGACTTGAAATATTTCTAATGTCACAAAATAAAACACAAGACGCGGCAACACGTTGCTTCAAAATGACAGCTGACAGAAAATGATCTTGCAGTACTACAGTAGATGAACCAGTGGCGTAGCGTGCCTTGGCGGGGCCCCGTATAAAAATTTGTTTGGGGGCCCTTAGGAAGAGTAACGACGAAGGATAACGGTAAAAAAATCGATTAATGTTCAAAACTTCTCGATTTTTGCTAATAATCGAATTCATTACGCAAAGAGACCTCACTATTTAAGTCACGTGACTAAGTGTCACTGTACCCATCCTATGTGAAAAAGACTATAAACGGGGAAATCCCGCAGCCTGCGATAACCGATGTAGGGTGTTGTCAACTTTAGAACGCACGCTTTACGTGGGAAAAAATAAATTGGATGTTTGTGACTTTTGTTATTTCTGAAATAAAACAAAATTGGGAAGTTTTTATTAATTTTTGCTTAGGCACGTCGGGGGCCTCCCTGGCCCGGGGGCCCCGTATAATTGATACGGCAGATACGGCGGTAGCTACGCCCCTGAGATGAACTAGCGATGCCATCTGTACTTTATTTGAAAAAACAATGATTCCGCTTTACTCCAATAAATAGAACTATCTACAAAAATGATTAGATTGAGAGAAAATTGAATTAGTTGCTTTAGCCTCATAGTTGCTTTCGCCCCGGGTGACCTTATTGATATCAAGCACCCCACGCTTTTTTTCCATTATTTTCTACTTTTTAGTTTGGTTTTCTATGGATGCGTGTTTTTTAGTTTTTTTTAAACTATTATTTATTTTCTATTTTTTAGGGTGTTTCGAATTTTGAGACGTATGTCAGCGTAGTTTTCGAAGACAGTTTTTGCTGTCCTGGTAACCCTGGTAAGGATAATGGCCTTCGATCAAAAATGTACTAGATTCCCGATGAGCGCTTCAAAAACGGCCCGAAAAATAAGAGCACAAATATTTTTGTGCTCTTATTTGAAATTAGTTTGGTCCAATGATAGCCAACGATAAGACGTCCTAAATGCCGCGCAGCACGCGTTCAAAAATTGTGTAAATAACCACTGTAGCACCAAGTTTTTGGAAGGAATATCTTTTTTTCCATAAGTTTAAATCTTCAAGTGTTTTTCATAAAATAAAAACAATCAAATAGTAAATATAAATCATTTAGCAAATACATATTATGATTGTTTGACCAATGTTTGCGACAACGCACCAACTATTGTAACAAACATTGTCTGTTCTGGAACAGAGAATGCATGAAGTAGTATTGTAATTTTATATTTTATTTTTGTTTGTAGATTTCCAAGCGCCGTTTCGCTGTGCAGAATGGTTATCTATTGTAGCGAAAGAAAGAGGAGAAGAAATATACAAACCATATAAAAATTCGTATTTGAACTTTAATTTAAATGAAAAAATAATTTGATTTAATACAAATTTAACTTCTAAATACTGGTACATAAAAGTAGACGCACCCATTTTTTATACGGGTGGATCACATTGATTTAACCCGCACTTAATAAAATAAAATAACTATTATACTATTTTAGTCCTACTACTTTTTTAAATCGATTAAAAATGTTTGCCACCATCAAAACGTACCTTTTCACCTAAAAAATTATATTCTGCAACTCTACGTCTTTCCATACGTACTGTGTTCTGAGCATTGAAATGTAATACCAAGAACTACGTCTAGTTCCAAAATAGAGTAAGCACGAAATTGTCAACACATTGTTTTTAACCATATTACTTAGACTTTAAGTTTCAGTTTAGAATAAATAATTTTGTACTTATATCAAAATGACTTTTGATTTTTAAGGGACATTTAAAATTTATTGCTCTTTACCTTTCTCCGATGACAAAAGGACTTAAATATGAATATTTTGCAATCGTAATTATGCTTTATGTTTGAGTGTTAAGGATTATAATAAACTGAACTTGTTATTATTATGAAACGTTTTTCTATATTTCGTAGTAAGAAATATAAATGTGTAAGTGTGTGCAAACGTGGCCACTTGAGCGCCTTATTTTTGTTCCTGATCCTTTATCTAGTGCTATTATTGATCGAAGATAATGGCACAAATTTATGAAATTATAGTATTGTCATCGGTCTTTGATAGGTGTGCAATGAATGAAATCTGGTCGTTTAAAGTGGGTCAAAATCGTGCTTTAAAGAGTCGGTTACAAACAAACATACAAGTGAAGCTAATATAAAGCGTGTAATAAGGGGGACTTTCCCTGCCAGCCAGGGTCGCGAGATCAGTTCTAAAGAGGTACCGTGGCCCTGGCATATGGGCAACTGAAGGAACACGGGTGGGTTTTAGTCAGTAAAAGTCTGACACGCCCTTCCGCTCCACCCAGAGCGGGAGACGCCATTTGATGATTTCCCACCCACAAAAAAGGGGGACTTTCCAACTTATTTACAGTAATGGTTTACTGATAGAAGGCAAGACTAGGTGAAGATTGAATGGAAGGTTATGACTGTATCAGCAACCATAAACAGAACTAAATCCAAAAGTTTAATTTTTAAATTCCTTCATCCTGTTCAGTTTCACTCTTGGGCAAAGATCTCGCTTAGTCTATTATGTCTCGCATATTTAGTCCTTCAGGCCATAGCCGCTAATCTCAACGGGGGCTATCAGCGCGGGACATATTATGTGCAGACAGAGGGCCCTCGCTCTTCCCTCACTCTCATAGTCCGATGACACGGCAATCCGACCGCCCGGAGAGAGATCAGGCGCAGGACCAGCGGTATAACATGCGCACTGAGGCACGGATATATCACACCGCCAACTTACAAAACTCCGGGCAACAGGAATTGACTAATGCAAAAACGCAATAACACTTTGCCCGACCTGGGGATCGATCCTAGGACCCCACGCTCAGCAGTCGCGCTTACGACCACGCGACCTATGGAGCAGTCTACCGTAAGTCTGGCAATGAATCCTAGGCCAAAAACGATAAGATGCTTAAAATAACTGTTTTCACTAACCTGTGGTATCACGATATCAGCCAAGTACTTGGCATAGATGTACAGTTCCTCCGCCAGGTCGAACTGCAGCGTGTGCTGGTTGTGTTGCAGATCGTACTTGATGCAGTCGTAGATATCCGGTATCTTGGATATGTCGTACGTCTTGTTTTTAGTGCAGAAGTCCTTCTCGATCTTGCCCCATCGACGACCCATTAGCTCCCATGTCTCGCCGTGGTAGAGTATTGTGTCTGGTGAAAAGAATTTACTTTGGTGACTTTACTTTTTCCAGCGGCTTCTGTTACATTATTGTTCGGGAACGTACTACCGAGATAAAACAAACTATATGTGCCTAGTTCCATCTTCATTCATCTTTGTAATTGAGTAACAAACATCTAAAAATACAAACTTTCACATTTATAAGTACCATATTTTGCGAATGTATTTCGCAAACAACAACCCAAACTATCGACACAGTGATTCTGATTTGAGCTATGGAATCACATGTAAAATCATTCGTACTACGGCGTCTAAAGATCTGTTTTGTTATTCGAATAAATGCGCAGTTTCATTGGAGTAGCGCGCATAATCACAAACGTCAAAAGACGCTGAATTACACAAAAAAAAAAGGTTGCCGTCATTCATTTCTTGTCGAGGCAAGTAATTGTCTAATAAATAAATAATATCTGGATGACCGAGCTTTGCTCGGTATTTTTTGGTAAATTGTGTTTAAAATAATAAGTTTATGTTCACGTTGATTATCGATAAAGTTGGTCATTGAAAACACGAATAAAACGACATTATATAAAAAATTAAATTAAAAATTTAAAAGACCCCCGACACAAAAACCTAATTTCCCTTTAAAAAGTAAAAAATAATAAAAAATAACTCAATCTTAAAGTACCTAAGAATGTATTAATAATTCAAAAAAATACGCCGCGTTGGGGGACCGCTTCAAACCTAACAATTTAATTACTAATAGTCTAACGCGACGTTTTTTTTTTGAATTATTAATACATTCTTAGGTACTTTAAGATTGAGTTATTTTTTATTATTTTTTACTTTTTAAAGGGAAATTAGGTTTTTGTGTCGGGGGTCTTTTAAATTTTTTATTTAATTTTTTATTTTGTACTTTTTATAGGTATATACTTAGTATAATGTAGAATCAAACGAAGCTAAGAACACTCTCGATTAATTCATCAATATTCTCTTTCAGTGCGCTTTCATTTGAGACCCCACTCGAGTATATTTGCTGACATTCGGTTACTCTTCCCCACTTTCCCCCCCACAACTTTTAAACGGCTCAACCGATTTTCATCAAACATGTCTAAGAACACTCGCAGATAAGTCACCTTTAATACATATTTTTTTTTATTGAAATCGCATCATCCGTTCGGGAGCTATGATGCCACAGACAGACAGACAGACAGACAGACAGACATTCACGTCAAACTTATAACACCACTCTTTTTGCGTCGGGGGTTAAAAATGAATCCTAGCTAGATCGATTTATCACCCCCAAAACCCCCTGTATACAAAATTTCATGAAAATCGTTGGAGCCGTTTCCGAGATGCAGTTTATATATATATACAAGAATTGCTCGTTTAAAGATATAAGATTTGTAATAATCATTATGTCACTGCACTTGGGGTATCAAATGTGCACATTACAGGGACAATACAAAATATTCCCTATGCGCACTTATTTAAAGTTGATTATGCATTAGCGAATTAACGCCAATATCTGCACAAATACACATGTGGAACACCAGAAACACATACGAACATATTACGTCAGCTTACCTTTAGTCTTGGGATCATCTTTCTTAATGACCACGATGTGCATGAGATGCTTGATGAGCGTATGCACGTGCGCGCAGCACCGCACAGGGTTCTTCACGAACTCCATGGCCGTGCTGATGCTCACCGAGCCGCACGGGTTGATGCGCGACCGGTCCTCGTCTGTGAAGTCGCGGTCCACCTGCATGGCCTCGTGCAGACGAGCTTTGGCCCTAAGGAGTAGAGAACAGAGATGATATCACAACTTGGAGTTTTGGAAGAAACAAAGGAACTGAGACTGAAAAATGGGCATGAGTTAAAGTAAAATCAGAAAACATTGTAAAAATTTTGGATGTCATTTTATGAGAGTTTCGTATCTGAATGTCATTTTTACGAGTTTCGCTTCGGTTAGTTAAAATAGCGGGGCAAAATCGCTTTTTTATAAACTTTCTATAAGCTATGCGCTAAAAATTAACAACCTTCAGACACCCAACAGTTTATATAAAGTTACGACTAGGTATCCTATTCCAAGTCTGATATTAATTTGTAGTCTAAACACAAGTCAAATGAGGTATTTATAGCATACAGGGGTTTGGATCTCTCAGTGAAAGAGGCGGCGTTTGTGAGATTGGCTGAGTTATAATCACTAAATAAATTATTACTCACATATTCTGGACTTTGGAAGAATCACAATCATTATCCAGCAGTCCATTCGTATTAGCAGACTTAACCATCTGCACAAGTATAGGTGTCAGTTCTCCCTCCAGAGCCAGCAGTCCCTTGGCGAAGGCCGCCGCAGTCATCTGCACGCGACCCTCGTCCGACGCGTAGATCTTCAGGTCGTGGCGGAACGTAGAGTGCAGACGCAGGAGGCCGAGACCTTGGGTACCACCCTCGCCTAGAATTGTTGACGAATTTTAAGGATGTGAATTTACAAAAGCATTTTTTTTATTTTTGCAGGATATGCTACTCGATCTATTGCAAACTGAAACTTTATGAAATGGCATTACCTTTTATTTAGCACCTGCGACTTCGTCCAAGTGTAAGTCGGAAAATAGTGTCATACTACCACACATTTATACTGGGTAAAAAGTTTAGCCAGTTTACCCGAGTGTATTATGTAAAAAACACATACATTTATAAAACAATATTTAAATAATTCTGAAAAGTCGCTAGCCTGATCAGAATCTACAGAAATGCGGAAAAAGAGCATCCTGTGTTTAATAAGACACCACTCGAAACCGTATTTTTAATCCTACACATTAATTACAAAACTACCCATTCAGATCACACTTGTAACTATCACTTAGACACAGACTAGATGATGATCAATCATCTTTCTAACTGCTCGACTTTGTGACAATTCAAAAGTGCGTGTAAAGCCGCGTACAGATTTGCGAAACGTAGCATGCAATGTAACATGAAAGGAGCATTTCATAAGTGTGGACGCAGAGCACGCACGAACCGAGCATGTACGTACTCACATCTGTTTCCGGCATGCGCGCGCGAACATGTCTCAGTCTGTTGAGAACACGCGAAGAGAATGGATTGTGATGACCAGAAGATATATTTTGTGGATTCCACAAAATTTCTCTTGTTCTGTACAACTCAATTAACTGCATTACTTTTTCTTCACTCCATGATTCAACTGTAGCCTCTGCATTAGCTGTGTTTTCTTCCATAGTTCGCGCGCGTTCCGCAGCATAGACACAGACAGCCCGTCCACACTGACGCTCCATGCACACTACGCGCCCCTTTGTGTTCGGCGAAAAAACCGACAAATGACGGATCGCGGCGCGCACGAGTTGAAATGCTCTGTTCGTGCGCGTATTGAGCACGGTTCGTGCGCGCATCCGTCCACACTATGGGAATTCTGTAACATTGCATGATACATTGCGACAGTTTGGACGGCAAATTCTTTCATTGCATGTTACATTTCATGATAATTATACTTATACTAGCTTAATTATACTAGCTTCTGCCCGCGACTTCGTCCGCGTCAAATATTTGCTCCCCTGACCCTTCCCGTCGAATCGCAGCCTGTCAGTTTTCGTCCATTTGTTTGTTACTGCTCCGCTCCTTTTGATCGTAGCGTGATGTTATATAGCCTATAGCCTTCCTCAATAAATAGGCTACCCGACTCAAAAAGAATTTTTCAATTCGAACCGGTAGTTCCTGAGATTAGCGCGTTCAACCCCTCTTTTACGGATGTGGGGGGTTAGAAAGAGACAAAAAGTAGCCTATATCACTCTCCATCCCTTCAACTATCTCCACTTAAAAAAACACGTCAATTCGTCGCTCCGTTTCGCCGTGAAAGACGGACAAACAGACACATACACTTTCCCATTTATAATATTAGTATGGATGGTATAATTCCTATTTTTGTTGAAGGATTAACGATACTTACCGGGTATGTGGCGGCCCTGCCCGCCGGGGTACATGCAGCGGAACATCCTGCCGAGCTCCTCCGCCTGTATGCGGCCGGCCGGCGTCAGCTCGCCGCCCCACTTGAGGATCAGAACTAACGAGGGCTCCCCACCGCCTCCTACTGCACAAGTATCATATGTTAGTGCTAGGTATTTACAAATTAAAGAAATTATATATTAGCACTATTAATCTTTTTTCCCTGCCATTCGGTTCAGGAACCTATTTCTCAGCAGATTAAAGAACGTCTTTGATAAATAACAGTGGATTTTTTTGTTCTATTCCTGTACTTAACTCCTGTTTGAAAGCTTTTTCTTTTTCAGCGTGATTAAAGAAAAGTCTATGATAACAATGTGAATTCTTACTTAACCCTCCTATTCCTGTACTCCTAATAAATCAATATAATGTCAAGACCTTATAATCGACTCCCATCGTTTTCCACAAGGAGAGATCCAGGTCAAAAGCTGGCCCATTTCACAATATACATGAGATAGGTGAGCGGTATATTACCTCAATGAATCTTTTCTTTTCTCACCAGCAGACCAAGACTATTTCTCAGCAGATTAGAAAATGTCTATGATAACAGTGGGCATTTATTTCTAACCCTGAACAATTTGATATTGAGAATGTAAAATCGAATTGGGCAAGTGGATATATACTACTACATTTTTTTTTAATTCGCAGTTTAGTGAATGTCTATGATAACAATGGATATTCTAACTTAACTGAAAATGTTTATGATAACAGTGGGTATTCTAACTTAACTCTTCTATTTCCTCTCGATACAATTTGATTTTGAGAATTTATCATGGCTGAGTGGTGATGCATTGGAGATGAATCCTGCCTGTTTTAATAATCCTCTAAACTTCGCCACTATCTCCTGACCTTCTGATGTCTTCTATTCACTATTTTTCTTCATAGATTCATGATTATTATAACATCCAATACTTTACAAAAATCACACTCTAGAATCTACGCAAAGCCCTCTTAATAGCTTCTGCAATTCCAAACAAAATATTTGCCTCATATTTATGAGTTTGCAATCTCAAAGCCATGCTAACTGCCTCGCATACAGAGGTTTGAGCAAACAGAACCAAGCCAATACGTTTCGGTAAATCTTATTATCATTATTATCAACAAGGTTACGGTCACACGTGTATTATTGCAAAGGTTATTACGTATTTAATACTACGCTGACATCGGCGGAACTATCAAAATATTTGCGATGGTTGACTAATACAAAATACACCATATTATCATGGCGGTAAAGTTCATTTTATATTAGCGAAATAAAGCAAATAATTTCTCAATTAAGCCAAGTATGGTGCCAGCATTAAAATCAAAACAGTGTAAGAACTGAGTGACGTCATGCTCATGATGTACAGTGGACTACACACAAACATAATCAGCAAACGGTAAAAGTGTACAGTGGTACATCACTTACCAGTTGTTGTGGTCAAACACGAGTGTGTCAAATCTATAAAAAGTGTTTCGTCTGCAAACCGACGAAACATGTAGTTGGATTAAAATGCTTGTATTCTAACCTATATTAATTTGAATGAGTCGTTGCTGTAATATTACCAATATTCTACCTCTACTTTTACATAACTTCTGCCTACTCTGAAACCTTAGGAGATAGCCCGTAATGCGAAAAAAAGCGCGTATTATGTTCATAAAATCCGCATATTTTACAAAACACAAACTTTAACGCGAATATTACACCTGTAGTGTGTTGTTGTTTTTATGTTCTAATAAACTTATATGTATGAAATGCTAGGAAAAAGACACGCGAGATTTGGCAGTGCGGGCTTACTCTGATACTTTTACTTTGAGAGCTAGATAGTAAGTCAACCTCAAATTCTACATGAAAATCTTTTACCTACAAAGATAGCTAAGCTGTAGCTTCTAGCTTCGAATTCTTATAGTTTTAGCTAGCTTATGTATATGCAATGTTGAATGCAAAACTCGACCATGGGACAGCACTTCAAAACAAAGTTTATACTTTTTACAGGCGGGTGATATTGGTACTTAAGCTGGTAACTTAAAAATAATTCTGTAATATGCATTGTGATCCGAAAATTTGTAAAAGAATTAAAAGCTAAGTATTTTGGAAAATGTCACATCTATATTTTACTCAGCGCGGTTCAAAATGCACATTCGATGCATAAGGCGGTCGTTGAAGCGACATTTAGGAGAGCCTATGTCCAGAAGTGCAATTGGAAAGGCAGAATTCATTGGCTGCACTTCGACATGTTGATAATAGAAAGGCCAATTTGAAGCCATTTGGGCAGATCAGTATTTTAGTAATTTTACTGTCAATTTCATGATCTTTAGATTTTTTCCTAATCTTTAGACAACTAACTGGTATCTGAATGGCCCATTTATTTTATATATTTATTAATAAAATTGCAATACTCATGTTTCTGGAGTTACTTACTGTTATATAGTGTAGGCACAAGATACTGAGATACCAGCTATAAAAACCATTTATTCAAACTAGGCTGAGAGTCAGCAGTTTTTGAACAACAAAATTACATAAGACAGTCGTCCAAAACGCCCGCCCTTCACCACTTCCTGATGCTTTAGCTGAGAAGAATTGGCGCAACAAACTCCCCAACAGCACAGTTGTCTGTTAAGTTAGAAGAGCAAGTTGGGACACAGAAATTCAACCACTAATTTCGAAACTATGTGAACTTATTTATACTCAGGAATCAGATACGTTACGTCCATAGCTGTGATAAAAATTTTAAAAATCCGGCATCATTTTAAAAACACACAAACGTAAACCAAAACTTATTTGACGGAAAGATTTTCTTTGTGACTGTTTATTCTAATATAAGAGTAGAGATTTGAAAGTGATCCCAATGCATATTACAATAAAGCGGTGTAAAGTGCGTGAAGCGGACCGTGGTGCGTCGGCGCGTTACCGTCGTCCGAGCTGGAGCCGCGCGGCCGGCCGCGGGGCTGGTACTTCATCTGCACCTTGCGGTTGATGCCCGAGAAGTGGCCGTACCTGAAGGCACCGGACATAATATGGACATTCATAAAGATGGTACAGTTTTGGGGTAAATAAGTCATCAACATTTCATCATCATCATCATTTCAGCCGAAAGACGTCCACTGCTGGACATAAGCCTCCCACAATTTGGGGGGCCCAGTCTCTACAAAGTCCCTTAGTCGCCTCTTACGACACCCACGGAAAGAAATGGGATGGTGCTATTCTTTACGCCCCGCACCAGACGGAACGACATCAAAATTTCGAATTAAACAACAATGAAGAACATGGACTCCAGAAAATGTGGAAACAAGGTATGTGGTATACCACCTTATCATAATTTTGACAGTTCCTCATCATCATTTCAGCCGAAAGACGCCCACTGCTGGACATAAGCCTCCCCCGAACATTTTGGGGGGTTTTGCCATAATCGCCACTCTTGTCAAGCGGCTTGGCGATCGAAGTATGGTGGTAAAATACATAGGGAACGCTGCTGCCATTCTCTAGTAAGTCCCTTAGTCGCCTTTTATAACGCCCACAGGAAGTAATTGGAGAATGGAATGGGAGTTCCTCATCATCAATAGGTAGACATATGCATATCTAAGAAAAGACAGAGATGCGTGTTATGAGGTGGTATTGTGCTTGGCAAGAGCTTTGATCTTTGAAGCAGAACTACAGCAGCAATCCAGCCGGCTTTGCAGAACATGCTGTGTGCCTTTCAGACTGGTCTAAATAAATGTATTTTTTTTCTTGAATGTTACTGATAAACACCATCCTAAGTATTTGGAGTAAAAAAGAATCCTTAGAAGTAAGATTTAGAGATTTATACTCTCCACATTCTCTCCATTATCCCCGTGTTGCCGGACATAAAGAATAGCATCACCCCTGTTCTTCCCGTGGGTGTCGTAAACGACTAAGGTACTTACTAGAGAATGGGCAGCAGCGTTCTCTATGCCTTTTACCACCATACTGCGATCGCCAACCCGCCTGCAAAGGGTGGCGATTATGGCAAAGCCCCCCAAATTGCGGGAGGCATATGTCCAGCGATGGACGTTTGGCGGCTACAATGATGTTAACGATGATTGTCCACATTCTAGTTGTTTATGTAAACAGTGTGAATAACTTACATTTCCAGTACACTCTTGAGTTGTTCAAGCTTGCCCTGCTTCTCCTCAATCTCAGGATCGGCGTGTCTTGTCTGTATGTCTGATAGCAACGCCCGCGCTATGTCCAGGATCTCTTGCAGTTGTTTGGGTTTCTTTAGCTTCACGTGACCGCGTTTAAAGCCATCATATTTCTCGAATATTTCGAAGAACCTGGAAAGGAAGTTGTATTTGGTTTATTTGTGGGTCAAATTCGAGGTTATTTTTCTCATATTTCCATCAAAGACAATTTCAAATCTAGAGACAGTTATTTCTAACAATTAATTTTGTATTTTATTTCCAGAACATCAATTGATCCGGAAAAGAAAAAAAAATTGGGAATTTACAAAATTACAACTTAGTCCAGTTCGAAACCACAGGTGCATTTATTATTAAAAACAAACGAGAAAAGCCGCAAATACCAACAAATATCACAAAAAACTTTTAAATGAAAGCAGCACATACCTCTGATGCCGAACCTCAACCTTCATCTTCTGCTTAGGCGTGCGGTCCCCATGCCTGATGACCGCCACGACGCACCGCAGTTCCATCATCTTGCCGAAGGTCGTCGGCACTATCGGCGGGTCGTCCAGCTGAAAGGGCACCGACCACGGTATGTGCAGCGTGGGCGCTAGCTCCCTTAGGATCATATTACCCAAAATCTTCGCGCAATCATCGTAGTATTTGTTGGAGTTCTTCACGAATGAAAATCCGTTTACGTCGCAGACAAAGGATTTGCCGTTTGCTCTGAAAGTTTTATCCTGATTTAGTATGGCAGACTTTAGTTATGTTAAAAGCTTATTACAGTTCCCATCTGGACATAGGCTTCACTCAAGCTGTGCCACAACACCCTGTCTTCCGTCTTCCGCATCCAGTCTGTCCCAGACACCTTTTTAAGGTCGTCTGTCGACTTAGCTGGGCGGTGTCCCACGCTATGCTTGTCGATTCGCGGTCTCCACTAAAGGAAATGGAGGAAATTGTAGAAATTTTGCGCAATAATGAGGCCTAAACTCAACAAGACTTTTTAGGTTCGCCATTAACCACTACTTCTCCTAATGGCATGCAACCATGCGGTCGACGATGACACGCTATTCACCGAGTTCCAAGTTATTAAAAAACACTGAGTACGCGAGGGAGCTCCACTCCTTATCCATACCGCTGAACGCACAATGTGTGGTATTCAAAACGTTATGTGGTATTAAAAAAATGGGTTAAAATTTATTTTTTTATGGCTTACGCGTTTTCATGAATAAAAATACTTAAGTTACTTTATTATTCTGTACCGATGTCGCTTCAAACAGCCATAACGATTTGGTCACAAGGTTAATTAATGAGATCTCGATCTAAATGACGTCACTCCGCGTAACCTTCACGGCTGGCCATATCGATCCCGCATTGGGACGATTAATTATTTAGATACGGCAGCCTATTTACTAACACACCTTAAAGACATTTATTCTGGGTCAAATTATCGAGAATGTTTTATTTTATTATATGATATAGATTTGACTTTTAATCTAAGATACTTACCTAAGTAAATCGAATCCGCAAACTGTTTGTTTGAACGCGAGACAAACTTTCCTGGATATCAGCTTCTCCTGATTGGACAATATGACAGGATATCTGATCTCTTTGCCTTCCGAGTCTCTTTCAACTTTGCCGTCTAATGCCGGAGATTTGCGGGCCTCTGCATGCGCGTAGTCGGGACCCACAGTGTATACTTTTACGTCGGTACCTAAAAACATTCGGATTTGTACATAAATGTCGCAAGTAAACCTCTTCAGGGCATCCGGTAAGCCACGCGTTCTTCGCACGCCGTCCACGGCGCGTAACGCGGGCAACCCTTAGGAAGCGTGGAGCAATGGAATATGGAATTAATTTTGAATGAAATAAGATTTTGATTTCAATGAGTTATGTTTGGAGTTTCGTCACTCAATAAGTAACACCTCGATGGTGATTCAGTCGCGTAGTTTCGCCGCAACTGTGAACGTAATTTGACGCTCTCGCGCATCAGTACGGCGCATGCGAAATACGCGTAATAACTTATCGGAGGCCCTTCCTCTTCGTAATCTTAACTTTTTCCAGGGATAGCTTTGATAGCAGCAGGTTCAAGGTTCTGCGAGCGCATGTTGCGCGGATCTTCGTTCAAATGATGTTCTGGTTTAACGGGGAAAGGCTGGCATGTGATCTCCGCAACTCCTGGAAATCCAGATGTTCGCAGTATGATGTTATGTGCGTAGGTTTTCTCCATCCTCCGTCTAATCTTAGTACTCGCTTCTTACCATACCGTCGATGGCGTATCATCAGTGGAACTAAAAACCACATAGCATTATTACTTACGTCAATAATGCTATTCATCATAACTCACCATCGGTGGGCATAAAGTCTTCATAAATAAACGACCCTGTTTTCCTCACTCTTGATTCTGGTGAGTATATACTACTTCGACTTCCTATCTGCAATTGATGAAATCAGTGTTTAAAAAAGTTGTAAAACAAGTGAGGGACCAGTCATTAAAGTTGATCTTTAAATACTACCAACGTATTGTATAGAAAAGATTGCTTTCGGTCCCAATTAAAAAAGAAGTCTTTAGCATGGAGCGTGTGTATTCCACAGAGGTGAAATCAGAGTAAATGATCTCTCAATTTGATGTAGTACTGAGCGAATTCTTCATAAGTCAGGTGTTTCCTACCTTTCTAAAGAGTCGCTGGCTACCTCCACCGGCAGAGGTGGGGTAGTAAATATAAATATTATGATCTTCCGCCGACACCGGCTTCTCCACGAAGGGCTTGTTAAATACCACGCCGTTCACCTCAACGTGGTCTTCCGACTCCACCAGCTCGTGATCTGGAAATATTTGGCTCTTCTAACACATTGCCAAGGTTGACTGATAGGTAAAGGGATTCCTAAGAAAGCTGTTGCCACCATCAGGTGTTCGATTCCACGGAAATACGGAGTCAAAAACGGTCTATATTGGACGGTCGTCATTTTGCGACCGTTATAAGATGGCTTCGCTTTCAAAGGAAAAGCTTTTAAGGATGATATGGCGATGAAGGGACACTAAGATGGCGGCTAATAGAAGACGAAGGTAAAGAAATAGCATAAATCCTAAATAAGTTGGTGTAAGCAGATTGTCTGACAATTTCTAGCTTTTATCCTAGCCAACTAAAAAATATAGGTACCTACGCCATACCGACCGTCAGTTTCTGAAGGTGGACTTCCCCATCGAAATGCTGTAAAAATTAGTCATGGCTAAGTTGCAAGAAGGTTCCTCCTAATTTCTCTAGCCAGCAAATCTAGTAATCCCGCTTTCTTACGGCCAGGTAATGGCAGCTTCCTATACATCTGAGAGGATCCTGTGTCCAATAGGCTATAATAATATAACGATGTAAAAGAGTACTTTACCCGAATCATTGGTTGCTTGTGAAAAGGACTGTTTTACCTTTAGTTAAAGGTTTAGTTAAAATAATTAGGGACTCTCCCTTTTCTAATTTATATTATTTTACTTTGAGGAATCTTTAAGTAACTGTCGCAACACGAACACTTGGAACATTCTCGTAACTGCGTATTTATTTTTAATTTAGCCTATACTGTCCCACTGCTGGGCAAAGGCCACCCCCAATTTCTTCCAGGAACTCTTGTCCCGCGCCACCTCAAACCAGTCGTCGCGGTACGCATCTAGGTCGTCTCGCCACCGCTTTCTGGGCCGACTGCGTATAGCTGGAGGAAACTACAAGGCTCATTAGAACACTATTAACAAAGACTTACGTTTCGGGTCCGGTGAATCTCTGTCTAATACTGCATATCTAGGTATCTCAATACCCTCACCCTCTAATATCGCGTATACTTTTCTTCGATCCTGTAAGTAATACGTGCAAGTATCAAGTAACAACTCCTGACGTCAAATGAACATAATTACATGCTGAGGCAATACTATACATACCTGAATATCATACTGCATGTGAAGATTGTTTATAACATAGGGCTTCCGTAACTTCTCGTATTGAATGGCCTTGTCTAAAGGGAAGCCCTTCGAGTGAAAGGAAATAAGACAGTCGCAGATGGGCCACTCTTCTACTGGTTTCTGCAAAATATAATATAATAATAATTATTATGTAGATACAAAACGCGAATTAATACAATAACGGCGAGTTCAGAGGTCAGAAAATACGTCTTACGCTTCCCCCAACTAAATGCACGAATGCGCGAACGGTGAAAGGGTATGAATACACCATTACTGACTAATTCGCTACTTGACACCGACCACACAAACAAAGCTAGTGTATATGAAGCCATTCAATGGAAACAGAACATTACAACGTGTGAACGTTAGTATAGTGCACATGTATGTATGTGTGTTATAAACGATTAATTAAACGAATGAAGAAGAATTCTAACAGATGTTAATTATGAAAATAAATTGCGTGACAAATAGTAAAACAAAATATGTCCACTGCATAGAGTTTCAATTTTAATGTTTTATTTCAATACTTTACTTTTCTACCAATTACATAATTGTACTGGCTAACTTGCAACATATGCATCACTGTCATTAATTATGGCTTAAGCATCAGCAGACCACTTTTAAGCATTATTTCAAAATTGCTGACGGCACAATAATTGAACTCTTTATACTCAGCCAATTGTTGACATTCAACCACCCCCTCTACAGAATATTTTGTTCCACTAGTTGTGTTAGACAAAGTGGAGAACCTTAAGGATAACCTCCTCTGGGAAGACCAGCATCTTGATGTACTCAAACTCATCGAGGCGCGTGAGGATCTCTTTCATGGGCTTCGACTGCGACTTCTTGGCCATGGCGCAGACACCGACCACCACCTTCTTACCCCCGCCATCGCTGTGCGGGTCCAACGACTCACACAGATCCAACTCGCCCTAGTTTATTAATGTACATATTTAAAAGTTTAATTGGTATTCAAACACTTCATTTTATAAATGATTAACATGAAGGCTAAATATATGATGAATATGGTGGACCCTTTAATTAACCATCACTGCTTTCATGCTTCAAGGAATTTAAATCCTGTATAGTAGAAAGATAGATGAACACAACTTAGTCTAGACCTCTAAGAAGTGGTTAATAAAGCCTGACTTATTTCAGAGAAAATCAATCAATGTTTTCAAAGAAGCCTAGAACAGGAGAATATTGTAAACACTGCACTGGCTATATTGCCTCATTTGTTTGCACAAAAGGAGAACAATAGTCTTGGGTGTGCTACAGAATAGAAGGATACAATTTAATGTAAAGGTAGCTGAAGTATTTTCCTTTGTTCTTTTTACTAACTATTAGCTGCTGCTGCTGCTAACACCCAGTTAAATTTAAAAGACTTTAAATTAAGAGTATCTTAAGGTATTTATGCACTTCTCATGTTAGATAAAAACCCTGAATGGTTAAGGAAGTAGTCCTTGAACATTGTGGCTTCCCAAGTCAGAATTTTCTTTAAAATTCATTAAATATATTTAATAATTAATTGTTAGACATGACTCATTTGAACATACTCTGTATCGAAAGTTATGGAGAAACCTAATAGTAGACAAAACAATAATAACAGATAATGCATGTGTGTATTTTGATTTATTATCAAAATAATTTAAAATGATTCTGTTTGCCCATGACTTTATTGATCGGGTTGTTGCAGCTCCTACCTCTGAATGTTTACTATCCTGTGCATGTTACACACCTATTTTAATTTACACTTTATTTGGACATGTTTAGTACAATAGTTCAAGCATCACTTAGTCTCAGTTCCAGTCAATCCACAATACAAACTTATGTACTGTTGGCAATTAAATAAAAACATTAACAAATCTGAAGTTAGTTTCACATGAAGCAACCTCCTTAAAGGTGGGGGAGGAGAGATACACACTACTAAATTCAGTAAGTAGGGAATATTAGCATGTGTATGCTAAAGAAGCCATTCAAGTTGCATGTACAAATCATAATGTCTTTGTTCTGTAACACACAACTTTAGATTGATATTACTCAAACAAAAAATTCAACATTTGGATAAATTATTTTAATGAAATGATAAATTAATCATGAGTGACATAACAAAAGCCACCATCATCTTACATCGGGCAGACAGTCATCACAATAGCATATGTCATCATCATTCTGGCCCTTCTTGTCCTTCCTCCATCTTTTGAGACGCCACCAATCTTTAAGCCACTGCCACTCCATCACCACACACTATCTACGATACACTTGACTCCTATCACAGCATATGATAAGCCACACAGGCAACCTTGCCACCGATTGGTTGACACTACTTTAGACTTGATAACTAAGATAAACTTGACATAAATTAACATACTACATTACCTCACTTGTCATTGTCAGCATGTACAGCTATAAATATAATAATCTATTGTGTCCATATAATACAGGCTAATGAGGTGTAGCCGTCCTGCACTCAACATTCAAGCACTCATGTGCTCAGTAGTGTTATCAGTGCTACTTTGTGGGGAAATGGACAAAGATAATATTAGCTGAACCAATATTTAATCTGGATGTGTTTCCCTTAGGTGACCTCACTACTATTTGTATTCGAATTGTTATTTTATATCTGTTTTAGTTTACATAACACTGTAACAATTATACTTCAGTACAAAAGTCATTGCTCTGAAGTTTATACGTAGTATTTGTGCTTGACTTGACAACAACAATATCTACATGAAAATGCAAACTTACTGATGATCTTATCGGTACAAGATTTCCATCATCTCCGACATAAAATTGTGGCTGAGTAGCTTGCCGCAACCCTTGATAGCCATGTTCGAGCTCAGTGTATGACATTACCTACATACACCTGCCTATTTTTATTTTTTATTTATTAATATCATAAAGCAGCTCCTGAACACCAATATCAAATCTTGAAAACAAAATTATATCAGTAGTAGAAAACAAAATTATAAAAATATTTTCAAAAATATGCCCTGCACAGATCATATACAATAAAAAAAGTTAAGTGACACATCATGAGATTTCAATTTCAGGACTTTTGAGAAAAAAATAAGGATAAACTTGTTTATGAAATGGCGCACGCGGTGCTTTTGTATCTCTAGTATAGCTAATTAGCTATGATCAGAAGGCCTTTCACTCCTTTTAGGGCATTTTAGATGACTCAAAATTCATTGACTTAATTTCACATTATGTCTTCTAACAAGTCAGTACTAAGCAAAAATAAAGATCTCTTTTATAGCAAGCAGGCTATCATTAAATATGTAAATTATGCCAATATAATAAGATTTTTTTGGGCCCACACCAATTGGATAACCCGAAACTGACGACGGAACAAACAACCACGACAAAGCTGAAATCAGCTGTTTTTGTTGTTGAACGTACTTATAAATGTCATGTTTTGACTGCAGCCAGCTGACAGCTGTCCTGTGTCACTTAAGTTGAGTCAATCCAATATGACGTAAGTCAATCCGCCGTGTCATGTCATGTACGCCGCGTTCCGTGTTACGGTCACAGCGATGTGAGCGCGCTAAAACCCGTACCGAATTAGCGTGAGCGCGATAACGCTGTACACTGGATCGTCATAGATGACGTCATGACAGGCGCCATATTGCGATAACGCCGACCATGCCCTGAACCGATATCACTGTGAGCGCTGTCAAATTGACAGCTGTGTTGTTTTGTTTTGAGTTGAATTCATAATATTACATTTTGGAAGATTCTCGCCACAGTGTTCTTGGTTAGCACGTGTGTTTTGAATTTGTAGTTGTTTTATTAGTGATTGTTGATATTTTTGTGACTTGTTAGCATATAAGTGTGTTGTCTTTGTGTTTGTAAACAGGTTTGTATTGTGATTGTCGTATTTTAAACTCGTTTTTATTAAAGATGGATAAAAACAAACCCCCTGATCCTGACCCACCCGACATTCCAGATCCTTTATTACCTCTGTCCCCGAATCCTTTATCGCAATTTGCGGATGTTGTATGCAGTATAACAGAGATGGATGTATCCCCATCCCAGCTAAACGGATCTTCCCGTAAACGTCCTGGTAACGAAGATATCTTGACACCATCCCCACCAAATAAACAAAAGAAGAGTCAAATCGGTCGTTCCAAATATTCAGCGATGGACAAAGGTCCTTACGTCGTCCACGTCTCCCGAATAGAAACCCAACCTAACTCAGGCACCACCTTACATCCAGTTAATTTCGGAAAATTCCTAATTAACAACAACATTGCGAACATAGTTCGTGGTGGTGTTAATAGAGTTGGTAGAAACCGCGTATCCGTAGAGTTTGCTTCTCCTCAAGATGCAAATTCTTTCTTGGTTAACACTCTGTTAACCAAGTACAGTTATACTGCCTCCATACCTACATTTAATATCACAAGGATGGGAGTAGTAACTGGTATTCCCTCTGACATTTCAGAAGAAGAGGCTATTACATATTTGTCTGTGCCCTCAGGTTGTGGGCAAATTCTAAAAGTTCGTAGAATTAACAGAAAAGTTCAGAGAGACGGGGAAAATGAATGGAAAGCCACTGAAACCTGCGTGATTACATTTGATGGACAAGTCCTTCCCAAAAGAATCTTCTGCTGTTACACTTCCCTTCCTGTAGAACAGTATATATATCCCACCATACAATGTCGCAAATGTTGTAGATTTGGACATGTGGCTAATATATGTAGGTCTAAACCACGCTGCAGTAAATGTGGCCACGATCACCCAGGTGATGGTTGCACCATTTCTGAGGGCGAGGCCTTCTGTATCCTGTGTTCGGGTAATCACTTCGCTAATAGCAGGTCATGCCCCGAGCATGGTAGACAGAAAGCCATTAAGACCATTATGGCTGAAAAATCCATGCCTTATGCTGAAGCTACCAAACTAATTCCGACAGCTTCGCGCAATTATGCCAACGCTGCTAAAACCCCGTCTTCGCAGTCTTACCGAAAGACAGTAAACTTAAAGCCCAAGTCTCATGCCCCTCTCTCCCCATCTTATGACAAAGCTGCTCATCAGCAAATTATTAGTTCCCCCCAACTTTCACAGCCTAATGGCTGCGCTCTCAACAATAAAGATACTCCCAATAATAATACTTCCTCTATAGTTGAACTGCTCATGAAACTCTTACCTATTGTTATTTCTACTTCCAACACCCAATCACCGTCCAACGTTGCCGACCAACTTATAACTCTTCTTTTAAATATTAGAAATGGCGTCCCGCCAAGTTTTCCTACAGTGGAATGTGAGGAGCGTGTGGCATAAAAAGCACGACCTCACATTCCTTTTAAATAAGTACAAGCCATTGGCTTGTTCCATAGCTGAGACTTGGCTTACTCCAAGTCTTAGCTTCCGTATTCCACATTTTAACATATACAGATCTGACAGACCGGATGGCTATGGAGGGTCAGCTCTCCTGGTCAACAATCGGGTCCCATTTTCACCTCTTACTTTACCTTCACTCACAGGAGATATGAGCATTGCCGCAGGGACGGTTGAAGGTATCACAGTGTTTTCCATTTATATCGCACATCCTCATCATGATCATTTAACATTTTTAAGAAATATTTTTTCTAATGTTCATGGTCCTATACTGGTCATGGGCGATTTTAATTGCCACCATTACAGATGGGGATCTGAACGCTGTGATACCTTTGGCTTAGCTCTGGTTGATATCCTGGATGACTTGGATCTATGCATTTTAAATAATGGATGCCCAACACGCAGGCCTGTTCCCGGTCAACAAAAGAGTTGTGTTGACTTAACATTTTGTTCGGTTGAGCTAGCAGCGTCAACCCATTGGGAATGCACAACCTTGTCGCATGGTAGCGACCATTACCCTATTGTTATATCTTTGCTTAATAAAACTTATTTCGAGAAAACTTCTCCTCCACTTCTGAAATATAACCTGTCCAAACCAGATTGGACTAAATTTTCTTCATTATTGGAGGATAAAATAGACGTACTTCCAAATTTAAATTCAAGTTTATTAAATCCTTCTGGTCACTGCCATGCCAAGAGATGTTATGAGGGTTTCGTTCAAGCCATCACCTCCAGTGCGGACTCCTGCTTCCCATTGAAAAACTGTGCTCGTGACAAAGTGCCTTCTCCCCCATGGTGGGATCCAGAATGCACTTCGGCAATCAGGGATAGGAATGAAGCAGAATACAGTTATAATGTGAATATGAGCACCGAAAATCTGTTGGCATATTTACAGATTAATGCCAGATCGAAACGTTTTCTTCGTAAGAAGAAACGTACAGGTTGGACTAAGTTTTGTACTTCCTTATCTCCCTCTACTCCAATCTCAATTGTCTGGAAGAATATCAATAGATTTAGACGTGGATGTTCCCCATCAATCTCTTCACCCATTACTAGGGAAACTGCTGAATTTTTTTTTGACAAAATAGCATCATCTTATGTTCCATTTTCATCTGAATGTGAAAATGCTCCCCTACATATTGTAACAGAGGATCCCTTCAATGGACCATTTACCCTAGAGGAATTTAATGTGGTGCTCAAACATGTCCGAGACTCAGCTCCTGGTATTGATGGTATACCATATTCATTCATAACCCATTCTGGCGAAAAAGCTAAAATCTTCTTTTTAAATATTTTAAATTATTGTTATATTCATGGTTGGGTTCCAAAGCAATGGAAGTTACAGATTATTATTCCTCTACTGAAACCAGGAAAACATGCAGATGACCCGAATGGCCTTAGGCCAATTGCTTTGTCTTCAGTCCTAGCCAAATTACTGGAGCACTTAATTAAAAATCGTCTTGAGTGGTTAGTCGAATCGAGAGACTTACTGCCGAATCACCAATTTGGTTTCAGGAAGGGGCTTAGTACAATGGATAGCATTGGTATATTAATTACGGATATCCGCTTAGCCTTTTCTAGAAACGAATCCGTTGTTGCCGCATTCCTTGACATCTCCTCTGCGTATGACAATGTACTTCTTCCCGTACTCAGGCAAAAACTGCAACAGCTGAGTCTTCCGGCCAAGATGATACGATGCATATGCGAGCTTCTGTTGTCCCGTTCATTGGTTCTGAGAGTCCAGGGTGAGGAGTTTGATGAGAGGGTCGTATGGAAGGGTCTTCCTCAAGGCAAAGAACTCAGACGTACATAGAAGCACAGTTCTTATGGCCGATTTGAAGACAAACTTAAGGCGACCCAAACAGCCGCTTGGGCAGCGCTGCAGTCGCGCTGCGGTGCGGGGTGCGGGCCGGCACACAGTGGAACGAATGTATGGGAGCGGTTGGACGTAGACATGTCCGAAAAATAAGAGTAAAATTATGACAAACTAATGATGCCATCTTATTCGATTACTTAATGCCTTCATAAATTGTGGTGATGAATTTCTTCATAACTCCCATATTTCGGGAGTAATTTGAGAAAATGTGAAATTTTACTATGAAAATGAGTGTATCGAGCTCTCTCCCTCCTGATTCCGGGCTTGTTTCAAGTAGCGGTCTCTAATATCGTAATGCTATTACTAAGAGCTATATTTAATACTAAGACACATAGTGCGCCAAATGTGCACTTTCTGGGATAAAAGGAAATGAAAATTTAAAAAAAAAAACGTTTTTTCCCCATTTGTATTTACTTTAAACCGCAGACAGACTTATTAAGAGGTCTATAAATATATTATATATATACAGAAATATATATTAACAAAAATATTCACAAGAACTGATGAGAGTATGACTTTTAAGTAAGTTGATAATAAATTACCTAGTTTCATTAAAAGTACAATAAATAATTAAGATGTAAGCTCTAATTTACTAAGTTACACATTTTAAAACAATAACATCATTTAATTATCTTCGTCATCATCATCATCATCAATTAATTCAAATTCAGAATCGATGTCCGCTAAATCATTTATGTTAACAAATTCGATATCACTTTTCTCAGAATCCGTAAGCTCATAAAATTCCTTAAAAGAAGATTTTTTTACAAACTTATTTCCTTTTGGACGGATACTTGTAACAAGTGGATCAGAAGACAGTAAAAGATTGTGCATAATATCTTCATTGCATGAGATACTGCTATGCTTTCGAGAATGCCCCTCTCTATATTTTCTAAAATCTTTATTTCTAGCCTCAGATGCCTCTTCGGATAGAAAACCAATGGGCACAATTGACATGTTCTGAACTATGTCTGGCCCATGCATTAAAATTTTATGAAGTGAAGAAGGCATATAATACCATGGGTATAACTCCACGTAAAGCTTAGCAGTATCAAAGCAGAACTCTCGGAATTTAGTTACGTTGATCTTCTCTCCTGATGAAATACACTGCAAGATCACACAGATTTTTCTTAAAAGCATAGCATCTATTCCGGTCAGTTCAGCAGATTTAGTGTAGTTTTCAAAAAATCTCCTTGCCGAGTTGCCATTGTTGGTGGATCCACTGCCTTGTTTCACAACATCGAGAAGTAAGCCCGTTTCTCTTCTTACAGCCTCTTGAACTCTTTTCTTCCTGTCATCAACTTGCCTTTTTGCTATATCACCCCTTACTTGCCATGATTTTATGTCTAATTTGTAGGAAATGTGTAATAAGCATTCCATTGAGCGAATCCAAGCGTGAAGGGTGCTTAAGCTATATTTATACATGTCCTCGTTTGCGTGTTTATCTTTGATTAACTCTAAATTATTCATTTCTTTAGGACAAGCCTTGCATATGTCACACACTGAAGCTGCTGTATTGGATATAATGGAATGAATTTTACCATCAATCATTGTCAACAGCAGTTGGTGTTTGACACTAATTCCATCAGTGATGGTGGATGGAGTTAAGGCTTCAATCTCTGCTTCGATTTCAGCCATCTCTCTCTGCACATTTTCTTTGGTTTCCTTTATAAACTTAAACAATATTGGCCGGCAAAATGAAGTGGAAGATGGTCGCTCGTTTTCCCAAATTGTTACACCTTTTGAGACGAGCCGCAGTGGTACAAGACTAATCATAAAATTACTAGCAAGATCGATTTGCTCATCTTCACTCGTCCTTTGATGATAAATGCTTTGGCTAGATGATCCGTCAAAACCCCATTTGCTGGTCAATACGAGCTGTTGATTGGGATCAACAGGGGTTTCTAACGACCTAATAAGTCTTCTTGAGGTTAAATCCATCAAGGCTTGTAATTTGATTTTTGCAGAGCTCTCTGTAACTGTGAGATCTTCTTTGGCCGGATAGCACTTAATTTTTTCTTTAACCAACATGTAGTAACTCGGGTATTGAAGAGCTCCTTCTTGAGTGTTGAAATCCCGAAGAGTGTTATAGCGCCATTTCGATAAGTTCATCGATACATAAAGAGCCAATGCCTTCAAAGGGGATATTTCCCGTACCTGAATTGATTTACCTTCAATGAAGGCTTTGATTTTTGAGGCCTCTTCTGGATTCTCCGTCAAGTATTTCATAACATAAGCTGTATCGCTTTGTCCTGCCTTTTGAAGCGCCCTTTCGGCCGAAAACATAATTTCAGCGCTGCTACTGCTGCATGAAAGACTATCTTCAGTGCGTCTTCTTTTTTGCCGGTTACTAAGGTCCTCAAAAGATTTACGAGGACTAGGATGTGTACAAGTTGAAGCATCAGATTTAGCAGGAGAAATTATGGGCTCGATGACGTCACTTATATTTTCTGTAGATGGTTCCATATTTTCATTCTGTAATTCCGGCCATTGAATTGCAGCCTGTAGCCAAATCTCATGTTTCTTCCGAAACTTATCTGTGCTTCTTCCAGACTGTGTCCATTTTGCATAAATGCGGTAGCAAAATCGACGACACCAGTCTTTTAAACTTGTTTCAGCACTTTCACATAACTGAACACAACTGTTATCTTTTAAAACACTGAACAAATAGTTAAAGTCGCGTAAATCTTTATGTGCGCGTGCGCATAAAGCAACGTGAATATCAAGATTTGTATTAAAATTTGGAAAATACATTGCGAGATTAGCTTGGATACAACGAGGTGTAAATCAACACTGATTTTAAAGTTACTAATAGTGACCTATTTATATAAAATCCAGGTATCCCAGGTATCCTTTGTTAAATATTGCAAGGTAATTAGTTATTGTGATAATTAGTAAATGATGCATGCTAAATTAGTGTATTAAGAGCCATTTAGTAATTAAATAATAGCAATGTTCTTATCAGTAATCATTAGTGCATCAGTTTTATATGTAAACCTTAAGTCCCTAATTATATATCCTAATTAGCTTATATCTTCTCTAATTGGCTGCTCAGAAATGTTATTGTAATAAGGTAAACCTTTAGAAAAACGGTTTTAATCAACAAAATAAACAAAAAATAAAAAAAATGTGTTATAAAATAAACATCACTCTTTATCCCAGAAAGTGCACATTTGGCGCACTATGGGTCTTAGTATTAAATATAGCTCTTAGTATTAGCATTATGATATTAGAGACCGCTACTTGAAACAAGCCCGGAATCAGGAGGGAGAGAGCTCGATACACTCATTTTCATAGTAAAATTTCACATTTTCTCAAATTACTCCCGAAATATGGGAGTTATGAAGAAATTCATCACCACAAGTTATGAAGGCATTAAGTAATCGAATAAGATGGCATCATTAGTTTGGCATAATTTTACTCTTTTTTTTCGGACATGTCTACGTCCAACCGCTCCCATACATTCGTTCCACTGTGCGGCATCTGAATTCGTTGCTTGAGCCAACGAGAGTGAGTGAGCGCGAGAATACGAGAGTGAGTGAGCGCGAGAATGATTCTGCCGTCAGCGCCACTAAGCGAGAACTAACCGTGGGGACATGTCCCCAGTAGAATCGGCACGAATAATCCTTAAGAACTGTGCTTCTATGTACGTCTGAGTTCTTTGCTCAAGGTTATGTCCTCAGTCCCATACTCTACAATCTCTATACGGCTGATATTGGGTCCTGCCTAAATAACAATTGCCAGATTTTACAATATGCCGATGACATTGTTCTGTATGTGACAGATTCTTCCATAGATGACGGTGCGTCATCTTTGTGCCTCTCTCTGGATTCTTTGAACCAATGGCTTTTAAGCCATGGGCTGTCGCTGTCGGCACCGAAAAGTTCGGCAGTAATTTTCTCTCGAAAAAGACCCATCCCTCATATTGATATAAATATTTCAGGCCACGACATTCCTATAGCTAGTAAAGTAAAATTTTTGGGCGTTATCCTCGATACTAAATTAACTGGTAAACATCACATAAATTATCTTATCCAGAAATGTGAAAGAGTTATCTCAATTTTAAAAGTCCTTGCAGGTGTTTGGTGGGGCGCCCACCCCTACACCATGAAATTAGTATATAATGCTTTAGTTCGCAGTATTATGGACTATGGAACATATCTCCTGGGTCCTTGTAACAAGGGTGCTTTGGCTGGGCTGGACAGAGTCCAGTCCAAATGCCTTCGGATCATCTCAGGTTGTATGAAGTCCTCTCCCGTTAACGCGTTGCAAGTCGAATGTGGTGAACCCCCTCTTGCCCTCAGACGGCAATATCTCGCCTCCCGTTTTGTTTCTAGGCTAATAGCTAGATCCTCCCACCCTCTTATAGGAAGACTCAACGAGTTAGATGCCTTATGCAGAAGCTCTAATTATTGGAAAAATAAAGAAATCCCCTTAATCCTACAATCCTATCAGCTACTCCTAAATTTAGTATGCCCGATCGTCCAACTCCCCAGATTACCCCTTTTCAATTTCTCTTATGAAGTTTTAAATTATATCCCAAAAATTTTCTTTGATATAGGCATATCCAAAAAATCCCCGTCAGCGAATTCGGCTTTCAATGCGGTAGTGGGCGAGCGATGGAATGGTTTTCAATTATTTTTTACGGATGCTTCGAAACTTTCCGATCTTAATTACACTGGCGCTGCGGTCTATTTCCAAAGCTCCAAAATTATATTACAATCCAAATGCCCTAAAGAATCTTCTGTATTCACTGGTGAGTGTGTGGCTATATTGGAAGCTAGTCTCTTTATTGAATCCCACCATAATATTCAGAAAGCCGTTATATTTACAGACTCCCTCAGTAGCTTGCAAGCTTTAACCCAAAATCCCTTTAAAAGTAAACTGCACAGCTCCCTTATTTTAAAAATCAAAAAATCTTTGATGTCCTGTGCTAGTAATCAAAAAGATGTTCAGCTGGTTTGGATACCTAGTCATTGTGGCATTAAGGGTAACGAATGTGTTGACGCCTTGGCTAAAGATGCTTGTTCATCTCTAACGGCAGACCTCACATACAACACTCATCAGGGTTACGATCTATTGTCCCTTCCAAAACTAAATCTACAGTGTTCCTGGCAGGAGCAGTGGAATATTTCAAGCAGGAAGAAAGGCAGCTTTTTCTATGCAGTACAACCGACTATCAAACCAAAACCATGGTTCTCCGGTTACAAAAAAGTATCCAAAACTGTCATTTCTGTTATATGTAGAATCCGCTTAGGTTTTTGTTGCACTCCCGTCTTTTTACACAAAATCCATGTTCGCGACTCTTCTCTCTGCGAGTGCGGATTGGCGGAGGGCACCCTTGAGCACATCTTTTTTGAATGCTCTAACAACGTCCCACCTCTAGATTTGTATAACCGTCTCACTAAATTTAAGATCCCTCTTCCGATTAATTTCCCCTCCCTTCTAACTTATTCCTCTCCTGAACTGCTTCTGGCGTTGATGATTTTCATCCGCCACAATAATATAAAATTATGATTTATTTTCCCTATCTATGTGGATATGGTATATTTATATTTAATGTTCTAACAATTATATTATTTATGTAATTTACTTATTATTATTTTTTTTGTTTGTTTCAGTCCAGTACTAACCCCACAAGATCAACATTAAGCCCAACTGTATCATCGAAGATTATAATCGTTATTTTTTTATTTAAGCACGCACACTTGCTATCTCAATTCACTTTAGACATTGGCAGAATAGTCGACATCGGCTCTGTTTGCCATAATAAAAAAAAAAATAGAATAGAATAGAATACATTTTGGAAATTGTGCTTCTGGCTACAGTCGCAACCTAACAAAACAAGAGAAACAAATATATGGTGTATATAAAAAGGAAAACTATTAAGCAATCATGAGTATTCAAGTGATTATAGCCGACGAGCCTAACGGGGGACAAATTTCTGTCATGCTCACATTAGAGCAATACGAAAGGGCTTAGTGCTGAATTCTAACTTGGTTGCAGTTCTACCGACTGCTGGAACGATTGTTATGCAAATGTTTTACCCATCACAACGTTAGCAAGAGGTAACTTACAGTTTTTATAGTGTCTACAACCAATGTATTATCAATCAAAAATGTTTATTGAACTGGTACTCGCTGTTTACAGATAGAGAATATGTACAGCAATTGGTGCATGATTTTGATGCAAATATGTACAGCCAACAACCAGAATCACTGCTGAATAAACAAACAGAACAATGTGGTAAGTATTTATAACTGGTTATGAGTAGATACTTATTAGCTGAATGTGCCTGATCTATTTCAATAAAATATCATGTGACAGTTTATGTGGTCAGTTTTATTCCAATACTTAATCTATAACAAAGAAACAAGTGTTATATGCTTTGGTCAATGTTGACAGTAAATTATTTTGATACAAGAACTTGTCTCATACTCTATCAATTAAAAAGTTATAAAAGCATTTTCTTTAGTACTTATATTAAAAATATCCTGTTTTATTCCATGGTATGTTTATCTATGTGCCAAGTTTCATTCAAATCCATTCATCCAATATTGGTGAATTCAGTAACATAAATCCTCACAAACAATTAATGTAGTATTAGTAAGAAGTGCTTATTTTTATTTTGTTTTATTTCAGTAGATCAAGAGTCACCATCACTACTTATATGGAACGAGGGATGCATGTTGTTGTTGATGCACTCACATTTTATGGTGAAAATATAATATGGATATGGTGAAAATATGAATATGGTGAAAATAGAGAGCTTTTTGAAAAAATGAGTCATAAGATGGTATATGATATCATAGCAAAGACGATGTGCAACGCACTATATAATGTTAATGGTAACCAGCGCCTATCAAAAATTAATAGCCTAAAAACCATTTAAAAAAGATAATGGATCATAATACCACATCTAGAAATAATAGGAAACATGGCCGTACTTTAATGTAAGATAATTTTATTACTTTATTTATTTCTTTATTATGTAAATGTGTTAGAATTACCAACTTTGTGTTATCAAATACCTTAAGGGCGTAGAAAGTTATTAATAATAATTTATGAATGCATATCTAATTTTGTTAAAACAACATATCATCACTCCTTGTCTCTCTGAAGGGCTAGGCAGATGTGTACTTATAGTACACCGACATTTCACCAGTTATGTTTAAGTCCTATGTAATAGGGGGTGAGCCTATTGACATCAACCGGGCACAAATCCAGACTCTGGGCTGCTACTGAATAATTCCAGAAAGAAAAACCTTATAACATTTTGTCACTGTTAAATATAGATTAATTTATGATCAAATGCTTCAGGCGTTTGTAGTTTAATGTTAATAAAGTTTTTTTTTTGCAGCTAATTAATGAGTTATTTGGCTCAACTAGATGGGCTAATCCTGTAACGCTGGCGTCAGAAATTGGACCTACACCAAATGAAAATTTATTATAGAAAAGATTCGACGAAGTATAGGGAAAACAGATACGGAAATGCAACAGCATAGGGAAAAGATGAATATTTTGCAGTAGTGTTTAAATAAAATTAATAATTAGTTTTTTTATAGATCAATATAGGTTTTGGATTTATCAGTTACTGTCAGAATTAATAATATACTTGTGATTTTTATTCGATTTTAAGCTTTGATTTGTACCTGTTTGAATTAGTAGTCTATATTTGATTTTTATTAAATTTTAAGATTTGTTCAGTAGGTCTCTGTTTGGAGTAGTAGTATATTTGTGATTTTTATTAATGAATTTTCATCATAATTTCAACCGAAAGACGTCCACTGGTGGACATAGGCCACCCCCAAGCTCCGCCACTTCGACCGGTTTTGTGCTTCCCGCATCCAATAATGAATTTTATCAGCAGTTAATTGTACTGTATGTCTGTGATTTTACATAATATTTACTAGAATTGATACAGATTTGATATATTAGTACTAAGCCTTATATTTATACTGTTTGCTATGTTTCTTCTCAGAGTAGTCAGATAGGAAACGCCGACCTCATCTAGTTTAAAAAAATATGATTGACGTGTAAAAGTGTTTGTACAAACCTACTTGCAAAAATAAAGTCATTTATCTTTATCATTTATCATTAATATTATAATTAGGAGAGAAATGTAGCCTGGAGGTCAGGCGGGGCACCTGAGGTTCAGTCTGACTAAACTGTGATTCTAATTTATTGTTAATAAAAATATTTTATTACTATTAGTGTTGCACATTATTTACATACCTATCCCAATATATGGCGCAATGGTATACAATTGCAAGAAATTTACTACTTGGCATGTAAGTCTTATTATTTAGTTGCCAAAAATGAAATACACATTTACTATAAGTGTTGTAAATTGGTGTACTAAAGGGAGCTAAACGACAGAGTTAACATGCAGTTGGTTTTAAATATTATCATTGTATTTTATTAAGACATCACACTGACACAGAAAATTATAAACAAGTTGTTACCTAGTAACAAAACCAAAAACTAACTCTATGGGACGCATGATGATTCCAACCTATTTTCAACACCCCCACTGAATCCCCATGCGCTCCATGCAATACTTTAGCTTAATGCGAGCCAGGCTTTTAGTAAGACAGTCAGCTGGCATCTGGTTTGTATCACAATATTCTATACGAATCACACCGGCTTCAGCCAACTCTCTTATGAAATGATAGCGTATGTTGATGTGCTTCGACCTTCTACCAATCGCAGAAGAGTACACTAATTTACTTGCACTCTGACTGTCGCTGAACACTGTAACGCAGTCGTTGAATCCAGCTAGCTCTTCTAACAAGCCTTTGACGCAGACTAGTTCTTTTGCGGTTTCGCAGATGGCTATATATTCAGCCTCAGCTGTGCTTAAGGCTACGCATCGCTGTTTGCGAGCTTGCCAGGAAACAGCACCTCTACCGAAAATAAGGGCATAACCGGTAAATGAGTGCCCATCGGCGTTGGCTCCCCAATCGGCGTCTGAGTATGCAACCAGGGGTTTGCCTGTTCTTTCATAGACTAGTTTATAGTCCACGGTGCCCTTTAAGTACCTGAGCACCCGCTTGAGCGCAGTCATGTGCTGTTCATTCCAGCATGTATTAAACTGGCTCAAATAGCTGACCGCAAATGTCAAATCAGGCCTTGTGCCGCAGGATAGATACATGAGCGATCCTATTACTTCTTGGAAAGAAAAATCCTCACGCCTCTCCCCCTTTGCAAGTCGTAGATTCAATTCCATCGGAGAAGCTACAGGCTTGCAGTCTTGCATTCCATATTTTTCTAGAATCTTTTTGGCGAAGCTTGCCTGTGATAGGGATATCTGCCCATTGGATCGCGTGATATGGATCCCTAGACAATCCTTGGCCTCACCTAAATCTTTAATTTTGAACGCTTTGGCGATTGTCTTTTTGACTCTTTCTATGTCCCCCACTGAACTTCCAAAAATATAGAAGTCGTCGACATAAAGTGCTATTGCAATCACGGTATTATCTTTCCCTCTTTTAATGTACACGCACGGATCATACTTCGATCTTGTAAAACCACTTTTAGTGATGTGATCATGTACTTTGACGTTCCAGCAACGTGCAGCTTGTTTGAGGCCATAGATGGCTCTCTTCAGCTTGCATACTTTCTTTTCATTTCCCTTCTTTATGAAAGATTCAGGTTGCTCCATATACAGATCCTCATCTAAATCACCATTTAAAAATGCTGTGGTGACGTCAATATGGTGTACATTTAAATCCAATTCTGCTGATAATCCCAGCAGAAGCCTAATGGAAGAAAGCTTGACTACAGGAGCAAAGGTCTCGGTATAATCTTCTCCAAACTTTTGAGAGTACCCCTTGGCGACAAGGCGAGCCTTATGTCGTTGAACCTTTCCATCTGCCCCGATTTTCAACTTAAAAATCCATTTATTTTTGACGATATTAGCGTCTCTGGGACGATCGACGAGCTCCCAAGTCTGATTCTCCATAAGAGAGTCGTATTCCTCCTTCATAGCCTTCATCCACAGGTCTTTATCAGAACGCTCCATAGCGTCCATAACTGAAATCGGGTCAGTAGCATTCATGACATGGAAGTTGTATACCATGTCCTCATCTATTCTTCTGACTCTATTTCTTAGAGGATAACGCCGTTCCTCAGGCTCCTCTACAGCTTGAACCGGCTCTGTTGACGGTTCTTCAAAAGAGTCGTGAAACTCTTCTTCAGCACTAGCGGGCGATGAACTTGGTGACATAACCATGTTACTCTGGCTTGGGCCATCCTCAGGCGCCACAGCCCTAGAAGTGCCTTGAGCAGTATCTGGCTCAGTAAAAATTGGTACCTCTATATATTCTCGCCTTTGTTTCTCCCTCGAAACCTGTACACTGCGCTCAGGGGGTTTAATCTCCTTGATTACTTTTGACCGCTCGTCAAACACGGCGTCGCGAGCAACTATTATGCGGCGCGGATTGACCGGGTTGACAAATCTGTACCCCTTTTGTACTTCACTGTATCCAACGAAGACAAGCTCACGGGTCTTGGAGTCGAATTTCCTTCGGCTATTATCTTTCACCAAAACCTGAGCTGTGGACCCAAAAACTTTTAAATTGGTAAAATCCACCTCATGATTTGTCCAAACTTCTTCGGGAACTTTCCCGGCGATTGCTAATGTGGGTGAGCGATTTTTCAAATAGATCGCAGTCCCCACCGCTTCTCCCCAGTACCGTTTACTTAGGTTACTGTCATGGAGCATGCATCTCGCCTTTTCAGTAATAGTGCGGATCGTCCTTTCCGCAACTCCATTCTGTTGAGGAGTATGAGTAACGCTCGTCTGATGCGTAATTCCATATTTGGCCAAATAAGCCTGGAACTCCTTATTGGTATACTCAGTACCATTATCGCTTCTAAACCGTTTAATTTTTCTTTCGGTTTGGTTCTCTACCAGACGCTTAAACTCCTTGAACTTCTCTAACACCTCAGTCTTTTGCTTCATGACGTAACCGAAAACCTTTCGGCTGAAGTCGTCAATGAACAGGAGGAGATATCTGTTTCCTCCCCAAGTCTCTACATCTATTGGACCAGCTACGTCGCTATGTATTAAGTCCAGCATGCCGGAGGCTCTAAAAGACTTCTTCCGTTTAGGAAACTTTTTTACGCACTGCTTTCCTTGACTACAAGGAACACAAGGGGCTCCATCACCCTTTTTGCCGTAATCTAGGCCCTGGACAATTCTTTTCAAAATGTACATTTGCGCGGGAGACAAATGGCCCAATCTCCGGTGCCATAATTCAAACTTGTCCTGATTGTCTTCCCCTAAAAGAGCTGTAGCCTGATTACAACCGGAACCTATAACATAAAGTCCGTTTTGGCGCGGTGCGGTAAACAATGCCTTACCATCTATTTTTACATTATTGTTAAAAACACTACATTTGGTTTTATCAAAAACAATAATATTTCCTGCATCTGCAAACTTTCCTACAGACATTAAATTGGTAATTAGTTCAGGAATGTGAAGAACATCATTCATCTTCACTACAGTGTCACGTTCCCTGTGACGCAGGTTTAACTCCACAGAACCTTGCGAAGTCGAAACAATTTTCTCGCTATTCGCGCAAGTTATCGTTTTGGAGCAAGATTTCGTAGGGTTTAAGAGGGATTTCACCGGTGTCATGTGGGACGTGGCTCCTGAATCCAACACCCAGTTATCACTGCTACCAACAGATGACAACAAGGTCAAAAAGTCTGAATTCGCGTTCACACTGGTCATCATGGCCGAATTCGCATTTGATTTCTTCTTATCCGGCTGCTTGGCCTTGAACTGCTTGCATTGCCACTTGAAATGGCCCTTCCGTTTGCAGAAGTGACAAACAATCTCTCTAGTGTGTTCTCTTCCTCCACTACCACCAGCGCTAGATGCTAGCGCCGAATCATCCCTTGGGGCTTCATTCGACTCTTGACGTTGACCCTCCTTCAGAAGTGCTGATATAACCAGTTCTGAGGTAATTGTCGAGCGGGAATGCTCTATGGCCATTACTAACGGATTGTAGTTGTCCGTCAATCCCGCCAGCATTATTATTCCAACAAACTCATCGTCAAGTCCGGCACCAATGCTTCGCAGCTGCTGCTGAATCGCTCGAACTTCCGTGACGTAGGCTTCCATACTTGGGTACGATTCCAGCTTGATGCGAAACATTTTTCGCAGCAACGAAAGCCTGCGCATTAGTCCAGCATCCGCATAGGCATTTTTTAGTGCCAGCCAAGTCTCTCGTGCCGTCTTTGCTTCCGTCACAAGGGGGTAGATGCCTTCCGAAAGCATCAGGCAGATCTTGGCTCTTGCTCTAGCATCCCGCTTCACCAACTCATTTGAGGTCGCACTGAACGTATCTTGAACACAATCCCACAGATCATTGTCGATAAGGAGCATTTGCATAGAAAAAGACCATGTAGCGTAGTTTTCTTGCCCCGTCAACTTGGAAATTTGCGTCGTATTTTGCGACGTCATTTTTTATTCTCAATACATATAACTGTCCCTAAAATTTAGTATCAACGAGACTACGTACCTGGGCCCATAACCTGTTGTAAATTGGTGTACTAAAGGGAGCTAAACGACAGAGTTAACATGCAGTTGGTTTTAAATATTATCATTGTATTTTATTAAGACATCACACTGACACAGAAAATTATAAACAAGTTGTTACCTAGTAACAAAACCAAAAACTAACTCTATGGGACGCATGATGATTCCAACCTATTTTCAACAATAAGTTACATTGTGTAATACTTAAGTTTTAAGTAATTAAACAACTTAGTTAGATCTTACATTATTTTACAGAATGTTAAAAGAAAAACTACGTAATAGAAACAATAATTAAATCAACATATAATGAATCTTAATATGTAAGTAAGATTACTCTGTTCTTTTTCTTCCATTTTCAAAATTAACCATACAATCGTTCCTCAGGTGCAAAACGAGTTGTGAGGTTTGATGTTGAAAAAGCACTGTTTTATTCTACTCTATTTTTTATAATGGCAAGCAAAGCCGCTGTCGACAGAAAGCACTGTTAGCGCGTTCACGAGCGTACCGAATTGTTGACAGTTGTCAGCTGTCATAATCGTGATATCCAAATCGGAACGC
Source organism: Aporophyla lueneburgensis (assembly GCA_932294355.1). Taxonomy (NCBI): domain Eukaryota; kingdom Metazoa; phylum Arthropoda; class Insecta; order Lepidoptera; family Noctuidae; genus Aporophyla; species Aporophyla lueneburgensis. The sequence continues at coordinate 23,725,336 of OW028741.1, read as the reverse complement.
AAATTATTGCTGTGAGCGCTGTGAGCGATATATTCTTATTCGGAAAGCACCCATTTGTCATGTGTAGTTGTGCAAATGTGCAGGTTGTGCTTGACTGGCTTGACTGCTTGTGTTGTACACAACACTCCAAACCCAAAGAGTAGTTTAGGATATTGGGTATATACACACTCCGCTTGTGTTATTTATGTTATGAGCAACACTTACAACTTTGGCGAGAGTTCTGTGTGTCAGTCCCAAGTCTAGAGACAACTGTACATACTTAATAAAGTACTTTAGTTGTTAGTACAATCAGTGTTACGTTTCGGGCTTCGCAATTTTACCTAAAGCAATGAAAGAGACTTCTAAATCTATTCCCACTACCCTGAATCCAGGCTCTTTCTGGGAATCTATCAATATTTTGGTTTCTAAACCTCATGTCGTCAACAGGAGGTTATGGGGCAACAAAATATGGTTTAGATATTGTTATAAACCTCAACTACCTACATGTAAGCTGCCATCAACCATAAGTCGGCTAAATGAGTATGTTACTAGTGACAATATTGATAAACATAAAACTTATATTCTTCTTGAACTAAATATTGTAAATCAATCCTCTAACGCTTCTGAAGCTGAGGGCACGGTTGAAGTCCTCCTGATGGAACTGCTTCCGAAAAACTACACAGATAATCAGGCATACCAGCTTGTCTGCTTACAAAAAGATAAATGCTCAGTCACATTCTATGATGTCACACCAACAAACCAAGAACAGAAGTTATGTCCTAATTTCTCATATGCAATTGAATTAAATAACAGTCAAATTGTGTTAAATGCTGCAAATGGTTTGTACTTATAACTTCAAAATCACAGTGGTAAAGACTCTCAAAAAGGGTACTTGTAACTTAGATTTCCCTTATTTTAGATGAAAATTCTAAGTCATACAACTGGCTTGTCAACATACTGCTGCCACAACTTATAAAGTGGGGTTCAGAATCCACAAACCATAACACCAAGGCCAAGATATGCAATGAATCTTTGTCACTAGTGTCCCAAACTAAGTACTATGAAAAGTACAATGATTTAAAATTGAAATATGGAAAAGAGATGGTCAAGGTAAATAAAATATTGACTCTATTTTATAATATGTAAGGTACACTGGATACAATTACTAAACATCGTATATTTTTATGTTTTGTTAATTTTACAGATTTGGCCAGAATGTACAGATGCATCAAAGTTTGTGTATGAAGATGTGGCAATAGCAACATATCTGTTACTCCTCTGGGAACGAGATGGAACCAATACAAAGAAATCATTTGTTGATCTAGGATGTGGAAATGGTTTATTGGTGTACATACTAACCAAGGAAGGACACATTGGACTAGGTTTAGATGTTCGAAAAAGAAATATTTGGGACATGTATCCCTCTAATGTTATATTAAAGGTAAAAATAAAACTCATTACTATGTGATTACAATCATATATTTCAGTAATGTCTCCTAAGTTTACATACATTGTTCAATTTTATTCTATTGTATTTGAGTTAAAAGTGTTATTTTTCTTCTAGGAAAAAACTATTACACCATCTGATACATCAATATTTCCTGATATTGACTGGATTATTGGCAATCATTCTGATGAGCTAACACCATGGATACCAGTAATCGCAGCAAAGAGTTCATATAAATGCAATTTTTTTCTACTTCCTTGTTGTGCTTTCAACTTTGATGGAAGCAAATATCAGCGTAGAAACTCACATAAAAGTCAATACTATGATTATTTCGATTACATTACACAATTATGTGAAGCTTGTGGTTTTAAAATAGACACAGATAGACTTAAGATTCCAAGTACTAAGAGAATATGCATAATTAGTAGTGGCAGAATATATCCAGAGAAGGAATATGAAGATTACTGCAATAGAATAGATGAGTTAACATTAAAAGATTCAACACAAGAAATTACTAACAAAAATGATTTCAAAGCTCGAGATCCTGTAGAAAAAGTTAGAAATTGTACACAAATAGATAAAAATGTTATAGATGCAATTGTTGACTGTATTAGCAGATACTTGCTGGAGGGATGCAGTGAGTCTGACTCCAGTTGGTCTATTGGAAGGATAGCAGAATTGAATGAACTAGTTCAACTTATACCTAAAGAACAACTAATTATATTGAAAGCTGAATGTGGAGGAATACAAACACTTCTCAAGAATAATCATAATATTTTCGAAGTTCAATCTGGAAAAGTGGGATTGAGGTATCCAAAAACAATTAAAGAAGTCGGCAGCAACGCTAAAAAAAGAAAGTTAAAACAAAAAACTATAAAGGTACAGCAGAAACCCTGCTGGTTTTATAATAAGCACCCACAAGGCTGCCCTCTAAACGACACAGATTGTAGTTTTCTGCATGTAAAAATTGTAAAATAAAAAAAAAACATAATAAAAACAAATTTTAATAAAAATAGAAAATACTTTATTATATTACTCAGTCCCAAATTAAAATGACACTTATGACCAAAAATATCCCATACAGATAAATCACATTAACATGGAAAGTAAAGATTTCAATCAACTTTACATTAAGTATAAAAATTAATCATAATATACATATTTACAAAAAATAAAAACTTATCCCCTAACCAAAAGTGTGAAGTGTGGGAACTGAAAAATTTACTCCACATCAAAAAATTTGTTGAGTTCTGTCAAATTTCTGTCATCTGCCAATTTTGCTACTTCATGTTCTCCCATAAAGGAGCATACCATCCTTAATGTTGTCCAAATTGTAGATGAACTGGTATCAGTTGATAAAGATTCAGGAAACATGCTTATAGCTTTATGCTGCTGGTTCAAGGCCACTAGAAAATGCTCTGCAGCCTCCCTGTGGGCTCCCAAGTTCATGCATGTGATACCAACATTATACCTAGCTCTGATAAATCCAGGCTCCAAATTCAGGGCTTGGTGGTAAGCAATCACAGCTTGCTCTGATTTGTCACTGTTGGCTAAGGTAGCTCCTAGTCTGTTCCACAGTTTTGCATTATCATTGGCCACCATCAAGCCAGTCTGGAAACAATCTACAGCTTTATCATATTCTTGACTGATGTTAAAAACCACTCCCAGGGCATTCTGTACATCTGGGTCAATTTGATCTACATTCAACTGCACTGCCTTGAGGTACAATGACTTTACATGAGCTTCTAACTCCTTATCATCCAATTTTCTCGGGTCCACATCATGTGGAAAAATATCAGAATATTTAGGGCTGGCCTTTAACCAGTCTAGTAAAGAAATATATGCGTACTTAGCCATATTTTCATTTGTGTATGCAGCTGCTAATGTTATGTATCCTTCCAATTGAGTTGGATTAATTTCTAATGATTTTTTCAAAGCTGTTATTGCCAATGGATCTTGCTCATTTTCAGCTTGTGTAGTTCCCAGAAGGAACCATGCCTCAGCTGAGTCAGGCTGTTGTTGTGCAGCGGCTTCAAAACAAAGAACAGCTCCAGGAATGTCGCCCATCTTTAATTTTTCCTTTCCTATTTCAAGAGCACTTTTGTTCTCCAACATCACATTACCTTGAGAAAATGTGTATTCTTTAGGAATTCCATATGCTGTTTCTGTCCTGTCATGCCAATAATCATGACCCGAACTGAGGTTGCCCCACTCTTCCTGAAATCTGTCAGCCATATCATCTAATAATGTCTCGTTGCTTGATTTGAATTCATTTGGTTTATTATCTGATAGGTCAATATCTGACTCCCTTATAGTTTTCATAAAAGATAAAAATGTACTGTTGATCATATCAATATCATTTTCCACAGTATTGGTGTATTCTTGAGCTTTAGCTTTTACATTGTTATCTGTCATTGTGTCAATCTCACGGACATATAGCTTTGAAACATTTACCTGTGGCAATTGCTGTGGATGCATTGGCTGTGGATGAAACATTGGTTGCTGCATCATGGGAAAACTCGGCATCATGGCATGTGACTTAGATGAAGTGGATGGACCTGCGTTCCATGATTTGTTCATGTGAGTACTAAGATCTGGTACATATGACGATGTAGAGGCGCCACTTTTCATTACATTTTCCTTTGGTAAGTTGTTGAGTAAAGCATTCATGTTGAAGGTTTGTGCTGTCTGTGAATGTTGTGCCATGAATTCGTTAACGAATCTGTCAGCTTGTGAGGGTGGCTGTGATACAGAAGCATCACGACGAACTATGTTTGATAGCTGAACTAAGGAGTTGTTGCCCCCACAGTCGCCACCAACCAGTTTATTCAGAGACATCTTCGAGAAGTTAAGAAAAGAAAAACGTAAACATTAAACACAGATCTCGTACAAAACGTTTGTTAAAAATACAGTTTCAAAACACTTTACTTCTTCAATATTCGATTATGTGCAAAGTTCACAAAAATTAGATTATGACGGAAATAGGCAGGTCAGAATCGACTTCACACTTTCACAGGATTAATAGTGTTGGGAGTTGCGACAACAAACCGTTTCCGAAGACCGTTTTATGTTTTGCAACGATGAAACCGTTTTACGTCCTGGGTCCAAACAGTCTTCGTTGCGCAAACCAGTCTTCGAATGACAAGATGCGATTATGCATTTTACAGCTAAGAAAATACGGTCGAGAACCCATTGATTCCACTATCACACTCGTCGCGTCGTCGTCCTTAATCCGTTCCAAAGACCGTTTTATGTTCTGCGACGACTACGACGATGAAACTGTTTTTACGTCTTGGATCCAAACAGTCTTCGTTGCACAAACCAGTCTTCGAATGACTAGATGCGATTATGTATTTTACAGCTAAGAAAATACGGTCGAGAACGCATTGATTCAACTATCACACTCGTCGCGACGACGTCGTCCTTAGTCTACCGCGTTCGTTTACAAAACAGTTCTTACTCTCTCTATACCATTGACAAAAAGTGAACTTTTTGTCAATGGTATAGAGTCTATATTTTATTACTACTTCTCGAAGAAACTGCAACTATTTCACGCGACGAAAACGCAATTCTATTCCATATTCGATAAGTTTCGTTTTTTACAAAACGGTCGTCGTCGCAATTGGTTTGAAGAGCCGTCTTCAAACCAGTTGTTGCGACGACGACCGTTTTCTGCAACCGTTTTCGTCGTCGGAAAAACGGTTGCGTTTCGTCCGTCAAAAATTCGACAACGACCCACCACTAAGGATTAACGCTGTCCACCAGTGTGACCAGATTCAGTATTTTAAATACTGAATGGCTCCTAAACGGCTGGACCGATTTGAATGAATTTTTTTGTATGCGTTTGGGTGGCACGGTGGCACCCTGGATGGTATAGATTCACTATTGGACCCGGTAGGTGACGCTGCTATCGAGTTGTGTGACCAGATTCAGTATTTTAAATACTGGTAATAATCTGGTCACACTGCTGTCCACCATGACATCTGTGTTGCCAACTCCACAGTTAAATTATCCAGTTTTCACTTTTCACGTCTAAGTTCATCCTTCTTGTTTAGCGAACTATGCTTGTGTGTGGAACTACAACAAAAATGTGGTAAGTTTTCTGTTTTTACCATATTTATATTGTTATTGTACAGACGCAAACACATCAAGCTACTACAATCTGTCAGATTTCTTTGATAGATTTTCGACTTTATTCCTAGAGCATTAGGTTCAAGGTTCAATGGGAAAAAATGACAGTTTCGGGTAGCTTGACCTGGTGGCGTCTGTACATCAAATTAAACGTGAAGATATTTCCTTTGCGAAATATGCATTACTACGCCAATTTCAAACGTTTACATGGAATAATACAGCTGGAAAAGTTTTATGATCACCGTGCGGTCATTGTTCGATGATTGTAGTTGACTGATTTTTGGAATTGGTTGTTTTTGTTAAATAAATGCTTAAATATAAGAGAATACTTTACTATTAGCACTATAACAGCTATTTACAAACGAAATATATTGAGATGGGGTCTACAAATTATTAATACGCAACTCGTAATTCATGATTTTAGTGTTGGCTCGGGGACCTTTTGAGAAATACTTGTTTTTTCTTGATAGAAAACTAAATACTTATATTTAGATATTGGTGTCATTTTGAAGGGTATATTATGTACTATTTTAATAAAAATAATTTTGCTTAGTAACTATTATACTTTTCTTGTAAAACACGAAATAAAAATCAGTATGTTTTTTTTTTAAATCCCCGACTTTAAAATTTTATTTTCATCCTTTATTATAAGTTTGAGTAATTTAATTTTTTCCCAATTAGAATTCAATATCTTATTAGCTTTCCGTGAGTATTTCTCATTAGAATATAGCTATAGTAGTTTTTCAGTCGTAATCGTTTTTGTGGAGAAAGTCTCGCATTGTCGTAAAAAAGAAAGTTATAGCAAACCAATCACAATCGCGCCCGATGCGAGCGACCCGCGGTTGCTTACCGCCTCGGTACAGAGACGAATAGCAGTCTCCTGTCTCTTTCCCTCGCCGGACTATTGCATGCGACCAGCATGTCACTGCGCGTTAGTCCGCTGCCCGCACGCTACCTGCGTAGACGCGTATGTCGCCATGCGCCTACGTCGTGCCGCCCGCCATTGTTGTTACGCGAAAGACCATATTATTTAGGGTTTTCGTTCCCCAATGTTTATGTGTTTGTGACTTTGTGTAAACTATTGTGTTTCGTGTTATTTCCAATAAACATTAAAAACTAGAAGGTGGTTTCCGTTCTACGTGTTTCCCTGAGATAACCTCCCTCATATGTGGCGCTCCAACGTTAGTTTTTCGTGTGACAATAGTGCATAGTTGTGACAGTTTTGTAGTGACGAACTAAAATGCCAGTGACCAGGAGTAGAGCGGCTAGTTTGACTCGGAGGGAAGATGCAAACGACGCAACCCGTCCCCTCGCGACCAAACACGCCGACCGCAGAGCCCGCCATTCAAGATGGCGACGACGCGTTTTCTTCCTCGCCGCGCATCGATGCTAACGCTACGTTCTCCAACGAAAACGTGGCAACTATTATCGCCACTCTTCAACGCTCTCAAACAGAAGCATTAAGGGAGTTGCTCAACTCGATGTCGCGGGCGAGTGCATCGACTCCGGAATCACTCGCACTGCTAGGCCAAAACACCCTAGCCCGCTGCAAAGCCACGTTCTCCGGCCGACCGAAGGAATCGGTTGAAGCATTTATCGACGCAATAGAGGCCTATAGTGATTGCGCGCAGGTGGCGGATTCAAACATTCTGCGCGGTTTGGCCTACCTATTCAAGGATGAAGCAGCCACGTGGTGGCAAGGAATAAAATACTCCGTGTCATCATGGCGCGAAGCCAAAGAAAACTTGATTAGTGCCTATGGTGATCGCCGGCCGCCTCATCGGATCTACTTAGAAATGTTTGCGACGCCGCAGGGCAATGAAAACACAGATATTTTCGTGGCTCGCATCCGCGCCCTTTTGGCACGTTTACCTCAAGGCGATGTAAAGGAGTCGGCTCAAATAGACATGACCTACGGCCTCCTCCACAGCAGAATAAGAAAGAGGTTACGAAGAGAGGATTGCCGCAGTTTCTATGAATTACTCCGCCTCGCACGGAATATCGAGGATTCATTCGACGAGGTAAATACGGCGAGTGAGCGTCGAACACAAACGCCGGCAACATTACCGACGTCCACGCAAACCGCCGCTCGTGATAACGCCCGCGCTCCCGCGCGCGGTCTCGTTCCCGTCCGGGCGCCGGCGCAGGCCGCGCCCGCCGCCGCGACGCAGCATGCGCCCGCTCCGCCCGTGCTCCCCGTGCCTGTTCCAGCGGTGCCGCCCACACCTCTCCCATCAAAGCACGACACGGCAAAGAGGCCACGGCCGTCCTGCAAATACTGCAGACGGTTTGGCCACACCAAAGAACATTGTCGTAAGTTGCAGAATCAAGGTGAGAGTGAACAAAGTAAAAGTAGTGATCAAAGTTTTTATTCCGTAAAATCTCATTTAGTTGCTAAAAATTTCGCGTCAGACTATATTTGCGACAAAAACAATTTTATTCCACGAGAAAATGTGCGTAAATATTTTAGTAAAACACAAAGTGATGCTATCCCACAATGTGTAACTAATAATATGTGTAATTCTGATAATGTTGCGAATTCGCAGATTTCGAAAAATGTGTGTAGTAGTTTTGATATAAAAATAGGTAAAACCAATCCACATCAAAATGATTTTATGTGTAATAATATTAAAAATATAAAGGAGAATGTCCATTCATGTGAGAATGATGTTTTGTGTTACAATTTTAAAAATATAAAGGAGAATGTACATTTTAGTAATAATTATGTTTTGTGTAAGAATTGTAAAAATCAAAAGGAGAATGTCCAGTTTTGTGATAATGATGTTGTGAATAGCGATTTCATAAATGAAAAGGATAATGCCCATTTATGTTTAACCGACATATGTTTGAGTAACGACCGTATGGGACCCTCCATTGGCCGCGATTTACGACCTATTTTTAATATAAAAATTTTGGGTTTCTCCGGCACTGCGTTGATTGATACGGCTGCCAAACATTGTATTGCGGGTCATACGCTATATACTCTCCTTCAACGTCAAGGTCATCCCCTCAGCTCTTCGATACGCGAAGTTAAGCTTGCCGACGGTGTAATCCGTACGATGGATGTACTTACCACCACGTTAGAGGTGTGCTTAGAAACGGTAGTTATTACGATTCCATTCTTAATTTTTCCCGACTCGACTAATAACGAGACGTTATTAGGTATCGATTTTATAACCGCCGCGGGAGTAGTTATTGATTTTTGTAAAGAAGCTTGGTATTTTAGTAAATGCGAAAATGTAAAATATAACTCATGCTTGGAACCTACCTCGCGTGACGTGTACTGCGCCGCTACAGATATACTTAGGGATGATGAAGGTACTCACCTTAAACCAGCTGAGCGTCAAGCGCTTGCTGGCGTCCTCACCAGGCACGCACGCGTCTTTAGAGCAGGGGGAGGTCCAACCAACACCGTATGCGGAACACCGCATTGATACAGGTGAGCATCCTCCAATTGCTGTTCCTCCTTACCGTCTAAACCCTTCGAAGAAAAAGCTGATGAAGGCTGAAATAGGTAAGATGTTACAGGATGACATAATAGAAGAATGTGAATCAGCTTGGTGTTCACCGGCACTAATGGTGCCGAAGTCCAACGGTGGTATCCGCTTCTGCGTTGACTACAGGCGTTTGAATGCAGTCACCCAAGCTGACACATATCCGATGCCACGCATCGACGAGCTACTTCAGAGCACGAAACGGGACTGGTACTTGAGTACGCTAGACCTTCGATCTTCATATTGGCAGGTTAAGGTAAGGGAAGCTGATAGAGACAAAACAGCTTTTGTCTGTCCGCTAGGTACTTACCGCTTTAAAAGAATGCCGTTTGGTCTCCGCAACGCGCCAGCTACCTTTCAGCGTCTCATCGATCGTCTCCGATCCTGCTCTGCGTTACAAGATGTAACTTTATTAGCTTATTTAGACGATCTGTTGGTAATATCACAAGGATACCAACAGCATCTGCAAGACCTCGAGGCAGTTTTTAAACGTCTAGCCGTGTTTAACCTCCTTGTGAATAGGGAGAAGTGCGCTTTTGCTCGAGAAAGTGTTAAATATCTCGGCCACGTTATTACACAAAATGGTGTTTCCACCGACCCAGGGAAGGTGAGTGCTGTACTCGAGATGAAGGTACCAGGAAACCTAAAGCACCTGAGAACCTTCTTACAAACTTGTTCGTGGTTCAGAAAATTCATACCTAACTTCTCAAAAGTTGCTGAACCATTGACACGCCTGACTAGAAAAAGTCAAGTATGGTCTTGGGGCTCAGAACAGACCCAAGCATTTAATGAACTGAAAGGTCTACTGACCACAGCTCCAATACTGGTGCAAGCCGATTTCAGTCGTCCTTTCATTCTGCGTACTGACGTAAGTAACTACGCCTTGGGCGCAGTTTTATTGCAGGGCGATGGCAATCAGGAAAGGCCAATTGAGTATGCCAGCCGACTCCTCAATGCAGCAGAACGCAACTACTCCACCACGGAGCGCGAAGCACTCGCTGTAGTTTGGGCGGTGGAGCGTTTTCGGCCTTACCTAGACGGTCAACCAGTTGTGATTGGAAGTGATCATCAGCCTCTACGCTGGTTGCTATCACTTAAATCACCAGCAGGCAGATTAGTTCGTTGGGCTCTGAAGCTCCAATCATTTGATATTCAATTTGAATATACTCCAGGGAAGGCGAATGTCGTAGCAGACACGCTAAGTAGACCCATATGTTCCAGCGATACAAGCGATAGTTGCGGTATTTGCACCGTCATCTGTGATCTTCCCGCAAAGACACCTAGTCAGCTTCGCCTGAAACAGACTTCGGACCCTGAAGTTGACAAGATCATTAAGGAACTAGAAGGACCTGATGATGTTACATCTAAACGATGGTTAGAAAGGGGTTACCTCATGGAACAAGGAGTCCTGTACCGATTCAATCCGGACTCCGAGAGTGACTCCCCTCAGTTAGTCGTACCTGCTGATCAAGTTACCGCTATTTTGAAGGAGTTACATGACTCTCAAACAGCTGGCCACCCAGGTATCGATAGAACCTACCAGAAGGTAGCGCAGCTGTATTATTTTACAGGGATGCGGAGAATAATCACCGATTATGTCTTAGCCTGCATCCACTGCCAGCGATATAAGGCCAACAACGCCAAACCCCCAGGCCTACTCCAGACACCTGTCATGAGCCAGCGGAACGAGGTGTTGGCCATGGACCTGTTCGGCCCACTTCCGGAAGGAGACCAGGGGGAGCGGTGGGTCTTTCTCATTGAAGACACTGCTACCCGATGGACAGAGCTCTTTGCTCTAAAAGAAGCGACAGCGGAAGCCTGCGCTCATGTCCTCATCGAGGAATATTTCATGCGATTCGGTCTACCTCGCAGGATTATTTCGGACAACGGAGTCCAGTTCGTTTCCGCAGTGATGCGACAATGTATGTCAATCCTAGACATTAAACAAAATTTTGTTCCGCTATATCACCCACAAGCTAATCCTGCAGAGCGAAAAAACCGCGACCTTAAAGCTATGCTGGCCCACCTCGTGGCTGATGACCACACCTCATGGCCCAAGAAGTTGCCAGTGATCCGTTTCGCCCTCAATAGCGCGAAATGTCGCACAACAGGTAAGTCACCGGCTTATTTGACATTTGGCAGAGAGATGCGGTCACCCACAGAGGTCGTTCACGACCTTCGTGACATCAAGTTCAAAGAAAACTTTGTCCCACAAGTGACTCCTTACCTTGAAAACTTCTTGCATTCACTGTCAGCTGTTCGAGAACGCGTCGAGATCCAGCAGGAAAAGACAAAGCAGTACGCCGACGCTTCACGCCGACCATCTGACGCCTTCAAGGTAGGTGATTTAGTCATGCTTAAATCTCATTTATTGAGCAAAGGGTCAAAAGACCTCACTTCTAAGTTCTTCCCACGCCGAGATGGCCCTTACCAGATCAGTAAGAAGGTAAGTCCAACAACGTACACCATCGCGAGGACAGAAGAACCTAATTTAGATCTAGGGAAATATCATTCCGAAGATCTTACACGTTACCGAGGTAGCTACGACTCCTTACCGAATCCCGTTATTCCAAAACGAAGTCGCGGACGTCCAGCTAATGCTGTTGTTAATGTACCAGTCAAGGACCGAGGGCGTTGTCCAGGACTGGAGGGGGAGTATATAGCAAACCAATCACAATCGCGCCCGATGCGAGCGACCCGCGGTTGCTTACCGCCTCGGTACAGAGACGAATAGCAGTCTCCTGTCTCTTTCCCTCGCCGGACTATTGCATGCGACCAGCATGTCACTGCGCGTTAGTCCGCTGCCCGCACGCTACCTGCGTAGACGCGTATGTCGCCATGCGCCTACGTCGTGCCGCCCGCCATTGTTGTTACGCGAAAGACCATATTATTTAGGGTTTTCGTTCCCCAATGTTTATGTGTTTGTGACTTTGTGTAAACTATTGTGTTTCGTGTTATTTCCAATAAACATTAAAAACTAGAAGGTGGTTTCCGTTCTACGTGTTTCCCTGAGATAACCTCCCTCATAAAGTGACATTTAATGCCCGGACAGGTGGGGCGATAATCGCCGTGCGGGTTGGACAGTTCAGTGGGTAAAATCACTACATTTTGTTATTTAGAGTTATGGTTGGAAACTAACGCAACGTAGGTACTTATATCGTTCGTTCAAAACTATTATCTCTTCAGTAATTGACAAACACACTAAACAAATTAAAATCCCAAGAAAAAGAGAATAATAAAACCATGGATAACTACCGGCTTATTAAAGTGTATAAAAACCGTGTCCGTTTGCACCAAAGATCATTTTTAGGGTTCCGTTGCCAAATGGCAAAAAACGGAACCCTTATAGATTCGTCATATCTGTCTGTCTGTCTGTCTGTCCGTCCGTGTATGTCACAGCCACTTTTCTCCGAAACTATAAGAGTTATTGTTGAAACTTGGTAAGTAGATGTATTCTGTGAACCGCATTTAGATTTTTGCACTAAAATAGAAAAAAAAACAATAAATTTTGGGGTTCCCCATACTTAGAACTGAAACTCAAAAATTTTTTTTTCACCAAACCCATACGTGTGGGGTATCTATGAATAGGTCTTGAAAAATGGTATTGAGGTTTCTAATACCATTATTTTCTAAACTGAATAGTTTGCGCGAGAGACACTTCCAAAGTGGTAAAATGTGTGTCCCCCCCCCCCCCCCGTAACTTCTAAAATAAGAGAATAATAAAACTAAAAAAAATATATGATATACATTACCATGTAAACTACTACCGAAAATTGTTTTGAACGAGATCGAGTAAATAGTTTTTTTTTTAAACGTCATAAATCGTAAACCGCAATTTTCCTTTGGGGCCGTTCAAGTATTACGTAAGCACATTTATTACAATTTTTTACTCCCCCATCCCCCTTGTCATCAAAAGTAAGCAAAGCTCTTACCCCCCCTCCCCATGCTTACGTAAAGATTGTTATATGCATTTTTCTTTTAATGTACTCTGTTTTTTTTATTGATTCATGAGCAGCAGTTATAATTCTAGAAATAAAAAAAAATAGATTCAGGATAAGGGGACTTTAACGCAAATAATATTAATTTAAAATACGATAAATCGCCAATAGAAACGAAACAATAGGTTGACGGAAGAAATTGAGTAAAGTGAATAGAGCGCGACAATAATAAAAAAATATACCCGTAATACCCGTAGAAGTATGGAAGTGTTTAAAAGAAGATGGATGTACGTGGCTGACATAATTCTTCAATAAGTTGTTGCATGAAGGATCCCTCCTTCCACAAGAATGGTGCAATAGTTCGCTAGTGCCCATCTTTAAGAATAAAGGTGATGTACAGGATTGCAACAACTATCGAGGGATAAAACTCATGTCACATAGTATGAAGGTATGGGAAAAAGTAATAGAGAAAAGACTGCGAAAGGAGAGTGAGATTACCCCGAATCAGTTTGAGTTTATGCCAGACCGAGGAACAATGGACGGCACTTTTGCACTCCGGCAATTGTGCGAGAAGTACAGACATGCACGCAAAGACTTGCACATGATGTTCATTTATCTGGAGAAAGCATATGATAGGGTACCTCGGGATGTGATGTGGTGGGCTCTGAAAGAGAAAGGGTTGCCTGGGAAGTATGTAGAGTTAATTCGTGCTATGTACAGTCAACTCGTATCTACGTCCGGTCGGCTGCTGGCAATACCGACGAGTTCAATGTGGCTGTACCAGAGATCGGCTCTAAGTCCTTACCTCTTCCTATTGATCATGGACGGACATACAGGAAGAGGCACCCTGGTGCATGCTGTTTGCCGATGACATTGTTCTTGTCGGTGAAGATGTGTCCGAGATCCAGAGCAGATTGGAGAAGTGGCAACAGAAGCTGGAGAATGTTGTTGGCTTGAAAATCAACAGAACCAAAACCGAATATATTTCTGCGATTTCGGCGGTCTCTCCAGCTCTGGAGCCATAGCGCTTGATGGTGTGCTTCTCTCGGTCTGCTCCGACTTTTGGTATCTCAGTTCACTCGTGCAAAGCGATAGCGAAGTAGATTGGACGGTTAAGCACAGAATAAACACTGGATGGATGAAATGGCGGCAGGTCACAGGAACAATCTGCGACTCCCATATCCCCCTTAAACTTAAATAAATGATGATGGATGATATATAAAACCATGGTCAGACCTGCTGTCTTGTAAGGGTCAGAATGTTGGGCCTTAAAAGGGATGAATGAAAGGCAATTGCATGCATCTGAGATGAGAATGTTAAGAGGGATGTGTGGTGTTACACGAATGGATACAATAAGAAATGAGGACATAAGATGAAGTCTGAAAGTGACACCAATAATTGAAAATTTGTGTGGGAATCGATTGTCATGGTATGGTCACGTGATACGGAGGAATGAGAAAAATGTCATGAGGAAAATATTGAGTATGAATGTCAATTGCTTTAAGATAGAGGGAGACCAAAGAAACGCTAGATGAACGGTGTGAATTATGATATGGATAGAAAGGGAGTGACTACTGAGATGACGACTAGAAGTGTGGAAGAAAAAGACATGTTGCGCCGACCGCAAATAAATTTGATTAAGGGCGGGAGAATGATGAATAGAGCGCAGTAGGTAATTTCCTTACTCGGTTCTAAGCTTAAACGTCTACATTATTTGTGGGAATCCCCGAAAATGCGTTACATTTTCACACAAAGACAATGTGTCGGTTGCCATAAGTGTAAAAAAGTGAATAACTACTGCTTACGTAATCACCATCTAGACTCCCCCACCCCCCATGTCATCAAAAATAAGCAAATCAAAGACCCCCCCGCCCCCCTATAGTGCTGACGTAATACTTGAACGGCCCCTTTCATTCAATCAACTGAATAATAAAAATTAAAAAAAAAAACATTTATTTTCATAAACATAAACCTTATGCATAAACCAAGAATACCTACAGGTTTGTTCGGAACCCTCGGTGCGCGAGTCCGACTCGCACTTGGCCGGTTTTTTTGTGGCAGCACTGCTATGGTTATCAACAACAAGTAGCTAATCTGTCAGACTGTCACCTGTGTTATGTTCCCAGTTGTATTTCAGTTGGCGGAAGAAAGAACTAAACGATTTTGAGCTGTGTGCAATTAGACAAAATGTTCAACACTGTAAGGAAACAGGCAAGTATTTTTTGTTAATCCTAATATCGCATACCACATACTACAGTAAAAAAAAAGCATAATTTACATTTATAATTTTTCAGATGCCTATTCTACGTAATATATTATAATACCTATAGTTTGAGGAGACTTGGGTTATAATGGGAGCTGTAAACGTCTAAGGCCTCATTTACGGAGACGCGTCGCGCGTTATGTTGGGCGGCGCGGCCCGCACTGATTTCAAACATACAGCGTTGTATGAGTGCGTTTACGGAGAGTCGATTTTACATGCGTTTGTTTGAAATGGAGCGTTTTTTCGGCGTCGCCCGCGGCGTTCAACGCGGCGGCGCCCACGGCGGCAATTCTCGATGAAGCGGTGCCCGCGGCGGAAACTTCTGCCTGTCTTATTTTTCTTGAAATCGCACAATGCAGACGTATTTACCGTAGCAATGGAGTACAATATCATCGACTTTTTTTAGCAGAAAATTTTGTGTTAAACGTGAATGAATGTTTACAGCAACGGAACACGAGAAGTTTAGGGAATATGCAATTCTTTATAGGTCAGTAAGAGAAAGTGGTTATGATGTTTTTCATGGCTATACACTGATGTTTACTACAACTTTTGATTATGTAGTAAACAATATCGAAATAGTTGGTTTGAGTAACGCGCGTACGCCGCAGCGATGCCCGCCGCGTGTGCCGCTACACGCTTAAGGCCTCTGCCTCGAATCTTGCGGGCAGCGGGGCGGCGGCGGTGGCGGCGCGGGAGCGGCGCCTGCAACGCAGACCCGTTCTCGAATCCAGCGGGCAGAACTCGGGGCATTATAGCGGCTTAGTGTTGTGTTCGTGGTGGTGTCGTCGAGATATTTGTTTTTATTTGCGAACGAAATGTCTGAACAACGGCGACAACATCTTTTTGATTCAAATGTATTTCTAAAGCTTGATTTATTGTGGGCAAAAGAAGAAGTGAATCCCTACTATAGGGCAAGGAAAAGAAAAGGCGAGTTTTATCGAAATTTTGAAGAACAGAGACATTGGTACCAATTCCCTTGTTCACAAACTAAATTAAATTTAAGTTCAGTGCATCTTTTTCTTTGTATTTCATTAAGAAGAGGACAAAAGAAAAATTTTACTTTAGTCCTGTCAAATTAATCAGCGCCTGTCACTATTCCGTACAAGATTAGACGTGATTAAAAACTTGCCTACTAAAATTACGTCAATTTACGTCAAGCGCTGATTAATTTGACAGGACTAAACTAAAATTTATCTTCTGTCCTTTCCTTAATGAAATAGAAAGAAAAAGATGCACTGAACTTAAATTTAGTTTAGTTTTTGAATAAGGGAATCGGCACCAATGTCCGGCAAATACTACAACTACACCAGAATGAGTGTAGAAACTGTTTCTATATCAGTGTCTTCTCAAAAATTGTTGAAATAATTTGCTTTACACGTCCGAAGATATTTCGATACGTCGCAAAAATAAATTGCACAACACTGAAATGCAGACGCGCGGGCGGTCACCGCTTGACTGGAGTGCACCGCTTGTTGCCCGCCCCTGCGCTGCTACCGCACCGCTGTTTTCAAAGGCCGGTCCATTTGATTTTACGCATAAGATCCTGACGCTCCCGCGCCGCCGCCGTCGCCGCCCCGCTGCCCGCAAGATTCGAGGCAGAGGCCTTAGGCCTCTGCCTCGAATCGCGCGGTGCACTCCAGTCAAGCGGTGACCGCCTGGGCACGCCACAATTGCGGCGGTAAGTCCCCTCTTTGAGGAGTGGATAGAAAGGCGTCACGGCGTCCTCACCTTCCGCCTGACGCAGGTTCTCACCGGGCATGGGTGCTTCGGTGGGTTCCTGTTCAGGATAAAGCGGGAGGATACATCCGGGTGTTTCCATTGCGAGGATCGTCTGGAGGACACGGTGGTCGAAATATCCTCGGACGTGTTTGAGCAAATTATTTCAGCAATTTTTGAGAGGACACCGATATAGAAACAATTTCTATACTCATTCTGGTGTAGTTGTAGTATTTGTCAGGACATTGTCTCTGTTCTACAAAATTTCGATAAAACTCGCCTTTTCTTTTCCTTGCTCTATAGTAGGGATTCACTTCTTCTTTTGCCCACAATAAATCGAGCGTTAGGAATACATTTGAATCAAAAAGATGTTGTTGCCATTGTTCAGATTGTGCATTGTGCGACAGCGGCGCGGGCAACGCAGACCCGTTCTCGAAACCTATTATTGTAAACGCACTCATACAACTCTATATGTTTGAATTCAGTGCGGGCCGCGCCGCCCAACGCCACGCGCGACTCTCCGCGTCTCCGTAAATGAGGCCTTAGAAAGATTTTTACATTATTTAGATTTCATAAATAAGAAATGTAATACTGACACATCAGTGTTAATGGAAAAATCTATTAAAGCAGTAAAAAGGAATACACGAATGGTGTTATGTCACGTTTTTCTTTTTAAATAAAACCTAAATTTTAATGTGTTTTTTCATTTTCATTGTCATGTGGATAGTGATAGTGTTTTGTACAGACGCCAGCGTATAAAACTACTACAGTTTGTAAAATTTCTTTAATAGATTTCAACTTTATCGCTTAAGTGTTAGGTTCAAGATTGATTGGGAAAATTTGACAGTTTCGGATAGCTTGATGTGATAGCGACTGTACCTGACGGCTTCGTTAGTCAACTGTTCAAGTTTATTCGATATGGCCCGTCGGCCGCGAGGTGCAATCTCGCAGTCGGTGCGCTGGCTATACTTTGCATCACCCAGGATCGTAAAGGAACGGGTATCTTCGTACTTCCTCCATTAGTTTTTCTTTATTCATGTTAAAGCCGTAGCAAAGCGTATCCACTGTCTTAAATCTGATTCGAGACTAGAGGGAGGATGCAGCGAGGCGCGTAAGGCGACGGTGGTGCGCGGGCGACGAAGCAATGACGAAGTTTCGCTGGTGACTCGGAGTCGGCGCGTAGTAAGCATGCGGTCGGTGCGCTGTAAACACATGGTCCACTCGCTTGCAGTACGCAGGCTGCGAGTTGAGTTGTATGGTAGTGGCTTGCGCGCTGACTGCCCGCCGTTGGCATTTCCATATTGACATTATGAAATATATTATTCTACAAACGATTTAATGCTCTAAATTGAATGACAAGTTACTTCCTGGTTTGGAGCCGTGCCGTTGCGGTGCCGGTATAATGTGCTTCAGTACAAATGGCTCTAGCGGCATTAACCGTAAACATGTTTTGTCATAGTGTTTTTATATTTTCAATTATAGCTTGGCAAAAAAGAGTGTCGTGGTCACAATTGGAACTAAAATATAATAAGCAAATAAAGATATGAATATGAATAAGAGTCAACGTACAGTACACGCGATTTGTCAAACTAGAAAACATAACCTCAATAATCTATTAGTAAATAAAACAATAAAATGGCTTAAAAATAAAACTTACAGTACCGATAAAACTAAGTATTAGAATGGAAAAACAATTATTGGCATGACTAAAAGATAAATTTCTTGGATAAATACCTCTCATGTCGGCAGTTCTTTCGAAAACATCGTCAATCGTAGACAAAACTTGTTCCGCTTCCGATTCCGCCAAATATCTTACGAACACTTGGTATATCACCACTCCTTATTGTTTTATTCATTTTGTATATGTACAAAAGTAATACTAATTGATAGTTATTTAGAAATAAGTGAAATACAACTGGGAACATAATACAATGACAGAGAAGGTAGTCGGTAAACAAAGCAGTGTTGCCACAAAAAATATATTTTAGTTCCAATTGTGACCACGAAACTCTTTTTTGCTAAGCTATAATTGAAAATATAAAAACACTATGACAAAACATGTTTACGGTTAATGCCGCTAGAGCCACTTGTACTGAAGCTAGCCATATACTCCCTGTTTAACTCGCGTTTGTTTTCAAATGAAATGAATTTTTATCTTTTTTTTTTTAATTGAGTTTCCTATTGTTACGATCATTTTTTCCACAATACGATAAATTCAACATGGGAACTCAATGTTTTCAACTTTTGGAGCAGGCAGCACTGACTAATCAATAGAGATGCGTCATACCCACTCAACCGTCCAACCCGCGCGGCGATTATCTCCCCAACTGTCCGGGCGTCAAATTTCACTTTCTTTTTTACGACATTGCGAATTTTTTGCACAAAAACGATTACGACTGAAAAACTACTATAGCTATATTCTAATAAGAAATACTCACGGAAAGCTAATAAGATATCGAATTCTAATTGGACAAAACTAAATTAATCAAACAAAAAGCTAATTAGATATTGAATTCTAATTAGAAAATAAAGTCGGGGATTTCAAAAAAATATCGTATTTATTTTTTATTTCGTATTTTACAAGAAAAGTATAATAGTTACTAGGCAAAATTATTTTTATTATAATAGTACATAATATACCCTTCAAAATGACACCAATATCTAAATATAAGTATTTAGTTTTCTATCAAGAAAAAACAAATACTTCTCCAAAGGTCCCCGAGCCAACACTAAAATCATGAATTACGAGTTGCGTTTGAATAATTTGTAGACCCCATTTCAATATATTTCGTTTGTAAATAGCTGTTATAGTGCTAATAGTAAAGTATTCTCTTATAATTAAGCATTTATTTAACAAAAACAACTAATTCGAAAAATGGATCAACAACAATCAACGAACAATGTCCGCGCGGTCATCATAAAACTTTTCCAGCTATATTATTCCATGTAAACGTTTCGAAATTGGCGTAGTAATACATATTTCGTAAAGGAAATATCTTCACGTTTAATTTGATATACAATAACAACATAAATGTGGTATAAAAACAGAAAACTTACCATATTTTAGTTGGAGATCCACACACAAACATAGTTCACTAGACAACACGGATGAACTGTCATTTTCTTTTTTTTTTTCTAAATTTTATGTTGCCGGTCCATAGATGAAATTCACTCTACTGGATGACAAATCTCATATAGCGACATCTAGTATTTCTCTAATGTACGACTATCAAAGGACTGTAGCGATAAACACGTTTCAAGTGACGAATGACGCATAAAACGTCCATGGTTACAAAAGTAACCGGGACGTTTCGACAAAATTTTATTTGGTTACTTTTGTAACCATGGACGGTTGAGTGGATACTAGGTAAATTTTGTACTAGGTTCACCTTTTTCTTTTTTTTATCGTGGAGAAATGCTCATGCATACTGCGGTACCACAGGGAAATAGCGCAGTTCTGTAGGACTTCAACCCACTAAAACTCCACGGTGTCCTCCTACACCACTTATGGCGGGAACACGGGCAATCGTAAGAACTCTTCCGCGAACCCGCCGCGGCTGTCCGTCGCTGGACCCACCTCTGAGGGAATGGGGGTAATTCACGGCTTAAAGAACACATAACATGCCGCAAGTCACTGACTACCCTGGGGACCAGTAAGCACATGGGCGCCAGACGACCCCGTGAATGGCACCCTTGGTCCCCCAGCGACGGGTCACGACAGTGGCTCCACCACCTACCACTTTACAGCTGCAGGGAATAGGGAGAGTGGGAAACGCTATACCAACACTCCTCTTTCCCTGCGGCACCACCGCGACCGCCATCGGACAGTAGCGACCCCGTACAGGCCGCGGAAGGTAGGGAAAATGGCGCACCTCAATACCGGCACTCCTCTCCCGCCGCGGCCTTCAACCCTCAGCCGCGACGCCTCAGATACAAAGACGTCACGGACCGCCTCAGTTGCGATGTCGCCTAAGCGACACCGCAACCTACGTGTTGGCCGCTACGTCGTCGGCTTTGGCAGCAAAAGCCCTGACGAGCGGCCTCTCCTCGGATTCCTCTTAGCTTCACCGTGGGCATCCAAGCCACGGCTACTGAGCCCCCCGGCCTCGACATTGCGGGGACCCACTGGGGCGTACTAGGTGCACCTAGTCCAAGTCCGTCCAAATACTTCATATAAATACCTGTTCCACCTAGTTCACCTAGTCCATGAAATACGCATACTTTATAGATGATTAGTCTTTGTGTATCATCGATACGTGTAGATATGTACGTACGCAGTAATGAATTATTATCTTCCCTTCATACTTAACACAGGTTTAGGGCTGTCAACATAAAGATTTATTAAAATGATGCCAAGCGATACCACGTTTTTTGGAAACCATTTTTTAAAACAATAAACACATTTATTAATGTCTTAATAAAAATAGATCTAAGTTCTTTAGCGATTTATCAAAATTTCGTCACGAAAACCGATCTCTAAACAAGTACGATAGTACGTGTTTGCGACGACGAGTAGGCATTAATACGTCAAGTGAGATCACATTTGCAAGAGTCCGTACTTGATACTAGACTGCATCATAAATTCTTCATTCATATCAAGTATGGTCAAAGTACCTATTCTATAAAGTCTGCCTAGTCTCGACTAATCGCAAGTCTCGAGTATTGACAGACAAGGATGGAAGGACTGCGGAATAGTCTAGTTAAAAAAGGACAGAATATATTCTATCACAACAAAGTACACGTCACGTTACTTTTATGCCATTGAAATATAGTTCAAATTCAAATGGATGGCACACGAATGATTTATGTAAACACTAGTGCGCGTCGCGTTACTTTTATGCGCTTTGAATTTAGGGTCAAATTCAAGTTACTGACACACGAATGCTTTTGGAAAACGTGAATAAGCTATGACTTTCCTGCTATCTTGCTTCGCGGTGTCGGTCAGTACTTCGATACGCGCGTCCCGCGGGTGCTGTGGACTGCGTAGGCACAGTGAGACTAGGTGGATAGAGTATTTTAGAAGTTAGAATGGTGGTGGGTAGGTGCACCTTAGTCTAGTTAAATACCTAATCCCTGGATCTGTTCTAGTATATACGCCTCATCTCTACTAATCAAGTGTCACTGTTAAATGACTATATTTTGATAATGCAAAAACTTATCTTTTAATATTAAATAAGTACATAGTTGTTACTAATGTAGTTGCTGTTATAATATTATCTTACTTTATACTAGCAAAATAATTTGATAAAATTCATGTACAAAATTTAAAGGTTATGTAAGTGGGTTTAGGTTATAAATTGCATGATATGGTCTTATGATAATAAATAAAACATGACAGAAACTGCTCCAGACCGTGAAATCGAAACTCAGGAAACAATAAAGAACGAAGAAGAGCTAGAGCCGGAGGATAAATGGCTGGTCAGTGTGATATTCTTGTTAATCCTTGCTAAAGAATTGGACCCATTTATGCAAACAAGAACCAACCCACAGCAGGTTAGTTTCGAGAAAACGAGACTTTTGTAAACAGAGTGTGCAAAATGTATACATAGTATATTAATTAATGATAACTTGTTAATCTTATGTGGGATACTGTAGCCTATCTAGGAGTATCAGATTTATACATGTTATAATGTTATTTTATAAAGTAAATCGTTAAAAACCCGGTTGGTTCTTTCTTGCAAAAATATGTTTAGTGGCTTAGTTCCTTCTTGCAAAACGGACGTAAGATTTCATTAATGTGATATTTTTTTAAATACACGTAATTCTTTAAAAAATATATTTTTAAATGCCATTTATTAGATAGTGAATCATTTTCTTACATTTAACACAATAACAATAGTACAATGGAAGCAAGAATCCTTAAAACTAAACATCATTAATATTATCGCCTTCTACCACAAAATCAATAGGTCCGGTAAAGCCGTCGACATCGTCTTCTATATGGCAACTTTCCAGGGTTTTGTAGAAATCTTTAGCATCTTTTGGCATAAGGTGCAGCATACTTTCATATCTTTCAGTTTAGCCTCAGATATGGCTTTGCCTGTAGGCCAAAGTAAGTCCAAATCACTTTTGGTTATTATAATCCGGCTTCTGATATTTTTCTTTATATTCACTTCCTTCAACTCATCCTCCAGGTTGTTTCTCATAAAAATAGAGTATTTTTTTTTTCTTTCTTAAGCACTATTTCTTTAGTATCCAGCCAACTTATTTTAGATCCATCTTCTGCTTTCTTTCTGTTTGTGATTTTCGTCTCTAAATTACTTGACAACAAAAAGTCTTCTTTGGTAAGCCTGTGTACAATCATACAGACATACATGCAATAACGCCTTTTTCCCATGGGGGTAGGCAGAAACCACGGAACGCCACCTGCTACGATCTCTACACACTCCTTTTGCCTCCTTTAGGTTCATACAATTGGTCATACACACACGCTGGTTGTAGTACTACGCACCTGACCTTTCTGAAAAACATCACCAATAAAGTCACTATATGTCCTCCTAGGGCGTCCCCTCCCGGTGTTTCCACTCACATCTGCCTTGTGAGTGGAAACACCGGGAGGGGTGTGTACAATCATAGGTTTAAATTATCAGCAGCTTTTCATGATCTCTATGTAATCTTCTAGGGTATACAATCGTTATTGGTGCTTAAGATCGCACTCTATCCGGCCAAAATCGTATCATTTGGTAAAAAGTTGTGGCCAGATTCTAAAAATCCATGATGTATTTTTTTTTTAAACTAGTATGATCAACACCATCTTTCAATCTTTCTATGATACCTTTTATCAAACACGAACCGACTTCCTATGACCCCGATTATATACCCAAAGCAGTCTTTTGTAAAAAAAACAACATTTGTGGGTATTCTCGGAAGAGACTACGTCTTTTGTAGGTCAAAAATAATAGTTTCTATTGTTGGGTCATCTTTTGCCATTTTCATATCTTTTTCAGTTGTTGTTGCTAAAATGTAGCTATGTCGATTTGCTTTTTGTGGTCTTCTTCTATTTTCCTTTTTTCTTCTTCCGATGCTTAATTTTTTTTACTTTCAAAGAAGTCTGCAGGCGCAAATCACAAACAGAATTACGGTATAGTGTTAGTGTTGCCAGTGTACTTTTTAGGGTAAGTCCAATACAAAAAAACAAACGCAAAAATATTTTTCAGTAGCAAAATTTATGTACCTACGTATTTTATGTAATTTTATGTACGCGAGAAAAAGACCCCAAATTGGGGGAGGCCTAAGTCCAGCAGTGGACGTCTTACGGCTGAAATGATGATGATGATGATGAGAAAAAGAAATTAACATAAAAGTAAGATCACATTTTGGTATTTCAACTGTCACAGGAAACCCATTTACATATACCAGCTGCTGGTACCGGCTATATGAATGGTTTATTTTCGTTTAAATACTGCCAAATTTTAACACTATTAAGAATAATGCTACATGGTTCCTTCAACACAAACCTAATTTGCATTATGCTGACAAGAACCAACCAATCTTGGTTCTATTTAGTCATAAAAATATTGTAACTTTTCGTGCAAGATGGAACCATCCAACATTGGTTCCGGTTTGCATAATTAAAATGCTTAAGTAGTAAAGGTACTAAGAGGCATGGGTCTGTTTAATAATTAGTTTTAATAAGTGCTTAGGGAACCATGCTGTATAGATCTTTACAGTTTTTTAAAAGATGGCCAAAATGCGTTGGTTCCGCAAGTGACAGTGTTGTATCTCTGTTGATAGTCGGTAAAAAGAAACCATTTTTTTTGGGAAGATAGAATACGTCATTTGAGCGCCATCTGTGTACTTAACTCAATTTCACTCAAATTGTGGGTTGGTTCCTGTTTGCATAAATGGGTCCAATTAAGATTAGTAGTCAATAGCTTTGCTACTAGGTCCTAGGTCATGGGCCCCATTCCCTAGATGCCTGTAGCATTAATAGTGCTGAAAAATGAAGTAGCAGCCAGTTCGTGTAATTTGTGGCAATAGGATTGCCTCCTCTCGCATAGAACTTAAAATTAGGACGATTCTCAGACCATCATTAAAAGCAGGGAATATGTAATAGTAAATGTCTCAAGTTCTCATTACCATATGTACTGTGTAAGATAGATAGCTGCATACCCCATTTTGTAAAGCTGAATATTTTAACTTTGTCTTGTCTGCTGTGTATATTTGTATACTTGAAATATGCAAATTTGCTCATAAGACTTTTACACTAAGTGAGAAGACATACAAACAAGATACACACTCTGATACAAAACAAGACCAAACTAACCAACATCCCGCCTAATAATACATTCAACTAGCCCTGTGGTAATGTAAAAAAAAAAACTCCATCTATTCAGTAACAAATTAAAAAGTCTATTAATAAGTAAATATTATTACAGTATTAACAAATAAATGATAAATCTCTGAAACTCATTTAGTTAATTCAGTTCATTAATACCTAAAGCTTGTTCTTTATTTACTTACTGCTTTTTATTTTATTTTGGAGTATGTTTGATTTAAGATATACGGTAGGTCCTTCTCTCTACCTACTATATTTCTTTTGCTGTGCCTAACAGGGTCCACTATTGCGATTAAATCTATGTTGACCACCTAAGCATATAGATTGTGGTATGCGATAAAGTTTTGAGTATTGAGTACACCAAATCTAGATTATCTAAAACTAACTAAATTTAGATTATCTAAAACTAGAAAGTCATTTCTCATAAACAGTATCTGCTTCTATAACAAGTGGCCAAAGTCAGTTTCCGAAATAACGATGGAAAGTTCAAAATACACATCAAACATGTCCAAAGTTTCAAACAAGGAAGTTTGTTAATAATTCTTTCTGCACATGTGGCATCCCTTACCTCATTAACGGTATAACTATGTAAATATGTATTAACTGCTCTCAAATGACAATGTAAAATTATTCTTTTTTTTTTACATACTTTTTTAACATAATCTACTCATTATTTGTCATTATGTACCTACAATTCTAATTTCAACTGTTTATTAATGATTAATATGGCAATCATGTCATTTGGCTTAAGTTCTTATTAGAGGTTTTTAAATTTTATTTATCTACTAGCTTTTGCCAGCGGCTTCGCCCGCGTGGAGGTCGGAAAATATCCCGCGGGAACTTACTTTTGGTGTATGATCAACGTATGCGAGGATAAAAGCTCGAAAGCACATTTTCATCCGACTTGCTTCAAATTTATGGTCACTGCTCAGCTCCTATGTGTCTTAGCATTATGTTATATAGCCTATAACCTGCCCAGGAGTATGGACTACAATCGTACCAAGTTTGGTTAAAATCCCTTCAGTAGTTTTTGACCCATGCTTGCACATACAGACAGACAGACAAAAAATTTACTGTTTGCATTTTTTGCCTCAGTGTCGATCACCATTCATCCTCCAATATTAATTTTGAATGTATATTCAATGTACAGAATTGACCTCTCTACAGTTTTATTATAAGTATATAGATTTTGCATCAGTGTCAATCACCATTCATCATCCAATATTAATTTTGAATGTATATTCAATGTACAGAATTGACCTCTCTACAGTTTTATTATAAGTATATAAATATAGATTTATTATTTCATTATGTAAATTCTTCTATATTTTATAAATTTAAGAATGTTGTAGACTGTATATTTGTAGACCATTTTCTATGTTACTAAGTATCTGCTACTTGTTGATAGGCTTATGCTGTCCACCCATACCTATTAACACTATACTTTGAAACTATTGTAATAGCACATTATTTTTAAAAGAGTAGCCAATTAGCCATAGAGTATCCAGAGGCTGGTTACTCCATAGGAATCAACTAATTGGAACAGTGACCTATTTTCTGATGTTTCATAAGTGCACATTAAGGTTTCTGTGCAATATTTTGATTTGATTTGTGGGAACATTTAAACTATTGGTATTCCTACAATTTATTTCAGATAAGAGAATGTCAACTATACAAGGATGAATATAAAGATTGCACAAGCTTCAAAGGCCGGTTCCAGCAATATTTTGTCTATGGTGAGACTCTGGACTGCAACCAGTGGAAAAAAGACTATAACAACTGCTGCAAATGGGAAGATAAGAGGGATATAAAGGCTGCCGTATGTAGAATTAAATAATAATATTCAAAAAGTTTTATTAAGGGGCGCCCATTACTTACGTGAGACATTTGGGAGGATGGGGGAGGGGGTAGATCAGAATCTCACTGTAATCTCCCGTGGGGGAGAGGGCTCTCGATAAATATCTCGTAATAAATGTTATTTTTTCGCTAATCCAGAGAAAACCGGGTTGAATTAAGTAAAACATATTTCTCCGCTAAAATATGGTAGGATTTCTACAAAATAATATGTATTAGCCCCTCGATTATCAAGCCGTAGCCAATCGCGACGCATAAATCGAACGCAAACAAGAGGAGATTAACACAAAAAAAAACGTGAGATTCGTCGACCTCAACTCGATCTCACCAGGGAGGGTCGAGAAATCGCCAAATTTGCCTCGCGTAATTAATGGACGCCCCCTAACTGGTTAACAAGTAAGATAACAAGCTTTTTCTGTCTGAAAAGAGATCGTGCTATGGATGCCGTTGAAATGGTTTTTACTGGATATTCATGCTTGACCAAAAATATGAATATGTTGAATGGTTTTCGTACAAAATTGTCAAATTGGAAAATATTCACAAAGCGCCTATGATTTAGGAGTTCCTCATGCTACAAGTTACAATGGTATATTAAAATGTTATCCTATTTATTCACAGGAAGCCTTAATAGCAAGTGAGAAAGCACGGAGAATGGAGAGACTAAGAGCCCATTACAGAAATGATATCTGGAAAAAACGAGACGCACCTCCAGCGGACTGGGACAAGCCATTGCCAGACTGGATGCAAAAAAGAGATGAAAACACCTACCTAGCACTAAAAGCTAAGGAACTGAGAGAAGGAAAAGTGGATGATGAGAAAAAGTCTTGTTCAATCATGTGACAACTGGTTCAATTAGGATAAATAAATAAGTAGTTAATTTATATTATAGCCTTAGTTATTAAAGTTAAGTTGTTAAATGTGTTAACAGTTTTTAATTTATAATCTAAATAGCTTTTGCTAATGGCCCACAGTGTGACCCAATTCACTTTTTTCGGCAAAATAAGGGGCCGTTCAAGTATTACGTAAGCACATTTATTACAATTTTTTACTCCCCATCCCCCTTGTCAGCAAAAGTAAGCAAAGCTCTTACCCCCCCCCACATGCTTACATAAACATTGTTATATGCATTTTTCTTTTAATGTACTCTGTTCTTTTGTATTGATTCATGAGCAGTAGTTATTATTCTAGAAATAAAAAATAGCTTTAAGATAGGGGACTTTAACGCATATACTATTCATTTAAAATACGTCAAATCGTCAATAGTAACGCAACGAAACAACAAGTGTAGTGCCGGAAGAAATTTAGTCAAGTGAATAGAGCGCGGAAATAAAAAAATATACCCGTAGAAGTATGGAAGTGGGGGTTAAAAAGAAAATGGATGGACGTGGCTAACATAATTCTTCAATAAGTTGTTGCATGAAGGAGAGATCCCACAAGAATGGTGCAATAGTTCGCTAGTGCCCATCTTTAAGAATACCTAAAGGTGATGTACAGGACTACAACAACTATCGAGGGATAAAGCTCATGTCACATAGTATGAAGGTATGGAAGAAAGTAATAGAGAAAAGACTGCGACAGGAGAGTGAGATTACCCTGAATCAGTTTGAGTTTATGCTAGGGCGAGGAACAATGGACGGCACCTTTGCACTCCGGCAATTGTGCGAGAAGTACAGACGTGCACACAAATACTTGCACATGATGTTCATTGATCTGGTGAAAGCGTATGATAGGGTATATCAGGATGTGTTGGGGTAGGCTCTGAAAGAGAAAGGGTTGCCTGGGAAGTATGTAGAGTTAATTCGTGCTATGTACAGTAAACTCGTATCTACGTCCGGTCGGCTGCTGGCAATACCGACGAGTTCAATATGGCTGTAGGCTTGCACCGGGGATCGGCTCTAAGTCCTTACCTCTTCCTGTTGATCATCGACGCTCTGACGTCGGACATACAGAAAGAGGCACCCTGGTGCATGCTGTTTGCTGATGAAATTGTTCTTGTCGGTGAAGATATGTCCGAGATCCAGAACAGACTGGAGAAGTGGCAACAGAAGTTGCAGAATGTTGGCTTGAAAATCAGCAGAACCAAAACCGAATATATATTCTGCGATTTCGGCGATCTCTCCAGCTCTGGAGCCATAGCGCTTGATGGTGTGCTTCTCTCGGTCTGCTCCGACTTTCGGTTCACTCGTGCAAAGCGATGGCGAAGTTGATCGGATGGTTAAGCACAGAATAAACACTGGATGGATGAAATGGCGGCAGGTCACAGGAACAATCTGCGGCTCCCACACCCCCTTAAACTTAAGGGGATGATATATAAAACCATGGTCAGACTGCTATCTTGTATGGGTCAGAATGTCGGGCCACAAAAGGGATGAATGAAAGGTAATTGCATGCAGCTGATATGAGAAGGTTAAGAGGGATGTGTGGTGTTACACGAATGGATATAATAAGAAATGAGGACATAAGATGAAGTCTGAAATTGGCACCAATAATTGAAAATTTGTGTGGGAATCGATTGTCATGGCATAGTCACGTGATACGGAGGAATGAGAAAAATGTCGTGAGGAAAATATTGAATATGCATGTCAATGACTTTAAGATAGAGGGAGACCTAAGAAACGCTGGATGAAGTGTGTGAATTATGATATGGATAGAAACGGGGTGACTATTGAGATGACGACTAATAGAAAAGTGTGGAAGAAAAAGACATGTTGCGCCGAGCAAAAATAAATTGGAATAAGGGCGGGAGAATGATGAATAGAGAGCGGTAGGTAATTTCCCTATTCGGTTCTAAGCCTAAACGTCTACATTATTTGTGGGAATCCCCGAAAATGCGTTTCATTTTCACACAAAGACAATTTTTCGGTTGCCATAAGTGTAAAAAAGTGAATAACTACTGCTGACGTAATCACCATCTAGACTGCTCCACCCCTCATGTCATCAAAAATAAGCAAATCAAAGACCCCCCCGCCCCCCTATAGTGCTTATGTAATACTTGAACGGCCCCTAAGCTGTTGACGTTAGGAAGAACGGATCGCAACGATTCAGGGCAGAAAATACTTGTTATTAATTGTAATTTTAAGGAAAACCTGCAATGAATGTCAAATTTAATTATTTTGCTTTTTGCAGACCTAGAAAGTTGATTTGCAAGTATCCACTCGAACTTACAATCCAAGCTTAAGTCTGCGGGTACGAAACTTGCGACGGCCGGAGCGACGGCGGGGCGGCGCGCGGCGGCGCGACGGCGATGTAATCAAATGCATTAAAAACTTAAGCGCTGTGTACGAAACGGGCGACGGCGCCGGCGGAGCGGCGCGATCGAGCGATGCACGGGCGGCGGTGGAGCGGTGGCGGCGCGGAGCGACGAGAACAAACTAGTTTGGTTTCGCCGCTCGCGCGGGTACACAGTGTTGCATTTTTATCACAGTAATAATATGGAAATTGACAATGAAGAGTTAATTATCTTTTATTTTATCAAAACCGGCTATATGGGACAGTAAAAACGGACACCATAAAAACAAAAGAGTTACCTCGTGAGGGCGACTGCGTGGAAGTTTGTTTCTTCACACGCAAGACACCGCTATCTCTTCGCCCCGCGCCGCACCGCCCCGCCCCGCCGTCGCTCCGGCCGTCACAAGTTTCGTACCCGCAGACTTAGAATCGACTTTAAAATGTATTAAAAGTTGAAATTCTTCACTTATTTGGAACTACATAATGTCAAAAACTATAATGAAGACCTAAAAACAATATTAAATTTCATATAAATGGAAAAAAATATTAATTTATATATACATATTATACAAGATTATTTTTAGTATATGCGAAACCTGAATATAGTTTGTTCAGAATCAGTAACTGAATCGATTCCAATAATTTTTACACCATGTTATATTTTGTACCAAAAATATTTAATTACGCTTCCAAGTCGCGGGCCTTAGTGTTTTGTTTCGATTTTAAAATTATCATGTCTTTCTCGTATTCAAACGTCCATTACACGGAGATGGTACGTACAATAGCTGTTTGTGGTGATCTGCATATGTTTTTGCGTGGACAACCAGGTAACTTATCAAGCTTATAACTTTGTGATTATTAATGATACAGTTTTGAGATTTTTTTCATAGATTCTTTACATAAAAATACTAGACCCGTGTTTCGGGTTTCGCATAAACAAAAATTAATGTTGTATAATAAGGTGTATCTATTCATACACGAAATATTTTAAGGGGTACACCTGTAGGTGGTAAAGAAGCTATAGAAGCAAAAAGATTTTTTTTATCTAAGCGTTTTTGAATTTTCGTAGGAGTTCAAGCTGAGTCTTCGACACAGCCGGACGTGTTTGCGCGCGCGCAACAGATGTGGTATTTTACCCGCCTGACTTCGAAATCGAACCGAGTTATTGTGTGTGTGCTTCTGTGTCGGAACTTGTAATCGGGTGCCTATACAACGTGTAACATAATTAAAGCAAGGACCTCATATACCCTAATTAGAGTTTTGAGTGAACGCAAACGATTTTTTTCCTCAACACTCTAAGTGTTGAGGAAAAAAATCGTTTGCGTACACTAGCATTGTTTTATGCATTTGAATCTGAGCCCTACTGCCTTGAGATAGGATTGAATTCGCTCTGGCTCAATCGGCAGACTTGCGTCCATTCAGTTACGTTACACCTTGTATAAAACAAGCAAGCAAAAGTGTCACTGTGCGCTCCTGACTGCATTAGAATCTGCCTGCCAGAAGAAGACTGACCCCTGATGAACCCGGTGAGCCCGTTCCTAATATTCCAGGGATTTTTGTTTAATAAACTGCGTAAGACCAGCTTGGTTTCGGCGCGCGCGGGAACCCAAAATCGACATCACACGAGCAAGCGTTGTGTGAAGGATTGCGTTCACACTAACTACTTAACAGACCTTTTCTTGCTATCATTCTAGAACAGAATACGATACCTACTAAAGACGCCACAACTAAAGATGCTATAATTGTAACAAAGTAACGAATTTTTAAATTGCTAAAAGCTTGCTATACAACCACTCCGATTTGAATCGGTTACACGTGAGGCGAAAAGTTAAAAAAATAATAAAAAAAAAGGCTACCCGAGCCAGACCCTCAATTTTTAAGTTGAATGCACATCTTGTTACTCAGATAAACAAAAGAAATAAAAAAAAAGGTCAAACCCATAAATTGACTCACTACAAGTGTAGCCAGCTTGAGCGTCCGACTTGCACGTGTTTTTGACTTGCCCCACAAACAAAAGCATTTACAATGGTCATAATTGTACCCATTTCAAAAGACGAGAATTGTCTGTTTGGAGCGATTGCTCACCAAATTAATTACCTAATGGGCCTAACATTTGATCATAGGAATGTTCGTCAAGACCTCACCGCATACGTCTTGGAACATCGCCATGATGATAGAATTCACCTAGCACTTCTAAATAATATACAGGAATTTCTCCCCAACAGCATTCTTTCCCAGGAACAAAGGATTACAAAATACAAAACTGCGCAATTTAACAAAACATTCTGGGGTGGCGAAGATATAATTTTCGCCGCGTCCGAATTCTACCTCGTGAACGTGCATGGGCACATAAACAATAGAAACACACAGGTATATTTACCGATCGGCAAACCAGCTCCCGCTAACATACACATCCTCTTATTGAACCGGCACTATGATAGCTGGGTCCTGACAAACGACAAACAATGCAATAACAACCGGATAATCCTAACGCAAGGTCTAACCAGCGTCAAAGCACAACGACATACCAAACCGTTTAGTAACAGGTACAACACACGAGAAGAGCAAGAAAAACCCACGAAACCCCAGCTACAAACGGAGTTGCTCGTAAAAAGCCAAGTAGGTAACTCATTAACACCATGCGAACAACAAGAATCAACACCACTTACACCGCTATCAGATGTAATCGCGGACGACAGGGGATACAGTATACTGAGAAACCCCACCTCTACCACAATTAAGTACACTTGCACAGACCTGCGCATAGCAACTTGGAACTTCACGGCGCCTCGAAACCAGGAAAAAGAAATCAAATTGACGCCAAACTGACACGCAGGGGCACTCACATAGCTAACCTACAGGAAATAGGGATAAACGCAGGAACACTTAGCTCCGCACACTACGTCTGGTACCTCTCAGGAACTGCGGATAACGCTCACCGTGGCCTTGCAATTTTATTAAGAAAAAATGCTCAAATAGAATTAGTCAACAGTAAAAAGGACACCGACGTGATATCAGCTACTCTTGAGGTTGGCATGGGAAATGGCAAACCAACTCCTCTGTACATAATCAACTCACAAATCAACAGCTGTTCCGCGGAAGCAACCAGATCATTCACAGGCTTATTAAACTTGATTAGACAAAAACCAAGGAAATGTACTCGGACAAGGAAGTGTACAAGGAAATGCTCTATTCATTCTATAGGAAAAACAAACAGCAAACGAAACGCCGAAATAGAACCGCGTTCATACCGATGTCCAAATGGGAGAAAATACAAAAATAACTCTGAGGGCCTTCGCATACCAACTGTAAACATAACAAAACCGACAACAGAAGCAAAAGGCGAAGAACCGACGGTGGCCGAAATAATAGGAATCATCAACAAAATGCGAAACGGGTCGGCCCCCGGAACGGATCAAGTAGTAATCGAGCTTTACAAAGCGATGCCCCAACCATTACAGGAAGCCGTAACTAAACACATAGTTAAAGCCTGGTCAGAGAACACAGTACCGGACACGTGGCTCGAGACCGTACAGGTACCAATTCTAAAAAAAAAATCCTAAAGATGTGAACGACTATCGCCGCATAATGATTTGCAACACGGGCTATAGAATTTACGCTACACTAGCTTCTGCCCGCGACTTCGTCCGCGTTAAATTTCTTGCTCCCCCGACACTTCCCGTCGCATCGAATTGCCTACCCGTGCGATTTTCCCCGTTTTTGCAACATTTTTCATTACTGCTCCGCTCCTCTTAGTTATAGCGTGATGTTATATAGCCTATAGCCTTCCTCGATAAATAGGCTACCAAACACAAAAAGATTTTTTCAATTCGGACCAGTAGTTCCTGAGATTAGCGCGTTCAATCAAACAAACAAACCAACAAATTCTTCAGCTTTATAATATTAACATAGATAATATAGATACTTACTTAAAAAACTTGACGACATAATAACGGAACTAGGCAGTTACCAAACGGCTTTCTTAAACAATAGATCAACAGATGACCACATTTTTACGCTCAAAAGGGTTCTAGACAAGGAATGGCGTGCAGGTAAACGAACGTACGTTCTCGCCCTCGACATAGAAAAAGCATTTGACAACATTGACCTGAAGGCATTAAGAGACATGTTATTACAACGAACCAACAAATCGATGACCAACAGGATAATCACGGCATGCTTGAATGAAAGAACATGCATCAAATGGTGCGGCCAGCAAAGCAGCTGGATTATCAAAGGAAAGGGAGTTAAACAAGGTTGCCCCCTGTCCCCCCGCCTTTTTACATTGGTCATCGATGAAGTTCTAAGAACCCTCGAAGAGGAAACTCAGTTAATCAAACTAGATCAGGACCGCGAAATCTCCCTCCCCCTAGTCTTATCATTTGCGGACGACCTTATTCTCATTACAGATGAGCTAGAAAGACTAGAACGCATCTTATACCACATAAAACCCTTACTTAATAGTGTAGGTCTTCAAATAAAAACAAAAATTATAATTAGGGACCCCATAAAAACACAGAAAACGACCCACGTGACTCTCAACGGAATAAATATACCAACAGCAGATGAAATCAAATACCTAGGCACTTACATAACGTCCGCATTAAGCAGAAAAAACTCAATTAGAAAACGATGCCAACAAGCCACGAGAAACGCTAAATCATTACTACCATTCATATTGAACTCAAAAATGGACTGGAAACTAGCTACACTTATGTATCGAATGATTATCGTACCTTGTATGATATATGGCTTAAAATTATCAGCACTCACAAAGGCGAACCGTTCAAGACTGAGAAGATATGAAAGAGTTGTCATGAGAGACTTGATCAACCATGCTAGGAACAAACCGAGACTTAAGAAAATGCATCAAATCTTAGACGGTAAAACTATAACAAAACGCATCAAGAACCACAAGATGTGCTACCTGGCACACATTTTCAGACGCTCTGAACCACACCTGTTACATGCAGCAATGCAGTACAGGGCCAAATCTAAAAAGGTCGGACGACCTATTACACTACTACACATGGAATAACAACCTAAAACAGGACATGAAATACTTCAACAAGGAAATCCAGTTTTGGAGGGACAGGGACACGGCTGGAGACAGAAATAAGATCAAGAAAGCGGCTAGTGATATCTACAAAAAACCAAGGCAGGCTCGTAATCCTTTCCTATCCTATGGGCACGTCTTCCCTACCATTACAGCGCCCCCCGGTCTACTTCTTGATATGCAATGGCCCATGTAGCACCATGAAATATGAGGCTTCAAAGGCTAGTGCAAATCTTGGGGTTCATTCGATTAATCGAGTCTGGTCAAACCACGCTGGGATCGGTGCAATTCATTTAATTTCATTTCATAAGCGTTTTTTAATTTTCGTAA
The DNA here is from genome assembly GCA_932294355.1 of Aporophyla lueneburgensis. NCBI lineage: Eukaryota > Metazoa > Arthropoda > Insecta > Lepidoptera > Noctuidae > Aporophyla > Aporophyla lueneburgensis. The sequence goes on along the minus strand of OW028741.1, from coordinate 23,689,622 downwards.
TTATTATAATTTCAAAACTACTTGAGACGTTTTGCATAAAACCTTTACTCCAAATTCTATGAATGGCCCGCCTGACGCTGCGAGGGCGGCGACCGGACGGTACGAGCATGGCCGCGGTGTCTCGGGCCGTAAAAAGTAAGAAGGAGCCAGTATTTCTTGTGGATCAAATAATTTATAAATATTAAATTTAAAAATAAAACCCTTAGAACTTTTTTTTTTCGTTGCTATTGCTTCTTTATCACCTACAGGTGTACCTCTTAAAATATTTCGTGTATGAATAGATACACCTTATACAGGGTGGAATTGAAGTCATGGGCATTATTCTAAACCAAGGCACATCTCACGATACTAATTGCATTAAGGCTACTATTATGCAAATCAAAAATATTATTAATGCAAGTATGAAAAATCTTAAAAATGTAGTAAGTCATATTGCAAAAGGCTTATTATTGCAAATAAACACTTAAAGTAATTAAAACAAGATACTTCATAAACGCTAATAAGTCTTGAAGTATCAACATCTTAAAGCACAGTACAGCGCGAAACGAAAAGTAAACAAACATCAAATAATAATAATAACTAGTCATAGCGGCCGACCGGCGCGCGGCAAGCGGCGGCGTTTCCTTAGAAGCGGTAACACAATCACAAACAATAGGACAATAGGCTAAAAGGCATGCCGCCCGCCGACAACTCTCTCCGTCCCGCTCCCTCACTCGCAAAAAATACGGATTTCATCCCCGCGCGGGGTCTGCTTTCCAAACCAGTGTCATAACGACTGCGCAGGTGCGTTGACGCATGTAATTGATCTCGTGACGTAATCGCCGCACGCGCATCTCACGTCTCGATCATACCCTTGGATTGCAGTGTATTAAGTGTTGCGGTAGTGTAGTGATTAGAAACACGATGCCTCGACCGCGTAATGTGCAGGCTAGGTACACCAACCAAAAATACTACAAATGGTTGTACTTTACGATCGCACAAAAAATTTTGTACGAACCCGTGACATGTTCCAACACCGCTTCGAGGTCTTATTTTAAGAACCACTCAGAACCTATTGGTTTTTTCGTCATTTCACGTGCCACCACATGCACAAATGGTGATGGTTTTCTACAACGTTTTTCGTGGCCGGCGAGATCACCCGATCTAACACCTTTGGACTTTTTTTATGAGGTAAAATTAAAAGAATTGTTTACGAACGTAAAAGTGAGTCGAGAGACGATTTAAAAAACAAAATTTCTAACGCATTCGACACAGTGATAGCGCGGGACTTTGAGTTGAACAGTCTGAAAGACAATCACAGACGTAGGGCTCAATTGTGTATTGTAAAAGGTGGTGGGCATTATGAGCATCTTTTAAAATACGTGTAAGTGCTAGATACTAAGATAGGTAGTTTAAATTAATGTAAATACATTGAGATTCCTGAACAATTATTGTAAATTCTGTGATTCCAACTTTGTAAATACGCCAAAACTACAGGAAATTAATTTTAACTAGGTAGGTGCGTACGAGCGTTCTCTGTGCATTTTATCACCATACTGCGATCGCCAATCCGCCTGCCAAGCGTGGCGATTATGGCAAAGCCCCCCAAATTGGGGGAGGTCATGTCCAGCAGTGGACGTATTACGGCTGAAATGATGAGGTACGTAAACATTTTTTTAATTTGTGTTAATAAACGTAGTTTTGACCGTCCTAAGCCGGCAAAGTATGAAGGGAAAGTTGGAATCTAATATGAATCAAATCGTTAGCAACTTACGTACCTATGTCACGTGGGTCGCGTAGGGTCAAAGAGTTCACGCGTACGGTGTAGTGTACCTACTGCAGCATTCGCTATCGCGATGCGCAACGATTTGATCCTTTGTATGACTTACTACATTTTTAAGATTTTCCATACTTGCATTAATAATATTTTTGATTTGCATAATAGTAGCCTTAATGCAATTAGTATCGTGAGTAGTGCCTTGGTTTAGAATAATGCCCATGACTTCAATTCCACCCTGTATATATAAGGTGTATCTATTCATACACAGGTTTTATGCAAAACGTCTCAAGTAGTTTTGAAATTATAATAATTACTCTGAGAAAAATTGTCGAAATCTGGAATCGTAAAAAGGCTCGAAATTTATTAATTTATTATAATAAAAAAATCTTGGATTTCTCTTAATATATCTTCTTCATTTTTAGGTGAGTACCAGAAACATTTAAAACAACAATATTAATTTTGTGGCAACCATATTAGTCCCGAAAATGTGTAGGTTATAAGAAGATTTTTGTAGCAGGGAGGAGGCTGAGTAGGTACAGCCTAATGTCACCAAACACACTGACCTCTATTTAAAAAGGCTTTTTTGTATTGTTTTGTTAATATGTGCAATTATTATTTATTGTTACTTTAATTTAAATCCGACGTAAATTAGACATTTTTCTGCTGCAGCATTGTTACTTTTATCTTAATTTTTGTAATATGGGTTATGTCTGAAATAAATTTATTTTATTTTATTTATTTATAAATATAACGTACGGAACCCGTCGCGTCCAATATTCCATTCGCGCATGCCGACACTTGGATACATGCTGTTATTCGGGTGTATGCTAAACACCTGACTAATAGGGGAAAAGTGAATCTGTATGCAGCATAAAGCATACATTTTTTGTTAAATAACTTCACAAAGTAACTGATTATGTTATAGTGGGTGATATGTTCTCTCTTAAAATGCAACGGTTGTATAGTACACGTGTGGGCTGTTATTCAGAAAACTTACAGCTGATAGGGTACTGCACTACTGAGCGCTCAATAACAGTGGCTTTGTGGCATGTTTGTGGTGCTTAATAGAATTACTGTACAGAAAAAAGCGTTATAGTTGGCCACGTTTTTTTCGAAACAGCTGTTGCAGCCCAGGTGAATACTAATCTTATACCTTTAAACGAGCAATTCTTGTAATCGTTTTATTCGTGTTTTTAGTGACTAACTTTATCGATAATCAACGTGAACATAAACTTATTATTTTAAACACAATTTACCAAAAAATACCGAGCAAAGCTCGGTCAACCAGATATCTTATATCTTTAAACGAGCAATTCTTGTATATATATATATAATCTGAATCTCGGAAACGGCTCCAACGATTTTGACGAAATTTAGTATACAGGGGGTTTTGGGGGCGATAAATCGATCTAGCTAGGATTCATTTTTATAAAATGTCGTTTTATTCGTGTTTTCAATTACCAACCTTATCGATAATCAACTTGAACATAAACTTATTATTTTAAACACAATTTACCAAAAAATACCGAGCAAAGCTCGGTCATCCAGATATTTAAGTCTTTATAAATGCTTAGATTACCGCTGTGGGTATCTAACAAGTTAATCGAGTAAGAAGCTGAATAGAGCTTTAAATATGATAATTATGATTTAATATGAGATTTTCGAGTTTCAATTCAATAATATCATGCAGAATAAATTAATCAAATAATTTGTTTAAACAATTTATCACAAAAATCTACAGAAAATTCGATTTCTCGGTTGAAAAATTACTTTTTAGGGTTCCGTTGCCAAATGGCAAAAAACGGAACCCTTATAGATTCGTCATGTCTGTCTGTCCGTCTGTCTGTCTGTCTGTCTGTCTGTCTGTCTGTCTGTCTGTCCGTCCGTCCGTATGTCACAGCCACTTTCCTCCGAAACTATAAGAGCTACGCTGTTGAAACTTGGTAAGTAGATGTATTCTGTGAACCGCATCAAGATTTTTACACTAAAATAGAGAAAAAATAATAAATTTTGGGGTTCCCCATACTTAGAACTGAAACTCAAAAATTTTTTTTTCGTCAAACCCATACGTGTGGGGTATTTATGAATAGGTCTTTAAAAATGGTATTGAGGTTACTAATATAATTTTTTTCTAAACTAAATAGTTTGCGCGAGAGACGCTTCCAAAGTGGTAAAATGTGTGTCCCCCCCCCCCCCGTAACTTCTAAAATAAGAGAATGATTAAACTCAAAAAAATATATGATGTATATAACCATGTAAACTACCACCGAAAATTGGTTTGAACGAGATCCAGTAAGTAGTTTTTTTTTAATACGTCATAAATCGTAAACCGCAATTTACCTTTCATTCAATCAACACAAATATAAAAATTAAAAAAAAAAACATTTAAGTTCATAAGCATAAACCTTATACATAAACCGAGGATCCCTACAGGTTTGTACGGAACCCTCGGTGCGCGAGTCCGACTCGCACTTGGCCGGTTTTTTTAGAAACCCATCGAGATGAATTATGTTGAAAATATATAATTTATTACGATACGTATATTTTATATAAAATAAAAGGTATACAATTTAGAACTTTAAAAATTCATAATAACCGGCTATTGTAATAAAAAAAATAGATCGTAGAGAAAATGTTACAGTATTGCTAATACAGTTCAGTGCGAAATTCAACAGTTTTGAAACCAAAAGTATCTAAACCCCGATAAGTTTAAATCCAAAAGTAAGCCAATCCACTAACACTGTACTTTTATACGGTGAAAAAAAAGGAAAAAAACTTTACATCTTGACTGCTTCAAAATTGCGAGCTTACTGAAAACATTGCCTTAGTTTCAATTTTTTTTTTACAGATTTTTTAAAATGTGAATTGAAACTAAGGGCAGCGATCATAAAAAATCGAGTTAATTTTTTTTGACAATAATGGAGCATTCTGAAGACCGTGAAAAAAATTTTAAAAATCGAAATAATTGATTCTTTTTTTTTTCAAATTTCTTGAAAAATCAATCTCTTTGATTGAAAAAATAAAGATTTTTGAGGACAAAATTTTTTGTTCATCGAAAAACGAATAAAAATCGAAAAATTGCTCATAATGGTGATTTTTGCAAAAACAAAGAATTTGAAGCACTATCAATATCAATCGGGGCACTATAAAAAAAAATCGCAGCGCTTCGATTTTTTCATGGATTTTAGGGAACATTTTGAGGTTGAAAAATTACCGACGATATCCTTCGTTCATTCATTTTATCCAAAGTTATACCAAGTTATCGAAATATCCTTAATTTTGCGATTTTTTGTCTTTTTTTCAGTCAAACCTTTCAATTAAAAAAAAAAATTCGACAAAATTTCGAAAAAAATTGACAAATTTCGATTTCGATTAAAACGGTATCTTATAGAGAATGTTGTGTAGTTTCTAAAATCGATTTCCTACACGATCATTATTTCTAGAGTTATTGATTGTCAAAGTTAAAAAGTACTTTTTGTTTTGACTTACGATAACTCCGCGGTAAATCATCGTACAGGCATTTTGGATACGTCAAATTAAAGGGCATTAAATTTTCTAAAATAACTTTTGTGTGGAACGATGGAAAAAAATTAGAGCCCGTAGACGATTTTTAAGGCAAGAAAAAATTTGGATTTTTTTTTTTTGTTAGTTTCCTTGGGATTTCTCCAGACTCAAACATATAAAAAAAAAATCATGATCATATTTGAAAATAAGTTACATGGAGCTACAATTTGCCCTTTTAATTTTTTGCTATACGATAATTTTCCTCGGAGTTACAGCTTGTTGAAAATCACCCAAGGATATTTTTTTATATCCCTTAATTTTTGTGACTAGTGTATTTATACATAAATTAATATTTTTTCCATTTATATGAAATTTAATATTGTTTTTAGGTCTTCATTATAGTTTTTAACATTATGTAGTTCCAAATAAGTGAAGAATTTCAACTTTTAATACATTTTAAAGTCGATTCTAAAGCTTGGATTGTAAGTTCGAGTGGATACTTGCAAATTTTCAACTTTCTAGGTCTGTAAAAAGCAAAATTATTAAATTTGACATTAATTGCAGGTTTTCCTTAAAAGTATAATTAATAACAAGTATTTTCTGCCCTGAATCGTTGCGATCCGTTCTTCCTAACGTCAACAGCTTATTATGCCGAAAAAAGTGAATTGGGTCACACTGTGCGGCCTCGCCCGCGTATCTATACTAATATTATAAAGCTGAAGAGTTTTTTTTGTTTGGTTGGATCGAATTGAAAACATATTTTTGTGTTGGGTAGCCTAATTATTGAGGAAAGCTATAGGCTATATAACATCTAGCTACGAGAAAAAGGAGCGGAGCAGCAACGAAAAATGGACGAAAACTGGCAGGCAATGCGATGCGACGGGAAGAGTTTTTTTTGTGGGTCATCAAATGAGGTCTCCCACACTGGGTGGAGCGGAAGAGCGTGTCAGACTTTTACTGACTAAAACCCACCCGTGTTCCTTCAGTTGCCCATGTGCCAGGGCCACGGTATCTCTTTCGAACAAATCTCGCGATCCTGGCAGAGGACACGAAGGGTCAGGGGAGCAAAATAAGACGCGGACGAAGTCGCGGCCAGAAGCTAGTTATATATATAAACCTTTCTCTTGAATGACTCTGTTTATAATCTACTAGCTTTTGCCAGCGGCTTCGCCCGCGTGGAGGAAAATTATCCCGCGGGAACATACTACCGGGATAAAAAGTAGCCTACGTCCTTTCTCAGGCTCTAAACTATCTGTGTACCACATTTCATTTAAATCGGTTCAGTAGTTTTAGCAGGAAAGCGAGACAGACAGACAGAGTTACTTTTGCATTTATAATCCGTTGCGCACTTAAAAGATCTAAGCATACAAATGCGGGAAGCAACTTTGTGTTATACTGTAAAGATATGAATAGGATCCAAGGAGTATCTGGACGTGATGGAGTGCTCAGGCCGTCTCATGTATTCACGACACCGCTTACGGACAGCACTCGTGCGTGTATTTACAAAAATCATAAAGCACTACTAAGTTGAGCGGACTGTCTGTCAAAAAGTTTTAGGAAGCCGCCTCGCGCAGACTACCCATCGTGAACGTCTGTCTAACATGCGGCTGGCTTGACGGTAATTTCGGTGGATAAATGCTTTAGGCTTTGGTAAGTAACAAGGATCGCAAAGATCAAGCCCCCCCACTTGCTGGTCCGTGATTAGAGCGCATGGAGTCGCCTATTTTAGGAGCGAGTAAAGGAAGCGAAGAGACGGAAGGAAGGAGAAAGATCTTACAGTGTTGCCAACTGCTACCTTTAGTCAGTAGCTAGACATTTTGCAAAAAGTTGACAGATTATTTTACGCACATATGTTGCTAGAAGTTGCTAAAAAGTAGTTGTAAGTACATATGTAAATTAAAAAAAGGACAAATCGTTTTTCGTTAAAAATCAGTACCTAATAAGAATATCAACTCGGTAATTCCAATAATATTTTTTAATCAATTGAAATCGAATCTTCCTCTATACCTATTTCAATTGATTAGAAAAAAATATATAAACCGCAGCCATCAAACATCCGTCGATGGCTAATATTTTCGTTTGTTATATATTTTATTCAGCTATAAGATTTATTAAATTGTACCTAACTGCCTGACACCGACAAAAGCTAGATCTAGCCATAAAGTTGCTAAGTTGGCAACGCTGACTGTCCCCTCACTAAACATTTCGCCATTTCTTCACAGATTCATCTAGATTAAGATTGTGAAGTCTAATGAAAGTGAATGTTCTGTTATCTTTCCACAATGTAATTAAGTACCTAGATGATTGCATAATATTCACACATATAAAATGGGAGTAGATAGGCAGTTAAATACCTACCTAACTATAGTGTAGAGTTATGTATTTACTTTAGTTAAATTATGCTAATTCTTAGTCTGTGACCTAAGCACAGACTAACCTAAGCAATACTTACATAGTATTTTAAAAGTAAGTATTTTATAACGGTAAAAGTACACACAGCTACCCTATTATGTAGGTGTCTTTATTCTTAAACAATAAGAAATTAAAACTACGTCATAAACTTTCTCATTGAACTTAACAGGCGGGAGCACACAATTAGATACAGCAAGATAATAATTGCTCCCACAAAGCGATTGGAAATGCTATCAATTACTTCTGACCTAGCAACTGACTTCTTATCAGTCAGATAAGACGGAGCAGTGCCTTTAATTGTTCACAAACATGATAAAATTGTTTACTGCATATCTCGCTATTTCAGTAAATGTAATATACGTATTATAAGATAGACTGTAGCGAGAGACGCACAAATGAGCCGTGTATTGTGTCGGAGTGTGTTGTCCCTGCGACTGTTTAGTGTGCCAATGGCTCGCAACGCGTCCTCCTACCTCATTGACGATCCCAAGTACTCCTTCCTGAAGGAGTTGGGACTGCAAGAGAAGAATGTAGGTGTGTTCAACGGTAAATGGGAGGCCAACGGTCAGGTAAGTTCATCACAGAATATTTGTTTAGATAAAGCAGTAGAAACTAGAAACGCAGTTGGCTTGTTTATTAGAGATGCTTTAGTTGATAACGAAGCAAATAAGTAAGTAAGTATGTACATACGTAAGTATCTAGGTACTGCACATTTGTACATGGTACGGGGAAAAAATTAAATGAACGAGCGCGTTGTATTCAAATTGTTATATTAATAATTATGTAAAAAGAGAACACAATAAAAATATCTAAAAAAAACAGTAAATAAGAAAAATCAAAAACAGTAAAAAGTAAAATCCAATCTAAAAAAAATACATGATATAAAAATTATATAAACATAAACGTTTTCAATAAGCAGTATCTAGGTGTAGAAGATTCGATAATGCAGATTTCAGGACAAGTATCTATCTAACATTATAAACGAAGCTAAACTATGATGGTTTAGTACAGGATGTGATTTCAAATCTGTTTAGGTATCCATTAGAACAATGACGTTATTACTAAAAAGTCGAAATAAAATATAATCGACATTTTGATGCCACGAGTTTCCGTTTTGATCAAATCAAATCATTTATTTTGCATGGAATCTTGAAAGCTCTACCTGCAGAAATAACGATATATTTATCCCTTCATCCGTTTTCGATAGAGGTCGTGCCTATCGTTATGGAATCGACTCAGTTTTTGCAATAATTTGAAGAACTATCGGCAGAACTGACAATTATATCTTTTTTTCCACCTGAGGCGGTGGAGGCGCAGGATAGAGCTCAGAGGGGTAATTGCGGAACTTTTTATCGGTGGGAATTTGTTTAATATTCATAGTTAAACAACATTCATTGCGTTATTTACGTTACTGAGCCGACAATTTATTCTAACAAATGACGCAATGGTTTAGAAATAATCTTTAATCCCATTCAGATTCTGATAAATTGTGCGTTTCGCAATTAGGGTGCGGGTTCAGGTGGAGGTGTCGGCGGTAGGTTTTTATCCGGCCATAATCGCGCTATGAACTCACGTATTAAACACAATTTTATAGTCCATGTCTTTGTGGTTGGGCCTGGAAATACCCAAGACAACTCGTTAATGAAATCCTCATCGAGAGGCACACGATCATCGCCTAGTATTTGTATAAAATCTTTGATCGGAACGGGTCTCGTGTACTTTTTTGCTAAAGCTATGAAATATAACGCAATGTCCAATTTATGCTGACAAAGATACTGAGCTCTTCGTAGAAGTAATTCTCTAGCATCGGGCCCTACTACAGTCCAGTTTTGTAATATGGTGTCAAACTCACACACGAATTTCTTGCGCCTCTTCATCTTTTTCACTCTTGCAAGCAGTTCGATGAACGGCTTCTGAACACAAATGCTATTCATCAATAATCTCTTTATTTTGATTTTTGGGCTTAACATTTTATGTAAAACGTTATAAGCGTCTTGGGGTGTCATCGGATTGTTAGAGAGATCAAACACTAATAATTTATGAGCCGAAAGCAAATCGGATATTATTATTTCTATAGCTTCCTTTTGCAACTTGTTGTGGCTCAAATTTAATACCTTCAATGTGGGAATCAGCAGGATTATTTTAATCGCTTTAGCCACACGCTCACCCGCCAGTGAATTAAAAGATAAATTTAATTCTTGTAAACATGAACTTAATGCTAATGTGTTCAGCATTTTAAAAGTAGTGGGTACATGGAAAAAAATATTCCACGAGAGGTCTAGATGTGTAAAACTATTCTTTCTCACCCAAATATTGGCAAAAGCTATAGCTGTCTCCCTACTGAGCTGATTTCTTCCTAAGTTAACCCGTTTGATGGTAGCGCCGTTAGATATCTGTTTAGCGAAGTGTAATCCACCGGCATCTCCAAGGTTGTTGTTCCAAATACTTAAGTATTCCAAACTTCCATTGAGTCGTAATTCATTTCCTAACCGAAGCATACCCGAAGCACCTATTCGACAACCGTCTAGAATCAGTTCTCTTAATGTGTTATTAATGCCTAACATTTGACCAAGATGGTAACACGCATCGTCATTAAGGAAATTAGAAGTGAGATCAAAACGGGTTACATGTGTGTTGTGTTGCAAAGCTTTAGCCATAGCACGGACACCTCGTTGATTGACACCATAATACCTTAAATTTATTTCGGTATTGAGCAGGTTTCTGTGGAATATTCTCACAGCACAAACTTTCATTTCCTTACATAGTTGTAAATACAGATCCCGGCCGTCGTCAGGTAAATAAACTGAGTGCTCCGGCAAAAATAAAGATTCTTGTATGCCAGGATCAAGAATCCTTCGGTAGTTATAATATTCATGTCTTAGAACTGAGCTATTTGACATAGTTAAACATTTAGCACATACTTCCCCACTTCCCGGTCTGTATAATCCTTCATCATAAAGTAACTTTTTTTTGTTTTTCTTTTCAATGGAATCTTGTAATGATGACCAATCACACATTGGTTCCTCTGAAGAGCTTTGTTCATCTGGCGCTAAATATACAACGTCGACAACCTCTTCCGAGTCCTGTTCGCTTTCTTCCGACATGGCCTACTTTCTTCTATTATAACTAATTATAAGTTCCTATGTAATAATATTATAAAATTTAACGAATTAATAAAATGAATAAAATATAAAAAAAACATAATTTCTGATCTCTACGAAACCAAATCTATGTAAAAATGACATGACACGACAATAAGCAGTAATGACGGTTTTGCCAAAATATTTAGACGATGATAGACAGATCATCGTCAAAAAAGGTCATCTAAGGTCATCCTTTTTCGTGTAGCTCACTAAGTCCATCGTTTAAGCCGGATACCTACAGATTCCTTAACCAACGGCGGTACATGAACGGTGAAGTGAACGTATCTATGGCCGTACCCAGCCTTTGGTCTAAGGTGGACCAAATCAACCCAAAGTGCGGTGGTAGGGTTGGATTACTAATTTCTTGTACCTAGTTATTCGATATAGGTACATGTATCAGAGCCAAATTATGTCAGTATCGGCATAATTTGAATTAAATTGCGACCATGCCCAGTCCTGTCCACCATGTTCCCTATTTTTGTTTTTGGGTAAGATCTGGAAGCCACTCGCACAGATCTGAGGAGCATGGCACGAAAGGGAGAGAGCCAATATGCAGCAGCAGGGTAACACTCACTGCTGTCTATGGTGACGATTACTTTTTGGGTCTGAAAGAAAGGGTACATCACGTTTTACTTGAGTATGGTTCTGGAACGCGTTTGTGTGCACTTGGGCCTGAAGAACATCAAGCAGGTTGTTCTTTTCTGTAGAACTGAGGTGAGCTATTATAGTGGTAACGGATGTGACTTACAAGTCTGTAGTGACTTCAAGTGTATGTGACTTCTAACAACCCGCACTTGGCCCGCGTGATGGATTAAGGCCCATTCCTTCTCACCGAGTGGTGGCCTGTCTGCAGTGGAAACATTGTAGATTGATTATGATGTTCTCTACAGCATTAGTCTGAAAAAAAAAAAACAATCGTAATAATAGTTCAAACAACGAGTAATACAAATTTTGCGTTATAGTCGGCTTATTGTGCCATTTTAGATTCATGCATAGGTATATGAATCTAAAATGGCGCCCCTACGTTGATGTTCTTGTACTACATACGATACTCTAACGACACAAGTTATGTAAGCAATTGTTTAGATAAATAGACGCAAACAAACATAGTTAAGAATCATGAGAATACAGTTAACTCATTTCAGCTCAGTTTCGTTTTAATTGTATGTCAAGATAACTTATACTCTCAAATAATGTAGCGAGTGGACATTGCATCATTTAAGATAAATCTGAAATATGAATATGTACACAGCTCTGTAAATTTGCGTGTCCGCATGCTGTACACAAGTACCTGCTACTTATTTATGACAGCTTTTTAAAAGCGTCTTCCTATAGAAAGATTATCTGGCAACGAAGAAGCTCTTATCCCAGTGTCGAAGAAAATCAGTTCTTTATCAATAAATCATGGAGTCAGCGGGGTAATTACGTAACACAATATCAATAGTACTTAATGGCTTTCATTTTGATAGTTCAACAACATTCATTGCGTTATTTATGTACGTTGTTGAGCAGACAAATTATTCGAACATAATATATGAATCCAATGGTTTAGCAATATTCTTCAAAATGATTCATATTATGATTGACAAATGTCTTTCGTTGTTAGGGTGCTGATTTAAAAAAATAATAGAATTTAACCTACCTAACTATATTTTTTATTCTACGCATGGAAGGAACTATTTAAATTTCTTTGTTTGGCAATATTGTTTGGATGATTATGTCATAAGATCGGTAATAGCATATCTTAGCCAAAGACTTAATAGCGTTACAAACTGGTCCTCAGATTATCAAGTCGTTCAGCCCGGCCAATGGTAAGATCATCGCCGAAGTTCAGGCAGCCAGCCCGGCCGACTACGAGGCTTGTGCCGCCGCAGCTCAAGAAGCATGGCACACGTGGGCAGACCTCCCTGCGCCCGCCAGGGGCGAGATCGTCAGGCAGATAGGAGACGCCCTCAGGGAGAAGCTGCAGCCTCTTGGACAGCTCGTATCTTTGGAAATGGGTATGTTTAACTTTACATCGCGCGTTCATGTTTATCTTTAAATTCTGGTGTTTTTGGTTTATTATTCTTCTTATTTAGGTTTTATCATGGTCTGGCCGTTTGAGTACCTAATTAGTGCGGCCTACACAAATGTCTTTTCTATGGTCTTGTTCATCAAATCGTTGAGCTCCTTAAATTCTGAGTTGAGCTGCATGATTACTGATAAATGCGTGCACTAACTGGACAGGTCCACTCAATCTGTGTGGTTCTTTCCTCAAAAGACCCTTTCAGACACCAACTCACATGATCTTCACTTGATCTGACCAAGATTATGTCTAGACTTTAAAAGAGACCGTGACCTCTTAGTTTGTTTCGGCCTTTCTTCTCAGAGTTGTCAGATAGGAACGCCCACCTCATCTTGTTTTAAAAGATTAACGTTTTAAAGTGTTTGCACAAACCTACTTGCAGAAATAAAGTCATTTATCAGTTTTATTTTATTTATTTATTTAACTGCAAACAGGCGCAAGACTTTTATCAGCTACTAGCTTCTGCCCGCGACTTCGTCCGCGTCCGTGTTAAATTTCTTGTTCCCCCGACCCTTCCCGTCGCGTCGAATCGCCTACCCGTGCGATTTTCCCCGTTTTTGCAACATTTTTCATTACTGCTCCGCTCCTCTTGGTTGTAGCGTGATGTTATATAGCTTATAGCCTTCCTCGATAAATAGGCTACCCAACACAAAAAGATTTTTTCAATTCGGACCAGTAGTTCCTGAGATTAGCGCGTTCAATCAATCAAACAAACAAACTCTACAGCTTTATAATATTATAAAATAGTACCTATATATAGATGTTGTGTGAATGTTGGTTGGTGTTTTTTGTAGCGCTCTATTTCTGAGGCCACTGTTCCAATGTTCAAATACTTATGTATTTCGTCATTCCTCGCAAACCATGGGGCGTTAACTTAGTTTTTCAAAATGTTGTTTTGCACCCTTTGCAGGCATGTGACATTACTCTTGCTCGCAACTCCCCAGATATGAATAGCGTATGTCCATATTGGTTTCAGAATAGAGTTGTATATTAAAAGTTTATTGTCCAGGGAGAGCACTGAGTTTCTGCCTAGCACCCAATACAGATTTCGAAATTTATAGTTGACTTGGTCTCGCCGCCCATAAAGGCTAAAGCCTTTATGTGGTTCTTCCTAGTTAGGCATATGTCCAGGAGAAGGCCGGGATACTTCACACAATCAGTATGAGGTATAGATATATTATGTCTTAAGTGAACCGGAGGACAGTCTCCTTTTCTTAGAGTGAAGCTAATATGGGAGGATTTCTGTGCACTAGCTTGGATGCGCCATTTTTGAAGCCAATCTGAAGTGTCATCTAAGAGTTTTTGAAGCTTTTCACTAGCTTTTGCGGGGTCATAGCCAAAAAAACAATGTCGTCAGTATAGGTGGCAACCGTAGCATCATCGGAGGTTGGCAGATCTGAAGTAAAGACGTTGTGCAGGACCGAGCCAAGCACCGACGCTTAGGGATACCAGCTTCAATAGGAATCAAGGAGCATCTAGCATCCTCTTGCTTAACTCGTAATAGCCTGTCGGAAAGTTAGGATTCTAGGATGTGGAACAAAGAGTGTGGTAATTATCAGATTTTTGAGCTACTTTTTTGTCTCCTATCCGCGCAAACTATACGCCAAGCTCATCATGGTGTAGTAAAAATGCTGCAAGTAAGATGGTAGCGGAGTTTACTGTTTAATAGGCCTATACCAGTGGCGGATTTACCGATAGGCTAAGTAGGCTGGAGCCTAGGGCGGCAGATTTAGAGGGGCGGCAAATAAAGCCGAAATAATAAATAAAAAAAACTTATAATTATTTATTTATTTATTGGTCTATCTACAATTGTTACACTTTATAATCTAATAATCCGATCCGATCCAATCGATCCGATCTGATCTTTCGTAATCCGTACATCATCATTTCAGCCGAAAAACGTCCGCTGCTGGACATAGGCCTCCCCCAAGTACCGCCACTTCGACCTGTTCTGTGTTTCCCGCATCCAACGCAGTCCTGCGGCCTTCACCAGGTTATCGGTCCATCTTGTGGGAGGCCTTCCAACGCTCCATCTTCCAGTACGCGGTCGCTACTCCAGAACCTTCCGGCCCCATCGGCCATCCGTTCTGCGAGCAATGTGCCCTGCCCACTGCCACTTTAGTTTGGCAATTCTTCGGGCTATGCCGATAACATTGGTTCTCCTACGGATCTCTTCATTTCTGATTCGATCGCGTAGGGAAACTCCAAGCATAGCCCTCTCCATTGCTCTTTGGGTGACTTAGAGCCTTCTTATGAGGCCCATTGTGAGCGACCACGTCTAAGTGCCATATGTCATCACTGGCAATACACACTGGTCAATGACTTTTGTCTTGAGACCCTGCGGTAAGTGGGACGAGAAGATATTGCGTAGCTTCCCGAACGCTGCCCAGCCGAGTCGGATTCGACGATTGACCTCTTTCTCGAAGTCAGTTGAAGACGTACCTAACTGGACAGTCTGTCCTAGGTACACATATTCGTCCACAACTTCGAGTGTAGCGCCTCCGATCTTCATTGGAGTGGGTATCACACGAGCATTGGACATGACCTTTGTCTTGTCCATGTTCATTCTAAGACCCACTCTTTCGGAAGCTCTACTGAGGTCATCGAGCAATGTACTGAGGTCCTCCATAGTCTCAGCCATGACTACTATATGGTCGACAAATCGAAGGTGAGTGATGTACTCGCCATTGATGTTAATGCCAGCCCCTTTCCAGTCCAAAACCTCGAAGACTTCCTCCAGTGCAGCGGTGAACAGTTTCGGAGAGTTGACGTCTCCCTGTCTCACCCCTCGCTGCAGAAGGATAGGTTTCGAGGCTTTGTCCTGGAGCCGGACTGACATAGTGGCGTTTTCATACAAACACTTCAGCACCTCGATGTACCGATAGTCAATCTGGCACCGTTGAAGAGATTGCAATACAGCCCAGGTCTCGATCGAATCGAAGGCTTTTTCGTAATCCACAAACGCTAAGCAGAGAGGCAGGTTATACTCTTCGGTCTTCTGTATAACCTGCCGCAGCGTATGTATGTGATCTACGGTGCTAAAGCCTTTACGGAATCCGGCTTGTTCGGGAGGCTGGAAGTCGTCAAACCTGCGCGCGAGACGATTCGTGATGACTCTTGAAAACAGCTTGTAGACATGGCTCAGAAGTGAGATGGGCCTATAATTCTTAAGTAGGGTATTGTCACCCTTCTTAAAGAAAAGTACCACCACACCTCTGTTTCATGCCTGTGGCGTTTTACCCTCGAGTATGACGGAATCAAATAGCTTCTGAAGGGCTTTTAGAACGGGTTTCCTGCCGGCCTTCAGGAGGTCGGCCGTAATTCTGTCATCACCCGGCGCCTTGTTGATTTTAAGCTGCTTCAGAGCCATCCTAATCTCGTACAAGCTGACGTCTGGAATATCTTCAGTGTAGTGTCGAGTCAATCTAGCTCTCGGGTCGTTAGCTAGATTCATAACGGGGTTTCTATTGAACGTGTATAACTGTCCATAGAACTTCTTGATCTCTTTTAACAGCTCAGGTTTGGCGGACACGTTTCTGCCATCGTCGATCTTCAGTTTTACAAGCTGACTCTGCCCAATAGACAGATCTCTTGCAAAGACTTTGGAGCCCTTGTTCCGCTCTATCGCGTTCTTAATACGTTCCGTATTAAAAAGGCGAAGGTCGCTTTTCAAGGACTTAGAGGTCCGTCTATTTAGCTGTCGGTACTCGAGTGCAGCTTCTGAAGACTACAGCACCCCTAGCCAAGTTGATAATCTGCAATCGTTAACGGTAGTCGCTCAACGTTAAGTCACGTGGTTAGAAGAAACGAAAAAAAAATTCGTAGCCAAATTTACATCGTTCAAAATGATAGAATGATTTTTATCGTTTCTACAATGTTCAACGCTAAATCCTTTGTTTTAGGGTGTCGTTTTTCTAAAGACATTGTGGAACGAGCGGCCGACTCAGGCGCTTCAACATGGCTACCAACAGTACCAACTTATCGTTTTCTACAATTGCTGACACTGAGGCGTTACCGATTGTAGAACGGTAAACGTTTGTCACTTGGCTAGGGGGGCAGGATCATTCCGCGCCTCTGTTCCATGTTGGATCTGAGAGTTTCTTTTTTCTATTCGTACGGCGGGTCTGGAAGAACTTAGACCCGACCGTATGGACAGTTTCCACGAACCCATCGTTATAATCGTCCAAGGAGCTCCCTAGGCACTCAAAACGATTCTGGAGTTCGAACTGCAAGCTCTCGGGGTTCTGAAGTTGGATCGGTGCTGGACGGAGCGTTGACTTCATCAGCCGAGACCTTTCCAGCTTGATATTGATATTCAATGTGCCTCTTACCATGCGGTGATCACTTCCGGTTTTCACCGCGTTGATCACAGAGACATCATTGAATATTTGCTTCTTCGTCGACCTAATGAAGTCAATCTCATTTTTGGTTGCACCGTCAGGACTCTGCCAGGTTCACTTCCTGTGCTCACGTTTTCTGAAGAAAGAATTCATCATAAAGAGGCCTTCCTTCTCCATAAAATTAGCCAGTAGGTGACCCCGGTGGTTCCGACGTCCAACTTCAAATTGCCCCACTCTCAACTCATCATCGCTTTGCTTGCCCAGTTTCGCGTTGAAGTCCCACATAACAACGGTGAAATGAGTTTTGAAACCATGCATGGCTCTGGAAATATCCTCATACATGGTCTCCACCTCATCGTCGGGGTGTGTCAAGGTCGGGGCGTACACCTGTATGACCTTCAGCGAATACCTTGCGGATATTCTGAGTATAAGGAACGCCACCCTGGTCGACACACTCTCGATCTTCACAACGTTGCTCACAAGGGACTTATGGACGATGAACCCGACACCACCTTGGGACTGCTGGTCGCCCTCCCGGAAAAAAGAGCAGGTTTCCGGAATTCAGGATTATCGAGTCCTCCCCCTCTATTCGGACTTCAGATAACCCTACTATACCCCATCGTAACCTGCTCAATTCTTCCTCGAGCTCGGCGATCTTCTCGTCGGTCTGGAGTGTACGCGTGTTGTATGTTGCCAGGTCCAGTTGTCGGTGGTTGTGGTCGCTGTCAATCCGTACATAAAAGATGTACGAGTACTAAACGAACCTTAAAATACATGCTGCTGTTTTTAGATCAACAGTATACTCGTCACTACATAGCGGGTTGTAAAAATAATCTAGTAACTGACAGAAATATCATCTAGTTCGCAATCATACTAATAACGGGAAAAGCCGATGTAATGAGGACGATAGAACACAAATCATAAAGTTGCAATTTCTGAATAAATGTAATTAAGGGAATGCTCCAACCAGCCTGCGAAATTCAAAAATTATTGCGTTTTTTGCAATTTGCACGCCAGTGCTAGGTTGTATGTTCAATCAAAATCATCAATACAACGCTCTAAGTTCATAAAGGCGTAGGAACAAAAAAATAACAGAAAAAGTGATTCCTATAGCTTTATGAACTTAGAGCGTTGTATTGATGATTTTGATGATTATAATTCTGTAACTACATATGTCTTTAACAGTCGCGAATAATATTTTAATCAACATACAACCTAGCACTGGCGTGCAAATTGCAAAAAACGTAAGAATATTTGAATTTCGCGGGTTGGTTGGAGCATTCACCTTAATATGATTGTGAACTAAACTAACGTACAGCTTGGCAAAAAAGAGTCTGGAAAAAATGAGGGCGCCTGCTTAGCAGGTATGGCCACCCTTTATACTAGGACTAAAAGTGATAAGATACTTGTTGTTTTAATCCACAAACACGAGATCCCGGAAATTCTCATCAGTCAAGATTTCAAGACTTGATAGGCACATTGTCTTTTACTTTCATTGTATTTAGTAGACTGCGCATTATTTCGCTGGAATAAATTTTTATCTAAGAGTGCCATCATAATAACATAACGCAAACTTATTCAGTTTAAAAATTAATTAAATTACACTCAGGGAGTGCCGATTGAACCCGATACACAAGACATAATGTTCAACAATCGCATTTGCGGCCACCATCTAGGGTATTCACAACCATTCGATGGTTGGTATGCCTGTATCAAACTTGACATGAATGATACTGAACGAATCCTGTTAATGCTGACAGTTTATAGTCGACAAGAAGGCGACTTACAGCTGCTTACTGTCGGAAACTAATCGGAAGTCAGAGAGTACCTATAGCATGTCGCAATCGAAAGGTACGGGCAATATCGAATAAACTTGAACAGTTGACTAATGAAGGCATCAGGTATGTCTATGCGGGGTACATAACATTATCACTATTCACATGTCAATGAAAATGAAATAACACGCTAAAGTTTAGATTTTATTTAAAAAGAAAAACGTGACGTAACATCATTCTTGTATTTCTTTTCGGTGCTATGATAGATTTTTTCCATTAACACTGATGTGTCAGTTTTACATTTCTTATTTATGAAAATAGTGTAAAAATCTTTCTTACACGTTTACGGCTCCCATTACAACCCGTCTCCTCAAACTATAGGTAATATATTACGTAGAATAGACACCTGAAAAATAATAAATATAAATTATACTTTTTTACTGTGGTATGCGATAATAGCATTAACGAAAAAAAAAATACTTGGCTGTTTTGTTATAGTGTTGAACTTTTTATCTAATTGCACACAGATCAAAATCGTCTAATTCTTTCTTCCGCCAACTGTTTTGGTGTTCCTCCAGGTGTAGAAAAAATCCTTAATTGTTTTCTCCTTCATTAACAATTTTTCTAATTGTACTGTGAGATTTACCTTGAAAAAAATATAAAGACAATCATATTAATTCCATGTAGGTACATTTTTCAATTTCAAGTATCAAACATCAAGAATTAGCGTACACGCGATTTGTCAAACTAGAAAACATAACCTCAATAATCTATTAGTAAATAAAACAATAAAATGGCTTGAAACTTATAATACCGATAAAACTTAGTATTAGAAAGGAAAAACAATGACTGGCATTGAATAAAAGATAAATTTCTTGGATAAATACCTGTCGTGTCGGCAGTTCTTTCGTAAACATTGTCAATTGGAGACAAAATTTGTTCCGCTTCAGATTTCGCCAAATTTCTTACGAAAACTTAGTATATCACAGCTCACACCACTACTCCTTATTGTTTTATTCCTTTTTTATATGTTCAAAAGCATTAATAATTGATAGTTAATTAGAAATAAGTAAAATACAACTGGGAACATAACACAATGACAGATTAGCTACTTGTTGATGATAAATAAAGCAGTGCTGCCACCAAAAAAATATTTTAGTTCCAATGGTTACCACGACAGACTCTTTTTTGCCAACCTATATTGAATTTCAAAAGTCAGTAGGGGCGGCAAAAATTGAATAGCCTACTAGCGGCAAATCTGTAAATCCGCCACTGGCCTATACTGCCAGTTAACTTACATTTGAGGACAGGCCCTCTTGGAGGCTATTTAATATCAGTCAGTTGAATACTGTTATTTGGGTAATCAGTGCTTGATTGAGTTTGTTGACTCGAATATTATCTATTTACCTACATTTTAAAGATAGTAACATACATTATTGTTAGATATCTGATATGGAAGATAATAGTTAAGCCTTGCTACCACCAATGTTGAAAATATTTACCTGCGTAGGTAAAATTTTTCAGATGCGTTGCTATGTTAGAAAGTAACGTTGGTTGTTGTTGTACGTAAGTAGTCAGTTACCTAGTCTTTAATAGTTATGCAGTACTAGCTTTTGCCAGCGGCTTCGCCCGCGTGGAGGTCGGAAATTATCCCGCGGGAACATACTACCGGGATAAAAAGTAGCCTATGTCCTTTCTCAGGCTCTAAACTATCTGTGTACCAAATTTCATTTAAATCGGTTCATTCGTTTTAGCAGGAAAGCGAGACAGACAGACAGACCGACAGACAGACAGAGTTACTTTTGCATTTATAATATTAAATAAAAATAAATAATATAGTGTGGAAGTGTGGATGTGGATATTTTGAAGATAATATCTATTACTAGCACTTCACCCGCGCGACTTCGTCCGCGTAGGTTTCGTATTTTCTCGTACAAAGTTTAAAAACCCCAAATCCCCTTAGGGTAATTAAAAAAAAACAAACCAAAAATACACTTTATGAGAAGCCGTACGTAAAATTTCACGGTCCTAGTCCCATTAGTTTCGACTGTGCATTGCAATGTCAGTTGGTCAGTTTCACCTTTTATAGGTACCTATCTAGTTTAAATAACACCTCACATGATTATTTCATACTCTGACTATCCATCGTAGGTTAGTATCAACATAATCGTATAAATATGGTATCCCACACTATAGGACAGACTGATAGGCTGATCTTTTCCGACCGAAAAAAAAAAATCCTGATTATTAATACGAATGTAGGTAGTTCAAATCTTATCCATCTACCTCCACAGGTAAAATCCTCCCCGAGGCTATTGGAGAGGTGGTAGAATACATCCACGTGTGTGACCTGGCCCTGGGCCTGTCGCGCACCCTGCCGGGCACCATCTTCCCGTCAGAGCGACCTGGACACGTGCTCATTGAGAAGTGGAACCCTCTCGGCGCTGTCGGCATCATCACTGCCTTCAATTTCCCTGTTGCCGTGTTCGGCTGGAACAGCGCTATTGCTATGGTAAGGATTTATTTATCACTAGCTTTTGCCAGCGGCTTCGCCCGCGTGGAGGTCGGAAATTATCCCGCGGGAACATACTACCGGGATAAAAAGTAGCCTATGTCCTTTCTCAGGCTCTAAACTATCTGTGTACCAAATTTCATTTAAATCGGTTCAGTAGTTTTAGCAGGAAAGCGAGACAGACAGACAGACAGACAGACAGACCGACAGACAGACAGAGTTACTTTCGCATTTATAATATTAGTGTAGAATAGTGTAGAATAGTGTAGAATGTAGAATAGTGTAGAATGTAGAATTAGTGTAGATAGTGTAGATAATTCATACCTAACTATTCAACAAATATAAATGAAGCAAAAGGAGTTGATTTGTAAGGATCAAAGCCGGTGCCGTTCTGTAGTGAGTTTTTGTGTAGGTTCGTGTACCTATTAAATATCATCACGCTTTATTCTTCAGATATGTGTAAGGAATCTACAGATTATCCTAGGTATTGTGATATCCCACGGAATATAAAGAGCTAACGTTACGCACCTCTAAAGAATTTATAAGAGGTTATGCGAGCTAAAAATCGAACCGAAGATTTTCTTCTTGGCAGTTGAGTATCCAGTCATTGTAAATACGAGGTGTGAGGAAAAACCCGTCATTGATGTAATAATTTTTTATCTTATCTTGAAGAGGCCAAATAAACGAAATTATAATATATTTGTAATCACCGAGTTCTTTGTCAAGGTTTTTAGCTAGCGTTATTTAGGTATAGGGCTAGATATGAATCCTATAGTACCTACCTAGAAAGCTTTCTAGGCAACTGGAAATTTTAGAAATACTTTTATTCCAGTGTAGATAATTAATTTATCCAATCTCGTAAAACATCGAAAGCTGCTAAATATGCATTATTATTATACCACTTGTAGACCAAATCATCCAATTAGTCTCTTTAAACCTTTTCAGTAGGTACTTACTTTCGAATTAACTACAAGCACATTCTTCCAGGTCTGCGGCGATGTTAGCGTATGGAAGCCATCAGACACCACTCCCTTAATCGCAGTAGCCGTCACAAAGATCGTAGAGAGCGTCCTAGAAAAGAACAACATTCCCGGCGCTATTGCTGCTCTGTGCGTTGGCGGTAAAGACATCGGAGAGAAGATTGTGAAAGACGAGAGAATGAAACTCGTCTCTTTTACTGGAAGCACAGCGGTTGGACAACAGGTAAGACTTGTGGTTCTGTTTCTGATAAACCTAAAAGGCTCTTTGACATTTACAAAAACATTTTTTGTTAAGGACAGCTGAAGTGAAGTAGACAGCCAACACACGTTTTATATTCGAAGGTAGCATAGGCGATACGCTACGCTTCGAAAATCAAAGTCATATAGGTCTACAAAGGCGTTATGCAAAAACTGTAGCCTCAAGAAGTTTAGGTTTGCTTTATACACTGGCCTATCGCTACTGTATCTCCAAGCCGTAAGTGGCTGAGAATTTTTCATTCAAATCAGACAAAAACTAACGGTATTCCCATTCTAGGTTGGCGTGGAAGTCCAGAGACGTTTCGGGCGCCACCTGCTGGAGCTGGGCGGCAACAACGCCATAATAGTGAACGAGGACGCTAACCTTGACTTGTTGCTGAACGCAGCTCTATTCGCGTGCGCAGGCACCGCGGGACAGCGGTGCACTACCACTAGAAGACTGTTTATTCATAAGAAGGTAAAATCAAGTGCTGAAAATAGCTAGACATATTATAGCCTAAAGGTTTATTAAAGGTCATGTAAATGAATTGTTAGTCATTTGGATATTGAGACCAAAGCAGTAGAGCTCCATGTGGCACTAAACATGAAGCCCAATCGAATATGACAGGGAACCATTTCTTCCAAAATTATTGAACCAGTAGGAAATTTTGCAACCGCGAAAGTGGCAAGAACACATTATATTATGAGGATATCCTGTTTTGTGTGGATATCCGCAAACTCGAAATAAACTAATTTGATAACTTCAATAACGACAACTTATCAACCTCGAAACATCCGCAGGTATATAGCCAAGTCGTAGCTCGTCTATCAAAGGCCTTCTCCGGCGTGGTCAGCAAGATAGGCGACCCCCTACTGTCAGAGACCCTGATCGGTCCCCTCCACACACCCGCCGCTGTCGAGGCTTACAAGAAGACTGTCGCTGAAATCATCAAGCAAGGAGGCAAGATCGAGTTTGGAGGAAAGGTATGACCCCATTAACCTACTGCATGAATCGTCTCTTATACAGATCTAAAACAGCATGTGTTGCTGATAGTGCCTAAAGTGCAATTTGGGAAGATGAGACTTAGCAAAGTCTCAACTCGTCAATTAAGATATTTAAACTGTTTTGGCGTCCATTTTCCGCCAATTATTTTTGCCTTAATGATTGTGAGGCTGGATTATGGACTTCAAAATAAGTGCGAGCAAAAAATACGGTTGGGTGGTGACCGTGAAAGTTGTGTCAAAAATTTCAACAGACCTTTTTTTCCGTCTAAAGCGATTTTTTTAATTTACCAGGTCATGGACCGCGAAGGCTACTTCGTGGAGCCGACCATCGTCACAGGCCTGCCCCACGACTCCCCATTAGTGAAGACCGAGTGCTTCGCCCCCATCGTCTATTGTATCGAGATCCCAGATCTGGACACCGGCATTAAGTACAACAATGAAGTAGAACAAGGCCTGTCTTCCAGTCTCTTTACCGAAAACCTCGGAGATGTCTTCAAGGTAAGTTGAAAAGAGGTTAAAATTACTATATATATAATATTTTTTTTTAACTGACCATGAATTGTTACGGTTAAAAAAATGCTCAAAACATCCGAGGCACCGCTTAAACCTTTACAATAACGACCTCATTCATATTTCTTATTTCGACATGATTTGAAACGCTATCAGCAGCGAGCTTTTGGGCGCTTGTAAACGTAAATTTTATTCACCGAAGACCATTCCTAAAAAAGTCTCTTTTTACAGTGGATCGGTCCCCACGGATCAGACTGCGGCATCGTCAACGTGAACATTCCTACCAACGGCGCAGAAGTCGGCGGCGCCTTCGGAGGCGAGAAGGCTACGGGCGGCGGTCGAGAGTGCGGCTCTGACTCCTGGAAGAACTACATGAGACGCTCCACAGTCACTATCAACTACTCCGGAACCATCAAACTGGCACAAAACATTAAGTTCGGCGACGAATAGATATGATACCAACATAAATATGTCGGGGTTGCCAACCATAAAAACTATTTATAAGGAGTAATAATATCAAAATATGTTTTTAAGTAATTTTGTTATTGTATGTATACATATTTAGTTTTCTAAGAATCAATTCTTTTCGGAAATTGTATTCTGTTTTTTTTTTATTGCAGCTTTGTATGATACTGTAAGACTGAAGATTACAATAAAGAAAATAAATCATTTTTAAACCATTTGATAATTTTATTTCTCAGTCCATCTTAGATATACATATGTTTAAAAAATTACAATGAATCTAACACAAAGTGAGTACATAGTAGTTCGAAGTTCTGTACATAATAAAAACAAAACAGTTTTAAGTGTGAACATAAATTAGGAGAAAAAGTAAAAAGTCGATTATCATTTCATTTCACATGCACAGTCAACATGGTTTTGAGTTATAAGGAAGAAAACCGTGTTCTAGCTTACTACTATATTAATATGCTATACATAAAACATACAGTATGAAGTTGGCAGCACATTTATAATGCCTGAATTGAATTCCTTTGCCTTCTCACTAATTTACTTAATGGGGATGGTATACTCGCCAAATATCAACAGCTATGTTCATAGAATGTTGCTTGTGAAACCTGTAAGTGGTGAATTCCTTTGCCTTCTCACTAATTTACTTAATGGGGATGGTATACTCGCCAAATATCAACAGCTATGTTCATAGAATGTTGCTTGTGAAACCTGTAAGTGGCCGGCAGATGATATTTCATCTCAGCAATGACGCTCCCTTTCATTCCCCAGTCTTTAACCTTCTTTTCTATATGTCTCCTGTAAAATTAAATAGTAAATCAGTATTTATAAATGAAGACAATCTCACATAGTGCGATGATGAATAAAAGTAGCACACTTTTATCTTCAACGTGAATATAACCATAACTATAAATCGTAGATAAATTATTTACTATTTGTTTTAGGAATTCTACACAATACTTATTCATAAGACGTTGAGTGAGATACAGGTTTAATCGTAGTTCAGGTAAAATCCAATCATTTTTTACCTACCATTAGTAAAAAAAAACCATGAGCAAATTGTTGCATTTCATAAGCTAGCGCCAATCAATGCAATTTAAACCTTAAGTCAGTGACATAAGTCAAATGACGCACGCCCGTGCTTTGCACTATACTATATAGTAAAACTAAATTATGGATAAATACCTTGTGGAACTCTTGTGCAATGAATAGACACTATCATAGCTCAGTAAAGTGCCCATTCGGAGAAACTTCATGTCAATGCCAGCATTGTTCTTAGTGCCAAACGGTGGGTTCATTAACACTGTGTCAAAGTAACCTTCCCATCTGAAAATGTTTAACAGCAAATGAAAAACTGTGTGTATTGTATTCACAGGAGAGAGTAACCTTCAACCCTGGGTTGGTGCAAATGATGTACTACTGCATTTAGTTGCTGTATGACAGATTTTTATGGGGGAAAAGCAGGAGCAATGGCGGGTTCGATTTAATAGTTGTAGGTCGGAATTGAATGTAAAGTATCTCCCGGGCTGGGCACGCCACAATTGCGGCGGTAAGTCCCCTCTTTGAGGAGTGGATAGAGAGGGGTCACGGCGTCCTCACCTTCC
Organism: Aporophyla lueneburgensis; assembly: GCA_932294355.1. Classification (NCBI taxonomy): domain Eukaryota; kingdom Metazoa; phylum Arthropoda; class Insecta; order Lepidoptera; family Noctuidae; genus Aporophyla; species Aporophyla lueneburgensis. Next base: position 23,663,308 of record OW028741.1, on the reverse strand, counting down.
GCTTGACGCAGGTTCTCACCGGGCATGGGTGCTTCGGTGGGTTCCTGTTCAGAATAAAGCGGGAGGATACGTCCGGGTGTTTCCATTGCGAGGATCGTCTGGAGGACACGGTGGAGCATACGGTGGAGGTGTGCCCAGCCTGGGCGGGGCACCGCCGTGTCCTCGTGGAGGCGATCGGCGGCGGCGACCTCTCGCGTCCGGCCCTGGTGCGAGCCATGGTACGGAGCGAGAGGGAATGGGAAGCCGTCACCTCCTTCTGCGAAGCAGTAATGCTCGCGAAGGAGGAGGCGGGGCGCGTGAGGGAGTGGCAGTCTCTGCGCCCTCACGTCCCTAGCCGCCGCAGGAGGAGACGCCCCGGGCGTCGGGAGTCAATAGCGGACTCCCGGCCACCGTAGGCGCGAGCTTGCGGGTGGCGAGCAATGGGTAGCTCGCCGCCCGGTAAGGACCAAGCTCGGGTCGACGGCGCGCAGTGTTCCACGCGCGCCTCAAAGAGATGTCAGCAGCAGTGTAGGGGTCTACTAGGACCGATGCCTGCCGGGGTCGCGTGATTGTTCGAAGGAGATACCGTGACCCTGGCACATGGGCAACTGATGGAACACGGGTGGGTTTTAGTCAGTAAAAGTCTGACACGCCCTCCCGCTCCGCCCAGAGCGGGAGAAGTCATTTGATGATTTCCCACCCTGAAAAAAAAAAAAAAAAAAAAAAAAAAAAGTATCTCCCGGGCCCGCATGTACTTTAGTTTGTGCTTAATTCATATCCAATTAATTTCACCACCACTGCTCTCAAACAGTAAAGGAAAAAATTGAGAGAAAAACGTGGATAGCCCACTCTCTCACAGAAAGGAAGCCTATGTCCCAGTAGTGGGAACATTATAGGCTGAATATGCTATGACAAATGTACTAAGGTCTCATGGGTACCACACACAATTCACTATTTTCAGACTCGGCTCAAACGATTTAGGCCCATATTTTGGGACAGAGCTCAAGCATGAATCTAAAAATGAATAGTCTTCATTCAAGTCTGTATTCATATCTAGTTTTTAGTTGACATTTAAATGTCAACTAAAAACTGGTCAGTGGGTCGTCTTAGGGGACTCGGTCTTCGTTTTATAGAAACCGGTCACAAAGTTACCTGGATACTCTTGAATCCAAAAAGTCACATTGTACAGCATCAATGTTGGTCACTTCCATTTCATCGACGTTTTGTTTAAACACTTCTAGGGCATCGTCGTCGATATCGACTGCCGTCACCACACTAGCGCCCAGCAACGCCGCGCCAATACCCCATATACCGGGGCCACAGCCAGCATCAAGTACAGTGCAGTTTTCTATAGATTCAAATTGTGTCTGTAACACATATAGTAATGGAAAGCTTAAAGGAGTACTGCTGTGTATTAATATAATAATAAATAATAATATTCCACAACTATCACACAACGCCATCTAGCCCCAAGCTAAGCAGAGCTTGTGTTATGGGTACTAGACAACTGATAAACATACTTATATATTTCTAAATACATACATATTATAGATAAATTACACCCAGACACAGAACAAATGATTGTGCTCATCACACAAGCATTTGTCCTGGGTGGGAATCGAACCCACGACGTCCGGCATAGCAGTCAGGGTCACTAACCACTAGACCAACAGGCCTGTCAAAATCTATTGGGGAGGCTTTGACGCAACAGTGGGTTTGTATTAATACTTTAACACATCAACTATATTTTAAGAATGAGATGAGGTAAATATATGATTCAAATTGTGTTAGTAACACATAATTAAAACTGATTAGAGAAGTATGGCAGTATAAAAGGGGAAGCTTTTGCCCAACACTGGAACTGTAAATGATAAATGTTTATATTCATAACATATGTAAGCAAAACGCTCGAGGGTAGCCTGAAGATTTTTTTTTTATGAAATTAATGATTTTAATCATTATAATTCTATGAATACATACGTGTTACAGGAATTATAGTATAATCAACATACACTGACCAGCAAATTGCATAAAAACATATGAAACTTTGTACTTCTGATTATTATTGACTTGTAAAAGTGTTTATATAAACCTACTTACAGAAATAAAATCATTTATCATTACCATTTACTTCACACTGGATACCCTCGAGCTTCCAACTTAAATAGGTTTGTACAAAAAACATCAATCATATTTTAAAAACTAGTTGTAGCAACAATATAAGTTCAAAAAAAACAGATTAGGTAAATTGTCTTTTATTGTTTGTACACAAAAAAGGCAATTTAGGTAAGCAAGCTGTTTGTTATCACTTTTCAATTTGTATGCGAATCTATACAAATATTATAAAGCTGAAGAGTTTGTTTGTTTGGTTGAACGTGGTAATGTCAGGAATTAGTGGGCCAAATTGAAAAATTCTTTTTGTGTTGGGTAGCCTATTTATTGAGGAAGGCTATAGGTTATATAACATCACGGTACGATCAAATGGACAAAACTAGCAGGCAATTTGATGCGACGGGAAGGGTCAGGGGAGTAAAAATTAGTAGTGGATGAAGTCTGGGGAAAAGCTAGATTTACATAAATTTGTAGATAAATTGACTATTTTGAAGGTTGATTTACCTGAATAGTGTAAAGAGCAGTAGCAGCAAGATGGGCTGGTGTCTCATATTGTTCATATTGGACTTTAGGTTCTGCAAACCCATTCAAACCCTCTAAATGTCCTTGTAAGACCTTCAGCTTCATTACAGCAGACATTGCTGCTCTGTCACTTAGTATCAAATCTGGGTAGAACAGGGAGGATCTGGTTTCCAAATGATGAGTCTTGGGAAACGAAGTAGCCACAGGATGTAGCGTTTGCGTGCTGTAATGCTGCTCTGTGACTCGTGTTCACTATATTTGCTTCAGGCAGTTGAGGGAATCCCTTGAAAAAAATATATAATATTCATTAATTAACATTAAATTATCATCTTCAACATTTCAACTCTAAAAAGGCATCACATTAACTGGTTCTGTGCTTGTCTTATTTGATATTGCCTAATTGATTATAATGATATAATTTCTAAAAGTGTATAGTATAGCAACAAACAAGGCAAAGTCTGTTTTAGTCAAGACAAACATTGATCAAAATTACTTTTCTCTTCGTTAAATCAATAATATGGTCAAGACTTTCGTAGATTTACTTACAGCAGTAGCAGAGCCTGCTGGGATAGAACACATAGGCAGCTGGCTGACAGGGTTGGGTTGTGTCAAAGATATAGAGGTAGCGGTCAGAGGAGTTACAGCACCTTGCTTCAGGAGCATCTGTTTCTTCAACTGCAGCTCTTCTAATATCTTCCTATTTGTTAGTTCTGTAAACAAATAGCTTGTATGATTTCTGAAAAATGTTATCAATTGGTTGAGTTTTGAATGTTTTTAAATAAATAATCTAACCTCTTTGTGCGTTAGGCTGAGGAAACGCCATCTAATATCCTGCTGACGAAGATTTGTTCGTAGACATAAAAGGATATTTGGATTGATTTGGTCTGATCTAATTACAGATCTGTATTTTAAAGTAGATAGTGTAATTTAAATGAAAAAGAAACAAAGTTGAAAGTTTACAAGTTACGATTTCATTGATTCTCGATTGACAATGACATTGACAATGCATGCATTGACACTAGTGGTGGGCGTTGCGACAACGAACCGTTTCCGAAGACCGTTTTATGTTTTGCAACGATGAAACCGTTTTACGTCCTGGGTCCAAACAGTCTTTGTTGCACAAACCAGTCTTCGAATGACTAGATGCGATTACGTGTCTTACAACTAAGAAAATACGGTCGAGAACCCATTGATTCAACTATCACACTCGTCGCGACGTCGTCCTTAGTGTACCGCGTTCGTTTACAAAACAGTTCTTACAGTAAAAAGTGAACTTTTTGTCAATGGTATACAGTCTATATTTTATTACTACTTCCCGAAGAAACTGCAACTATTTTACGTGACGAAAACGCAATTCTATTCCATATTCGATAAGTTTCGATTTTTACAAAACGGTGGTCGTCGCAACAACTGGTTTGAAGACGGCTCTTCAAACCAGTTGCGACGACGACCGTTTTCTGCAACCATTTTCGTCGTCGGAAAAACGGTTGCGTTTCGTCCGTCAAAAATTCGACAACGACCCACCACTAATTGACACATTGCATTGACACATGGATCAACAATTCAACTCAACACGCTTAGATTTCTTTGACAGCAAATAAAACTTGAAGGCCAAATCGTGAAACGAAACGTAAGTTCGATTTCTTTAATAAAATTGCCAACAAAAAACACAATTAAAATAAATTAGTATTTAGTTTTCAAAGTCTTGACTTTAAAATGTATAAAAAACAGGAGGAGGAAAATGCGAGACTGAAACCGTACTCTGATTTTTTTATTTCAATAGCCAGGTGACCGAGCATCGCGTTGCGCTGACCATTCAAAAACTGCCTGACCGGAAGTAGTGTTATCATGTCTGCCAACTATCCATATCCGGTAAAAATCGTATTTTCCGCAAATACCGGTTATGAGGTATTTGAGTATCTGTTGACCACCCCTAACCGTGGTGGGCTACAAATAGAAAAGCTATTTGTATGGCAATTGCAAGGCATTGAATATCCGACGACAGTTAAAAAATGCCTATAATTATTTTGTGCCTTCATTTATTTTCATTCATATACATTTTCTTAAACAGATATAATTTGATTACTTAAGGGTCATTCAACCCGTCTGTCTAGTCTGCTCGATGCAGACAACGTGTTTACGTATGCCACAACTACACGAATCTGTTTTCGGAACCCAGAATTTCCCACTCCTATGCTTCTCCTATGTGCCAACTTACCTCATCGATCCTATTAGGTAGGGCTGCGGTTTCCTCATGGAATCGAAGAACTAGCTTTGGTTACTAATCGAATGACTCAGTTGAGTTATTTAGCTCTAACTTTCAGAAGGTTAACCGCAATTTGTACCTAAGTGGTAAAAGTATCATGGAGAGTCGTCAACATTATTGACTCATCAGTACCATCATCTCGATCGCCTGATATGGGGTAGACAGGTGGGCGCCAGTCTATTTGTTTTTATATTATATAGTGTCGTTAGGTAACAGGATAAATTAATTAGAACACAAGGATTGATTTTATATAAAAGCATTTATTTTAAAACAATGTAGGTAATAATATACTTTCTGATTCTTGGCAAAACAGTCTCACATAAGCAAGTCAACATTTGGCCTCTCTTAAGAATAAACATAAGACTAACATGCGCTGCCATAACTCACAAATGAATAAAACTGAAATATCAGATAAATAATATAAAAGGACAAATATAAAATTATTTCGTACATCTACATTGCAGTTAGCATTGCATCTTGGTTGAGCAATCTTAGATTAATTTGTTTATTAACGTAAATTATTCTAAATAAAAGGGAACATTAACATTACTAGAATTGACTCACAATATTAGCATATATAAAAAAAAAACATCTACTGTACCTAATTTAACAGTTTTCACAGACGCAGACATTACAGTCCACAATGAGTTTGTGGTTTAATATTGATAAAATTTGATAATAAATGCACAACAAAAATATAATTTAAGTTGCCTTTGTCTTTTACGTTTATAAAAATATATAACAATTTAGAAATAATTATAACAGTTTTTTTCTATAAACAATTTGGAATAATATTGCACAAGCTCAAAGCTAAATTATTATGTGCATTTTTCATAAATACTATAAATATAACAACAAACCAACACAACACTTCGTAACTCTAAATAATTAGGTTTTATGACTCGTCTTTAATGACACAATTTAGTTTAACCATCGACAACTACAATCGTTTTCGCGGGAACAGTTATAGCTTGGTGGCTTTGGACGATCCTTACTATACTTAATTTTAGAGGAAAATTCGATCTTGCCAAAATGCTGCCGCCATCGCACATACCATGAATGTGTTCCTACAACTAATCTAACTAATAGAAAAAATAATATCACAGGCAAACGTGTCAATTTTATAAAAGTGAGAATTTTATACCTAGGCACAAGGACTTGGCATAACCTATAGGTTTCGTAACTATTAGTAAGCTAGTCCTACGACTGATTATGATAGATGAGAGTATTGACAGTTCTGATCATAGTTGTCGATCTAAATCCGTAATTTTAGTTTACAATGTGGTCAGTTTTACAACAAAGGACCGATTTTTTAGCGCCGTAGATCCGGCAATTTAATTCCCACCATTGCCTTAGATTTATTATATCAAAATGATACGTCTAAGGAACTCCAACGAGGAAATGTTCATTTTAATTATCATATTCTACAAGACTAAAAACTAAGAACCGTCAACCACGAGAATAAAGCGACCACATTGTCCCTCACCCCACCATCACCGAGTGTTGGTTTGTTAGAAAATATTTTCACAGCGCAGGAACAAACACATTCTGGACTAAATAAAATCTGAAAATGATAACAACATTTGTTTTTAAAGACTAGCACGTAATTTTGGCACAACGCTGTGTCCTCAGAGCACAGTGGCATCGATGTTGTTCTCTTTATATACAAAAGTTCAAAGATTTTGCTCAGTGAAAACTAAGGATCGAGTGGGCCGCACTCGGCCGGTGGCGGACGACGTCGCCACGCCACTGTCGCGCCACATCGCTCCACTCGCGACGACCGACCGAGTGCCGCCCCACTCTACATCATTACATCTTTAACGCTTATTAGGGTTTCACAAAGCTTACTACGACCGAGTATCAGGAACAATGTTATTTAGATTTCAATTATTATTTAACAATAGCAAGCAAAGAAAAAGTACATACTTTTAATAATATTTGTGCCCAATGTGTCATGTTCGATGTATCGTTTTAAATTTATTTATGAAACCCTAAATTATAGTGACCGATTGTATCGTTCACATGATATGGACAGCTGCCATTACAATCATAAAATGCAAAATAATGTATATTAAAATTTAGTACAAAATTATCGTAAATAATTTAAAAAAAACTTATTTGAGTAAATAAATTCTCTTGTTCCATTGCTCATTCAGTGCTATAGAGGTCAGAGTGTAAAAATAACTATATTATAGCTGGGGAAGCTTGTTCATGTAAAAAGACATTACCCTGTCTCAGGTAGAGGTTCATTTAATGTATGATGATTTCAATTTTATATTTAAACAATAAATTCAAATAAAGCATTTATCAAAACTACTCTAGGGAGTTACAGTATCCAGTTGGCTGTACGATAAGGTACTCTTCGTTTATTTTTACACCCTGCCTCAATGAGTATTTTACCCCAACAACACTCTTAAATCCAAACAACAGTACATATCTAACACTTTCCCTGTATAAATATATTATAGTCTTGTAAAAGAAACCTTCAAAACCTCATAGGTCATTAACACTACGTGAGAAATTACACAAGAGCATTAGGATACAATATATTGCTACGAGTTAACTTATCATTTGGCACTAAATTAACATATTGCATCTCGAGCATTCGTCACAAATATATATACTTGCAAATCCTTTTAACTCTCAATTTATCGTTTCTAAATTACAATTAAATTTTCATTTACTTCTCTAATGATATAATTTTCATTGGGCCAAAAATTTCCATGTTCTATGTGAATGTGTTATGAACTATAAACGAAATACAAATATTTCATATATTGAGCAATCTGTCCATTCCCTTCTCACTTTTAAATACCTAAAGGTGTTTTAGTAACGGGAATGTGTGCTATACCAAACGTTAAAACACGAAATTAATAGACAAGACGCGTTCTCGGCAAGTAAAATTTGGCAAAATTGAGCATTAAGACTTTCAATTGGCATCGTAAAATATTACATAATAGTAAGATTTTACTACGTAGCACTGCGTGACTACTTATATATCCTAACTCTGGTAACTGTAACTTATTCATAGGTACACCAATCTTTTACAGTTGACTGATAAAGACGTGCAGATAGTGTACTGTGTAGTGTGTACACGGCTCAGACCACAGAAACGGCCACTACTTGTACATCGACCACCGTTACATCGCAGCGTATCGTTCCAGTGCAACGTTGCATCTGTATGTGTTTATTGCAGACACTGACCGACCGACAGTGCATCGTATGGCAGCCTACACATTTACAAATAACAATCCCATGGTTTGTTCGCTCCGCCTAATTAACAATTTACATCAGTCAGACTGCCATCCCGAACACTGTCTTGCAACGTGTAGCAAGCCTGTTTCTATGATCTGATGTTATTTGATTATGTTATTTGTACAGGATGTACAAAATAGTGAAAAAACTAAGTATTACAAATTGATATGACATAAACGTGAGACTTTATCATTATGAGAATTTAGTTATTGTTCAAAAGAACTATATAATATGACCGTGGACTTCTCAAGAGATCTTTCCAATTTACTAACTACATTTATAACAACTTGGTTAAAATAGTATTTAAAATGAAATAAATCGTTCTTTATCAAATAATAGTTATTGCTTTTTTGATATGATAATGCATCTGTGCGCAGATGCTTCGCTAGGCCCGGGCTGGGCGCCCCGCGCGGGTCGCGGCGTGGCGCGGGCTGGCGCGGCCTGGCGCGGCTTGGCGCGGCGTGGCGCGGCGCTGTGCGCACACGCACGCCGCGCCGGCGCCTCCCGGCCAGTCGGCTACTGATTACCTCTTACTTCTCCTTATTATACAGACCGACTGTACAATAGTATAATTACGTTATAACTCTTAAATGTATATTTTAAAAATATGACTGCTTTATATCCATCATGATCACAGCTCTCCAAAGACTTTACAATATCCAAACCTTGACGCTCCAAAATAAATTCTTTATTATCATTTACACCTATAAAACGAAATGACTATAATATCTATAAGATAGCTCTAAAAATTATGCCATTTTGATATATTTACTTTGCAATTGCAACGGTCCCTCGTACAGCACTTAAATGCCTCATATACAAATTTTAACGTAACGTTGAAAATGACTCGATTTATATTTAAACATAAAATATAGAAAGCAATAAAACGACTGACTGATGTCTATAAAAAAATTTAGAAATAAAGCGGCAGTGTTTGCGAAAATTCGTGCAAATAGAATCTAACTACAAAACATGTCTTAGGAACCTGATAAATTATTGCTAGAGCTTCGGGCACGACTCCACTCCCCTTCCTTACAAACGACAATGCATCCCCGGCGCGGCCGGCAGATACATAACGAGATAAAATCTTATCAGTAGCCAATAGAAAAATATCACCTAAATAAATATGAATATTTTACACGGGCAACTCACCGCCGTCGTTCGTCGTCGCGACGCCGCGCAAATAAATATAAATCTTTCCAAACGTTCGACGGGAGCCCGTCGGCGAGCGAGCGGCGCGCGCGTCGGCCGACGAACGCACCTCGAGAGCGACGCCGAGCGACGAGTATCTTTATTTTCTCTTCTTTTTTTGGTAAAAAATAACAAGATTATGAAATTGATATGCAACACCATGGCGCGCGCCTATCACTGCGCCTCGCCGTCCGCGTCGTCCGCCGCGCCCCCCGCGCCCCCGCCGCGCGAGTACTCGCCCGCGCCCCCTCCGCCCCCGCCGCCGCCCGCGCCCGCGGCGCTACCGGACCCTCCACCGCCTGGACCCTTCGAAGCGTCGCTAGAATAAAAATAACCCAGTGTCAACATCGTATTCATTATCATATTGAAAAACATAAAACAGAATATCACAATATTATCACCAGGATTCGTGCCCTACCGGTATCAAAGCGATATGCCACAGCACAAATTGCAAATTGCTCGTGTTCAGCTGATTTTGGGAGCTGATAATTATGATTTTTTATTACTCCTAGAAAATAAAATCCCCAAATCATCGAAACCTGACTACTCTCATAGACAATTTTGCCATAACCAAGCTTTAATTAACAATACCTTCGAAAGAGAATGGGTAGTGTATCTCATCATGCCATTTATCATGGGCATCGGCAAGTTTCTTTTCAGGGGGTGTGGCATCTTCATCTCTACGTAGCGAGTTCAATATTTTTTGAACTTCACTTGAAAGGATATGTTAAGTTACCGTTTGCCGATCCATTCAAAGAGTATCTTTGTAGACTGATACATTTACAGTTACAAAGCTTAACAATTAAAAGAATGTAGGATGCAAGAGCGAGTAAAGTGAACTAGATTTTTTTTAATGTGGTCTCGAATGGGATCGATTTTCACTTGTCCACGCAAACAGAAAGAGGACTAACTGTGTCAATTATATAGAAAGAAGCTTAAAAAGAGGGTAGGATGCAAGAGCGAGCGAAATAATGCTAGCACCGATAAGATTTTTGGAATTAGGAGTTCGGTACTTTGTTGACTAATGCACACTTAATGCAGACTTTAGAATCAAAAGATTGCAGAATGCAAGAGTAAAACTATGTTTTATTTTGAAGCCAAAAGGTGCGAGTGCACCCTTGCACCCAGCTTTCGGCGCCTATGGCATTAATAAATTATACACCCAAAATGTATATCTAAAATTCGCAATCCATCCAAGCTAAACGGATCCCTGGCGAAAAAACATACACCATAAAGTTCAATTTTGTAAAGCTGCAAGGATACTTACTAGTTAGAGTATGAGGAGCGCGCACTCCCGCCGGGCGCGTCCACGTCACAGGGCGGGGGCCGCGCCGCCGCACTCAGCAAGTAATTGGTCGAATCGCTGAAACAGTTCGACAGCCTGCTACAAATTGTATTACTGCCTCGAATGGCGCGGAACAAGAAAATATCAATTTATTGACTGGCCTGTTAGTCTAGTGGTTAGTAACCCTGACTGCTAAGACTGAGGTCGTGGGTTCGATTCCCACCCAGGACAAATCATTGTGTGATGAGCGCGATCATTTGTTCTGTGTCTGGGTGTAATTTATGTATAATATGTATGTATTTAGAAATATATAAGTATGTTTATCAGTTGTCTGGTTGCCATAGTACAGGCTCTGCCTAGTTTGGGATCAAATAACGGTGTGTTGGTTGTCCTAAGATATTTATTTATTTAATTTAAAAAAAGTCATCGTGACAGTATTAGTAACGTCTTAAAATTATAGTAAACTAGGTTTTGCCCGCGGCTTCACTCGCGTTAAATTCGGGGTAACACGGTTCCCCTTTCCTGGTTTAGCACACAGAAGAGATCCTCTACTCAATTTTTTTTTTGGCTGTATACAAACTTCCACCTCCCATTTTAGGGAAGTGGAGGGTTAGAAAGAGACAGAGTAGCCTATGTCACTCTCCATCCCTTCAACTATCTCCACTATAAAAATCACGTCAATTCGTCGCTCCGAAAGAAGGACGACAGACACACACTTTCCGATTTATAATATTAGTATGGATATCTCAACAAGTAAAAATCCGATAAAATTATATCTATTTGTCGACATCTACATCGACCCTTACACATCTCTAGTGATTCCACTTAATGTATCATTGAACAAAGACGTTAAAAACTTGACAAGGTCATTAATTGAAGAGCACTGCGAATGATTAGAGAGGTTTTCAAAGACCTATGCACTTACAAGAAGATGCTACAAAAACATCATCCAGTTCTATGCTTGGAGAGCTAACTCTACACTAAATACTACTATTTTTGTTATTAGCAATAACAGCAAAATCCTAAAAAACAAACAAGCGATCAAATTGATTTATCGAAACATGATAAAGGTCAGGAGTACAGAAAGGTTACTGATAATTAAAAAATAGATCATTAAATTTAACCCAATAACACTCTCAATATTCCCCATTATAAACCCAATTTTTATTGAACTTCAAACCCGCTCCATTTAAATAATACCGTATTAATTATTTGTCAATCATATTTATGTCTTAATTTACTGATCCTATGCGGATATTCAGCAGCAACTGGTCTGACTGGAAGCCGATCTACCTTAATTGAGAACAACGCTATGATAATGAGTATTGAATTTAACTTTGCTAAGAATTATGTCTTCTGTAATCAGTGTAAAGCATGAAATAAGGTATTCAATGACACGTGCAGAACTTTGCTACCCTTGAGTTAACCTAACGTTAATAACAACAACATTTGGAATATTTATAAGAACCAATACTGATAAAAAATATTCCTAGAGTCAATTAAAATGTTGACGGTGTTACTCCCCATGATAGCAGAGTTATTCGTCGTACGCGCCTTTTGATAAACACATTGAAGGACAATTGGTAAAGGTTATTCAAAGTAAGCAAAGTATTTTGACTATGAATATATTGGGGTTGTCTTGCTACAGGGAGAGCACTGTTTTATGAAATAATGCTCTTCTTGCAGGTCCACAATACATTTTATTGCTTTTTAACCAACTTCAAAAAAGAGGTGGTAGGATGTATGTTCCGCGATGTCTCCGGCAACTGTTGATTGATTTCGTTTATTTATTTTTAATTTTATGGATAGGCTATGCCTCAGGGATGGTGGTCCCAATTTTTATAATTTTATAATAATTTATAATTTTTATTCACCAAAATAAGAACACGTATTACAAAATGAAAAATGACAATATACACTAAGTAATGGCTTAAAGTAATACATAAAGTTTGGGACTATCTGCATCCGAACTAGGTGGTAAACCTGTATCTCGGATTGCATTTGATCCCCGTACATACATTTTGATCATTTGATAGCCATGTTTAAGGTTGTACACATTTAATAAGATTGCCATATATCTAGAAACTTGGAAAGTATGCACAATCACAATGTAAGAGAAAAATATAAATGTGGTGTGAAGCTGTTTCTTTGTCTGTGTTCATGTGATTGACTATGCGTTTATGTGTGTGTGTGTGTGTGTGTGTGTGTGTGTGTGTGTGTGCGTGCGTATGCGTGCGTGCATGTGTGTGTGTGCGTGTGTACGCGCGCGAGTGTGTGTGTGTATGTATATGAGATGTGGATGGGATGATTGTTCAATATGAGTGGGTAAAGTAGTAGCTTGTCTATTTGGGGATGTTCAAAATCGCTTCTGTTTCACCGTAAGTAAGTTTCAATAGGTAGTTCTGTATTTGTTTTTTACAGAGTGTCCTATTGAGTGGGTAAATATTAATAATTTTGTTGATTTTATCGTATAGGTAAGGACCAAGAAAAATGAAGAATCTCTTAATAAATGATGTTTTGGGTACATATGAACGTTTGCATACTGCATATTTCCTACGTTTGCGTAAAGTGTTTGGATCATATATGAGATCACCGTGTTGCTTCATGATTATACTTAAAATAAAAAGTTGACGAACAGTCAGCACTTTACATGATTGGTATAGCTGCGTTGTAGGATACAGAATAGGTCGAAATGTGATAGTTTTTAAAATAGCTCGTTGAGCTATTTCAACTTTTTTCAGGATGGTTTTCGGAGCGCCTCCCCAAGATGAGATGCAATACATAATTATCGACTGGCAAAGCGCAAAATAAACTTGCTTGAGTAGTTTAGCGTCGGCGGCATGTCTGAGATTTTTAAAAACATAGATTAGTTTCCGTACGCGTGCACTTAACTGTTTAATGTGTTCTTTGAAACTAAGGTTGCTATCAATTATTATACCCAAGTACCTGATGTTATTGGCGCGCTCTAGAGATTTGCATGAGCATCCAACGCCAGATGGGCATTCATGGGATATGACGTGACGATTGTTAATAGCTTCACCGAGGCAGCGAGGACTAAACGTCAAGTATTTAGTTTTTTCGACATTTAAGGTTAAAATATTGGCCCTTAGCCAATGTTTCACCACATTAAATCCTGATTGGGCAGCGTTGAATACCTCATCCCAAGTATCGGCGGAGAAAAGGAGGGCAGTGTCGTCTGCATATGAGATCAATTCGCCTAGGGGTAGATGGAGGTTAGTGAGGTCGTTAATGTAAACGAGAAATAGAGTTGGTCCCAAAATACTGCCCTGTGGCACCCCATAGTCAACTGTGTGGTCACTACTCGTATGTTGACCTACTCGAACACACTGTTTTCGCCCAGTGAGATAGCTTTTAAAAAGATTCAGTTGCGTGCCTCTGATCCCTAGAACATCTAGTTTGTTTATTAATATTGGAATAGAAATAGTGTCGAATGCTTTGCTTAAGTCGAGGAAGATTGACAGGCATTTCCTACCTTTATCTAGGTTGGTTGCAATATAGTTAGTTAGGATATGCACTGCTCCTTCAGTAGATCTACCCCTCCGAAAGCCAAACTGTTTATCTGAAAGCAAGTTGTTCTTTTCCAGGTAGTTCACAAGCCTTAGATTGATAGCTTTTTCTAGGATCTTTGAGAATGCAGGTAGGATCGATATTGGTCTAAAGTTAGACAATACATTTGAGTCTCCACCTTTATGTATAGGACGCACAACAGATTTTTTCAAATTTTTCGGAAAGATGCCTCTCTCCAGGCAGACATTAAAGATGTATGTTAGGGGAGAAACTAGAGCGTCTTTGTTGTTTTTTAATAATCTGTTGGAGATTTTGTCCCAGCCTACTGCAGAATCTGTTTTTAGTCCTAAGATAAGACGTTCTATTTCGTCCTCGGTGATGTTGCTCATTACAAATGAGTTAAGCTGGGAAGATCCGGGAGTAGTAATAGGGATATTATCAAGAGACCCAGACATCAGATTGTGTTGCGTTTGAATACAAGCATTTGCCAAATTTTTACCTACACTTGCAAAATAATTATTGATATCATTGACCGATAGTTCAGGAGTAGAGCATAGATTAAGAAGTTCGTCTGGGTTTTTGGGTTCTTTTGTTGTGTTGGTGATGGTTTTTATAGTTTTCCAAAGAGTTTTGGGATCGTCTCTAACTTCTGCAATAAGGGCTCTGTCGTATTCCCGTCTTACTTTTTTCAGAATAGCGTTGTAGTAATTTCTATATCGGACATACGTTATTTTCAAAGTCTCATTATCTGGGGACATGTTTGACTTTTGGTGTAACATGTCTCTATTTTTCATACAGCGGATTAATCCTTGAGTGACCCACGGTTTTATAATTTTTTTTCGCCTCGATAGTTTTATAACTTTAGTATTCTGATCTAGAGCTTCTTGTATCTTAGTTGTAAGGTAATTAAGCAAATAATCAGGGTCTTGAGATGCATAGATAGGGTCTAGATTTATTGATGAAATAGCCATTTTTAATGAATCTAAATCGATTTTGGTAACTGTAGTGGTAGCAAAACGGCGTGGCAACTTAAAATTAATGCATGTTAAGACCGGAAAATGATCTGTCAGGTAAGTTCTTGGAATAACTGTGACACCAGAGTACTTCGTTTTTATCAGTACATGGTCAAGGCATGTTCCAGTAGCTTCGCGGGTCACCTCTGTGTGAGCTGGTAAGAGTCCGTGAGAGGCAGCTAGTGTAAGGTATCGCTCACCAGGATATTCAATTTTTGAACAATTTATAGGTATATTTATGTCTCCGACTACCATAACGTTTTCGAAATGTGCAAATTGTGATAAAATATCGTTTAATGAAGACAGAAATCCATCAATATTTTTGTGAGAGGGTGAGCGGTATATACCTATAATTACCGTGCGGTTGTCGCTTGTTATGACCAAACAATTACCATCTGTAAAATGAGGCTCGTGAATTGTGCAGTTAAGATGGGCTTTGTGGTAGACAACCACACCATCATTTTGTTTAAGATTATTTTTAGTTGCAGAAGAACGATATCCGGGTACTATGGGAATGGTGGATGAGGCTGATATCCAACATTCAGTCAGGATCAATACATCACACTCAACTTTAAGTCGTGTTAGCATTATCTCGAAGCCATGTATGTTACAGTTTATACTCCGTATGTTCTGTGTAATGATAACTAAACGACTGGATGGTGAATTTGGTAAATGTTTATGACAGTTGTCAATGTCGGAAACAATTGATTTAGAGACAGTTACATTATCAATATCCGAACATATTTCAATCATGTCAGCGAATTTTATAGTAAGTAAATAAAAGGATCGAGATTGTGAGCGACAGATATAAATGTATGCAGTTGCGTAATGTGTGATGGACGGCAGATGATTCTTTATGGTTTGACTGGGTACAAATGATCTTTAAGGAGTGATTGGGGTTTTTATTCAGTAGTTTACAGTATGTTATGTAAAAATTGCGAATTGGTAAAAACTGGCACTCGCTTGAGTGAAGGTTTGTTTTGGCGTTGTAGAGTTGTTTATGGTGATATTGTAGGTGTCGTGATTTATGTGTTTCATGATGGTTGAAGTGTAATAAATTTTGTGTTTTGTGTGATATTTGCATTTGCAATAACATTTGTATAACATGAGCAAAAGTGTTGGTGACAAACAGTACTTTTACAATTAATATTGAAATAGTAGACAAAAATAGCATGCAAAATTTAGAATCGTGATAAAACTTTGTATGAAGGACCTCCGTAACTAAGACATAAGATATGAAATGTGAAAAATAAAATATAACCATGAGTCATATAGCATTTCTCATCTTAATTAGGTCTGATTCGGTATTAATTCTTACGGCGTTTTGACCCTCCTGCTGTCGAATGTAGATTTTCCCATACGAAGTCCAGCAATACTGTAGATTGTTTGATTTAGCAAAATCCCGAGCAAGATAAAATAGCCTTTTTTTCTTGTAAGTCAGGTGTTCAGACATGAAAATAAGGTTTGATGGACCTTCGAGTTTTAGATCAGTTGTGGATAATCTATTGTCTTTGTGAGTTTTATTGTAGTTTTTGAAGGCTTGCAAAAAATCATCCTTTTTTATGACTGTTGTAAGCTCTACAACTATCGTGTTTGCATTGGTGTTGTTCGTACGAATTTTCGGTTTTAGACGAAAAATATCTCTTATTTCTGACTTGTTGATTTCCATGTTTAGACTTTTTCCGGTATCCATAATAATCTGAGAGAGGCTAGTCTTGGTTTCCCCTTTATTTTCTGGAATATTCCTAATTTCAATGCAGGCTGACTTGCTAATCACATCCAAATTTTCAATTTTTTCTTCCAAATTCTGTATGTAGGCAACTTTATCTTTGTTATCAGACTCCAGTTTTTGTAGTTGGGCTTTTATGTCGTCGTATTTTGCGGATACAAACTTTAAGGATTTATCTATCTCATTGTACTGTTCCTTAATATCGGTTACTTTTGCTAACAGTGATCTATACTTTTCATCTTGTTGTTCAGTGAATTCAGCAAACATTTTTTTAATTTCTGTCATAAATGCTGAGAAATCATCCCCTTGTTGATGTTTGCGTTTGCATCTTTGAGTCTTAGAAGCAGGTTGTGGAGAAGGCACAGTTGATGTTTTCATGTCCGACTCTGAATCGGTGAGTGGCTCTGTTGATGATTTCGGGGGAGTCCTGTTGATCGGCATTATTTATTATTTTATTAAAAAACTAATAAAATAAAAATATATGAAACAGAATCCACGGTTTTCAAATAAATGCCCACAGGAAAAAGATCCAGAACAATCAAAAAGACAAAATATGCAAAAAGATTTGCGCTTTCCGCGGATCGAACTTGAGCTTTGTATATTGGCAGTACGATGAGTTTGCCGCTGGGTCACACAGTTATTGAATAACTTGTTGAAAAACTTGTTCGGTAGAGAGTTATGTTCGTTGATTGGACCTGAGTCGTTTTTGTTTTGTACAATTATTACAATTACCCTCCACTACCAAAACTTGCACTTGTTTAACCAATATTTTTATTACAGTATTTCTTCAACTACGTAGTATAACACATTGGTAGGAAGTGGTTCTTTGCACTGATTTTAAGGCTAGAGTTTTACACAACGTTTTGCAAACGATCCAAGCAAATATACACAGTTTTTACTAGACTTTGTGAATTACTAAGCACTGAGTCGGCAAGTGTGCGTCAGGCTAGTACAAGAGCGCGCGGGGGAATTAAATTTCAATTACGTTGCTTGAGTAATTTTTGCCTTAGGTTCGATAATATGTTTGTAATACCCATTGTGTTGATGATGTTTAAATACTTCCTTTCACTGTTTTTAGATAGGGGCCGTCCATTAATCACGTGGCCTTTTTATAACCCCCCTTCCCCCTTGGTGATACATGGTGAGGTTTAAGACTACCCCCCTATATCACGTTAATTTATATAAAAAATCGATACACGTAACGCCGCTTTTTGGTTCAGTATCGCGCGTTCAACCCCCGTACTCAACCCCCCCCCCCCCCTCCCCCTTTGTGATATTTCGTGATTTTTTATGGACCCCTGCCCCCCTTTCGAGCCTCACGTGATTAATGGAGAGCCCCAGTTCAGCAGTATTAATGGACATGGGGTACACTTGTTTCACTTTTGATTATCTGTTATCTTTGTATCTAATACCTACCTAGTATGTATCTGTCATGAGCCCCCCAAATAGAACCAATCAATCTTCTTAGTAATGATAAGTGCTAACATTATCAGCATGTAAGTGTCCCAATGCAGGGCAAAAGGTCTATCTCATAATAGTCCACCAGACCGTATTTCGGCCAAGGCGACGAATCTCAACGGAGACTAGCCTGGAGCGGGAAATATTGTGTAAATAATTTCATCATCACTGCTCTCTAAACGGTGAAGAAAAACATCGAGTGGAAACTGACATGTCCTAATACCAAAAATCCAAAGACATGTGACAATTACCACCTCGCACTGGAGCCGCGTGGTCGATTACAGCTCACTCCCTCTATAAGAGAGAACTGTGTCCCAGCAGTGGTATATTGTACTGTTTTATTAATTGCTGGGGAACGACTTTTATTTTTGAAAAGTTGCTCAATATTTTATGCTTTTGGGTGCATGGAAAAGTGGAGACATCATGGGGGTATTAAATACAAAGCTTAAAGAGCTTTTAAAAACTGGTTTAGAATAAAATCGGCAAAAAATGTTAGAACCTCCAATATCTCTGTAACCAGAAGGTTTCTAGGTACAGTCCGATTCAAAACTATGGCGGGTCTGAAATGTGCTACTCGCTGCGCAGAACGTCAACCCAGCTGACGCGTGAATTTGTTACTGCGCAGACTCGCCTCATGTTCAAAGTTATCCGCCATAAAGTTTGAATCGGGCTGTAGGGGGGCCAGTACAAACAAAATCAATAATTATGGGGAGTATAAGTGACTTTTGGCTTCGTTAGGATCTGTTCAGACAGAACGAAAAAGTTTTCGCGCAGGATCTAGCGCCCTCAGTCTTCTCTGCCTTCGAGGCTTCTTTGAGTCGCGAGCACGTGCGAGCTGACAGTATCGATATTCAAACAATTTTATGCTTTAGACGGCAGTAATACAGTCCTATTTTCAATGGAGCCAGTTATATACCGACAAGACATGATTACTGAACAAGAGATGATTGAACTAGATTAGAAGTATTTTTATATTTATCATACAAAAATTTTAAGTTGAAAGTCAAGGGGCCGGTTTTGGCCCCCAGGCCCCACACTATCAAGCGGGCCACGCTATCTGAATGTTTTGTATAGCACAACGTACCAGCATGGCGAAAACATGTCAACACTGTCTCGTTAATGACATGATTCAACCGATATTACTATTTATTTGTTCGAGGTATTCTCTGATGTCATGTCGTAACGTAACTACTTATGGCGATAAGCATGGCACACATGGTAAAGCGATAACCTCTCGTACATTTCTTAAGATTAATAAAAATAAAAGTGTATTTATCATCTACTACAGAACGTACCTACAGAATGCTTCAGGTCAATATAACTGTCGTCGTTTGTGACATGCGCAAATATTTTAGGAGATAATGATGAGTACAGAAATTACTGGTCCACTACACTTCTATACCAGTCATCAGTTCAAAAGGTATTTCATGTTTATTTTTCGAACGATTATAAAATATAAGTAGTTGTTTTGACTCATTTATAACTTAATAAAGTCCCGATAAGTTAATGAGACTGATCATTGTAGTTCAGCAATAATTCAACATATCACGGGGGCAAAAAAATGGAACTAGATATCTATAATTCAAGAGATCTTAATTATTTAACTATATATAAATAATAAAGCAAGCTTGCCTTGCAATCTCCATGTCCGCCTGAATTGACGCGGGGAGTCTGTTGAAAATTAATATATCAGAAAAGTTTATTAAATAGACCGGGAGTTTTACTTGATTATCAGGCAAGCTAAATGGTAAATAATTTCGTATTTTCTTATGTTAAAAAAGGGGTCCTACAGCAGTTGTTGAAAACCATTAACTTGTGACTCAAAAGAGGACTAAGATGACTTTAGTGTAGTTAAAGAGAGCTGTAGTATAGAAACATACAAGCAGAAGTCCCTAGGTACTCGTACTAGCACGACACGAGTGGTCGAAGAGTAAGTTCACCTGGCGGTCCTCATCCGGAGCGCGGCGCAGTTCTCCTTGCACTTGTAGGCGAGCACCTGCTTGATGCGGGACACCTCCACGTCGGGGAAGTGGCGGCTCACGTACGAGATGAGCGCGTGCACGCGGCGCCGGTCCAGCGGCGGCTTGGTGGGCCGCGACTCCTGCCCCGCGCGCGACCAGCGCTGCCCCGTCACCGAGCACGTTGCCAGCTCGATCGGCGAGAACAGCGCCGCCGCCAGCCCGCGCGTCACCTTCCGATAGTCGCCCCACTTCACACCGCGCAGGAGCTCCTCGCGAATCTCTACGCCCTCACCCAACTTTATCTAGAAGATGATGCACAAATTGTTATCTTTAATCCCGAATGACGTCAAGCAAAGGCTTGCAGATACACGTAAGGGGCTGTCCATTAATCACGTGAGGCTCGAAAGGGTGGGGGGGGGGAAAGGTCCATAAAAATCACGAAATATCACAAAGGGGGAGGGGGGGTGTAGTAATATATCACGTTTATTTTTTCTTTTTTTAATTAGATGATACTTAGACCAGTTTTTAAAAAAAAATACGAAAAAAAAATTAGATTCTTTGTAGGTACTAAAAAATACACGTGATATAGGGGGACGGGGGGTAGTCTTAAGCCTCACCATGTATCACCAAGGGGGAGGGGGGGTTCAAAAATGCTAAAAAAAACATCACGTGATTAATGGACGGCCCCTAAAGCGTTGACATATTTGCTATCAAACTACTCCCGACCCAGGGGTGAATGGTACTCTGTGCATAAGTACTGATTTGGGAATCGAACTCCAGATCGGCACCCGGTTCCTGTAAGATAGTCAATAGTGTACTGTTAAAACGCTTTGAATCGAAATGCTATACCAGAGAGGTACTCTATATTATGTTGTGCAGAACTTACAAGTCTGGGCGCGGCGGTGCTCCCTCGCTCGTTCTCGCGCTTGATGACGAAGGGCAGCGCGCGGCGGTGCTGCTCCAGCCACACGGCGTCAGGGACCGGACGATTGCGTCTACCGTCCCATCTCCCTACAGCTACACGACACCACACAAAATGTTATAGGCACAACTACGGTTACTTCGCTAAATTGAACAAGGGTGAATGGAAATTTGTTGATAGATTGTTGTCTCATTAGAAAGACCGCCTGACCTAATCAATTCATACCACGATAAGTGATAGGCGGCCATGGCATAAAATTATTAAATAACTTGATAAAAATATTTCATTTCCAAGGTTTTGGCATTCAAGTGAAATATCAAGGTAAACTCGATCGACGCGACCCACCGATAACTAAAAATCACAATTTCTTCGCAATACTTTATTTTTTGATATTTAGTAAAAAATACATTGATGTATGTACACAAGTTTAATAACCTGCACAAAGCGAATGTGCAGATGAACGTAATTACATTTGATTAATTTTCACATTAAAGATAGACAAATTAGCAGTCAGTAATTGCTTCAAATACTAAGATTGTAACATTAAAATAACGGATCGTTGGAAACAAGTTAACTATAGACAAGGAACATTTGATTGACTATGGTTTGAAAGCGGGACAATGTAATAAACGAACCTGAGGCGGATTCAATAAAATTACATTAATTGCCGACGAGTACATTAATGTGTTCTTAATTGCAGGAAATTATAAAAAAAGTGTAATCATTCTGTATTAATGACATCAATAAACAGTACTATCATTATGATAAAATTTCTAGTTTATATAATTTCTATTTAAGTTCAGCAGTGTGAAGAGATTCATTTTTATTTCTATACATTTATATTTTTCATTTAAATATGTCAATAATAAAAGCTGCGCCTTAACTTAGTAATTGGGATTAAAATTATTATTCAAGAAAAGTGCTTTTAAAATTACTATTACTAATACGTATAAGCGATTATTTTAGAGTAATTATTATTGCAATTAACTTCCGTCCGTAGTATTTTTAATATTAACATGTTAAAAATAAATGCAAGATCGAATTTTGGAGATCATGGAAATAAAGTCACTTGAGATCACACATTATTCCAATAAGTTTACAATTAATTTTCAAAAGATAAACTAATATTGTTACTCACAACCCTAATCATACCTTTAAGAAGTGTCCCCTCTAAATGCTTTTATTACAAAATGACTAGATGTGCTTTTTTCATGGCAATCATTTAATACATCTACAAAAAACATTAAAGAAATAACCGATCAAAATTTAAAGTTATATAAAAATACAAGTATTAAAAAAAAAACCCTCCTCTTATGTTATACGTTGTTATAATGTTGATACAGTGGTTTTTGCCTACACTGTCTACACTGGGCTAGTAGGATCTATGGCAAGTTGTGGTTCCAACATTATCTAGTAAACTATATTTGTTTATTTACCAACATATGCTAACATATTTTGAAGCCAAATGTTTGAGCATTGTAACTGCCTCATTTCATTATTAAAATATAATTATAAATTACTTCTTGCTCACTAATGGATAAGGGTGCCGTAGCTATTAGGAACCTGTATAATTGTATGGTGCTGCTGTATAACTGTTATGTATAAAATATTTAGCAATTTGATTAAATCCTCATAACTTGGAATGGATTTTCTGAGAATTTAATATATTATTATTATGTTTTATATTCTGGCGAGTAACAACAAGTGTAAGTACTAAAATAACGCGAGGATAAACTCTACTATTTATTTGTCAACTATTAAACTTCATTTAAGCTAACGGCACCCCTTAGCAAGCCAATCCAACTCGCATTCGGACACATTAATAAATCATGATATAATATGTATATGAATATTTATCATTTGTGTAATAAAATTGATCGAAAGCCATTGATTTATTCGAAAAATCAACTGATTATTTAATGTGGTGAGCATATCAATAATGCACAAGGTTTTTTATGGCAACATAACGTGGCGTTCCACCCTAAACACTAATATATTGTAGTAATGTATCATTTTATATTCGATTTTTGAAGACTTACTATTCATTCATTATATCTGAGATTTTGTACAAACTATTTACCGGGAGCCGTCCAATCACTCAACAATAACATTGTGTAAAGATAAAACTATTGTGTATAAAAATATCACTATTGTTGTTCAGCGCGGGCTTATGGACACTGAAAGCTGCGTACATGAGTCCGCGTATTCGACAAATAAAACGGATATGCTCGACACTTTCCGTCTTCTGCAGTACAAAAAAATTATACTCTATTATGAAAATACACCTATTATTTATTTATTTCTATCTCAGACAGAAAGTGTCGATCAATAGTGGATAACGTGTATAATGTATGTATGTATGTATGTATAATAATTATGTAACCAGTAAATAACCTATGTTATGTTATGTAAAATCAGCACCGGTCGCAACAAATGCTTTAACAACAATCAGTCTATTGTCAGAAAGGAAGGTACTGTATGCGTCCCCTTAACGAGCTTCAATTAGTCACTTAACTAGAACCCTTATCCACCATGCGTCCACGCCCATGACTCAATGTCATACGATCACTTTATGACTAAAATGTGGGTTTTCTATAGGTATGTATATTAAAAACAAAATTCCCCTTACTTCTTGGATGACGCAAGAACAAAACAATCGTTACAAATATTCTGCACTGTTATAATATTATATGATCAACGTTACTATGACTATTGCTATGTTAAACTATTAACGGAAAAAACATCTTCCTATCGTGTAATAGGAAGTACTAAAAGAAACTCGTTAATGCGACATATATCTGGCACTCGGTATATTATAGAAAGGCACACAATAAGCGGAGAGGTGTGACGGCAAATAGGCCCCCGGCGACACTCCGATCACAGACTAGATATATCTATTGACAGTCTTCGTTACGACTTTATAAGCCACATCTTCACGACTTCGCCGTACGAAGAGACACTACGCTACCCTCAGATTCTATTCAATGTGGGACAGCAAGGGAATGCTATAAAACGGTGGCTTTGTTGGGTATAAAAGAAAGAACTAAATGAATAGCTCGCGATAAACATTCCCAGTGATAAATGCGTGTGCAACAGTCATCTGCGGCACGTCGTCAATATGTATGGAGACTGCAGTAATGCGACATAGCCGTAGCGTCTCCTCGACGGTAACGTTCCTCTCGCGTGCGTGTAGAGAGAGCGCGCGGGCTGCGCTAGAGCCGCGAGTGCCGCGAGTGCCGCTACTGTTGGAAGCTCTGGGCGGGCCGCAGCGCGGACAGCGGCGGCGGCTTGAGACGCAGGCGCGCGGGCGGGTGCTGCGCCAGCGTGTGGCGGCGGAGATACAGCGGCGTCTTGAAGGAGCGGCCGCACGTGGCGCACGCCACCGGCTGCGCCTCGTGGATCAGCCGCACGTGCTGGCGCAGGTTGGACGCGTTGCTGTACCGGCGCCCGCACACCGCGCACTGCACCCCGCCGCCCGCGCCCGCGCCCGCGCCCCCGGCCGCGCCCGCGCCGCCCGCTGCCAACAACACCACTTGCACTGCCGCCCGCCGCCCGCCGCCCGCCGCCCGGCCGCCCGCGCCGTGCCACTCACACACCATATTCAAATGCCAATCCTATCGCACTACCTCCCGACCACTATCACTCCTTTTGTCGAGCGAATTATGTTAGGGATAACATCAGTTAGTGAATCTAAGGTCTAGATGAATGGAGCTTTGGTTGTACCCTAAATAATGTGCAATCAAGGGTTGTCCACAGATTTTATAAACTGTCCCAATTTTACTGTTAAAGGGGCGCTTTTTTAAAGTCTGGAAACAGTTCCGGTTTTAAGATAAAGTTATAGGTGTTAGCATTTGAATAGGATAACACTAGTGCCGCCCCTTCGCAGGCCGCGGCACAGTGCGGGTGGCACGGAGGGCGCGGCCGCGCGGCGGGCGTGCGGCCGCGGTCGGGCCGCGCGTCGCCCGACACCCGCGCGCCTAGCCACCTGACTCGACAGACTACGAGATCGCGCGCGCTCTCTACTACAACCGAATTATTATTTTTCGTCAAATAAGCTTAAAAAAGAGGTTCGCCGGGGGCGCGGCTGTCCGAGTCGACGTGTGCGTGTGATAATGACGTGATAGTGAACACAAAATGAACATATTTACCTTCCGCATTCTCGTCTCGCAGCTCCGTGGTCATCCCGGCCATCAGATCCATATTACCTGCGAAAATAATTCAAACCATCAATATCTCAAAACTCATTCATGGCTTGGAACAGTTCCAAACAAATGTATTTCTACAAACCTTGCAATGCAGCAAACGGATTCGCGAGCGCGTTGTTCTCGTTGTAGTAGATCTGTGGAAAGTTGGATCGCTCCTCGTCGCTGCCTTCTTGTTCCATGACTTCCATTTTTGGTTCCAAAAGATCTGTTGCATTGAATTCTTGACTTTTGTCTGTTCTGTCAGGGTCTCCGGGGTCCATGAGAATATCATTCTCTTCATTTTTCACCTCTGGGGCTTCGAGATCAGTTTTCACCCTTAGAGCTGGGTAATTGGGAATTTCTCTATAGTCATCATTATTAGGCCTCATTTGACTAGAAGTTTGAAAAGGAGCTTCTTCATTGAGATTGTTTCTGGCAACATCGGGAGAATTTCTCGTGGAACGACGACTTGTGGTTTGTTCTTGGTCTTCAACAGAGGTCGTCTCGACATTTTGGTTTGCGGCTTTGGAGGAGGAGGTAGAGTGTGACGGCTTGGCGCTGAGCAAATTACGTAGTTGGGAAGGAGGAGATTTTCGATTCACTTTCTGTAACAGATGAATAAAGGAGGAGAGTGTTAATATGGGGACATGGCAATTTTGTCAGTAAGAGAATGTATTGTGATAAATTACTTTATCGTTGTGTTGTGAACAGTCTGTGAGGCCTCTGATCTGCAGCGCGTCGGCAGTGCGCAGGAAGGCGCTGAGCTGCGCCTGCGCGATGTTCACCTGCCCCACGTACATAAACTGTAGCAGCGCGCGCACGTGCGACACCTCGCAATCGCGCATGAATATTATAGGGTGAGGACATGGATTGTTCTGAAAGTAACAATGTGGGTTTAATCAACAAAAACAATCAACAATAACAGCCGTCATTATGATAACTAACAGAATTATGTAACTGTTTTTAATTAATCAGTTTAACTTCATTACTATAACTCCTTTCATACACCCATTTTTTTTTTTTTTTTGGATGGGAAATCATCAAATGACTTCTCCCGCTCTGGGCGGAGCGGGCGGGCATGTCAGACTTTTACTGACTAAAACCCACCCGTGTTCCTTCAATTGCCCATGTGCCAGGGTCACGGTATCTCTTTCGAACAATCACGCGACCCCGGCAGGTTCATACACCCATAAAAACTGTTTTTGATACAAAACATGACTTATTTTTAATTGAAAACTGAATAAAAAAAATACATTGACCAAACATGTTAGTTTTATTATACATTATAATTATAATGAAGAAAATATAAATAAAACCATTGTTCATAAGCATTATAAGAGTTCAACAGCTAAACACTATTGCCGTCTCTATCCTTTAAAAACAGAATGACAATGACAGGTAATGTTTATCAAATGTTTATGAATGTCAAGTTTTTATGAACAAGGGGGATAGTGTTTGAACTTTGGAATCAAAAGGTTAACATGACAACTAACTAGAGTAAAGCGTTCTATTCTTATGTTGTGTTGAGAAGACATGTTATAGATAGTTGCTTACTATCTTTGCTTAATAATGGTGCTTGATTAAATTAGCTCATGCATTGTTAGTAACAAGATAAGATGTGAATAGATTGATAAAATGTGATACGAAAAAAATGTTTACAGAGAATATCTATACTCGTATAATCCTAAGTCTTAACCTAGAAATAAGAATGTCTCAAAGTAAAGTTATTTTTAGACTGATGAAACACTCAATGACTATTCACTCTTACATTTAAATGGAGATTTCTTGATGAACAGCATCCATTTTCAGGCTTTTTACCCTTTTTTAGTGCCATGGCTACTACAGATACATTTTCAGTGATATTGAGGACAAAATATAAACTCATTTATTTTACCTCAACTTGTATATGGTAAAACATAAACTTTAAGTGTTCTGGTCACCATAAAGGGAAAATTTGAAGGTAAAAGCAATGGTAGGGTAATGAAAGTATAATTTTATATTTGGATAAGATACAGTTATCATAAAACCACAAAATGTCAGCTGTGTTATTCTGAATGGTGTGTCAAATTGGAGTGGTTAGATGACTACAGGCTATACCACATTAAATTAACAAAAAAAGTTCATTACAACCAACTTAAAACAAGAAGTAGAATACACATTGTAATAATTTTACAGATATCAAAGATTTAACATGTATATGTAAACAGAAAAGACCTTATAGATAAAAGTAATTAGAAATTGTTCTTTTAAGATTATAGTACTAGTGATCACATTTGTACTAGGTATTGATGAGACCACAAAGTGAAACCATTGGGATTAAAATATAGAAAGAGCTGATAAGTAATGCCCTGTAATGTGTGGCTGAGAAACTTTCATCATTCATTTGGCAGGTCAACTTTATTCACATACTTAACATTTCAGTACCAATGACCCCAGATAAAGGTGTGTGTTACAAAACCATTTTTAATATATAAAAAAATTAGGCAAACATATTCATTAGCATGGACTGTAATGGTTACATTATGTGTATAAAGAATTCATTATGTGCTTTCAAGACAAATGTAATCTATAGCCCCAATGGTAATGAGTTAATTAGAAATTGTGAAACAGAATTTTAAAGTAGGTACAAATAAATGAAATCACGAGTACTTAACCGGAACGCGAGACATGGCATTTGTAAGTAGATCAAGTGTTTTATACATAACAACTTTCACTAGAGTCATTGTAATGGTGACACATCAAAGTGTGGGGAGTGAAAGATGGACTTACTTTAAATAATTCCTTGAAATATGGACTACATGCCGAAAGAACCACTTTATGTGCCTCCAGCCGGTGCCCCTCGCATGCCAGGGTGACATCCACGAAGTCCTCATCATCGCGCAATGCCTCGAATTGAGAAGTTATATTCGCTTGAAAATTGTTCCATCTCAAACAAAATTGCTGGTCGCCACCCAGTTCTGTACCTTCCATTACTTATAGACATAACTCGATATCCCTGCTCATTTAATTGGTTGATAAGAATAGTTAATTATTGAAAATAAATATATCACAGTAACTTGCAATTTCAGTCGCCGTCTGGCCGAAAATCTTATGAAAGAAAACAATCAATAAAATCTCGTACCAATATAAGAAAAATAAAAACTTTTTAATTTGTCATTTGGATGGTACATTCACTTCAACGTTCCGTTACACGTGTCGATTCAACACCGGTTTTTGCCATTTTACATAAAATAAATAATAATTTACTCTTAAAAATAAATAACTCTACTTAATCTATGTCATATACTAATGGACAATAATGATGTAGTACTTGAATGGCTTAATTCCCATTCATCTAACTTTAAATACTGATTTAAGTTTTTCAAATGTTTAAAGTGGTAACATTGATTGGACGCAGAGGTCATTAGTATTTTAGCCGCCAAAAATGAATCCAGTTTTGTCATGTCACTTAGGCTTCAACAAGGAACGGCTTCAATCCTTCAATAAACTCCATAAAATTATTTAAATACGTAAGAAATCATCAAGCACAAAAGCAATTTTATTCAGAAGTTTAGCATGAAAATGAATAAACATGAATAAATTGCCAATTTAAAAATATTAATGATGAAACATGAATCTATTATCCCAACATCCGGCTGGGGTAGTACTGTCTCAGAGAAATTAATTCTTTAAACTAGTTAAAATATGTTCTCCGTAGAATTAGTAATATACTACAGGGTACATACTATAACTATTAAATAAAATTAAGTACTTATATCTAGTGGCGAAAAACCTAAAATATTCATTTGAGCCAGGTGTGCTGACAACGCTAAGTATATGTTGGGTTGGTTATGGTAGAATAGTACGATATTATCATCAGCTTGTCATGTTGTCTATGTAGTAGTTTGCCACTTGAACCGGATTCTTGGCCACTCTCATCAATCCTTAACCTGCGTGAAGAGCGACAACAAATACCTGAGGCGCGTGGCGTAGCTTAAAACGAATATTTTGGACGACGCATGTTTTCCTCCAGCATTTTCTTTTTTGTATCTGTTTGGTTTATCTTAGGGTCACGTTTACTGCAAATAAACGTATTTTCTTTCTTTCTTTAATGAAGCAGAACTGCAGTTCTGCGCATCAGGGCGTAAGATAATGTGCATCTGGATTGAGGGCCCATTTGTTGAATCCTTGCGTACCGAAATAAGATTTATAGGGAAATTAGTTAAAAATAGTAAAAACTTAAAGCAACAGGTCATAAATTTCTTAAACGTGAATTAAAACTGTTATGATGAAATAACTTGGGCCCTCAATCCAGACGCGTGCATAAAGTGGCATAGCCTAAATCTCAGTAAGTACTATCTCTGGGTTAATAATTTTTGTTTAAGAATTTAGTTAAGAATTTCTTAAATATTTTAAGAAATTCCCAAATCTGTAAAATATAACATTACCGATTTATGGCGGCATATCTAGGGCCCTCACTTCATTATTGTTTGTACTGAGGAATCTGCAAAACATGAATATATCTGAAGAAATACATAAATACGACTTTAACATGTTTTACTTACATACCTATGTGAATTAGTTAAAAAGAAATAAGGACACAAAACTTAATTGTTAAGAAGTAAATGAAAGTCGAATTTTACTAAAAAGTCTGAACTGAGAGCCCAATATTTTCGGCTTTCTTGACTAGGCTCAACCTCATAAATTAACGCAAATTAGAATAAAAGTTTTAACTATTTCTTAATTAAATTGTAACATATCGTTCGTTCTTCTAAATGTCATACTTTAAGAGAAAATTGATCTTCAATTTTTTGTAAGAGAATTATTTGTAGGGTGACCATAATGTTCAAAGTAAGTACCTGTCCATTTTGTAAAGTGCATTCGGAAAGTCATCATATTTGCAGCTAAAAGTACTATATATCTACTAATTACAATTTGGTTTTCCTTATTTTTAATATAATTTCTATAAAAATAAACAAAACTAGAACATTTATTTAGCTTCAACAGTGTTTGCATAAAATGAAAGGCAAACTAACCGACTAGTAGTATGTTATACATGTAAGTAGTCATCGTATCTATGGATCACTGTAGCACCAGATCAAACAAATTCACTGTGGTAAATAAAACCCAATAGGTATAATTATAAAAAACTATTTACTTCACATAAATTTGCTTTAGGCAACTTGGCTCATACTCACCTTAAAGAGTAACATCACATAAATATAAATTACATTAAAAATAAGGAAAACCAAATTGTAATTAGTAGGTATATAGTACTTTTAGCAAATTATGACTTGCCGAATGCACTTTACAAAATGTACAGGTTCTTTGAACATTATGGTCACCCTACAAATAATTCTCTTATAACAAATTGAAAATCAATTTTCTCTTAAAGTATGACATTTAGAAGAATGAACGATATGTTACAATTTAATTAAGAAATAGTTAAAACTTTTATTCTAATTTGCGTTAATCTAAGAGGTTGAGCCTAGTCAATAAAGCCGAAAATATTGGGCTCTCAGTTCAGACTTTTTAGTAAAATTAGACTTTCATTTACTTCTTAACAATTAAGTTTTGTGTCCTTATTTCTTTTTAACTAATTCACATAGGTATGTAAGTAAAACATGTTAAAGTCGTATTTATGTATTTTTTCAGATATATTCATGTTTTGCAGATTCCTCAGTACAAACAATAATGAAGTGAGGGCCCTAGATATGCCGCCATAAATCGGTAATGTTATATTTTACAGATTTGGGAATCTCTTAAAATATTTAAGAAAGTCTTAACTAAATTCTTAAACAAAAAATAGTAACCCAGAGATAGTACTTACTGAGATTTAGGCTATGCCACTTTATGCACGCGTCTGGATTGAGGGCCCAAGTTATTTCATCATAACAGTTTTAATTCACGTTTAAGAAATTTATGACCCTTTGCTTTAAGTTTTTACTATTTTTAACTAATTTCCCTATAAATCTTATTTCGGTACGCAAGGGTTCAAAAAATGGGCCCTCAATCCAGATGCACATCGTAAGATACGCCCACTTACTTTTTGTATATAATATCATGGCTCACTTGCAATTCTATACAAAGTTTTGTTTCTTTTTCTGTGTGCGTTTTGTAAATAAATAATTTAATGTTATTGGAGTTAATACAGAAGCTTAAGAAAAAGAATAGTTTGAAAAACAAATAAGATAGAAAATCTGTTTGTTTTATTTAATATTTAAAAAAAACCCTTGTTTTATACAGACATTTAGTTACAATAAATGCATCTACATTTCACTGCCATGGTACTATTATTTTGACATTTAGAATTCAAATGCATTAACATTATAAAATAAAATCATTGTACAATTTTATAAATATATTTAACGAAAATTTCTGAACACTTATTATGAAGATACAAAGTTATAAACATACAAATTGCTATCAGTAAATATAACACCTACATTATACACATAGCCATACAATAGACATCAGTGACATATAAAAGATTGAAAATAAAATGAATGTCCGCTCCCTAGGTCAACCTCATGATAGTTGGGATATCAGTAACTTGACTTTGAACTACAAAAACATTCAATGTTCTTACACATTTATCTCTTGAAACAGTACAAAATAACAAATCAAGTTGTATAAAATAATTTATAGAGCTTGTTCTCCTTCCACCATTTCTTTTAAGTTCAGTAGTTCGAACTGCCCAGTTCCTTTTGTTTCTGTCCTCACCAACTCATCCAATACTCTGAAGTTGCCAGGGTCTATCAAACAGATGATATTTGCAGTGCCAGAGTCCCAGTTCTCTTCTTCAACAGTCATAGCAAGTTTCACCACTTTGTCCTTAGTCTTCCTGGCTTCTTTTCCAGTGAGTAAGATTCTGACCCTCATTTGTGCCCTCTCTAGTGGGATCTCTTTTTTCAACAGCTGTATGACGTCTAGTGATTGTTGTTTCGCTCCTTTGTTAACATTTACAGAGAAATGGATGTCCTTCATAGCTTTTTCTATGATAGAGACTGGATATGGCCTCTTAGTTTCTGGATTAACACATTTATCAGCAACCGTTGTTGCAATATCTTTGAACAAAGAATCAATCTGTGAATGCCTTTCTTTGTCTGAGACTTGAAGTTCACCTTTCTCTAATATCTCTTTACATACTTCTGTTTGGTCCTCTTTGCCAAATATTTTTACCAAATCTTCCTTTTTAGCCACTTGACCTTTTGAGACATTTGTGAATACTGTGTGAGTCTGAAGAACTTCATCAATATCTTTCTCTCTGAAATGAATTATGGTTGATTAATTACCGTTACTGGTTGTAATACTAGATGCGCAAGTATCATTTATTTAAGTGACTTACAATTTGTTTCGCCATGATAAAACCTTATTCCTGTAGCAAGCTATTTCAAATCTCTTGCCACCTTTCTTCAACCTTACGATGGCGACATTGGTTAAACGTATTTGATTAGTAGGTGTAAATATTTTGGACATGATGAAAGAGTATCTGTAGACAATAAATGAATAGATTCAAGTCGGTTTTACACAATACCTAGTATCTAGCGGCTTTTTATTACAGGCAAGCAAGCAGCAAGCAAGCAATTAAAGAAAATCTCAAACAGGTATCTGTCATTTGCAATGACAGAACGATAGGTTTGTTTTTTTTTTTTTTTTTAATTTATTCCTGACCATGGATACATATCCTTCAGTCGTAATCATTAAACATACTACTCTTATTCTCACTAAAAATACATAAACAATAACAAGTTCATCAAAAGTGTTTACCGCTCATACGAGCTAAGTACATCTGAGAGGCGATGAAATTATCTAATTAATAACAACAAAATATTAGTTAAACATAAAAAAAAAACAATCTAATGAACCCCGAAACCATTAAATTTTTCCTACAGTATTCAGTAAATATCTAAATAATGGATTGAAATAAACTGTTTTGGAAAGTAATTCCTGAACGTGGCGGGGAACACTTAAAGAGTTTTGTTCTGCTATGTCACTAATTTCACTGACAAGTAACAGTCTTTGCATGGCGAACGATTTAGGGATGATTCTCATTAGAACGAGCTGTGCCCGGGGCGGGGCCCGGACGGGGCACGGTTTTAGGGATGATTCTCATTAGAGCGGGCCGCGCCAGGGCCGGGGCGATAGGTTTGTTTGACATAGTGTTGCCAGGTCCAATCTGAAAAAAAAACAGAATAAATGTACATACAAAAAAAAATACAGTAGATTTAAGTTTTGTCACAGAAAGAAAGAAAAAACTTATATCCGTGCATGTCATTTCAGTCATGATTTCATTCTATTATCCCTCATACGGCTCTATGATCTCCCTTTGAAGAGGCTCATTTCATTCCATTAAAAGTGTTCTTTTATTTACATCATTAGCTATATTCCTTACTTACCCAGGAACCCTCTAGGGTTCCTGGGTAAGTAACACACAATATCAGTTTTCTACATCCACACACTTCGCGTCCTTTGCAGTTAGCAAGTAATCTTAGACCATTAAGACTTTCAATAGTTTATGCGCCAACGAATGTCTTGATTCGATACTTTGACACTTAAACGATCTAAAATATATTTTTTGTGAACTGTCAAAGTTCTTATTTACGCAAAAACAAAAATACTTTATTCTAATCCATTAAGAGCTGTGATAGTCCACTAGACTCCGCAGAAACATATTAGGTCCTACATTTGACAGAAGTACAAACGTTTGGAGTATTGAGTTTCTTTTAGAAAACAAGTAATAAAGGTTTCTTTACACATTTAGATTTCGTTTAAGCTTGGCTTACGCTTCCAATCGGTTTGTTATTTTGTTGAAGCTATATGGAAATCAGGCAAATATTGATGTAGCCAAGAGTAAAATCGTAAAATCCAGTAGATTCTTTTGCAAAATCAGTAGAACAGTAGACATAGCCTGAAAGCAGGAAAACAGGAGACCTGGCAACACTGGTTTGAAGACAAAAATTCAAAGACAAGGAAGGAAGAGAATTAAAACAGGGTGGTAGAAAGAGACTATGGTTGTGCAGGTCAAAAACGGCAGTTGCTCCGTGCACAACAATTCAGCTGCAACTGTTAGACTGGAAGGTCTGGAAGCTGATTTTAAAATCTTTTTGTCTAGGCTTTTTCTAACTATGTTGGGGTTGGCGTCCACTGTAACGGGATACAGCTGAATAACAGTATTTTACATGGACACCATTCGATATTCGATATCTGACTAGGCAGGCAGATGAGGCTGTAATAAAATACAAAAAAACGCCCTGGCTGTTTTTTTGTATTGGACTCCGGTCGACTTCTATTTTAGTAGCCAGCGCTAAAATACTCCTTACAAAAATATCCGGTAACGATCAAAATATCCGTTCTTCCGGGTACCTTTCCATTTATCGATAATCTGTGTCATCATCACAGATGTGCGCTATGTGTTCTAAAAATATCGCTTTATCTGTGGTTGTGCTGTGTCAGACGCAACGCACGACGTGTATTTCTTGAGAACTTGGCCGTCATTTTGTTATATTTGTGTATTTTATCTGCGATTTTATGTGAATAATCTTTAAAATGGCGAAATTAGTTGATATATACAACAGCGAAAAAGAACCTGTGATAAAAAGGCGGCAGTTGCCGTTAACTATCTACGAAAATCTTACAGTAAGTGGTTTCATGCACTTTGACATTACCACAAGCGTAGATTATTCAGGGAAAAATAATCGGTCAGTCTTTTTACAAAAAGAAATATTGCTTCGCAACTTATGCGCTAATATTCCGTTGAAATACGCAAGGCAATTATGGCCATTGCGGCTATGACAAATTTATCAAAAGTTCATTGATTTCATTCAATGTAATGACGTCTTGCAGATGACCTTATTTTGCGAATATATTCCTTTGTTGAAATCTAACGAATTTTGTTTTTGTTTCCAGATGATCATGGATTTAAACACAATGGGTCTAATTTGCGACAATCCGCAAGTAAAAGGTCGCGAGTACGAAGAATTTATGCGCAAATATAAAATCCTAACGACGGACGAACTGAAAGCAGCGCTCAGAGTCGATGCTTCTGATATATTTAATGTATTAAATCAAAGCATTCCTTGTGTAGGCTGTCGAAGAAGGTATAGTACCATTTAGTTGTATTTCCTTAGTTGTTGGATTGCTGAATGTTTTGGTAGTTCTGGTAGCTTCAATATTCTACTATTATTAGTACTACTAACACGGTGCACTGTTACCTACTCAACAAATTAAATTGACTAAAAGTTAGTTTGTGATATAATTGATGGGTTAATGTGCTGTCAATGTTTACAGACCGGAAAGCAATGTAATCTTATTACAGACATAGGGATTAAGCTTAAGAGATATGGTATTCTTTTCTAAACAGAATTAAAACTGGGTCATTTTGTAGCCTAAATAGTGTAACTGTGAACTGTTTCAGCTACAAAATGACATGACATTAATAAGTCCTTGACGTAAACAACTTTTTACTAAATATATATTAAACTGTTTGAGCTGTAACTTGAAAAAAAGACATAGCAAACATCAAGATTAGAAATAGCTTATAGAGGACTTTAATGAACCCATGGCAACTCACAATGGTCCACTCAAAGGACTAAGTACAGAAACCAAACTCATATAACATAGAACCAATGCAAAATACAGTGTGGGACAGACATAGATGCGCACTCTGTTACTATGAATTAATCACATGACATGATTAAAAAAGCTCATCCATACAATTCAATTGCATAGTGACTTTGCTGTAAAACAGCAGATCTTTTCATGATAACTAACAAAAAGTGTCAACGTTGGGATGACTAGAATTATGTGCTGAATTTATGATTACAGTTGGTGCGTCCATGTCCCATGCACAAAATAATAGCACCCTTAAAAAACAACAGAATAGCATACTAATAGTTCATCTTACGATTTTCTACTGTATGGCAATAGTCTCCCATTACTATTTGTTCAAGGTGTAGTAAAATGACAAAACAACACTTGCTACCGGTCTCACTAAAGACCTTTAATTTGATTAAAATTGTATTGATACTATGCTAAATGCTCATTATTATAACCAAATACATATACTGCGCTTATCATTTAACATTATGAGAAAGCAGCTTTAAAAATAAAGACTGGATTGACTAAAGTTTATAGAATTTAAGCGAATCAGTAAGTATTTAAAAAACAAAAAACTGTATGTTTTGCAACAGTAGATGCCTATATATAACAATAAAGCGTCTATCATGTCTAGCTTAGCGTCAGCTACAAATGTTAATAAATAACAGCTTGACATAGCCTTTGCACTATGTAATAGCCATGTTCAACATGCCAGTGTTATAGGTAACTCATACAGGATATGAAAACATTGGCTACAATTTATTTTAGCATAACTGTATATTTCGGAACAGGAATATTATAACATGCATATTGCGATTTAAAACTGATGATATTTTTGTTACATGCATAGCCTTAGGGTTACTCATAGGTCGGGAGTTGTGGTATAAACAATACACAACCTATATGTTTTTACTACTGAGTCCCAGACTTTGGTCTCCTCTCTGCGAGTGGTAATGCTCTGTAAGTCTCCACTCAGACCCAATATGGTTGGCAACATGTTATTAATTACTAGCACTTCGCCCGCTTCTTCGTTCATGTGAGATGCCATGGCCCTCACGCGCTATTGTTACTTTGTTTCCAGTTAGCTTTTTCTCTGATTTTTTTTTCATTCCTTTCAGTTCATAGTGTGATGTGAAATACCCTGTAACCTACTTTTCAACATTTTAAATAAGATTTTTTTATTATTTTACAGTGTGGAACGCCTTTTTTATCAGCTATGTAAATCAGGACATCCCACATTGGATCCATTGGTGCTGACGCCAGATGAAATAATGACAATAAGAGAAGATAAAATTATACATCCACAGTCACTAGCCACATTACTCAATGGTCACAGGTATTAGTTGTTATGGTTTATTAGCTTAAATGGCAAAATAATAACAACCGGACGGATTAATCTCAGGTTAAGCTACACTTGCCGAGGTCAGTCTGTGGATGTCCATCCATTATATATCGAAATGAAACCCTTCTGTGCCTCGGAAAACGTTCAAGACATTGGTCCTGGCTGTTATTTGTAGATTTTTGTTTTTATGTAAGTCAGGCAGACTTATCACAAGGTACCATTGCACAATACCTGGGTTGTGAAGGTAGTAGCCAGTCTTCATGTGAAATACTGTTATTCAGCTGCTTCAGGATACGTTAGAAGCAGACCCCAACATAGTTAGGAAAAGGCTCGGTAGATGTAAATCATGATGGTAATTTGTACTGCCTATAAGGATAATCATATCTTTGTGTTTAAAAAAAATGTAATGCAGCAGAGAATGCATATCTTTAATTGTTCAGTACCTGTAGTTTATAAACAAAATAATGTGAGTCAGTGAGTGTGGTAAAACACAATTATAAGATTGTCAAGAATATAAGCTGCAACATTCTGCCTATCTGCTCATAAAATCAATCACCAAATAGATTAAGGTTGTTATGGGCGGCTCACATTTTTTGCAGTAGAGATTTAATGTCTGAAATAATGTATACTTAATACTAGCTTTTGCCAGTGGCTTTGCCCGCGTATGTATATTATAAGTATAAGCCTTCCTCTTGAATGAAAATCGCATTAAATTCCATTGCGTAGTTTAAAAGATCTAAGCATATAAACACGAAATGGGACTTTATTTTATACTAAGTAAAGAAGATTATAAATTCGAAAGTAACTCTGTCTGTATGTTACCTTTGCACCGCTAAACCTCTGAACGGATTTCAATCCTATTTGGCCAGGAGATACCTGGCATCCTGGGGAAGGACATAGGCTAGTTTTTGTCCATGGTAGCATCCACGCAGGCAGCAACAAGTGATTTATATGTTTTCGATGCTAATATAATTTGTACTTTCTGCTATCTTAATTTTTTTGTCATATTATTTGAAAAATCATGGCACATCCTTGTCAGAAGCCGATAAAACCTAATAATTTATTTCAGTTCAGGCATAGAATGTCTAATACTCAGTCAGCCACGGTGGAAGAAATCCCAGCGGTGTACTCTACATTCACTAGAGGCGGGTACAGCTCGCGGTTGGGGGGCGCAGACCACGACGACAGCGGGGGCGGCGGCGGCGAGCGGGGCGGGCGCGCCGTGCGGCTGGGGCTGGGCCGCGTGGGGCTGGGGCGGCCGCGCGGCCTGGCGCGCCGCCTGGGACGCCATGCGCGCCTCCGCCCGCGACCACGTCACGCTCGTCCACTTCAACACGCTACACGACACGCTCCACAACTACCTAAGAAAACACCGGTTCTGTGCCGATTGTAAAACTAAGGTAGGTTTCTTGTTGTCGCTTACAATATCAGTTCAGTCTACATTCTCCTTTCTGATGCAACTAAGTTCAATCATTGTTCGAATTATATTTCTGTTTTAAATTCCAAAAATGACCTGTAGCCCTATTTCCAACATACCATTTGAATGTTGAACCATTCTGACTATATGATGCTGGCACTATAACTATCTGGTTCGTAGAAATACCAAATTTACCAGCTACTATAACAATATTTAAAACAGTCTATACATGTTCCCACTGTTGGGATACAGGCCTTCTGTCGGTGAAAGGGAGTGGGCCCTAATTCACCACGCGGGCTTAGTGCTGGTTGGGAGATGTCACATGTTAACGAATTTGGTTCTAGGACATACCGGTTTTCTCACGATGTTTTACTTCGCCGTTTTGGGAGCAGTGGTGATTAAATAATTTTCATTCAGTAAAGCGCCTTCAGAACCCGGACGTTCTAACTACTACTTGTAGTCGCGGCACTGCTCCTAAGGACTTCCATAAAGT
Organism: Aporophyla lueneburgensis; assembly: GCA_932294355.1. Classification (NCBI taxonomy): domain Eukaryota; kingdom Metazoa; phylum Arthropoda; class Insecta; order Lepidoptera; family Noctuidae; genus Aporophyla; species Aporophyla lueneburgensis. The sequence goes on along the minus strand of OW028741.1, from coordinate 23,624,073 downwards.
TTAATTTTAATACTGTGCTATGTTTCTAAAGTCCAAAACGAAGTTAAGTTCACATAAGACAACTCGTTGTCCCACTTATCGGTTACGTAACTTATATTTATCACTGGAAAAGTAATTGATAAAACTTGCAGATAAATCATTGTTTTTTCAGAACCTGATGCAATACTTTCGAGATTTTTTTTTTTGATAATTTAATCCTTCGGTTTTAAAAAATAAGCAAGATCCTTTTCTTATTCGTCGCTGTCCTGATTTTAAATAAGTATTTCATTTGGTAAACCTAGTCTAAATGCTCCTTGAAAATAGGCTTATTTCAATTGAGCATCATCTTTCTTTACTCCTCATTCGAACTTATTTGATAGTACTATCTAATCAACATAAAAATGATTCTGGTATTGATTAAAGTTATAAATAATAAACATCATTGCTATCTCCTGTAGAATGCATGATTGCTATAGAAACAATTTGTTATCATACGTCAGTTACACTTTCCCACAGAGGGAGGGAGATTTCTTTGTTTTAGCATAGTTGACAATTTGCGACTTCGCCTGCGATTCAAGATGAAAAGTAGCCTATGTTTTCTCTAGGTCATGGTCTACCCATGTGCAAAATTTCGTCTAAATCCGTTAGCCGTATTACCGTAAGGCTTCATGTACATGACGCCAGAGCCATACCGGCATCAAACCACATGATTATGTATACGAATGTAAATCGCCCATATAAACCGCACTGTCGCCGCAGCGGAACTGCGTGTAAACCGCATTGATGATGCTAAGTTTAATAATACAGCAATGATCACAGTTATGTAAAGCATTTTCATGTTCATAAAGCCTTAATGCATTACAAATAAACTCACTTCCGCGTTTATTATCATCGTCATCATCATCATTTCAGCCGTGAGAATGGAGGGGTTTGCCATAATCACCATGCTTGGCAGGCGGTTGCCGAGCGCAGTAGGGTGGTTAAATGTATAGAGAATGCTGCGGCCCATTCTCTAGTAAGTCCGTTAGTCGCCTTTTAAGACACCCTCGGGAAGAATTGGGGTGATACTATTCTTTACGTTCGGCACCACACGGCAGCGCACGGTATTTATAATAATAGTTACAATTACAGATACTGCGATATTCTAGCGTCTTTTTGTATCTATCTGAGGCCTAAATCTGGCCGAAGACTAATGAACTAAACTCTTACAACACTGTACTGATAGCCACTTGAGAAATTATTATTTATTTAATGTTTTATTTCCTGCAGGTATTGAGAGCGTATCAGTTATTAGTTGAAGAAAAAGAACCACAAAAAGAGAAGGGTTACGTCGGCGCACTCTACGGCGGTATCAAAAGATGCCTTTTAGACAAACACCTGCACCTGCAAACGAAGACTGACTACATCGCGCACCTCATCGCTAGAGCGGAACCAGAGTTACTCGGAAACCATAGAGAGAGACACGCTAAGACACTGGAAATTGCACAAGAAGAGGTACGTCACCTTTGTAATGATACCTCGCAAAGGTGCAAGATTTCATTGTGACACAATTTTGATGCTTCACATAGTGTTGTAATACAACATTACATAATATGGTTGGCAGGCCGGGCTGTCAGGTCGACTCTAAGGATGTTCTGAACATTACTGACGGATAGTTTTTTTATTATTTCATCTAGGCACAAAATATTAACATAGCTTTATGTTTGCAGGTACTAATATGTCTCGGTATATGTATTTATGAGCGACTGCAACGTATATCCCTGAGGCTACGCGAAGAAGAAGGCACGTGTCAGACGCTCGCCGCGGTCGCAGTGGAAGCACTGTATCGCAAGTTTGAAACTGCCGTCGAACACAAAACCGGAGTCTCGAAACTGCAACTTCTGTATGATGAAATCACTCAAGAGGAACAGACCAGGCAACAGAGAAAGGAACAGAAGAAACTAAAACGACGCAAGAAGAAGGAGCGGCAAGCAGTTGAGAGCAAATGCAAAGTATGCCACAGAATAATCAGTTCTCTATTCTATTGCTGCGTATTTTATATCTACTAATGCGAAATTTATATTCAATACAGGAGGCTGATTCAGAGGAACCAGATGAAAAGTGCCAATGTGAGGAATGCCTGCTAGAGGAACGAGACACGCCGACTGATCTACTTTCCCCCCGCGACTACATTAATAACCAGTGCTACGAGGCTAGTGGCGACGGCTGCCAGTCGTGTGAGGACGACACTACAAATAAACGTCGCTCACCCAAAAAAACCAGCAAGAAACGGACCAAAAACGGCAACCTCTCGCCCAGCGAGCATTCCCAAGACTGTGGCTATTCATCCGGGAACAATGGAGGTTGCTGTGAAACCATGTCTGGGTCTTCCTCTCTCATGAGCTCGCCCGAAGGTTCAGAGGTGGCGTGTTCAGAAGGGTTCTGCAATCACGAGAGAGGCGACTGTTTAGATTTGAATAAGAACGATAAGACTTTGTGCCCAGGTTTTACACTTTCTCTACAAGAAATGTTAATGGTAAGTTGTTACAATATTATTATGTGGCCCTGTTTTAGACTTGTGTAGCAAGTGCTAACAATCTTTCACAATTTTAAGGACACGTGTTCATCAGACGAGGAAGAGGATGCCAGTTATATTCCTATAGAGGAAGTAATGGAATTCAAATCACGTAGAAATATAACCGAAAAAAGACAGGAGTTGCGACAGAACCTCCGCCAAAAATTCGCTCAGCTTTGTGTGAACACGCCGCAGATACCGCCGCTACTGCAGAAACAGGATGAGCAGGCTGCCTAGCGGGAGTACTCAACCTGCCACATCATTCAACTGCACTTTGTAAACCAGTACTTTTACTTAAAAATTGCAATATACTATAAACTGCTTCCATGGTCTAGATGAATATACCCCTTAAAAATACATAACATCCAGAAATCCAGTAAGTTATAAATCTTATCTGGTCATTTACTGATTACAATGCTTATTGTTACATAATCCTAGACCTCTACAGTCAATAGATATTATTATTGTTAAACGATAAAATATAATAACAGGTTATGTTCTTCAAATATGTATATTGTCAATAATAATAATAACATCACAGTAAAATGTCTAAATACTCAGAACTCAACATAATTTCTATAGTAGTTGAAGATTATTAAGCAATCAGTGCAAATATTGAATAGACTGATTTATGTTCTCATGTGAAACAACTTTTGGAATTTATATAGTGTCTCTTTTGATGAAAAATCTGTATACAATTAAATATCATGTCATCTTTTTGTAAAATTTCAATATTAGAAGGAATCAATGCTATTTTTCCTAAATTAATTTCGAAATATGTAATAATATGCCATTCTGTAATAGATCCATGTAATGTAACCGTAATGCAATAGATTAGTGTAAAGATGTTGGAGATTGCTAAATCTAAAATAGCAAATATTTTATTTCAATTTAAAAATCTTTGAGTGTTAAAATCATGTTTGGTAACATAGTGCCCAGCACTGGAAAAAAAAAATTGCAAGTGCATGTTTGAGTGATTCCAATAATACAATGAATTGACTGGATAAAAACCAGCATTTAATATATTTACTATTTAAATTGTTAGAAAGCTTAGTAATGAAATATTTAAAGTAGCATTTTTTGATCAAATTATTTTATTTCAATGCTTTATGTGATTCAATATTATGTGGTACATGATGAATTATTGCTCGTTATCAAAAAAGCTTAGAAAAGCAAAAGGTCGGGAGTTACCTTGGCTGTTTCGCCATTGTTATTAAAGTCAGAAAACATTTGTAAACTCAGTTTTGAATATACTATATAATACAGTGAAAATAAGTTTTATTTTTAATGATAAAATTAACAAATTTATACTTTGTACAGTTTATGTTTGTTCAACCCCTTTTTACTTCTACTATATAGCTCTGACGCTCTTGTCTCTACAACTGTCCAATACAAAGTGTTGCATTAGTTCCCCCAAAACCAAAAGAATTTTTCAGTGCAATTCTTCTGTCTGCATTCCATGGTTTTGATTCATTAGCAACATAATTCAAATCATCAACAGGTTCTTCTAAATTGATTGTAGGTGGTATAATCCCATGATGACAAGCCAACACTGTGAATATTGCTTCCAAATTACCTGCAGCACCTAGCAAATGTCCATGAGCCCCTTTTGTGGATGAAATAGATATATTTGAACTGTGATTGCTAAACAAAGTCTTTATTGCTGTTGCTTCAATACCATCCCCTACTGGGGTGGATGTTGCATGAGCATTAATGTAAGTAATTGCATCTTTGTTTATGCCGCCATCTCGCAAAGCACGACTCATAGACAATACTGCTCCACTCCCATCATCCCTAGGAGCAGTAATGTGGGAAGCATCTCCTGATAAGCCATATCCTAATATTTCAGCATATATTTTCGCATTTCTCTCTAATGCATGCTGGTACTCTTCTAAAATCAAAATAGCTGCACCTTCACCCATGACAAAACCATCTCTTTTTTTATCAAATGGTCTAGAAGCTTTTCCTGGTTCATCATTGAATGATGTGCTTAATGCTCTTAATCTACTGAACCCTGCTATGGCAAGAGGGCTGATACAAGATTCTGCACCACCACACACCATGACATCTGAATCACCATTTCTAATAAATCTGAAGGCGTCACCTACAGAGTGAGCACCGGTTGCACAAGCAGTTGACACAGCATGATTTGGTCCTCTGAAACCATACTTGATGCTTATATGGCCAGCGGCCATGTTTGGTAAAATTCTTGGTACAAAGAAAGGACTGACTTTGTTGTAACCAATTTTTAATGCATCGTTGGTATCACAAACATCTTTTAAATCTATCATTCCCATCCCAATAGCTACTCCTGTGGCCTCTTTGTCGATATCTGATTCTGGCAACCATTTTGCATCTTCCAATGCCTCTGCAGTTGCAACAAGAGCAAGGCATGTAGCGGGAGCCATGGATCTTAGGTTGGACTTAGACAGTGCCTTCACCACTTTGTCATCTTTATCTAAAGGAATTAAGCCAGCGATTCTACATGGTAATTTGGAATATTCATTACCTGGCAGAGCTACTATACCACACCGACCTTTTAAAATGTTTTGCCACACTAAATCAGTGCCTGTACCCAGAGGAGATACCACTCCTAATCCAGTAACAACGACTCTTCTTCGCTGCGTAGACTGCGTGAGTGTTCTAATTTGACGGATTAGTTTCCCGGACATGGTTTACCTTTGATTATTTATAATAAAATCAAAGGGTGAAACATGAAGCTCGAAATAGAAACATACAAGGTTACAAGAATAACATGATTTTTATTTTCATATTATAATTTGCACAGATGTTCTTAAATTTGCTTACTGCTATTACTGTACACAAATGATTGGTTAACTCTAAAATTAATGAAAATTTTACAAAATTAAACCCCTTTGGTTATAGGTTTTTTTATTAACTTATATAATTTATTATCTGTGGTTGGCTGTTTCTGAACTTTAAATTAGCCCAGGTACACACTGGTGATTTATTTTCAATTGTCGTTATTAAGTTGAGCATTGAGAATCTAACTTTTTATATCGTGTTAAAAAAGCGCGGAGCTAAGCAGTGCGTTAAAGGCAGTGAGCTATAAAGAAATCCGTGGATATGTGGGTGTCACCATCACATGTTTCATGTTCATCATCTTTTAGTTGTGGGTTGTTGTCGAAGTTTTGACGGACGAAACGCAACCGTTTTTCCGACGACGAAAACGGTTGCAGAAAACGGTCGTCGTCGCAACTGGTTTGAAGAGCCGTCTTCAAACCAGTTGTTGCGACGACGACCGTTTTGTAAAAAACGAAACTTATCGAATATGGAATAGAATTGCGTTTTCGTCTCGTGAAATAGTTGCAGTTTCTTCGAGAAGTAGTAATAAAATATAGACTCTATACCATTGACAAAAAGTTCACTTTTTACTGTAAGAACTAAGAACTGTTTTAAACGAACGCGGTACCCTAAGGACGACGTCGCGACGAGTGTGATAGTTGTATCAATGCGTTCTCGACCGTATTCTCTTAGCTGTAAAACACATAATCGCATGTAGTCATTCGAAGACTGGTTTGTGCAACGAAGACTCTTTGGATCTAAGACGTAAAAACAGTTTCATCGTCGTAGTCGTTGCAGAACATAAAACGGTCTTTGGAACGGATTAAGGACAACGACGCGACGAGTGTGATAGTTGAATCAATGGATTCTCGACCGTATTTTCTTAGGTGTAAAATACATAATCGCATCTAGTCATTCGAAGACTGGTTTGTGCAACGAAGACTGTTTGGACCCAGGACGTATAACGGTTTCATCGTTGTAAAACATAAAACGGTCTTCGGAAACGGTTCGTTGTCGCAACGCCCACCACTATCATCTTTTCAGTCTGGAATCACTCACTGCAGGGTATTGACCTCTTTTCCTTTTTGTATGCTTTAGGAAACTGGGCTTATCTCTATTTTTTAACTGACTTCAAAAAAAGGAGGAGGTTATCAATTCGACTGTATTTTTTTATTTTATGTTTGTTACCTCATAACTTTTGACTGGGTGAACCGATTTTGATGATTCTTTTTTTATCTGAAAGCTAGTGCTTCCCGAATGGTTCCATTTTAATTTGGTTCCATTCGGACAATGGGGTCCATGTGAAAACCATATAAGTCTTAAATTTGCATTAAGTATTTGTGCGACAAATGAACGAATGACGCGATTAAATTAATACCGAGTATCTACCATAACTAAAAAGTTGAAAATAAAAACTTTTACAAAAAAAAACAACCGACTTCCTTTAAAAAAAACTACAAAGTCAAAAATAACTTAAATTTTGGTAGTCGGTGGCAAAATACCTTAAATACAGATCCTAAGACACCGACTTTCGAAATTAAAGTTATTTTTGACTTTGTAGTGTTTTTTTTTAAGGAAGTCGGTTGTTTTTTTTTTTGATGTCTAAGTTAGATACAAAGATAACTTTATTTCTGAACTCAACATTACTTGTCCAAGTGACACTTTGACTGACACTGACAGAAACATGAAGTTTGTTTGTTGTTCGTTGCTCCAATTTGACAGTTTCCAAGTTTTTTCTTGAAACGTTGTCTGTTTGTTGATTTTACAGTTATTTTTACAGAAAAGGTATGTGTAACAGGAATTCACTAAAAGTCAGTAAAAGAATTCACAGTAAGCCCTGAATTTCATTTCAAGTCGACTGATGTAGGATTTACGAAAGAATAACTTGAATTATATTTAATAGATTTACAAAAAAAGTATTGTAAATTTTAAGCGATGGTTATTATGGTTTTATTTAGGAATTTAAAATTAGTTATCTCAATAGCTGTAGTTTTCGGCGCTTTCATGTACCGTAATGAACTACAGAGGTACTTTGAAACTTTCGTAAATGAAGTGGAAGAAGATAAACCGGGTATTTTCACTTCAACAAAATTAGCTCAATTTGATGGAGTTACACACAACAACCTGTATTTAGCAGTATTAGGTACTGTATTTGATGTTACAGAAGGTAAAAGACATTATGAAAAGGGTGCTGCATACAATTATTTTATAGGTAAATCATATTCTATTTAATTAAGTGAAAACACTTAAATTACTATGATTAGAATTCATACATAATTTTATGTGTATTATAATATTCTATATAATTCAGGTAAAGATGGCTCAAGATCTCTTGTTACCGGAGATTTCAAAGATGAAAGTAATGAGAAAGACCATGTCATGGACCTGTCCTGTAATGACTTACTCACACTGGTCCATTGGCGGAATACATTCAAGAAAAAGTATATTGAAATTGGTAAGCATTTATTTATTCATAGTGGTTTTTAGCATACATGTTTTGTAAGTATGATGGTGGAGTGGTTGCAAGCTCAAGACACAACATTCCATTGTTTGTTTGATTGTCAACCAGAAAATATTAAGATTGACTAAATCATAGATAAAAATAACTATTACAGGTACCCTCACAGGAAGATTCTATGACAAGAATGGCAAAGGAACAGCTTACATGCTGGAGTTTTATGATAAAATAAAGCAATGTGAAGTAGAAAAAGAAGATTCTAGAAAAGAAGATCAGAAATATCCACCTTGTAACATTGCATGGAGTGCTGAGGAAGGCACTAAAGTGTGGTGTACCACATCAAGGTTCTTATTGTTTGTTTTTCATTAGAAGTCCCTCCATCAGCAGTGTTTTCTTCCATACTACTCTGTGAATCATCATTCCAGTAATCAGCACCCTTTCAGATTTCAAATCAGTCGCTTACACTGCAAAAAATGATTCTTCTTTCTATCGTGACCCAGAATAAGTTTTACTTATAAAGTATCCATCGCATGCCATGGTTATGGAACATCATTTTTCTTTTCTTGAATTATAGTTTATTTTTGGAAATAAAAGCTACTAATGAACTAACTTCAGAAAGGTCTATAACCATAGCTCGGCACCGTTATACAATTAGTTAGCTTTGTTAATCAAACATTTGTTTTTTGATAGAAGTTAGCATTCTTCCTCACCCTACTGAATAATTATTATTTTCATGGTATTGCAGCATTTCAGGCCAATTGTCTCTTAATCATCCAAACAAAACAAAATCCTTCAAAGATGTTTCACTAAAATAAATACAGAATGAAATCTATGAAGAGAAGAAATACAGATAAAACCAATAATACTTTTTTTTTGTTGCAGTGGTGGTGTGAAAAGAAGCTGGGCTGGTGTTCCTCGCCAGCTTTTCACTCCTGGTGTAGAAAAACCTCGCTGTGTGTGCCTCAATAGACTTGATCAAGATTCTGCAGGCCTTGTCAAAGAATATGATAACTGTCCTAAGTCATCTACAGAGTGTGTAGTTAAAACCTAACTTTTATGTATATGATCCTTGTATAGTCAAGTTTTTGCTATGTATTAGTAATTAATACCTTAAGATCTTTTACACTTATATAAGGCTACAAATGCATTTTAAGTTTCTTGTTGAAAATCTCAAAATTAATTCAGTATTCTAATTGGGTCATAAATAAATAAAATAAAATATTTACTACATCATTATGTGAACTTTATTTTGTACGGACATCAACACACAAGTAGAACAATACCATATAGGTAATAAGGGGTAGAGTCCAGATGGTTTTTAAGCAAGTTTATGGCGGCTGAATTGTTTATAGCCGAGTAGGAGCCGCATGATGAGAGTGCACTGAAAATAAATAAGAAGGCTGTATTTTGGGTGTTATTTTGGAACTCTGGACTGAATCTTTTCAAATATATTGTTGGTGTACTCTCATCATGCTGCAACTTTATAGCTGAGTGGGAACTTGTCTATACATATACTTTTCACCCTGCATAGCTTGCTCAAAAACCTTCTGGTTATAAAGGCTTAAATAATTAGTTAAGTATCCTTATCTTTAACTGGCAGTGAAGTTTCTGTTTTAATTACTTCATCCAATTCCAAACATTCTATAGTTTTGAGAAACACTTGCATTGGTATTTTCTTTCTATTCAAGTAAGATTTGTTTCCCAGGAGTTTCTTTATTTTGGCTCTGCGTTTCTTAATTTTTTCTTTTGTGTACTGATTACCTAATTGGAATGTAAGCAGTCTTTTTACTTTTCTTCCACTTATTAATACTTCAGTCTCACTATTCTGAGCTTTGGGCTCTTCGTAAATTGTTTCCAAAGTCTGTGACAAAGTTTTCACTTTTTTGTTCAAATACAATGCTTCTATTTGTTTAGGGTTTGCATTTTCAGTCATAATCCGTTTACTTGGTTTCATGCTAACTCTGCGATTCGACGATTTACTTGCTTCAGGCATTATGGATTTTCTCTTTCTTAAAACTCGTGAAGGTAATTCAGACACCCGAGATTGCTCTTCTAGTGCTTCAGCATTGGGCTCGTCAATCTCCATTATATCCAAATGTGCCATTTTATTCGGCAGCTCGGAGTCTAGTCTGCGAAAGTAAACTACTTTGTATCTCAAGAGCAATGGGCTTGAACTTAATCGAATACATGTAAGAAAATTGCTTACCTAGACTCATCCATTATTTTGGCCAATATTAACTACTTCTCGCATAATTTTTATGTTATAACAACACACAACTTCATTGAAAACAGCTGATAATTGTAAAACCGTTGTAACTATAGATACTAAAATTCTAATTTATGAATCTAAACAGAAGAGCGCCACGAAATGTGTTATTCTTGAATTAAAACTGAAAATTGGGTTGATGGTATTGCCAATCAAATAAAAAAATAGCACAGTCTTATGCCGGATCCAGTCACTCGCCCCTTGGTGCAAGCTAGACAAACTTTATAAACGCAAGGGATGAAACGTGCTTCTTTTTTTAATTTCTGCACAAAAACCGACACTTGATTGAGATCGGCAGCAAACTACTTTCAAGTTACTTCAAAACAAGCCAAGTCAAACACCCCTAATCCAGACATTAAAGTGAAGGTTTGTATAGATTTGGTTTGGCAAGCGTGTGGAAGCGGTATCATAGTTACGGTTTTCACTCGAAAGTTTCATCTCATAAACTCTGTGGCCTGGTGCTAAAAGGGCCAAAGTACGTTTTTGTATGAAACGAGATCTTTATAGAAATTGTCAGTTATTGTAATGCCAGTTTATTGAAAAACTATGATATTTTTTGTGCTAAAAGGGCGTTAGTTTACCAACAATCTTTCAAAAGTTACTATGTAAAAAAGGGCAATGTAGAGTGCTCTTTCATACAGGTAAAAAAAATAAATGATAAAAGGGCTGCAGTTTGGTCCCGGACTCCTAAATCTAGCTACCTTGCACTTATTTTTCAGAGGTCTATAGATAACTCTTTAAATAATGGTTATCAACATCAAAACTGGACAATAACTTTTTCTTTGACATGATTATATTTTAAATGTGCACAAGCATACTTCACATGGAAATGGATGGTGGCTTGATTTAGAAGTCCGAGAGTGTAATACGTGCCCTAAAATAGCCTGCAGTTTACGAATCTCAATGTAGTGAAATGGGTGGGAATCGAACCCACAACAATTGAAATCGACTATATAAGTAGGTAGTACCATCGTGTCGTCGATGTTAAGCTCGCCGTTGGATTCATGCAATGAAATGTGAAAGCACCAACTGTGTGCTACTGAGGCAAATCTCCGATTTCACTAACACTATGAGGCACCTAATAATAGCACAATGATGGAGTTTCAAATCTTGGCGCTGGGTAGAGTGTTGAAAATTCAACAGCGCGACATATTATGATGTTGCCTACTTTGTGAAAATGGGCATTAGGTCATCTAACAAGGAAACGATGCCCTTTACCTTTCTAATTCTGGTGATTACACCTTACAGGCTTCTACAGTGGTAAGCTGTGGTGGGCGAGTAACACACAACTTTGAAAATCTTGATTTGTAGTGAGAAATGAAACACTTGTCGTTTATAACGATTTATTGTACAAAACAATAATACATTAAAATGTACAGGTATGTTTAAACTTTTGGACTCAGGTCCCAAACACTGGACAATCATGTAATTATCCTTCCCTTACAGACACCATATTGCTCGTCGAGGCGTCAGCACTAATAGAAATGACTCGACTCTAGATAAGCAAACTAGATTATAAGATAATAAAAATATAACAATAAATTAATGAGTGCTCTCAACTTAAGTACACATCGTCTATCGCACTGCTTCTGTCGACGGGCACCATGTAGTCTTTAATTAGAACAACGTAATATAACAAATTGATTAAACCTCCTAAGCATACTGTAGTATATACACATTATGAACAACATTATGTCCCCTCTGGTGAACTAGCGCAGGTGAGCAGGTGGACCGGGCGGCGCCCCGGCCCGCCTCGTCGCCGCATCCACCACTCGCGCCTCTGTTCCACCGCTGGCCCTGGCCTATCTAGCCTAGCCTAATCGTAGTCTTACGTGACGGTCTTTTTAAATTCGTACACATCTAAAAGCCAATTAACATTACACCGGGAGACGAGAGCGGTAGAAGTAGCAGAGAGAAGCGGGTTGAGGAACTATGATTCGGTGGCGTTTACCACTTGTCAATGACCACCTCGTTCGCTGCAAAACAACGAGAGTGTTAGTGTCGTGTGCGCTCGAGCGGGGCTGCCGTCCGAACTTACTAGGTATTATGAAGATATCACAACCGTGTCGTAGTTACATTAAATGTGTAGTTTCACTGCGGGATCACAACAAACAATGAGTGTTCATGGAATATGTGCGTGCAGTGGCGCTGCGACGGCGATCCGGCGCTTACAGCTTCCAATCCGGCTGGGCTGGGGACACAAGGACAACACCACGTTAGAGCATGCGGGAGCGTGCGCGGCCAGCCACGGTCGTACCTGCCGTGGCGCGGCCTTCAACTAAGTTTTGCAATTCACAAACAATTGTTTTGTTGTTTTTATTGTTTGTTAATTTTTACCATTTTTTAATCAGTTTTCTTGGCCGAAACAATATCGCTTCGGTAGTAGATCCAAGTTGATAGTGATGTTCAAAATGCAAGTGTTGCAGGTTGAAAATCACACACAACGAGATAATCATATTTTATTGCAAAACTTGTTATATAAAAATTGTTAGCGAGGAATAGAATAGTAATTAAACAATTATTTGTACGCTAAGGACATAGGGTTCCAATACATGGGGTCACAGAGGGTCGGTATATAATTCGATAATCAAGGGGTACGTGTCGTGGTCATGTAGTGTCACTACTGGATTGTGAAAGGAAATAATTCAAACATTAATGTTGTTGACTATTTTAATATGTAAAATGTATAAACAACTGTACATTTCAATAAGTTAATCTGATAAACGCAACAAGTTCCAGGAGGTTGGGGGGCATTTACAACAAAGGTTTTTTTTTGAGCATGCCCTTAATTGTGCAGTGTATAATTATGTGGGGTCAATGCTTGGTACACCAACTACTGGTTGAAGAGATATGAATGCAATAGGTAGTTTCAAGATATCTCAAATATATGGGCAAATCATTCAATGAAGAGGGTATTGTGTTTCTTTAAAATATATTCGCAAGGTATGTGTTGCATATAGAAAAAACACATAAAATAAATATTAACTTCTAACGGTTGTAGTCCTTTCAATCAAGTCTTGTTTATAGATTTGGGTATACACATAAATAATTTATAATACTATAATATATAATTGTTAATGAATCATATCAAAAAACTGCACTCTTTAAAGTCATAAACCATGCAATGTTTACATGCAATTTGTATTACTCAACATTATTTATTAAAAAACAAAAACATATGTACGTACTAACCTGGTACCACACTTAACAAATTTTGAATTGGGTTTTATATACTTAAAAGTAAAATCATGTGTCGATGGTGAAAATAATTGATATAAAAGGTTATTTTAAAAAAACAGGAGACCAACTAATATTACATCAATTAATAAATATAGATAAATAATAGTACTATACCGTACATAGGATCTTTAAGCCGATTTGAGTTCGTACATACATAAGACTTTATTGCTTTATTTCAATAAATTATGTAGTATATAATGTAATAAATAGACATTTTACACAGTACACAAATTCGTTAAAAGTGTGTAATAATTATATTGAAACAAGGCTTGACATGATATTGTTTCGATGTATATGAAGGTCACTAGTAGCACAAGTAATAGTTGTGACATATTACTTGGGCTACGAAGGGTATACGCGGGCGGACTGCATGTGCCAATTAACAGTATTTTAAGCGACGGCCAAGCCGACTACATCGTTGCAGCAAGACAACTGCACAATCGGACTCTTAAATGAGTACGTCTGTAGAGCAGTTCGCTTGAAGTAACAATGCCGTCGATTCGGCCGCGTGATCTTGTAGCAGTCTATGTGCAATCCGCCCGAGTTCACACTAAGGCATGAGGTTAGTTCAGCCTAGGGACACATTCATTAGTTAATATTAGCTTAGATTAATAAGAGCGCTCCTCAATACCAAACAAGGTTTGATAAAAGAAAAAAAGAAATGCAAATAGGAATGTTAAGAAGCGACCACAGTGAAAGGACAGAGGAGAAAGACTCTTTTGATAACAGTACTACCTATGCTGAGAAAATAATATTGTAACCACGTCCCTAATAATACACTTACGATAAATTACACTAAGCTAACAATGCACATTACTATTATATAATAGTATGTTTTATAACATGTCTGCTGTCCATACGGACAAGGTACTGAGCTATGTGCGAGTTCACTATAAGATATTTGAATGCGGAGCTTCCCATGCTACTGTATACAAAATGTATCAAATGCAATTAATCTAACTTATAAATACCGTTCCAATTTTTGGTGTTTCATTAGTTAGCATTCATAATGAAGGTGTTCACAGCCACTTCACATCAAATAAGTGTATAATATTATGTATATGTACTCAGTAAAGGAAGAGAATATTAGTCGAACTCACGAATTTGTAAAAAAATGAGCTCCAATAAATTTATTGTCTCGCACATACAAAATGCATAATCACTAGAGCGGGCCGCACTGGCCGCCACGCTCTGTTCGATCTACTCCTAAGCAGTACAGACAACTACAACACTGCCGGTAGCTAGTCCCACGCGGCGACAGTCACTTCACTACCGGTCCTATGTCCGACACCGGGACGCACAGGGCACTTCACACACCAGCGCGTCAGGATGAGCATTCCAAACTGTTAGATGACTGATACTGTGGTGAGCGCAGCTCATAGTCTATCGGTTTCCACAGTTAAATTCCGTGCGCTACCCACTCGAAATAACTTGTCAGTTCACAAACGAGAATAGAAAATTTAAACTGCAACATGAATAGAATAGGTGGGTGGCGCAGAAATCGATAGGAGGGTATTAGATGTGAATCAAACGGGGTGGTGGCACGGCACACGGGGCGGGCCGGCTTATAGAGGGCCGTAGGTGATGAGGCCAAAGAACACGGCCCACATGAGCACAATCCATTGCATGCCGTTGAGCCAGTGCATCAGCTGCGAAGCCTTCTCACCGTCGGAGATCTTGCGCGCGATGAACTTCAGCACCTCGTCGAGGAGCACCACGGGTATCGAGAACTTCATCACCGTGACCCACTCGTCCATGGACAGCGGCGTCACTTGGAACACGGCCTGCGAACACACGCATCGGAACACATACGAGTTAGCATATCCACTACAGACATTGCATCAGTGCGACGACTCGAGCGGTACTTACCGACAGAACCTCAACGTAGAGGATGACGAAGTGGAGTGTGAAGGAGAGAGCCATGGAGCCGACGAGCCACATGTTGCACCACGGCGGCATGGACACCAGCGACTGGTTCTCAGACAAACTGTTCATGGCGTTCAACATCTCAATTGTTACTAATACGGACAGGGCCATTGTCATAGGGTGAGGGTCAGTGAAGATCTTGCAGTCGACGCCCTAAAATCGCAAAAAAATAATTTAATATTCGTTTTGTCAAACTCAAAACACAGAGGAGTGGTATGGAAAAAAAGAGGCCTATGCCCTGTAGAGATAACACACAACATTGGCTACTAATAAAAATAATAATACGACAATAAATTACAAGTACAAAAATGTTGAACTGTAAAATGGCGTACCTTGAACTCATCACCTCCGCCGAGGCACTGTAAGTGGTGGGTAAGCTGCCAGTAAGTCAGGCCAGGGCCGTAGGGCGAGTACATGAACCACCAGGACGCAGCGCCCACGGTAGCGGCACCGACGTAACCACCGATAGCCATGTACCTGCAAGTTAGCAACAGTTACAACAACTGAACAAGGTTAACAGCACCATTTGTCTTTTCTCTGTCTCCAATTGCGATGTTTTGCAACTCCAAACTCTCGTATTTATACCTGAAGAACAGCCATCCAGAGATCAGACCCTCATCAGCTTTACGGGGGGGCTTGTCCATGATGTCGAGATCAGGTGGGTTGAAACCGAGGGCGGTGGCGGGAAGACCGTCAGTGACCAAGTTGACCCACAACAGTTGGACGGGGATCAGAGCCTCAGGCAGACCCAGGGCGGCAGTCAAGAAGATGGACACGACTTCACCAATGTTGGAAGAGATCAGGTAACGGATGAACTGCTTCATGTTGTTGTAGATGGCACGACCTGAAGTTACAAAACAGTCATGTTAATCATTTCTGGGTCCTACACACATAATCATAATTTTAATCTTCTATGATTCAGTCAAGATTGCTAGGAATACTTGCCTTCCTCAACAGCGGCGACAATGGATGAGAAGTTGTCGTCAGCCAACACCATCTCAGCGGCAGACTTAGCGACAGCGGTACCAGAGCCCATAGCAATACCGATCTCAGCCTTCTTAAGGGCGGGCGCGTCATTCACACCGTCACCAGTCTGTAAAGTCATAAGGAACATGTCATCGCAATCACAATACCATACGTACCACCAATTCTTTCATATTAAGTTCCGAGTGGTCCAGTTTACAAACATTGCTGCCCTAACGTAAACACAACGCTTCAAATATGTATTACAATGTGTAAACATTCAATAATATTGGCGAATGGTGTTCCAGTAAATTATGAAGTTATTACAGTTATTTTGCTGTTGTGTTGATACGCTAACATATTTAGAATTCTGTTTGTTCATGTTGTGTTCATTTAGAAAACTGCTGAAATACTACTTCTGCTGAAATATTTAAAGTTGTATGATGTCTTACCATAGCGGAGATTTCGTTCATGCTCTGCAGGTACTCAACGATCTTGGACTTGTGGGCGGGCTCCACACGGGAGAACAGACGAGCCTTGGCGCAGGCGTTACGTTGCTCAGACACGGAGAGGTCGTCGAACTCGCGACCAGAGTAGGACTTGCCAGTAGTGTCTTCTTCTTCAGTGAACACGCCAATACGCCTGAAATATACGTATATTCATTAATGTTTGACAGTGAAAATAACGGACCAATTAAACGTGGTAATATTTGCTGACGTTATTGAGTTAAATGCCTATCTTTGACTTTGTTAAAGTGTTATAAATTTACCTGCAAATAGCTTCTGCGGTGGCCTTGTTGTCACCAGTGATGACGATGACACGGATACCAGCGGCGCGGCAACGGACGATGGAGTCGAATACCTCCTTACGGGGAGGGTCCAACATGCCGACGACACCGACGAATGTAAGGTTGACTTCATAGGTAAAGAATTTGTTGGAGTCTCCGAGGTCCATCTCTTCAGGCTTCAGTGGGTTGTCAGCGGTAGCCAGGGCCAAGCAACGGAGGGTATCGCGACCGGTACCGTATTGGCGGGTGAGCTCCAGAATGCGGTTCTTGAGGGTGGTGTTCAGAGGAACCTTGGCAGTTCCGACACGAGCGTGCGTGCAGCGTTCAAGTACACCTTCGGGTGCACCCTTGACGAACAGTTTGGGTCCAGTTCCAAGGCGGGAAGGCTTGAGGGGCACACAGTACGAGGACATGGATTTCCTGTCACGGGAGAACTCAAGAGTGAACTCTTTCTTCCATTTGGTTTCAATCTCTTGGCGTACAACAATAGCGCTGGAGCGGCGGTCAAGTCCAGTTTTGGGAACGTTGAAGGGGTTCATTTTCTCAGCGAGTACAATAAGAGCGGTTTCAGTGGCTTCACCGACCTTCTCGAATGCCTGTTTGAATTCGTTGAAGTCAATAGCGGAGTCATTGCACATAATGCAAATGGTGCCCAGTTCGTGAAGAGTATCGAATTCAGCAGCCTTGACCTTCTGTCCCTTCAGGTACACGTCGCCAAGAGGCTCGTAGGTGGAACCGGTGATTTCGAATTCAAGGAAGCTGCTGTCGCCACCTTCGACCTTCTCAAAGACGAACATACGGGAAACAGACATCTGGTTGGTGGTCAGAGTACCGGTCTTGTCGGAGCAGATGACAGATGTGCAACCGAGGGTCTCCACAGAGGGCAGCGACCTCACGATAGCGTTCTTCTTAGCCATACGCCTAGTACCGAGAGCGAGACAAGTGGTGATGACGGCGGGCAGACCTTCGGGGATGGCGGCGACGGCCAGGGCGACGGCGATCTTGAAGTAGTACACGGCACCCTTGATCCAGCTTCCTCCGTGGGCGGGGTCGTTGAAGTGTCCGATGTTGATGGCCCATACAGCAACGCAAATAACTGAGATGACTTTAGACAACTGCTCACCGAATTCGTCCAGTTTTTGCTGCAGAGGTGTCTTGATCTCCTCAGTCTCGGACATTTCAGTACGGATTTTACCAATGGCAGTGCAGAGACCAGTACCGATGACAACACCGCGGGCCTTGCCGGCGGCGACATTGGTACCGGAGAAGAGAATGTTCTTTTTGTCCTGGTTGACGGCGCGGGGGTCGGGAATGGCATCTGTGTGCTTGATCACGGAGACAGACTCTCCGGTCAAGATGGACTGATCAATACGGATGGTAGTTGAGTAAATCTTAATGAGACGGATGTCAGCGGGGATCTTGTCACCGACTGACACCTCAACGACATCACCGGGTACAATTTCTTTGGCTCGGACTTTCTGTACACCGGATTTGTCTCCTCTGATTACTTTACCCATTTCGGGTTCGTATTCTTTTAAAGCTTCGATGGCGGATTCGGCATTTCTTTCCTGCCATACTCCTACTATAGCGTTAGCAATAAGAATAAGTAAAATAACGAAAGGTTCTACGAAGGCGGTGAATGCGTCTTCGTGTTCTTCAAATAAAGCTAAAACCTGAAACATGAGAATACAGCTGTTAATACTTCTGTTAACGTTTGTGAGTACGGATACTTCGTCATCTTAATACTTACGAATGAAATAATAGCGGCTAACAGCAAAATCTTTACTAAGAGGTCATCGAATTGTTCCAGGACTAACTGCCATAAACTTTTGCCTATAAATAAACAAGAGATGATGTTATATTTTTGGCTTATTTAATCTGCGTTGGAATAAAATCATCGGATATTAAAGGAACTACTTAGGAAATATTTTTCAGGATAGTAGGAAATAGGTTTTGTTAGCCTAAATCTAACGTTGGTGTGCCTATACTTTTCGATGTTTAGATTTTTATTTTACGAATACAACATTATGTTAACGTAGGCTTTTCAATACTTCAATAATGACTAGTCATTAATATGTATTGTAAACTTGACTACAAGATTCAACAAACGTGAGTTTCCAAGGCTTTGTAGCTTTGAGGTAAACAAAAAGTGTCTTGTGGAACCTTGGCATGGGTTTTTATTTGTAAATAGGTGAAGTTATAGATTCCTTAACTGTAGCAACTAAAAAAATTAAATTTAAAATTTAAAAAACCCCCGACACAAAAACCTAATTTCCCTTTAAAAAGTAAAAAATAATAAAAAATAACTCAATCTTAAAGTACCTAAGAATGTATTAATAATTCAAAAAAAAATACGCCGCGTTGGGGGACCGCTTCAAACCTAACAATTTAATTACCAATAGTCTTATTACCTAACTTAGCAGTCAACGACGCGACGTCTGCACTCGCGGAGCGGTCCCCCAACGCGACGTTTTTTTTTTTTTGAATTATTAATACATTCTTAGGTACTTTAAGATTGAGTTATTTTTTATTATTTTTTACTTTTTAAAGGGAAATTAGGTTTTTGTGTCGGGGGTTTTTTAAATTTTAAATTTAATTTTTTATTTTGTACTTTTTATAGGTATATACTTAATATAATGTAGAATCAAACGAAGCTAAGAACACTTTCGATTAATTCATCAATATTCTCTTTCAGTGCGCTTTCATTTGAGACCCCACTCGAGTATATTTGCTGACATTCGGTTACTCTTCCCCACTTTCCCCCCCACAACTTTTAAACGGCTCAACCGATTTTCATCAAACATGTCTAAGAACACTCGCAGATAAGTCACCTTTAATACATATTTTTTTTTATTGAAATCGCATCATCCGTTCGGGAGCTATGATGCCACAGACAGACAGACAGACAGACAGACAGACACGTCAAACTTATAACACCCCTCTTTTTGCGTCGGGGGTTAAAAACAGTATAAGCAACACTTTGTACATAATTATTCTAAATAAACTCTGAAACACTAACTTCAAAGAATCTCTTCGTTTTTAATAAATATTTTTCCTACAGCAGAATTTCTTTTCTATGCAGATTTTCTAATTTATGGATCTGTGTTCCTTTTATGTGATATTAATTGTCGTATGCGATATTAGAATAGGCACTTAATTAACATACAATTGGGAACCGCCACACTTCCTGAGTGTTCACATTTCTAGTATGGCGGCTTTGTATATTATCTTCAAGGATGTGGAAGTCTGTCTAGCTAAATATTATCGTCCGTTTACGTTATCTACATTTACAACATGTTATTGATCAAGTTGAATCTTTAAAAGGAATCTACACAGTGGACGGATTAGGAATCAGAATATTGTGTCAGGTTTTTTAGGTCAGCAGATAGCTTAGAAATATTTATTTTATCAAATCGATGCGCTTACCCTCCTCCGTTGGCAGTTCTGAAAAGAGAAAAGAACCATAATAAGAATTTTGAATAAAAGATCAAAGGAGTAAATGTAACAGGCAATAAACTAGTCAGAACAGGCATGCGATCTATGTCGGCAGTTACGATCGTACATAAATACACGAGATCGGTCGGCGCGAGCGGCTGCGCCCGCCCGTCGCGCATCAGAGCGAGGTTCGATCAGCGTTTTGGCCAATAATAGTGACGTCAAATGCAAATGTCGGCGCCGCATTTCAACATGATCTGCTCACCGTTTGTCTAGTTCTACTCTCTACGCAGCTTATTTTGATTACATCGTTATCAGTATTCGCTAAAACCGGCTTCGATTCGGATACTGCGCAAAAATCAACAATTTCAAAACAAAGTAAACCACGTGTGATAATATTTACCAGGCCGCTAGCTAATCAAAGTACATACACAGTTTTTGCGATAGAGAATTATCGCACTTCTTTGATTTTAACTGGCTGCTGATAGTTAAGTTAGTAAAAAATAAAAAGATATTGTTGTTTAATATGTATGTAGTCAATGTTTTACAAACCGGTATTTTCGCTCATCGAAAGAGGATAATTTATTTTAAAATTATTTCATCGTTCCAAATAACACTACATTGTAGAACAGGTTAGAATAGTATATTATTTTTATAAATGAAATAACAATGTATAAGAGCATATTTGTTGAAAGATTAAGTTCTTGGGACCTTGTGCATAGAGATTACTAGAGTAGCGCTGCTACGCTACGCTTATTATTCTGTATTGCCGTAGAAGGTAATGCGTCAGCATTTGGTTTACTCAATGTAAGAATCGTGCCCTACAAAAAAAAAAGGCGTTGTGACGTGTACATAATATATGTTTGCCAGTAATTATTTGTCTAACTAGTAGGGTTGGAAAACTTTATCTTTTTTGCTGGCGCGACATTCAGACTTTTTATCACGTTCATTATATTAAATCTGCGATACAAATGTGCGGATAAGGTGTATTTTGGTATAACGTATCTTGTTTATGATTAAGTAGTTGCTGGGCAGTTAGCGGGCCACGTCTCCGGGCCGTGCGCGACCTGCATGGTGACCTCAGACGCGCACTTAGTTCCTACTACGTAACAACGACGTCGCAAGCGCAATGCTTCTAGTACAATCCTTTTGCTATCCACGTCTACCTAATCACTACTACTTGCCTAAATTGACGGTTCGTGATGGTCATATTAAACGTTGCCCTTACAATTAGAATATCCTCCCATCAAGTCGCTTCCGGAGTCGAGTTTAGGTGGGACCACGTTCGGATGCATGTTTCGCAATAAGCTTTTTGGATGCAGTAGAGATAACGTCCATAGGAATTTATGTACATGGAATCAGTTTCATGTTTTCCATGTCTTAATCGTAGAGTGTAATCGGGCAACGTGCGTTAAGTCAATCGTTGTATCGACTCTATTTGCGTACGCAGTCCGGCTGCCAGCCACGCCGCCGTGACTAATGTAAGCAATTAGTCCACGCATCGATATCGCCGTGTCAGCATCTGTGCTCACTCGCGCTCATCAATAAAACTAACAACGGCGCATAAAATCGCGAGGACGCCCATACACTTAAGTGTCACGTCCTGGGCAACCGACGTCAAAATAGCGTACATCATGTACGTGACGAGACTGACAATCTTACAACACAATACATAATATTTCGTCACGCTACATCTACTCCATAAAGATATCAATATATTGGCTTCTATTCTAGCTGTAAGTGCATAGAAAAATAATGGACGAGGAAAATTAGCTATTCCAGCGCTGAAATTATAAATAGAGTCGCAATAATATATAGGCAACGATAGTAACAAACGGATGACCTCAACGCCACGCTACAGGTGGCCAGCGATTACCCTGACTCTGATTGGAGGGATTCGCTGAAGACATAATCCAATTATGCATCAATACCACATAGTTGTAACGAGATTGGCAATGTGAAAAACTTTCTTTGTGACAGTGGAATAAAGGTGAAAGTACGATAAAGAACGGACATTGGCTTTGTTGTTTTGTTTCGCAACGTCTGTCAGTCAGGCCTTGTAGTTTTTTAGACGATATCGAGAGAGAAAGGCGAGAGAAAACCATCACGAATTTGTAGCAAACGAAATGTTCTACTTGGAAATCATATTTTTTATAGAGTCAGTTGCTTCTAGATAGAATTTACAATTCTGAAGACAGTGTGGTTCATGTTCATACTAGCCATCTTTGGATAATAAACGCTACGGGAAGGTGTTGTTTTTGTTCAGCTGAGTAGACATAATACATTTTCAGTTCAAAAGGTTCAGGGGTTAAAAGGCGCTTACACATTCATCTTGTAAGCACACTTGAAAATACCAAAGTAATAAATTCGATTAGATAAGTTGGAGAGTGTTGGCAGAACAACAGCCATTTGAGCGAACGATCTAGAATGAACCACGATTGATGAATTAAGACCTGGATGAGATCCGCGCAGTCCGCAAAAGCATGCCATAAAAAGAAGGAAGCCAATGTACATCAGCAGTGTATAAAAAAGGCTGCCATGCCAATGATTATGAGGAATAAATAGTAAACTGACAAAAATGAAAGCTATGTCATCTTCTATAACCCCTTGATAAATTGATCGGGATGGCTGAGAAATGAAAACAAGAACATAAGGCCAGTAGGGAAGAGAAGTAATCCATAAAATTATAGTTTCGCATTAACGAGACATTATTTCTTTAACTGGGTGTCACTGGGGATATTATTGGTGATATGGAAGGCTTAGATCGCAGTAATATAAAACACTAAGAATAACGTCGCCGTAAATATATCTTGTGGCAAAAATCAAAAATGTACTGTCTTTACGGTTCCAGTGGTGAGAAGATAAAAGAATTTTCTAACAGATAAAATATTGGAACGTGCAATGGTCGTGTGGATTGCGCGTCAGCCGCGTTCGTAGACGCAATCCGCCAACGTAGATCGTCCAAAATAAACCTGGGTACCTATATAATATTTCAGCCACTGGGCACTCGAATCTCGCCGCGGGAGCAGTCAGCATTCCCGGGTTTGCCGTACACTATCGACTACTTAATGCACTCAAACACTTATGAACTCCGCTGACGCAGTGCACTTCAACATTCCCCCAGAAAATGAATCTGTGTTGGATGGTCATTTCCACTAGATGAAAGACTGCGTGAGTACAATTATGCAAAATGAAACTTAAGTTTAGAATACACTAATGAACATAGTACATTACAGATATTATAGTTTATCGGTGTCGGTTTATCGTAAGCTACTCGTACATGTAGTTAATACGTACGTAATGTTAGTTTTTATGTTTCGAGGACGAATGATTATTGAACGAGTATCGGATAACCATCGAGTTTCATTAGAAACAATCGATCAGTCTTAGTTCAATTTTGATAACCATTTAACTACGTATTAGCACAAGCGTTTCTAATATATAATTATAGCTAATATTTATAGAGATAAATATAACGTGTCTTGTGCATTTTGTTCTACTAATGAGATTTTGGAATTACGAGTGAGAATGCTTTTAGCGGTTATAATATGTTTTTCCTGTGATACAGTTTTCATTTCTGACAGATCTAAATAATATATCTAGTTGCTGAAGACGGATTAGTGTTACATTGAGTGCAGGTGGAGATCGGTTTTCACGGAATGAAGATTGCAATAGGAACGAGCAAGGTTCATTAAATCATCACTTTACCTTATTCAAGTTTAAAATTCATAAATTATTTTTGTCGAAGCCTGGCCAGGAATGTAATAGTCACTATGGAATAGTGTATTAAGAATGTCTCAAATTTCCAAAGATCGGTAGGTACTTTTAAATTAATTTAATTAGATAATGTGATAGGATATGTGTGATTGATAAGTGATAACATAACGAATAATAAGATATTGTGATGATGAAATAATAAAGGTGCAAAATCCAAGTAACGAAAATATGAACATTTTAGTTAAAATTGTTAGGATCCAGATACATCTAGGTTAATAAAACAGGTGTGAAAGAAAAGTAAAAATAACTTAAAAATAAGTGTCAAACATGCTGATGACGCACTTTTGCCTTTTAAAATATATTCTCGCTTGAGGTTTTCGGTATTGTGACCGTGCCTCAACGTGTGAAGTGACGTGTAGTTTATGTTTTCCGCAGCAAAATAATCGTCAGTTGTACGAAGGCGAGAAAATAAACAAAAAGTCTAGCGGGATCTCGCGCTAGCAGCGTATTTTTTTTAACGGTGTTATCATCATCCTTCTTTGGCATAAACACAAATTCTTGAATGCAGGTGAATGATAATTTGAAAATTATGAATAAAGTACATTATTGAACGATCCTGTCATGAGGATGCTGGACTGAGTGAATGATTACCTGTCGTCAAGTTTTACTTGTTCTTTTTAGGTTGTTAAAACCTATGAAATGTTACCGTTTCAGCTTAAAACGGTACCATATCTTTTGTCAACGGAGTACCTATTAATATTCGTGTCCGTATCGATAACTGGTTAGGTACTTGTTTCATGGCAAACTGCTTATTATTTATCAACGCGGCGAGTTTGAGCGAGAGTACGAAGTGTTAAGTAGGTAATATGGACGTTGTCAGGCGTGAAAGCGCGTCCCGTGTCCTGAGGGCACACGCACCGCTGCCAGCCTCCGCTTCAGCGCTGATCGACCACCTGGGACCCACTATAAATAAACATCACGGTGACCGCACCCACCCCCGACCACCTTGTACATATCACCTCTATCCATCGATCTGTTCGCCTTTTTTATTTTAAGGCCTTTCATGATTAAAATTCTCCATGTTTCATAGTCCATTGAAATATAGTAATAAGAATCAATTATGCAAAATCTATGAACTTGCTCTAATTATCCACATACTCTTATAATCTTTAGTGCAAATAGTTTGCATACAGATTATGCTATATGTATACATTGTTATATACACAGAGCATCGCTGTAAATGTTTTCAGAGGCAGACAACAAACAAGAAAATAGTATTCATGGTATTTTTTTTTTGTTAAAACAATTAGCAAGTAGGTAGGTATGTAAGAAGGAATTAAAACAATTTATCCTAGTTAAATGTATTCTAACACGTAGTCTACGGTAAAGATTGCGAGAGTACTAGTTTTTATACTATCTTATAGTTGCCAGCAAATATTTAGTTAGTTACTTAGTGAGATAAAACTCCCATTAATATTATGTCAATATTAACGACCTGCCCTGGTTTTTCTTAGGTGAAAAAACTTTTATACTAAGATACTATTTGATCATGAAATTGTCGTTTAGTTTAGAGGTTCGTAAATTGTTAATTATGTTCTTTAGTCAACAAGTCTAATAAGAGTAATGAGTTGAATTGTCCTCAGATTTGTTTCAGTAATAAGTACTTTAACTGTTAGACCACGTCGCAAGGAAATAATCGTGGTGGGATTTGATCGCTTAGGTACTTACTTAATTTTCGGCTTTCGATGTTGAACCGACCTTTGAGGATCATGGAGAGTGCATGCCAGCGCGCCGAAAAAACGCTGCGTTTTATTTTCAACTTTCAGCGCTAACCAGAGCGTTGGAATTCCATTGCGCGAAAAAATTACCGCTGCGATATATTTACGTCCTGGCGAACGTGGAGTTAGCAGTCACGATTTTTGCAGACAATATTATGGAGACGCGACAGTTTTGAAATACAGCAGCAGTGCTGTTGAATACTATTGATCCTAAACAATGTAGAAGAAAACATACACAATCGTGTTTAAACATCTTTGTGATCATCTTATGTTGATGACCTCTAACCCAAGAAACAAACAGAGAATGTTAAGTCATAAAACAATTAAACATCTGAAATTACAAGTGGAAATTAATCTCTGGGCTATTCATTGAACTTTAGTCTAAACTGTTTTCCCCTACAGTGAAACGTGCGCCGCCATGGAAATGTATATTCAATAGTATTTGTCGTTATCTCTGTGCAATTAGCTACGGTGCACCGAATAGGGAGATTAAGTACTTCGAGTGGATACATTAACACTTCGCCGACAGCCCCGGATATTTGCGTAATAAGCATAATTAAGTGAAACACATCTATCGGGATTGCTTTCATTCAAACGCTCTATCACGTACGATGTGGGCCAGTCCTAATTTTTTACTTGTCTAGTTTCATAAATATTTCTATTTTTTTTCCACCTGGGTCAGGATATTGATTACTCCTACATCGTTCTCGGAACAACTTCATCAAGGCGTGTTTTGGCCAATAGAGAAGAAACACGTGTGTTTAGGGCAATGTTACTGACATGTGGTGGGCCCGAAATTGGGACCATTTCTGGAGTAATTCAACAGAGTTTTGGGCGATCTATTTGTTCATGAGAACAGCAAAATACTGCAAGGCTTCTTTTCGTGTTTGCATGACTGAAGCACACATATGTTTGAAATAGAAACAAACAATGAATGCAATTAGTACCTAGGTATATGAATAACGTTACTGTGTTACAATGGAAGCAATATTTCTCATTATAATATGAAGCCAAGATGGCCAAGGCGGTTAGTTCGCATCTTAAAGACACAGGCAATCAATAGACAATGCACTTTAGAAATGGTGTGTCGGAACAGTTTGTTTAGATGAAGTTAATATCCTGAACATCGCTACATTTTGTGTTAGTTGCTGTAACGCATGATGACTTGATAATGTAGTAAAACTAATACATTATAAAATGTATTACGAATATGCAACAATCATGGATCGGAAGATGTTGACCTTGAGTTCACATGACATACATTGATAATTTGGATTATTAATAATTATTATTATTGCATAACATTTTTATCTGATTAAAATAGCAGACATTACTTTTCATGTATTGTTAAAAAATGAAGTCATCTTGTAGGTCTATTACGTAGATCCAGCAAAGGATGTTAGTCTATTATGAACATTGGCATTTGCACCTACATTTCTGTCATGGTTGAATGTTCCCAGTTACCTTCTTATTTTTATCTCAAAAAACTTGGACTTTTCAAGATTAATGATTCATGGTCAAGTTTAAGTTGCTGGCAAAATTTCAAATGACCCTGACTGATAGCCTATTCAAATTAATTAATTAAACTTTAAATACTGAGCAATGTAGGCCCTGCCAGCAGCCCTGTTTTTGCTTACTATAGACAATGAATAGAAGATTAAGCATTAGTAGTCAATTAAGCAAAGCCTATCAATGCATGAAAAAAATATTGAGATAGTTGTTAACAATTATTGTCTTCGATTTATTATTTTAATTCTAATGAATAGCAGAGCTTAATAATTTGTGACCTACAAATAATACCTACATTTGCCACATATAATAAGACTCATTATCGGCAAGCACTAGATATTAAATTGTAGTACCTTTTCATAATAGCAATCATTGAGTACCGCATATCCCTGACCCATGTATGGCAATTGGTAGTATATGTTGACGGGTTGAGTTTTATTTTATTTGCAAGGCATTAAGTAAGGAAAAGAAGTATGATTTAAACAAATGCAAGTTTAAGGAGGTAGATATGCATATTATTATATGCAAACTGGAATTATTCTTGACTGTTCTGTGATGATGTCATAGTCTAGGCATAAGGAACCATGAAGGTTTTGATTGCCAGTTAATGTTCTAACAAGATGCCAATTTTGCAATAATCAATTCAATGATACACTTACTAACCTTTGGCATGGTTAGAATTTTGTTTATTGCAGAATTAACCTATCTGTCATGTTTCAATTACCTGAAAAGTAGGACTTCTTCTGTTCTGAATAGTTTATCACACATTATAAAACAGGCATGAAAGTGATGAAAAATTGTTTACATGATTCAGGTAAACAGTGTACTTACCATTTGGCCCATATTTATCTTGGTTCCTTTTTACTTGGTCTCCAGTGAGGCCTTTGTCTGGGTCTGTACCGAAGTACCCTAAGACTTCTTCCACGGATTTCGAGTGAGCGTCCTCCATGGTGGAATTACTACGTTGCCGTCAGTTCTAAAAAGCAAGAACAAAAATATAGGTTAGAAATGACGAGTCATCATTATCAACTTGAAAGCTTTGAGGTTATGTTGCTTTTGTGCGAGAAATTTAATTGCGACGTATTTTATTAACGATATTTTTTCTAGATTTCATGAAAATTTACTTTGTAAAAGAAATTAATTTTATTTTACCAGAAAGGGAAACAATTTTATTGAATTCGGGTATTTTTTAAATGAAAAAACTAAGAAAATATTTTTGATGATTACATATTTTGTATTCCACATCTCTATTCTCAAAAATATTAGTAAAATAAGAAGACGAGTATTGTTAATAGATATAACGAGCTATTTCCTAGATCGCAAGCACCGTTTGACCACTGCACCACTCACCAAGAAGTTTTTTTTTTAATACATGAGAAGTGTCTGTCTTATTTTAGTATTTCACTTATTTTTAGCGATAAACTCTTATTTCGTAAAGTTATTACTAAATTTTGTACTAATCTAATACTTTTTCTCGTAAATATCATAAACGACACGAACACGTATCTAATCCAGCCGTCATTTTTTACGAAACTGACGTAGAAGTAAGGTCGATGGTAGCGCCACCTTTTACGCGGGAGTAATACTATTTTTGTCAAACGAGATTCCTTTAATATAAAAATATTTTACATATGCTTATAAAATTAAAAAATCTAGTAAACCTTAATGTTGTTGCTGGAAAATCCCAAAATAGGTTTCATTTTCTTTATTTGAAAACTTAATACAATTTACGATCATACATAAATGTGGAGCTATGCTATAGGTTGAATCTGTACCACGTGACTCAAAGCTATTTTTGTGCCATAGGCGCCTACAAAATGCGGTATTTTTAAAATTCTGAAATTCGTTTCGCGTTATGTAACACTTTTATCACTTATTTATAATCACTAATTTCCTTTTCAAACTGGTATGACACTTAATTCGCACTTGGGGTTACTACACTCACGGTTGCTTGATTTTATAGTGGTATTATGAAACTTACTGGAATATTTTTTTTTCGACAGCGTCGGGAAGGAAAGAAGAAATAAGAGTGGCGCGGGAGATGTTTTCCCGCCGCGCCCCGAGTAGTGACTCCCGGGCGAAGAGCGACGATTTTAGAGCGGCGCGGGCGCGGTGGAGGGACACCGTCGGAGATTTCTTTAATTATTTTGGCAACAGTACTCGATGGCACAGTCGAGTCGCTTTCCAGGGTTGCATGTCGCACGGTGGCCGTCACCGACCGTCCTATGATGATCTTTTTATAGCGGTCGCTGCCCGGCTCGAGCTCCCGGAGCTTGTTGTGTGATAGTTACTTCTGTTTACGACTATTAAAAAGGTTTTCCTTTTTTATTTAACACCATGTTATTCTTGCGAGTTTAAAGGCTTTGCTAACGAAGTTATTAGACCGAATGAGCTTTCAGTAATCGTCAATCGACCGTGTCGGGAGGGATAAAAGAACGCATAGCTCATACTGTGTCTGTTTTATCATGATAAGCCGACACTGAACAAACAAAAGCTTATCGCTTTTTAAGTGGATTTTAGTGATAATTGCGAAATTAAGTTTTCAGACCGTTTGCAGCGCCAGTAGCTAAGCATTGGTAGTCCTTTCTGCTGACGTCAAAAGCGTGTTCTTGTAGCAAAATGAAATAATTATTTGTGGATGTTGATTATCGGGTGGATAATTATTGCTGTACAATTGGATCGTGGCCGACACGCCGGCATTGGTGTTGAGGTACCTGCTGTTGGCAAAGATATACTGTCCGATGACGCTGATCTATGATACTGAATATTTTCCCATCATGTCTTCACCTAACAGATTGGACGGATCCGTCATAATCAAAATGATGAACTCGTAAAATAGGCAGTAGTAGTACCGTAGGCGTAATTGTAATTAATATTTTGACTACGAGCTTTGAAATGTTTACGCCCATTGCAGATACAATCATGGAAATTAGGCTTTAGAAACTATTACTAACATAGCAATCCGTCTAGAATCATAGCAAATAGATCTCTAGATCACTGCGTGATCTGTCACACATTATTTTTTATAGGTCTTTAAACAAAATACAGTACATAAAAATTAGATATGTGGTTGTTGATTGTTGATATGATGATTTTATCGTCTGAGGTACAATAGCTTTACTTACATAGTACTCACCATAGTTAATTTTCAATACTTATACAAATTTCGGTTCTCACGTTTGCTTTTCACAAAAATATTATTTTGTAAGAGACATATCGTAAAAAAAACTAGACCTGTGTAATGTCTTTTGGGAATTTAAAACAGCGAGTTTACGATATCGATTTCACGGCAGCCACGGAAAAATGTCAACCTTGTGTGAAGTACTTGGAATATATTTAGAGTATTTTAGAGAGTGAAAATAGAAAATCGCAGGGAAACAGCTGAATGCCAATGTTAACGTTTATTTTAGCGTCTGGAAACGATAAGTGTTTTAAAGAATATATATCTCTGATTAGCATTTAAGTGATTAGTTAAATCTGGCGTGACCTACCAATTTTGAATAGTCTCTCTTACATGAAAATAATTCAGCGACCATTAAAACCGTTAAAAGTTACCCACGCCAGATTATAATTCGTAAAAACAAGATTTTATAGTTCATAAATAAAATACATCAAAGGCCCATTTCTATAACGTCAATGTAGGAATTCTTCCAGTGTTCCCAGGCGACAATTTGTCACAACTTTCAGGAGGTACCTAACAACAGCACCTATAGCCGGAAATGTGTTAGATCTTCTTACAAATATCTCGCTATAATTGTTTACATGGGCACATTTTCTGGGCTTCAGAAAAGGGTAAATAAATAGTATATTTTCTGTTTGCTTCTTGGTCGGATAAAAAAGAGGTAGGTTGGTATATAGGTATCTTAAATTGGGATCCTATACAAATTAAACTATAACAGAAGGGGCAGAGTAACCCTTGCAAATATTTATTTGCAATTTTCAGGTTAGTGTCAGGCTGTTTGTTGCACAAAATATGATTCGGGTCAGTAAAAAGTATGTATTTACTGAATAATAATCATTTAATCCAATTGAATAACGTTTTCATGTCATTCAATAGGTTTGAATAAACGTTAGACTACTCTAAGTATACACCACTCTAAGTTTATTGATTTTAATCTATATATATATATATATACGTGAAACGATAACTTTGGATCCCTTTTTACGAAAATTGGGCGGACGGAGAAGTATGAAATTTCGCACACGTATAGTTTATACAGAGAAGAACTGACGAATGCTAATATTTTTTTAAATTATGCATAAAAATACATTATTTTCAATATTTATATATTGAAAATAATGTATTTTTACTTACACACGTTACACACACTACTATTCATTACCGTGTATTTAATACACACATGCATAGAGAATATGAATATGAATATCTTTAATATTTTGTGTCTATAGTCTTACTGAATCTCAAGTGTCAAGTATAACCATAGGTAATAAATTAAATTTATATTTATATAACCTATTTCATTTTTAAATTCTATGATCATATGGAGACTATTTGTCTTTAATAGTATTTGTTGATAGTGTTACTGAAAGTCAAATATAACCATTTTTTTTTTTTTTTTAAATTATATGTATATATTTTTCATTTAATCATGTATTTCTATTCAAATGAAGTACGGTCGAATTTCGACCAATAGGCGATCACTAGTTATTATAATTCCGTAAATACATAGGTGTTACGGTCGAGAATTAAAAAATATATTTTGCGGTCCACTTTGGCACTTTTCTCTTAATTGTGTTACTTTTATGCTAATCTACAAAACTGGGATAGGTACTGAGTGTAAGTAGGTTATTAGTTTTATTGCCTCCAACAACAAGTTATGGGTAGGTACACTGTTATGAAAGTTCTTATATACCTATAAAAAGTATTCTGTTTTTGAAAGTATTATGTACTAGCTTCTGCCCGCGACTTCGTCCACGTCAAATATTTGCTCCCCTGACCCTTCCCGTCGCATCGCAGCTTGACAGTTTTCATCCACTTTTTTGTTGCTGCTCCGCTCCTTTTGATCGTAGCGTGATGTAATCAATAGCCTTCCTAAATAAATAGGCTACCCGACTCAAAAAGAATTTTTCAATTCGAACCAGTAGTTCCTGAGATTAGCGTGTTCCTCCCCCCATTTTAGGGAAATGGGGGGTTAGAAAGAGACAAAAAGTAGCCTATGTCACTCTCCATCGCTTCAACTATCTCCACTTAAAATCACGTAGATTCGTCGCTCCGTTTTGCCGTGAAAGACGGACAAACAGACACACACACTTTCCCATTTATAATACTAGCTTTTGCCAGCGGCTTCGCCCGCGTGGAGGTCGGAAATTATCCCGCGGGAACATACTACCGGATAAAAAGTAGTCCTTTCTCAGGCTTTAAACTATCTGTGTACCAAATTTCATTTAAAACGGTTCAGTAGTTTTAGCAGGAAAGCGAGACAGACAGACAGACAGACAGACAGACAGACCGACAGACAGACAGAGTTACTTTTGCATTTATAATATTAGTGTGGATTAGTATGGATTTATATGAAAAGTTAAACAACAATATAGGTTACCCATTTGGAACATAAACTACGAATATATCTCTCTTTCTATTTGGCAATTAACTAAATTGAAGTTAAATATCTTTTTAAATGGAAAATTTTGGTAGTCTGGATTATGATGTTTAGTTACCCATGGAGTGGAGTTATGGCTCTAAAAAAGGTTCATTAGGGGCCAGCTGAATGTTTTGTAAATAGGCCAATGTGTCCTGGATTTAAGTCCAATGTAGGTTCCAATGAAGAGAGCAGTGGCCCAGTGGTATCACCACTGGACTCCCACTGGGGATTGTAGATATTTTATTTTAAATACGCTACTGTATACGATATTATATGTCTTTTCATTTGGGGATAGAATGTAAAGATTCTGGGCATTGGACACACGCGAACATGTTACATACAATTGTCCATGGGAAAAGCACGGCTTTTCTAAGTTCACCCCAGCCACCACGGGATACCGTGGCCCTGGCATATGGGTAACTGAAGGAACACGGGTGGGTTTTAGTCAGTAAAAGCCTGACACACCCTCCCACTCCACCCAGAGCGGGAGACGTCATTTGATGATTTCCCATACAAAAAAAACCCCAGCCACCAAAAAAGAAAGTAGCCTATGTCACTCTCCATCCCTTCAACTATCTCCACTTAAAAAATCATATCAATTCGTCGCTCCGTTTTGCCGTAAAAGACGAACAAACAGACACACACACTTTCCCATTTATAATATTAGTATAGATTCATCATGACTTTCACAACACCAATTCGAAGACATGTGGATCTATGAAGCAACACTAAGCCCGTATGGTAGATTAAAGCCAACATGCCTTCGAAGAAAGGAGGCCTGTGTGTCTCAGGAGGGGGAACATTTATAGGCTG
This sequence comes from Aporophyla lueneburgensis, assembly GCA_932294355.1. Taxonomy (NCBI): domain Eukaryota; kingdom Metazoa; phylum Arthropoda; class Insecta; order Lepidoptera; family Noctuidae; genus Aporophyla; species Aporophyla lueneburgensis. The sequence goes on along the minus strand of OW028741.1, from coordinate 23,590,240 downwards.
ATAATGCTCATGATGATATGATATACGTTCGAAGTTCTGTTTATTTGTTTCAACTTTACACAGCAAAATCATATAGTCAATCATATAATTATATTCCACTCAAACATAGAGCTAAATATATCTTAATTTAACTGGTCGTTAACAAAAAGAGTGATAAAAGTTTACAAAAGTAAACCAAATGCTGTTTCAGGACTAATCTACCACCTATACACCTTGTGCAACCGATGATTGAGCACACCACTTCAAGCCACTGTTTTCTTTGATCCCCAGACATGCTTCATGTTCTGATTGATAGTAATGGACGCATACGCAAGAGAGCCGGACCGGATGACTGCTTCGCAATAAATGATCGTTGCAGGTTTAACGAGCGATTAAAAATCACTCTAGCTCGGCTAGCGTACTATTTTATAGCCCATTAATTAATATCCACGTTGTCTTATATTTTAGGATCACTTCGTCATAGTTTATGAGAACGTTTAACTAATGTTTGTCCACTTGCTCGTATAATTACTATTTAACAACAAGCAAAGCCTTCCGGTCTTTAATCTGTTTGGTATGTTTTCGAAGCCTCCTGAATAGTTTCTTAGAAGGATATAGGGTAAATTTCATCCCGAGAAATGAATACTTTAGCACGTGGCTACAATTATTGGAACTGGCTAAATATTTTGTATTTGTTTATTCGATTGATTAATACTTTGTGTTTAATAGCTTTGTGATGCTCAATGTTGCTTCTGTTCCGCAATAAAGCTTTAATGGTGCCTACATCATATTATCAACATGTTTATCCTAATAATTTATGGATAGTCAGTAGTTAAAATAACTTGGACTACTATTTAATTGTCTATGGATTTCCTATATCTCTCATTGTATGTATGTTTGTCTTGGTTACCTGCATTGCTACACACGCTGCGTGTAGGTACGCATCCGACCTACTTCCGATGCGAGATCGTTGACTTTTAATGTGAAATGAAGAAGTAGGTTTTGTTGATGTTGGCACCCGGTATAAATAGTATGCAGTTTTCTGCAACCCAGTCATTCGTTAGCTGTGGATGTTTCATTCACCTGAATCTGTAGCTAAGGAATGGTTGATCAACCTTCATTCGCTAGAAATAATGGCCAATTTCGTACCGACTTCAGCTGTTTGATTGAGTTACGTAGATAAATAGTATCCACAGTTTAGCTCTTCTTTCGAACCCAGCCTTGTTTATTACTGCCTCACATTTATGAATCAATATTTGGTTTGCTAAATGGACGCTGACGTTCTGATAGAAATTATATTTTCTTTTTCATTTTCTCAGGACCAGATGTTCGTTTATGAGTCGGTCGGTTATGATAAACAGATATAGTCGCTAAGCAAGATTGGACTTTGATAGATATCTACGTTCCTGGGTTTGTAGTTTGTAGGTACGCAGCAGATTATGTAATTTTAGGTATATTTTGAACTCAATCGAGTTGGAATCATGTAAGGTTTAGGCACGTTTTGTGTTTTTCCGTCATTGTGCGTGTGGAGGGAGTGTAACGAAAAAACGTTAATCATATTCAGGGCGCGTTCTCTGACTCATAATTCACGTTAAGTGGGCCCTAATCGTTCATTTATTCTCATATCTAACTACTAACGACCAATAAGAACATACTCAACAAAACGGATCAGTGGGACGAGCTTTTAAAATTCCTAGATAAATTAACGAGTACCGAGTTGCGTTTGAATATATTACTCTGATATCAAATAGACTCGGCGTACCGAGCCATATCGTAAGGCTATTCGTCATCTAAAATAAACGGCCGAAGGTAATAATCAAAATAGAATTATCGTACTGGGGAGTGTCGTAATCGTCTGCTTTGGCAGGACTGCCTCGCGGGTTTTGGCGGACTACGTGGATTTGGATCAAGTTCGTTATGCGTGTTAAAGGAGAAAATAGCCGGTTATAGACAATGCCGGGCCGACCTCGGTCCATTTGGCGATGAGATTTGAATGTCAAGTCATTAAATGATACATTAAACGTGTGTATACAGTGGAAAATACAGCATGAGAAAAGTTTAGATAACACAAATCCAATGGTCATTGTTAACCACGAGCGATTGTGTGTTGATAGAAATGCTGGAGATGCCAATGTTTTGAGTACACAAAGTTGTTTTAAGAATCCGTCTATTCAGCTATATCTTATCCACCTCGTCAGTACGTAATTTATAACATCGTATACGATGAAAAAACAGTTGGTTATTGTTTATTTTGAATTTGATTTTACGGTTAAGTAAACTTTATCTTGCAAGATATGCAATATATTTTTGTGTTTCTCTTCAAGAATCTGCACATTTTCCTTTCATTACTCATTTATTTTAACATTGCGCGGGCGCAAGAGCTTACAGTCACATGTGACATCTCATGAGGGTCACAGCGTGACGTAGACTCGTTTAGAAAACATTTTAAAATAACGCTACGTATTTATATAACGTTTATATTGTATGTTCAGTAAATATAATAAGTTTATGACAGTGCGTATTGACGTCAGCGTATATTAGGTGCTTTGTTACAATATTTCGTGGCTTTACTATCTGAAAAAGAGTATTTTTACAGCTGGCTGTAACAGTGTGGAATAAACATCGCTATCTGATTTCAATTACAGAGCATCGATTCGATAAAATTTTATTGATTTTATTTTGTTTTTTTTTTCTCTAAAGGGTCTATCCCTTAAGTATCAGAATTAGAATCTGTTATACTACCTAATTTGTAACCTCAATGATAATATTTAAATACATCCAATAATTTAGTTAATAAATTCTAATAATGAGCAATTCAGATTCTAGCTTTGAAATTTTTACATATTTTTTATTGATAAATCATGCCAATTAAATTATATTTAAAATAAAAATGCAAAGCAGTAAAATACACCTTAATTTAATTGATTGAGTGGACTACTGAGTGGTGGAGTGGTTAGCTATTTGAATTCCTAACTAAAATATCTTCAGCACATAATCTCGATATACGTCATACGAGAAGATGGCGCCTGTGGCCTCCATCGAGATGTTATGATTTTTTAAATTGATTTGTTTTTATAGTGTTATGAGTGTCACAAGCCAGTATTACTAGGATATTAAAGGATTAACTAAAAGTATAAAAAGATATTTTATTTTAGTTAAAATCAAATAAAGATTGTAAATTATGTTAACTTTATATAATACTTCACCACTAGATGGAGATCACTGTTTTCAAATAATTTCCGAATATACTTTTTATTCACTTTCGAGGAACATTTTTTAGTGTGTATTGTTATTATGAAAATACCACCTCCATTCTTTTTTCACTCCTGGTAACACTGGCTTATGTAATCAAATCTGCGTTTACTTTGGAGCGGTTGCTATTTTTCAAGACGATAATTTTTCACATCTCGTTTTTATCGCATTCGCACTGAAAACGTCCGTTTACTCTTCAAATATGAAAGCACATTCCGCGCGTGGGGCAACACTGAACAGTCACTGCACAGATATCACAGTCCTGGAGGCACCGCTGACAAACAAACTTACCGTATCACTTTATCACTTGGTCCCTTCACTGGTATGTGCGATACATAAAAATGTATTTTTTGTTTTGTAGGTACTATCGGGTGGAGGTTGCGCGCCCCATGAGGAAAGCGTCGAGAGTGCGCGCGCCGGGCGCGGGAGCAGATTGCCGCCCTCTTTTATAAGCTCCGTTGTGGGCAGCGGGCCCGCTGCCAGCTACCGCACTCTTACAAACATACGCACTCCTGCGCAACACGCTGTCTCACCACACCTGACTCTTAACACTGCGCAATAGAACTCAAAATCAAACAACTTTTATTTCTTCAACAGAAAATAAAAGTTGCTAGTTCCGTAGTCACTGATAACATTTGACGTTACCTTTAATTTACAAATTACTACAAGTAAAATGTACATCATTAATTGTTAGCTTAGACCTAAATTGATCTCAGCGTGACGAGAAGTAATTAATTTTCCGTTACGTAAGTATTTTAATTTGTTTATTAGCTAGCAGAATTTTTAGAATTATTATGGTAATTGAGCTATACTTTATCGAAGTGTTAGCGTCGATCGTAATGATTCCATGCCATGCTTCACTGAAGAATCGCTGCTTACTACTTAGCGTGCTACGAAGTGCTACGGCGTAGCACTGCTTGATTGGGGTCCACTTATTTTTACTTGTTTCTATGAAACAATTTTAAGAATTTTGTTATACTTTTCCTACTTTTTATTTTGGAAATTACGTTATCTTATACGAATTATTATTAACTTATTTAATTATATTTTGTGTACTGACTTTTGATGTACACTCATTACAAATAATGAAGTATTAAAAAATGTCCTCTACTACAGGTACTTCATTTGAATCCTAATTAAACACGAGGAGACTGAAGGACTTATAAGAATGAATATCTATATGTAAGGTAGTTGATTGAGGAAAAGATTACTCATTTAAGTGCTATGCCGTAGCAAGCACTACACCACCCACATTTCGTAACACACTATTAATCACCTTGAAGGAATCATTTTGAAGGACTTTGTCATTAGTCTTAACCAGTCAATTACCGTAATTACAGACACAATTAAAAAAACGATTGTGCCTATACCAAATGTGGTATCTCTCAGGGACTTAGAGGTTAAACTCCATTGTGTATTGCGTTCCCGACACAAATCCTATTACAACGTAAATGCATTGTCAAACAAATCTAAATATTTATTCTTTCTTTTTACCTCAAACCGGCAAGTTTTTGTCTGCTACAATAATTATCTTCTGTTACATGTGTGAATTGACAGTAAAAAAATCAAAAATTGATAATAGCTTTCTCAATTTCATGGAGTTTATAATATGATGACTAAGCTGCCTGTAGGTCATTCGAAAATCTATACTAATGCATACTATAATTTATTTACAAATGTGAAAGGAACTCTGAAACTAATATATAATATTATAATTATTATAACAAGTAAACACCTTACCAACTAGCGAATGGGGCTGCCTTTGAAGCAAATAAGCCTGTGTTAAGAGCGCTCTCCCAATTTATAAATTACTTGTATTATTTTTGATTCTATACAAACATTTGTAAGGATGCGAAAATCTACTTCTTGTTTGAATTGAAACAAAAAAAAGCAGTCCTTTTGCAGACATACGACTGTGTAAGAATCAGGGTTTGTGAATGTGAACTCTGTTTGTCCGTCTGTTTGTTACCTTTTACCGCCTCTACGCAACCGATCGTTTTGAAATCTCTTTTTCTATGTATGTCTGATTCCATATCGTAGGGAAACTCCAAACATAGCTCTCTCCATTGCCCGTAGGATGAGTTTCAACTATACAATGAGACAATCGACTTTTGTCTTGAGTCACTGGAATGAGTGATGAGAAGATAATAATATCTTGTATAGGTTTCCGAACGGTACACTGCCGAGTCGGATTCGACGATTGACCTGCTTAATTGTACAGTTTGTCCTAAGTAAACATAATCGTCTACCGCATCGAGTGTAGAGCCTCCGATCTTCATGAGGGTGGGTGTAACATGAGAGCTTAAAATGACCTTCGTTCAGTCCATTTCCATTTAAAGATAGAGTCCTTCCGAAACTCTGCTGAGGATATCAAGCTTTATAGTCAGTTCCTCCGTAGTGTTAGCCATGGCTACTATGGCTACTAAGCCATGAGCAAACCAAAGGGGCGTGATGTTCTCGCCATTGATGCTGATGCCAACCCCTTTTTACAGAACCTTAAAGATATCCTCCAGTGCAACGGTGAACAGTTTCGGAGATATAACGTCTTCTCGTTCCACACCTCGCTACAGAAAGATAGGTTTTGAGGTCTGGTCCTGAAGCTGGACTCAGTAGCGTTTTCGTACAGATACTTCAGCATCTCGGTGTACCGATAGTCAATCTGGCAGCATTTGAGTGACTGGAGTACAGTTCAAGTCTTGATCAAATCGTAGGGTTTCTTTTAGTCCACAAAAGCTAAGCAGAGAGGCAGGTTATACTCTCCGGTCTTCTGTATACTCTGCCCCAGCGTATGTATGTGTGGTACATAGTGTTCCTTTAAGGTTTTTTTTACAAATATCTAGTACATGTTTCACTCCGTTGCTTGTTTAAGACGCTCAGTATTGAAGCACCGAAGGTCGCATTTCAGTGACCTTAGATCCTTCTATTGTGCTGCCGGTAATTGCGGGGAAAGGAATCGGAATGATTCTGAAGTGCGAACTGAAAGCTCTCGGGGTTTTAGACTTGGATCGGTTCTGGATGATTTTGAAGACAGTTTCATTTTTAGGTGCACCTTCATGGCTTTGCCTGGTGCAGTTTATGAAGAAGGAGTTAAGAAGAGGCCTTCCTTTTCCATAAAACTGGCCAGTATGTTTCCCTGGTGGTTCCAACATCCAAATCAGAATACCATCAGCTCATCATCGTCTCCTTTGCCCTGTTTCACGTTAAACTCCCTCATGGCAACGGTCAAGTGAGTTGAGACCTATGAGTGGCTTTAGAAATATTCTCATATATGGTGTCCACGTCATCGTCGGGGTGTGACGATATCGGGGCAAAAACCTATACGATGTTCAACGAATATCTTGCATAGATTCTGAATATTAGACGTGCCATCCTGGTCGACACACTCTCGATCTTTACCACGTTGCTCACCAGGGATTTCACAACTTAAGACTGCAGATCGCTCTCCGGGAAATAGAGTAAGTTCCCGGATTTGAGGATTATCCAGTCCTGCTCCTCTCTTTGGACTTATGAAAACCTCTCTAGACTCCACGTAACTTGCTCAATTCTTCTTCGAGTTCGGTGATCTTCTTGACACGTCGCTCCGGACTATACACGTGTTGTAACTTGCCAGGTGCAGTTTTCAGTAATTGTGGTAGCTGGATCTCTTCCGGTGTCTTTGGTTTTGAATTTTCGGGTTTTGTTACTGACTTCCGAAAGTGAAGTTATTTTGCACTTTGCACTATTTTATTAGGGGTCGGTTATTTTTTATTTGTGAAAGGTTTTTTTTTCTCTTTTTAATTGTGACCACAACTAAAAAATACTCAAATTGCTTTAGGTGTGCTTATGATATTTGAATAGTTCCCTCAATTTTCTCAGGATCTCATCATCAGATTTTGACCTGATGGGAATGGGGTAACTGAAAAGTGTTCTCTTACAAACAAAAAAAATGTAAATCGGTTCAGTAGTCTTGAGTAATCGGTGAATGAACAAAAAAAAAAAAAGAAACCGACCAATTGGATGCCTTCTCCTTTTTTGAATTTGTTAAATATGAAATAGTTGCCCATTCCAAAAGTATGCTCCTATGGAGAAGAACAAGGTAGGGACTTCATGTACACTCTTTTACGTAAATCAAAATTTTATTACAAAATATTGGTTACATCATTCATGGGTTGATCGTTCAGGTTAAGCTACGCTTGCCGCGGTTGGTCCGTGAATGGGTGACCATCTTTACATACCAAGACACTTCCGTGCCTCGCAAAGCACGTTAAGCCTTTGGTCCCGGCTGTTTTTCGTAGATCTTAGACAGTCGTTACAGGTCGTCAGAAGCCCGGAAGTCTGACAACCAGTCTTACTAAGAGGTATCGTATTACCCAGTAACTGGATTGTGGAGGTCAGATAGGCAGTCGCTCCATTTTAAATACTGGTTAGACTGGAAGCCGACCCCAACATAGTTGGGAAAAGGCTAGGCAGATGGTGATTGGTTACATCATTCATGTTGAAATTATACATGTGGGAGTAATGAAAAAGCCGTGACGCTTTAAGCGTTCATCGTATTAAAAAATTAAAATAAGCCGTGGCAGCTAAGAGATAACCAGTTCTTACTGGCGGCACTCGTTCACGAACATGACGTATGAATCAGCACCATTCAGCTCAACCATTTTTAAGGGAACTAAACGATCCAACACACACGCCACTTTCAGCGAGACAATTTTGTGACGATGACATACTCTCAGCCGGCAGGTCACATTTAAATCATTGAAAGACGAACCTACCCATTAAATGATACCTTTATCATAGTAGTTACACATGTGCAACTAGACTTGTACTACTAATACTATAATTTCTATCGCTAATCGTCGGATACAATGTAGCTCATGTTGATATACGCTCACAATAATATACTATAATGTCCATCCCCTTAAAATGTTCTCTTGGTCTCAAACAACGATTTTTAACGCCCCTGGATGTATAGGAAATTCCCTAAACCTTATTTGACTACAGTTTTCCTAAAGCATTTACAGAACTAACAATTCGCAAAGGTCGTAGAATAAGTAAACGAAATTTGTTTGGCTACGAAAGTGCTACGACGGTCTACGCCGTAGCAGGATTACATAGAAGCCCTCCGCAATACGGGTCAGTTATTACGTCATTGCTGAAAAATAAGAAAGTTAGATTTGCAGTGTCTAAATTATTATTTACAAATGCTTTTGATATATTAAACATCTAAATAATTTAAATGAAGTTCTATGCTTATCGAGGCCGTATTTTTACTAAGACGTTTACATTGTCACAAAGTTTTGTTGTGTAACAAAATATGTTTCATGCATATTTATATTTAACTATGACATGCAAATAGTCGTTAAACAGTAGCTACTTACAATGTAGCCGGCATGACGTGGGCCTACGTAAGCAGCTACGTGTTTCTGCGACTACGTAGCACCTAGCTACCGACCTTGGTTTTTTATTTATTCATAAGTAGTTTAACGTGAGCACACATAGAAGGCCCACTTTATAAAATGGATCATGTTAATACTCACCACGGTATATGCAACTATCTATTCATTCAATTCGATGGATCGTCATTTTGTGAACACGAACTTTAGTAAGATAGATTCACGCTTTAGTGACAACTGCATATCTCATTGAATACTCGCTTTAAGTTCATTGGTACCTCACGTCGTATTCCTCATTACTGAAAGCTTGTGTTTGCCCCGACATGAAGTCGTCTTGTATTTGACTATATTTCGCCAGCAGTACCTATTCTTGGTATGATGCAAGTCAATTCAAAGTATTTATTCAATAACAACCCACATTGCATTCGAATAAACATAGTCCAGAATGAAACATAATTATAACATACGTAAAATATATAACAATATTACAGTACATAAATTGATTCTTAGTTTTTTTGTTCGTGTGGTACCCGATGTAAAGAATAGCATAACCCCATTTCTTCCCGTGGCTGTCGTAAAAGGCGACTAAGGGACTTACGGGGTGAATTGGCAGCAGTGTTTTCTATGCATTTTACCACCATATTGCGATCACCAACCTGCCTGCCAAGCGGGCGATTATAGCAAAGTCCCCCTATGAGGCCTATGTTCAGCAGTGGACGACTTACAGCTGAAATTATGATTTTTTATAGATACATTTACATATATTTTCTTTAAGACTTAGCTTTAAAATTATATAAATATTGTAAGATAATACCTAAATAAATATACATGACAAATAAATAAAAAAAATATATTTCGATTATGGGGTACATTTTTATGTATAAGATTTACATAATAGATAGGCTTAAAATAATATGTACAATTATATAAAAAGAGAGAAAAGTATCACAGGGCATGAAACAATCTGTCCGCATCGGTGTCTATAGAAAAAGTGCCCAAAAAGCTGGCAGCATTGTCATGTTGTTTGCCGCGAAGTGTCGACCAACCGCTTGTCCTCTCGAAAAACCAAGTAGACACTCGGACCCCATGGCCGGACGTTGCAATCCCAATATATAACCCCAATAATTTGGAAATTTACTCATTTTTATCGATTATTCCGAACCTGACCAGAAATACAGACCCGGTCGCGGGTTAGGTAAGGCACTTAAAAAAAATTGTTCAAACGTAACCTTGTTCCTAATCTGACCCGATGTATCGTTCCTATCATAACCTGAATTACGATATAAATGCTCTTCTATCTACATCATCATCATCTTCATCATACTTATGTATGTTAGTTTGTAAGGTATTTGTCTATGGGTCTTTGTTACCTGAAAATAAATGTTTTATTATTATTATTATTATTAGAATAAAAGTACCTATGTATCAATGATTGAATATAAATATCGACATTAAAACACAAATAAAAAAATATAGTTGTCGACTAATCCAAGTAAACTACCAGTGATCATTGATTGATAAAAAACCTATTTAGATATCGATAACTGCCACGTCTGCGAAGTTTAGCTAGCTAATTAAATTTAACCCCGTATCAAATACAGTACCGGGAGAGGCAAATGTTTGTTAGGACGTTTATAGACTTGTGTGTTATGTTGTGTTACATAATCAGCCTATAATGTTCTCAATGCTGGGAATGCAATGCAATAATTTCTCGTGGTCACAAGCGATGGCTCAGCGTGGGGTCCGATTCCCGGGTCGGGCAAATTGTTATTAGATTTTTCCATTAGGAATTCCTTAGTAGCAGCCCGGCGTTTGGAAGTTGGCAGTGTGATACCCCCGTGTCTCGGAAAGCACGTTAAGCCGTTGGTCCTACGCCTGATTTCTCTGCGTTCGTGTCGGATTACCGTCCCAACGGACCATGAGAGTGGGGGAAGAGTGAGTGCTCTTGTGTCTGCGGGACACACTTGAGCACTATAATATCTCTCGCGCCGATGGCTAGTCTCCGTTGAGATTGGCCGCCGTGGCCGAAATACGGTCTGGAGGACTATATATAATGTTCTCAATGCTGGGACACATGCCTCCTCGCGGTGAAAGGGAGTGGGCCGTAATCTACTATGCCGGCCAGTGTGGGTTGGTAGATGTCACATATTTTCGATTTTTTCGTTCTACGACATGCCTGTTTTCTCAAGATGTTTTCCTTTACCGTTGTGAGAGCAGTGGTGATGAAATAATATGCACAAAGGGCCTGTCTGGGTTCGAACCTACGACGTACTACTCGTAAATCGCGGCCGCTAGCACTGGGCCACCACTGCTCTCTGGTTGTTATATCATCATCACCATTTCAGCCGAAAGACGTCCACTACTGGGCATAGGGATCCATCAAGCACCGCCACTTCGACCGGTTCTGTGCTTCTCGCATCTAGTGCATTCCTGCGGCCTTCACCAGGTCATCGGTTCATCTTGTGGGAGGCCGTCTAACGCTACGTCTACCAGTACGCGGTAACCACTCCAGAACCGCCTCCATCGGCCATCTGTTTTGCGAGCCATGTGCCCTGCCCGGTTGTTATATACTTTTTACTATTTGTACTATAGCTCAGATTTATTCATACTTTTGTGCCGTTATACCGATGTACCATTTAGCCACACACAATGAAACGCATCGTGTGACTTAGTAACTATATAACATAATATAGCTTAGTATAGCCCATTAGGAAGGGTTTAGAATTACCACGAATTGATGGACATTTTGAATGTTAAATCTGTTCTAGTTAGATGTCACAACACTCTCAGTTTCCTCGCAGTCGTTTCCTGTATGACATCAAGACCAAAGGTTTCATATTAAATTTTAATGAAATGTGTATCACGATGCTCGAAGTTCTAACTTCGTGTCTGGCTATTTATTTGACATAATGTCTCCCATTTTGTTCTATTAAATAAAGAAATAATAAACATTTTGAAAGATTAATGGTTAAAATATTGCCCTTTTATTTAATGAACTTATTTGGTGCTGATTTAGAATTTTTTTTGTGTAATTCATTGTTTATGTAACTTTCAACTACTCTACAAACTAAAGTTGAAAATATGAAATAGTTTACTTTGTAAATTTTCCATTCTACGATTGACGTTCAAGCCACTTTACTAACACTCATAAGTGGTTTGCGGTTTCCTCAGGAGGATGTGATTTATATTTTGCTAGTTTATATCAGTCGTTAAGCCGTTGGTCCCGGCTGTCTTTTGTGGATCTTAGACAGTCGTTACGGGTCGTCAGAAGCCCGAAAGTCTGACAACCAGTCTTACTAAGGGGTATAGCGCACACAGTCGCGCCCAGTTACTGGGTAGTAACTGGGTTGTGGAGTAGAGATAGGCAGTCGCACCATGTAAAATACTGGAATTCAGCTGCATTCGGTTAGACTGGAAGCCGACTCTAACGTAGTTGGGAAAAGGCTAGGCAGACGATGATTTCAGTCATTTGGTTATAATGTGTTTAGAAATGCGTTAAGCCTACTTAGTAGGCCAAATGTTTTATGTAGGACTGATCTTTATTATAAAGATGATATTAAATATAAAAGTTACCAGGGTCGTCGGTTATAGTTCAAGTTTATTAAGAAACCCATGAATGTGCAAATAAATTGTTTGTTTTAAATTATTTAAATTACATTTTATTCGAAAAAATCCATCGGTTTCTTTCGAAATTTCAACAATATCTGTCGACCCTGGTTACTTATCTCTTTTGGTCACTGTACCTACATTCTATTTTTCATTCAGCTTGCGACGATAAACCTTTTCAATGATGCACCTCAAAACTTTTACTTAGTTTCTATGATCAAAACTCTTAATCAATCAATCCGATGTACATAAATCTCAAAGATCGATTACCACAGCGTATTGTTTTGATGTAAATATGAAGATTATATACAATATCATAATCACAAACACTGTAAAGAACCAAGATTAGAATACCATGGTTCAAAAACTTAACTATGGTAGTCTTTGGTCCCATATAACTGTCTAATAATTATGTTACCAGTATCAAAACCATTCCTTCTTCTACATTACCTGTGACACAGAATTCGAATCGATCGAATGGTTCCGACGCATTTACATAATGACTTGCGATGGCGTCAGCTCCACGACAATTTTAAAATTCCTGAATAAACGCTACCGTCATTAAAGTAACGTATTCGTGACGTGAACGTCGAGACGTTTCGCAAGCACTCAGGTGCACATACTTTCAGCGTTATCTCGAAGAAACGTGAGGGATGCTGCACGTGCACTTCGGTGCGGGGATACGACGTATGCGCCTGTAGCGCCCGTTGCTATGGTTTCAATGCCAAGTACCTGTACTTCAGGTATGGTTGATTTAGGGGTATTATTCCACTGTCTATACACGATTGAGGATAAGTTATAGTGCATTTTTTTTCATTTTTATTGTAACTTTGAATATGTTTGTCAATAGTGTGTTGGATTTATAAAAAGTTTGTTTTTTAACTAAAGCAAACACGAAGGTTATGATTTAGAGACTTATGAATGTTTGGATGATCATCTGTTCCCTCAAAAGTTCTAAACTACTTATAATAATTTGACAAGTGAGGTATCGTTGGAAGCCTCTTGATTGTCAGCTAGTTATAGGCTATGAGCTGTCACATTAAATTGAATATGCGCCGTCTAGAGTACATCAAGTCAAAAAGTAAAATGATAGGGCTTAATTAGCACATTTCATGTAATTTTTATTTTGTTAACTTACCTCAAAATAATTTAAATAAAAATAAGTTAAAAACTTAAATTCAAGTACTGAAAAATCACGGAATTTAAAGGTAGAAACGAGAAAATATTCTCATTATTTGAAACCCGTGGTCGTACACCATTTTGCTTTGATGTTAGCGTTTGTATTGGTTTGTTAAGGTACCGAGGAACTTACTTTTTTGTTAAGATAATTGTTCAGACTGACTTCACTCTCAGTCGGAACAAAAGAATATATTTTAAATTATATAATTCTATTCTATTCCCTAAACAAAAATTGAAATGATTTTCAATCTTCCTCTAATAATAATCCTACTTGGCTTGAGTTGCAGTACATGGCCTAATGGCTGATGCCATTTAATGGTCCTCTAGTTCTCTCGAACAACATCTACGGAGACAGAGCGATTTACTAGCACGAGACACACATAACATCCCTGATGAAAGACGTTACTAATGTCTGCTGTACTAAACAGTTTAATATGACATTTTATTATCCAGATATAGCTATGAATCTTACCTTGCTACCTAAGGTATAGGCAATGATTGTCATTTGCCACGTGCATGCACTTTTGTTCAGTTTCCGCGTCGTTCTCTCGCCAATTTTTCTATTGGTATATATTTGGCAGTGCTATCAGACCATAGATCTGAGCTTGGCACAGCGACTGCGGCGGCTGGGTCTGCACCATTGCCAGCAACATTGTTCCCACCAGACACTAACGTGTATTGCGCACACGTCTGTCAAGACCACTATTAATCTTCTCAAAGACTATGAAGTTTTTCTAGACAGACGCTTTTCTGGATTATAGCTGAGACACACTTCGGGGCAAAGTTCCAGAGCGAGGTCTCTCGGTATTTCTACGTTTTGCACTGCTTTGGCATAAGAACGGACGGAAAAGTTTTGGCTATTTTCGGCTACATATTTCTGTGCGGAAAATTTATTTTGAAATGTGGCTTTGCTATTTGTTCCTATTATGGAAAATCAGGTTTTGCTGTTTAGTCAGTCGCATCTTTTATAGGTACTGTTAATCATCCGTTGCCGGATGTGAGGTAGTCTGGATATACATCCCATAATAATAACAAGAACCCATTCACTTTTCATAATTTATGTTTGTTTAGAACACTAACTCGTTACGACGGATTACGATTATGATCTGTTATCTAAATTGCAATATATTCTGCTATTTTAGACTGTTTTGTATATAATCAATTTATGATATCATAAACTAAAAATGTTTAACGAATATCTGGTGAGAACTTTTCTGTAGGGTTTGGGCGGAACATTCGCTCATTTGTATGTTTAAAGCTTAAACATCACATGTGTTTATTTGCGCACTGGCGGCTCTAGATTTGGATTTTATGGTTCTATGATAATGGCATCTACAAACGACAATAAGTGCGTTAGATACAGCTGTAAATAATGTTTAGCTTTTATCGGTATACAAGGGTCGGCAGGTAATTCCTGGCGGCGCGCCAAGCTAGCCCACGCACTCGTTCGCCTACGGAACGCCTTAGAATAACCTAAACTGAACCTTAACGTTTTAAATTTTAAGTAATATTTCTAATGTTTGCGTAGCAAATCTTGAAATTGATGTCCAAATCTCTACTGCCATCTGCCTTGAGCCATGTATTTTTATTTTATCGCGTTTATCGCTGGGCCATCGTGAGTTGTGTTCGTCAATAAATCACAAGTCGCTGAAGTGTTGATGTTATGTGCAGGGAATGTTATGAAAGATGGGTATTAATACCTTAACATGTTCAACAAAACGAAGACGAGTGATGAATTAAGACGAAATGGTAATCCATCATTGAACATGAAAAGTAAAGTAGCGTTTAGCGTAATCCATTTGTACTGATGATAGAGATCGTTTAATCTTTTACATATACAAAGGAATTGTATATTACATTGCATTTATTATGGATATGTTCCTAATTTATTACGAAGATAAATTGCTTCAATTTATTTCTTGGCTTTGCAATAAATATGTACGTAGTGAATATGATAGTTATCATTTAATATACAGATATAAATTGCGTCTCGGTAAGATAATGTTGCTACAGACTTAAAAAGGGCGCAATGAGCTTGCCATGTTGTGTGGCTCTCCGTTATTTTTCTTTGCAATTTCCTGGTTTGATTAGATACCTCTGTTCTTCATGCTGTTCATATAGTTCTGTTAGACTGTACCTACTCTGTTACAACGTCTTGCTGTGAAGCCTGTACTGATCAAATGTTGGAGGTTAATCAAAATTCTTCAAATAATTGTAGTAGAACGCAGAAGTGAATGCAAGTTCCTCAAATTAACTGTTCTGAGAAAAACAGGCTATTAGACTTTACAAATGAGTGAATGTCCCTAAAGTCCAAATCTAAACGACACAGTGTCGGTACCACTCCGCTCTAGGTACGTAGCGTTCGGTACATGTTTTCGAATCTAAATTAGAATTCTATCCGTAGCGAAGTGGAATCAGCCCTGTGACGTGTATCGAGCTCTTGTACGTATTGATATTCCTATGACTTCTCTAACTGGAACTATTATTTCAGGTTCTATGTTTCTTATAGATAGATGTATTTGCTAATGAAAATACGATAAAGTCACAATAAAAGTCGAATATGTTTTCACAGCAAATAGAATGTATTGGGACGCAGTCCCCCTCTCTGTGAAAAGGAGAAGTCCGTATTTACGAAAAAGACCTTGTGCAAGTTGGTAAAATCTCGACTCATAAGTCGGACCCGTCGATGATATTGAAAGTCGAAACGTAATAATCCCGCCAATACCTAAGAATATAGAGAGTGATTTGGTCCATCGAGTCCTACATTTCGTTACGACACTTTCAAAGGAAAGTGTACGTAAGCCCAGCGTCACGTTACCGGGTCGGCCACGCTCCGGCGAGCGTACGACACACGGTTTCAACTTGACACGTTTCTTTGTGCCACACAATAAGATGAGCTAATCAGAAATAGCTATCGACGGATCGTAACGTAGCTGTTATATTTGGGGATAATTAATGCTGTATTTATTATTAGTTCTGTTGGTCCCTGGTAATAGGACATATTGGGTTACTTTTCTCATCTTATTGGTATTAGGTACATTTTTTTAAACAGCCGAATGAATTAAAGTCGCTCTATTTAGGTAAGATACGCAGCTGTCGCGTACTACGATCACCAACGTGATAATTATGGGCTACGCCGTAGCGCTATGGGTAAAATAGGTGTATGGTTCGTACCGTAGCGGTTACGATAACACGTCTGTTATACTAATATTATAAAGAGATAATTTTGTTAAGAACGGGGAATATGTATGGGTTAATCTCTGGAACTACCTACCAGTCGGATTTCGATTTCTGAAGTCGGAAAAATTCTGTTTGCATTTGACAGCCCAATTTTTCATTACGCAACGACCCTAAACTAAGGAGCCGAGTGAAAAGAATAAAAGGTCAGAAAGAAAGCTCAGAGAAAATCTTGCGATGAAATACATACTTTTAGTTAAAACAAGGAATTTCACGTGGATGAAGTCCAGCTCGGCAGGTTCAGCTGTAAGCTAACTTATGCCGTAGTCACTAGAAGGATATCTGCTTGCAGATGTTACTGATCATACTCATGATTAATCTTTTTCGCTTTAATTACCATAAAAATAACAACATTGCATTACGCCAGTAATCCCCGGGGGCTTATCAGTTGTCCTACCTACGATTAAAGTACACGCACATTTCGCCAGTTATGTCACCTTTTATTCCTATATAATACATGTGTACAACGAACTACAAGTGCAACGAACAGTATTTACTTGTACTTTATACTGATCACATCATTTAGTTAACGATTAAATTGTAAGCAGCAATCCTTAATAGCGAATGTCCCATTAATATAAATAAGTGGTTCGGTACGACTAGGAAACACAATTTTAATTTAGCTGTAAATTAATTTTGATGAGTTATATGACGCTAATTGTTGCCGCTGTGGTTTCAGTTATTTTCGGCGCTTCCTAACTAGGTTTCAGCTTATGCTGCTGGGTATAGAAAACTTATAGTACTATGATAAAATGTTATCATGCATATTGTGTTTCGTTTGTACCTGATGTACAATCAGGTACTGAAGATATTGGTCTTATATCAAAACCAACTGTCATGTTCTATTACAAACTGTGTTAGTAAGTACAGACCTACTTATTAAAATACTAGCTTCTGCCCGCGACTTCGTCCGCGTCAAATTTTTGCTCCCCTGACCCTTCCCGTCGCATCGATTTGCCTGCTAGTTTTCGTCCATTTTTCGTTGCTGCTCGCTCCTTTTGAGTTATAGTGAGTCAACCTTAAAAGATAGACATATGCTCTCGCGGATTTTTTTTTAGAACTTTTTAAAAGGAACAATTCCGTCATACATGATTTTTGCGTTACTTTAACCGTTTACGCAGCGCACGCAACGGAAACTCTCAAAAGGAATAAATTTTCCCCGTTTTTGCAACATTTTTCATTACTGCTCCGCTCCTCTTAGTTGTAGCATGATGTTATATAGCCTATAGCCTCCCACGATAAATAGGCTAACCAACACAAAAAGAATTTTTCAATTCGGACCAGTAGTTCCTGAGATTAGCGCGTTCAATCAAACAAACAAACAAACAAACAAACAAACAAACTCTTCAGCTTTATAATATTAGTATAGATATCCCTTTTGGATTTTATTACCGTCATAGCGTTTGCTGTGATAGTCACAGCAAACGCTATGACGGTAATAAAATAGAGCATTGGTGGCCCGATGGTATCAGCCCCTACTTACGAGTTGTACCGTTACACATAGGATCTTTACTTTTTGTTTTTAATTCCATCACCACTGCTCTCAAAATGGTAAGGAAAACATTATGATGAAACCGGAATGTCATGGAATCAAACATTTGAAGACATGTGATTTCTTCCAACTCGCACTGGGCTCGCGTGGTAGATTACAGTCCACTCGCTCTTGAAGACAGGACGCCTGAGTCCCAGCAGTGGGAACATTATAGGCTGATTATGTTATACGTGTTACAGTCACGAATCATATTATATCAATATACAACCTTGCACTAACATGTATTGGAAAAAACGTTAAAAAAAAGAATTTCGCTGGTTACTATTGAGCCACACCGGCTCCATAGAAACCAGCGAAATTCATTTTTTTTTTTCCAGCAGTGGGATGATTATAGATAGATTATGATCGTCAAATCAATCAAAGAAATCACAAATTGATTTTGTGTATAATTATACCAGCTTCCTTTATTCACAGAAAAATACAGACACATAATACAAAAAAACAACATCGATTTAATTTTTCACGTTCCCAAATCCCAATATTGCAAAACTCATAAGCAATGATCGTAGGTGTTCTGAATGCCAAACATTAACTAGAAGCGAATAAGTAAGATGCAAACACACGTCAGAATTGATGATGGAGCTGCCGATACATCAGATTTATCATTTCTTGTGTATTTTTTATTTAAGTGCAAGTTTATGACGTGCTAACGTTGGTTTGCATTTCATTTCCAGTATGCTGGAAAGCTGTGTTGATGCAGGGGATCTGCTAGGAACATAACAATAAAGTTGTAGAAATAGAATAGGTGTTTATCTTCATTTCATGAAGATTGAGTTTTTGTGCTCATTCAAATTCCAGCTCATTTCATATAACCCTACTATACGCACTTTTGAATGGTCAAGGGGTCGATCAGTCAGATGAAGCTCCCAAAGCGTAGTAGGTATCTGTGGAGAAGAACGGGCAAGATATGCCACGGACACTATGTTCTATGTTGGAAGGGTTAGTTTCCGCAATTAATCCTCCAAGTGGACCATTATGCGTGGGCAATGGCGGCCGTTGGTGGTTATTCCAACCAGCTCACCTACCTCTAGAAGTTGACGGTATCTTCTGGTCTTTTGAGAAAGTCCGTGTAAAATCTAGCTTCACGAACAATATTTTAAATCCAAATATTGTTACAAAAAATTGGTTACATAATTTATGTTGAAATTATACATGACAATGATGTAAAAAGTTGCGCACATTCAAAGCGTCAGTAATACAAACAAAAAAAAAATATATATTCAGAAATTGAAATAGACCATGGTAGCTAAGAAATATTACCATTTATTTCATAATCAACCTGTTCATTGTAAGACATATGCCTCTCCCAAGGCTGCTCCTCAATAGTCGGTTCTTCGCATTCCACATCCAGTACCCCCACTCTCCCACAGTCCCACTTCCCAGTCCCAACAAATGTCATTCACAGTGTTACATCACAATAAGTATCAAATCAAATCAAAATCAAAAAACTTTATTTCTCCTCACAATCACAAACTTATTCTAGGTTTTACATATTATTTATTTGTTTTTTTAGCAATGTGAGGAGCTGGTGTCTGAGTTAGGCATAAAATGCCTGTATTACAAATCACCAGGTCCCCACCCCACGGAAGAACAGAAAGTTTTACTTAAAAAATATGATAATACAATCTTACGTTATAGATAAGGAGATTTAAGATTAAAAACTTAGGTTATTATAATTTTGGGGGTAGAAGTTAAAAATAAACTATAAGTAAACAAAACAAAAAGTTAATTAGAGCGCCTGTATCTGTGTGTCTATGAGAGTGTGTAATGTCAATGTATATAGTGTTGAGTGTCAGGTGTAGTGTGCCGATGTGTACGTGATAGGGTTTGGTGCAAGTTATAAACTTATATAATACTAGTTTAGTTTGAATGAAGTAGACTTTCTGTAAAGTTATAATCCAATTTTTTTAGCCAGTCCGTAACCAAAGATTTACATTTCGTTTTTGGCAATGGATATATTGTTAAGGCTCGATTTACCTTATTGTATAAATTTGAGCCCTGGTAGCAGAAAAACCGATGTGCAAACTTAGTTTTGAAAGACGATGAAGAACAGACTGTATGTTTGCGACGTTTGTTTCTGGTTCTTTCGGGTTCGAAAGTTATCAGGGCGTGTTGTTTCATGACCGTTTTTAGGATGAAGAGCTGCCTCACAGTAAGTACCTCCCATTTCGAGTAGAGATCAGTAGTTGGGTGATAAAAAGGTAGAAACAGAGTAACTTTTAGGAGTGCCCTTTGTGCTCTCTCAACTTTTAAGAGATGAGTTCGTTGAGTTGAATCTATAACCTTCCTACACAGGTCTCCTCTCTGAGAGAGCCATAATCTATCCACGGCTGTGATTCTCGCGGCCTCACTGCGGTTTGTGGATGTAACAATAGGCCTAGGACATGCCTGTTTATTTGCCCACGATATCTTCCCCTTAATTCATAGGACACCATAGCTTTTGCACTTTTCTTATCTGTAAAAAAGCAAAGTTCTAAGCTTAGTTTATAGTTTTGCCCAATTTAGCCATTACTTTTATGCCCTCAAATATCAGCTTAAATCTATCGAATATAAATCATTATCGTTTACTGTCTATTTTGAATAACATGCTATATTTTTGTTTTCAATCCGATTTCATCTGGTTTCAGTCCGACAAAGCGTAAAAGAAGAAAAGAAACAAATCGGTTTATTTAAAAGCTTGAAGATAACACTTAAGTTTAGTCATTGATCTATAATTAAAGTCGCCGGAAGTCGGCAATTAAATACGGCGTTAACTTTAGACTATAGCGTCATTTGCGAGCTTTTCATGAGTATCGGTGAAACTCGAAAGAAGATGAATACTTACAATTCTTTGGTAGGTAATTCGGTATGAGGAAAAAAAAGTCTAGCTGCGTTTGAAGGATTTCCTTTAAAAGTTTTTTTTTTTTGAGTTATCGGAACTTAAAATAATATGACTGATATTTAAGCATAACAAATTTTCTAACCATTATCAACCGGGCATTTTTCTTTAAATTAGACCAGTGAACTCTTTATTGTTATTTGTGAGAATTCAGGTATTTAGCATTGAATTGTCTGTGTGTCTTGTAGTTTATGTATACACGAGTGGTGAGGGAATCGATACCAAAGGATGTTTTTAGACATCAAATCTGGGCAATCCCCTGAACTATTTCGACCGTGGCTATAGATAAATCTTGGATTTACTATTGCAATGTGCAAACAAACGCTCAAAGTCACGTATAAATGTTTCAAGACGGGGATTACAAGATCAAGACCTGCAAATGTATTTATTTCGAATACTTTGTCATTTATTCGCTGTTGTAGAAAGGTATTAGACAGCTGTGGATAAAGCACAATTTCAAGGACAAATAGGATATTTTGTTGAAAATGTTTGTTCTGTTTCAAAGTCTTTGGGTCTGCATTTGTCATACTATTTGACTGTTATTTACTCAGAGTATACAGTATTTAAATATACCTCTCAAAATCGTTTTCACAGTTTGCCTGTGGGACTGGATCATACAAATCTCTAGTAAGTAAAGACACTATATAGTATAGATGATATGATGTGTTGGTTTATGTCTATCTGTATGAAATTGGACCATAATTCATTTAAATACAAATACATAATATAATAAAAAAATTAGCTTTCTGCAATCTTTCATATAAACTTTAACTTTAACTTTAACGTGCCAAATTTCATACTCCTCCGTCCGCGTAATTTTCGCAAAAAGGTATGATTTTTGCTCCACGTATCAATATAGATTTAACTACAATAATTGGTTATTAACGAAGCCATTTTACACAGTACAGTTTAAATCATTATCAAATTAAGTAAATTAAATACGTTGTGTTTTTAATGTGGATAAAAATTGCCCCTAGCAGTATATTATAGTTTAAATGAATATCTTAGAAAATACATATAACAAATTTAAAATTATTCTCCGCCGCATACGCTGTATAACCGGGGCGGGTAAGAGAAATGCTACATTAGTCCCGAATTTTTTAGGTAGCTTGAAATAGAAGTTGAGCTGTCACTGGAGGAACTATAAATAGTAGAGCTGTTACGTGACGAGCGATAATGAAAAAACACCACCGACGACTAAAATAGTGACGTGATTGGACCATGTTATGACTTTCCTGTCTTACAGTTTGGCTAATTGTGAATCAATCGAAAATATATCCGTCAGATGTTTGTTTATGTAGTTCTGTTTGATTAATGACTTCGGAACCTCGGAATACCGCACAGTCATAGCAGTTTGATTTGATTTTAGAATCAGTTGATGATTTGTTTTCCAATGACGATTGCCGCTCGTTTTTTTTCCTATGACCTTCCTGATTTAGCTCATAGAGAGAACACAAGCAGACTTCGGCAACAACAGCTGCATAAACGTCGCACATGAATGTTTCTGCGTGCTACATACACAGAAGCAGTTACCGTTAAGCATTTAAAAAACCATAAATGAGATTGACACAAAATTTTGTTTCGCCTTGTCAAGATTAAGAGGGTAAATGAAACGATCGTAAATTCGCTTGAGACTGTGAAGTACTCCCACTCGCAGCGCATATGAGTGTTGTTATAATAGAATACTTTAGAGACGCGTAAAACAATAATTAATTTAAAAAGAAGTGTGCTGGCACATGTCCATTGAAAAATTCCGCGCCGGAGCAGGTTTGGGCTCGCGCAGCCGCGTAGCCGTCGGCAACGGCATGATGTGTCCGAATGTTTGTCAAACTCAAGTAATAAATGATTATTTCACATGTCTCTGTGTTAATTTACTAAAATCAGTTACTAAAACATTAAGCTGTAAATCTTAATTTAACATTTTGATTTATTTCGCAACTTTATTACTCGTTTGAATTTTATCTTTTGGGGATTGGGCTTTTTTTAGCTGGCTAATTATTTTGCTTAATTATTTCTGGCTGAGTGTTTTCACAAAATAAATTAGTAATTTCTATTACGTGTAATTACTGAACCACGTGTATGCAGCCAATAAATTCAGTTTGTTAGTCATGTGCCCGAATGTAATCTGTTTGCTCTCCCTGCGATTTTATAATGCCACAATAAATTTTAACGTTCACAAACATTAAAGTCTACGTAGTTGTAATAAATGATTTCGTCCGTTTCTATATATTTTTCTAATACTTTTCCAGTGCAACCGCTATGCAAGCAATATAAAATGAAAATTGTTTGTAGTATACATTTCACGGATAATTAATCACAATTAACAGCTCGTAAACGTTTCTGTTGACCACAGTTCTCGCACATGACTGTAACGATACAAACATAGTCATATTCACCCAATTTGCCGCAATAGTAGGTAATTGCAGTTTGTTGTTATTTCAGCACATTTCCGTGCTTCGTGCATTACTAACAAAAGGCTCATTTATACGGAGCAATTTAAATGCTCGTAGAGTGCAATATTTGAAAGTCAATATCAAGATCGAGCTCGAGACGTTTGGGGTCTCTAAGTCTAAGCTCGTGAGGTCCAATAGCCAACTTAGTTTTCCGACAAATTACCAAGCGGTTGGTCGACTCTACACGTCACCTTAGGGCTGTTCTATTTTTTTGGTAAAACAATTAGCTTTGCTATACAACGTGGCAATACTGTCAGCCTTTTGGGCACTTTCCCTGGTGACAACGATGCGAACAATGATGTATGTTAACTTTTTTGGTTGATGTTAGATCCCTCTGTTTAGACCATTTGTTTTTCTACTTTGTGCAACGAAACTAATTGCAGAGGCAAGAAAATTGTTACAAGCAAACCACGTTTCACAAGTTTTGTCCTAGGTTATAATGGCGTGTTCTATTTTTTTCCTGGACGTTTATCAACCCGAAATCAAAACTAATATTATAGTATAAAACTAAAGATTTGATTTTGTGTAAGTTTATTTGATAAGTTTTCACGCTAAAACGACTGTACGGATTTGGATAAAATTTGACACATGGATAGACCATGAACTGGGTTTAGGACATGGCATACTTTTATCTTGACATTCTCGCAGGATCGAGATTTTGCGGGTGAAACCGCGGGGCGCAACTATTTTTTATAAAAATGTTAAAAGAACTCAAAATAAAATCAGGGTCACAGACCACAGTGCATGAGAAGTTTTGTATCACGTGCGTCAACGTTCCATTAAAACAGGAAGAAAAAATATTTGCAGTTTTCTAACATTTCGACAACATGATTTATTTCGGTTGTGATTAATTTTAAATAAGAATACTACGTGGAATCGCTATGTTTTTGTAGTAAGATGAAGCAGGAATGTTAGATAATATTTTAGTGTACCTAGAATATTATTTTCCTAGATTTAAACTTATTGACCACGGTTAATATTGTAGGAATGTCACTCAGTTTTCTTTACGATGTGATTATAAGTAACTGATCATGATCTCAGCATCATCTGACTTGGTTTTTCCCAACTACGTTCGGCTTCCAGTTTAACCGGATGCATCCGAAAACCAGTATTTAAAATGGCGCGACTGTGTGCGCTACACCCCTTGGTAACACTGGCTATCAGATTTTAGGGCTTCTGACAACACGTAACGACTGAAAAAGATCCACGAATGACAGCCGGGACCAACAGCCGGGACCAACAGCTTAACCGAATGATTATAACTAAGGTTCAGTAACTTGACAGTTCAACGAAAAATAATGATACCATATTAAAACAAATAGTGTTAAGGTAGTTAACGGTTTCGCGTAAAGAATGAATGATAAATGGTTTAAATTAAATAAAACTTTAAAAAATCCTTTTTAGGGTGTGGAAGATAAAAATAATTGATAATGATTAATAACAGTTATTTCCTTTTTTATTTTCTTCTGATAGAAACAAAACTAAATATAAAAATCATGTAATTTTACTTTTTTTTTACTATAGTCAATTAGTCATTTTATTTCCTCGGCAGCCATAGACTATATTTATATCGATATAGTATACATCGTGTTTTAAGACAAATAAATGATTAAATTTAAAATACTAGTTTGCATGTAAGTACATTATTTCAAGTTCATTCAATTTCATTCATTCTTGCACCACCTCACTATCTTTTTTTGTCAAAACCTGGTATCCCTCCAACTGTCATGTTACTGAATAGGATTAAAAGTCCAACCTTAGGATTTAAAATTGTAGTACAATTTTTTTTCAAAGTAATGAACTGGTAGAGCAGGTAGTCACCCCTTTTAAATCATAAGCCACCTAACCTTGGTAATGCCGTTCGTTGCCTTCGAGCAACATCCATTTATAATTTAAAAGTTTAAAGCGACCGTAAGTTCAACAGCACGAATGCTCTACAAACCGGAACAAAACATAGATTAGGGACACAAACAATACTTTCTAAAAAGAACTGTTTATCATCGTAGTAGGTATATGCTTTATGTGTATCTTTTTCAAACCGTCCAAAATTTGTTAGCGCTAAGATAGCCCGCGAAATTACGTTACTTACCTTTTTTTGCAAATTGCAGATCATTGTCAGGTTGTATGTTTATTCAAACATGATTTTCGACTGTAAAACGTGTGTATTAACCGAATGATAATCATTAAAAACATCAATACAACCATCTAAGTTCATTTAATCCAATTGTGAAAATCTATTTCATGAAATATTTACTCAGAAAAGATTATAGTCATCATTGTTTCAGTCGCGAATCATATTTTAGTCAATAAAAACCTGACACTGATCTGAAAATTGCAAAACACGTAGGAAAATTTGAATTTCGCCGATAAGGCCGCCCAATTTTGACTCCGTTTTTTTTTTGGGAAAAACATCTGCCGGCTGCTTAATCGGGATTGCCTGTGACTACCAGAATAAATTAAGGCGTGGCTGAACCAGGGCTAAAAGACTTAAAACTAAACCGACTACACGCTAAGGGCACCACTCTGTGGGGTACGGCCCTCAGCTTAGAGCATCGCTGGAAGACGGCAGCAAGGAAACGGGCTGTAACGGAATGAATGACATCCTATATAAAATTTCTACATTTATATCTGTAATTCGTTTATAGAGTATTCTATATGAATATATTCTTGCAAAAATAACTCTACTGTAGTGGTAAAGTCTATTACAATCACAATGATTGCAATGTTTCTAAGATTATAACCACGGTGCATTGTATTGACGTACGTCGGCATTCAACGCAGCTGTAGGAAAGCCTTGAGTCTATAAGATGAATTGCTCTAAGAACCTTACTGAGTGACCAATAAAAATTGTATACGTTCGCCTGCGTCATGCGCGCTGCGTCAATTTACTCACATACCTTCACACACGTCATTATAGCAAAACATTATGTAGATACGTGGTTATTTATTGAACACGGAAATAAACAGTACATAACAGTAGTATGCTAAGTTAGAAATACGCGTGGAGACCATTGTTAGTAGGTAAAGTAGGTCATTAAATCTTTTAGACAGTAAGTGACGTTTTTTTTCATAAAAAATAACATCACGCCTGGAATCCTAGAATGGTTAGACAGAGGTGTACTAGTACCACCCACTTTTCGCTAGTGATGTTTAAGTCCGATGTAATGGGGGCGAGCCTATTGCCAATAACCGGGTAGAAATCCAGACTCTGGGCTGCTGCTAATGAGAAATCCCTGACGCCAAAACCCAACAACACTTTGTTCGACTTGGGAATCGAACCCAGGACCTCGTGCTCAGCCGTAGCGCTTGCGACCACTGAACCAACTGAACCTTGCTCCCCCATTTTTCCTTTTATTTGATCTATGCAGTTATATAAACACTGAACCGATGAAAATAGGTTAATGTGACAGAATTTATTTGTTAAACCAACCAACCAATCGGTGTAACGAGCAATCTGTCATTACTAGCAGATTATGCTTTTTGCTCAATAACGAATGTTATATTATATACAGAACACATTATCACTATATGTATTGTGGTTATATTTTATAAGATAGCTTTTGCCCGCGGCTTCGCTCGCGTTAAATTCGGGGTAACACGGTTCCCCTTTCCTGATTTAGAACACAGAAGAGAATCTCGGAACAGAATGTTATTTGTAATATGCTACTGTAGACGATATTATATGTCTTTCCATTTGGGGATAGAATGTAAAGATTCTGGGCATTGGACACACGCGAACATGCTACATACAATTGTCCATGGGAAAAGCACGGCTGTTCTAAGTTCACCCCAGCCACCTAAAGAAGAAAAAGAAAAGAAGTGGCCTTTGTCACTCTCCATCCCTTCAACTATCTCCACTTAAAAAATCACGTCGATTCGTCACTCCGTTTTGCCGTGAAAGACGGACAAACAGACACACACACTTTCCCATTTATAATATTAGTATGGATTGCTAGGTTATTAAATATGATGCTGGTTAAGAGCTTTTATGTTTCAGAAGTGCGTTTTAATCGCGATATAAAAGTTTCCCCAAACCTCAAACTTTAGAAGAACTTTCAGGGAAATGATCTTGGTAAAATAGCTGTCTTTATAATCACCAAAGTTTTCATATAGGCGGGAGAGTTAATAGAATTTCAGTCACCTTTTGATAGGAGGGTAGAATGTATTGATCGGTGGTTAATGGAATATTGTGCTTGGTAGAGCGAAACCAAAAAAAACGCATATTATTCATTCGTAGGCCGCTACACATTGAGGACATGAGTTATTTACGGCTCGCTTTTACTGAGGGAGCTTGGGGCTGCCACATTACACTATAAATAAAACGATATAAAAGAAAGTAAATGCGTTTAAAAGCCATGACATTCTTTCATGCAAGTTATAAAGTTAAAACGGTCACGAGGCTTTTAAGAATAATATTGCTGATATTAACTTGTTAACATCATTTTGAACTCACGTTCGTTCGTTTGGGACAAGACGTCATCACCTGATAAGTAAAGAGGAAAACATAACCTGAATGACAAATAAGGAAGCAAAACAATTTATGTTTAACAATTTATTTCTGTTATTTTTCCATTGTGCTGATGAGCATGCCCAGCCCATACCTCAGCAATACTTACTCAGCAATAATATTTTTTTAGAGCTATTCACTGGGCTTTTTTGCTATTCAATTACAAATTCAAAAAGATTATTTCGAGCGGAGGCTCTATAGGATTAGTATTATAGTTCTTAAAAAACTAAGTGTTAGTTAACAACACGATCCAGTGTCGTATGTAAATGACAGCAGTAAACTACACATGGACAGCCCACTATGTCAGCAATTATTTTCAGAACCCTATTAGGGCTGGCCATGACTCGAGCCAATTGTGTAAAAACAATCTACAGGCATTGTCGCAAACATGCCTGACGTCCTGTAACGCCATAGCAATCCCATCAGTTTTCTGAACGCATTATTCAATTGAACACCAGAGCTCTATGCGACACTAACGAAGTATGATGTGAAGTTTTTTTTTTTTGTTATGCATGCGATGGTCAACTTGTAACGGATTGTAACATAGGAAAATCCGTTGTACAATATTATCTACAGTTGTAAATTAACTATAAACACAGAAGTCCGTAACAAATGGCTGAATTCAAAACATCATGACATCAAATAAATCTATTTCGGGCATTATTAATACGTGTTCATATTCCACAAACGTGCCGTGACGCTTTCCCTCCGTGTGAGTGTCAGCAGCCATCGCCACGTAGTTGGTAGCTGCACACAGATCCCGGGATGTGCACTTGGTATCAGACCAAAATATCTGTATATTATGCAGATATTACATTATGTACGATTACCTTGAGTGTAAAATTAGATAGTTTTACATGTGAGCAAGTACTGCACGCTCGCTTTACATATGTTTAGTGGCTGCACGAGTCCGATCATACTCGCTGAAATAGGGGTAATCATTTTTATTCCGTTATCTATTTGTGTATCTACACGAGGTAGTAAAAACTTTATTTTGATCTTACCAATTGCTGTTTTACGCCTTTTCTGAGTAATCATCTGACGCCTGACTTATCTTTTCCAAATGATTTGTAGATAGCCTAAATATTGTTGGTTTGTTTAAGGTTTTGGCTTCATAACTTGATTATAAACTCTGTTCATAATAAATATGATGTTATGCTTGTCACTTCTGAAATATCTTTTAGAGCTGGCATCACATAAAGAGAATCTTGTTAAGTTATTCGATGACAGATCCTCCGCTGATAACAAAATAATTTTTGTCACTTTAATCATCATAAAATTAACTGAGCTAATTTACCTACATGCATATTTGTGAACGGATCATACTTTTTCCAGGTTAGGTCGTTTGGAAGTTATAGTGTCGGTTTTATTGTACCCTTTCATGGTGGCTGACAAGGCGTTAATTAATCTATCGCGCATGCTCCGGCGTCCGGGGTGAGTGAATACGAAGGGTGTGTCTACGGTGAAGTCATCGTAAAGACGTCGCTCACAGTCCTGCGTCGCTGAAGATTAATTTGGTGGCTTCCATGGTGATTAAGTTGCTGAAATGGTGGCGTTGGGAACAATAGATAACGCTGTAACCATTACGTCATGTAGGCATTTTTATATAAAGAAAGAACAAAGTTACAGTAAAACATAATTGACAGAATTGATTGAACAAGAAACGTTTTTGTATTTTCGTGGAGACCCTATTTCAACTTCAGCTGAAACTTAAGGAACTAACCATCGAAGCTTTGAAAGTTCGTAAGTCTAATGTAGAAAGTGTTTCATATGAAACCAAAAATCCAGTTCGTTTGAACGTTGCTCGTCCTTTTATTATCCTGTAGCACACGCTTCCTTTCCATTGTGATAGACAGAATCTACAGCTTACATACATCTTTTGCTTCCTTAACGTTCACCTGTAAATGTTCCTAGAATAGAATAAATAAATATAGAATACCTACTTTGCACGACCTGAAAGTTGTATCCATTAGAGAGCTGCCTCAGTAAGGGAGTGAGTCAGTCCCCACAGAACAACCCCTGTGTAATGTGCTGACCTCATTCTTGACGGAGGACTTCGAGGGTAGAGCCTGCGCTCGTTTGTACGTCATATAAACGGAAAGGTGTCGGTCGATTTCGTAGTGAGTTTTATCAGATGTATTTTACGTAGCAGAGTAATTGTGTTGAAGACTAGTTTATTATATGTTTCGTGAAGAAAGTACCTAGTTTATTTTAATTTCTAAAATTATTTAGTTAGTTTATTGTATACTACATAAAACTAAAAGGATAGAAATAGTTTTATATAGATAAGTCTCATTCCCGTGGGAATATCGGTATAAAAAGTATTCTATGCCCTATTCTGGATCATGATCTACTCATGCGCCGAATGTTATTGAAATACGTTCAGCCATATTAGCATGAAAGCGCCACAAAAAGATGTATTATAAAAAGCAAATCTTTTGTCTTTATAATACGTAGGTTCGAATATAATTTATACTAATACGTGAAGCAAATCTGTATACCTCTTTTTGACGGAAATTACACGGACGGAGGAGTATGAAATTTGCCACAGTTAAAGTTTATATAGAGAAGGAGTATAGAAAGCTATATTTTTAGATGAAAATGCTTTAGAAATACATCACTACATAGTATAAAACAAAGTTGGTTCCCTCTGTCTGTCCCTATGTATGCTTAGATCTTTAAAACTACGCAATGGATTTTGATGCGGTATTATTTAGTAGATAGAGTGATTCAAGAGGAAGGTTTATACGTTTAATACGTAGGCAAAGCCGCTGGCAAAAGCTGGTTAAGTTTTAAATTAATTATGGTCGAATTTCGACCACGGGGGACTACTAGTTAGTTTAAATGGGTGCACGTAGAATAGGCCGTTTAATTCACACAGCTACCTCTGCCACAATAACCATTGGATGGACTGTAAGAAAGGAAAGACTGAACACATTGATAGATATAGAACATAATCATAAATGGAAAACCGGATCCATGAATATCAAGCTTATGTAGGCCTACCTAGTAAACATTATTCCTAGCTAAAGAATAAAAAACACTCTATTTTTCAGATGTTATAATTAGACTTTTTTATATAATGATAGTGACATACTTGTATTTGGCAACATTACCCATATCCATCTATTTTTAAAATTAAAGATATAGCTCGGTATGTATAGTGAACGAATTACCTATTTAAAAAACTTTTTAACAAAAAATTAAACCGCCGAAAAACTGAAAAGCATAAAATAATAAACCTTAAAATTTTGAGTCGGCGCTTTGAGTGTTCCTTGTTCATTGATTTTTCAGCGCCGACTCAAAATTTTAAGGTTTATTATTTTATGCTTTTCAGTTTTTCGGCGGTTTAATTTTTTGTTAAAAAGTTTTTATTTTATTATTTTTTGTGGCTTTAATGTACTAATAATACTTGGCAAGGTATACCCTATCCAACAATAAAAGAATTATCAAAATCGGACTACTCTGTACAAAGTTATGCGTGTTTATACGTTACAATCAGTGAGTGAACAATCAATCATCCCCTGTTTTCCAACCCTTAGGGTTCGATTTTGTTTTCCAAATTTATATGGGACCACCTTGGAAGTATACCCTTTCCAATAGAAGAAGAATTGTCACAATCGGACCACGATGTAAAAAGTTGTGAGTGTCAGTGAGTGAACAATCAATCATCCCCTGTTTCCAACCCTTAGGGTTTGATTTTGTTTTCCGAATTTATATGAGACTACTTTGGGAGTAAACCCTTTCCAATAGATGAAGAATTGTCACAATCGGACCACTATGTAACAAGTTATGCGTGTTTATACGTTACAATCAGTGAGTGAACAATCAATCATCCCCTGTTTTCCAACCCTTAGGGTTCGATTTTGTTTTCCAAATTTATATGGGACCACCTTGGGAGTATACCCTTTCCAATAGAAGAAGAATTATCACAATCGGACCACTATGTAAAAAGTTGTGAGTGTCAGTGAGTGAACAATCAATCATCCCCTGTTTTCCAACCCTTAGGGTTCGATTTTGTTTTCCAAATTTATATGAGACCACCTTGGGAGTATACCCTTTCCAATAGAAAAAGAATTGTCACAATCGGACCACTATGTAACAAGTTATGCGTGTTTATACGTTACAATCAGTGAGTGAACAATCAATCATCCCCTGTTTTCCAACCCTTAGGGTTCGATTTTATTTTCCAAATTTAAATGGGACCACCTTGGGAGTATACCCTTTCCAATAGAAGAAGAATTGTCACAATCGGACCACTATGTAAAAAGTTATGCGTGATCATACATAAAAAAAAAAAAAAAAAAAAAAAAAAAAAAATATACGCGTCGAATTGAGAACCTCCTCCGTTTTTTTTCGTCGGTTGAAAAGCATATTTACCTATATCTATACTTAATATTATAAAGCTGAAGAGTTTGTTTATTTGGTTGAACGCGGTAATCTCAGGAACTACTAGTCCGAATTGCAAAATTCTTTTTATGTTGGGTAGCCTATTTATTGAGGAAGCTGTACCACACTACGATCAAAAGGAGCGGAGCAGCAACGAAAAATGAACGAAAACTGGCAGGCAATTCGATGCGACGGGAAGGGTCAGGGGAGCAAAAATTTGACGCGGACGAAGTCGCGGGCAGAAACTAGTCAGCCTATATAATGAACTGGGGCATAGGCCAATATTTTAAAGGGAGTGGACCCGTGGGCCCGCGGTTTTTGGTTCTAGGGCATGCTGGTATTGTCACGATGTTTTCCTTCACCGTTTTGAGAGCAGTGGTGATGAAATTATTTACACAAAGGAAAGCCTTGGTTCGAACCCACGACCTATAACTGCTCAATGCAAATGCATAGCTTGTACAAAAACTAGCACAGTTTTATTGTAGACGATAATGACTAATCCACATGTTACTACCTACAAATAATAAAAACTGTAACGGATGTTGGTACGTTTTTTGCAGAGATATTTTACTTCTGTGTAAATATAGAAAATATACTGTGTAACTAGGCGAATTATATTATAACAGCATTTCGCTTCAATTAAAAATTTTCTTTAGATGAAGTTTTATTTTATAACTTTGGTAAAAGAGTCTAATGCATATGAAATCGTATGCCATGAATCAAGGTTGATTTTCAGCTATTTCATGACGAGAATATTTTCAGCACTAAATCTTTTGTACCAACAATAAGCACATCAAAAACATTCCTGGCGGTGACATCTGAAATGTGAATGTGTGTCATTCAGTACGTTATGTAATCTTTGAATGGTTTGGCGAACAAAAGTTTGACTACCTGGTAATTAAAAGTCTAGCTGAAATCTTTTAGGAATATCACTCATACATATATATCTGTGTCCCCATTTCTTCCCGTGGGTGTCGAAAAGGCGACTAAGGGACTTACTAGAGAATGGGCAGCAGCGTTCTCTATGCATTTTACCACCATACTGCGATCGCCAACCCGCCTGCCAAGCGTGGCGATTATGGCAAAGCCCCCCAAATTGGAGGAGGCCTAAGTCCAGCAGTGGACGTCTTACGGCTGAAATGATGATGATGGTGATATATATCTGGGTTACCTCGTTGTTCTAGTGATCACAAGTACGACTGCTGAACATGGGGTTCTATCAGAATCTAGATCATTTTGAATGATATTGCTAATAATTCATATGTTCGAAAAAATTGTCTGCTCAACAGTGTAAATTAGGCAATGAATGTTGTTGAACTGTTAAAATGAAAGCCCAGTTGATACCAATAAGTTCGCCCTCTTCTACATGGGATTTAAACATATTTTGCAAAATGTGGGTTATCTTTACACCCTGCCAAGCCCTTCTTGTATTGCAGGGGTTATGTTATATTATCTCACTAGCATTCATAACTCGCATTTGTCTGGTGACTTCCTGTCTGGATTAGATATTTTATTGCGTTCATTTCTGAAGGTTTTCTTGGCCAGACTATTGCCCTTGGTCTTGGTTGACATGACCCACAGATTGTAAAAGCGTCACGGGCATATTACTCAAGGGCATAATGGTTTTTGGTGTGGTAATCTGAAAACCAAGGAATCATTAAGACGAAGAACAGTTTCATATTGATGATTCTTCCTTCTTATGAGAAAATGGTATCCAATTTCGTAGTTATTGAATACTAATTAGTTTCTGGACGTTAAATGGCGGCGATTCTATTTATCCCCTTTATGTAATTAGTAATTATAACGGAGCAGCTCGTAAAGCTCACCACAGACGACATATTGCTTTACTCTCGGCGACCCGTGCTGTCCCAGTATTCATACTCATTAATTCTGGGAACACTTACATTGTCCGACACGTAATCGGATCGTGGCGCCATCGGGTCGACTCGGGATCACGGGATTCACAATTTTTTTTTCGTAAATTCTGGTATTCTGGTGTATCCAGGTAGACTGGAAGCCGACCCCAACATAGTAGTGAAAAGGCTAGGCAGGTTGAATTGATCCGATGGTACAAAGTAGAAAGGCAATTGTTTTTAACACGCTTTTATTAGGTCGACCTGTATGTAACTAACTATGTAATGGAATTTAAGGTAACTAATTTAACCATCTTCCAAGGATCGTAGCGTCATGAAAATTGGCAGCTGTATGTAGTTCTGATGACAATACAATAATACTACTGTCAAACTGATCTGACGATGGAGCCGGAAGATATGAACTGGAACTTCATGATGGAACATCGTATCATAGCTGTGTTTGAAATTGTTAGAAAGGTTTTGTAATGAACTTTGACCACGATTAGGTTTCAAGGTCTGATGATGAAGCTGGAAGATAGGCACTGGCATTCCATGATGGAATATCGTATCATAGCTGTGTTTGGACTTGTTAGTCTTGTAATGAACTTTGACCACGATATAGTTTTTGGTTTTTACGTGCATTTATAAAAGCGTGTTTTTCTAGTGATTTTTAAACTATAAGTTAATTTTACATCATGTAATCCAAAAGGTGACAGTCGTCCATTTATATACAGTAGAGCGTCGATAATCCGAACGTCAATCAACCGAACGCCCGCTTATCCCCGAACTACTACGCCCGCCCGACTCGCGCGTGCTATCCTCCTCCAGCGCTACAATAAACGCGAAATTGTCTCCAACTGTTAGTTGTATGTACTCACATGTCATATGTCACTCCCAAGTAGCCGTTAGTTGATAAACTAAATTTTACCGCGTGAAAGAAACTATTTGTCATTAAAGTTATGAAGCGCTAAAGGGAAGAATAGGCTAAGTCACATTTTTTTTAAAATTGATTTTATAATTGTCTATGGTCACAAAAATCCACATACCATACGCGTATCTAAAACAAGGCAAGACATCGCTGGGTCACTTACAAATTGGGCTGAATTTTGGATTTAATAGGGAATAACTAGCTTAGTCCATGACTAAGCCACTTGTGGGCCTGTCAAAGCGAATATGAAACGGATAATTTTTATGGAGGTGACGATCCCAATATCGATAACATACCATATTTCCTTTTAAAATCAATTATTTATGTATGTGAAATATTTTTAAGTTAGCTATAAAATGATATCAAAACTTTAAATGTCAACAATGACAAATTTGGTAAATGTGACTAAGCTATATGCCATAAGCCCATTCATATAGTCTAAATATAAGGTTTTCATTCACCTGTACATAAATATGTATGGCTGAATGAATACAGTTCGATTATTCGAAAAAAACGGTTTTCCGAACATTTCTGTCCCCCAATTAGTTCGGATAATCGACGCTCCACTGTATGTTTTCTTTTATAGTAAAAAATGTAGGAAAGTTGTTAGAAGGTAATATTATTACACTACAACTAGGATTTTCACAAGCCAATCATATTTAAAAAAACTAGATGAAGTCATCTTTTCAGGCCGAAACAAACTCAGAGTTTATTATCTCTTTCAAAGTCCAGACATAATCTTGGTCAGATCATGTGAGGACCATGTTGATTAGTGTCTTAAACGGTCTTTTGAGTATTTTTCCGATTCTACCCACCTCATCATCATCATCATCATCATCATCATTTCAGCCGACAGATATCCACAGCTGACCTCCCCCAATTTGGAAGGGTTTGCCATAAATCGCCACGCTTGGCAGGCCGATTGGTGATCGCAGTATCGTGGTAAAATGCATAGAGAACGCTGCTGCCCATTATTAGTCCTTAGTCGCTTCTTACGACACCCGCGGGAAGTAATGGGGTGATGCTATTCTTTACACACCACTTGGAATAGCCCACCCCTGCCAAAACTTAAATTATAAAGAGAAAAGATTTTTTTGTATGTTCGCTTGTTACGACTTCACGAAAACACGGCTGAACATTATTGTCACATGAGTAGACCATATGTAATCTGATGGATTAGGACATTGTATCCCGATATTCCCACGGGACGGAGAATTATGCGGGTCCATGGGGCGCAGCTATAATGTAGGTAGTTATTGTACCTTACCCGCCCTTTGTACCATACCTTTCAGCCATTGTAACACCTATAGACATTAAGAAATGCTAATAAATATATATGTTTAACAAATAGTGTTAGTTATTCATAGGTAAATACAACGCACGAATATTTATTTGTAAACCTATTCCTATTTTAGTTTTCATCAACATAGGTGATTGGGCCACGTCATACGGCGGTGACCGTTTATTTGTGTTAACACATTTCACAAACAATTGAACACAACAACCTTTATTGGTTGTTTCTTTGATCCTTTATTTATATATTCTTGTTTGTTTTAGGACTTAGGTAATGGAGGTAACTACCTAGATGCCACTATTTGTAGTTTACGTGCGTTGGGTAAGTGCTTTGCACTGGAATAGCTCTGTTTAACTTGCGGGCAGCTTACGATTATTGTGCTGAAGGGAATACTAAGTGGGTCAGTAGTGATGTTTATACATCAAGACCTCTAGTCCCCAACTTTTACACAGAGCATATTTACATACCGGTTTGGTCCGGTCGCAATAAATCGGCACAAGATAGTCTCTCTAAAAGGCAAATCGAGTATTTTGTAAAGTTTTTACTTTATAGAAAAACATTTAAAGGTGATTAATATGATTATATTAATAAAAATAAAAAAATATGATTATAGTTAAGGGATAGCAGTCTACTTATTTTTTAGATCTTATAAGACAAAGAATGTGACCTGGATGTTGGATTAAGATAAAATTGAAATGCAAAACTTTAACACTTCTTGTTTTTGTTATTTCCTTAGGAATATGAGACATCTCTGTAACTGTATAACTGTTATCTGTGTTAGCTCATGCAGCCAAAATTGATGAATCGGTATTATTATCATTTTCGCCGAACGCCGTCCACTACTGGACATAAACCTCCAAGCACCGCCACTTCGACCGGTTCTATGCTTCTCGCATCCAGCGGATTCCTGCGGCCTTTACAAGGTCATCGGTTCACCTTGTTAGAGGCCTTCCAACGCTACGTCGTTCAGTACTCGGCCACTCCAGGCCCCATCTGCCATATGTTCTGCGAGCAATGAGCCCTGCCCACTACCACTTAAGTCTGGCAATTCTTCGGACTATGTCGATTATCTTGGTTCTGCTACGGATCTCTTCATTCCTGATTCGATCGCGTAGGTAAACTCCAAACATAGGCCTCTACATTGCCCTTTGGGTAACTCTCAGCCTTCTTATGACGCGCATTGTGAGTGATCACGTTTTAGTGCCACTGACACTGGTGTTCCTCAAGACTTTTGTCATGAGGGTCGGTGTATTTAGATCCAACTCATTATTAATCTATACATATAATAAAACAGTAAAAAAACTGTGTCTGTACATTGAATATATTTAAAAAATAATAATTGAGGGGGGTTTAAAACAGTAATAGAGCACGAAACCAAAAAAAAAAAATGTGTTTGTTTGTCTGTTTGTTTGTACACGCTAATCTTCGGAACTACTGGACGGATTTGAATGATTTTTTATTTGTTGTATAGGTATTAAGTCTGGGCAACATATAGGCTATAATTTATCTTGGAAACTTGAACACCTGATGCAGAACCGCAATAGACCAGCTAAACTATAAGAGATACAAAAATGGTACCATAGCAAAAATTGTTTCACGTGATGAGCATTTTCTGCTAAGAGAATAAATTTGAAGATCTGGAACACCTGATGTGGAACTCCAACAGCCCAGCTACACTATAACATATATAGGAATGACGTCTTAGCAAGAGTTGTTCAGCCTGATGAGCACTCTCTGTTGTCGTATAAAATTTGAAGATCTGGAACAGCTGATGTGGAACTCCAACAGCACAGCTACACTATTACATATATAGGAATGACGTCTTAGCAAGAGTTGTTCAGCTTGATGAGCACTCTCGGTTGTCGTATAAAATTTGAAGATTGGAACAGCTGATGTGGAACTCTAAGAGCCAAGCTACACTATAACATATATAGGAATGACGTCTTAGCAAGAGTTCTTCAACCTGATAAGCACTCTCTGTTGACGTATAAAGATTGTAGATCTGGAACACCTAATGTGGAAATCAAAGCTATCACTAATTTCACTGTATAATGATAAAATAACATAAGCTGGGAGTACCTCCACGCGGTGAAGGCGGTAACAGTTTAGGACTGATTTTCGATGAAAATTCTATGGATCATTGAAAATTTGACTCTACTGGCTAAAACTCTCATTTATTATTTTATTTTATCGAAGAAATATGCCTTCGGGCTTATGGTATTTGAGTGTTTAATTTCCTTTTCCATTTATCTTCGTCACACGGTAGCCTACCCGGTAACGCAGGGGAGCAGTTATTTAGATTTTAATTGATCAGGTATCTTCAGAATAAAACTATAACCATGCCTAGAAAGAGGTCAAATCTTTTCCAACGTTCCAAAGGAGCTAAAAGATTGAGGATCATAAGATCCCAAGAATCTACCGAAGAGCGTCAGGATAGACTTGATGCTGTTCGAGAACATCAGGCTGCAACTCGCTCCGTAGAAACATCTTCGGATCGCGAAGCTCCCTTGCGTTCTCAACGTATTTATGCATCTACATCCAGGTGTCTAGAGACCAGTGAAGAATATGATGCGCGACTGTCCGCTGATCGTGAACGTCATGCATTGTCTCGCGAGTCGGAGACGTTTACGGATAAAGAATTGCGCTTGAGTTCTCAGCGTATCTACGCATCTGCTGCTAGGTCTCTAGAGACAAGTGCGGAACATGATGCGCGACTGTCCGCTGATCGTGAACGTCACGCATTTTCTCGCGAGTCGGAGACGTTCACTAATAGAGAATTGCGCTTGAGTTCTCAGCGTATCTACGCATCTGCTGCTAGGTCTCTAGAGACAAGTGCGGAACATGATGCGCGACTGTCCGCTGATCGTGAAGGTCACGCATTGTCTCTCGAGTTGGAGACGTTCACTGATAGAGAATTGCGCTTGAGTTCTCAGCGTATCTACGCATCTGCTGCTAGGTCTCTAGAGACAAGTGCGAAACATGATGCGCGACTGTCCGCTGATCGTGAACGTCACGCATTGTCTCTCGAGTCGGAGACGTTCACTGATAGAGAATTGCGCTTGAGTTCTCAGTGAATTCGCACATCTACTAACAGGTCTTTCGAAACGAGTGATGAACGTGATGCGCGACTAACTGCTGATCGAGATTATCATACATTGTCCCGAACACGCACACAACAAAATATTCATAATCAGTTAGAAAGTGAGAGAGAAAGAATTGCTGAAGTACGGCATGAAGAGACAGAAGAAGAGCGCAACGAACGTTTGAATTCTGATCGCCTTCGACATTCTCTGAACAGAATGTCGATATCATCTGAAGAATCGGACGTGTCTTAAGATATTGCCGTAGAGCATGGAGATCCTTGGGTTGATAAGGAACGGAGTGCATTTACGTTCACTCCTATGATTGACTACGCCACATATTCCGCCATCGGAGGTGTGGTTCAAAATTGTACATTTTGTGAAGCTGTTAAATGGCAAAAAGAAACAAACGGTATGTGTTGCTCAGGTGGGAAAGTACATATTGAAATATTACAAAATCCTCCAGAAATATTAAGATCACTGCTAATCGGTGACCATCCACAGTCAAAACATTTCTTGGACAACCTATTGACATACAAAAATGAAAGATCTGGAACGACTCCAATCGTCTCGCTCAACCCGTTGTTTTCCCGTCCCCGGGCCTTAAAATTCTACATCAGACGTTTCAGATCTTCGATTTTGACGATCCCGTTGTCGCTGGCATAAGCAACAGGATCCGCGTACGAAGTCGCGGGCAGAAGCTAGTCTTCCAATAAAGACAAAAATTTCTGACAGATTGACGGGCTTTATCGACCGTTTTTGACAGAACGAATTTGGATGTTTGTCACACAGATAGTTTTTAACGTGTATTAACACATTCGTTTCTTTTTATTCCGGTAGGACGTTCTCGCGGGTTAATTTCTAACCTCCACGCGCGCAAAGCCGCTTGCAAAAGCTAGTGTATAGTAACTTCTGGCTGAAGTAGAAACAGTTGGCTAAAAATTATACAATTACTAGCTGACCTGACAAACGTTGTTTTGCCGGGTGAAAAAGAGTGAAAATTTAGAGTTGTATGTATTTTTCAATGCCAAATCATAGTAGAATAATAACAGAAAAAATTTACAAAAAAAAAAAAATTAAGGGTCGGTCACCCTTATCATTTAGGGGTATGAAAAATAGATGTTGGCCGATTTTCAGACCTACCCAATATGCACACAAATTTTCATAAAAATCGATCCAGCCGTTTCGGAGGAGTTTGGTAACAAACACTGCGACACGAGAATTTTATATATTACATATTATCTTATATCTTTAAACGAGCAGTTCTTGTATATAAGGTGTATCTATTCATACACGAAATATTTTAAGAGGTACACCTGTAGGTGGTAAAGAAGCTATAGAAGCAAAAAGAAAATTTTTATCTAAGCGTTTTTGAATTATCGTAATTATTATAATTTTAAAACTACGTGAGACGTTTTGCATAAAACCTTTACTCAAAATTCTATGAATGGCCCGCCTGACGCTGCGAGGGCGATGGCCGGACGGCACGAGCATGGCCGCGGTGTCTCGGGCCGTAAAAAATAAGAAGGAGCCAGTATTTCTTATGTGCGTCAAATAATTCATAAATATTAAATTTTGGAAAAATTCATTTAGAATTTTTTTTTTTCTTTTCATTCATACACGAAATATTTTAAGAGGTACACCTGTAGGTGGTAAAGAAGCTATAGCAACGAAATAGTTATTTGTTATACAAGAGTGCAAAGTTGCTTTTTAACCGCGTGCTCAATTTTGATGACCGAGCGAGCGAAGGATTCTAAAATTGAATCACGAGTGCAGCGAGTGATTCAAAAATTAGAATCCTGAGCGTTAGCGAGGGAATCAAAAGAGCACGAGGTGAACAATCTTTGCACTCGAGTGCAACACGTAACTTTTCATCCCACCTCAGCGAGGAAATGACTAAATATGCAAAAAAAAGCATTTCAATCACAAGATACTTTTATTTCAGTTTAGGTATTAACATTTATTATGTACTACATTATGATAGGTAAGTATTACAGAATAATCTTTAAATTATTTCAAATGATACTTAGGTATAATTAAGAAAAATTGAAAGTAACGTTGCTACAGTTAACAAAAGTCGAGTGTAATATTTTTGTTAGGTACTGTAATGTTGGTGACGTGAAAAGTAAAATGGCGCGCGCAAAGCAAATTAAAAAAAAAGTATATCAAGAAGGTTCCGAGTCTAAGTTTTACAAATTAGAAAAAGGTTGAATGATAAATTCGGCACCATGGAGATAGAAGTAAATAGATTTAATGATGTTTTGAATTCACAAACTTAGTGCACACGATGTTCTAAATTCAATTTACTTTATCCTCTAGTGGATAAAACCGGCCAAGTGCGAGTCGGACTCGCGCACCGAGGGTTCCGTACAAACCTGTAGGTATTCTCGGTTTAAAAATAAATGTTTTTTTTTAAATTTTATATTTCAGTTGATTGAATGTAAGGTAAATTGCGGTGTACGATTTATGACGTTTTAAAAAAAACTACTCACTCGATCTCGTTCAAACTAATTTTCGGTGGTAGTTTACATGGTAATGTACATTATATATTTTTTTTAGTTTTATCATTCTATTATTTTAGAAGTTACGGGGGGGGGGGGACACACATTTTACCACTTTGGAAGTATCTCTCGCGCAAACTGTTCAGTTTAGAAAAAAATGATAATAGAAACCTCATCACCATTTTTGAAGACCTATTCATAGATACCCCACACGTATGGGTTTGATGAAAAAAACCATTTTTGAGTTTTAGTTCTATGTATGGGGAACCCCAAAATGTATAGTTTTTTTTCTATTTTAGTGTGAAAATCTTAATGCGGTTCACAGAATACATCTACTTACCAAGTTTCAACAGCATAGCTCTTATAGTTTCGGAAAAAAGTGGCTGTGACATACGGACGGACGGACGGACAGACAGACAGACAGACAGACAGACAGACATGACGAATCTATAAGGGTTCCGTTTTTTGCCATTTGGCAACGGAACCCTAAAAACGGCTTTTGCACTCAGGTATCGAAGGGCAAAAATACTCTTTCCGAGATGGGGGGATGAAAAAAATTTTTTCTAAATGTATTTTTTTCAAAATTTAATATTTATAAATTATTTGACGCACACGAGAAATACTGGCTCCTTATTTTTTACGGCCCGAGACACCGCGGCCATGCTCGTGCCGTCCGGTCGTCGCCCTCGCAGCGTCAGGCGGGCCATTCATAGAATTTGGAGTAAAGGTTTTATGCAAAACGTCTCAAGTAGTTTTAAAATTATAATAATTACGAAAATTCAAAAACGCTTAGATAAAAAAAATATTTTTGCTTCTATAGCTTCTTTACCACCTACAGGTGTACCCCTTAAAATATTTCGTGTATGAATAGATACACCTTATATATAATCTGAATCTCGGAAACGGCTCCAACGATTTTCATGAAATTTTGTATACAGGGGTCGATAAATCGATCTAGCTAGGATTCATTTTTAGAAAATGTCGTTTTATTCGTGTTTTCAATGACCAACCTTATCGATAATCAACTTGAACATAAACTTATTATTTTAAAGACAATTTACGAAAAATACCGAGCAAAGCTCGGTCATCCAGATATTGTATATTATTGTAGTTATTAGAAACAGTTTTATTTCCAGGGGTGGTCCAGTGATATCGGCTCCAACTTATGGGCCGTGGGTGCGAAATTTCATCACCACTGCTCTCAAAACGGTGAAGGGAAAAATCATCGTGAGGAAACTGGCATGAACAAAATTCGAAGACAGGTTATACCAACCCGCACGGGACCCGCGTGTTAGATATTACCACTCCGTCTCGAAGCGAATAAGCTTGTGTCCCAGCAGTGGGAACATTATAGGCTAATTATGAGAAACTAATTTCTATACCTATATATGTGTTTGTGTAGCCAATCGTCTCGTATAAACGTCTCCCCGGGCTGGCACCTACCGCCAAGGTGGCAGGTGACCGCCACTCAACTATTAATACTCATGCCCGCTCAATGGGGGATTTATAGGCTTCATTACCGCAGCCGTTGTTACAGCAAATTGCGAGATTGAGCCCTGCCATCAACGGCTGCTTAACCCTTGTTAACCAGTTATGTAGATATCACTCTTGAGCTTTTATTGGAGAAAAACATCAGCAGCAGAGAAAAACGTGAAGCATTATTTTTATATTTAGCTGTGCTTACTTAGAGCTTACTCTTGGTTAAGAGGAATGTAAATTAAATTCTATTTTGATGATCTTATTAATCAGTTTTCTAAATATTCAAACTTCTATTTGGATTAATTTGGCTATCTGTCTATAAGTTCAATTATAACCTTTAAAATAGCAAATTTCGCTAAAGAGCCCTGACTGATCGCTCGTGAAATATCAAGATGCTTATAATTTGTTTTTATTACTTACCGATTGTAATAAACTATAATTTTAATGAGCATTTT
Source organism: Aporophyla lueneburgensis (assembly GCA_932294355.1). NCBI lineage: Eukaryota > Metazoa > Arthropoda > Insecta > Lepidoptera > Noctuidae > Aporophyla > Aporophyla lueneburgensis. The sequence goes on along the minus strand of OW028741.1, from coordinate 23,546,246 downwards.
GACGAGCATCAAAGATGCGCGGTCGTAAACGACATTGTTTATATTTCGACGGAACAGTTTATAATTAATAAATTATAGACATCCAGTCCTTGTAATGTGAATGATATAAAGCATTAAAGGTAGTCTTTTAATTGTAGACAAAATTAGATTTATTGCGGAAAAAAGATTTATAACATTTTATTGTTTTTGTATTGGTTGATCTTTATCGATACCACTCGTTTGTTCTACTAAATTAACGCTTGTGCTGCCCTTTATCAGATCTCAAGGAGGCCTCGCGATGGCTCCATTTGGCCTTTTCTCCAAACAGAATCAATATAAGTCATATTGTTTTTATGCTACAAAATGGAGATTAAAAACTATTGCCAATACTAACTGATGTTCCGATGGGTTTATGGAAAATACATGTGGTTTACAGTGATAATTTTGGATCTCACCAGGGGTTCCGACCCCGAGAGCCCCTTTGGCGATGAGTGCTGCGACCATGAAGCAAGTCTGTTATTACATCAATGTCACACTCCTAACGACATACCTGGGTAGAACAACAAAGGGCTCACCGTCAAGTATTTTTAGCGATGATTATCGACCAGTTGGCGTTAAATAGGTAGCTGTTTTTTGTTACATACCAAAATATTACAATATTTATAGATGTTTTTCGTAAACGTTTCACACGTTATTTATCTGAATTTATTATACATTTTAAGTATGTTGAAATAGTTCAGTTTAATCTAATGGATTTTGTAAAACATAATTTACAAATAAAGTAAGTAGGTGTTTAAAATATAGAGAACTTGTCTTGTCGGCTTAAGCACCTTTTCTGCTCAATATTTACCTGTTACACAACTTTATGAGCACGTCATACGTTAAGGAAAATGATCATGTTATTGTAATGTTTCAAACACGTCATAAACTGGTTGTAAAGAGTACGGAAACGTTTACATGTACGCTTCAATTAAGCAATGGCGTTTCGTAATAGCAATAAAAGCAATCAATGTGCATACTTATCTCCTTTAACGAGCAATTGATTGAGTTACTTGCTTGGTTGCTCGTTAATAAATAGACTTACGGACGTAATTGTGCACTAGTTTCAATACAATAGAATATACAACAGCCAACATTCAATCGCCCAGTAAAAAGTTGAATACTCATGAACGCAAGTTAGATAAAAAGTATAATATACTCCGCGATAACGTCATTAACGACGTCAGAAGAAAAACACAATCTAGTATCTACTAGAGAAATGCTAAAACAATGTGTTAACTGATCAAAGAGATGTTTCCATAATCTAAACATCGAAGCTCACAGAAGAACACATACAAGATGGCAATTAAACTTGAAAATGAATGCACAGGTTTAAATTCCACGTTTTTTTAGAAGGAATTCATTAGTGACGTCCGACCTAGGCGTCCATCTTCGAACGACACGGGATAATGGTATCGTCAGATATTCCTTGTGTACACAAGTTTTGACAAGCAGTTATTACACATTGTTTGGCAACGTGATCAAAGTTAATAGTGGTCCGCCGCAGTCATGCTCTGATCGGCTTTCGAAACGAGAGCTCCTTACCGAGCTGCAAGTACCCGCACAGGAGAATTTTCGTAAAAAAACGACTAGGCCAGTAATAGGCACGTACTTCCCGGTGGACAGTGTTCTGCGGTAAAAATAAAACAATGTAAGCTTTCAGGAATAGATGCGGTCGGAAATAGCGAGTGCGGACGGTGACGTGTCCTTGGCGGCGACTGGGGCGCACTGCCCGAAATATGTCATTAGCAGAGCGTCATGTCGCTGGGGGAACGTTGGAAACGCATCTAGGGCCGTCCGCACATCATCAGTACCGTCACGACTTTATCATGGAAGTATAGAACTTCCGCGGCCGCCATGTAGGTTTTTTTAAATAATGTCTGAAATAGAAAATGCGCTGAAAATAGAAAACATTTTAAAATGCATTGGCTTCTAACGCCAGAAGACTATGCAAAATTTGTAGTCGTTCAGCTTTCAGCATATTCTGGCATACTCACCTACTTGTTTACACAAAAACTAGACTACTTTATCTCAGTCATTCATTGTGACAAGTGACAGAACGGTTCTAGAAGTTTTCAGTTTTCAATTTCCTCAAAGTGGAGTCGAACACTTAATCTAATTTATTGCATCGCTTGGAGGCTTGGGCAACCGCGTAAAATCGTTCTAGTATTGATGCCAGCCATTTAATTTTAAATCTACGTTTGTAAGAGTCACGTCAAACTCACCGCGACCCTGAGAAGTTCACATAGGCGCGGCACCTGCTCGCCATATATATCAAAGGTTGTCGTAACACTATCGTGTGTTTCTCAGACTTCGTGAAATGGTACGCTCATTGTTTGGCAGCGACGCGACGCGGAAAATATGTACGCCAACATGTTGTTAAATTGATGGGATTCAGGTTGATTGCTGGTTTGGGCGCTAAAATTAGCAAATATAGGTACATGTGAAAACGTCCGTTGTTGCATCCAGTGATTTGTGGCATCAATCACGGCCATCAGGTCGTGCACGCTCCGTTTAATGCCTCGGATCTGGAGCTGGCGCGATGCTGTGCACCAACTAAAGTTTTATCGAACATAACTGATTATTACAGCTTAGGCGTTTATTTTGCTGGAGAAACGAGCAAAAACTGTGCTGTGTTTTCACGAGGATTTCCCGAATAGAGTGTATGATTAAATTGAGTGAAACCGATGACTATGTAATGGTCCCCCGGCTGTGGGCCAGCAAATAATCGTAAGATGCGCTCCATTGGAGCTTACAAACTGTTAATAATTTACTGCCTCGTCGTATGTCAAGCAGACTTCCAGGTGTCAGTAGGTACCTGAAAGTCTGCTTTTAACTCTACCCACTACTCAGGTCTTTCCAATGACACAGTTATAAACGAGTAGAAGTTCCGACATTTACGTTACTTAGGAAAATAATATTTCGCGTCACTCAACGTGTGTTACAGCTCACGTTTCTTGACACAGTTGACAATGTACACGTGTAAAGTGAATATTAATACTTAGTTGATAATTTGCAGATGATAATTCGAATATAACTGAACAGACGACCCTGGCCCTCCGCAAGGCGACGTCTCGGCCTAACGCTAGGAATTAGGAAGTGCGTAGAAAATGGCAGGCGGTTGGTGCGTGATCAAAACAAATATATCCCGTCGGGCGGGCGGTGTCACCCGCCGCCCGCGCCGGTCACCGCCGTCGCTATCCGGGACCACTCCACACAAGGAACACCAATAAATAATATAGCCACAGAAAAGGCTTTATTTGAATTAAATAAACGTTTTGAAATGACCTTCGGCAATGTTTTTGAAGTGAAAACTTCTTTAGCGGCGTTGTGCACTTTTTTTGTAATGGGTAAAAAATGTTAAACTCGCGTCAGGACACGTGACCTGATCGAAAATTAGTAAGACTGACGGAGAGTGATAATTCTGAGAGATAAACTTTTTAATGTAATATAAATTGTCATGTTTGTGTACGATAGCGCAATAAATAAATACTGTATTCTACCACATAAATGATAGTACTTTTATGCTGATAATTAAAGCCATTCGTGCAAAATTATTCCCTAACCATTCCAAAATATCAAAAATGCACAACGTTAATATTCAAGTTTTCACTTCTGCCGGCACTCCCGGAGTGCAACCCGTCGTTTTTTTTTTTGACAATCATATAAATGCGATTTCAAGGTTAAGATACGTATACGGTAAGTCTAGGAGAAATCATTCCGTTCTAGACAGAAGTAATGCTTTTTTAGAACCTACATTTAAAACTACACACTAAAATTGTTAATGTATTTATTCTCCTGAAAAGGTTAAGATAACTGTCTCGAAACCTTCCCGGGTTCCGGTTAAGATATTAATAAAAACCTCGAAATTTATTTATATCGGACACGACGATGTGCTCATTGTTCAGTGACATTGTACATCTTACTGAAATAATTTGCTGGCTATTTTATTTACGACTTTAGCTAGTTATATCTTTAAAACATGCTCGCGTCAGATTAAAACGTAAGACTTACTGCGATTGTAGCAGAGAGCTTAAAGTAGGTACAGCGTAAAGGAGTTCCTCAAATTCCTAAAGATGATTTATAGCAGGTGCAGGCGATCGTTAAACCCGATCAGAAATATTCCTAGATTACCTACATTTATTTTACACATCAATAAAACAATACGATATTGCATCCCGAACGTAATAAAAATCAGCGTCAGTCATCTGCTATATCGGAGTAGTGCGGCCCACGCGCAGGCCAAATGAAAATATACTCGACGACGCCGGCTGCCAAAGAAATTAAATAGAGTAGATTTTTCAGTTGGACAGACACGCGATGAACAATGGGTCTCGGTTACAAGGGAAGGACGGTCGCGACCATTTGCGCCCGCGCACGCTTAGGGCTGCCAGACAACGAGCTTATGCCTGATGGGTTAAGTTTTTTTCAATGTTTTTTTTTGTTGGTAGGTACTTAGAATAGAAAAGAATTCTTTAATTATCACCGCGTAATTTTAATAGATCTGGTAAGTCTTATATGAGTTATTATAAAAGCAGCATTTATTTGAATTGTGGGCTAAGAGGGGCTCGTGGGTAAATAATAACAGACGCACGGGTCGGTTTTCAAGGTTAAGCAACGCTGGCCGAGGTCGGTCTGTGGATGGGTGACTGTCCATAACATACCGACCCCAACGTAGTTGGGAAAAAGTCTAGGGACATTGATTATGTGAATTTAGTGCAATTTATAACAGCGTATATCTTCAAATGCTCTTTTCAGGAAATGAAATTCATATCAATCTGCCTAGCCTTTTTAGGGTTCCGTTGCCAAATGGCAAAAAACGGAACCCTTATAGATTCGTCATGTCTGTCTGTCTGTCCGTCCGTATGTCACAGCCACTTTTTTCCGAAACTATAAGAGCCATGCTGTTGAAACTTGGTAAGTAGATGTATTCTGTGAACCGCATTAAGATTTTCACACTAAAATAGAAAAAAAACAATAAATTTTGGGGTTCCCCATACATAGAACTGAAACTCAAAAATGTTTTTTTTCATCAAACCCATACGTGTGGGGTATCTATGAATAGGTCTTCAAAAATGGTAATGAGGTTTCTACTATCATTTTTTACTAAACTGAATAGTTTGCGCGAGAGACACTTTCAAAGTGGTAAAATGTGTATCCCCCCCCCCCCCCCCCCCCGTAACTTCTAAAATAAGAGAATGATAAAACTAAAAAAAATATATTATGTACATTATCATGTAAACTACCAACGAAAATTGGTTTGAACGAGATCGAGTGAGTAGTTTTTTTTTTTTAAAACGTCATAAATCGTAAACCGCAATTTACCTTACATTCAATCAACTGAAATATAAAAATTAAAAAAAAAAATATAATTTTAAACCGAGAATACCTACATATTTGTACGGAACCCTCGGTGCGCGAGTCCGACTCGCACTTGGCCGGTTTTTTTCCAACTAAGTTGGAATCTCCTTCCAGTTACACCGGATATAAACCACCGGATATAACCGGATAGCTACCAGTATTTTCTATGGAACGACTGCCTATCAGATCTCCACAACCTAGTAACTGGGATCCGATAACCCTAGGCAAGACTGGTTGTCAAACTTTCAGGTTTCTGACTACCCGTAACGACGCTCATAGATCGACTAATGATAGATAGAACCATCTGCTTAACGTTCTTTTAAGCTCGGTGGGTTCTCGGTATATTGTGGATGGTCACTAGCGTTGCCAGACGTCCCGTATTTTAGGCGTAATTTAAAATGTCCCGGCGGGATTGACTCTGTCCCGTATTTGAACCACACACACACGCAACGTTCGTAAAACGTACTGTTTTGTCTTCGTTTTTTGGTATTCCTGGCTCAAAATGTTTCTTGGAAAGGGTTTTTTCACAGATGGTACTTAAGAGGACTGAGTTAAGAAATAAATGTACCCCTTATTTTATAAAAAGCCATTTGATTACCGTTTTTAGGTACGATTATAATTGTTTTGATTTTTACAGATATGTTTAAAACAAATAAAAATATGTTAAAACTGACTCGATTCTCGGCAAAATGTCAAAAAAAGATCCTAAATAATTTTGTTTTTTTATTTGTCTCCGGAAAAACTGGAATCCCGTATTTATTTGCCCATTTAAGTCCCTTAAAGGCTGAAAAAAAATCTGGCAACCCTAATGGTTACCCATCCACGGACTGACTACATCCAGCATTGCTTAACCTTGAAAATCAACCGGTGTTTAAAACAAAATTAATTCGTTTTAGACGTAGGTAAGAAAGGTAACGGAAGTAGGTAGCTGTATGGCTGCTCAATAAAGGGAGCCGCCGCAGTATAAATTGGTAGTTATGTGGTTGTGCTCACTTTGCATAATATCAACATTACATGTCAACAACATTATGTTTCCCGACGCGGCGACGTAGCAGTGTAAGTAGTTAAGTACAACGTGGACGTCACGACAAACAGTTTTCACTAGTCTTGTGTAGTTCACGAACGAACTAGTTCGTAGGAGCGCTCCCATAGATGAACTACGCGAACTAGTTCGCTCATTTCCCGATCCATAGTTCGTTAGTTCATCAGTTCGCGACCGAATGAGCGAGGATGGCGTCAACCAAACTGATACACGGGACAAAATACAAAAAGGTTTTTGTAATCACTAAACTAGTTATTTATTGCAACAATAAACCTTGGTATTTTTTACAATCATGATCTTTTTATGAATTATCACTCAATGGTTTTTGCTGTTTTTAGAGTCCAAAAATTGTTGATAAAAGTAGAACATTCCATAATCTTGTCACATGCAGTACGTGCAAAATCTAAACGAGCGAAGGAGCGAACGATCTGCCTCTCTTTGATTCGAGCTGGGAGCGGATGAACTAGAGGAGCGGATGAACTCGAAGAGCGGATGAACTAGAAGAGCGAACTAGTTCGTTAAGGAGCGGTGAACTAAACTGAGCGATCTCAGTCGCGAACTACTATGCCCAAGCCTAGTTTTCACAAACATTATGGCCAAATGTTTCCTCATTCAGTCGTACTTGGTTTTGACTGGAATACAGAAAGGATCTTTGTATTATAAGTGTTTTCTTACTTCGCCGAAGCGAAGTTATTCAAAAATATTTATAGACTCATTTGAGTGTCCCCCTCCACGGAAATCTTTAGTAAAAGGCGAAAGATTTATGCGTTTTGAAGGGAAACCAGAGATGCCTGCAGTGCAGATTAGAGATGAGGCGTATATACTGGTACAGGTATATATACCAGGTATGTGCTTCCCAGTACGCAGCCCGGGTACAGACCGGAATACTGGGTAAATACCTTGAAGGTATGACGTCATACGTATAGGCTAGTACGAAGCGAACCGCTACCACAAGGTATCAGCCAGTTCGTGCAGCATCGGTCCGCCGAAACCACCCGAAGCTACCCGACCGCTTACGACAGGACCCGAAGCGTCATTCGTGCTTTAGGAACGTTCGGACGATCTAATAAACTTAGAAAAAAAAATACATATGTCTACGTTCTTAAGGAATATAATTGCGTAATAATATTATTGAATAAAAAAAAATACGAATTACATTTTTTATCATATCAAAGAGTTCTTTAAAAATATATTGTGTGTAATAAAGTGATTTTTAACTACGCAGCTAGTAGTTAGTTTAAATAAAATTAATGTTATTTTGCATATAATATTTAGCACTCACTAATAACCATCTTCATATCTCATACTTGACAAATCGTACCTACATAATATTGGAGGTATGCCATACTTATCGCATACGTTTACTTATCGAAATCATAACACACCCAAATACTTACAGGTATTTTGAAACCCGGTTTTTGTACCCAGTATTTGGCGATACCCATACCTTGAAGGCCGGGTATGGAGATTGGCAGGTATATCTCATGTCTAGTGCAGATTATCAGCCGACCCAACCTAACTGGGGAGAATCTTAACACCGCGATTCAGAAAACGACCTGTATTGCACAGTGCCATCTGTTGGGTATTATTGTTACTAAATAGGTTTGTATATAATATGCTACCAACTTAAATATTAATTTATTTTCCTGATACCCACTTTTCGAAAGTAATCCAGGACTAATAAAATGAGAACCATGTTTATCCATGGGGCAACAAAGTTATATCCGGAACCAGGTTCTCATCGTTTGCCTAGGGATAACTGGGGACTAATGTGTCATATTCGTGATACTGACAGTCATCGCCAGTATATTCACAGTCGATATTTTAAAATACTTATGGCCATTTGCCCATCAACAGCTCAATGCTGCGCGCCGTTCGTTAATTAATGTAATTTATTTAGTTTTTAACCCCCCCGACGCAAAAAGAGGGGTGTTATAAGTTTGACGTGTCTGTCTATCTGTCTGTCTGTCTGTCTGAGGCATCATAGCTCCCGAACGGATGATACGATTTCAATAATAAAAATATGTATTAAAGGTGACTTATCTGCGAGTGTTCTTAGACATGTTTGATGAAAATCGGTTGAGCCGTTTAAAAGTTGTGGGGGGGAAAGTGGGGAAGAGTAACCGAATGTTAGCAAATATACTCGAGTGGGGTCTCAAATGAAAGCGCACTGAAAGAGAATATTGATGAATTAATCGAAAGTGTTCTTAGCTTCGCTTGATTCTACATTATATTAAGTATATACCTGTAAAAAGTACAAAATAAAAAATTAAATAAAAAATTTAAAAAAACCCCGACACAAAAACCTAATTTCCCTTTAAAAAGTAAAAAATAATAAAGAATAACTCAATCTTAAAGTACCTAAGAATGTATTAATAATTAAAAAAAAAAAACGTCGCGTTGGGGGACCGCTCCGCGAGTGCAGACGTCGTTGACTGCTTAGTTAAAGGTAATAAGACTATTGGTAATTAAATTGTTAGGTTTGAAGCGGTCCCCCAATGCGGCGTATTTTTTTTTTTTGAATTATTAATACATTCTTAGGTACTTTAAGATTGAGTTATTTTTTATTATTTTTTACTTTTTAAAGGGAAATTAGGTTTTTGTGTCGGGGGTTTTTTAAATTTTTAATTTAATTTTTTAAGGGGAAATTCTCACGTTATAAGGTGAGTGGGAGAAATGTATTTCGAAAGGTATACCTAGGTACTGAATTAACAGAAAGCAAGAAAAAATAACAGAGTATTTGAATAGAGCAAAACAGTACGATACTACTCCTACAATCTATACACATAAATAAATTTGAAGTGTCTGTTTGTAATGTCACAATAACAGATTTTTTCTAAATTCATTTAAATGTACCTACATAAAACATACCACACATACAACACGGTCCATAAAACATTTTCCTGTCGGTCTGTGTATCTCCGAAATGGCTGCACCGATACTGACGGGACTATCACTTGCACACTGATGAAGTTATGATATAAAGAGTGTTTTTGTTCTGGTAGGACGTTCCCGAGGGATAATTTCCGACATCCACACGGGCGAAGCCGCGGGCAGTACCTAGTACATTAACTAGATCGATGTAATGCATTCATATTCAATATTAATCCTACATAATTTGGTAGGTACATTGAATAATATGTTATTAATTTAATAACACTGATTAATTACAAGATTAGAGACCTTATTTATTTCTCAGACCAAATAAAAAAGGTAGACGGCGCGTACGCCAACAATAGCGTTCGAAAAGTGAAGCACCATTTAGAGAATTGTGTGCGTAACCTCAGTGTAGCAACACTTGTATTGCGTCTGTGTGCGAAGGAAAAAATGTTGCCACCAAAAACTTTTTTCCCCATTTCTGATTAAATAATTATGATTTTTTATGACATAGAAATACTTTTAAATAAAACACTTTTTTACGATTGGGTACTTTTAATAAAAATAAAAGAGACAAATTTTAAAAACTTTTGAGTTGCGTTAATTTCCGGTAATACTGCCTTTTTTATCCCGACTTCTGGATATAGTATCTAGTTTTGAAATATGGTGGAATCTTACATTTATATATTTTTCAACAACAGTACGTATAAAATTTACTTTGTGATCCATGCCGGCGAAATTGTGTTCCTTTTCCAAATCAAAAATAAATTCTTTTGCCCATATAAAGGTTTTTAAAATTTGAGAAACGACATATAAATGTTGTCTCTCTGACATTATTATTATGTCATCTTTGATGATTTTTTTTATTACGATTTCACAAGCGGAAAAAATTGCAAAAATATGTTTTGACGGAAAATGTAAACCACCTTTGTCCCTGACCGTAATTAACTCATGAAAATAAAGTCTCTGAGTGGATAAAAGTCTCGAGATACAAGATTCACATTTTTACTTTTTTGATAAGTAATGTACTACAGCACCAGCAATATAAACAACAAGCTTTTGCTCGCGACTTCGTCGGCGTGGAGTTCGGTTATATCGTAGCGTAACGTAGCATTGGCGAACGCTAAGAAAGGAAGTAGAATTGCACGGGCGAAGTCGCGGCCAGAAGCTATTGTTTATTCACTTTATATTAGTTCGAAAAACACAACGTTACCGCGTTTTAAAACGATCCAACGCCATCTATTGGTAGCGATTGGAACTTATACGTAGGTTCTTAGGACGCTCATTTCTTTTGGTTTTGCCATTTTATTAATTTGAAAAAAAAAATATTTGGTTTGGTTGTTTATTTTCATTGATTTTTAATTATAATTTTTTTGTTTAGGTGTAATTTTGTGGATTTTTTTTTTTGTATAAATCTTCTTGTCTATTTTGTTTTATGTTTTTGTGCAATTTTTGTGAAATAGTTGTTGTTTTCGTAATCGGCGACCCGATAAACCATAAAAAACGTCAACGTTTTCAGAAACGGCAATATCAATAGCATTGCCAGGTTGGTCAATAAGAACCTAATTCTTTTTAGGAAACTTTTTTTTTTTTTTTTTAAGTGATGCGATATTTATTTCATGGATTACATATTTAAATTAATAAAGGAAAAAAATACAACCTAAACTAACTAAAACTATTTACAAATTAAAAAAAAATTGCGTCGAAAAGTCATCCGCATCGCTGTCGACTGGTAAAGTACCCAAGAGACTGGCGGCATTACCACGTTGTATGGCAATGCTTAGCCTCTGGCCAAGGTAAAAACCAGCTCTTGGGTCACGGGAAGTGTCCACCAGCCGTTTCGAAATTTCCTTAAATAGGCTAAGAGCACTCGGACCCCACGGCCCAAGCGTTTCAACCCCAAACGGCTCAAAAATATAATTACCAACAAGGTTATTATACTTACGCCGCTTGAGGTTTTCCGCAGCCGCAGCAGCGGCTCCAGCACAGCACGCCGTGCCAGGAAGATGGGATGGCGCAAGAGTATCGACGCACGTTGCATCCCACACTAAAGGCCTACCCACCTTCCATGGAAATAAGGACATACCGTCCGGTCTCTTGCCATCGTCGCGTGCCAAGCCATTGGGTTCTAATACAGCTGGAACGCCGACGGTGACAAGAGCTCGTCGGATGATGTCATTTATGTTTGCGTGCCGCGCTAATCGACCCGCACTTTGGCTGCAAGACAGGCCGTGGTGTCCTAGACTGGTGACAACTTCGCCACAGTGACAGCGATGAGGAGAACAACACGGAGCTCCCAAACGTAGGGAAACAGCGAGGCGGAAAGTAGTGTCGTCGAACAAGGTGCCGATATTCGACGACGGTAGTGCATGAAGCCATAAACCCGATTCCCACTTACCCACAGCCAGCAGACGTGCACGCTCCGCAGTAGTAGCAGACGTGTTGAGTAAATTGTCTTGTATTACTCTGCAGAGCGGCTCATCCCACCGTCTCTGGGAAAATGGATTACCGGGTAGCTCAGTGTTCGGGCAAGCGAGTCTCCAGGCATCTATAGCCTCGGGAAACTTTTTACGAAAACAACAACTATTTCACAAAAATTGCACAAAAACATAAAACAAAATACACAAGTAGATTTATACAAAAAAAAATGCACAAAATTACACCTAAACAAAAAAATTATAATTAAAAATCAATGAAAATAAACCACCAAACCAAATATTTTTTTTTTCAAATTAATAATAAATTAATAATTAATTAGAATATTGATCGAATATTAGAAGGTACAAAAGCGTACAAAACATATAACATAATCTAATAGCAACATGGGCTCATATTTTTTTTGGTATTGTATTTTTCATCACACGACGCAGCCCACATTTAGAAACATACAAATCATTATCTGTAAAATGTGTGGAACACACAACACTAAATTTTGATGGCAACCAAGTTTCGTTATTTCGGCTTAACCTAATAATCTCAATCCACTTTTGTTTCCACTTTAGGTCTCTTGGGAAACTAAAATAATAAAAACACTTTGTTTTCAAATGTAACAAATGAAAAGGTTGAGAAATAAATTAATCCAAAACTATATTTTACATAAAACCGTTTTATATTGTACTTGTATTAGATATGAGCGCCGCGCCGGCGCGCCGCCGCCGCCACGTTTTCCGCCGCGCCGCCGCCGCCGCCGCTGATCCTAGGCACCGGCGCACACTGGTCCCAAATTAAAAAAATGTGGACATTGATAGTAGACCGCTGATATTTTTTTTTATTGTTGATATAATGATAACAGATAAGGCAAAAAAATATTATTGTCCTACTTCAAATACTTTTCTCTATAAAAAATATTTCTTTTTTTTTTGTATGGGAGTGATTACATTTTACTCAATTTCTCAAAAACCTTAAGCGATGTCGAGATGGCATTCACATATATTAGAAAACTAATAATTCTGAGTATTTGGCTCGAAGAAACTTATTGCTTATCTCTGCGTACTTTCGAGATAATAGTGACAGAAAATAACAATTTTTTTTAATGTTAATTGTTCGCTTTTTTTTAATCATAGCCTTACTCATATCGCAATAGGTCCGCTGGCCAGCAAAATGGAGCTTCGACGCGAGTTTGCCGGGATAACAAGATGGCCGCCTCTCATGACGTAACGTAATACGGTCACGAATCGCGCGCGTACACCTCACTCAGTGTACAACTAAATGTGGTTGCGATAAGACGTGTCCTTATTTTTTCTGTGCGCTTGAAGAAATGCTTGTTGTTTGTTTGTTTTGTTATTGTTGTATTTTGAATCTTTGGATTTTAAAATCAAATAATTTTTGTTTGTCTTTCTTTCGTCGAATTTGTTTTCGTAATTTTTTTTTGTTAAAATCAAAGTCACTTTGTCTTTGATATCTTTGATTCTAATTTGTTTTCAATTTTCCTTAAAATTATAATATGTCCGCATTTGTCACCAACTTAGACTTATACGTTGTTCTTAAATCAGGAGGTGGTTTTAAAAATGTCGAATTTTTATTTAATGCCCTTATTGAACGTATTGGTGTTGAATTGTCTTCCGAAGATTTGAGTAATATTAAATTATTTTGTCGTAATTTTTCAAGTAATATCTCAAAAAGATGGTCTGCTTCCAGTAGAGCTCAAAAACCTTTCTTAACAAAAATTCAGACTGGTTACAATCCCAAATAGTTTGGCCAAAATGTCAAAATATCGATTTAAGCAGCATTTTTAAAGTTGCCGAGGAAGTAATTCCAAATTTCGAAACGCAAGTGGATACTCATCAATTAAGTTATACAATTTATTATTTTAATTCACCATTATACAATAACTCTATGAAAATTTCATGCTGTAACATTCCAAATTCGATAAGTTGACTAGAGCTACAGTCGTCGAATCACAAAAGTTTGGTATACACACAAGCCTGGTGCGCTGTCCATTCTCTCCTTCATATAGATCAGTGGCAAATTCAGCAGAATTACCACAATAATATATAGCCGGGCAGTCATAAATAACAAATGGGTCTGTTTCCGTGCAGGGAGTGCATGGTATGGTGTCAGGACAAGTTGGTGCAATGTTCCTCCAAAGCAGAGTTTTCTTCATTACTTCCAAGGTGTTATCGAGCTTACTGTATCTCATAATGTCTTTTATGGGTTCACCTGAGGTACCCAAACATGTGAAGCCTCCAATTTCGCATTCATATGGATTGGTGACCCGATTGAATGATTTGTATTCAATAGCTTTAGGGAATAAACAATAGTGAAAAGGTTTCTGTGGCAACATTATTCCAGTTGGATCTTTGCTGCTGGGCATAAGGTCTAGGGGTGCAACAGCACTGACAGCCGCTGCTAAGGAGTCCATCAATTCTACTGCTGCAATGAACTCGGTTTCATTCACACCACTTTCATTTGTGTGACTTGCTAATACTCCACCAGCAACAATAACCCTGACAATCTTAGAAACTTCCTCCTGATATTCAGATGTGCCCGATAGTCCAGACAACCATTCCATAAACAGATGCATTGAGAACATGTGATCTGCTGTTCTTGAGGTATTCAATCCAGACATGAGGACTATGTATTTGTCTGAACTCAACTTTGGTAACGGTTTTTGTATACCGCAGCCAGCCCAGCACACATCCTTGACTGTGAATATTCCATCTTCATCCTCAGAACCTAGCAAAGCACAAACTACACCAGTCACAACGTTATGGACATCAATACATTCACCAACCAATTTAATTCTTTGCAGCTCATCTTCCAACACTATACTGTCTGATTCGTGTACAAAATGAGTTCTAGGAGCTTGCGGTATGATTTCCAATTGATCTGACAATTCCTTCAGTATACTAGGTTTTAATTCTTGAAATTTGAACAATGTTCCAATTATAACGCAAGTTGTACCCTTATCACGAAGTTCACACAGTTTTAAAATCTTATGCCGATTCGACCATTTTTTCATGACTATTGGATGTTACAAGTTATGGTACAAGTAAAAAACCATTTGTTGATATATCTGATAAACAGAAGAAAAGGCGTTCTCTAACACTTCTAGATCACACAGAGGAGGAATTAGTTTATGCTTTATGTGCCAAATTAAAAGAGTCTAAAAAAACAAAATTAGCAGCTATATTAAACGAACTCAGCCAAAACAAGGAAAAATGTGAGATGGTACATGATGTACTATTCGCTAAAAAGACTGACAAACCGTGTTTACCAGATGATAAAACGTTAGCGCTTTACACCTCAACAAATTTGTCAAAATGGCAATATCGAAATTTAAGAACTATTCTTGCTTCAGAGAAAATGTATGGTCTTCCATCCTATCAAAAGCTCCTGGAAGCTAAAAAAACTTGTTATCCTCCAGAGTCAGACATAACTGTAACTGAATCTGATGCTAAGATAAGACTTCAATCGCTTCTAGATTTGACAACTAATAGGATATTAAAAACAATTCAGCACAACTCTGCCGACAAAAAATCGCTAAAACTAATAAGCAAATGGGGTTTTGACGGGTCATCTTCTCAAAGTAATTATAAACAAAAGTCACACTCCGACACTAAAATTGACGATTCTTCAGTTTTCATGATTAGTTTGGTTCCGCTTCGTTTGGAAGAAGAGAGTGGTACTATCTTGTGGCAAAATCCTGCTCCCTCTTCAACAAACTATTGTCGTCCAATTGGCTTTATATTTGCAAAAGAAACAAATGAATTGATAAAGAAGGAAAGTGCATCCTTAGAGGAAGAAATTCGTAATCTTGTTCCCACAATTGTAGATAATTTTGATATTAAACATGATTTGTACATGACTATGATTGATGGGAAAATTTCTACTGTGATTTCCAATACTTCTTCTGCAGCTGTTTGTAATATTTGCAATACCCCACCTAGCAAAATGAATGACTTGGACTTTGTATCCAAAAGACTCATCAGAGAAGATATGTATAAATATGGTCTGTCTTCGCTTCATATGTGGATAAGATGTATGGAATGTATTTTACACATTTTGTACAACTTAGACTTCAAAAAGTGGGCTGCACGAAAAGAAGATAAATTGTTAAAAGAAATTAAAAAGAATTTGACACAAGAAGAATTCCGGGAAAGAACTGGTTTGTTAATTGACATAGTAAAACAGGGATTTGGTACAACCAATGACGGTAACACGGCAAGAAGGTTTTTTGAAAATTATGAAGTATCTGCTGAAATAACGGGTATCCACCCTGATTTAATCAAGAGATTTGCAGTCATTTTACAAACAATTTCATCTGGTCAACTTATTAATACCAACTTGTTTAGGGAATATTGTAAAGAAACAGCAATGCTATATGTAAACTTATATCCATGGTATTACATGCCTTTAAGTGTCCATAAATTGTTGATACACGGTGCTGATATTTGTGAAAATTTCTCCTTTATTCCGATAGGCATGCTTTCCGAAGAAGCTTCCGAAGCGAGGAATAAAGATTTCCGGAATGTTAGAATGGCACATACAAGAAAAATCGGTAGAGTTCAGACTAATTTAGACATTATCCACAGCTTTCTAATTAGCTCAGATCCTTACATCAGCCATATCAAACCAAAGTTTGCTCGTTTACATAAACAGTTTGAAGTAGATAAATGTACTTAGCAGTAAGCAACATTGTAACCAGTAAGTAGTCGATAATAAACGCTTGTCTTGACTTGACGTGTTTCCTTTCGCCTCCATACTTCATGGCGACCCTGCCATACGCGTTCCGGGAACTCAGCTTGCGAGCTATCGGATAGCGGGCGCAAAGTGCGAACAAGGCGAATTCCTGTGTGCCTCGGTGCACAAAGTTATAATGTTTTATAAAGTGAATAATAAAGCCACGAGTGTGATTGACTATAGTTGTGTCGTAAAAAGTACTACAAGTAAGGAAAATGGGGAATCATACTCTAAAACTGAGGACAAGGAAATTGTCATTGCCCAAAACGCATCAGGAGGCAGTAACAGTGCAAGTGATTCAGAACAAGAGTACCATATCAAGTTTAATAACATTTTAATGACCACGTTCCTGGTGCTGATGGCTACTGTGATACTTGTAATAATTTACAAGAAAGTGATAAAAGGACATAAGAAATGGATAGACCAGCAAATAGATTCAGCATTTATAAGAAGGATGCGGCATCGTTTATCTGGAAGGCGTGACCAAGCTCATGGTGAAGAAGAAGTTTGAATGCAGCAAATTCAATTCGAGAGAAGATTCGTTAGCGCATAAAAAGTGTTTAAAAAGTGAATTAAAAAAAAAAAAAAAGGAAGTGCGTTGGTTTATAAGTAATAGTGAAAGTGTTTCTACGCGTAAGATTATTGACAATTTTAGTTTTTAAAGTATGTACTTAGTTTAGTCATTTTTAAGTTCTAAAAATAGATTGTGAATCGCGTTACGGCAGTACCTACGTACAATGCCGACCCAGCATTTTTTTTATCGGCGCATTGAATAACAGTGCCTCGAATTAGATTAAATAATATTGTTATGAATGAAATAAGATAGGATGCTACAAGTATTTCCTTTAAATAATAATGTTTTCTTCCTAAAATATGGTTGACGATTTAATAGAATTATATGAAGATTTACTAGAGATTCGAAAATACCTTATAAAAAAAGGCCAGAGTAGATATAAAGGTTCAGTTTCGTCAGATAAGTTACAAGAGGCCGAAATATTGTTAAATAAAAGTAAGACATTATTTTCTACTTTAAGTAAAACGACAAAGGAATCGGAAATAGAGTTAATTAATACCACGTACAAAAATATTTGTGCATTATTTTCAGAAATATCAAAATTGTGTACTTTGCCTAAAGTAGAAATAAAATCAGAAACCATGGAATTCGATATGAAAACTGCTTGTATGTTAATACCTATGTTAGATGATAAGGAAAATACAACGAAACGAATGATTGATGCGGTAGAAATGTATGCGGATATGCTTAATGATGTGGGTCAACAGTTATTAATTAAGTTTATATTAAAGGGAAGGTTATCTGAAAATGCAAAGTTAAGAGTAGCAGACACTTACTCGACAATTAATGACATGATTAAGGATTTTAGGATAAAGCTGTTAGTAAAGAAATCATTTATAGCGGTTCAAAATCAAATTCAGTCCTTGAACCAAGGTTATAGAACTGTTGAGGAATATGGATCGGAACTTGAAAGATTATTAACAGATTTGAATATTTCTCAGGCTGACGGTGACGCTGCCAAATGTGCAATTTTGAAGCCAATTAATGAAAAAATGGTTTTGAAAAAGTTTACAGATGGTCTTAAAAGTGAAAGGTTGGGCACGGTCATCGCCGCACGCAACTACACATTGCTGAAGGACGCAATCCAGGCAGCCAAGGATGAGTCCCCGCCGTCTTCATCTTCTTTCAAGCCTGCTGAAGTTATGGAGATGACTTCGACGTGGCGAGGTAGGCAAAATTATCGTTTTTCAAAGTTTCGAGGACAAAATAGAGGACGCGGTCGTCCAAATTACCACAATCATAACAGAGGTAATTTACAAAACAATTTTAATAATTATGGCCACCATCCTAATAGACATCAAGGCTACTCCAGACCTTTTAGGTACGCACCCCGCGGTAGAGGTCAGTATAACAAACAAGGTTATTACAATAATAGGCGTGGTGGACAAGGATTTTACAAAGTAGGGGTCACAACACAAAGTGACAATACTCAAGCACGCAATTCAAGTAATCCGGAACAGAAGCCTGATAATACAGGAAATCAGTTTTTTCGTGATTAATAATTTTGTTTATAATACTTCTAGTGGTAAATTTAAATATATCAATTACTATACTAAGGGTAAAAAACTTATACTATTATTAGATACAGGGGCATCTATTTCGATTATTAAGGAAGAAGTACTTCCAAAAGCAACACAGGTGTTTCAAGATTGTTTAGTGGTCAATGGAATCGGAGGTAAAGTTCACTCCTCTGGTTATACAGTGCTCGATCTAGAAGTATCCGAAACTGAAATGTTTCAAAATAAGTTTCATGTTTTTAAAAGATTACCTATCATCGTCGATGGAATATTAGGATTAGACTTCATGAGTTGGTATAAGGCAAATATTAATTTAAATAAAAATTTGCTAACGCTGCAGGTAGGAGAAAATTATTTTAATCTACCAATTTATGACAAACCTGATTACAGTAATTCACTGTTAATCCCACCTCGGAGTGAAACTATTCACTACATTTGTTTAAACACGGAAGTGGAAGGTGATTGTTTTGTTAGCGCTAGAGAGTTAGAAAAGGATGTTTTCCTAGCAGGTACTATAGTTAGGCCAAAAAATAAAAGAGTCCCAATAAAAATATTAAACACTCGAGATGAAGAAGTACGTTTAAAAAAATTCGAATTAAACGTAGAGGCGTTAGAGAACTACAATATTTTTGAATTTAGCAAGCAAGAAAGTAGTTTAAAAAGAGCCAATACATTATTACCTTTATTAGAGTTACAACATTTAAACAAGGAAGAAAAGGATTCAATTGAAAAGATTTGTACTAAATATTCAGATACTTTCTTTTTACCCGGTGATAAGTTAGAAACTACAAACATTTGTGAACAATCCATAACAATGAAGAGTAACATTAATCCTATTTATACAAAACCATATAGATTACCACAAGCCTTAAAACCGGAAGTAAATAAACAAATAGAAAATATGCTTAAAGATGATATAATAGAAGAATCATCTAGTGAATGGTCTAGTCCAATACTACTAGTTCCAAAAAAATCGGAGGGTTCTCAGAAGTGGCGTTTAGTAATAGACTTCAGAAAATTAAATGAAAATATTGTAAACGACAAATTCCCTTTGCCTAACATTACTGATATTTTAGATTCATTATCTGGTTCAATATACTTTAGTCATTTAGACCTTCAACAAGGATATTACCAAGTAAAACTGGCTCCTGAAAGCCGAAAATATACTGCATTTTCGACTAGTACAGGACATTACCAATTAAAACGATTACCCATGGGTCTTAAGACTTCATGTAGCGCTTTTAGTAGAGTCATGTCAATTATTGCGATGTCAGGTTTAGCTTTTGAAAAATGTTTTATTTATTTAGATGACTTAATCGTTTTTGGAAGATCTTTAACTATTCACAACCAAAATCTCATAGCTGTTTTCGAAAGACTGAGAAAGGTAAATTTAAAGTTAAATCCTATAAAGTGTCAATTCTTAAAGAAAGAAATTTTGTATCTAGGTCATTTAGTTTCTGCTGACGGTGTTTCGCCTGACCCTGACAAAACTAAGGTTTTAGAAAATTTTCCTATACCTAAAAATGTAGATGAGGTAAGACGGTTTGTTGCCTTCTGCAACTACTACAGAAAATTTGTGCCGTCCTTTGCAACAATTACTATGCCTTTAAATCGTTTACTAAAGAAAGATGAACCTTTTGTTTGGAGCTCGGAGTGTCAAAGAGCATTTAATTTTCTAAAAACATCATTAACGACGCCTCCTATACTACAATATCCAGATTTTTCAGAAACCAATGAATTCATATTACAGACTGACGCGTCTGATTTGGCAGTAGGAGCAGTATTGTGTAATAAGGACATGAAACCAGTTGCTTATGCCAGCAGACCTTTAAATAAGGCAGAAAAAAATTATCCAGTAATACAGAAAGAACTAACAGCAATAGTATGGGCAGTAAAATACTTCAGGCCATATTTATTTGGCAGAACTTTTACAATTATGACAGACCACAAACCTTTAGTTTATTTGTTTGGCATGAAAGACCCATCTAGTAGGCTAATTAAATTCAGGTTAATATTAGAAGAATATGATTTTAAGATAGTGTATGTGAAAGGTAAGGACAATGTTATCGCAGATGCATTGTCTAGGGTGTCCATAACATTGAATGAATTGAAGGATATGAAAGAGCAAATTCTAGCTGTAACAACTAGGGGACAAAAGAGAAGGTTGGAAGAGAGTAGTAAGAAAGAAAAAACTGTGCCTAGTAAAGCCACCGACAACTGGCCTGATCAACCAAGGGTCGTGGAATTACTAAGACAGCCGTGTGATTCTATTGAGATAAAGTTAGTAGAAGAAAAGACTATAAGTAAGTTCAAAAGAGAAAATATGATAAAGGAACAAGAGGATTGTATGGTTTATATACCAAATAAAATGTTGTTGTGTATTAACCTTGACTTTAGATTGCATTTCTCGCGAGCCGAATTTGCGACTAAGTTAAAGGAGTTTTGTGAACGAATAAAAGTAAAGGAACTATGCATAGTCAAAGATGATAATAATATTGAATTTATAAAAGGTTTATGTAGTGAAATTAAATCTTTAAAAGAATGGACCGGACCCCGAATATGTATTTTGAGAGGAATTGAAAGAATATACGACGAGAAGGAAAAAAAGTTTATTTTGAATAACTATCATTTATTACCCACCAGTGGTCATGCAGGTATGAATAGAATGGCAAATAATATTAAGAGGAAATATTACTGGCCAGGGTTAGAAACGGATATTCGGAAATTTATAAGTAAATGTGAGATGTGTCAGAAAATGAAACAAAGTAAATATACAAGACAACCCTTGACTATAACTACTACAGCAACAGCTGCCTTTGATAAAGTTTTTCTAGATTTAGTAGGACCTTTGGATAGAGATGAGTCAGGAAATTGTTACATTTTAACCCTACAATGCGAGTTGACAAAATACATAGAGGCATATCCATTACCCAATAAGGAAACGGTAACTGTAGCCAAAGCATTCGTGAATAATTTTATTTTAAGATTAGGCATCCCTAAATCTATTGCTACGGATAGGGGGACAGAATTTATTTCTCAAGTCATGGAACAAGTATGTAGGCTATTAGAAATAGAAAAGCTAACATCCACTGCTTACCACCATCAATCAATCGGTTTCTTAGAGATAGCCCATAAACATTGAGGAGCATTTTTAAGAACGTATTGTAATAATGTGTATCATTCTTGGTCAGATTGGTTACCTTTTTGGTGTTTTAGTTTTAATACTAGTGTAAACACGCAAACAAAATATACACCTTATGAACTTGTGTTTGGAAGACAATGTCGTTTGCCAAACAGTTTAGATCATGATGTAGAACCACTTTATACAGTGGCGGGGCAAGACTTAAGTTTGATGTGGGCGAGATACATTTTGCGAGGCCCCCGGATGGATTACGCAAGAGGAAAAAAATCAGTAAAGTAAAGTAGAATTCGCAAACTGATATATGTTTTTAGGAGTCTTAGGTCCGTTCTGAATTCCAAGCAACTGCTATCAGTCTATTATGCATTGTGTCAATCGCTATTGACATACTGCGTTACTTTCTTGGGGTGGTACTTTTAAAACCAACCTTTTACCTCTCGAAACAGCTCAAAGGGCAACGCTAAAGGTGGCACTATCTCTTCCATTCCGCCATCCCACAAAAGATGTTTATAAATTTTTGAATGTCCTCTCAATTCGTCAGCTTTTTATTTTACATGTTGCTTTAAAACAACGACCTGTTATCCCTGTGATTGTCTCCCAGAACATTGATGTGCGGAATAGAAGAAGGAACGAATGCCAATTAAGGCTAAAACTCAATTTGCATGAAATTTCTTTCTTTTTCTTGGGACATTTCTATACAACAGACTTAACAACTTACTCTCAACACATTTCTTAAACCAAACAACTTTTAAAAGAATGTTGACTGAATGGCTACTCTCCTTAGATTATGCCCAAACTGAAGGTCTTTTCACTACCATTTCCTAATTTTAGTGTTCTGAAATGTCACTCACAACCTCATACAATCATCTACATTTCTACATCCACATACACACACCACACACCCACACATACTCATACACTTATATATACCACAATCTCACATATTCTTTGCATGTTTTCTAATTTAAATAAATAAAATCTTGTGTGTAACAATTCTTTTCTAAGGAGTGAATTAATAAAACTGCGAATTTAAACAAAATTTCTCCAGTCCAAATAATTGAATTACATAAATTGTAAAGGGAGCCTGGTGTCCTAATTTACAGGTTTTGAAAAAAAAACCTAGTTTAGGTACCGGCTAGCAAGTATCTGGATACTTGCTTGCCGGTGTTTTTATTAATTATTGCTAGTTGATTACTTAAATCCATAGTTGATGTTCGCAGGCCCTAGGGGCGCGAGGCCCCTAGAACCGCGAGGCCGTAGCGGTCGCCCACGTCGCCCACGCCTTACGCCGCCTCTGACTTTATAATACTGATGATTATTGTTTAGATTTAAAATATAAGTTGCAAGTAGCTTTAAGAGATGCTAGAAATAATTTGATAGCTTGTAAGGAGAAAAGAAAAGACAAATATGATAAATCATGTAATCCTGTATTTTATAAGAAAAATGATCTTATTTTAGTTAAGAACGAATGTGCTCGTAAATTAGACTGTGTTTTTGATGGACCTTTTGAAGTGTTGGAAGATTTAGGCGTTAATGTAAAGATAATTAAGAAGGGTAAAGTAGATGTAATACATAAAGATAGAACAAAAAAATTTAGTAAGTTTTAAGAAAAGGTACCTTTGCTATATTTGTATTTAATTTTAATTTCTTTTTTCTTTCACCCCCGGAGGTGAAGTAGATAAATGTACTTAGCAGTAAGCAACATTGTAACCAGTAAGTAGTCGATAATAAACGCTTGTCTTGACTTGACGTGTTTCCTTTCGCCTCCATACTTCAAGTTGTTTCCAGAGGCTAGTGCTTTGATCTTGAACAATGAATTGCTTTCGTTGGAAAACGAGGAAATAGAGATTTCTCAAGAGAATATAGACCCAAATATTAATCTTTCACCATAATATTTTTTCAGAATCGTTTGTGAACATATTCAACTTTATGTTTGCAGCTTAATATGTCTTCATTTTGATTGTTTTTTAGAACTGATGAAAGTACTCCTTCAGAAAGGTCATAGCTTTTCAGTCATTAGTGAGCCCCCATAACCTCTTTTACAGAGAAGTCTCTTTTTACTTATTTGACATTACGCATACATTATAATTATGTGCTAAAGTAAGGCTATGATTAAAAAAAAGCAAAAAATTAACATTAAAAAAAAATGTTATTTTCTGTCACTATTATCTCGAAAGTACGCAGAGATAAGCAATAAGTTTCTTCGAGCCAAATACTCAGAATTATTAGTTTTCTAACATATGTGATTGCCATCTCGACATCGCTTAAAGTTTTTGGGAAATTGAGTAAAATGTAATCGCTCCCATACAAAAAAAAAGAAATATTTTTTTTACAGAAAAGTATTTGAAGTAGGTCAATAATATTTTTTTGCCTTATCTGTTATCATTGTATCAACAATAAAAAAAAATATCAGCGGTCTACTATCAATGTCCACTTTTTTTTAATTTGGGACCAGTGTGCGGCGCGCCGAGCCCGAGCGACGGCATTCAGTTTAACCATATACGCTGACCGAACCGTACGCACGTCGGACAAGTCATCATTTCAGCCGAAAGACGTCCACTGCTGGACATAGGCCTTCCCCAAGCTCCGCCAATTCGACCGGTGTTGTGCTTCCCGCATCCAGTGGATTCCTGCGGACTTCACAAGGTCATCGGTCCACCTTGTTGGAAGCCTTCCAAATCTACGTCTTCCGGTTCGCGGTCGCCACTCCAGAACCTTTTGGCCCCATCGGTCATCTGTTCTGCGAGCAATGTGCCCTGCCCACTGCCACTTCAGTTAAGCAATTCTTCGGGCTATGTCGGTTACTTTGGTTCTCCTACGGATCTCTTCATTCCTGATTCGATCGCGTAGGGAATCTCCATCTCCCCTTCGGGTGACTTTCAGCTTTCTAATGACGCCCATTGCGAGCTGCCCAGCCGAGTCAGATTCGACGATTGACCTCTTTCTCGAAGTTGGACCTACCTAACTGGACAGTCTGTCCTAGGTACACATATTCGTCTACAACTTCGAGTGTAGCGCCTCCGATCTTCACTGGAGTGGGTATCACATGAGCATTGGACATGAACTTTGTCTTGTCCATGTTCATCTTGAGACCCACTCTTTCGGAAGCTCTGAGGTCATCGAGCATTGTACTGAGGCCCTCCATAGTCTCAGCCATGACAACTATATCATCGGCAAACCGAAGGTGAGTGATGTACTCGCCATTGATGTAGATGCCAGCCCCTTTCCAGTCCATAACCTTGAAGACATCCTCCAGTGCAGTGGTGAATAGTTTCGGAGAAATAACGTCTCCCTGTCTCACCCCTCGCTGCAGAAGGATAGGTTTCGAGGTCTGGTCCTGAAGTCGGACTGACATAGTGGCGTTTTCGTACAGACACTTTAGCACCTCGATGTACCGATAGTCGATCTGGTACCGTTGAAGAGACTGCAGTACAATCCAGGTTTCAGCCTGCTTGCCCGCGCTGAGCGACCTTAAAGAACATTGGCCACGGCCCATACATGCTGTGACCTGACTATGAAGTACCACGAACATAAATAGTGTATGGATTAATTCGTTCCCCTAGGCTCAATTATCAACCTTAAATTGAAAATATATTATTTATAAGCCGAGGATCATAGAACTTTCCACATAAGTATTTCGTAACTTTTGAGGTTATGATGTAAGTTTGCAACCTCAGCTAAAATCGCAAAAATGAATCAATAGCCTTTCTAATTTTTTCACTGATGTATCTAAGACACAGGTGCAGTGCAATGTGCATGAATCAGGGTTCATACAATGAGAAATGATTTGATCATTACCTAAATCATTTTAGGTAATGATAAAATCATTTCTCATTGTGTAGGTATCTACGTATCATTGCCTTACATATGACAGTTAAAAAAAATTACCATGTATTTACAATCCTTACAATCCGATCGGTGTTATCTGTGGTGTTATCTTTGTCAGCTCTAATGTCATATAATACATTTACGTTTCGTTCTACCTATTAGTGTATTCTACATTGACTGTTAACCTATCATTTGCGACTCATTTCGGAATACTCAATTCATATACCCATCTAAAAATAATTGTATTCATAATACACTACAAAAATAATTAAAAACTTGGCAATAATATCTAGAATTAAAAAAAAAAATGTTTATTTGAGTGATAAAATAAATCGTGTACCACAGATGAAAACGGGACGGGTTTGGATGCGTTCAAAATCTATAAAAAGAAGTAAGCAAATGCGGTTTTTTTTATAAACCTAAATTATTTTACCGGCTCCAATAAAATAAGCTGGACCCCGTAATTTAATTTAGACTTAATTCACAATTTTTTGACGTATCAGTCATTGGTGGTCGTTTCATATTTTGGTCAGGTCGTATTTGACCGATGTTCTTTGTGGACCAGCCCAACCATCAGTTCAGGCTGGACGTACTGGTTGAAGACCTTGGTCTTCAAACATTGCGGTATCGGTGACGAGAAAACTTGAAAAACTTTTCCAAACGCTGCCCAACCCAACTGGATCCTCCTGTCGGTTTCTTTCTCGAAGTTGTCTACTAAGCTGTATGACTTGCTCAAGGTAGACATACTTCTTCACAACCTTGAGAAGCAACCCTTCGATGCGGATTGGACTCGGCAAGACATGCGAATTGTACATGACTCGTCTTGTCCAAGTTCATGCCGAGGTTTACCCGCCGTGAGGCTCCATTTAGGCTATGCAGCATCTGGTCTAACTGTTCCAGCGTCTCTGCCATTATGACAATGTCGTCGGCAAAACGAAGGTGTGAGATGTACTCGCCGTTCACATTGATTCCCTGTCCAGTCCAGTCCGCCGTCTTAAATATGTCCTCCAGCGCATTGGTTAACAGTTTTGGGGATATCAGATCCCCCTGTCTCACCCCCCTGCGCAGTTGGATTGGGCTGGTTTTCGTATCCTGGATCTGGATAGTCATCGTTGCAGTGTCATATACAAGCATCTCATCACATCGATGTATCTCCAGTCAATTCGACATCGTTGCAGAGAGGCCTAAACTACCCAAATTTCGATGGAGTCGAAGGCTTTCTCGTAGTCCACAAATGCCATATACAGCGGCTGATTGTACTCCTCGGTCTTCTGTACAATTTGCCGAACAGTATGGATGTGGTCTGCGGTGCTGAAGCCTTTTCGAAAACGAAAATCTTGATTATACGTATATTATTTATTTATTCAATTATGGTAGTTAAAATTAAGGTCACGCTGGCGACGCCGCCGCCGCCGACTTAAAAAAATTGGCGCGCCGCCGCCGGAAGATTGGCCATCGGCGCTCATATCTAACTTGTATATAGAAATAATTATCCTAATAATCACATACTTATAGCTTATCGTATTGTATTCATGTTATATTACAAAATATTTAAACCCGAGTAATTTATTAATGCTTACTTTGTTTATTTGACGTCGAAAATAGATAATAATAATTTTCGTAGTAATTAAAAAGATTTAACAAATACACAAACAATTTTAAAAATAATAATTCTTAAACTACCGGGGAGTTTTGTTTACGGATATACTGGTCACACCGAAGATATTATGCGAGGTTTTGTGTTCCAAAAACGCATTACGAAATATTTTTGTATTTTTATTTCAAATGAAACAAAATGAAACACTTACTTGTGAAAAGTTATCCCACATGATTTTTTTTGTATTACAGAATTGTTTTTACAAGTTTCTACGACACAGGAAGGCATTTTACAATAATTACCAATTTTAGGGTTATGACGTGTAGCGTATTCGGTGTCACGCGACGCACTGGAACACGATCGGCTTCCTATTTCTAATTTGGCTTCCTTTACCCTGCTTCACTGCGAGAGCGCGGCGCTCCGTCTACCTTTTTTATTTGGTCTGAGATTTATTTATTGAATAAGTATCTCTAAGCTTCAAAATACATTTCTTGAAACATGTATTTTTTTTAAGAGAATTCTTTTGAAAGAAGGGTGGTGAGATAGTCGAGGTTCCGGACAAAGAAACAGCTGCTGTCCTTGCTGTGATCAGTTCCCGGCACTTAGTGATGCCCCTTGGTAACCATACGACTATTTATTACAGTCTTGAGATTTACACAGTCTACAAAATAGACAAAATAATGAAGACAGAAATAAGATGTGCACATCAGTCCACAAAGCAGAGCTAATAATTTTTAACTTACTGTAAATCATATGTGTGAAAATGCACGCTGGACAGTGAAAGTGGCGGAAGTCTGGTCTCTCCGACAGATACTTACTCATCATCGTTCATCATTCTCCTGCGGCACCAGTGGTCTCGAACGTCATAGAGCGAGATCGGTAGAATTGCCAGTTAAAAACGGTATATTTGTACCCAAAATCGGTAAATGACATTTCCATGTGTACTGTGAAATCGTAGAATATTCATTATATTTCGGTATTTCGGTAGAACAGAGCCCATATCGGTAGAAATACCGAAAAATCGGTTGGTTCGAGACCACTGCTCCTGCCCCTATCCCAATTTATTTGGGGTTAGGGAAACATGTCTTTTTCTTCCATACTTCTCTGTTAGTCATCTCAGTAGTCCCAGGGTAAAGAGGACTTTATCCATATTATCATTCACACATTGCATCCATCGTTGCTTTGGTCTCCCTCTACTCTTATAGCTATCGACATTAATACTCAAAACTTTCTTCACGACAATTTTTCATTCCTCCGTATCACGTATCATACCATGACAACCGATTTTCACACTACTTTTCAGTTATCGGTTCTATTGTCAGACTTCCTCTTATGTACTCATTTCTTATTCTATCCATTCGTGTAACACCACACATCCCTCTTAACATTCTCATCTCAGCTGTATGCAGTTGCCTTTCATTCATCCAACGACAGATACATACTATTGCTCAGTAATTAACTTGTATAGGTCAGTCAGATATCTAGCAGTTAAGTAGGTTCTCTGTCTAGAAAACATTGACACCTATTCAGTCGCACTGAAGACCATTTCCGACACAGACAGATGGGAAAAGGCGAGGCCAGTGCTGCGGTTTTCTAACGGACGGGCCACTAGGTCTTTCCAACTTTACCAGGCGGTTTAACGATAGTTGTTTCGTGATAAAATAAATTTATTTACTTTGCAAACCAAATGCGATGAAGCCAGTAGGGGAGACTGGGTACGGTTGAAACGGTGGACGGTTGAAACAAAGCGAATATCTCGACACCATGCGTGATAAGGTGAGGGGTTACAAGGGGAGAAAGAAGCGGGTGACAAGTTGAAATACGAATTATGGTGTTGCGTCGCTCTTCGCGCACTGTACTTGTGTACAGGAGGCCCCATTGTGTTTTTTGATGGAAAAGTAAGTATTTTTTGTTCTTAATCTATTGTAATTATAATGGTTTTATTATAGTTAGAGGTTTGAGAGTTTTGTATCGCTTTAATTGAAGTTTGTAAAATATGGTTGTATGATTAGTTTATATTCAAATTTAATATCATTCTTACTAGGAACTGTTTTATACCTAGAAGGGGGGTTGGGGACAGTTGAAACATATTTTTTGGGAACGGTTGAAACAGTTTATTTATTTAATTTTCTTGTTTCTTAGATGCCAATGGTATGCCAAAGGAAGACTACAAAAGGTCAGACCAACTTATCAACGTAGAAACAAGCCTATGAAGATGTTAAAGCCGGTTCTTCGTTAAGAACAGCGGCAGAAAAGAATGGACTGAAGAACCAGTGTTCCCTGTTGAGGTATGAACGTAAACGAGATGCGACTGATGGCGATGAAAATCAAGAAATGGGATATAGGACTCACAATCGAGTTTTTAACCACGAACAAGAGTGTGAGCTATCTAAATATTAAATTAGATGTGCACACATATATTTTGGCCTAACTTAAAAGGATGTTATGAAATTGGCATAAGAACTAACCGTCAAGTACGACTTATCACTACCTCGGATGACAACGAAATGGCTGGCGAAGTATGGTTTCGAATGTTTATGAAAAGAAATCCTGATCTGTCAGTACGTGCAGCACCGGCCACAAGTTTTTCTAGGGCGACTAACTTTAATAAAAATAATTTTAGATTATAAGTATCGTGAAAGATTTTAATATTAATATATTAACCATTAAAAAAGTGCTGACTCTCAGCCTAGTTTGAATAAATGACTTTAGATTTTGAATGAATAAATATGTGTGATGTTCAACTGTACCATAACGAGTCGTAAAATATTATAAGACGAAGAATAAAATATGATCATTTAGTATATTTTGTATTAATTACATGTGTTTCAATTGACCCCAGGCAGTGTTTCAACCGACCCTGGCATTAGGACGGTTGAAACAAATTTCTTTTTTTTTAAATTTGATATTACACATAAAATACAATACAGTGATCTCAAATAACATTGCCCATTAGTAGACAGATATATGGACTTTTATTTAATATAGTTCCCTCATCTCTCGCTTAACTAATCCCGATGCAATGGACAATAAACGCTAAAATGTTTCAACCGTACCCAGTCTCCCCTACCAACATGATTAAGACAAGCTATAAGTCAGTGCTTACTGTATGTTTTCACGGAAATAGTAGTGTGAAATTACTCGCCGCGACCTATTTACTGAACATGAGAATGCACTGTGCACATGTCCACAAAACATCCATCAATTCTCTACCTACAGATATGAGGCGCAAGAGTTATTTTAGAGTTCTCAGTTTGCAGTGTAGAAATCTATTTTAATTGTCTCATGCGTATGAGGCCAGTGCGACTTACCTGGATTATTAGCGGTTTACGATTCATTTAGCTGAGAGGAAACTCAGATATATTTTATGTGCCAAAGATTTTTTATTTTCAACAACCCGCGGAAGAGGCGGTCCATGACTTGTTACGCGTCACGTTTGAATTTCATGATAGATCGAGTATAACGTAAGAAAAATTACGAAAGCTTCATAATCCAGTGACTGTTACGAATTCACTGTGAGGTTTTAAATCACACTCGCAGTTTATCTACTCCCGGAAAAAAAATCAACCGTTTAAATTTTTTGCATTGCTAATAATATGATAGAAAAAAACAGAAGTAAGCTTCATATATTCCGTCGTTACATTACTGAATTATGCATAAAATCGTGGGCGAGCATTTAATTACCCTGAAACAATAAATAACGCACACATTGTTAACAATTTTACGCAGTTTGCGGAAAATACAATGTTTTAAATGATGCGTACATTTTATTACCCTTGCATAGTGTTACTGGAGCAGTTGGCAGGACGCAGCTTGCCAGACAACGTTATTACGGCGTAAACTCGGATTTACTAAACATAGATATGTCGGGTTTTAGTGGACTTACAAAGGTGTCGATGTACCTATTTTCAGATATTTCGATTTCCCGCGCTGTATCATCATCTGCCTAGGCTTTTCCCAAATATGTTGGGGTCAGCCTTCAGTCTAACCAGATGCAGCTGAATATCAGTATTTTACATGGAGCGACTGCCTATCAGACCTCTTCAACCTGGGTTGAAGAGGTCTGATAGGCAGTAACTGGTTACTGGGTAATAAAAAACCAGAGTCAGATTGGTTGTCAGAGGCTTCTACGACCTATAACGGCTGTCAAAGTTTCGCGAATAACAGCCATACGCCGAGGCACATACGTTAAGTTCACCCATACACGGATCAACTGTGGCAAGCGTAGCTTAACTTGATAGATTGAAACATGCGGTTCTAATTTGTTAAGCCATAAGCTTCACCTCCCCGTTAAAATTGAAATCGCTGAAACTAAGATTGCAAAATATTGGGTGCTAGTGAAACTTACAAGTTTCCAGTGTTTTATTTTTAATTTCATGTTTTATTAGATCTATATGATAAACAAACACTAGTAAAAACGTACTATTATAGAATAAGATTTACAGTCTTTCGATGGAATCGGCTACCGATTGTGCCTACACTCGTACTACACGGAATCGACATAACGAGCAATTTACGAGAACTAAAAATAAGCTCGTTGTATTGACTGGACGCCATAATGAATTAATTTTCAGGAAGTTTGCCGGCACCCGTCATGTTGTGCAAGTGAGTTGTGAATCAACATAAATCAGGCATGTCAAAACGTTTTCCCGCCTTATTCCGGCTGCGGCGCGGGCGCACCGCTGTGTAAGCAACCTAACTCATGCGCTGTTTGCTTAGCCCCGAGTTATAATCTCCCTGCCGACATAAACGTGGCCGGGCATTACATATCTTGTAAATTAAACCTCATATTTATGCACTATATGAGGGAAGTCATATGTTATTCGCTGGCCGCAACTTACGCGATATACTGCGCCTAGCTCGCATACGCTCCTACTTACCTGAAAATAAAGCTTATAAATATGTTATAATAGATACTAGAGCTGATGAGTTGCTTTGTTTTTAGAATACATACATAAATTCACCCCTTTTTCCCATTGAGGTAGGCAGAAACTACAGAACGCCGCTTTCTACGATCCCCACATACGGTTTTTGCTTTGTTTTTCGTATTAACTATCAAGGCTGAAAAATTACGAGCCGCGAGCGAAAAGTTCAAAATAAAACGCAATACTTATAGTTTATTTGTTTACCTAACGTTATATGGGGTATATATTGTTACAGACTGCCCAGTTGGTCGGGTTCGATTGGTATTGGGCCCCAGGTCGGGCAAAGTGTTTTTCAGTTTTTCCATTAGGAATATCGGAGTAACACACAGCCCGGAGTTTGGAATTTGGCGGTGTGATACCCCCGTGCCTCGGAAAACACGTTAAGCCGTTGTTCCTTTCGAAAGAGATACCGTGACCCTGGCACATGGGCAACTGATGGAACACGGGTGGGTTTTAGTCAGTAAAAGTCTGACACGCCCTCCCGCTCCGCCCAGAGCGGGAGAAGTCATTTGATGATTTCCCATCCTGAAAAAAAAAAAAAAAAAAAAAAAAAAAGCCGTTGTTCCTGCGTCTAATCTCTTTCCGGTCGTGTCAGATTGCCGCCCCATCGGTCAATGTCGTGAAGGAAAAGTTAATGCCCCTGTGTCTGTCCACACACTTGTAGTACATTATAAATATTCCCTGCGCCGAAGCCTAGTTCATCGAGATTGGCCGCCATGGCCGAAATACGGTGTGGACTATGTATATTGTTACCAAAATAAATACATACCCACTACATGTGTTGCTAAAGTACAGTTTAACAAGTTTTTAATTTCAAATTGTCAATTCAGAAACCTAAAAAGGTTTTTATCCTCAAAAGTATAATTTTATAATAGATATTATTAAAAGCCTATGGCGTATTCGCGTCCCACTGCAGGGCAAAGATAAATTTTGTCCACTAAAGAATCTAAATAGACGATAAAACCTTATGGAGTTCTACTGCCGCGCAAATGCCTCTCTGCTCTCTCTTCACTCCTCAGGTGCGATGCAGTTTAATAATAACTTCGGGCTCAGTATTTATGACTAGCTTTTGTCAGCGGCTTCGCCCGCGTGGAGGTCGGAAAATATCCCGCGTGAACGTACTACCGGGATAAAAAATAGCCTATGCGTTAATCCAGGTTAATTTTTTTTAGCTCGAAAGCGGATTTTCTTCCGACTTGCTTCAAATTTATCGTCACTGTCATTTATCGGCTCCTATGTGCCTTAGCGTTATGTTATATAGCCTATAACCTGCCCAGGAGTATGGACTACAATCGTACCAAGTTTGGTTAAAATCCCTTCAGTCGTTTTTGACCCATGCGTGCACATACAGACAGACAGACAGACGGACAAAAAAATTTCTGATTGCATTTTTGGCATCAGTATCGATCACCATTCATCCTCCAATATTAATTTTGAAAATATTTTCAATGTACAGAATTGACCTCTCTACAGTTTTATTATAAGTATAGATGTGTCAGAAGAGACACATTTACTTATTGTGAAACCTTAAATAGGCCGACAGGAAGAGTTACAACTTTCAGAGTAGAGTCTATCTTTGTCCATTTGATACCATCTCACAGATCATCACCTCTTGATTCCTATACAAAAATAGATGAAATGCTTTTAGGTATTGTTCTGCGTTCCGTGTGGTGCTGGACGTAAAGAATAGCGCCATCCCATCTCTTCCCGTGGGTGTCGTGAGAGGCGACTAAGGAACTTACTAGAGAATGGGCAGCGTTCTCTATGCATTTAACACCGTACTGTGATCACCAACCCGCCTGCCAAGCGTGGCGATTATAGCAAACCCCCTCAAACTGGGGGAGGCCTATGTTAAGTACTGGACGTGTTTCGGTTGAAATGATGATGATGATTGATCTGCGATAAGGATCCAGTTGATCAGATCAATGTATCTGTCTTTACCTTCACATAATAAATTCAGAAGTAATTTCGCGAGTTTTCAAAACATTATCATAAACCTTTTAACATTGTATGAGTACTTAATGAATGTTTAGTCTGTTGTTTGAGCGGCGCAGGGTATCGCTTCGTTACGTTATTTATTCCGCGATCAGTCAAAAATGGATGACAGCGAGGTATTAACAAGCACTTTTGATTTTATAAACATTTATACCTAAATATTGAAGTTTTTGTTGGAGTTGCTGTGAAGTGTTGATTTCTTTCTAGTCTAGACTAGATATTAGAATTCTTTAAGCATTTTAGTAAACATTACTCGCATTTTGGAGTTTGGAGAAAAATATTGCAAATTCTACACAAAGACACTCGATATTTTTTCTTTGATTCAGTTTTTTTTTTAAGTATACTGGTGAATGAAGAAAAAATACATAAATACAGTATAAACCTTGATTTATTATGTCAAAAAAATATACCGTGGCACATTTTATCTTACAACTAAGCAACAATATTTATCATGAACTTCAACCAAGAAAACAATTATTGGTACCTAATGATTTAGGTTCGATTTTTCAATCGTCAGACATCATGTTCGCGCGTGTAAAGGAGTATTGAGAATACAACAGAATGCAGCGCGAGTGAGTCTCAGCGCGTCGAAAAAACAGTGTTCGATTTTCAAACTCTCGGATAAAAGTAACAGAGCGTTTAAAAAAACTCGCAGTTTTATTACGTCAGTGGCTTCGTGGGCTTAGCTATACTACAACCTGCCAGGGTTGCGAGATTAGTTCGAAAAAGGTACCGTGGTCCTGGCATATGGGCAACTGAAGGAACACGGGTGGGTTTTAGTCAGTAAAAGTCTGACACGCCCTTCCGCTCCACCCAGAGCGGGAGACGTCATTTGATGATTTCCCACTGACAAAAAAAAAGCTATACTATAACAACCATCATGAAAATCTACTATTTTCACATAGTTGTTAAAATACGCTCTGTATTTGGACAGCCGTTACTATGTGGACGTTGTCTGCTTTCTTAGGGAACCAAAGCTTTAGTGTATAACCGTAAAAATACATAATTTTATAAAAAAATTCATAAGTTAACATTATGTTTTATATTTTAATGAGGAAACGGGCTTGTGGCTAAGTAACAACAGCCGTACGGGTTGATCGTTCAGGTTAAGCTATACTTACCGCGATTAGTCCGTGGATGGGAGACCATCTTTACATACCAAGACCCTTCCGTGCCTCGGAAAGCAAGTTACGCCGTTGGCCCCGGCTGTCTTTCGTAGATCTTAGACAGTCGTTACGGGTCGTCAGAAGCCCGAAAGTCTGACAACCAGTTTTACCAAGGGGTGTCGTATTACCAAGTACCTGGGTTGTGGATGTCAGATAGGCAATCGCTCCATGAAAAATACTGGTTCTCAGCTGCATCCGGTTAGACTGGAAGCCGACCCCAACATAGTTGGGAAAAGGCTAGGTAGATGATTATAATGAGGAAACACTACTACTAAAATTTACAAACTATTGTAGTGATTTTAAATCAACAACTGGCAGTTTTATACTACAAAAAATAAACATTTGTTAGACATTGTTATTGTTTTGTTTAATTATGATAAGCAATAGTCTAAATATTATTTATTTTTATAATCATGTATTTGCAGTTTTAATATTTTATTTCTCAAAATTGTAACCATGTACCCAAGTGAATTAATATTAAATAATAGTTGTTAAACTGACTTATGCCGGTTGGCGCCAACGAGCTGTCAAACTGTCGCCAACGTGGTTAACCTCACTTGGGAACATGGCAGTCGAGTTTAAATATTCGTAGAGTGCAGACGTACTTGGTATTATAGAAATAGTGTTGTAAAAGTGTACTGTTGGTATTAAACGAGTATAAACTATACAGACTTGGCTTTATTTGCAACATAGTGATTTACAGTTCAGAAGTTGGATAGCACTGAGAATACGTTGTTATCACAGTGTGACCGAACGCCCAGCTAAGCTTAAATAATAAGCTAACCAAATGGAGGCAAGCAAACAAGGCAGGCGGTTGAATACACCTGATCCCGAATTGCCTTACGATACAGAGGTCCGAGGACCTAAACCAACAAAAAGACGCAGTCGCAGCATCATGCGGCATAGTACGAGCGGTGCGAAGCGCAATCGGAGCGTTGCGAGTCGCAGGCGGGGCAGTGTGAGGTGCAGCCGAAGCGGTGCGAGGCGCAGCCGCAGCGGTGCGAGGCCCAGCCGGAGCGGTGCAAGGGGCAACCGGAGCAGTGCGAGGCGCAGCCGGAGCGGTGCGAGGCGCAGCCGGAGCGGTGCGAGGCGCAGCCGGAGCGGTGCGAGGCGCAGCCGGGGCGGCGCGAGGCGCAGCCGGAGCGGTGCGACGCGCAGCCGCAGCAGCGCGACGCGCAGCCGCAGCGGTGCAACGCGCAGCCGTAGCGGTGCGAGGCGCAGCCGGAACGGTGCGAAGCCCAGCCGTAGTACTGCTGAGCGCAGTATCAGGCATAGCTACGGAGCCGGGACCGACCCCAACACTACGAGGCTTTCTCATGGTAATGATGCCGAACAGGTCAGTGAAAAATTATTATTGGCTCAGATGTTAAAAGAAGTTGTACAGACCATGAAGACCGATGGAAACAATGAACGTTTTTCTGTTTTTAATGTTATTCCCGAATTCGATCCATCAAAACGAGATCAAACTGTAGAAATGTGGATAACCAAAGTTAATGAGTGTGCACAAATTTATAACTGGTCAGAAAGGCAAACAGTTCATTACGCATTGCCAAAACTGGTAGGTTTTGCTCAAAGATGGTACCAAGGGCTTCCCAGTGTCATGTTTTCCTGGTCTGAATGGCAAAAGAAACTTCGTTCAGCTTTTCCAAGTGACGAGAATTACGCTCAGTTATTGTCAGATATGCTTGCTTGTAAAGCGCGTTTTGGCGATTCGTTAGAAGAATATTTTTACGAGAAGACGATTTTATTAAATAGATGCAATATTTTCGAAAAAAATGCCATTGATTGCATATTGTTTGGGATCGAAGATCGTTCTATAAGAACAAGTGCGGAAGCAGCACAGTATACGGATCTTGATAAATTACTAGTGTATTTAAAGGGAGTTAAAATTAATAAAAAAATTGATAAAACCGTCCATCAGGCAGGCGTAATTGACAATAAACGCAATAAAACTAATAGGATAAAAACCAATACATCCGAATCTATATCTAAATGCTATAACTGTGGTGAAGAAGGTCACCCGTATTATAAATGTAAGCAAACAATCAAACGATGTACTAATTGTAATAAAGTAGGACATTTAGTTAACGATTGTCCCAATAAAAAGGATGCGGTTTCTAAAACGGTTTTACGTATATCCACAGAACATAACAATGATTTTAAATATTTTAAAGAAGCCTCGGTTAATGGTGTGACACTTGATTGTTTTATTGATTTCGGAAGTCAGTGCTCCATGTTGAGAGAATCGTTTGCCCGTAACTTAACAACTACGTGGTCAATGAATGATCTGCCAGTTTTGAGAGGTTTTGGAGATTCCATGGTTAATTGTTTAGGAAAAAGTGATTTAGATATTGAAGTTGATTCCGTGAAGGCAGTAGTACCGACACTTATAGTATCTGATCACTTGCTTCAAGTCCCTTTATTGTTGGGACAGACGTTTACTGAACAGGATCACATCGTCGTCATTAAAAATAACGAAATGCTACAAATTAAGGATAAAACTATGCCAACGGTTAAAAGAATTATTTTACGTGTTTTGGATGATATTAAAATACAGGGATTTACCGTTGTTGATATTTACTCGGAAACTAAATATAATGGTGACGTGCTTATAGAACCCAGTTTAAGTCGCGAACCCAATAGGGAGTACGAAGTCATTCAAAGTTTGATAAAACTAACGGATGGTCAGGGTCGGGTTGTAGTAAAGGGACCAACCTCACTAAAGTTTGTTCTGAAACAAGGTACTCTATTAGTTCGTGCAGTTCCGTTTATGGAAATGCAGACATACCACGTTAATAGAATCGTAGGTAACCACGAGGACTTACCCAATCCTGTTATAGACAGCTCATTAATAAACGTTAATGAAGATCTAGACAAAAAGGATAGTGAATTGTTATTTCGTTTATTAAACGATTACAGAGACTGTTTTGCTTTTTCAACCAAAGAATTAGGATGCGTCAAAGGGATAGAGATGAATATTCATTTAAGTGACAATAGTCCTATTGTATACCGACCTTATAGATTGGCTCATACAGAGCGACAAGTTGTTAGGGGGATGGTTAAAGAGTTAGAGGATTCAGGAATCATACGACCATCCACGTCTGACTATGCATCCCCGATTTTATTAGTAAAAAAGAAAACTGGGGATTACAGACTTTGTATAGACTTTAGATCTTTGAATAAAAAAACAATTAAAGAACATTATCCGTTGCCAAGAATTGATGATCAATTAGATAATTTATCAGGCTATAAATTTTATACGACCTTGGACCTCGCATCCGGTTATTACCAGATTTGTATGGCAGAATCTTCCAAACATTTAACAGCTTTTGTTACGCCTGATGGCCATTTCGAGTTTAACAGGATGCCTTTCGGTTTAGCTAATGCTCCATCAAACTTCCAAAGAGCAATCAATAATATTCTCGGTAATGCGCGTTTCAAAGATGCATTTGCTTACATGGATGACGTTATTATTCCGTCAACCACTATTGAAGAGGGTTTTGAAAAATTAAGTAACACATTAAACTTGTTCAGGACTTCTGGAATAACTTTAAAACTGTCAAAATGTAATTTTTTTATGAAATCTATTAATTACTTGGGATTTGAAGTAAATGAAAAGGGAATAAGGCCTGGGCAATGCAAAATAGAGGCTGTAGAAAATTTCCCCCGCCCAACTGATCAACATAAAGTCCGTCAATTTATTGGTTTATCAAGTTTCTTTCGGCGCTTTATAAGGGGCTTTTCTACAATTGCCAGACCGTTAACACAGCTCTTAAAAAAAAATTCCATTTGGCAATGGGAAAATGCTCAAGAAACGGCTTTTCAAATGTTAAAAACGGAACTAACAAAACGTCCCGTTCTTGCCTTTTATAATCCGACCTACGAAACGCAAGTTCATACGGATGCCTCAAAGTTAGGAATTGCCGGTATATTAATGCGGAGGTCTAAAAAGGATTCCCCATTTAGCGCTGTTGCTTATTACAGCAGACAGACTTCCCCCGAAGAGGCTCGCTTCACCTCTTATGATTTAGAGACTTTGGCTGTTGTAATGTCTGTTCAACAATTTCGTGTATATTTATTGGGACTCAAATTTACTATAGTTACCGACTGTAACTCGGTGCGAGCTACATTTGAAAAAAAAGACATGCTGCCACGGGTTGCAAGATGGTGGAATGCTTTACAAGAATTCGATTTCAATATTATTTACAAACCAGGCTCAAATATGTGTCACGTCGACGCCCTCAGTCGTAATCCTGTTCAGCAAAACGTGTGTACAGAAGTCAGGTTAATTGATACCGATTGGATAGCTACTGCTCAACAAAATGATTCTGAATTACAAAGAATAATTAGCATACTTAACGATAAAGAAACGGATGATATTATTGAAATTAAAAAAAACTTTGTAGTTAAACGCGGGATGCTGTACAGGAGAACGCCTGAGGGTGACCGATGGGTTGTACCTAAAGGAATAAGGTGGCATTTACTCAGAACAAATCACGATATGCTGGGACATTTTGGTTTTGAGAAAACTTATGACAAAATAAAAGGTCAATATTGGTTTGCCAAAATGAGAAGATTTATAAAAAAATGTCGATTCTTGTCTTGAATGTGCTCATACGAAAGTCCCCGCCGGAAAAAAATCTGGGGAATTGCATCCAATACCGAAAGTAGATCGCCCATTTCATACACTTCATATAGATCATTTAGGCCCGTTTGTGCGTAGTAAAAAGAAGAATTCTTATCTTTTGTTAATAGTAGATGCGTTTACTAAATATATAATTCTCTATCCAGTTAAAAGCACCAAAAGTTTACATAGTATAAAAGTATTACAAAACTATTTTCATACTTTTGGTGTGCCGCAAAGAATAGTATCAGACAGGGGAACCTCTTTTACATCTAAAAAGTTTAACGAATTTCTTAATTCATTAGGTGTAAGACATGTATTAAACGCGGTAGCTACGCCGCGAGCAAATGGGCAAGTCGAAAGGTACAATAGAACCGTCCTCGCTGCTCTTAGTGCCAAAATATTTGATAAAAACGAAAAATTGTGGGACGAAGCTGTTTCCGAGGTTCAATGGGCATTAAATAATACACTTAATAAGGGTACAGGGAAAACACCAGCACAGGCGTTGTTTGGCCTAAAATTAATCGGGACAAATGATTCGTCTCTTTCCCTTAGTACGAATAACGAGCACTATCATGATGAAAGTACTATAGAAATCGTTCGTAATCAAGTGTCCGAACATATAGCCAAAAATCAGGATAAACAAAAAGAATCTTTCGATAAACATAGAAAGAAGGTTAAATATGCCGTAGGTGATCTCGTCAGAATAGAAAGAGAGATTCCTTCCTGTGGTCAAAGTCGAAAGCTTGTACCAAAACTTCGTGGTCCCTATCGCATAGTAACGATATTGGATAATGATAGATATGTTATTGAAGATACTCCGTTGTCCCGAAAAGGTAACAGACCTTTTACTGGCATTTTCTCCGTAGATAAGATCCACCCATGGCTGGTATTTAGCAGAACTAATAACTCTGATAATGATTCCGATACCGATTCTAATAATGACCAAAATACTGGTAACGATACTGAAGACACTCTCTTCAGTTAATTACTATCGTACATGTTTGATTGTTGCACATTACTTATTATGCGTATTTATAGATACTGATTTGAACGAATCGACTTTTTATGATTAAAAGCTGATTTCACTAAATCATATTAATTTGCTTAACAGTTGATTAATGTGACTTAATTAAGTTCTTAATTATGCATTTCAAGTAGCCGTCAAACCACTGAAAATATGTAGAGGTTTCAGTGAGATGACTTGACAATACTGAAGACATGAAGGGGCTTCAGTATTGATTGTATTTTGTACATAATTTAATGTTTTGAGGCGAAAACATGAAGGGGTTTCGTCCTCCAATCATTATCGTGAAATATTTGTTGTAGATATGTAGAGGCTGCAACAAATATGATATTCATTTAAAAACAGACATTGTACTAATTCAATATTACTTAGCTTAGCAATTTGAGTGAAGATAATTGCTAATGTTCTTGATAATGTATGTCATGGAATTGTCAAACCACTGAAAATATGTAGAGGTTTCTGTGGAATGACTTGACAATACTGAAAACATGAAGGGGCTTCAGTATTAATTGTTTGCACATAATTTAATATTTTGAGGCGAAAACATGAAGGGGTTTCGTCCTCAATCATTATTTACGAGAGATATTTGTTGTAGATATGTAGAGGCTGCAACGATTATTTTGCTCATTTAGAGATAGGTATTTTACATTTTTTTTTCTATCTTCTGTGTATAATTGTCAGTCCCATGTTAGTAATGTATTCAGATTATTTTGATTGAATATTTCATATAAAGGTTAAACTTATACAAGTTCATGATTTTCACGGGACGTGAATTTGTCAGAAAAGGCCGACTGTTAGACATTGTTATTGTTTTGTTTAATTATGATAAGCAATAGTCTAAATATTATTTATTTTTATAATCATGTATTTGCAGTTTTAATATTTTATT
Source organism: Aporophyla lueneburgensis (assembly GCA_932294355.1). Taxonomy (NCBI): domain Eukaryota; kingdom Metazoa; phylum Arthropoda; class Insecta; order Lepidoptera; family Noctuidae; genus Aporophyla; species Aporophyla lueneburgensis. The sequence continues at coordinate 23,504,485 of OW028741.1, read as the reverse complement.
TCTCAAAATTGTAACCATGTACCCAAGTGAATTAATATTAAATAATAGTTGTTAAACTGACTTATGCCGGTTGGCGCCAACGAGCTGTCAAACTGTCGCCAACGTGGTTAACCTCACTTGGGAACATGGCAGTCGAGTTTAAATATTCGTAGAGTGCAGACGTACTTGGTATTATAGAAATAGTGTTGTAAAAGTGTACTGTTGGTATTAAACGAGTATAAACTATACAGACTTGGCTTTATTTGCAACATAGTGATTTACACATTAAAGTTCCAAATACAGTGGAGCGTCGATTATTCGAACTAATTGGGGGACAGGAGTGTTCGGATAAGCGGTCGTTCGGTTGATCGGCGTTCGGATAATCGACGCTCTACTGTATTGGTTTTGGAGAAGCTGCCAAATGACTGCATAGCTACATTAGCTTTAAGCAAGATGACTTAAGGTGAAACCTCTACGGTACCCCGAATTCAATTTTTCTTACGTTTATCGTAATTTGCAGGTCAGTGTCAAGCTATATGTTGAAGACATGATTCGCGACCGAAACCAATATGGCTTTACATAATTTTATTCTTTTATATGAACTTAGAGGGTTGTATTTACGATGTTAATGATCATTATTCTGTAAATAAAAAGGTGCGTGCAGTGGTGGCCCAATGATATCGGCTGCTACTTACGAGTTGTAGGTCGCAGAATCAAACACAGGCAGGCGCTTCACTTTGTGTAAATTATTTTTCATCCCACCATCTCGGAAAGAGTATTTTTAATCTATGTGAGTGGAAAACCCGTTTTTATTCGGTAGAGTTTTAGTAGAGGATAAAGTAAATTGAATTTAGAACATCGTGTGCACTAAGTTTGTGATAGTGCACACGATGTTCTAAATTCAATTTACTTTATCCTCTAGAGAATAAAAACGGCTTTTCCACTCAGATATTGAAGATTAAACATACTCTTTCCTCGCTGAGGTGGAATGAAAAGTTACGTGTTGCACTCGAGTGCAAAGATTTTTCACCTCGTGCTCTTTTGATTCCCTCGCTAACGCTCAGGATTCTAATTTTGAATCACTCGCTGCGCTCGTGATTCAATTTTAGAATCCTTCGCTTGCTCGGTCATCAAAATTGAGCACGCGGTTAAAAAGCAACTTTGCACTCTTGTATAACAAATAACTATTACCACCACTGCTCTCAAAACTGAAGGAAAACATCGTGAGGAAACCGGGGTGTCATTTTTTTTTTGGCTGGGAAATCATCAAATGACGTATCTACTCACTACGCCCGCTCCGGGCGTAGTGGGAGGGCGTGTTACGTGTCCCCCCCCCGTACATCACAAAGAGGCGCGCGTGGAACACTACGCCCCACCATCTCGGGTCCTAAGGAATGGGCGACGGATGTCCCCAGATCCGTCGCCCCTGGACCCATTTAGGGGGGCTGGAAGAGGACGCTGTCCGCCCTCCGCCAACGCCCGGTGCGCCTGCTGCGGGCTGGGTGAGGGGAAGATATCTCCCGCTCCCTTTCCGCAGCCTCCTTCTGCGACATGACTGTTTCGCAGAAGGATACCACCGCGTCCCAGGACTCCTCGCTGCCGACCATCGACTCACGGCCGGCAGCGACAGGTCACTGCCTACTCCTGAGACGAGGGCACGAGGCCGCTCGTCCCAAGCGACACATTCTGCCAGCGTATGCCGCGCCGTGTTCTCCCGGCAGTCGACGCAGTGGTGACACCGGGCGTCCGGCTCCCTGTTCATGCGACACAGGTACTTCCCGAAGCAACCATGCCCCGAGAGCACCTGCGTCGTCCGAAACGACAGGGAGCCGTGCCTCTTGCCGAGCCAGTGCCCGAGTACTGGCCGATACCTGCTTTTATTGCTAAGTAACTTAGTGACACAGACATGAACTCTATACGAAACACACTTCACAGTTTTATAAAATCTTCTTATTTACTATTAAATTATTGTCACTACTGAACAAATATAAAAGTCTCAATGACCTAAATATTAATTGCACACAGTCGGGTAGTTATACTTATAATTAAGACTTTAATAGGTTGGCAAACGTACTTTATTATGAAGTTTTATGAACTGTTAACCTTCTCTAACTATGCTAAACGTGGTCCGCAGCATTTTATTGTTCAGGCACTTAAAATGGCAATCATACTTATTTCGGTAGCGATTAAAAGCGGTATTTTAGGCACCTTATTTTTTAATAAGTCGCTTTTAGCTTTTTGTGTAGGAAGTACAAGACTAGGCTGCCGGTGATGACGGCTCCGCTCCTGAAAAAGAAGGCTTTGTTAGCGAGTAAGACAGTGCAGGTATATGTATGTCAACATATGTTGGAGTCCGTTTCCAGTCTAACCAGATGCTCTATCAACCAGTCTCATAGTAGTATCGTATTACCCAGTAACTGGGTTGTGGAGGTCGGATAGGCAGTCGCTCCATGTAAAATACTGGTTTCAGCTTTATTCGATTAGATTGGAAGCCGAAAAGAGTTGGGAAGATGATAATATATATATAAGGTGTATCTATTCATACACGAAATATTTTAAGAGTTACACCTGTAGGTGGTAAAGAAGCTTTAGCAACGAACAAAAAAAATTTCTAAGCATTTTTTTTTAAATTTAATATTTATAAAATTTTTGACGCACATAAGAAATACTGGCTCCTTATTTTTTACGGCCCGAGACACCGCGGCTCGTGCCGTCCGGTCGTCGCCCTCGCAGCGTCAGGCGGGTCCTTCATAGAATTTGGAGTAAAGGTTTTATGCAAAACGTCTCAAGCAGTTTTAAAATTATAATAAGCCTACCTGTCGCCAGTTATTGACGCTGGAGGGCAGGTGGATGTGGCGTATTTTGACTTTCGGAAAGCTTGTGACGCCGTGGATAACGACGTACTTTTGTGCAAACTCTCTGCGCTGGGATTCACACCTCACTTGCTTAAGTTCTTTGCGAGTTACCTTGGCGAGCGTCGACAGTACGTCGAGTTTGCGGGACATGAATCCAAACCGTATTATACGTTCTCCGGGGTAAGTCAAGGAAGTAATATTGGACCTTTGGAATTCATTCTAGTGATTAATGATCTGCCAACAGTAGTGAAAGAGGCGAAGTGTCTACTGTTTGCAGATGACCTGAAACTATTTCTAAAGGTGGAGGACACGGCAGACTGTAATCGGCTCCAGTCTGACATTGATAGGGTAGTCCAATGGAGCAAATCTAACAAGCTGCATTTTAATATTAATAAGTGTTGTGTGGTGAGCTACAGCCGCGCGCGTGCTCCGTTACAGCACCAGTACGAGATGGACCGCGCAGTTATACCGCGCGTCTCTCAGGTACGAGACCTGGGCGTACAGATGGTGTCTGAGCTGACGTTCCGCAAACACATTGTTGAGATGTGTGGCAGGGCTTTCAGAAATCTCGGTTTCATCTTGAGACAATGTCAGGATTTTACCGATACTGCTGCTGTTAAAGCCTTGTATAATGCACTAGTGAGGAGTCACCTAGAAACAAGTGCAATCATTTGGAATCCGCATGAAGGCAAATACAGCCTCATGTTGGAAAAAATACAAAACAAATTTACTAGATTTCTTTACCGAAAGCAGTATGGGGTTTATCCCTTTTATCCCCTGATGTACCCGAGTCTGTTCGTCCTGGGCATGGTCGGATACACCAGGCTGGCAGTAAGAAGGGATGTCGCGCTGGTCAAGTACGTGGCTCGCGTATTGCTAGGGTTGCTGCACCACCCGGAGGTGCTGGCTGCGCTGCGGCTGCGCGCGCCGGACGGGTGTGTCGTTGCGCGCCGCCACCCCGCTCTGTTAGACGTGCCTGTGGCTAGGACTAATCTTCTCAAGTTTGCCCCTTTGTCACGAGCTGCACGTATGATAAATACGTATATTATAACGGTATCGGAGGATATATTTGAGCAAAATCTGCCGAAATTCATGGGAAAGGCACAAATGCGTATTGAGGGCGGTCTTAGTACCTAATTATTAAGGATTATATAAATATATGTATATATATATATGTATAGGTATTTATATAATTTTATGTCTTACTTATAACATCGCCTTGGTTCGCTGTAAAGGTGTTATAAATGTAATTTAAATAAATAAATAAAAAATAAATAAATAATTACGTAAATTAAAAAACGCTTAGATAAAATTTACTTTTTGCTTCTATAGCTTCTTTACCACCTACAGGTGTACCTCTTAAAATATTTCGTGTATGAATAGATACACCTTATATATGATACGTACGTAACACGTATTATACGTAGGTAACTTATCTTTTTTGATAACCGTACGGGTCATCAAAAAAGATAAGTTACCTGGTTTAGTATCAACCCAATTGATGTTATCGAATGAAATTTAATTTGTTAAATTAATTGCTTGCTTTCGAATAATTACATTTAAATTTTATTAGAAAACATCCTTCGGTTTCTTACTGAATGTCAACTATAGTCGACGACCTTGGTTACTTATCTTTTTTGTGACTGTACATCTATACATACTTATAATAAAATAGTCACGAATTCTAAACAGTACATATACTGTTTTAGTAAAAACAAGAAAGTAATTGTTTAGAGGTGTGCGAACAATGGTTTGATTCCGAAAATATAGCATTTAGAATTTCTTCCTAATTGGCGCAAAAATGTCTGAACTGATTTGGATAACATTTTGCAGATATATAGTTCATAATCCGGATTAACATTAGGGTACTATTTTTTGGTAATAGTTTCGGGATATTTTCCGCCGTAAACGTGGGCGACGCCACGGGTAAAAGCTATCATATAATTTTTGTGTATTCTAGTAATCTAATAAAATACCCCAAGTAGTATGGGCGTGAATTACGAATATGATTTATCTTATTCGTAATGAAAATATCACTGTTCGCTCGGCGAACCTCATTTAATCTTTGCCGATTACTTTTATAAATATATTTAATTTTCTTAAACGTTGTTCTTGTCAGTTCGGCAGTCACCGTGATTTTGATAAAACGTTTATTCGCGCAACTGTCTGCTCTTGCGCGTAGCATATTTAAAATGAGATCTACAATTTCAAAATGGTGTTTGGAAGAGTTAATTTGATGAAGATTTTGGGGTTTACATAAATAGGTATACGTTTATAGATATAGAGGTGTTCATTAGTCGACTTTAAGCTTTATCTGTTATTGCTAAACCTGTTTACAGTTTTTGCCTCGGAGTACCTATTTAAACTTATTTTCGTCGCTTTGTCGCATTTTTAGCTTTTAAAACTCCATTATATCTCAGTGCACCGCTGCAGGACAAAGCCCACCTAATTTCATCTTCTACCCCTAGAGCGACTTCTGCGGAATCATTTTCTTACTGATTAATGATCTTTTTTCTTTTCTAGGTTATATAAATAAAGATTATATGTACCAGATCGCCACTGTTCCTGCCGCCGAGTGTTTGTATACGCTGTACTTCGCTATCCTGTATTCTTTGCTATTCCTGAATTGCTTCAGTATTTTTTGGGCGCTGTAATAACAAAAAAGTTTTTTAAATAGGGACTTGTTGATTGGATTTTTTTTTATGTCTCTTTTACAAAACGTGATCCTGACAAAGACTGGTTCTGCAAAATTAACTAAATCACTGGGATTAATAATAATGGTATTTTCGATATTGCAAAAATATCTTATTCAAGAAACTTTTTTCCATCATAGACCACATCCATAGCTTTCCACCAGGCGAGATCCAGGTCAAGACACGGTTCATTTTGCAATAAAAATAATGATAAAGAGAGAAAAACAAAATGTAGTTTTAGATTTCTCAACTTCACAATCTAACTTTCCTCTTTACAACATAGTTGCGAGTTTTTCCCAGAAGAATTTTATCAAAATCACCTTGTACCTCAGTTTATTTGTAAAAATTTTGATACTTACGTCTGCTGATTGCCAGCGGCTATGAGAGCGGTTCTACTTCCATTAGGCTTTACGTCTATAGAGCCGAAGGTCGCCAGAACAGACGCCACCTGAGACAAACATGACAAATGTAACAGCTAAATCATAACCCTGGCTAGGTCGCCATGAAATATAGCGACGAGCGACTTGTTCTACGATCAAACTTATTTATATCCCAACCTTAAATCAACCTTGACAGTGGCATGAAAAAGATTTTGTACATTACAGAAATCAAACACCGGCCGCACCGGTTAAAAAACGAGACGGTACAAAAATAAAGATTTTTCGCCTGTGACACTTGGGCATTATCAATCTGTTTTAACTAGCAACGGGAAATATGTGCGCGGCGGGGTTGCGTGCGCGCGTGTGCGTGCGTGCGTGTGCGTACATGTGTGTGTGTGTGCGCTGGCGCCGCGCCAGTACACACACACACGCGCACAGCGACACTACTCCCCGCCGTGACAATTATTACTACCATAACCGTTTCTTAACATACTCCCGCTAAATTTGGCTCCGAGGATACCGACGCAGATGAACCCGACACGATGTTTACGATACGAACAAAAATAGCATTGTTTTCCGCCCATTATGCAATTCCTTTTGAGCTCTGCCAGATTACGAATGTATCGGCAGTTATTACCGTTATTATTATGTACTGCAGCTAAAATATTGCTGTTTTGAAAATAACAGGCGGCGGAATTGTTTAGTGGGTAATTTATTGTACATTGACCTTAGTAATTACAGAGAGAGCTGCAGAAAGATTAGTTTGGCAAACGTCAAGAATAATATAGTTACAGGAATGTCAAATATAATGGAATGGTTGCTGAACGAGAATGCATTCCAGCGTCCGCGACCGTTGTCGACTGCCCAATGCTCCGCGCGATAGAGGATCATTGTATTTATACCGGGATTTATTTGAACACAGTGCAGATAGTAGATAGTGCTGAAATACATAATAAATTTAACGCCTCTTCGGTCTTATAATAATAAATACAACGTGCATACACTAATGCAAAATCAACGAAAATAGTGTATTTTCATATCCAACGGAACAGCGTTCGCGTGATGACGATGAACCCGCCGCTCCGACAGCTGTTATTAATTATATTAGTTTTATCTGCATTTTGAAACCAACTGTTTTGTATACAAAAGGAAACGGAATATATGAACTACTTGTAAATCCATAACAGAGTTATGTAACTTCCAGACAGTAAATGATAAATGATTTCATTTCTGTACAAACATTTACACACCAATCATATTTTAAAAACTAGATGAGGTCGGCGTTTCCTATATGACTACTCTGTGATGAACGGCCGAAATAAACTCAGAGGTCCCTATCTCTTTTAAAGTCCAGATATATTCTTGGTTAAATCGTGTGAATATCATATAGATTGGTGTCTGAAATGATATTTTCAGGAAAGAACACAGAGACGACATGTTCAGTCAGTAATCGCGTAGCTCAACTCAGTATTCCATTGAGAAACAGATCAGAAATTCAAAATTAGTAAAAAAATAGGGTAAGGTATAATACTAATGCTTTCACAATTCGCTACTTAGGCTTAGGGACTAGAACTATAAACACCCATACTGAGAGCTCAGAAAGATGTTCCCGACTGGTCATAAGATATCCAAGAATTGCAATAACCACCGGCCGCCCTGGCTGCATCCGGCAAATTCTCACGACCTTCAAGTAAGTCTTCGGTCCGCGTTTTAACCGAAAATTCACTAGCCCTTTCATGTGTATCATTACATACGTAAACTCGGCGTGAGTTTTTCATCCCATGGCGGTAGGCAGAAAATACAGAACGGCACCTACCACATTCCTTTTTTACTCCTTATTGCCTCGTTTACGAGCAGACGCCTGGGTTTTCATGCACGCCGGTGTCATGTACTATGTACAGTCACTAGCACCAATATGTATGCACTAAGCAATTTTTTAAAGTGAATTTCTCGTAGTATACTGATTATAATTTTAAATTATTACGAACCTAGTATTTAGGAACCCACACTATTATGAAATAGGCCTTATCCTAAAGTTGCAATCGTTATTTTAAGAGAAAATCGCTTTTGAATCTGGCTATGTATTTACATATAATTTTTCGTGACTGTACCTGGCCTTTCTGAAGATTATCACAGAATTATACAAAGATTAATGAAATAATACAATACCTCTTCTACATTGATGGTTCGTTGAGCAAGAGCCTTCAAATGCAGCAAACCAGGCCGATTCGACGGTGGATCATTTCCCGCGAGGCTCTGAAATAACAGAAATGATAAATGTATTCACGAAACGTAAAAAACGCAATAATTTTCAAACGTAAAATACGATGTAAGTATAAACTTGACTCATGGAGAATTTCAAACGAATAGTTCAGACAAATATACATCCTGTGGTTTTATTGTTAAACAATGTGTATTGTCTTTCAGCCATTCAACATTGCAACAATGAGATTATTTTTCTGTAAATAGAGCATCTGTTTTATATGGTTCTTTTTTTAGTCTGAATGTCCGAAATAAACTGGGATAAAGCCAGGCTATGTGTAAAACAAAAAGTTGAATAACCAGTAATAAAAATAATAGAACCAAATAATGTAATGTAATGTATTTTAATGTCGATGTATTTTTAGTAAGTTTGCACGCTTTAGTTTTAAGCAAAACATGCTTGATCTATATTTTCCAATAACACCGTGTATACCATGTTTTATGCAAATAAAAATATCTAATCTTATCTTATCTTATAAATTGAACTGTTTTCGTTTAATAGTCATGATAACACTGGTCTACATCAAATTTGCTTTTACATGAAAATGTACTATATTGATTGTATTTCACTCGCTGAAGAATTCATAGTTAGCTCTTATTGTTCATTTGTGTTATGTATAATATAATAGCGGGTAGAGCGATAGATTTATCACATTAATGATGATAATTCAAAATATTTAGTGATTACCCGCGGAAATTTTATTATTTCATATTTATTTGTTACGTCTAACGCTGACTGTGTTTTGTTCAACAATTAAAACGTGAAATTGTCGTTTTTTTGACATTTTTAATGAAAGGTCTATAGTTTTCATTATGTCACGTAAATGTGTTAATAGTGCAGACAATTTTTGCTATATATGTCGTAAGGTGACCCATATTAACCAGAGATGCTCAATAACTCAACGTCTAGAAACTGCTTACTTCCATTATTTTGGAATTAAAATTAAAAACCAAGACAAATCGTGGGTACCACATTTTAGTTGCACAATTTGCTCTACATATTTGATTAAGTGGCTAAACAAAAAGAAACGTTCATTGCCTTTTGGTGTGTCAATGATGTGGAAGGAACCTACCAATCATGCGAATGACTGTTACTTTTGCTTGACTCCACTCATCCAGCACGGTATATCAAGAAAAAAGAAACGAAGCGTGGTATACCCTAATGTAGAGTCTGTGTCGCGACCTGTGACACGGAATAAATTTACCTGTTCCTCGACATCCCGAAGAGTACCAGCAAGATTCTCAAGAACAGATTAATTCAATGGAAGTTGACTACAATGAACGTACAACCTCAGAACCGTTACAGTTTGTGGGTGACAACATTGTTTGCGACGAACCTCATAGAATTTCACAAGATGAACTCAGCGACCTTATATGAGATTTAAACTTGCCAAAAGATAAAGCAGAATTACTGGGATTAAGACTTAAGCAATAGAATTTGCTTCAACCGGATCAAAAACCGTTTATACAGATATCAATCTCCTTCAAAAGCATCAATAGTTGGGTTGCAATATGTCCCTAAAAATTCATTTTCTTCTATCTCATCTTGATTTTTTTCCTTTCTAACGACGGTGATGTAAGTGACGAACATAGTGAACGATTCTACCAAGATATCTCGACAATGGAAAAGAGATACCAGGGCCAATGGAATGCGTCAATGTTTGCGGACTACTGCTGGAATTTGAGAAGAGATACCCCTAACAGCGATTACAAAAGACAAACGAAAAAGCAGAGAAAATCTTAATTAAACACGTTTAAATATTTTGTTAATATTTCAATATTCCCAATTTTACATAAAAATTAAAAAATAATAATAAAGAAATATAGTTTATTTCTTAATAAATTGTTTTGTACTTAAACATGTTACTAAAAGTCAAATTTTGTAAATTAGGTATATTTCCAAAATAAGAGCTAATAAAAAAAAACAAAAACGTGTTTTCGTATTCAGTAACCTCAAAGCAGTATACAATATAGTATTTAATTGAAAGGCACAGAAAAAGTGGAATTTTGTAGACCAGTGTAATCAGCCCATAATGTTCCCACTGCTGGGACACAGGCCTCCTCTCTGTGAAAGGGATTGGAATATAATCCACCACGCGGGCCCAGTGCGGATTGGTAGATGTCACATGTCTTCGATTTTTGGTTCTAGAACATGCCGGTTTACTTACGATGTTTTACTTCATCATTTCGAGAGCAGTGCTGATGAAATGAAATACACAAAGTGCGTTGCCTCGGTTTTAACTCACGACCTAGAACTCGTAAGTCAGGGCCGATACCATTGGGCCACTACTACTCTCTTATTTTCGTTTAGTTATTTATAAAATCCCTTTAGTTCGAGAAGTGTTAAACCAAAAAAATACATAGAATAAACCTTATGGGGTCTTAAAAATTTAAATAGTCTTTGTTGGGTTCAATAACACACCTCATCATAAACTGGACAAACGTACAAACGATTATTGCTAACATCTGGGGAACGTTCAAAATAGTATTAGAAAAAAAACATATAAATAAAACAGTGACGACGGCCATAGGATTCCATCATAACTTTGAGCACAAACGCTACGCATCTTTCGTCGTGTGATTTCAGCGCGTCTTTTATAGCTGGCATGGCGGAGAGAACCCAAGTGTCGTCGATAACTGAGCAATTACATCGCGATGTCTTTATTGTTCGACGATAGATGTAAGGTCATGGTGAGGAATTATTCTCAGATAATCAGGCTATAATATTCCCACTACTGGGACACAGGCCTCTGGGTTCGAGAGGTAGTGGGCTATAATCTACCTCGTAGGCCCAATGCGGGTTGGTAGATGTCACATGTCTTCGAATTTTGGGTGCTAGGGTGTGTCGGTTTTCTCTCAATTTTTTTCTTCACTGTTTATAGAGCAGTGGTGTTGAAATGATTAGATGTCTAGTGCGTGCTTTGAGTTCGAATCCACGACCTACAACCAATCCTCACCAGTAACTTATTGATTGCTTCGCCCGTGTGGAGGTTGGAAATTATCCCATGGGACCGTACTACGGGCATAAAAGTACCCTATGTGTTATTCCAGGTTATAAACCTACACCACCTACATATAATAAATACAGGTAGTATACCAAAATTCATCTAAATCTGTTTGCCCGTTTTTGCAGTTATTCATGGCTCTAATTAACTGTAGATTGCGGAATTTTGACATCTATACTTAATATTATAAAGCTGAAGAGTTTGCTTCTTTATTTGTTTGGTTGAACGCGGTAATCTCAGGAACTTTTGGTCCTAATTGGAAAAATCATTTTGTGTTGGGTAGCCTATTTATTGACGAAGGCTATAGACCATATAACATCACGCTAAGATCAAAAGGAGCGGAGCAGCAACGAAAAATGGACGACAACTGGCAGGCAATTCGATACAACCGGAAGGGTCAGGGGAGCAAAAATTAGACGCGGACGAAGTCGCGGGCTAGTACATTATATTATCGCTTAGTGTGAAAGCAATGGGTACAAAAACCTATTGGTTGTTTCAGAGTAATCCTCTTTTAGAAATTGCCTAAACCTGCTTTCTAAGGCACGTCTTGGATGGGCACCCATCTACGAACCAATAGTGTCAAGCGTAGCTTAAGGGCCCACCTTCAAAGTGAATGATAGTAGGATGGGCGTGGTTTATGACGGGTCAAACTAAAGTGGCCGGCCGCCACAAACTTATATCTGAACCGTTTATAGAGAATAGGAAAACCAGCGGCCAAAAGTTGAACTAATGACAGAAAATGTCTCGAAATAAAAAACCGTTACTAATTTAGCATAGCCTTGCTGTAAGCACTATTCCTGTCACTGTTGCACATCTGTCAAACTACAAGAGCAAGGTAGAGACGGAAACATCTTAGAAAAAAGTACGTGAAAGTAGCATAAATTTAGTCGGTCTATGAAATTTTTGCACATAGCGTGCTATGGAGTAGACAAATAATACAAATATTTAATTATAAGCAATAAAACTATCTTACAGCAATAAATTATCTTCTTTATCTATACGTAATATTATAAATGCGAAAGTAACTCTGTCTGTCTGTCACGCTTTCACGACTAAACCTTATTCGTTACCCATTAACCCTATTAATTCCGCGACTTCACCTGCGTCCGCGTAACGTAAGATTTACGCAGACGAAGTCGCGGGAAAAAGCTAGCTAATATTTATGTACCGATGTTGGGTAATACGAGATTGTTTAACTCAAAATAATTAAAAATATATAATAAAAAATTTAAGTATTTATATTACTAGTCATCGCCCATTGGTCGAAATTCGACCGTGCTTCATTTGAATAGAAATACATTTAAGGTATGGCAGAGTAAAGAGCTCCACGGACGCTATTTCCGGGCCTTACATGGATCCGATGTAGATCTACTAGCGTCCGTAGCCTGGCTGCGTTTCAGTCACTTCTTTGGGGAAACCGAAGGTTTTGTCTGTGCAATTATGGACGAAGTTATGATGACGAACAACTACCGGAGATTTATTGTGAAAGATGGCACGGTTGACATCTGTCGGGTATGCCACCGTGCAGGAGAATCAATTAGACACATAATTTCTGGGTGTTCTCGACTAGCTAACGAAGAATACTTGCATAGGCACAACCTAGCTAGGATTATCCACCAGCAACTTGCTCTGAAATACAGTCTTGTGGAATCAGAGGTGCCGTACTACAGGTATGTGCCCGACCCAGTTCTCGAAAATGGAAATATCACATTGTACTGGGATCGATCCATCATCACTGACAGGACTATTGTTGCAAATAAGCCTGATATAGTGGTGGTGGATCGAGTAGAGCGGCGCACAATGATTGTTAACATAACGGTCCCACATGACGAGAACCTCGTGAAAGCTGAGAAAGATAAACAGATCAAGTATCTTGACTTAGCTCGCGAGGTTGTCGACATGTGGGATGTGGATTCAGCGATCATTGTGCCGATAGTCAACGGCTTGATAGCCAAGAGCCTCGACCAACATCTAAGGAGGCTCTCGTTAGGCAGCTGGATCAAGGGCTTGATTCAGAAAGCGGTACTTCTGGATACGGCTCGTATTGTCAGGAGGTTCCTCTCTCTGGAGCCCTGACCGCCGGTAGCTTGGACTACTATTTTTTATATTTTTAAATGTTTTTATAATTTTTGTTATTTTAATATTTAAAAATATAATTTATATGTTTGTACAATTAAATAAAAGAATATAAAAAATAATATGGTATTAATATTGAAAATAATGTATTTTTACGCATAATTAAAAAAAAAATTAGCATTCGTCACTTCTTCTCTGTATAAACTATATGTGTGCGAAATTTCATACTCCTCCGTCCACCCAATTTTCGTAAAAAGGGTTCCAAAATTTTCGCTTCACGTAATCTATATATATAAAAATGAATCCCTATTTTCCTTGGTCACGCCATCACGCGTGAACGGCTGGACCGATTTCACTTTTTTCTTTTTTGTTGTGTTTGTTATTGTCAGGAAAAGATTCTTATGAAAGAAAAACACAACAAAAAAAAAAAGTGAAATCGGTCCAGCCGTTTACGCGTGATGGCGTGACCAAGGGAAATAGTGATTCCGTTTTATATATATAGATAGATACCAATTCAAATTAAATAGTTATCGTTAATACAGGACAACGTCTGTCGGGTCAGCTAGTAATATATAGATTTACAACATGAAATTAAAAATAACGAATTAATCTTCTAGAGGTCTATAAATAAAATATATGATGGTGTTTAAGAGATTAATAAACTTCAATTTCGTTTCACCGATTACTATACATTTATTTGGTAAATGAGAATTACAATATTTTACATAGACTTCGTCCATTACGTAATACTAGTTATGAGTATTTTTTTCACCTTATTTTACAAGTCATTTATATTTCCTTCAAGGTCAATTTCGTATGGCAATGTGTATGATAAATGTCTAAATTACTTGACTTATACATACATATTTTAGTAATTACGTGTGGCTGCGTTTAGAAAACCAAAACCGATATTATTGCCGATATTTTGTAACTATGTCTAGATTATACCTCTTTATTTGGGTGTTTTACCCGAGTGTAGAGGGCAATGTGCTTATCAGCCTATTAACTCGTATGTATATTTGTTATTTTATTAATTTTATTTTTCATTACAGTTATTTTGGGGTTAGGGGTAATTCAGAGATGGAGTACACAAATAATTTGCTAAACAGTCTTCATAAGATTATAGAAGTACGTTTAGTGTTATTCAAAACAGAGTAAAACACCATTGTTTTGATCATCCATAAATGTTGTAGGAATGAAAAATTATAAATAGCCAATATGTTTTCAGAAAGCACTCTTGTAGACCTTTGATTAGATATCAATTAGATATCGAGAAGCAGTGGTGGCTCAGTGGCAACGGCTACTACTTACAAGTTCGAACCCGAGCAGGCGTTTTACTCTGTGTAAATCATTTCAATACCACTGCTCTCAAAACTGTGAAGGAAAACATCGTGAGTAAACCGGCATGTCTTAGAACCAAAAAATCGAAGACATGTGACATCTACCAACCCGCACTGGGCCCTCGTGGTGGATTATGTCCCACTCTCTCTCACCGAGAGGAGGCCTGTGTCCCAGCAGTGGGAACGTTATAGGCTGCTAATGATTAGGTATCAAACACGGTACATATAGGGTTCGAAACACCTAGGCCCGGCTTCAGGGCACGTGCCTGACAAGAATGGCTTCGTGAAGGTAGAGAGGAAGAACAGGAAGAAGCTTCGTAGTCGGAACCAGTGTGGGACCGCGCTAGCAGGACTCAATATGCTGCTGCGTCCAGCTACACTAACGACGCAGGTCTATGTGTCCCGTCTACATTACACCACGAAGGTTGAGGAGATCGTGGAGTTTGTACGTGTTAAGTCCAACTGGACCTTGAGGGTCGAGAAGTTGGAACCGTGCCACAACACGAACTTCAAGTCATTCGTGGTCCAAGTTCCAACTCATCAAATCGAGACCTTCCTCAAGGAAGAGTTTTGGCCGAAGGGTGTCGTGTATCGGCGACTCCGCGGAAGGCTACGCGATACTACGCAGCGCAACACGTCGCCGTCACTTCGTGTACAATAGTTATGTTTACGTGGTTTTTTTGTATGTATGATACTCTGTATGGTATTATGATTTGGGTCTTTGTAGCCCGAAATAAACTGATTTGATTGATTGATTGATACATGAAATTAAAATTTATATTTTCAATAAAACTTCACATCTGCTATAAATGATAAATGATTTTATTTCTGTAAGTAGGTTTGTACAAACACTTTTACATGCCAATGATATTTTTTTAAACTAGTTCGGCGTTTGACACAGACTGTTTAAATCATTACCCTTCTTTGGGCTGCTGTCAAGTAAAACCTCACCTTTTTTTACAATTCTAATGCTACTCCATTCATTCGTTGTGCTCTTGCATTTGAAGTGACAGTACTTGACATATAGATATATTGTTGACATACTTCAAACCTAAAAACAAATTAAATATTTTATTTTATTTCTAAATGAATGATTATTATAAGTTTTTGGGATAAAACAGACGTTCTTCTCTAGAAAATAAGGTGTTTACTCAATATTACTTTACAAAAGGAGAAAAGATTGTTGCTGTAATGCTTTAGTGAAGGTGGTGAATTCGATTCACTGTTATGATCATCTTATTGGTATTTCATTCTTGCAAAATGAATAAATTAATTGCCCTGTGCAGGCACTCCTAACCTTGAAGGTACTGTTCAGTTTTGGTTTATGGTTCTTCCCATTTTCATACATAATTTATGTCGTCTCTAAATGGTAATAGAAAAAGATTTTTATATTGTTCACAGTCACAAAAAAAGACAAATATACAGTCGAAATGCAAAGTTATTTGGAAAGCCAACACTTATTATATTAAATGATTACAGCAAAATGCTTAACTACTACCTTTTTCTGTGAACACAAATATTTCAAAAACGTAATTTTGATCGCACCGATTTGTAAAAAAGTGACACAGGTTCGACGTCGATGAGCCCTACTGGGCGACTGATTTATGAACGAACGAGAGTGATGACACTACTTATGATAGGCAAAAGAAGAGATGGCGATAATGTGTGTGCTCTTGGAATAAAATAACGTATGTGCCAAAACGAATCGCCGTTTTTTATGAATGAAAAGTATTATTAAAACGAAAACTGTTTTACAAAAACTTAGATACAATTATAATCAATGTTTTAAAGTAAACTATGTTTAATAATTCATACGCATCGCGCCTTGAGGCTAAAAAAATCATAATCATAGATTGAACTTTGCGATTTTTTTGTATCGAGAAAATTTCATCGTATCGTGTTTTCCTTTTACAGGATACTAGATCATATAGTCAAAAAACATACACTAAAAGATTAAGTACGGATGCCATACGGTAAGAAAGGTACGCTAAAAAGAAAAAGCACGTTTATCTCGCTACGTCACCTTAACCTAATCAAACGACCCGCAGCTGATAACAGCTGCGGTGCAGCTGCTAAGTAATAATAATTAGCATTGTCTGCATATTATATCGGCAGGTTGGCAGAATATGATACTCTTTATAATGCATATGGACAAATACTGTTTAGTAAAATTAATTCATAGATTTCATTTCTAAAGCGCTTACGCTTTGTACCCCCAACTCACAAGGAAGCAGTGGCGAAAGCACCATATAACACGATTCCTACCGGCTTGCCTTCGGGCATTCACATTGGTAACTCTATCACTATTAAAAATACAATAGTATGTAAATAGTGGCTACTATTGTCAATAAATATAGTTACACTTCGGGTATTTAATTCCCCATAACATTCAAACAACAAAAAAGGTTATTTATAGCTTTGTATTACAGCAAAAGAGAAATGTTCTAAATTAACTCGGCGCCAAAACGTCATAATCGGGAACTAAAAATTCATACAACAGCGATCCCGTAATGATGTCACTTTAGGTCACGTGGCACCGCTTGATATGTACGAGAGCAAGCCGCTGTACAACGGGTTATGACAGAGACAGGTATAGAAAAATGCGTCAGCGAGAACGAGATAGAGGAATTTTGCATATTTTATTCGGTTTTCAGCTGTTCAATTTAATTGTATTTAATTCATTACATTCCTATATTAATTTTAGAACGATAGTAAGTATTCTTTATTGATGAGTCAGTAAGTTAAAGCCGACTTCGCTTCGGCTTCTCTTTTAGAAAAAAATACACCTCGCCGCTGCAAGGAAGATAATGTCCGAATCACAGAACATGATTCTCATCGTATCAAGGGCGGATCCAGCTTTGGTGCCAGGGGGGGGTCACATAGTCGTTGTCAAGTCACAAGAAGTTATCATTTAATTTTTATAATCTGTATTATAAAAAACCGGCCAAGTGCGAGTCGGACTCGCACACCGAGGGTTCCGTACAAACCTGTAGGTATTCTCGGTTTATGCGTTTATGATTTATTTTTTTTTAATTTTTATATTTGAGTTGATTGAATGAAAGGTAAATTGCGGTTTATGATTCATGACGTATTAAAAAAAAACTAGTTACAAGATCTTGTTCAAACCAATTTTCGGTGGAAGGTTACATGGTAATGTACATCATATATTTTTTTTAGGTTTTATCATTCTCTTATTTTAGAAGTTACAGGGGGGGACACACATTTTACCACTTTGGAAGTGTCTGTCGCGCAAACTATTCAGTTTAGAAAAAAATGATATTAGAAACCTCAATACCATTTTTGAAGACCTATTCATAGATACCCCACACGTATGGGTGTGATGAAAAAAAAAATTGAGTTTCATTTCTAAGTATGGGGAACCCCAATTTTTTTTGTTTTTGTTTTGTATTTTAGTGTGAAAATCTTAATGCGGTTCACAGAATACATCTATCTACCAAGTTTCAACAGCATAGCTCTTATAGTTTCGGAGAAAAGTGGCTGTGACATACGGACGGACAGACAGACAGACAGACATGACGAATCTATAAGGGTTTCCTTTTTTTGCCATTTGGCAACGGAACCCTAAAAATGAATCCCTATTTCCCTTGGTCACGCCATCACGCGTGAACGGCTGTACTAAAAATTGCGCGGAAAATGAGAAAATTTAAGAACACTTATTTAAGAATACAAAGTCACCTAAGATGGGTGTTTGATAGCTAGAAAACGCTTTATGTCTTCGAAGTACCAGGTTGGCATAACTTGGTAGGAGCTCACCTAACATGGGTGTATGGTAGCTAGAAAACGCTTTATGTCTTCGAAGTACCAGGTTGGCATAACTTGGTAGGAGCTCACCTAACATGGGTGTGTGGTAGCTAGAAAACGCTTTATGTCTTCGAAGTACCAGGTTGGCATAACTTGGTAGGAGTTCAACTAACATGGGTGTGTGGTAGCTAGAAAATGCTTTATGTCTTCGAAGTACCATGTTGGCATAACTTGGTAGGAGCTCAACTAACATGGGTGTGTGGTAGCTAGAAAACGCTTTATGTCTTCGAAGTACCAGGTTGGCATAACATGGTAGGAGCTCACCTAACATGGGTGTGTGGTAGCTAGAAAACGCTTTATGTCTTCGAAGTACCAGGTTGGCATAACTTGATAGGAGCTCACCTAACATGGGTGTGTGGTAGCTAGAAAACGCTTTATGTCTTCGAAGTACCAGGTTGGCATAACTTGGTAGGAGTTCAACTAACATGGGTGTGTGGTAGCTAGAAAACGCTTTATGTCTTGGAAGTACTAGGTTGGCATAATTTGATAGGAGCTCACCTAACATGGGTGTGTGGTAGCTAGAAAATGCTTTATGTCTTCGAAGTACCATGTTGGCATAACTTGGTAGGAGCTCAACTAACATGGGTGTGTGGTAGCTAGAAAACGCTTTATGTCTTCGAAGTACCAGGTTGGCATAACATGGTAGGAGCTCACCTAACATGGGTGTGTGGTAGCTAGAAAACGTTTTATGTCTTGGAAGTACTAGGTTGGCATAATTTGATAGGAGCTCACCCATCATGGGTGTGTGGTAGCTAGAAAACGCTTTATGCCTTCAAAGTACCAGTTTGTCATAACTTGGTCTAACATGGGTATATGGTACTTGGTGCTCTTTCTTTGTGTTGGTGGGATCTGATAAGTTAACACAACATTTATTGATTCTCAGGCGGTATGAAGTTCGCTGGGTCAGCTAGTTTATAATAAATTGATTAAGAGCCAAGATGGTTTCTGATAAACGACACCCTATGCACGACAACATCCTCGTGTCACATAGACTGAAAAGCCGCAACAGCTTTCTGAAGTGTGTTCTCCCACTTACTGGCGAACAGTCTAAGGAAAGACTAGACCTGTGGCAACAAGGCGCTTCCCTACCAAACCCATTCGTTCCACCTGGTGAACATCTCGCAACTGGACACGAATTGCCTTGGCTTTCATGGAAGTCTTTAAATAGACTCCGGACTCAGGTAGGCCGGAGTAAAGAAAACCTGTACAGGTGGAGATTCATAGATGACTCAGCCCTGGAGTGTAAATGTGGTGCTGTCCCACAAACGATGAGGCACTTGATATCTTGTCCAGCATGTCCTGTTGTTTGCACGCCACAGGAGTTGATGGACGCTACTGAAAATGCTAAGCTCGTAGCCAAATTCTGGGCTAACACTATTTAGATTGCTATCGACACGCCAAGAAGAAGAAGAAGATAAATTGATATTGAAGTAAAAAATATATGAATAATATGTGAAATATATAATATATTGTGACAAAAAAATATATCCTTACTTAAAACAATTTTAAATAGTGGTCCACGGTGGACCCAGCCCAGGGGAGGGTCATGACCCCCATGACCCACCCCCTGGATCCGCCCTTGCATCGTATTACATCAGTGCGTATATTTACCCTATCCAATATACTACCAATTGTTTATGTACGGCGGATATATTGAGACAAGTGTTCAACACAATATTTTTATTACCCTTACAAAAATAAATACATACGGTGTCGGGCAATAACTAGTGATATAATATTTATCAAGTAGACAAGCTGTATTTTTATTTTACCATACCTAAACAGTAAAAAACCGGTAAAGCGCGTGTCGGACCTTGCACTGTGATGGATTCCGTAGTCGGGATGAATATTAACGCAAGCATAAAATAAGTTTGTATTTTGAGAAATTAACCATATCTTTTGAGACCATAGACTTCTTATAGGTTTTTCCTGTAGTGTATATTTATTTACTCAACAGCATAAACATTACAGATATTGTTACATTTACGGTATACGATATGGTTTCGTTCACTGTGGGAGACTGGTGCCTAAGCTAGGCTTTAAGGGCCTGTGTTTCAGGTCACCAGGTTTCCACCCTAGCAGTTAGGTACATGTCTTCTAATGGGAACAGTTTGAAAAACTTTTATTTTCTAATTTGCTACATTTTGTTTTATTTTTTAGTGACCACCATATTAAAAATTAATTTATCTAAGTTCCACATTGTTTGGGTTACAGAAGTTCATATGAACCAAATTTCAACTTAATCGGTCTAGTACACTGTAACAAAATGGCTGTGACAGATGGATAAAAACCAATCCTGTTTGTCCTTATAACCCATGATATAGACTTTTGAATTTGTTTTTGGGTAGTTCGAGAAAACTCCCATTTGCAGCCGGATTTGTGCCCGGTTAGTGACAAGAGCAAGACGCATTCCCCTTTAACATGGAAATAAAATTAACAGGCAAATGTACTTGTGTCGCCATCTATGATATGTAAAACTACATTACACTATCATATATGTAAACTAGCTGACCCAGCGAACTTCGTACCGCCTCAGAATCAATGAAACCCATGTTAGGTGAGCTCCTACCAAGTTATACCAACCTGGTATTTCGAAGACAAAGCGTTTTCTAGCTATCACACACCCATGTTAGGTGAGCTCCTACCAAGTTATGACAACCTGGTACTTCGAAGACATATTAATAAGGATGATTTTTTACATCTTGGGTCCGAAAAACCCAAATATCTTACGGACTCCTATTTTTTTTTAACAAAATATAGCCTATATTACTCGCAGATAATGTAGCTTTCTAATGGTGAAAGAATTTTTTAAATCGGTCCAGTGGTTTTTGAGTTTATCCATTACAAACAAACAAACAAAAATACAAACTTTTCCTCTCTATAATATTAGTATAGATTTATAGTTCTAAGGGTCGGTTCACATCTGACGGAAGATGCGTCGCGTATCATCGGTCGCGTACCGCCAGAACAGACAATTATATGAGAAAATATTCAACTTAACTGAAGATGCGTTAATGCGTCGAGCGTACAGCGTCTGTTCCGTTTCCGTCAACGCATTGTCGGCCGACGTAAAGAGCGGCAACGTTCCGCGACGTGTATTTTTACTGATGTATTCAGACTAGGCGTAATATCAGCGGAGATCGTTTGTGTACAGACCGTTCGAAGCGTTTTTGCATTGAAAATGTTTGATAAAGAACGATTTATCACGGAAGTACAAGTTACGACCGACGCATCTTCCGTCAGATATGAAAACACACTATTATACCGAATAGACGCGACCGATGATACGCTCGACGCATCTTCCGTCAGATGTGAACCGACGCTTACAACTATTTTACCACGGAATAGCACTGATTTCCATGATACAGGTTTTTAATTCAGTAGTTTGGAATTTAGGAGTTCACATAGTTTTAGCCGTTTACTCACCCACATTATTTGTGTCCTAGTTCTTAAGAATATATTATTGTATTAGGCTATATTTTATTGAGTCCAAGTAAACCTTATATTATTATTATATTATATTACTAGCTGTTGCCGCGACTTTGATTGTGATCCAGGCTGAAAATAGCGTATGTCCTTACCCAGGTCATGTCAGTGTGACAAATTTCATTAACCTTTTGAGCGCCACGACAAAAAAGTAAAATCGTGCCCTCAGCGCCAAGCTATGAATTCATCCTTTAATACCTACAAAATAGTAGTGAGTTCGAAATTATATCGATAAAGCATTAACCACGTATTTTTTAACATATAGTATGTTTTTAATAAAAGGTTACTATACCAGGAATATATAATAAAGGAGTTTTATTTCATCCCGCTTTGTCTTTTATGGTAAAAATGATACGATATGTGTCACAGTTTCGGCGTTAAATCCACAATTCAAAACAACAGTCGATAAAAGCAAGTCATTACCATCACAGCACTATGGTCAATCATGACGTACATTCTTGTCACGATAGGATGACACTGGCGTAGCTGGCACGACTTTTCTTAATTTGCTCGCCTCTGCACTAGAGGTGCGCATCCGATATTTATGAATAATATCGAAATAATAAGAGTTATTTTATTTTAATGGTTTCGCTTTTTATATACAGTAGCAGCATTTTTATTTAATACAAGTAGCTTCTGCCCGCGACTTCGTCTGCTTTATATTTATTGCTCCCCCAACCCATCCCGTCGCATCGTATGTATATTTTTTAATATGAAAAAGAAAAGTATTGTTTTTACTATTGTCCAAGCGATGTTTTTTTTATTATTAAAATCTTCCGAAGGCCATACAAAAAATATTAGACGAATCAGTCGAGTCATTATATATTTAATATTCATTTTTATTTATATAGATTTAAGTTTCTCTGAAAGAACAACCGGTAATAATGCCTTAATGTACCGCCACGAAGGTACAGATGATATCTCAGTTGAAAAAAAAACAAACATTTACTGTAGATAAATACTTATCAGAATACGACGAAAATAGGCGAAAGCAAATTTAAATCATCAAATGAATTTGTATTTTAATCATTAAACGAAGTTTTTGTACTCAAGATTTGTAAGTACAAATATTATAATAAATACGAAGAAAGGGACAATATTATCCTCGGAAACGAATGAAACTTAATTCAAACAAACCTCAATCGGATACGAGTTTATTTTATGACACGCCAGCCGAGCTTATAGCTGTTTGAAATGGTTTACATGAATTTTATTCTCTTTTTAATTATAAAATCTGAACTTCACTTTGTAGTTTTATTTGAAACAAATGACTTATAACACAATCGTATCGTTAAACAAGGATGTATGTTCCGATGACTATAGTCTGATATGCACGCCCTTCCGCTCCTCCCAGAGCGGGAGACGTCATTAAATGATTTCCCACCCACAAAAAAGTCGTTCAGAATAATAAAGTAATGAGAACAAACTACTGATACAAGTAAAGGAACAGCTCTATTTACAAATCGACCACATGTGACGTCATTGGATTGTCACGATTAGATGACTCTGGCGCTCCAGGCACAGACAATATGAAAGTGTGATGGAGATGGGCATTACACTCAATATGATTTATCGATAATCAACTAACACCGACATTTAATGAGCAGATAGTTCAGTATTTTAATCATATTTAAATAATTTTTATGATTCCTGAATCATTAAACTTCTATATCAAAAGTTTTATTTATTTATTGTTAAATAATTTAAAGAAATTAAATATAACGTAGGTTACTGTCAAATTCAATATTCTTGTTATATTGATTACTAGCTACATCACTACGTGTCATGATATGATGACTGTGGCGCTGAGGGCACTATGTTTTTCGAACTTTATAATTGGTGTTAGTTTTTGCCATCTTATGTTAATACGGATGAAATATAAAGAAAGAAGCTCAAGTAATATAAATAAGGACGAGTCAAGGAACATAATTAGCAAAGGAAATAATAAAAACAATGTTGTTTTATGAGTTTTATTTACGTTTAAAAGTCTGTCACGGTATCGTGACCGTGGCGTGCTGGGCACGTTTTGGTTTGTCATCTATACGTGACTCTGGCGGTCAAAAGGTTAAGCCGTCTTAGTGTAAAAGCGTTATAATATTAGTTAGAATTACTGGAGGTATGTGGATATTGTCTAAGCTCTGGTTATTTAAGAGTGATGTTATGTAACGTCTAGACTAAGCTGCAATAAAAATATGAAAAACCATCTCACCATGTAAGGTATAGCGCCTCGTATGACGTTGACTTTGTTGCGGTACGCCGCCAGCGCAGACAAAGTCTCAACGGGTCCAGACGGTCGGTAGCTGCCTCGTATCTCACACGCAGACCAATGACCCATGCGGATGAAACAGTAGCCTACACAAAATTATTATTTATTTTTTTGGGGTGTTTCGAATTTTGAGACGTATGTCAGCGTAGTTTGTGACGTATGTCAGCGTAGTTTGTGACGTATGTCAGCGTAGTTTTAGAAGACAGTTTTTTGCTGTCCTGGTAACCCTGGCAAGGATAATGGCACAATTTTTTGAAATTATTGCATTGTCATCGGTCTTTGACAGGTGTGCAAAGTTTGAATGAAAACTGGTCGTTTAAAGTGGGTCAAAATCGCGCTTTAAGGAGTCGATTACAAACAAACATACATACAAGTGAAGCTAATATAAAGCGTGTAAAAATTAACACAAATTAACAACATCACGCCTGGTTTCCCAGGGTTAGGCACTACCTATAGTAATTATTCCTGTTTACTACAAGGTTGAACTACTAAATTGGGTATTTCAGCTGCAAGGCTCGACTGGCTCTTCACAATTGTGTTCTGGTGCCTACGCTTATTTATGAAAGTGAATGTTGGGTGTGGTGAAAGAATCATGAAAGTAGAATTTAATTTGCTCCTTGCGAAGCATGTGCAGTGTGACTATGAATGTTAGGCTGAGGAATAATGTGACAAGGTAACAGTTAAAAGATTTAATACAAATACAAAAATATTTTTTTAAGATGAAATAAATATTTTTGTATTTGTATTTGAACAAAATTTTAAAAGAGTATGCTTAGATCGTTGGCGACTAAAAAAGGTATTTATAAGGTAGATGTAGGTGGAGATGCCGGACGGGGATTGAGGGACACCCTAGGAAGACGTATAGTGACCTTATTGTTGAAATTGTTCAGATAGGTCAGCGTAGTACCCGCTGGTGGTATGGGTATAAGACCAGATGCATGAACCTAAACGAGGCAAAAGGAGTTTGTGAGGATCTTAGTAGGTGGCGTTCTGTAGTTTTTGCCTATCAAGGCGTGAGTTTATGTATGTGTATGTATTTCAGCTGTATTTGAATGCCAGAACATGATTTGTTCGGCAAATCATTTAGTTTCAAGTGGCTCTAAATCTCAAACGCAATTTAAGTTGCCGTTAAGACAAAATTTATGTTGTCTCTGTGATATTAAGGTTCTACTGTAAATACAGAAAGATCTTTATATTCTTCTTTATATGTTTCAGATTAGCGACTTTTATAAATCAACCGATTTGAGAGATAGCAAGATACATTACCTGAGCAGAACGAGTCCCAACCCGCTTCATGATACGTCTGTTTGTTATGAAAAGGTCTGCTCAGTTTCACAAAATTCATGCCAATCTGCAACTTCTTGCATTTTCCCTCCGAGAAGAATTCATATAAACTGCAACAAATAATAATAAAAACGTTATCAACCGATCAATAAAAGTTGCGTATTTTAGATTATTTTCCCACGATTTGTATAGTGATAGCATTTTTACCAGGCTCTCTATTTATTTATCTATTCGGATAATAGCTTTCAAGAATTATTTATTTCGATGTTTTTCGAATATTTTAACGAGAACCACTAATCTTGTTCTGTTTATTTGTGTACGACGATTCAGTGGCTTTAAACTTATAATGATATAATTGAGCGAGTGCTATATAAACATAGGCAGTATTTACGAACGCATTTGTGTTACAAAATATTTTTATTCAATTAATCAGGATGTTAAACAAAATAAGCTGTAGGTAACTATTTACAAAATAAAATACTTTTTAAAACTTACTCTTGTAAAGCGTTTGATTTCCACACCTCATGATAACTAAGTTTCTTCGACATTTCATGTGATATGTATTTAGTATCGTATAAATTGGGGAACATGTTATGAATATTTTGTTTAAACTCCGAATAATGTTTTGGTAGAGGTCCTATGAACTGATTGTGTAGAAGTATGATGTCTAAGAAAATGTTGTGCCCTACGATAGGTTTTTGTGAGGCCTCTAGCAGCGCAATGATTTCTGAGAAGCCTCGTAGATAGTTAATCAGGTTGTCTTCTAGTACCGTCAATGGAGCACCGTTTGCACCCTCCACGTTCTTATCTCTGTATATGAGAATCTAAAAATACAAAATAAAACAGGTTTACAAATAGTAGATGAGATGGAGTATTTATTTTGGGAATGGCGTATTCAGTGAGTGACGGTTTAATGTCACTTTACTTAATGTTATAAAAACTATTGAGCCCAAACCTACGAAAGGTTTGTCAACTTAAGATAGAATTGAAGTATTTTGTGTTAAGATCATAAATCATTTTTTACATTTTTTTTTTTTTTTTGGGCTATCATCAAGTGAAGTCTCCAGCTCTTGGTGGAGCGGAAGTATCTGTCAGACTTTTACTGACTTAAACCCACCCGTGTTCCTTCAGTTGCCTATGCCAGGGCCACGGTAACTCTTTCCCATGTCCTCTTGCTCCGTACCATGGCCTAGACCAGGGCCGGCCGCGAGAGATCGCCGCCGTCTCTAGCGACACCCTAAGGCGAGGTCCGTACCCCACAAGGGGTGCCCTTAGCGTGTGATCGCTTTTGTTTTAAGTTTTTATGGCCTGGCAGCCAGTTAAGCAACAGACAAACTCATAGGTTACTCAGCGAGATGTCATCCCATAAAAAAGGAATCAAGTTCAATAAGTTGTGGGCTACAAAAATAACCGCAAGACAGACGGTGCAACAACGGCAGTCATTCGCTCTAATCAAATCAAATCAAAAGTCATTTATTCCAACAAGGCTGAGAGTCAGCACTTTTAGAAGGTCATAATTACATAAAGCAGTCCCCCATTAAGCCCACCCTATAACAGTTCTTACTGCTTTAGCTGGGAAGAAGAAGTGGTGCAACAAACTCCCCACCAGCACAGCTGTCGGTTAAGTTAGAAGAACTTGATTTGATACAATAATATGTGAGCATTAAATTATTTGTTAGCTAGCACACGCCACTATACCAACAAAACATTGAAAACTATACTCAAGCAGAAATATCTATACTAATATTATAAAGCTGAAGAGTTTGTTTGTTTGGTTGAACGCAGTAATCTCAAGAACTACTGGTCTGAATTGAAAAATTATCTATTTTCGTGTTGGGTAGCCTATTTATTGAGGAAGGCTATATATAACATCACGCTACGAACAAAAGAAGGAGAGCAGCAACGAAAAATGGACGAAAACTGTCAGGCAATTCGATGCGACCATATTTGATACATGGTTCTTACATGACCATATTTGGTACATGGTTCTCACATGGTAACACACCGTCACATGATTATTTTTTTATCTGTTGCTTTATTTTTAATTCTCTTTACCTATTGTGGTGTGGTAATTTTATTCTAGTTGCATCTGTTTCACATATAATGACAAAATTAATGGATAAAAAATATTGAAAAACATCACAAGAGTTATAGTGGAGTTTCTTCCTTATGCTTCTCCGAAACTACCTTTTGAAAGAAGCGAATAAAAATCAATTCTAATATGATTGTAAATGTTGATTAAAAAAGCTTTTATGTGCCTATTTTAAATATATGCTTCTACTTTGTAGTAAGCCTCCATAACTTTTAGATGACTGGGTCGAGAGCGAATGACTTGTAGTTATTGTTGTAGTCCACAACTTATTGACATAAGACAACTTTTTTTTGAGAATGTCATCTCACAGGTCGACCAATGAAGTTGTCGGCTGCTTAACAGGTCGTGCCTGTGGCTACCTGTGCTAAGTGGCCAGTAAATTGGCCAGTCATTTCGAGGTACCTAGGACCTTGAAGTGGACGGTAACTTCTTCACTCTTCACTGTTTGCCGTCCTGACGGCTCATATAAAGTGACCAGTAAACTGAACAGTTAATAGTGAAGAAATGACCGTCCACTTCAAGGTCCAAGGTATCTTAAATGACTGTTCAGTTTACTGGCTACTTTATACGAGCCGTCCTATAAAGGGTTAATAAATTAAGGCCTCCAGCTAGGGATTAAAAACTTAAAACAAAAGCGACTACATTATAAGCGCACCCCTTGTCCTGCCAGGGTCGCGACATTTGTTCGAAAGAGTTACCGTGGCTCTGGCATATAGGCAACTGAAGGAACACGGGTGGGTTTTAGTCAGTAAAAGTAAAGTCTGACACGCCCTCCCACTCCGCCTAGAGCGGGAGACATGATGTGATGAGTTCCCACCCACAAAAAACCCCTTGTGGGGTATGGACCTCGGTTTAGTTCAGCAAGAGACGGGCTAAATCGGTATGACATAAAATAAATCTAGCCAACGTAACTATTATTGGAGGGAAAAATTACTTCAATTATCTTAAGGAGTCAGGTCTAGTTAGAATCCCTGGAAAACACTCGAAAGGCGAGGGTAGCTCGGCGGCAGCTGAAAATGGCTTCACAGGTAGGAAAAAAAGCGCAGGAAGGCAAACTATATGGCCCAAGAATAGACGACTCTATACAAATTACAAAAAAAAAAAAATATCTGCATGCAAATCGTACTCAAATCTTTAAACTCATTTTTCTGGAAACCATGTTTTCGAAGTCGGTGATCACTGTAACTCGAGAACGGCTTTACCGATCGGGTTGAAATTTATATCACTTCTTCTATACATAGTTGTCCTGAAAATCAGCGTCAGGTGGCACACCGTGTGTTGTCATCTGACATTATGCTGAGCTGAGGCCCTTTTGGCATTATTATCATTGTTTCTGTATTATTTTGTTTTTTAGTTTTAAGGTTTTACTTTAAAATGATATAGTGCCAATAAACGCAATTTTCTTTCTTTCTTTCTTTCTTTCCTCCGGATAAACGAAGGATTTTTTTTGGGACAATTTTTTTTTTTGTTATTCAAAAATGAACGTCAAATTTTGGTCAAAACAACACTTTTGACTTTCAATGAATTCCATTTCGTGAAAAAAGATAATTTTTCAAAACCCTTCGTTCAATTGGAGCATTATATCATTAACTAAAGATCCCCCTCTGTTTTGTTGGTTTCAGATAATTCGTTGCAGCGCGAGAGTGATCACCGCAAAACCAGTTTTTTTTGCAGCGTCCTCGGCCATCGATACATAACGGCTTATTTTAGAATACATTTCTTTAAAAAAATTGTCATGAACATGACAATTTTGAAATATATATATCTTTTAAACGGAAGAACTTTTGTTGTAAATTATTTTATCGTTTGGCTAAAAAAAATCGAATAAATTGCCTTTTTTTAGCGTTCTAACTAGACCTGACGCCTTAAGTTGACAATTATTTCGTTGGTTTGGGCTCAATAGGTTTTTATATCATTAAGTGCCGCTTATACAAAGAATAGTCAGCCAAGCAACCACCGCTCTGCCCCATCGTTGTAATAGCAGCCAAACTGAATATGCCATCCTTAAATACAGCTAGACGCAGCTAGAACAGAGTAAAGGTGATGAAATAGACTGGAAGCCGGTTTGAAGCAAACCCAGCTTTGGGTCACATTTACTGCTGACTGTATTAAAATTGAATACATCAGCGACATTTAAGTCTCTAAAATAAGATGCAATAAAAAAAAGTCAGCTCCTAGCACAAATTACCTTCTTACTATTACCTAAGCTATCCGTGGTGAGTATGTCTGGGAAGCGCATCCGGAGCTCGACGTGCACGATGTACCGGAGCACCGAGCTCTCCACGTCCAGGTACATTGTCTGATCTTTACTTGTAATCAGCCATCTGTAATTGAGAGGAATTTATTATTTTTATTGGATGGAGAGTTTCATCAAAAAGCCACTTATAAATTTAATTAGCAGCTAGATTTACAAAGTATTTTAAGATAGTTTTTCAGTTTTATGGTTACTGTTGTTTTTCTTATACACGGATCCGTGTCGTGCTGGACGTAAAGAATAGCACCACCTCATTTCTGTCCGTGGATGTCGTAAAAGGCGACTAAGGGGCTTACCAGAGAATGGGCAGCAGTTTTCTCTATGCATTTTACCACTATATTGCGATCGTCAACCTGCCTGCCAAGCGATTACGGCAAAAGCCCTCCCTTTTTAGGGGATGCTTATGTCCAGCAGTGGACGTCTAAGCTGTGTATTACATGAAAGCTAGACATTTGCTACACTTTTTAAATATAAACATTTGATACATTAAAAGTTGGACCTATGAACGGTGACCTTGTCAAGGCGGCAAGAATCCACAGAATGCCGGAAGCAAAGGAACAAGTGGCGGAACTTGGTATTTTGGATGAAATGATCCATACAAATAAGAAACTAGCTGCTGCACGCCCCGTCGCATCGTGGCGCCTGCCCACAATATTACTTCGATTTCGATTAGCGTTATTTATGACTTTTTGCTCAGCTCCTAAGGGTCTTTACGTAATATTATGTAAAAAGCCTATCCTATAAGCCTCCTCCAAGAATTAAGTGTTTTTCACATCCAACTGGTTGTTCCAGAGATTAGCATGTTCAAATGAACAAAAAAACTTTTCAGGTTAATTTTTATATAGGTACTAGCTTTTGCCAGCGGTTACTCTCGGATATTTTACATATAAACCTGCCTCTTGAATCACTCTGTCTACTGATGAACAACACATTAAAATCCATTGTGTAGTTTAAAGGTTCTAAGCGAATAGACGTGAGAAGCAGGTTTGTTTTACACAAGGTTAGCATAAGACAATAGGTAAGCAAAACTAACTTGATAATTTGCTGCTGCTGGGATAGCCAAGCAGTTGTGGTGGAATATCCAATTGTACAGAATACAGGCCAATTAAACAGACCTAGTCCAAACTAGTTCTATTTAATTTGACAGTATTTTTTTAATGTACCCTGTCTGTAGCAAATATTTAAGCTACTTATCAAATTCTAACTCGGCCTTACCATATCTGCTTACTGTATTACCTGGATAATAAACAATTGCCTATTTTTCTTAGAAAAGACTTGTACAAAGTAGAAAACAAGTCAAGCTTTTCAACTTATACCTACTTAGAAACATGAGAGTAGTACTGCTGCAGTTGCCTTTCCTCAGCCATGGTCAGCATTCTTGAGAGGTCATTGAACAGCACCTTCTCTTTTATATTCTGTCTAACTGTAGCTTCTTCCACTTTGCTCAAATATGGAATTCCTTCATATGTGAACTGAAAACGGATAATAAACAAAAATATTACTATGTCTTCTGTTTGTAGTTATAATGTTAGTTAAGCACTGCAGTAGCAACTTTATAAGTAAGATGATAAATGAGGAATTTATATTTTCTTTTAACTTGTAATGTCATCATCATCATCATCATTTCAGCCGAAATACCACTCCACTGCTGGAAAAAGGCTTCCCCCAAGTTCCACTGCTTCAAATGGTTCTTCCTGCATTCAGTTGATTCCTGCCGCTTTCACAAGTTTATCATTCACTGGTCCAACTTTTAATGTATCAAATGTTTATATTTAAAAACTGAAGCAGCTGTCTAGCTTTTATACAATACACTGCTTAAGCCAATGAATGAACACAGTAGTACACACACAGTAGAAGGGATATTTTCTAAGACAGAAAATATCCTTTCTACTGAATGTTTATCAGATATTTGTCTTTTAAAATCCAGCCATAATATTGGTCACATCATGTGAAGATCCATGTAGAAAGGTGTCTGGTGTCATGGTTTTTTGAGGAAAGAACCACACAGATTGAGTGGACCTGTCTAATCAGTGCAGGCATTTGTCAATAATTGTCATGCAGCTTAACTCAGAACTTAAGGAGCTCAAAGATTTTGATAGAAATTTTACTGGCAGATAGCTGATGTTATAAGGAGTAACATTGTACGCGATAGCTTTGACATGGAGTTCCAGACACCAGCTATGCTATTCTAAGCTATTTGGGTACTAGTAACATGATCAACCTCATTGCAGCTTGAATAAATAAAGATCAATATAAGCTCTAAGGAATTTAATTAAATTTTTTCAGGCATTAAAGTTAATAACTATGGAAACCATCAAAATTAACAAATTTTTCCATGGGAATAACATCATCATATTATAATTGAAAAAAAAAACCAGCCATCCCATATATTTGGGTCTAATATGTATGGAAGTTTTGTACATTCCTTAGTTATTAATCTTTAATTACTCAGATTACAATGAAGTCTACATAGTTATTATTAACAAAACAGCTCAGCCTATGTTAGTACCTGATTACTATGCTAGCTAATACCTATACATATCGCGGGTCTTAAACCATAGGGGCGTATATGCAAAAATGCGATTTTTCGTTTTTAAGGCCATTGGATTCTACTGCAAGCAATACATAACCTCAATTTTTCTTATAATTTAATATTTACTACTTTTTGTATAAATTGCAAAAGATTTTTTGTCGTAAGCTAGACAGTCTACAATTATTTTTAAGCCATATAGCCGTATGATAGACGTAAGAGCAATAATATTGATTATTCAGGCAGTTGTGACGTGCCATATAGACGTATGCAATACGACTTTCAATTTTATTATAATCTTAGGAAATTGTGTCGGGCCATAGAGACGTACCTATACAAAGACTGTTTGTTTTATTTTAACCTGAAATTATTGTGTCGAGCCATATAGACGTATGCGCATACGACCGTCAATATCAACATGATCCTGGGGATATTTAGTCATAACTGCAGACGTATGCACATACCTACGTCTACATTTTTATTATTACTCTCGCAAGATTTCGTTAATACGTGGTCGTATCGTCATGTCAACAACACCCAACACTATCATTCTGTAGTGAGCTGCCATAGCGAGTAGATGAGATATCTGTAATTTTAATGCGTGAAATAAGGTTGGTTATTTTTACCTAGTTGGTGACTTAATATATTGCAATTTAGGGATGAGAATCTATGAAAACTAACGTTATTTATGTAATTTTAAAAATTCATACGCTTGTCTGGCTTGTCATTAATATTGAGAGGTGTTCAAACGTCAGATGGATACAGGTCAGGAAAGAAGTTCCCAATTCACTTTTCTTCAAATTCGATTACTGGGAAGAATTTAAGGAGGTAAGGTTTACCAAAAAAGTAACGTAGACGGACAATTCCTCTTCTATGGATACAAATCTGTACTCAGAACCACATCAACTAAAATAAGTTAAATATAAAGACCTCATGGCTATGTGTAAAGATGGAACTATTCCAAAGAATTACCACAGCTATTACAAAAATTTGCCTGTAGTAGATAACGAAAATTTGGAAAGAGGAGGTACAAATGACGAAGATAGCTTAGCCCTTGCTGCAACAAGAGCATCTTTTATACGACGTCGACCTAAGAACAAAAAGTAATTGTTTATAATGTCTTATTTCGTCACAATATTGGCATACTTTATTGTGGTAAAACATAAAGATATTATACTTACTAAAAAGTTTACATAATACCTATTTCATGCAATAAGAATTGCTAATTTTTCTGGTTTAATCATTTTAATGGCAAATAGCAAATAAGGCCAAGGTTGTTTACTAAATAGGAAAACTAAGGAAAACTTAAGTATCTACAGCACATGCTGTAGATACTTCAGTTTTACTTACTTAAACTAAAGCATGTATCAGAAAGAACACCTTTCTGAAACATATCAGAGTGTGCTTTCTGAAATACGCTTTATACATCACTTGTGCAATGTTTCCTCTGCTCTTATTTTTTTTTTCGTATTGTTTTAGAGTTTTTATTCTCCTTGGTTTATTTAACTAAGTTTCTTTTAAAGCATTTGATTTTATTTTTATAAACATCTCATGTATAAAAACTTCTTTTTAAGTTTCAAACAATTATGTTCATAAGAATTATAACAAATTTTAATTCATAGAAGGATTTTTTTTTACTTTTTTTCTTTTTTTTGTTTCTTGCAATTTGCCTTGAGCTCAAGTTTAGGTGTTTTGTGATCTTAAGTCATTTAAAATAAGTATGTTCAGATTTATGAATAAATTTTATTTTTATATGAAAGATTATTTTTCTTTTCAAACAGAAAACATTGTTTAATGACTACCATTTGCTTTTTTTTCTAGATTGTCAAACAAAACTGGTTTATACTTCTACTTTGAATTCAAACACCTCTCAATATTAATGACAAGCCAGACAAGCGTATGAATTTTTAAAATCACATAAATAATGTTAGTTTTCATAGATTCTCATCCCTAAATTGCAATATTTTAAGTCACCAACTAGGTAAAAATAAATATTGGTGTAAAAATTAATCATTAAAGAAGAAGGGTTTCACATCCTTAAATTCCATTAATTTTTGGGGGAATTTTAACGGAGCCTTACCGTATAGTTGTCATGCCAAATAGACATATCAACCAAAAACTAGTGTTATAGATAGAATACCTTAAAATCAAGTAAAGCGTATTAACTGTAGTGTAAATATATAGCTACAGGCAAAATCACAACGAGCTGGCTCAATCTAAGAAAAGTTATGAAGTTTTTTGTCTCTCCTGAAAAGTAGGGGTTTTGTGGATACACCCCTATGGTTTGAGACCCGCGATATTGTAGTCTTTGCTATGATAGTTCCTGGAGTGATAGATAAAAATGAAGGTAGGTAGGATATAAAAGTGGTTGCAGGTAGGTTCTCTTACCTTATTAAAATCAAACTTATGTTTACAAAGGAACTGTAACGTAGATGCTTGAAAGATGAATGACTGGTCAATGGCGCAGAAGACTTGCGGACACAGATGGAAGGTGTAGCAGACAGCTAAGTATGAGTCCTCTTCTCTGTTGTACTGGAACATCGTCAGTCCAATCTGTGTCATTATCATGTGGCTGACTTCATTCTTTATATTGTTGTATCTCTCTTCACTTGTGTCAAACAATCTGAAATGAGATGATGTAAGAGTGTACTGATATGGATAGCTAAATGTTAAGTCCTGGACTGGGCAAAAGGTGATCTCTACTAAAAGTAAAACATAAGTTTTGTACTTACTCACAAAAGTTATTAAAATTAGTAGTTAAAAATCGAAGACATGTGACATCTAAGAACTAGCACTGGGCTGGTCTGATGGATGACAACCCATTGCTTCTCATAGTGAGGAGCTTGTGACCCAGCAGTATATATATAGGCCGATAGGCCGCAGTATATTATGAAGTATATAATAAGGGCCGATTTTACTAAGTATGGAGTTTTTCTAGGACCTATGTTCAGAAAATGCTTTAGTCGTGCATGGTTACCGGCGGATATCTGAACAAATGTTGATGACCGATGACACCGGTTTTTAGTATAAAATTGTCAGTGTCGACTTACCTGTGTTTAAAGCAGTCTCCAGCTAAAATAGCAGTAAATTCGGCATCAAAACCAACAAAACAGGATTTTGCTAAGTCTCTCTTTATATTCCCTAGTTCATCTACAATATTATTCCTTGTTATTTCCATATTGGTATATAACTATAATGCTTTGGTTTATAATATAAATAAATACAATTTTTTTTGCGAAGAGTAACACGGTGTAGGAAATCACGGCGAACAAAACAAACAATTAGTGTCACTGTCACTGTCACAAAGCAAAAGCAGATCCGACGTCAGTTCGAAGTTTTTTTTAAATGTAAGTTGGATATGTATTTTTTAGGAATTTGCGAATGGCAACACAAATAAAAGCTCCAAATAAATATTTTATGGGGATGATGATAGAATGAAATAAGAATAAGAAAATTTGAATTTAGTGCGCTTCTTTTTCTTCGTTGTCTAGGGGCTAATGTGATTCGCCTCACGATTTCTCGCCATCCACTCCGATTTTTGGAATTGTGGGTGCACTTATACAATGAATCGCCACTGGGCTACCCTGACTGATTCGATACTTTATCGTATTTAAAAAAGTTTTTAAATACGTACAAGTAAATATTCATTTAAAGAAACAAGTTTAAATTGTAGAAATATAGTCAAAAACTGAATACAGATGGCTTTATGAGGGAATTTTAATCAATACCATTGTTATTAAAAGTAATTAAATGGCATTAAAGGTATTTCTGGGCATTCCCAGCCAGTAAAAACTTGAAGTAGTTTGTAAGGAGAGAGGAGAAAAATGTGGATGCGGTCATTACAAATCAAAACCCAACCATACATGACAAGATAAAACAGAATAGACGAATCTTCGTCCGTTGAATATTATAGTGCGTGAACTTATATGAAACAATCTCACTAGTTTCAAAGCCTCAGGTGTAGATGTTGTAAAAAAGAGTATCGTTTACTTTGTGAGGCTAGTCTGGATCCGGATACGACTGTATGAATATGTCACCTCATCAGTCACCGGTTTCTTGAAAATCGCGCAAAAACATACATACCTATATAGTAAAAGGTAAGGTTTGTTTGAAACACTGTTTGCGATGCCTTTGATTGAACGTTATTTTGGGCACCGACTTTCGCTATTCGAACCATAATAGGTAAAAGAACCGAAAGTACCAGAAACGATTCCGCAATACTTATAATTTTATCTGAAAGACATGTTTTAATGAAATACCCGCCCTGGGCCCTAACCATATTTGGGCGAGGTAAATTAATAAACATAATTTTCAGATAAATTAATAATTATTACGGAATCGTTTAACATCACGACATACGCAATGTTAGCTCTTCAGCTAATTCCCTATTAATTTTTTTAGTAATCTAAATATAAATTAATATTCATCCCGTAATTATTCCATTATCAGACTAGTGAAGGTTGCACGCTAAAACCATGCAGGTTAGAGGCTACAGTGCAGCCAGCGACAAAAGATCAAATAACATTTTGACTATTGAATTAAATTATAAGTCTTGATAGCCCAGTGGTTAGAACCTTGCCTCACATGCACAAGTTTCAAATCCGGGCAAGTACGTACCAATATGACTTTTTCAAATAAAAAGTACATTCTGACCGATGAGGAGGGAAGAAACACATGTGAATAAAAAAAGTGATGAACATAAATGTTGGTGGATGGATAGGAAGACGAAGGGTAAAGAAAAGATGGATGGATTCTGTGAGGAATGATATGAAAAAGAAGGGAGTGAATGATAACGTGACGGCTGACGGAGGAGAATGGAAGAAGAATTGTATTGCACCGACCACAAGTAACATGGGATATTAAGGGAAGGAAGATGCTGATCGTAAGGTTTCTGAGTTATTCTTGAACACTAGCTTCTACCCGCGACTTCGTTCGCGTAAACTTTGCTCCCCGACCCGTCGCCTCGTATCCCATCGCCCACCCGCGCTATTATTTCCTTTACACTTAGCGTTCTTTCCGACTTTCTCATTTTCCTCGGCTCTTAAGGGTCGTAGTGTGATGTTGAAGGTCATGTCTTAAGGGTGGTAGCTTATGGGCACGCCACAAATATGGCGATAAGTCCCCTCTCTGAGGAGTGGATAGAGAGACGCCACCGCGTCCTCACCTTCCACCTGACGCAGGTTCTCACCGGGCATGGGTGCTTCGGGGGGTTCCAGTTCAGGATAAAGCGGTAGGAAACGCCCGGGTATTTCCATGGCGAGGGATGTCTGGAGGATGCGGTGGAGCATACGGTGGAGGTGTACCCTACCAGGGCGGAGCACCGCCGTGTCCTCGTGGAGGCGATCGGCGGTGGCGACCTCTCGCGTCCGGCCTTGGTGCGAGCCATGGTACTGAGCGAGAGGGCATGGGAAGCCGTCACCTCCTTCTGCGAAGCAGTAATGCTTGCGAAGGAAGAGGCGGGGCGCGTGAGGGAGTGGCAGTCTCTGCGCTCTCACGTCCCTAGCCGCCGCAGGAGGAGACGACCCGGGCGTCGGGAGTCGATAGCGGACTCGCGGCCACAGTAGGCGCGAGCTTGCGGTTGGCGAGCAATGGGTAGCTCGCCGCCCGGTAAATACCAGGCTCGGGTCGACGGCGCGTAGTGTTCCACGCGCGCCCCAAAGAGATGTCAGCAATACTGTAGGGATCTGCTAGGACCGATGCTTGCCAGGGTCGCGAGATTCGTTCGAAAGAATTACCGTGGCATATGGGCAACTGAAGGAACACGGGTGGGTTTTAGTCAGTAAAAGTCTGACACGCCCTTCCGCTCCACCCTAGAGCGGGAGACGTCATTTGATGATTTCCCACCCAAAAAGAAATCTATAACCTTCCTTAAGAATTGGGCTATCAAAAGCAAAAATATTTTCTAAATCCGACCGGTAGATCCAGAGATTACTTCCTACAAAAATAATATCTTTTATCATCATCATTTCAGCCGGAAAACGTCCACTGCTGGACATAGGCCTCCCCCAAGCACCGCAACATCGACCTGTTCTGTGCTTCTCGCATCCAACGTATTCCTGCGGCCTTCACCAGGTCATCGGTCCTTCTTGTGGGAGGTCTTCCAACGCTACGTCTTCCAGTACGCGGTCGTCACTCCAGAACCTTCTGATTCTGACCCCATCGGCATCTGTTCTGCGAACAATCTTTACCTATTTATAATTAGTGTAGATTACTGACATCGGTGAAGGTAAACATCCTAAGGAAACCCGGACTTATTTATACATCTATACGAATAAATAAAACTGAAGTGTCTGTATGTAATTTCAATTTAACAGCTTTTCAAAAAATGCATTAAATAAATCTATACTAATAATAGGTCTTTACCTATGAAAATGCCGTTTTGTATGAAAAAAATTAGACGAATTTTTTTAATGTGTTTTTTTATTTGTATTAATTGAAATAATCACCCATGCAATCAATGCATCTTTGCCAACGCAGTGGTAGTTTATTGATGCCCTTCTTAAAAAAATCAGCTGGACGGGAGGTAACAAATTCTTCAAAGGCATTTTGTACTGCCTCTCGGGTATTGAATTTTTTTCCCGCCAAGAAGTTATCCAAATTCTGGAAAAAGTAGTAGTCTGTAGGCGCAAGGTCTGGTGAGTAGGGCGGATGACGGAGAGCTTCCAACCCCAGTTCTTGCAATTTGGAGACCGTCTGCTGTGCAGTATGAGGTCGCGCGTTGTCGTGCAGGAGCAGCGGAGACGAGCGATTGACCAATGCTGGTTGGAGATGTGCCAGCTTCTCCATCATTGAGTTCAGTTCTTCACAGTACACATCTGCAGTAATGCTCACCCCGTTTGGTAAGAAGCTGTGATGAATCACACCGGCGCTAGACCACCAAACAGTGACCATCACTTTTCTAGGGGTAAGTTTTCGTTTAGGGCATTGTT
This sequence comes from Aporophyla lueneburgensis, assembly GCA_932294355.1. NCBI lineage: Eukaryota > Metazoa > Arthropoda > Insecta > Lepidoptera > Noctuidae > Aporophyla > Aporophyla lueneburgensis. Next base: position 23,465,232 of record OW028741.1, on the reverse strand, counting down.
TAGATGCTGAACCAGGATCCAACCAACTTGCTGAGCGCTTGCGGTTATCAAACAGAATCCATTTTTCATCGCAGGTAACGATGCGGTTCAAAATTCCTTCATTTGTTGTCTGTTGAGCAGTGCAAGGCACGTCTCGACGCGTACTTCGCGCTGACGATCATTGAGTTCGTGGAGCACCCATTTGTCAAGCTTTTTTACCTTGCCAATTTGACGCAAATGGACCAATATCGTTTTGACGCTAACGTCGAAAGCTGCTTCTAATTCAGCCGTAGATTGTGTATCATCAGCTTCCACAATCGCCTTTAATTCGTCATTGTCGACCAAAGTCTTCGGACAACCGCGAGGTTCATTTTTCAGGTCGAAATTTCCAGAACGGAAGCGAGCAAACCAATAACAGGTGGTGCGTTGGTTTGTAGTGTTAGCTCCGTAAATGTCGTTGATGTTGCGTGCTGCTTGTGCCGCGTTGCTGCCACGACGGTACTCATATTCCATTATGACTCGAATTTTTAACGTATCCATGATGACGAAAAAGATTGAAATGCGATGAAAATGTAACACTAATCAATAAACAAATGACTACTTTTGGAAAAAGAATTCCATGTTTTTAAAATAAAATTAATTTGAAATTAGAATTCTTAGACAAACAAAAATTATTTTGATTTGAAATGACCAGTACTGCAGAACGGCAATTTCATAGGTAAAGACCTAATATTATAATAATAAGGGCGGCTTGTGGCGAGCTGTTGGGCAGTAGCGACCCCACGGACCCTATCTCCCGGGAGAATTCTTGTTCCTCATATCTGGCTTGCCTTTATTGGCCGGCTGGAGTGAACACTGAAGAGGATCAGAGCTCCCACCTCATTCTTGCCTTTATTGGCTGGCTTGAGTGGAGATTCGCAAGAGTAAACGTGCTCGGGGAAAGGAAGTATTCCAGTAAGTGCTCGTAGGGACTTGACCATCTTCCGGGCTCTGGGATTGTTCTGAAAGCCGTGGAATACCTCTCCACTTCTCAAGCACCTCAAGAAGTGTTGCCCCCTTGTCGCTACGTCACTATGTGCTAGCGACGTTTCCCGGGGGCCCATTATTGAGTGTGCAAGTCACCCCCTGCCATTTTATCCGTGTATACAAAACATTGATCAGGCAGGGGCCATAGTTCTTCCATAATTGCAGTTACCAATCCACTGTAGCCAGCCAAACCCATAGCCTAATTTGTTTTGCTTCCATATTCTGTAATAGTCCTGCTCCAACCGGGGATTGTCCTTGGGTGCACTTGCATAGGTGCATACAGGGATAATCGTCGGTTGGTGTCCCCTAATCATTTAAAATTGTCTAAGGGGCCTCTGCGAGTTGGCTTCGGCCCCTCGTACGCCTTCCAAAAGACCGGGACCCTAGGGTCCCGAGATATGTTAACATATATAATAATAATAATAATAATAATGTCTATGGCATCTGTCAAAGTCAAAACGGAAAATTTACGCTCTACATTTTTACATTGATTATATATAAAATTACAGTATAGATTTAATAGTTTCAGTAAAAAAAAAACCACACAATAATACTAATCAATAAGTTAAAATGAAAAACTCCAAAATTCCAATAAAAAAAATGAAACCCATACAGAACAATAAAATACTAATATACCTACATATGTAATGTGAGCAAGTAAATTATGCAGACCAGAGCCAGGACAAGACGACAGGCACACCCACCATCTCCGGACTTGTCGCTCAGCTCCGCCTCGCAGCCGCCGGGACGCGCCTCAACCGTGAGCGTCGTGTCACCGGCCGCTGCAGTTGCGTCGAGCTCGAGCGACGAGTTTTTCTCCCCACCGTCGTCACCAACACCACTACGACGGCGAGGAAGAGGACGGCCACCAGCGGGCTTGGGACCTCGAAGCCAACAGGCCTCGAGTAGGGTCCCCGCTGCCGGTGGAAATGTGTCGCGCATGCGATGGACTCAGTCCATAAATGAAAATGTGATGCGCGCATATTATGGGGCTACAGAGGGAGGAATTAACCTGACAGCGTACCGAGTACGGATGCTCTCTCTGTTTCAGGTGCTTGAACCAGCCGTCAACGTCTCGGCCCAACGATTATCGGATCAGGTGCGCGTCATTCAACACAATCATAGACTGGATGACGCTACACTTGATCGACTGCGCTCGGAAATGCAGAATAGTTCTGCTAGTAATCCTCCCCCATCTCAGAATGTCATGCATACGCCTGCCGATGTTCTGCAGGCAAACCAACATGATGAGGAGGAGGAAGTCAGGGCTATATCTGCAGATAACCTGTGCAATGTGGACATAAGGAGCATTCTGGAGGATGCGATTCGTGAGTACCGGTTCATATCACCTGACCTTAGACCACGGCTACCACGTTTGCCCATGAATAAAAAAAACAAAGCACTGGTGTGCGCCCTGGATGCGCTGCTGCCAAATTTTATTGACAGCAGTGCAGACCTTTGCGATACACACTCAATCTTGTATTGCACGGCTGTTGCGGCTTGTCGTATAGCTCGAGTCAAATTCCCAAACACTGATCGAGCTGTACGACCAAAACCTGTCGCACCGGCCTGGCAATGCAGGATTGAGCGTCGTATTAATGAGGCCAGGGTGCTCATCGCGAAGCTCATCTGCTTCAGGGAGGGCAATACACGCCCAAGGGTGATGCGCTTTGTGAAGCGGGCGTTCTCGGGAACTAGTATTAGTCCCCGAGAATATGTATCCCGTGTCACAGAGCGCAACGACTTCCTGAAGCAGAAAGTTTATGCATGGGCAAACCGTATCCGTCGGTATAGGCGAAGAGTGGACCGGTTCACTCAGAACCGCATGTTCCAGAGCGATGAAAGGTGGGTGTACAGAGCCTGGGAGCGACCCAACCCAACTCAAGGTGTGACTGACGCGTGTCTACCAAATAATAACGAAATGAGTGCTTTTTGGCGAAACATTTGGTCGGTGCCCGTCAGTCACACTGAAGGACCCTGGATGCGTGTTGTTGAGCAGGCATGTGAGTCAATACCAAACATGGAGGCTATTAGCATCAGTCCTCTGGATGTGGCCCGTGCAGTCCGTCCGTTGCCTAACTGGAAATCCCCAGGACCGGACGGACTGCACAATTTTTGGATCAAATGGCTACAAAGGTCACATGCCTGCTTAGCCTCACAATTCCAGTCATCTTTAGAGACTGGGTCGCTACCACTGTTCTTTACAACAGGAGTTACCCACCTTCTTCATAAATCGGGTAGTACTACGGAACCTAAAAATTATAGACCCATAACTTGTTTACCGACGGTCTATAAAGTTCTTACATCCATTCTTAGAGTAAAAATTTCACAGCATATTCAAAGTAACACAATTATGTCGGTGTCTCAGAATGGATGTAAGAATGGGTCCCGTGGTACTAAGGAGCTTCTCCTTATAGACATGACCATAAGCCAACAGGTTCGTAGATCCCGGAAGGATTTGTCGACATGTTGGATAGATTATAAGAAGGCCTATGACTCCGTGCCACATACATGGCTCATGAGGGTGCTAGAATTGTACAAAATAGATGCAACTCTACGCACCTTCTTGATGTCGTGTATGAGACAGTGGAGGACGGTCCTTCTCTATCCAGGATGTCCACAAATCCAGCAGATCAATGAACCGATCAGGATTGAGCGAGGAATATTTCAGGGCGACAGTTTGAGTCCGCTTTGGTTTTGCTTAGCCTTGAATCCTCTAAGCACACTGCTGGAGGATTCAGGTCTAGGCTATCGATTGAGAAAAGGTGGTCAGGTGATATCACACCTCCTTTACATGGATGATCTGAAACTCTTTGCCCCCAACAATTTGCGACTGATGGAGCTACTGAAGGTAACAGAAACGTTCAGTAGTGCCATCAGGATGGAATTTGGTGTGGACAAATGTGCAGTCATGCATGTAAAGCGAGGGGGGATTGTAGAATCCGTGGGGACCGAACTTACGGATTCTATACACCTTAGATCCCTCTCCTCAACCGAAAACTACAAATATTTGGGTATGTCGGAAGCATTAGGCATCAATGCTACCGACATGAAACAATCGCTGAGGGAACGCTTCTTTGGCCGCCTGAAAAAAGTATTTAATAGTCTTTTATCAGGCGGCAACAAGGTGCGTGCCTTCAACGGTTGGGTCATGCCGGTTTTGATGTATTCTTTCGGCATACTCAAATGGACTCAAACGGAACTTGACGCTCTGGATAGGAAGGTCCGTACATTACTGACGGCAGATCGGATGCATCACCCACGGTCATCAGTGATGAGACTGTACATCCCGCGGAAGTGTGGGGGTCGAGGTTTCCTAAGCGCTAAAACCCTCCACAACCGCGAGATCTGCAGTCTCAGGGAATATTTCCTTCAAACTGACGTGGGGATGCACCGAGATGTGGTTGCAGTGGACAAGGGCCTCACCCCGCTCTCCTTGGCGAACGAGAACTGGCGCAAACCTGCAGTATTAGATATTAAGGATCGTAAGGAAGTATGGCAAAGCAAAGAGCTTCACGGTCGCTTTTTCCGGGCTCTCCATGGGCCTGATGTAGACTTTTTGGCGTCCGTATCCTGGCTGCGTTTCGGTGACCTCTTTGGGGAAACCGAAGGTTTTATCTGTGCGATTATGGATGAAGTTATCATGACGAATAATTATCGGAAATACATTGTTAAGGACGGTACGGTTGACATCTGTCGGGCATGCCACCGTCCCGGTGAATCCATCCGACATATTGTTTCCGGTTGTTCTTGTCTTGCTAACGGCGAGTACTTGCACAGACACAATCAAGTAGCTAGGATCATCCACCAGCAACTTGCTTTGCAATACAACCTTGTAGAATCTGAAGTACCATACTACAGGTATGTGCCCGACCCAGTTCTCGAGAATGGTCACGCCACATTGTACTGGGATCGATCTATCATCACAGACAGGACTATTGTAGCCAATAAGCCTGATATTGTGGTGATAGATCGACGAGAGCGTCGTGCAATGATTGTTGATATCGCTGTCCCTCATGACGAGAATCTCGTGAAAGTTGAACAAGATAAAAAAATCAAGTATCTTGACTTAGCACACGAGGTTGTCGACATGTGGGACGTGGATACTGCAATCATTGTACCGATAATTGTTACAGTAAATGGGCTAATAGCGAAGAGCCTCGACCAACACCTCAGGAGGCTCTCATTGCACGGCTGGGTCAAGGGCTTGATTCAGAAAGCAGTACTCTTAGACACGGCACGTATTGTCAGGAGGTTCCTCTCTCTAGAGCCCTGACCACCGGCAGCTTGGACCCTGCTCCCGATGCCGTTGGGCCACTATTTTTTATATTTTTAAATGTTTTTTGTATAATTTTTGTAAAAATATTTAAAAATATACTTAATATGTAAGAAAATAAATAAATAATAATAATAATAATAATATTCCACAACTATCACACAACGCCATCTAGTCCCAAGCTAAGCAGAGCTTGTGTTATGGGTACTAGACAACTGATAAACATACTTATATATTTCTAAATACATACATATTATAGATAAATTACACCCAGACACAGAACAAATGATCGTGCTCATCACACAAACATTTGTCCTGGGTGGGAATCGAACCCACGACCTCTGGCATAGCAGTCAGGGTCACTAACCACTAGACCAACAGGCCTGTCATAAAGCTGAAGAATTTGTTTGTTTGTTTGATTGAACGCGCTAATCTCAATTGAAAAGTTCTTTTTGTGTTGGGTATTTATCGAGGAAGGCTATAGGCTATATAACATCACGTTACAACTAAGAGGAGCGGAGCAGTAATGAAATATGATGCAAAAACGGGGAAAATCGCACGGGTAGGCGATTCGATGCGACGGAAGTGTCGGGGAAACGAGAAATTTAACGCGGACGAAGTCACGGGCAGAAGCTAGTTAAAGTATATACTTACGGTACTGATACAGCAAAAAAACAATTTTTGTCTGTCTGTCTGTTTGTTCCGGCTAATCTCTGAAACGGCTGGACCGATTTAGACGGAACATTCACTGGCAGATAGCTGATGATATAATAGGAGTAGCATAGGCTTTTTGTCTGGGTAGCACGTCCCTGTGGGATAATTTCCGATCACCACGCGGGCGATGCGCCAGCCCGTGCTGCCTAAGCCTGGTCATAACAGTTCTGTTTTTGAGAAGATGTCTTTGTTCTCCAAAGGGTTAGGCAGATGTGTATTTATACAAATACAATACAAATACAAATACAAAATGTTTATTTCAATTACCAACTAGTATACATTAGTTTTTGATTGGGGCCTCCTTTTAAGCATTTATAGTACACCCGTATTTAACCACTTACGTTCAAATCCCATGTTATAGGGGTGAGCCTATTGCCATTAACCAAACTCCTTGCTGCTACTAAACCTACCAAATTCCTGATCTAAAAACCCAATAGCACTTTTTCCGAGCTAGGAATCGAACCCAGTAGGTACCTCATGCTGTACCGCTTGCAATCACTAGACCAAAGAGACAGTCGGTTTATTATTATTTATATGCTGAAATTGTATGAAATATAGTGTCTACTTTCTTGCTATATAATCCATATCATTTACTAGCTGTGCCCGCGGCTTTACTCGCGTGAGGTTCGGAAATTATCACACGGAGACGTACTACCCAGACTAAATATATTACTACTATAGCCTATGTTACTCTTTATAATATCAGCTATCTGCCAGTGCATTTCGGTCCAGCCGTTTCGAAGATTAGCCGGCACAAACAAACAGACAGACAAAAAAATTAAAGTTGTTTTTTTGATGTAAGTACCGTATATACTTTCATATGCATTTATGGAAAAGCTGTTAATTTGAAAAACAGACACTACAGTTTTATTTATGTACATTCCACACTTCTACATACATATTATACTTACACACCCAGAGAGAAGAGGCTTGTTTCTTAGCAGCAGGAACGTTAAAGTCTAATTGTGCACAGTTTACATTTTTCTTGTCACTTGCATTCTTGCGTACAACATGTCAGACGCAGTGGTTATGACAATGATTTACGACTGTTAATTGCCCATGGTTAGCAAACTTGTATCTGATATGATGTTCATCGGTAAGCGTAACAACTGTTCCGTTAGTACATAATATAATAATTAAGCATATCTACATAGTTAAGCCGAGTTACACGCAAAGACTATCAGTCTACTTATATCTAGGATATTACATAATGTTTAACCCAATTGACTAATTTTGATATTTCAACCTAGGTCTTTTTAGGGTTCCGTAGTGAAATGGGGCGTCCGTTAATGACGTGAGGCAATATTGGCGATGTTTCAAACCCCTCCCTTGGTGAGATGTTGTCAGATTTAGCTCGATCCTCCCCCCCCCCCCTTCCATAATATCACGTGAGATTTTTCAAAATGCGTAATTTAGTGTAAATATGTTTATTTGTGTTGAACTTATGCGCTGCATTTGGTAAGCTTGACTGGCCGGTGGCGGCATAAAAATCACGGGGCTAATTCGCCACATTACCGCGTATATATTATTTTATAGGATTAAGCCATGTCTTAGTGGAAAATTATGTTTTAACTATTTTATTTAACCCGGTTTACTTGTTTTTTTTTGCGGAAAAAACAATTACGTGATATCTACACTAAACACCTCACGTATTTAATGGATGCCCCCGAATGGCAAAAATAAAACCCTGATCGTAATGTTCGCCTGTCCGTCAGTCCATCCGATGTGATAAAAATGGTATTGCTAACCCCGGAATGCAAATCAAACTCCCTTACCACTTAACTTTCACCCTGGATGATGTACCTTATTAATAAAGTGATTGACGTACTAATTAGTTTTTGTTATTCATTCGCTGTGGAGGGTTGTTTACAAGTTGTTTTCGCCAGTTCCTGGAAATCACATCGTTTGAAACGATTTTGTCCCGTTAGCTTAAGTATATTAAGACGAGACACTGTGAAATGTACGGTAAAATTACTAACGAAAAAAATAATTGGGATGCTACATATATGGGGATTAATTAGGGAGTATATTAGTCTTCACAGATGTAACTAAGGGATAAAAGAAAATAATTAAATGCACAAAACCGTTTGGGGTATCGTTGGGTCCGCGACTTTTTTATTTTGACTAGTAGTTTGTGAGATAAGGAATTATTTCTTTTGCAACTGCACGAAGAAATTTGTTTTCAACCGAAGAAAAAAATCAGAAATACTGTGTAATACAAACTTCTATTATGAAATTAAAACTGTACATGCGTAAATATAATCCATGCATTGTTTTTTATCTCTGACAGCAGAAGCCCAAAAGCAACCATATTGTAACGTCAATAAACATCACTGTGACATTGACAGACATGCTAGTGGCAGCCACCCAAAAGCAACCTTATTGTAACGAGTACAAAGATCACTTTGTTAAGATTTTCACAGTGACGCAAAATCCGCGATAAAATAAATGCGAATGGACTGACTGTACGGAACCCTTCACTTGTAGTGTAGGGTCGGAAAACAGGGGATAATTGATTGTTCACTCACTGATGTATAACCACGCATAACTTTATACAGAGTAGTCCGATTTTGATAATTCTTTTTTCATTGGATGGGGTATACCTTGCCAAGTATTATTAGTACATTCAAGCCACAAAAAAAATAAACTAAAAACTTTTTAACAAAAAATTAAACCGCCGAAAAAACTGAAAAGCAAAAAATAATAAACCTTAAAATTTTGAGTCGGCGCTGAAAAATTGTACCGTGTGGTGCCGGACGTAAAGAATAGCATCACCCCATTTCTTCCCGTGGGAAGAAATGGGGCTGCTAATGCTAAGAGGCGACTATGGGACTTACTAGAGAATGGACAGCAGCGTTCTCTATGCATTTTACCACAATACTGCGATCGCCGGTCCGCCTGCCAAGCGTGGCGATTATGGCAAAGCCCCCCAAATTGGGGGAGGCCTATGTCCAGCAGTGGGCGTATTACGGCTGAAATGATGATGATGATGCTGAAAAATCAATGAACAAAGATCACTCAAAGCGCCGACTCATAATTTTAAGTTTTATTATTTTTTGCTTTTCAGTTTTTTCGGCGGTTTAATTTTTTGTTAAAAAGTTATTAAATAGCTTTATTTCGCTGGAGGTTCAAAGGAAGCATTTGACGAAATATTGAAAAAAAAAAAAAATATTGACAACTGTCTTCCGGGGCCCAAGTAGCAATAGATAATTTCATGAGAAGCCGCGGGATACTCACATGTATCAATAATATTGTAATATACTCAGATAGCAATTAGCCCATGATATTGAATTTTATCAATCAATTAGAAGGTATTGAATAATTAAAAGTGCCGATAGTTTAGGTCATCATCATCATCATCATCATTTCAGCCGTAAGACGTCCACTGCTGGACTTAGGCCTCCCCCAATTTGGGGGGCTTTGCTAGTTTAGGTAGTTGCAATTAATTAATAATTAGGTACGCGACTATTGCATTGGGCTGTATAACACGTAATACCGCAGTAAGTGGTCAGCATGGTTGAAATTAATAATATAATGCTTGCACAATATAAAATTGCGTAACTTGCAGAGAGAGTTCATTCTGCTGCCCGTCAATTTACTTCGGAATTGGAGGCCCAATCGAACCTCTTGCAATGCCGCGAAACATGGTGGTGCACGATGTTGCAACCGGCGGAGGCGACGGCCCACGACCATACCAGTCGCCACTTCGTGGTCGACTCGCGTAGTCGCGAACGTTAAACCTCTCACTTTCGTAATCCGAACACACATTTTAAAAACAAACATGTAATCTCGTATTGGACCATAGACGAATAAGTTTTACTCATTAATCATGGAGTCGGAAAAGGAGGTGCCTCAAGTGAGCGAAGTGTCGATGGTGAAGCCAAATTACATGCTCATGTCCTTGCAGAGGATATTAGTGTTATTTGTAATACTAGCCGGAGTTCTTGTCGTCGTTCATTATACGCCGATGCCAGGTAATTAGTTTTTTTTTTACATTTTGTTAAAGTGCTTCAGTTATTGTTAATCACAATTTATTCACATTCACACATCGGAGGACAATCAGCTGATCTTTATTTACCCTAAATTTTTGTTCCTGATTGCTATTAATTAACACATTCTTAGTTATTTTGAATCCGGAACTCTCTAAGGTACTAGAAGTTAAACATTCAAATTCAACTGCTGTTCGTTTTAATAACTGCAGAACGTGATACCTTCTACGGAAGTAACTACGATTGTAGGAACATAAAGTATACGTTTTGCAATCGATCACCGTTTATAATGTTCGTGGAAACGATCGCGAAGACGAGTTCACAAAGAAACTTTGATTAACCATGTTATATCAACTTCTTTTACCTTGAACGTTTAATTATTCTTTTAAAATGTTTGTTGGTCTGTATAGTTGATGTATACATACATAATTATATACATACTAATGTCTATGTTAATTGATTTCCATTATTTACAGAGGAGTATTTCGAAAACTGTGACCGAGAATGTCACGAGTTGGATTGGCCAATGATATGCCGTGTGAAACTAGTCATCGAGGTCTACAAGACGCTTAGCAAGTAAGCAAAATTTTTCACAATCTTATGATACGCGGTTTTTATCTGAACCATTTTATCTTTGTGTATCATTTGTCACTCACACCATTTTATTTGCAATTTTTCGAAATGCTAATTACCATGTCAACATTTCTTGTATATCTCAACTTTAAAATCAAATTTTCTCGTATCACAGATCCTGCGGAAGTTGCACAGAGAAGGATGGTGGTGATTGTCCTGCGACATGCATATCTGCGGACGGACGTGAGCGTGGTGTGCTGGTCGCCAACAGGGCGCTGCCAGCACCCACTCTCCACGTCTGCCACAATGACATCCTCGTCGTAGACGTGGTACATCGAGCTCCCGCACACGCGCTCTCTATCCACTGGCGAGGCCAACCGCAGAAGGAGACACCCTTCATGGACGGAGCACCAATGCTGACCCAGTGTCCTCAGCCCGCCTACACAACATTCCAGTACAAATTCCGCGCATCAGCTGTGGGCACACACATGTACCACGCACACTCGGCTGCTGATGCTGCCGACGGTCTCGCGGGAGCTTTCGTTGTGCGCGAGTCTCCACGTTTGGACCCTCTTAAGAAGCTATATGATGTGGACGCATCGGAACACACAATATTCGTGTCTGAATGGGGTCATTCAATGGGGCCGCTAGCTGGAGTCATATCACGAATCCCGAACGCTGAATCTCTTCTCATAAATGGTAAAGGGAAGTCATCTGAATCCCCCGACGCTCCGCAGTCGTCATTCTATGTGGAATACGGAAAAAGATATCGATTCCGTCTGGCTTACGGAGGTGGATCAAAAAGCTGTCCTATTACATTATCAATTGATCATCATGTTTTGGAAGTCGTGACGTTAGACGGCCACCGGATTGAACCGGAACGTGTGAACTCGGTTGAGTTAGGTAGAGGAGAGCGAGTTGATTTTATTGTGGAAGCTAAAAGAGCACCTGCTGTGTTTAAAATAAGAGTTGCTGCGGTAAAGAGTTGTCAAGACAATTTAGAAGGTGTAGCAAATTTAGTGTATGAGAGCAAAGGGCAAAAAGTGTTGCATAAAGATGACGACATAGTTGATGCAGAAGTGTATCGTGAGTTAACGACAGTGTCTAGTGCTAGATGTGAATCTGACAATGTGATATGTTTGGACGAGATCCACGCAGGTAACAAGCTGCCTGCAGAGCTGGCCGAGAATCTCGACAAGATCATTTATGTGCCTTTTAATTATTCGACAAGACAAATTTCGGCGAAACGAGTCGGTGAGTAACGTAATTGTATATTGTTTAAGAACTTTCTTTTGTGTTACTTTATGTGGTCAAAAGTGGTATGTAAGTATTATACTTTTCTTACCGCCATGTGTTCGTTAACGAGTTTTAGATAGAGGAAAATTTGGTTTCTTATTTCGAGATTTCCAACTATCAAGTGGATTAGGTATTTAAGTGTTTTGTTTCTGATCATAGTTATGACCGCCGCGTGAGACAGCACTATTATGAGGTAATTCGTTCTTTAGAACACTTGTGAGAATAGAAGTGCCTAGAAGCATTAACAATGAAATATTTCTACGATTTTCTGTAGTATGTTTGAAACTTCTGTCTTAAACATTAATTATTTCTTAACCGAATCAATACGGTCAATGATGCAGTTATTGTTAGTAGGTTTAATTCCATTTTGTGAGTGTTCTGACATGAAAATGTGCGATTGTTGTTTTGCAAGACTAAACATTAAACCATTGCTTAGACATCGTATGTTTACCTACTACTGCTATTATTTCACAAAATACACCTACTTATTGTGACCACCACAAGTGGTTGCTCTACGGAAACTGACTGAGATATTTTTTTAGCCTTTGTTTTAATCCCAATAAATGTCAATTTCTCCTCGCGGTTTGAAATCACGAACCGTATATTTTGCGAAATCGTCACAAAAGCATGGGGCTCATCCCGTAACTTGGGCCACAAATTACTAAACCTTTCTGCCTCTATCAAACATTTACAGATGAAAGAGACATGATGATATTTTTAATGGATTTAGCGTTAAGTGTCCCGCAGACAAGCTAGTAATGCAACTCCGGTAGAACAACTTCCATGAAGTTTTAAAAGAAATTGTTCCACGAGAGTCGCATAAGGCCATCCCGTCGGGTCTCTCTGCGGGGGCCTTTAAACGCCTTATTGTGATTAGTATAGTTAATCATACAACACAGTAGCCGCCTAGTTAGTAAGTAGTAAGTAGGTTCAAGCACAAAAAACATGCATGAAGAGGTCTGCTTAGCGAGTCGTTAAGCACCACAAATTGACAGTTTTTGTGCCCGGGGAAAACCGTCTTTATCTAAGGTACTAGAAAATTATGTGTTTTGGGGCTTAACATTTAAAAAACAAGCTAATTGAAGTTAGTGGGAAATATTAAATGAGTCCTCTAATGAACCTAGTCAGTATGGTGCTGGACGTAAAGAATGGCACCATCCCAATTCTGCCCGTGGGTGCCCTCCTGCTAAGCGTGGCGATTATGATAAACTCTCCAAAATGGGGGAGGCCTATGTCCAGCAGTGGACATGTTTCGGCTGAAATGATGATGATGATTAAATGGATAAGACATTGCTTTAATCTCCAAACATAAATAGGTATTAATAAATGAAGATATTTGTAAAGGTTTCAGGATTTTTGGAATCTCTTTATCATTCACTAAAAGGTAGAATAACAGCTGAAATCTCACTGAAGACAGCAACTGTGTCTTTCAGCGGTCATGTTTTCTTTTTTGGTTGAGTAAAAAACCGTAGAACAGGTCCAATAAAACTTTCAAGTAATATATTTTGAGTAGATGCAAAAATTTTATGTTCATTTTTACTCGTAACAATTCAACGTTACCGTCAAAATTATAAAAAGGGGTTTATCTTTAAGCAGGTTATGCAAACAGTTTTCTTTTATTAAAAATGTACTAAGGTAGACAGCAAAATTAAAATTATCTTAGGTTTTTTTTTCAATTTGCAGGTCATTCAATTCCATTGAAAGACTAGGTCATGAAAAAGTAATTCAATGGGATTGAATGGACTTAGGGGGTTAGATTGATGACGATTTAATTCTGCATATAAAACGTGTTACGGTTGCAAATCATATTCTGTTCAACTTACAGTCTGACACTAATATGACCTGCAAATTGCAAAAAATCGTCAGAAAATTTAAATTTCGCGGCCTGCCGTGGCGTTAAATGTACAAGATAATTAATATTCAGGTTTCCTTCTCTTTTAATTGCATAACGTTTTGAAAGTGTTTCCAGTAAAAAAATAAGTTACTTAAAAAGTTAATTCCTTATTGTAGGTAATTAGTAAGTTTAAGAAACTTGGAGCATTTTTTTTGTCAATTAACCACTTGTATTCTCACTCTTCGGTTTGGAAAAACTCTAAACGAAAAGCAAAAGACGACATAAACAATTAAATAAATTTTAAATGTTAGCACATATTTGCTAAGGCAGTGTCAACGAGTATGTTTGGTCATCCAATACTCTTTGTGGGTCAAAAGTCAAGGTCGTTTACTTTTCATTTCCACACCTCACTTGCCGCTCGAACAGAGCAAAGCATAACAAAGTCTAAAGGGTTCTTCGGTTCTTACTTTTATTCTTTTTGTTACGACGAGGACACTGTAAAAACAATGGAATAAATGAGATGTCGCTCAAGGGCTCTGAGATGATGAATTATCTTATACTTTACCTTTTGTGAGTCACGAATACCTAACTCAGTTATATTAAAATCTTACAGTACAGATGAAATGGAATCGTGAACTCATTATCATCATCATCATTTCAACCAAAATATGTCCACTAGTGGACATAGGCCTCCCACAAGTACCGCTACTTCGACCGGTTTTGTGCTTTTCACATCCAGCTCACTACGTCTTCCAGTACGCGGTCGTCACTCCAGAACCTTTCGGCCCCATCGACCATCTGTTCTGCAAACAATACCCACTGCTGCTTAAGTTTGGCTTGTCTTCAAGCTCATGAATTCTTTGTCACAAAATTAAAAAAAAACGCAACTTTTATTTGTTTACAAACAAATTAAAACGTCCTTGAAAAAGTATGCCAAATTCAAATGAAGTCAGTTTTAGCTATTTATAAACACAAAGTCTGAATCAATTAACTTCGCAAAAGGATTTTAATGAAACTAGTTTAGCAGTCAACGACTAAGCGACCGCCTGCTGGTGCAGATCTAAACATTCGTCTCGAGTTATGAGCAATTTGTCTTACATAACCTGAGCTTAGGCAAGAGAATGTGTTAGTGGGTCACGTCAGTGTGTCGAAAATATTGCAGCCTTTAATCGCTATATTTTGATGTTTTGTTAATAATTTTACTGTGCGTTTCTAGTACGTAAACAATTGTGCAAGGACACGCTAATGTTATATGTGCAATACCTCGTTATTTTCGTATTAATTTCGCAAATGTAGCTTTTCAAAATAATGATTACCTACCTACCTACCTTGTTATCTAAACCTAAAATTGCATGAAAAATCATTAACATCATTATTTCAGCCAAAAGACATCCACTGTTCAAGAGACAGGGGTTTGCCATAATCGCCATGCTTGGTAGGCGGGTCTTCTACGCATTTTATCACCATACTGCGATCGCGCAGTATGATAGTAAAATGCATAGAGGACGCTGGTGCTCTTTCTCCAGTGTGTCATTGATGGCGACTTAGGGAGTCGCCATCAACGACACCCACGGGAAGAAATGGGATGGTGCTTGGGTATTCTTTACGTGTGGCAACATACGGAACGCAAATTTTGCAAAAATACCATTTACAAAATCTTAATGAAGTCTCGTCAGTAAATATTCTTTTGTGAAGTTCAGTGCTGAACTAGTGCCACTTCGACTCGAGGCGTATCTGACGATCGAGTATTGAAGCCCCATCCATCAATCAACCAAGCACTGTCCGTCAGCCTGCCTTAGTTGGCTCCACTACGTAAGAACTATTTGATCTTTGTGTATGTGTGGTACATTCACATCATGGTTAGTTGATTGAGTTTTTACGTTTGTTCGGTGTAGACCATGTGTTAATTAAAAACCAGTTTGCTGATAGCTCGTCGACGTTCACACGTATGTAATAATATCGCGGTGGGATTTTTTTACACACTGGATTTTGAACGCACTTCTTAGTGCCGAGAGTTGAAAATTGAACTGCGTGTCATTTCGACGCAATAAGATGCACTATGTTGGATTCTCAAGGCTCAGTTCAAGACCGAAAGTTGAAAATAGAATGCGCGATAAAATCCTGCCGCGTTAGTTCTACGACCGTGTGTATATCGATTAACTTTTAAGATTGATTAAGGGAACCAGCCGGGGCGAGCACGGCCTACTGTAATACTTGAGTCACACAATTTTATCACAGTCATCATCTACCTAGCCTTTACCCAACTATGTTGGGGTCGACTTCCAGTCTAACCGGATGCAGCTGAGTACCAGTATTTTACATGGAGCGACTGCTTATCTGACCTCCACAACCCAGTTGCTGGGTAATACGATACCCCTTGGTAAGACTTGTTGTCAGACTTTCGGGCTTCTGACGAACCGTAACGACTGTCTAAGATCTATGAAAGATAGCCGGGACCAACGGCTTAGCGTGCTTTCCGCGGCGTGGAAGGGACACATTTTTATCATAGTTTGGGAACAAAAAATACAAGACAAAATGCGTGACTCAAACCACAGAGGCCAGGCTCGCCCCGCAAGCTAGTGCAAATGTGACACAGCCGTGGTGGAAATGCTAGTTTGTGTGAAGAACTTTTCACCCTATCGTGCGTCAATTACATATTTTTTTAATGAATAAGGTTGTATACGTTTATCAAGATGTAGCTAAATGAAGGCTTGAAGAAAATGAATATACACACTTCAACATTAAACCCTTTCTGACGTGAATTCTGAAAGCAGGAAAGCAACACTAACGATCGATGTTCATTCTGTTGTTCAGTATTTCCTAGATAAAGTTATTTTACTTAAAATGGCGGCATTACACGGTGTTTATGAAGAAAGTGAAGTAATCAGCGGTCGTAACAGTGTCCGCACCAACCGCAAATAATATGCTGGGAATGATTGCGCTTGCGCCGAAGCCGTCAAACGTTCGATGCGTACGTGCAACACAACCTATACAACCGACAAAACTAGCATTTGTTCATTATTTACATTTTCAAGTTGCTTTTAAGGCACAAGAGATAAGCTTAAACAATAGGATGTTTATTTTGAGTATCAACAAGTTTTATTTGAAAGTCTGCCTTTCACTTGGTGTAGACTTTATGCGGCCCACAGTTTTATTTTATAACTAGTACCTACCGTTGTATCAACTAGACAGTAAATTAAGAGCTGTGTTAAGACTTGAATGTATCTTTGTTAGATACTGGTGCCGATTCCCTTATTCACAAACTAAACTAAATTTAAGTTCAGTGCATCTTTTTCTTTCTATTTCATTAAGGAAAGGACAGAAGATAAATTTTAGTTTAGTCCTGTCAAATTAATCAGCGCTTGACGTAAATTGACGTAATTTTAGTAGGCAAGTTTTTAATCACGTCTAAACTTAGTATGGATTAGTGACAGGCGCTGATTAATTTGACAGGACTAAACTTTTGTCCTCTTCTCAACTCGAAGCTCAACTAATGAATGACGGAACAACTTTACAAGCACAGTGGTACCGATTCTTCTTTAGTTTAGTTTGTGAACAAGGGAATCGGTACCACTGTGCTTGTAAAGTTGTTCCGTCATTCATTAGTTGAGCTTCAGGCCAAAAGTTCTTCTGTTTATTTTATTAACCTCCTTTAAATTTATTATTAGTAGTATCTCTACATATGTATTTGTATATTTACGACTATATCACCCACTCGCGCTATTACCTAGTTCATTTCGATTAACATTTTTTCTGGCCTTTCTTAATTTTCGTTGGTTCCTACAGGCACCGTGATTAAAAAACAAAAAAACATCAATTAAATTCTTAAAAAATTGGGCTATCTAACAGATAACGAATTTTCAAATTCTTTTTGCACTGACTTACCATTTATCCGATCGGTAGTTTCAGAGATTAACGCGTATAATCAAACAAACTCTATAGCTATATTATATGATCTTTACTAATATTATAAGCCTGAAGAGTTTCTTTGGTTGGACGCGCTAATCTCAGGAACTACTGGTGCGATTATAAAAATATTTTAGTGTTGGATAGCCTATTTATCGACGAAGGCTATAGATATCACGCTAGTACCCTTAGGAGCTGAGTTAAAAGAAATACAGTCACGAATATGAACACCTCGCACGGGCAGGTGATTTGATGCGACGAGGTGGGTCGGAGGAGCAAGAAATTAGACGCGGACGAAGACGCGGGCAGAAGCTTGTTAGATTAAATATATGACCGCCTTTCATGCATAATAATAACACTTAAGCTAAGATAAAAAATGTATGCTAGGCACAGCACAGTTACCATATTTTATTTCTTGTTAGATTCATTCTCTTTGATAAAATATATGACTGTAAGGTACTTAATATTAAAGCAATGCAATGTGCATTTTACATATATGGAGAGTAGTGTGAGTAATACGTGGAACCAGCTTGAATATTCTAATTGGCTTGTCGCTTTCACTGCTGAGATACAGTGCATATCAAAAGGTCGGAATCGTAAATATTAAAGGGCAGCTTTGAATATTTTAGTTATAACTACAACTACATAGGTATGTGTGGTAGAAGACTTTCATTTAATTTGAAATATGTGGTGTAAAATAAACATGTTTTGTAGTAGAATGATATGCATTATTATTATATGTAATTTATTATTGATCTACTAAAAAACTAATTACAATATTAATAAACTTAAGTAAAACATAGCTATTGCACTACGGTTTCTTCGTCAATCAGTGCGTCCTTTGACGCGTAGGCCTTCCCCAAGCTCCTCCATTTGCCCTCATGTCGTACGTCTACGCCTGTATCCCTGAGGGTTTAGGCAGTCATCTCGCATAAAATAATGCGGTACCGTTTCACTAATCTAAGTATATCTGTTGTGACCATACAAGGTATTGAGTCTACTGTGATATGACCTATTAAAGTAACTCCAGAGTTCCTCTAGATAAGTTCCAAATAGATTGATTTGATTGATCCAAGTGAACTAATAAACATAACTGGCGAAAAGTTGGTGTAACTATATTATAGGCTCACCTCATCGTAAACCTTGCGGGATTACAAGGGTAGGTAATGTTATGTTTTCTTTATGTGTGAACTTATAAAATTTCGTGTTAAGGCCAGTCTTTGACTTTCAGTTTCAGTTTTGAATTTCAGTTGAATAGAATACTATGACGGGTATATTAGTCGACTAACACGAATTAACTCGGCCGAATCTTCACTTTTAAATAATACTTATAACTTCTTTCCACTTAAATGCGACTCGCACAAAGTTAATCTATTCATGGGCGAATCGATTGTTCTAGAAATACGTATTAGGCAATTGGCACGTTTTGAATAAAACGTTAAGGACAACGAAAAGTTAAGGAAAAGTAAGTACGTACAATAAATCCGTGTGGTGCCGAACGTAAAGAATAGAATCACCCCATTTCTTCTCGTGGATGTCGGAAAAGGCGGTTGAGGAACTTACTAGAGAATGGGCAGCAGCGTTCTCTATGCATTCCCCCACCTTACTACGATCGCCAACCCGCCTGCTAAGCTTGGCAGTTATGGCTAACCCCCACAAATAAGAGGAAACCTATGTCCACCTGTGGACATTTTACGGCCGAAATGTTGATGATAATGACACTAACTTTACATCAAATACAAAACGTGCTAATTGCCTAATACGTATTTCCGGAATTGTCGATTTGCTCTCAAATAAATTAACTTTCTGCGAGTCGCCCGTAGAAAACATTAGGTTATCTAAAAGTGACGCTTTTCCCGATTCGACAAAAATAGAAATTAAAATTTACAAATAGGTGAACCACACTGGCAACTATCTAAGTAATTCATTCATAAACACTGTAGTAAGAACATAATGTAAATAAGCAAATAAATCAAGCGCTTTGTCGAAATAATTGCGCTTAATAATTAACATACAATGTGGCTACTTAATTTAGATTGCGCCTTTATTAGTGGCTCCTAGCTTTGCACAATAGTTTAGACCGCTTTATTCTGGGACAAATTGTTTCAAATGCATGCATTCTATTTTTGAACGTACGTTTATTTTAGAATGTCAATTAATCGTCAAGTGCACTTGACCCGCGATTCCGCAATGTTTATTCATAGATTTAATCTGCATTCAAATCTTATGTCAATTTATGTCGTAACTATGTTGATCATAATATTGCTGTATGTTGATTAATGAGTTAAAGAGCTAACATTAGATTTCTCTGCAGATTTAATGATAAGATCAATAATCAGATAATTTAGCTCCTAGTACCGACTGAAATTGCGTTTTCATGTTACTACAATACAATAAGTTGTATCGCTAGATCTTTGTAAGTCTAGTCATAGACTATAAATTCTTTATGACGATGACATCTGTGTCGTGATTAAACAAATCGACTTTCATTCGTCTATTCCTTGTTTCTATGGTCATGGCACTTTGTATTGAAAAGACCATCAAGTCTTTCGCTGTCGTGGTTTCATTTGGTAGGTTCGAATGAAAAAGATGATCATCTTTTGTCATATGATATAAATTTTATCATTAATTAATATATATATATATACTAGCTGACCCGGCAAACGTTGTTTTGCCATATAAATAATTTCCTAGGCGGGGATAACTAATTAAATGACGATTGATCAGTTTTCGACCGGACAGGAAAAATGATTAAATTACTAAAATGGCTATTAAAAAATAAGGGTTGATCGTAGAAGGGTGAAAATTGAGGATTGTATGTATTTTTGTATGTTGTATCATAAAAAAATAGAAATTAAAAATTTTGTCTAAAAAATAAAAAAAAAATGTAGGGCTGGACTACCCCTAACATTTAGGGGGATGAAAAATAGATGTTGGCCGATTCTCATAGATACCGGATAAGCACAAAAAATTTCATCAAAATTGGTCATCAGTATGGCAACGAAAACTGTGACACGAGAATTTTATATATTAGATATAGATAATTTTTGTTCGTCCTTTATCTAGCTTTTTCCAACTATGTTAGTATCTATGTTAGGGCTTCAAGTCTAACTGGGTGTAGCTGAATACCAGTATTTTACGTAAAGCAACTGCATATACCTTTTTTTTTTTTTGGATGGGAAATCATCAAATGACTTCTCCCGCTCTGGGCGGAGCGGCAGGGCATGTCAGACTTTTACTGACTAAAACCCACCCGTGTTCCTTCAATTGCCCATGTGCCAGGGTCACGGTATCTCTTTCGAACAATCACGCGACTCCGGCAGGCATCGGTCCTAGCAGACCCCTTCAGTTTTGCTGACATCTCTTTGAGGCGCGCGTGAAACACTACGCGCCGTCGACCCGAGCTTGGTCCTTACCGGGCGGCAAGCTACCCATTGCTCGCCACCCGCAAGCTCGTGCCTACGGTGGCCGGGAGTCCGCAATCGAAACTGCATATACCTGACTTCCATAACCCAGTCACTGGGTAACACGATACCCAGTAATACTGGTTGTCAAACTATCGGGCTTCTGACGACCCGTAACGACGGTTAAAGATCCACCAATGACAGCTGGGACCAACGGTATAACGTGCTTTCCGAAGCACGAAAGGGCTTTGAATGTAAAGATAGTGTTATTACTTAGCCACAAGCCAAGATCGATATTAACGATCACAGTTACATTGGTACGCGTATGAGCGGATATTATAAGTTGCTTACCTGTATTGGTTGCATCATTATTGCAAAAATCCAGTTTCTCGAAAGGGTATGGAGTTTGGGCGGCTGTCATTCCGGTTGAAATGAAACTGGAAATAAAGGATGTACACGTAATTATGTTATTAAAAAAAAAAAAAAAAAACGTCTTAAAACAAAACTCTTCGTACAAAGTAAAAATAATTTTATTTTCGGATGTCGGTGTGTTTGATTTTTAATTTGGTTTTCTCGCTTCCGACTTATACATTTATAAACAGTATATTTTTTATATTGAAGTGTTTTTTAAAGTCTTCAGTTTTTAGTTGTGTTACCTACCCCACACAAATACCTTCACTTGCTAAGTAAATAACAGTTACAAAAAGTTATTATAAAATTATTAACAAACACCAAGTGGAAAAACACGTGTTATAGAAGCTTATTCAAAAACCACTTATCAGAACTTGACCAATTTTATATGGGACCACTCTGTATTATCCTTTTAAACAAAATAAAAAATTTAAGAGGTTTATATATGACGGAGTTCTGAGAAAACAACATAAAAATGATACAACCAAATTGAGAATTTTCTCCTTTTTTAGAAGACGGTTACGATGGATACTTGCAAACACATAAGCAAAACTGTATGTAGATACATACAGTTTTGCTGCAAACAGGGATATAAATAACTCATATTATTATGAAAAATGGTCCAACCCAGGAAGTAGTGGTACTTCCTGAAATAATAAATGTTCGACCATTCATAATATGTGCGTTACCCAAAGACATTACCCTGGCTACCCTTGTTCATTTGTTTTTGGAAAACTCGTGGGCTGTTTACACGCACGTTGGGCCAATAGATTGCCGTAAAAGTGAATCGACCGTGAATACAGATACAATAAAAATTATACAGACATCGTTGAGCTGCCTTGTTGGTCTAGTGGAAGCACTCGGAAGCGAAACTGTGGTGGGTGGTGTCCTGCCAGTCTATATTAACAATATGTTACCGCGAAAATCTAGGTGTAGTGAGCGTTATCAATACACATATTAAATAAACATGTTATTTGGTTTTAGGATATGCCGGTTTCCTCGCGATGTTTTCATTCACCGTTCTGAGAGCAGAGGTGATGAAATTATTAGCACAAATATAAGCGACTGTCTGGGTTCGAACCTACGAACTACCACTGGACCAGCACTGCTCTCTTCGCAATAGACTCCTCCCTTATTCCATAATTCCATAGGGCTCTAACTATACGACTTTTACAGCGTCGGTAAAACCATGTTACGTAACAGTAACAATAATTGTGTGTTCTATAAACAATTTTAATTGTTCAGAAGTACGTGGTTGTTGATTAAATCTGTTGTCCGTTGTGACTGAATTGTATAATTGCCTGCAATTGCATACCGACCGTGTCTGTTATTGAGGGGTATAACTCTGATAGTACTGCGTCATTTCAAAAAGTTATTGTAGAAGAAATAAGTTGATATTTTTTTGTGAAATTTGTTCATTTTAAATTCTTTTTCCGTTTTTTTTTTTTGGGTAGGACATCATCAATTAACGCTCACGCTCTAGGCGGCGCGGGTAAAACCTACCTGTGTTCCTTCAGTTGCATCTGCCAGGGCCTTGGCAAGTGACCCGGTCGTAACAAGTAATTTTAGTAGATCTTCTTTTTAATCGATCTTATTTTTAGTCGATCTTCTTTTTAATCGATCTTCTTTTTAGTCGATCTTCTTTTTTTTACTAACAGCCACATGGTAGGATCGATCAGGTTAAGTTACCGCTTGCCATGGGTGGTTCGTGGATGGGTTACCGTATTTACATACCAACACGTGCCATCGTCCCTCGAAAAGCACGTTAAGCCGTCGGTATCGGCTGCCATTCCTGGATCATTGACAGTCGTTACAGGTCGTCAGAAGCCCGAAAATCTGACAACCAGTCTTAAATTATCAAAGGGTATCGTATTACCTAGCTACTGAGTTGTGAAGGTCAGATAGGCAGTCGTTCCATGTAAAATTCTGGTATTCAGCTGTATCCGGTTAGACTAGAAATTGACCATAATATAGTCGGGAAAAGGCTATGCAGATAATGATTGCTGTGTATGTAAACTTGTGGCCTCAGCGACTATTTGATACAGTTTCGTATATCAGGCCTTTTCTGCCTAAACAGAGGAAAGGAGCACTGTAATTCCTACCCTAATAACCAAAACCGCACCGCAACCACTTTACGGATCGGGGCCGGTTTCTGCTGACATCCGACTGACCGGTGGTTATAGGTTTCAGTTCAAATTATACTAACCACAGGTAAAGGACATACAGGATTTCTAATCCTGTATGTCCTTTACGAATCTAAATAACTAAAAAACTACGCAAAATCTATCGAGACCATTTAGAAATATTCCAATTTATATGCGCATATATTAACATTATCAACAAATAAATGATTGCTTTCTTTCTTTCCAGTGAAGGTTCATTGTACTCTTCAATTGCGGAAAAAACAAATGTTAAATATTGTTGAACATACTTAAACTTATGGATCGAATTTAAAAAAAAACTTTTTAACAAAAAAAAAAAAAAAAAAACTAAAACTTAAAGTAATGTAAGTATCACGCGCCAAACAATCAGTGAACAAGGATCACTCAAAGAGCCGATTCAAAATTACTTAGGTATACTTACATTACTTTAAGAACTTAGTTAAGGGTGAATAAAAAAGGTTTCTTATTTTTTGCTTTTCTGTTTTCTCGGCGGTTTAATTTTTTTGTAGAAAAGTTTTTATTTTATAATTACTGAATGCTTGCAAACAATA
This sequence comes from Aporophyla lueneburgensis, assembly GCA_932294355.1. Taxonomy (NCBI): domain Eukaryota; kingdom Metazoa; phylum Arthropoda; class Insecta; order Lepidoptera; family Noctuidae; genus Aporophyla; species Aporophyla lueneburgensis. The sequence continues at coordinate 23,441,111 of OW028741.1, read as the reverse complement.
AACAAAGGCTCCGCGTCCTCTTAAAATAAAGTGAAACAATAACAATAATACCTCAGATGACTGAAAGACGTAATCTGTTTGTATAATTTCACACGTTACGAATAAATAGAACACAGCAAACATAGATCCATTAGGACATAAGTTAGCTGACTCACCTCTGTACGGCCACGGTAACAATATCTATACAGTAGTCTATTTTCATACAAACGCTCGGAACGCAAGTCATACCTACGCGCCTCGAGTCTGGTACACTCTGAGTACATTCACAGTCGCGTACGCACCACTTTGACAAACGGATGGCGGGCGGTGTTATTGATGGTTTTGTTTGTAAGCAGTTAGCGTGTGATTTATGAATATTTGATAGTAATCAGTCTAAGATGATTACTATGGTAGTATTATTTTTTTAAATTACTTGAAAACTCCGAAAGGAGGACTAGATTTTTTATATACATACCTACTAGTAAGAAATTTGTTTATTTTTTTAATACTTTTCCACCAAGTAAAATACCTGGATTATTGAATAAGTAAGTGGATAGGGTGAAAAAAGTGACACACGAGTGACCTACCTGCTCGTAATAGTAGCAGGTAGTTTCCCAGCCTGGGGTACCCAATCTTTTGATTTGAATCGATCCTTTGGATCGAAAATCATTGAATCGATAAACGATCTAGATCGCAGGATTTGAATCGACCCAGCAAAGATCATATCGTAATTAAAAATCAATAAAATTGACATAATTTACATTTTCCACCCTTGTCACTTTTACTAAAAAACGGTCCAAAAATTAGATTTTTTGAATAAAAATATAATATTTACAATCAAAGAAACGCAAGTAGGTAGATGAAGTTAAAATACTTTATGCGGGCAGCCCTCCCGCGTCTATCGCGTGTTTACGTACCGCACTTGCTGTAGGTAATTATTTCTAGGATAAGGCCGAGTCAAAATACTGTATAGATATCTATACTGTGGTACGGCCCAACGGCCACAGAGACATTTTGTAACCATGAAGTAGGCAAATAAATGTTATTCTGATTCTGATTCTTGCAAAATCGGACAACTCTGTAAAAAGTTATGCGTCGTCATACATTACAATTCATGATACAACAATCAATCATCCTCTGCTTTCCTACCCCTAGGTTTGTTTTTTTTTTTTCAAAATTTAGATGGGACTTGTATATCATTTCCAATAAAAAAAGAATTATCAAAATCGGACAACCCTATAAAAAGTTATACGCGGTCATACATAAAAAAAATATATATACGCGTCGATTTGAGAACTTCCTTCATTTTTTTGTCGGTTAAAAAGGAGGAGGCTCTCAATTCTTCTAATTTGGTTCGAGACTTCGAATTATAATGTATGAAACATTAAAACGGAAAAAAGTCATATGCCATTTGGTTGACTTACTGCACAGCTCCATAAAGGTACAGCGTGGTAGTAATCATTTTTAAAAGGTTATATCAGCAATATTTGCGGTAAACTATGGAAGAATACGAACATAATGCAATATTGCTCATTCTCTATAACAAATATGTGATGTGCAATATCGTGGTAATGTTTAACATGCCGACTGACCTGACTAATAGGGAATACCTATAAACATTTGAACAGTATCTATCTGATATTATTTGCGTGATACTGGAACACACATTTAGACAAATGGAGCACCTAGCAGATAAATGGAATCGTTCTCAGACCTCAAACAATAACTTTTTACTTCACTACGTTTATTATAAATATGACAAATCTCATAAGCCTTTATATTTAACTTTTATTGTATTTCTTGTTCCAGAGAGTTGGGGTCAAACCGATGGACATCGCTTCACGTACCCGGCTTCTCCACTCCTGACGCAGGGCGACGACGTGGGACCCAATCAGTTCTGCCCTAAGGAGCCAGGACACGGAGACGAGTGCGTGCATGTCAAGAATGTACCTTTAGGCGCTACTGTGGAACTGGTGATGTTCGATCAAGGTGAATATCCATGTTCTATCCATACTAATATTATAAATGGGAAAGTGTGTGTGTCTGTTTGTCCGTCTTTCACGGCAAAACGGAGCGACGAATTGACGTGATTTTTAAGTGGAGATAGTTGAAAGGATGGAGAGTCACAAAGGTACCTTTTTTTTTCTTTTGTAGCTGGCTGTGGTACACTTAGAAAAGCCGTGCTTTTTCCCATGGACAATTGTATGTAGCATGTTCGCGTGTGTCCAATGCCCAGAAACTTTACATTCTATCCCCAAATGGAAACACATATAATATCGTCTACAGTAGCCTTTAAAATAACATTCTGTTCCGAGTTCTCTTCTGTGTTCTAAATCAGGAAAGGGGAACCGTGTTACCCCGAATCTAATGCGAGCGAAGCCGCGGGAAAAAGCTAGTATCTATATATTTTTTATACTTTTCTGCACATACATATAAATAGACAAAAAGCAAAGAACAGACAAATACGTACAAAGATAATGCTGGTTTTTACGGGAATCTCTTCCAGCATGCCTACAATAGGAGAGAAGATAAAAAAAGACGTAGACAATGTGTTTAATAGTAAATTGGAAAACACAAAATATAGAAAATCAAACTACAAATCAATCTTCAGTCGAAAACCACATAGGTTAACCGACGACATGACACTCCCAAAAAAAAAAAACGTTTCTAAGTATACAGATCCGTTCCGGTCTACTTCTTCATTATTTTCATCAGTCATGCGATCAAATTGTATCGTATATTTATGCTGTTTTGACACACGATAGCAGATTCGATATCTTAGGTACAATTGCAAAATCTCACTAGTCATGGTTTATAACTCGCACGTAATCTTATGATGCAACGGTGTCGACATTTTTTGCAAAACCATATGGAAGGTATAATTATTACTTACGCAGCTGAGGACTTTTGGTTATGGGGCTGTCCATTGATCACGTGGGGCTCGAAAGGGGGGGGGAGGGGTCCATAAAAATCACGAAATATCACAAAGAGGGGCGTGTAGTAATATATCACGCACGTGTATTGTTTTTCTTTTTTTTAATTATATGATACTTATTACTTACCGGTATTAAAAAAAAATACAAACAAAATTAGATTATTTGTAGCTACTAAAAAATACACGTGATATAGGGGGAGGGGGGGGGGGGGTAATCTTAAACCTCACCATGTATCACCAAGGGGGAGGGGGGTTCAAAAATGCAAAAAAAAAACATCACGTGATTAATGGACGGCCCCTATGCTGTTATAGGCAAGAACTCATACAAGCTCGGCCTAATGATGTCTAGAAGCTAGACTGGTAACCAGACGATTAAATACATTTACTTATGTTGAAACATTAAACGTTAATAAGCCGACATAACAGGATAATGAGGCAGTAAATACACTTTCATGACGGTGAAAGTTATTATTGCTTTCAGCGATTATCATTTTACTAACAATATATAAAATGAGACTATAAAAAGAAAGCAATAAGTACTTTACTTTTAATGTACTAGCAAGACTTCCTCTTTGAACATTTCTTTTCCTGTCGTTATAAAAGATAACGTCACTTTTCATATTCAATTCAAAGTTATCAAACTCAGACATTTTCTAAAGACGCGAAGGAAGACGTTTATAGATAACATTTCTTCAAATATTTGCTCAAAGAGGTCTGTCCGTAGAAATTGATAAATAAATCAAATAGAATATCATTGATAATAACGCCATTTAAACGTTATCACAGGCCCGAATGATATGGGTTACATTCATTGGAAGCAATTTCTTTGATTTATTTTCAGTAGTTTCGGAGACATTGACAGTACCGCCAATATCTATTGGAGCTTCAATACAAAAGAACAAGGATCTTGATTTGATAAGTGTTATAAATATTACAGAAAATCTATCACGCAGATAGTTTAAATAAACTTACCACATAGACAAGTTTTCCACTTAACTGTTTTATGGGGAAGGTTGACACTGAAGTGAAGTTAAACTGGCAAAGATAAAAAAATCTTTAAAAAAATATGTAACGCTTCAATCATCTGTCTAACTTTCCCTAACTATGTTAGAGTCGGCTTCAAGTCAAACTGACAAACTGTAACTGAATACCTGTATACCAAAATGATGCGACAGCCTATCTGGCCTCCACAACCCAGTAACTGGGTAATACGATAGCCCTTGATAAGAAAACAAAAACTTAACTAATAAAACAAAATATAAAAAATATTCAAACCTACTGAAAAAATGTGTCTATAGTTCCAAAAAGAACGCGAATATAAGCTATATCAATAAGCATGATAACAAGTGTAAAGCGACGTGGAGCGTCATACAAAACGAAATTAATAATACTAACCCTAAAACCAATATAGAAAGCATAAAGATAAACGATGCTATGGTTACAGACCCTGTAGAAATAGCCTCGGTATTTAACGACCATTACGTAAACTTATCGCCTTTACCTACACAAAAAGGTGTCGACCCAAGCTTTAGGAAAAATAATAGTGTTAACTCAATGTTTCTGAAACCAATGTTGGAAAGTGAGGTGAGCCAGGAAATAATGTCACTACGCAACACCAAAGCGGAAGGCTACGATGAAATTAACACGAAAATCATAAAGGCATGCTGTAATGAGCTGACAGGTGTTTTAACTCATTTAATTAATATGTCGTTTTTGATCGGAGTTTTTCCCGAAAAATTAAAATTATCAATAGTAAAGCCCTTATTCAAAAAGGGTGATATATATGATATCAATAATTACCGGCCCATTACTTTAATACCAATTTTATCAAAAGTATACGAAAAATGTATGTTTAAAAGACTGATTGATTATTGCAACAAATATCAAATTATAAGTAGCGAACAGTTTGGCTTCCAAAAAGACAAATCCACTACGTTAGCTATTTATTCTCTTATGAAAATTATACTCACAAATATTAATAATAACTATCTGACTACAGCTCTATTCTTTGATATGTCTAAAGCCTTCGATTTGGTGTCACACGATATACTGCTCCAAAAGTTGGAAACAATTGGGATTAGAGGACCTGTACTCCAATGGATATCATCCTACTTAAGTAATAGGCAACAATGTGTTATTATCAGTAAAATCAACGAAACCAAAGATATCACATCATACTTGTCGAAATATAGACATAATAAATATGGCGTCCCCCAAGGTAGCGTACTAGGCCCAATATTATTCCTTTTATATATAAATGACATTATAAAAATAACTAATCATAAATGCATCTTATTCGCTGACGATATATCCATAATTGTGACATCTGATAAAAAACAAAATACCGTTATAGATCACGAGACTGACATTAATAAAACTATTGACATACTACTACACTGGCTTGACATGCACCATTTGAAAATAAATTTAGACAAATCCGTATACATACAATTCAATCAATCTAATAATAATAAAAATGATATCAAACTTAACATAAATAAAATTAAACAAGTACCACATACAAAATTTTTAGGAGTAATAATTGATCAAGATATAAACTGGAAGGAACACGTAAATAACATCAGTGGCAGAATCAATAAATTCGTGTACGCCTTGAAGCAAGTCAAAAACGTAACAAACATAAAAACTGCTATTATATCTTACCATGCTTATGAATGCTTATGAATCGTTATTACGCTATGGTCTTATCATGTGGGGTAATAGCACTAATCTAAATAGAGCGTTCATCGCTCAAAAGAAGTGCCTTAGATCAATTTATGGACTTCAGCCGGATGATACATGTCGGCCAATATTTAAAAAACTGGGTTTGTTACCGCTTCCATCTCTTTATATTTACGAAATGTGTGTGTTTGTGACCAAGAATAAACAATTATTCAAGACAGCAAGCGATGTATGTCCTCGGAGCAGACGTGATCCTTATGGACTAGTATTAAATAATTTACCAAAGCTAGCCAAATATAATAAAAGCTGTCTAGCAATGTGTGTGCGTACTTATAATAAAATACCAAACAATTTCAAATTATTAAATGTAAGATTATTTAAAAACAAACTATACAAATGGCTAAATGAATGTAGCTTTTATAGTTTGAAAGAATTTATGGATAAAAAATACTGACATTCTACTCTAACGTTATTGTACTTATAAATGTAACATGTAACATGAAATTTTTGCATGCTTTGTTTTATCTTAGCTAAACATGTTTGTGCCAATCTGACCTATGCTTAACACCATTGAATACCATGTTTTACGCAAATAAATTATTTGATTTGATTTGATTTGATTGGTCTCCAGACTTTTGGGCGTCTAAGTCGACTGTCAAAGATGAAAGATGTTAATGAGAGCCGGGATGTGCTTTGCGAGGCACGGAGGGGTCTTGGATGTTACCCATCTACGGACAAACCGTAGCAAGCGTAGCTTAACTGTTATTACTTAGACAAGGCAATATTTTTTCTGGCGTGCGAGATAAAAATAATAGGAGCCCGGAAGTAAATTTCTCACACTAATCCACAAAGACGCTAATTACAAGACAAGAAACGCATATGTCTATGTAATATGATATTCAACAAAATGTTCTCGCAAGCCGTAACGACATAAGTTTGCTAAGCTCCCTTATTAGGCAGTTTGTAGTGTAAAGTTTCCACTTTCCTTCACCGAAAGTTAGAAACGGTACTTGTGCTAAGATAACTTTGCGCGTCAATATTAGCCTTAAACATAATGCCGTTTATGGCACTTGTGTAACTTAGGCTTAAGGCTCATTTACATAAGACTTACTCGCCTCGAAAAGGCGATTAGAGAAGGGGATAAAAAACTTCGTATGTCAACAGTGACGTACGATAATCGTTATGTCGAGTTTTTGAGTCCCAGTTTTTTTTATGGTCGGTATTTGGCCTCGATCTTGCCTGATAGAAGGTGATGGATGGGGTCAACGATGGAACGAGCAACTTCAAATGTCTGTTCAGGCGTTTCATTAACGGCAGGAGACATTACTTTGATTTCCCTTTGTTTCGTTAAAATTGACGGCTTTCAGTCTAACTGGCTGCCGCTGAATACAAGTATTTTACATGGAGTGACTGCCTATCTGACGTCCACAACTCAGATACTGTTTAACTCGATACCCATCGATAAGATCGGTTGTGAGACTTTCGGGGTACTGACAACCCGTAACGACTGTCAAAGATCCAACAACGACTCTTGGTATGAAAAGATAATCACCCATCCAATCACCAACCGCGACAAGTGTAGAAGGACCTGATCGATCGACCCGAGGGGCTCTTATTACTTTGCCACAAGCCACTCTACCTCAGAGGGGCTTGTGGCTAAGTAAAATTAAGTAGTGGAATTAAATAAAATGTAGACAGTTAGAGAAGTATCAAAGAATAAGCCGTGTTGGGATGATCCTAAATAAATTGAGATAATGGTAAGAGAATGATAAAGTTGTGGAATCATCATTCAGCCGTAATACGTCCACTGCAGGACATAACCTCCCCCATTTTGGGGGGCTTTGCCATAATCGCCACGCTTGGCAGGCGGATTGGCGATCGCAGTATGGCGGTAAAATGCATAGAGAATGCTGCTGCCCATCCTCTAGTAAGTCCCGTAGTCGCCTCTTACGACACCCACGGGAAGAAATGGGGTGATGCTATTCTTTACGTCCGGCACCACGCGGTACCGAATGAAGTTTCGAGTGAAGTTGTGGAATTAAAGAGGCCAATTAATTGTTTCTTGCCAATTTCATTTACACAGACATTCTAGGCTCTTGACAAGTTTGAAAGACTCCGCATGTAAATTAGCCTTTAAATTAACTAAGATGAGCAAATAGCCGATGTGTCTACATTCTAGAATATCCGTCATTTGTCAAATCGATACAAGCGAATAAAGAAAATCGATGAACATTAGCGAGACGTTGCATCGCAGTAATGAAGATTTCATGAGTCTCGATATAAATAACGATATGCAGCTGATGTGGAGAGCAGAAGCACTTCGAACCATTTATCATGGTGACAGTGATTTATGGGATCCTTTGTAATATGTGGGCTAAGATTACTACGAAATACGGAACTGTGGCGAAGTTGTCTTGAGCCTGGAGAATGTGATATTTGCCGCATTTGAGTGGCATGCACCTTCGAAGTTTGAAATGTCAGGTGGATGAGCAAGGTATAATAGTAGGTAAAATCAGGGAAGTTAACGGTTAAGTATTCCTTACCAACCTAAATTGTCCGTTTAATCAAATCTCTACTGAATTTTTTTGACAGTTGCGCGAAATAGCTACAACACGGTTTTTTTTTGGGAAAGTCTACTTGTCAACTTATGAGATGGTCAGCTCCTTAATTGGACTTGCCTGTGGCCACCATAATAAATTAAGGCCTCCAGCCAGGGTATAGAAACTAAAAAAAAAGCGATAACTCGCTAAAGGCATCCTCTGTGGTGTACGGACCTAGGCTTAGGGCATCGCTGGGCAGCAAGAGACGGGCTGGAATGGAACGATCACACGAAAAATTTACCTAGGGTGTAGTTTTGTTTACTTATTGATTAGATCTCCAACAGAGGCTACACAATCGCATGCAAGTGTACAAAGAGCAGGGACAAAAACGGTGTGCGCATCTAATTATAGGAGACCACATCATTTACTTGTAGTCTAGACACAATAACTTTAACAATATAAGCATATTAAAATAATAAAAACAACATAACACAAAAATTATACTTAAGAAACAAAGTGAATGACATAGGCAATGAATGATAATAACACAAATTAACGGTCAGTGAAAAATAATATCCATAAAAGACAACAAACAAAAGTAACAAAATATTACGACGTAGGTGTTAATATTAATTTCGCTGACTACATACAGGGTGGCAGGGTATAAAATAATTTACTGAATTCAAGGTTTCAGTTGGTCATTTATGGTTTGTATAAACGTTTTCAGACTTTGTTGATGCAAAAACACCGTCTAGTATAGATGATACATTGTCTGCAGAATCATAAACTACTTGTTGAAAAGCTCCTATCTATTTCAGAACTTCGCAACTGAATAAGGAAAATGAAGGTGCTACTCCTGAAAGGGAAGCCTAACAATCAGTCTAGCAGTATCAATCACTGTAATGGAATCCCTCAATCAATCATCAAACAATAAAGTTTTGTTTGTGGATTCAGTTTGAAAAGCAACACCTAGACGTAGAGCGAACACTAATGGTACTTCTTAGGTACCGTTGGGTACAGTTCAGACTTTCTCTAAAAGTTTAATTGTACGTTAGTATAGTACAGTATTCTATATTGTTGCACTATAGTATGCAATTACAGTTGATTGAGCGACTGTACAATCTTGGTATCTTTAGAAATTATAATGTTACAATGACATATCTATACTTAATATTGTAAAGCTGAAGAGTTTGTTTGTTTGGTTGAACGCGGTAATCTCAGGAATTACTGGTCCGAATTGCAAAAAATATTTTTGTATTGGGTAGCCTATTTATAGGAGGAGGAAAGCTATAGGCTATATAACATCGCGCTACAATCAAAAGGAGCGGAGCAGCAACGAAAAATGGATGAAAACGCAAGCAATTCGGGGTCGGGGGAACACGAAATTTTACGCGGATGAAGTCGCGGGCAGAAGCTAGTACCTATATACATTTGAAGTTGGATGTATTAGTAGCTGTGAAGGTATATGACCTGTTTGCACCTACGTATCTAGATAGACACATCCAGTCTTGAATAAAAGATGTTGAGAATGATTGTCCGTGTTGGACAAAGAATAGCATCATCCAATATCTTCGCGTGGGTGTCGTAAAAGGTGACTAAGGGACTAAGGGTGACAAATAGAGAATGGGCAGCAGCGTTCTATGCATTTAACCACCATACTGCAATCGAAAACCCGCCTGCCAAGCGTGCTGTGTACAACAGTGGACATCTTATGGCTGAAAGATGATAATAGATGCAGAATTATAAATAACATAGCATTAAGTACGTCTGTATTTCCCGAAGTTCTGAAATCTGAGTGTATACTTCCACATTTTGCTCGTTATGTTTAAGTCCCATGTAATATGGGGCGAGCATATTGCCACTAACCGCGCACGAATCCAAACTCCGTGGAGTTTCTTGCCACCTTTTCTCCACAGGAATAAAAACCAATTAGAACCGTGCACCTAGCTTCTGAGGTTTCGTAAGTCCCCATCTAAGGTTGAACTTTTAATCCTATTCACTAACTTGACAGTTCAATGCAAAATAATGATACCATTCTAAAACTAATAGTGTCGGGGTACTGAACGATTTCGCATAAAGAATGAATGATAAAAATGTTTTAAAATAAATAAAACTTTAAAAAACCGTTTTTATGTGTGATTATAAGAATCCATACTTCCATATCCATACTTCCATACTAATATTATAAATGCAAAAGTAACTGTCTCTGTCTGTCTGTCGGTCTGTCTGTCTGTCTGTCTGTCTGTCTGTCTGTCTCGCTTTCCTGCTAAAACTACTGAACCGATTTAAATGAAATTTGGTACACAGATAGTTTAGAGCCTGAGAAAGGACATAGGCTACTTTTTATCCCGGTAGTATGTTCCCGCGGGATATTTTCCGACCTCCGGGTTTCTACTGAGTAATTCCAGGTGGAAAAAACCTAAAAACACTTTGTCCGATGCAGGAATTGACCCCAGGAGTTCATGCTCTGTAGTAGCGCTTGATAGATAATAGTTTTCTAAGAATAACAAGATTCATAAAGTAATTTGAATGTTTCTACCTATAAAATACCAAGTATATACTACAGCAAAAACTGTTTTATTCATGCATGAATAATATTGACAAAATAAGCTTTTAATAATGAATAGCAGAAACTTCGGTATTAGGTAGTAGAGTTTGATATTAAGTAAGTAATTTAAATAATTATTCTAAAACAAAAGACTGCTTTACAGTTCTGTTAAAATAAATTCAGGTGAGTTTCGAAATCGTAAAAAAGTGCTTCAGATCTTGTTTATTTTTTGCGGTTCGTTTTGCATGATACACTTATTTGTAAGGCCCAGTTACAGTTACTAGAGGTATCTGTTATACAACGGTCTTATTAATACTGAGCCTACTTGTGCTCTCATGCGTGGTTTCTAAATTTTAGGGTTCTCTACAAATTAAAAGAGAACGAAACTCATAACACCGTGGGACATGATTTTAATTACCTTCGCTTAGGCTTCGTTAACAAATTTTGAAAATCGTTTTCTTGGAGTTGCAGAAGGCGTAAAATAACTATTGTTTTTAATCTTTTCAAGTTTTATTACATTTGTGACAATCAAGGTGACGCATTTTAAATTACAAGATGATGATCACGTTTCAATCGCGAAGAGTAACCAATAACAGATTAAACAACAACAAAAAAAATACACCTTTTTGCGAACAAATGTATGGAACAGCGGATTTTCTTTTCGGGATTTGATGGGTTGGTTGATCCTAGTGAAAAAGGTACTCAGAATGATAAGCACTATGACGTCTTAGAGGTTATAGGGATATTTCAAATACGTCTTTTAGATAGTAGGTGCATACGGAACTTTAGTAGCTTAACCGCCTCTCACACGATTCGGGCACATTTTAACTTACTCGGCCGGCCAGTCAATTGGGCCCATTTAATTATTTAAACCATTCCTACCGGACATAAAGTTAACCAAGTTGTCAGTGGGCGAGGTCAGACGCGCCGTAATCTAGTTAAATATCTAAAGATGTCTCGTTTCACCGAATTCATTAACCTAATTTAGATTTGAACAGTGTTCAATTTATATAACTGACTTGGCTTTGTCGTGGTTAGACAATGGACAGACTGCTAAATTTAGAAAGATAAAAAGAAAGACGTAGCAGTTAGCTATCGGTAGTTTTTATATATTCCTATGTGGAGAAGACGTGGGGTTATCTATTGTGTAAGAAGGAAGACAGAGGGCGTTTAAAAAAACCATTTTAACATGACAGGGTATTATTTTATGATAAAAAAATTTACTTAAGTATTTCGTTAATTCTGACCACCAGTCTTACCAAGAGGTTTCGTTTTACCCAATAGCTGGGTTGTGGAGGTCAGATAGGCAGCCGTTCTATGTATAATATTGCTATTCGGTTGAATTCAGTTTAACTGGAAACCGACCCAAGTATAGTTGGGAAAAGGCTGGGCAGATGATGATGATATTTCGTTAGGTTAGGTTAGGTGTGTTAGGTGTTAATTTAATTGACTGTGTATTAAGTATTGTAATAAATATTATTTATTATGTATTCCATATTTATGCATATTATTACTAAATTCAATTTCAATATTATTATTAATCGTATTACTCTTTTAAAAGGTGGTTTTGAAAAAAATATTATATTATATCTATAATTTTCAGGCACCGGTGCTTTATTACGGCATGACATTATTATAATTTACATTTAACAGAAAACTAAACGGTTTAATCATGCAATGGACGTGTTTCAAACGTTATAATATAGTCTTGATTACATAAACTAGTTAGGTGTTATTCGAATTCGTTTCGTATAAGATAGATAGATAGAAGCATTGCTTATTTGGTGCACACAAACGATATAACACAACATACAAAGCACGATGAAATAATAACAACATTATGGAAAATAGAACGTGTGAGGCACATTTCTATTCGAATACATTATTCTCATTTTGTAGACGGAAAGCTAGGTAAAACAAAAGAAAAACATCGACATCGAAAGTACAAAATAAACTTTACTACTTAATAAATAAATAATGTAGAAGCATTGTTGAAGCTCAATAATCGTAATTACTTACCTATTAAACAATTACAGTTGTGACTTTTGTGATCGTTGTTACTTTCTAGCAATTAAACGCAATGATTTTCTTCTTCCACAGTCAACTATTTTCTACCATAACTAATCGTATGTTTTTTGTTATTGTTATATTTTATTATGGTCATAAAGTGATAGGTATCGAACCTTCTAAAATGACAAATGAAACGGTCAAAGACAAGGTCAAATTTAATTAGGGAAAGTCGACAAACATGATGAGTTTTGTTGACTAAAAATTATTAGCAAAAACAATACCTAAATTACTTGATGATTTTTTATGCTCCATGATTGCCGGTCTCAGTATTGTTTTTCGACAGCTCGTTTTATTCGACCCTGAATATATACCGTGTTCCGGATTATATACATAAACTTCGACCACATGTTTCTGACCATGGAAATAAGCATTTTTCATTATGGACACATGAATAAATTCTTATTTTTGAATTTTAGCCATCTTTCATATATACAAACTAAGTTTTAAGTATTATTTCCTTTGTTAGACTAGATTTATAAAAGCTATATAAGCGTTTGCCAAAGTTTATGAATAACGTGAAGAACACGGTAATATGTATCTGAAGTCAATGCATACATCGAAAGTTTACACTTTTACGTAAAGCTTCAGCATTTCTGAGTATCTGTATTTCGTAAAAATCGCGTCTGTACATATACGTCTTTGAATTCGGTACAAATATGTGACACAAGGCGCCAGCCTCTCATTTATTCACGATCGTCTAGAGTCTGGAGACAGATGTTAAAACCACAAAATAGGACGTTCGTCGTCTCTGTAAATAAGAGAAAATGTACGTTCAAAGCAGTGGTGGCCCAGAGGTAACGGTCGTAACTTGGTGCTTTACTTTATATAAATAATTTCATCACCACTGGTCTCAAAACGCTGAAGGAAAACATCGTGAGGAAGCGGGCATGTCCTAGAGCCAAAAATTCGAATACATGGGACTTCCAGCAATCTGCACTGGATCCGCGTTGATGAGCGTAGAGAGAAGGCCTGTGTCCTAACAATGGGAACATAATAAGTTGATTATGATTATTATGTACTTTGAAAGTATATATAAGGTGTATCTATTCATACACGAAATATTTTAAGAGGTACACCTGTAGGTGGTAAAGAAGCTATAGAAGCAAATAGTTATTTGTTATACAAGAGTGCAAAGTTGCTTTTTAACCGCGTGCTCAATTTTGATGACCGAGCAAGCGAAGGATTCTAAAATTGAATCACGAGCGCAGCGAGTGATTCAAAAACTAGAATCCTGAGCATTAGCGAGGGAATCAAAAGAGCACGAGGTGAAAAATCTTTGCACTCGAGTGCAACACGTAACTTTTCATCCCACCTCAGCGAGGAAATGACTAAATGCAAAAAAGCATTTACAATCACAAGATACTTTTATTTCAGTTTAGGTATTAATATTTATTAGGTACTACATTATGATAGGTAAGTATTACAGAATTATCTTTAAATTATTTCAAATAATACTTAGGTATAATTAAGAAAAATTGAAAGTAAAGTTGCTACAGCTGCCTAAGTAGAGTGTAATATTTTTGTTAGTGACGTGAAAAGAAAATGGGGCGCGCAAAGTAAATTAAAAAAAGTACACCAATAAGGTTCCGAGTCTGAGTTTTTAACAAATTACAAAAAGGTTGTATGATAAATTCGGCACCATGGAGGTAGAAGTAAATAGGTTTAATGATGTTTTGAATTTACAAACTTAGTGCACACGATGTTCTAAATTCAATTTACTTTATCCCCTAGCGGATAAAAACGGCTTTTGCACTCAGATATCGAAAGGCAAAAATACTCTTTCCGAGATGGGGGGATGAAAAAGAAATTTTTTATCTAAGCGTTTTTGAATTTCCGTAATTATTATAATTTTAAAACTGCTTGAGACGTTTTGCATAAATCCTTTATTCTAAATTCTGTGAATGGCCCACCTGACGCTGCGAAGGTGGCGACCGGACGGCACGAGCATGGCCGCGGTGTCTCGGGCCGTAAAAAATAAGAAGGAGCCAGTATTTCTTATATGCGTCATATAGTTTATAAATATTAAATTTAGAAAAAAAAACATTTAGAAAATAGTTATTTGTTATACAAGAGTGCAAAGTTGCTTTGTAACCGCGTGTTCAATTTTGATGACCGAGCAAGCGAAGGATTCTAAAATTGAATCACGAGCGCAGCGAGTGATTCAAAAACTAGAATCCTGAGCATTAGCGAGGGAATCAAAAGAGCACGAGGTGAAAAATCTTTGCACTCGAGTGCAACACGTAACTTTTCATCCCACCTCAGCGAGGAAATGACTAAATGCAAAAAAGCATTTACAATCACAAGATACTTTTATTTCAGTTTAGGTATTAATATTTATTAGGTACTACATTATGATAGGTAAGTATTACAGAATTATCTTTAAATTATTTCAAATAATACTTAGGTATAATTAAGAAAAATTGAAAGTAAAGTTGCTACAGCTGCCTAAGTAGAGTGTAATATTTTTGTTAGTGACGTGAAAAGAAAATGGGGCGCGCAAAGTAAATTAAAAAAAGTACACCAATAAGGTTCCGAGTCTGAGTTTTTAACAAATTACAAAAAGGTTGTATGATAAATTCGGCACCATGGAGGTAGAAGTAAATAGGTTTAATGATGTTTTGAATTTACAAACTTAGTGCACACGATGTTCTAAATTCAATTTACTTTATCCCCTAGCGGATAAAAACGGCTTTTGCACTCAGATATCGAAAGGCAAAAATACTCTTTCCGAGATGGGGGGATGAAAAAGAAATTTTTTATCTAAGCGTTTTTGAATTTCCGTAATGATTATAATTTTAAAACTGCTTGAGACGTTTTGCATAAATCCTTTATTCTAAATTCTGTGAATGGCCCACCTGACGCTGCGAAGGTGGCGACCGGACGGCACGAGCATGGCCGCGGTGTCTCGGGCCGTAAAAAATAAGAAGGAGCCAGTATTTCTTATATGCGTCATATAGTTTATAAATATTAAATTTAGAAAAAAAAACATTTAGAAAATAGTTATTTGTTATACAAGAGTGCAAAGTTGCTTTGTAACCGCGTGTTCAATTTTGATGACCGAGCAAGCGAAGGATTCTAATATTGAATCACGAGCGCAGCGAGTGATTCAAAATTAGAATCCTGAGCGTTAGCGAGGGAATCAAAAGAGCACGAGGTGAAAAATCTTTGCACTCGAGTGCAACACGTAACTTTTCATCCCACCTCAGCGAGGAAATGACTAAATATGCAAAAAAAAGCATTTCAATCACAAGATACTTTTATTTCAGTTTAGATATTAACATTTATTATGTACTACATTATGATAGGTAAGTATTACAGAATAATCTTTAAATTATTTCAAATGATACTTAGGTATAATTAAGAAAAATTGAAAGTAACGTTGCTACAGTTACCAAAAGTCGAGTGTAATATTTTTGTTAGGTACCTACTGTAATGTTGGTGACGTGAAAAGTAAAATGGCGTGCGCAAAGCAAATTAAAAAAAAAGTATATCAAGAAGGTTCCGAGTCTAAGTTTTACAAATTAGAAAAAGGTTGAATGATAAATTCGGCACCATGGAGATAGAAGTAAATAGATTTAATGATGTTTTTAATTCACAAACTTAGTGCACAAGATGTTCTAAATTCAATTTACTTTATCCTCTAGAGAATAAAAAGGGGCTTTTCCACTCAGATATTGAAGATTAAAAATACTCTTTCCGAGATGGTGGGATGAAAAAAAATTTTTCGTTCCTGTAGCTTCTTTACCACCTACAGGTGTACCTCTTAAAATATTTCGTGTATGAATAAGTACACCTTATATAAGGGAGGTGAGGGAGGGGAGGGGGTGGGGGTGAGGGAGGTGGTCCTTGAGGTCCTGGGTTCGATTCCCAGGTCGGGCAAAGTGTTATTGGGTTTTTCCATCTGGATTTTCTCAGTATCAGCCCAGAGTCTGGATTTGTGCCCGGTTGATGGCAATAGGCTCGCCCCCTATTACATGGGACTTAAACATAACAGGCGAAATGTGGGTGTACTATAGGTACACCTCTGCCCAACCCTTCGGGGAGGCAGGGCGTGATGTTATGTTATGTTATATAAGGGAATTTCATTGGCTCTCTAATTAATACCCTGTGCGATAGAAGAAATTGGCTTTAAACCAAAAAATCTAGAAGGTTGGAGGTTTGTTATTATATAATACTAGCTTCTGCCCGCGACTTCGTCCGCGTCAAATATTTGCTCCCATGACCCGTCGCATCGCAGCCTGCCAGTTTTTATCCATTTTTGTTGCTGCTCCGATCCTTTTGATCGTAGCTTGATGTTATATAGCCTATAGCCTTCTTTAATAAATAGGCTACCCGACTCAAAAATAATTTTTCAATTCGAACCAGTAGTTCCTGACATTAGCGCGTTCCACCCCCCATTTTAGGGAAGTGGGGGGTTAGAAAGAGACAAATAGTAGCCTATGTCACTCTCCATCCCTTCAACTATCTCCACTTAAAAAATCACGTCAATTCCTCGCTCCGTTTTGCCGTGAAGTACCGACAAACAGACACACACACTTTCGCATTTATAATATTTGTATGGATATACGAGTATGTCTGTCGTATAACGTCTGTTTAAATATAGCGCCTTAGTGGCACACCACACTATCACTCATAATCTAAATCATTTCGAAGGATATTGCTGATCCATCGCTTCATGTTTTTGAAAAATTGTCTACTCAACAACGTTAATAACGCAATGGATGTTGTTGAATTGTCAATATTAAAGAAATTATTACTGTTAGTGTATCTAATTATCCCGCAGGATACCTTGATATCGCAAAAACATGAAGTAAATAGTCATAATTCGCTCCAAGCTCTACCAATGAGTTAAATGCTATGAACATAATTTAGATGGATGAGTAATAATACGCAATTTACATAACTCAGCTAAGCATAAACTAGACGAAGTATTGAAGAAAAACACGTTTCAAGGCGGCGATGATGATTTGCTTTAGCTTTTTTTTCCCGTCTCTAATTATAGACATACAATAATGTATTTATGCACAAGGTACCAAGATCAAGGTCCAAGTTTTATCGACCTATAAAACAATCAACCTCCAGGGAAAGTTTCTGAAGAGTACTTAACAGTAATCACACTTATAACTAAATATAAAGAGTATAATAATATTATGAAATTAATTAAAGACGTCAATCAGATAATCCATAATGGATGTACACAGAGGAAATCCATTTATATAAATAATGTAAATACATCGATAACTATTTATTAGTGATCGATGTGTAAATGCAATTAATTTCAGCCCGCTTCCCACATTCATCAATAACAGTAATGAATATACAGTGTACACTACTTTTAATATTTACCTTTTAATTACAGGTGGCGAATCCGACCACATATTCCACCTACATGGATACAGTTTTCATGTAGTCGGGATGAGGGAACTTAATAAAAGTCTCGACAGTGAAACCATCAAGAAGATGAATGAAGAAGGAACATTGTTCAACAAGAATCTCATCGACCCGGTGGTGAAAGATACTATAGTAGTGCCTAAACATGGTGTCGTCGCATTACGTTTTAAGGCTGACAATCCAGGGTACTGGATGATGAGAGACGAAAGGTCCTCTCATTGGACGAGAGGCTTAGATTTTATACTAAAAGTAGGAGAGCAAAGTGACTTCGTCCAAGCGCCCCCAGATTTCCCCAAGTGCGGGTCTTATGTGGGCCCCGAATATTTTCTAATATAAGTTCGGCCACGAGGTCCGATACTAAAGTTACCTTTTAGATTGTATTACTGCTCAATTTATTTATTTGATTTGTGATATGTTTGTTTAGGTTATTCATTTTGTACAGCTAAATTGGTTTCCGATTGGAAGATAAATATACCGCTCAATAAGTTTGGGTCAAATTAAGGAAATATAGAAAACAAAGTCATATCTTCTGCCTATGAGACGTTTTGATAGTTCGTTCAAAGGCACAATTTAGCTGTACATGTTACAACTTGATCTGACTTACATTAAGTGCTCGTTAATACAATTCCATTTACTTTTAGCAGTGTAAATAAAATATATTTTAACGTTAAAAGTTTTTCAATCCCGGGGGATTCGAGTACGTTTTCTAGTATTTGGTGCCGGTAATATCGATAAATCATTCGTTTACCGTCAAAGTGTGTCTGCTCAGTCGGATTTGGGAGAGGTGAAGTGTAACGACGAGAAATTTTAACTACGTTGAGTGGCCACTGGCCAAATAGTGAAAGTGTGCCTAATTGCGGCACAAGAGGTGCCTGCAGCAAGTGCCTCTGCATGGCGAGGCGCCGCCGGGCTGCGGCTGACCTAACCGTTTTCTTGTTACCATCTCTTTTGAAGACTTTTTGAGTGATGGTCGGAAATCTTGTCTGTTGTTGAGGAAAAATATTATAATAATTTGGCTTCGCTCGCAGTATGAAGCAATTCTGACGTATGACAAGACAAAGTATTTTTTTTTGTTCACGGAAGTTCATGGTTAAGTGGATGTTGTTTTTGACATGATGGCTTCCGAAACTTTCTCCTAGTCTGGAACTGATTAAAAAGGCTTCGTTTTAACTTTCATAATGTGTATTTTCCTGGATATAACATATGGAACGAGTGTGATTTTTCGAGCTGCCCCAATTGTAGTATTTTTAAGATTATGTATTTATAGACGATGCTAAACGTCACGATACTCGACGTTACTACAAACTTAATCATTAATATTTTGACATCTAAACTTATACCTCAGAACCGACAAAAACTTAATGTTGATACGTGGTGAGACTTGAAAAAAAACCTGAAGTAATTACCTACCATAAAATATGCGCATATTCAAGGAACAGAAGTGTGTATATGTGTATGTTTCTTATGTTTGTTACATAACAACTGGATGATCACAACCGTTCTTAAAACAAGTAACTGGATTCTTATATTATTTGCTGAGTGGCTTTAAAATGGTGATTCTGTTATGTTGTACGTAACATAATTAACGTGAGTTCAAACCCAAGCAGGAGAATTACTTTGTGTAAATTATTTCAAACGGTGAAGGAAAACATCGTGAGGAAACCGGCATGTCTTAGAACCAAAAATTCGAAGACATGTGACATCTACCAACCCGCACCCGGCCCGCGTGGTGGATTATGGCCCACTTCCTCTCACCGAGAGGAGGCCTGTGTCCCAGCAGTGGGAACATTATAGGCTGATGATGATGAACATAATTAACGACAAGACGTCATAGGTACACCCCAGTTAGAGTATCTATATATTAATACGTGAAGCGAAAACTGTGGATCCCTTTTTACGAAAATTGGGCGGACGGAGGAGTATGAAATTTCGCACACTTATAGTTTATACAGAGAAGAAGTGACGAATGCTAATATTTTTTTTTATACTATGCGTAAAATACATTATTTTCAATAAATAACACGTTACACACACTACTATTCATTACCGTGTATTTAATACACACATGCATAGATATTCTTTTGCTTATGGTCCAAATCTGTGGTCCCATCGAGAACATCTGTCTTTAATACGTCTTACTGAATGTCAAGTATAACCATAGGTAATAAATAAATTTTATAGATATATAACCTATTTCATTTTTAAAATTTATAAGAATATTTTTTGTGGTTTTATGGGGATTGTCAAGTACGGCATTAGTAAGTTTCCCATACAAAACTTAGTGTCGTGTGTAAACTGTAGAGGTTGTATGCCTCACGATTGTACAGGCTGGTTATAATTATGACATTTCGAACTGTCATAATTAATTAAAAATAATAGAGAAAATTCTATAAAAACAGAGCTTTTTGTGATAATTCATTCCATATCCAGCAGTTAATAAGTATTAAGAAAATAAAGAAGAGAGTCCTGAAGAAGTATTCTTTACTCATTACACCTACGTCCTGGTCCTGGCCATCACCATCTCGCCAGCGAACCCTCTCCACAGTTGTACAGCGTCAACAATTTGTCTATAGTGTCACTGAATGTCAAATATAACCATATTATTTTTTATATTTATTATTATATATACATTTTTTTCATTTAATAATGTATTTCTATTCAAATGAAATACGGTCGAATTTCGACCAATGGGCGATCACTAGTTAAGTTAAAAGTATAATACAATGTTTAGCCTTTTTCACAAGTATGTTAGGATCGGCTTTCAGTCTAACCGGATGTAGTTAAGTACTAGAGTTTTACATGGAATGACGACCTATATGACCTCCAAAACCCAGTTACTGGGTAATACGATACCCCTTGGTAAGACTGGTTGTCACACTTTTGGGCTTCTGACGACCCGTTACCACTGTCAAAGATCTGGGAATGGCAACTGGGACGTACGGCTTAACGTGCTTTCCGAGGCACGGTCGGCTCTTGGTATGTGAAGATGGTCTCCCATATACAGACCAACCGTATCAAGCGTAGCTTAATCTGCAAGTTTTCTGATACTTTTACAAAATATCTATATCTATATTTAATAATATTATAAAGCTGAAGAGTTTGTTTGTTTGTTTGTTTGTTTGATTGAACGCGCTAATCTCAAGAACTACTGGTCCGAATTGAAAAATTCTTTTTGTGTTGGGTAGCATATTTATCGAGGGAGGCTATAGGCTATATAACATCACGCTACAACTAAGAGGAGCGGAGCAGTAATGAAAAATGTTACAAAAACGGGAAAAAATTATTCCTTTTGAGAGTTTCCGTTGCGTGCGCTGCGTAAACGGTTAAAGTAACGCAAAAATCATGTACGACGGAATTGTTCCTTTTAAAAAGTTCTAAAAAAAAGTCAGCGAGAGCATATGTCTATCTTTTAAGGTTGACTCACTATAACTCAAAAGGAGCGAGCAGCAACGAGCAGGCAAAGCGATGCGACGGGAAGGGTCAGGGGAGCAAAAATTTGACGCGGACGAAGTCGCGGGCAGAAGCTAGTTTCTTATAAATATTTAATCCAACGTCATTTTGAGGAGGCATTTCTCGTCGCACGTGACTCGCGCGCATCGTTATAGAAATTGACATGAATGTTGAAATTATTTTATTGTTAAACAAAATTTATAGCGGTAGCCTTCTGTTGGTTTACTTTTATAAAATCTTATACTAGCATGAGAATGTGTTAAGTTTGTAATAGATTGTCAGTCAAAACAACATATAAGTAGACCATATTTTTAAGGTATTTCAACTCACAATCTAAGTGTGAATTGCGACATTGCAACTTTTACTATTCAATGTTTCAGTCATATGCAATGAAGTCCAAGTTGGAAATAATGTTTGTCCAGATCCTGCGAGGAACTTCTGTTCTAGGGTTCCTTAGCTATATGGCAAAATCGGAACCTTTATAATTTTATCATGTGCATCTGTCCGGATGTGACACTGCCGTTTTATTCGGAGATTGTTGATACTAGGTACCGCTCAGAATTGGAAAGCCTCTCACAGTGAGGAGGCCTGTTTTTCAGGAGTGGGAACAGTATAGGCTGAATATGATGATGACTGGAAAGCAGGTGTATTCTGTGCAACGTGAATCAAGGATGTGGCGAAACTACAAAAAAGGACCTCATGCTTAGCAGTGGCGCTTGCAATCACTAGACTTCATAATCAGCCTATAATATTCCCACTGCTGGGACACAGGCCTCCTCTCGGTGAGAGGTAGTGGGCTTTAATCCACCACGCGGACCCAGTGCGGGTTGGTAGATGTCACATTTCTTCGAATTTTTGCTTCTAAGACATGCCAGTTTCCTCACGATGTTTTCCTTCACCGTTTTGAGAGCAGTGGCGATGCAGTAATTTACACAAAGTAATGCGCCTGCTTGGGTTTGAACTGACTACCTATTACTTGTAAGTCGCGGCCGTTACCACTGGGCCACCACTGCTCTCACTAGACTTACCAGTCCTTTATACAGGGTGTCCAAGAACCTGGCGTCCAACTGGATTCCCACGATGCCCCAAGTTCTAACAGTACTCAGAAAAATATTTTAAAAAATCCACCCCATGTACTTACAGAATTATACTGATTTCAAAAAAAAAAGGGGAAATGAGCACCCTGTGACATACTTTTGAATGCTGTGACTGCTAATGCTGATAATTTCGATATTTCTTGGAGGTTTTGTAATCTAGGGTATTGCTGTGTCTAAATAGAATGTAAAAATAAAGTACTTATTGTACCATTTTAAAATAAAATATTATTTTAACTAAAGGTGATATGGAAAACTATTGAATTTCGCAACTTTGACCGACTGTAGTGTAAAAAAAATGTACCAAAATAGTATGGCAAGTGACGTCAAATTTTGACGCGTTTATTCCTCTTTTTAAAAAGGTATAATACTTACACATTAATTTGAAAAAAAAATTTTTTGATAATATTTTTACTCAACAACCCAATTTTTACGATGTCTTACAGAATTCTTAGAAAGAAAAATTTACGACGAATTGAATCTAACCTCTAAAGAATTACTATTGTATGCTCATAAAAATAACAACAGGCCTCTCAAAAAACAGGTTAGACCGTAAGGGACGGTATGTGCATGCATCTCACCATAGTGATTCGTTATTACAACAGGAGGGAGCAAGACAGAAACTATCTTTGCGATTTGCTGGTTCTTCTTTATGGTACCCCATTATTCAGGTAAGAGTGAGGGAGAAAAAGGTTAGAGGTGCGAGTGAGATAGATAGTGACGCTATCTGGGATCGTGCTATTTAGGATAACAGTACGGTCAGTACGCGTCACTGCCTCCTGCCGTTACTACGCACCTCTCTCTTATTGTTACCATTGATCACGTACTACGATTTAAAGCTTTGTTTATTGGACTCGATTACTCTTTGTGCTCTGGACTTTGAAACGAACTCTTTACGACGACCTTTGCCTGTGTTTGGACAGTTTGTGTTTTGTGTGTGCTACCATGGCGACCTACACTCCGCAAGAATACGCAAATATGCACTACATTTATGGAGAATGTAGAGGTAATGGACGAGCTGCAGCGAGACTTTACAGAGAAAGGTATCCGAGGGCTACGCGATATCCCGACCATCGAGTTTTCATTAATGTGCACAGATCACTATGTGACGGGCGGTTCCCCAATCAAGTAGCTGGTGAAGGACGACCCGTAAATGACTTCATACGCGATGAAGTTTTAGAGGCGGTGTCGGCAAATCCAAGCATCTCTGTGCGAGGAATAGAAGCTGATACGGGGATACCGAAGAGCACAGCACACAGTATTCTCCAAAAAGAAGAATATCATCCGTACCACGTACAGCGAGTGCAAAGTCTTTTACCTCGAGACTATCCGAGCCGAGTCGCGTTTTGTGAAACAATCCTGCAAAAACATCGAGAAGACGAAAACTTTATCGACAAAATTTTGTGGTCAGATGAATCAACATTTAAGAAGGATGGCTACATGAACCTACACAACTTGCACGAGTGGCATGTGGAAAATCCGCACTTGATGCGAGAAGATAGATCCCAGTACCGGTTCAAAGTGAACATGTGGACCGGTATTCTCGGTGGGAATATTATTGGTCCATTTGAGATGCCCGAGAATTTGACTGGCGAATCATATTTAAATTTTCTTCAAAATGATTTGCCAAACTTACTAGAAGAGACCCCACCAGATATGTGGTTCCAACACGACGGCTGTCCAGCACATTTTCGCGTATCCGTTAGAGAGTTTTTGGACGAACAATACCCGAACAGGTGGATTGGGCGATCAGGAACAATCCCGTGGCCAGCCCGCTCACCTGACTTAAATCCGCTGGATTTTTTTTTCTGGGGAACTATGAAGGAGCTCGTTTATGCGAAGCCCATTAATGACATCGCTGACCTTCGTGAGAAGATAACACAAGCAGTGCAGGTGATACGTCAAAAAAGTTACTCGCGAAACATAAAGCGGTCCTTTTTAAGGAGAGTGAGAGCTTGTATTGCCGCGGGTGGTCAACATTTTGAACATTTATTGTAATAAAATATCTTTAAACTAACATTCTTTGCTTTTATTCTACTGGGAACCCATCTACCTGTGTGTATTTCCTTCTTGCTCACTCTTGGAACCGAAGTAAATAATAGTAGTAACATAACAGTTTCTAAGATAAGAAAGGGTCCGACAGTTACCGTTAGTAGGTAGGCACTTCGTAAAAATTGGGTTGTTGAGTAAAAATATTATCAAAATTTTTTTTTTCAAATTAATGTGTAAGTATTATACCTTTTTAAAAAGAGGAATAAACGCGTCAAAATTTGACGTCACTTGCCATACTATTTTGGTACATTTTTTTTACACTACAGTCGGTCAAAGTTGCGAAATTCAATAGTTTTCCATATCACCTTTAGTTAAAATAATATTTTATTTTAAAATGGTACAATAAGTACTTTATTTTTACATTCTATTTAGACACAGCAATACCCTAGATTACAAAACCTCCAAGAAATATCGAAATTATCAGCATTAGCAGTCACAGCATTCAAAAGTATGTCACAGGGTGCTCATTTCCCCTTTTTTTTTGAAATCAGTATAATTCTGTAAGTACATGGGGTGGATTTTTTAAAATATTTTTCTGAGTACTGTTAGAACTTGGGGCATCGTGGGAATCCAGTTGGACGCCAGGTTCTTGGACACCCTGTATAAGTACGATGGTACCTACTTTTGATGCAATATTTAACAGTAAATTATATAATTTGTAACTAAATACAACTTCGCGTTCAGTTTGATCTTTGCCCCAAAGTATTAGTTTCAGACTCATTGACACGGTTTATTTTTGTTGTTGTCTATTGGCAATAAAACACTAAATCTGTCAATCTTACAGAAAATGTGTTAAAAGTGGAAGATTTTAATTGCCCCACTTTGTTGACTGGTTTTAAAGTTTTAAGCACTAGCTTTTGGAAGCGGTTTCGCTTGCTTAGAGGTTGAAAATTATACCACCGGATTGTACTATCGGGATAAAAAGTATTCTGTGTATTAATCCCAAACTTCATAGGTATCTGTTCTGTTGTTCTTTCGTGATTGTGTAACAAACATTCTAACATAAAAACTATACCATATAATATTAGTAGGATTAATAGATTAGCTTGTCATTTTTTTTTATCCAGAGATGTAGGTATCTACATAGAATCATCATCATCTGCATAGCCTTTTTCCATTCATGGTCGGATTCAGCTGAATGTCAATAATTTTACATGGATCAATTGCCTATCTGACCTTCACAACCCAGTTACTGGGTAAAACGATACCCCTTATTATGAATGAAAGAAATAATACCGTTTATTTGACACAGTTCGTAAAACACAAAATAACAAACAGGAAAAAAAATATTTAAAAAAAAAGCAACATGTGTGTTCCCTACGGCTGCGCCAAAAAGGTTCATTTCAGCACTAATGCCAGACAGATGCTGCCTGACGCTGGTTTTCTAATGGACCTATAGGTTCCTATGACTGCATATTATAACATCACACCTGTGATCCCTGAGGGGTTATACAGAAGTGGACCTATAGTAAGTAGGTACATGCACATTTCACCAGTTAATTCGCATGCAAAACTAGTAAGACAGGTTGTCAGATTTTCGGGCTTCTGACAACCCGTAACAGCCTATCTATTGAGTATTAACTGTATGAGAGCACCTTTTAGCTTCTTTGTTTTAATCTTATAAAGTGGTTAGTATAGCTATCTTAGAAACAGCTATTCTAGAAAACAGTAGAAACCACAATAGATTACAACGAGAAAATACAGATGAAAATATTCTATTTAGTTTTGTATGCCAATTCCGCAGCGCTGTTCGACGTCCATGCTGGTTTGAAATTCTCAACTCAAAATTGCGAAGAAGAGGAGAATGGTGTTCAAGAACAAAATTACTTTGGAGTTTATATCTTTTGCGAGAATTGAATGGTTTTTTTTTTTGTTGTTGGTATTATATTTTATGCTTTGAATGTTTTGAGTACCAAGGAAGGAGTAGATAGTCAACCGTATATGAGTGGTAACTTTTTGAAATATATTGCTAATCAATTACTGCATATGTCCGAAAAATGTATATGCATTATACAACCTAAATAACATATTGAATATTTTTGAACTGAAAAATAAAAGCCGTTCCCTCTGTTAGTTTGCTACGCACCTCTCTGATATTCGAGAACGAAGTATAGTATTCGAAACTTCTAAAAACCATAAAATAAAACATTAATAAATTATTATTTTGAATACTGGCTGTCAATCAATTCGATCAATTTAGCGTCACTTCGTGATCAGATTGAGTCAATCATATTAAAATAATATAGCGTTGGACTGGCGTCCTGTGGCCCATTAATTGTTAATTACAATCGCTCCGTAATTAACACCGCTGATTAGATTCAACACGACATGATGCAATTTGCTATTAGTTGTAGTGATTTCTGGAATACGAATTACATTTGCGAGTGTGTAGGTAGCAATAAAGGACTACGGGTAAAATTTTAGAAAGCCGGTCAGCAAAAGCTTCAGAAATCAACATGAAAAATATGGAATACTATAAATAACATCATAATATAGGCTTATATTGTTCCCACTGGTGGGACACAGGCTGCCTCTCGGTGAGACGGACTGGGCCGTAATCCACCACGCAGGCCCAGTGCGGGTTGGTAGATGTCACGTATCTTTGATTTTTTTTGTTCTAGGATATGCCGGTTTCCTAACGATGTTTTCCTTCACCGTTTTGAGAGCAGTGATGATGAAATTATTTAAACAAAGTAAAGCGCCTGCCTGGGTTCGAACCCACGACCTACAACTTGTAAGTCGGGGCCATTATCACTGCTCTTTACGAATATATCTTATATAATTAACATAAAATCCTTTAATCTGGCCATTATTTAAGTTTTTACCAATATAGACTCTTTAAGTTCTGAGTTTAGATGAGACGATTAATAATAAATACGTGCATTGATTGGACAGGTCCACTCAATTTGTGTGGTTCTTTCCTTAACCATTTCAGCCACTAATCCACATGGTTTTTCCATGATCTGACCAAGATTATATCAGGACTTTCAAAGTGATCGTGACCTCTGAGTTTGTATCGGCCTTTCTTCTCAGAATAATCAGATAGGAAACGGCGACCTTATCTTGTTTTAAAATATGATTGACGTGTAAAATTGTTTGCATGTACTAAACTACTTACAGATATAAAATCATTTATCATTTAATCAACACGTTACAGGCTATATCATCGCAAGATTTCTGTCAAATTGACCGAACAGGTTTTTGTTAAAATTTTGGGTGGGGTCCTTTTATTGATTTTTAAAATTGTATTTAAATGATTATACTGTAATAAGAATTATATTTTTGAATAGACTTGCAGTACCATAGTAGATTTTCGTGAATTAACTAAAATACCATAGATAACCTTTCACGTTCCCACTGCTGGGACGTAGGCCTCCTTTGTGAGAGGGAAAGGGCCGTCTTGAAATTTTTGGTTTCGCTAAAGCATCGTCTCCTCCTCGATGGTTTTCTTCACCGTTTTGTGAGCAGTGGTGATGAAATAATTTACACAAATTAAAAAGTCTATCTGGGTTCGAAACTCCGACCTGCACATTCCTAAATTTTTAATTCTAATAATTTAAATGAATTAAAATACCATGCTTATTGCAAATTGAAACAAATCAATCGTCGTCTATGTTATGTAAATGAATGCTAATAATGTTAGTTTATTAAAATCGTGAAGATCTTTGACAATATAATACTCAAGATTAAGAGCCGTATAATTTTCCCATTAGGCTCGTCTTGTGTTGCAGTGTTCCTGATTCTGACGGAAACCGGTTGAATAACCGGTCTTATATTATAAAATTATCTTGTCATGGTGTCGTCCCATACGTGCATTAACTTAATACTAACTTTTTCCCGCGGCTTCGCCCGCGAGAAGGTCGGAAATTATTCCACGGGAACGTACTATCGGGATAACATTTTTTTTTTCACTTTACGGTAACGTAAAAGAATCTACAAGCATAAGTCGCTTTTATTGGTATTATGAATTATCATTCCTAAATCATTTATGAAACTGTATAAATAAGTACAAACTTAATGTTTGATGTTTTCAGGACGTAGTATTAAAAGTCAGTTGCATAATAAATCCGAGGAAGTAATAAATTATTCCAAAAATATCAAAGAAAGAAAAACGTCATTAAAAGCTCACATTAGCATATTTATGTTTTCGACAAAGCTTTTAATTATTACTTCGCTTTGTGTCTTTGTACATAATTCTTTTAAAAGTGAAATTCTCCTGACCTCTACGAACCATTAGTTGGATTTTGTCAAAAGTCAGTGTTTGGTAGTTATTGTCATTTATTTAAGAATCCCGCGTCTCCATTGTGCAACAGTCATGTCTTGGGAGCGCGTTGTACTTCAAAACGGAACTTGTTTTGCTTTGGGTGGCTTTCACTTTTTAAGTTCGATCAATCTATACGTACAGTTACGAATCGTCTGTTGGCTTACATTTATTATTGTCACTATATAAGTGGTATTATAAAAGACAGATTCTAGATTTAGCACTCAGCTTTATATTTGTGTGTATATTGGGTGTAGGTATCGGTACCTATTTTCGTTTGTGTATTATATTTTGTATATTAATTCAGCAAAAAAAATTTTGGTCCAGATTTAGGTCAAAATGACCGCATAGTTTTAGTAATTTAGAAATAGTGAACCACATATAGGAGGGTAGTTGCGTTACTATTATTTGGAATTTCTTTCATTTTGACAGTTCCACAAAAAGTATTGAGTATGAATGTCGATGGCTATAAGAGTAGAGACCAAAGAAGCGATGGATGGATTGTGTGAATTATGATAGGATAGAAAAGGGGTGACTACTGAGATGACGACTTATAGAGAAGTGTGGAAGAAAAAGAAATGTTGCTCCGAACCCAAATAAATTGGGATACGGGCAGGACAATGATGAGTTTCACAACATTCATAGCGTTGTTTATGTTGCTAAGCAGACATTTTTTTCGAACAGATGAAAGAAGGGTTTTGATATAACCTCCACAATGATTCCAGATTCTGATGAATAGTGTGTTTCGCAATTATGGCGCAGGTTAACAGTGACATTGACGCGC
The DNA here is from genome assembly GCA_932294355.1 of Aporophyla lueneburgensis. Taxonomy (NCBI): domain Eukaryota; kingdom Metazoa; phylum Arthropoda; class Insecta; order Lepidoptera; family Noctuidae; genus Aporophyla; species Aporophyla lueneburgensis. The sequence continues at coordinate 23,411,325 of OW028741.1, read as the reverse complement.
AACCTCTTACCATGAGTTTAGTAGGTTCGTGATTCTGAACCCCCCTGGGTTGAAAATTTTCGACAGTTATTAAAAACACATTATCCGCCTTTGCGTCACGCAGATGGATAAAAAAATGGTCGATGTACCCCGTCCATTGCCACTCATGTTTGCCAATTCTTCGGGCTATGTCGGTTACCTTGGTTCTCCTACCTCTTCATTTCTGATTCGATAGCGTAGGGAAACTCCAAGCATAGGCCTCTCCATTACCCTTTGGGTGACTTTCAGGCTTCTTATGAGGCCTATTGTGAGCGACTACGTTTCAGCATGATACTTGCCAGTGACCTATGGTACTGATTATAAAATGTCCCATTAAAATTTGTTCCGATTCCGAAATGGAAATAAAGTCTGATTTCCGAAGGGCAAGTGTCACAGCATCGTTTGTTTTGTGAATAATTAAACATTGAATATGTTGCCTCGATTTGGTTGCGTTTGCTAGCAATGTGCCCTGCCCACTGTCCATAATGGTACCTGCGGTACGAGATAAAAATTGTTTCTATGAGTATCGACACTTGCCGACACTTTTGACGATCACGATGAGCACGATGACTTGTATTATTATATTCGCATAGCACCTCTATTGGTTGCATAGATTTTATCATGAGTGGCACTAAAAATGGCTTCATCAAAAGAAAGTCTTTGCACATCAAACTTTAACTACGTTTACTATTTGTTTTGCATTGTCATTGATTGACGTCGGTAATTCAAATAACATCACATATTTTTACACTTAGGAATTTAACTATCATGATTGACATTGTTTTTTAAGGAAATGCTACACACACATTGACAATGACACATATTTCTTCTTTTTTGACCCCTGACGCAATAAGAGGGGTGTTATTTTTGACCACTATGTGTGTCTGTCTGTGGCACCTTCACTCTTATCTGTTCTATAATCTGTTCACCCGGTACAGATTTCGGTGCACTTATGTTTTATCAAAATCGGTTCAGCTGTTTCAACACGACGATCCTTTGAACAAAACATTACCTACAACTTCTTATTCAACTTAAAGGGCGAATATGTATGTATTTTACTTTTTAGAGCTTTTTGTTTTGGTCGCGGCTTTTAAAAATTTAACGTTTGTTTTTGTGTGTTATGTAAAAGAAATGAAACTTTTTAAATCAAGACTCGACTGATAACCAACCTTATTGACCTTTAAATATTAGAATACTTTCTTTATTCTAGGTCAATTCAATTGAAATGCCAAGGTAACTACATAATTCAGTCGTTATTATGTTATCCTTAAAGAATGGGACGTCACTCATCCACAAATCTAATCATCTCGACAGAACACTGCTATGAATTCGGGAGCCCCAAAGTCCCAATTTTCCTTATACAAAGTAATCGAACGGTTTCGAGTAAGTACCTATACTTATTCTTATATGAAAATCTTCGGAAAATGGAATAGGCAAGAAAATAACGAAATAAGCATATGGTCTATTCTGTAATCCATGTAATTAGTTGGACTGATTAAAAAAAAAAAAAAAACGAAAATTAAAGTATCATCTGAGCTAAAAATCAGCAATATAGAAAGAGCCTAATTGACCTGTACAATCCAGTAACTAGGCAATGAGAATACGATACCCTTTTGTAAGACTGGTTGGCAGACTTTCGGGCTTTTCATGACTCGTAAGGAAAGAAAAGAAAGAAAGAAAGAAAATACATTTAGACACGTGTTGTGTTCTTTTTTTAAGGACTGTCAACGATTCACGAATGACTGCCGGGACCAACCGTTTAACCAATTTGGTATATAAAGATGGTCACCCATCCACGGAACCACCGCGGCGAGCGTAGCTTAACCTGGTCGATTGACCCGAGCGGCTGTTATTACTAACCCATAAGCCCACGAAAATTAAAGTATGTCTCGCATGTAACTTTGAATTGCATTTCTGTTAAATGATTAATGATTTTATATATAAGTAGGTTTGTAGTTACACTTTTATATGTCAATAATATTTTTTAAACTAGGTCGGCGTTTCCTATCTGACTACTCTAAGAAAATAAAGGCCGAAATAAATTCAATGGTCACAGTGTCTTTTAAAGTCCAGACATAATCTCGGTCAGATCATGTGAAGACCATGTGGATTGGTGTTTAGATGGTATTTTGAAGAAATAACCACACAGAGGTCCACTCAGGACCTGTCCAACCAGTGTGCGCATTCACCAGTGTTTTCTCTAGTCCATAACCGGCGCGGCTTACCGCCGCCGCGCCGGTTAAAGTTGTCCCTAGTCCTTTCTATACCTCTTTTCCTGCTTTATGTAAATACGAATATAAATGTATAAAAATAAATTTAAATTGTTCATGAATAAATTTAATTGAAATTGAAATTAAATGATTCATATCTATATTTATAAAAATCAATGCCATGCGTTCAGGCTTCTTCGGACAGGCGCGACGCAGCAGCGCGACGCGACGCTTGCAAAAGAATTTCTATGAAGTTTTTATAGAAATTGTTCTAGGAGAGTCGCGTCGCTCCTGATAGTGGAAGTCTTTTATCACGTAAACAATCATAATATAAGTATAATTTTTTTTTTTTGTTTGGATCGTCCCAATACTTGGGTGCTTTAGGTAGAAAGAGAATTTAAAAAAAACTCAAAAGGAACAGCCAAAACTCGAAAAACATCTAAATTCTCACGTGGTACAAAGTTGTACCGGGTTATCTAGTTGAAAATAAATATTGATGCGTCACTGTATTTAAAAAAAAAGCAATGTGATGTAGTCTGAGTTTAATAAATATCTCATCCTTATTTCGTATCACTTTTCAAAATGATTATCAGGGCTCCGTACCTGAAGGGTACCAAAGGGTTTAAGCCTTCGCTGGTTGTCCGTCCGCTCGTCTGTCTGTCAGCGGGATCATGATACGTAATAGGAAGACTGTCGAAATTTTCACAGATATTGTGTTGTTGTTGTCGCTATAACAACAAATAATAAGACTGAAAACAAAGTAAAAATTAAAGGGAGCTCCATACAAGAAACGCGTCTGTTTTTGGCGTTTTTTGCCTTGTGGTACGGAACCCCTCGTGTGCGAGTCCGACTTTTACCGGGTTTGGTTATTTTGAAGATAGTTAGTAATATTTAGTTATGGATAGTTAGTAGTTTTATTAAAGATGACGATTAATGTTATAAAGAAGTAAGTTACCAAAGCAAAATCTATTAATAGTTATCATGTACAGACGCCAGCACATCAAGCTACCCGAAACTGTCAAATTTTCCCAACCAATCTTGAACCTAATGCTTTAGCGATAAAGTTGAAAATCTATTAAAGACATTTGACAGATTGTAGTAGCTTGATGTGCTGGCGTCTGTACATAAGATTAATTCGGGACCCGAACGAATAATTAATGGTAACACAATTTGAATACACAGGGTAATTGCCCTGGTTGTCCCTACTACCGAAGTTCCGATGTGCTTATGCCGATGCATAAAATTGAATTTGGCACTTGTTTTGACGGTCGAACTATCTACTTTCGGAAAACTACGGACCCGTATGTTCGTCGACGAACTTAGCGTGAAACCCGTATTTAAATTTTGAAACAAACCAAGACAATAGCTAATACATAAGATGGACGTAACAGACAAATAAATAAGAATATATTATTCGTAACATGACGGAAATAGTGTTACAAAATAGATCTAGATCTTACGATTTCCTTTCCATTGAAATAACTACGATGTAAAAGACGAATGACCGGTAATATGCAAGTAATGACAGTAATAATGCATAGATTATAATAGATAAGTATCTATTAATTAGAATGATATAACTTTTGTTGCGAATAGCAATTATTTAATAGAGCATACGTAAAATCAATGAACCGTAGAGTTTCTATTTTCAAAAGCCAAGTCAATTCAGATTACAGGCTGTCACCTCTTTGAAACTTTTTAAAAACCGTAAACGAAAGAAAAAAACATGAAAAAACCGGCATGACCTAGAACCAAAATTCGAAGACATGGTGGATAACGGTCGATTCCGTCTCGCACAGAGGAGGCCTGTGTCCCAGCAGTGGGAACATTATAGGCTGATTTTGTGAAGGAGTTTTTAGTTATTATTCACCTTGCTGGGCTTTTAACTGAAAAACAATGATTTTCTTGCTCTTGTTCAATGTATTGTTTACCACCTACTTCCAAAAAATCAAGAGTGTTACATTTAATAAAAGGTGCGGCGGGTATATTGCTATTTTTGTTACACGCTTTATATTAGCTTCACTTGTATGTTTGTTTGTAACCGACTCCTTATAGCGCGATTTTGACCCACTTTAAACGACCAGATTTCATTCAAACTTTGCACACCTGTCAATGACCAATGATAATGCAATAATTTCATAAATTTGTGCCATTATCCTTGCCAGGGTTACCAGGACAGCAAAAAACTGTCTTCAAAAACTACGCTGACATACGTCACAAACTACGCTGACATAAACACCCTAAAAAATAGAAAATAAATAATAGTTTAAAAAACTAAAACACTATTATTTTTAATAAAACAATAATATGGGATCCTTGACGAATGTACTGTCTTTCCACTTACATTTCTGACGTCATATTAAAGATGCATTTGTGTGTGTTGAAACTGCGAGTAATCAGGTTTTAGTAACTACTCGCAGATTCAACCTGAAGATTTGATGGAAAAGGTTCTATTACTAAGTGAAGGAACATTATCGAAACATATTTTATTCTTTAATTTAATCTACATACAGTAAAACGTTCGTTTTGAATAATCATTTAGATTACACTTTCACTGTACGGTGCCCTACATATTCACAGCTATTGTTAAACTATTGTGTCAGCTCTGCGGACAGTTAACTTTACAAGAAACACAAAGTCTTAGTTTTCAAGTATTTTGATCGTTTGTCAGGCTAAAATTGAAGAACAAAATACCGATGTATCGCATTAAGACTTTATTGTCCCTTTTATACCTCGACAAAACCTGAAATAAAATGGAAATAATAAAAACAAGAGAAGAGCCGTTTGCCACAAAAAGACTATAAAGTGGATGACCCTTGAACATCTACATAACGTCAGAGAGCTTATCGCAATACTTGAATTATTTAGTGATGTAGAGACCACTTTCGCGTAACAGGGATTTTACGAGGTGAATTATTTATAAAGATGTAAGGTCGACAACATTCCTAGTTACCCTGCTTGTGGGTATAAGCCAATAATATCGCTTCAGGTAAGCGAATCCGTGTTATGTATGGCGTCATAAGTTTCATCCGTTTTAATATTCAATACCTGTACTTAAATACAAAATAAATCAGACTGCTTTAAGTTTGTTTTTCTTTTATTCAAATGAGACGACATGGAAATTGAATTAGTTTGTGAGTTCGAAACAAAGGTAGATAAGCGATAAGTCAGTTTGTGGTGTTCAGCCTGCGGGCTGCGGGCAAACGAGGGCGAACTAAGTAGTTAAGTATCACGCAACATAGCACTCCGCATAACTTCGCTTAGTTGGCCCAACGTACGTACGTTGGAGCAACGTTGGTGGATAGAGAGGTGGAGAAGTTATTATAAGATATAATGACGTTAAGTGTGTAAAGTTTTCAGCTTAACTTACCTTTCTATTTAACCTTTAAGTAGACCACTCTGTAAACGTCTTATGGGATACGTAGTGAGTAGTGTAGCCAAGTACGCAAATGCCTGTTTTAACCAACTTCAAAAAGAAGAGGAGGATTAGGCGAGTTTTAATAATTTTTAAGTGTTATTCATTGTCGTGGAAAATTTTAAAAACTCACTTTCAGAAATAAAATCATTTATCATAAGCCGGTGGCAAAAAACGAAAGACTGCCAATCAAAGTAATTTTTTGTCCTTGTAGTGTTTTTTTTTTTGTGTTGGGTGGCATCCAGTTTAAGCGGATGTAGCTGAATACCTGTATTTTTAACCGACGAAAAAACGGAGGAGGTTCTCAAGTCGACGAGTATTTTTTTTTTTTTTTTTTTTTTGTTTTATTTATGACCACGCATAACTTTTTTACAAGGAGCAATTGCCTAAATAAAATGTTATATAAACAATGTATATGTAAGATAATTAAGGCAAGACCTCATAGTCCTCAATTAGTAAGTATTGAATAAAAAGCATAATACAATGACCAAAACTTTGAGACTGCCTCGTTGGTCTAGTGGTAGTAAGCGCTACTGCTGAGCATGAGGTCCTGGGTTCAATTCCCAGGTCGGGCAAAGTGTTATTGGGTTTTTCCATCTGGAATTTCTCAGTAGCAGCCCGGAGTTTGGATTTGTGCCTGGTTGATGGCAATAGGCTCGCCCCCTATTACATGGGACTTAAACATAACAAATGTGGGTGTACTATAGGTACACCTCTGCCCAACCCTTCGGGGAAACAAGGCATGATGTTATGTTACAATGACCAAAACTTATGTTTTTTTTTTAAGCTTACTGTTATTATTAAGAAAATAGTGTTGACTCTTTACTTCATGCATTTAAAATTGAGTCTTACTGCTTTGAAATGAGATTCAAATCTTTGGGTCAATCAACGGTAGGTATGGCAAAATAGGTCATTAACAATGATTAAAATCGATTCAGTGGTCAATTATGAACAAAATACTTTCAGAAACTACTACTACAACTTTACTACTTTCGGGAACTTCTTTCTAGGATTTTTCAGTAGCAGCCCGGAGTCTGGATTTGTACCCGGTTGATGGCAGTAGGCTCGCCCTCTACTACATGGGACTTAAACATGGGTACACTACATAAATACGAAAAACTTTATTCCGACAGTCACAAATACGAATTTCAAAATACCGATTTTCATAATTCCGAATGATTCAAAATTACGAATATAACAACTCCGACTTATCATTACTCCTATTTTTATAATTCCTAAATTTCAATATTCCTAACGTTTATAATTACTATTCTCAATATATCGAATTTCAATAGATCGAATAACAAAAAGCCCGACTTATTGATAATTCGAAACATCAAAAATACGAATTCCGATTATTAAAATACCGATTAATACAATTCCGAAATAAAAACGCCTTGTAAAACCAAATAGTATAATTGCTCGTCAGAGAGAAGTATAATATTATGTTTAGTATGAGGAGGTAAAATTAAAAAAACATGCAAGCAAGCATGCAGCGTGCAAGCAGGCATGCAGCAAGCATTGTTTCTCTCACGGCTCCGGCGCTGCGGGGTTTGGGCGGCCCCACGCGTGCTTATCGTCGCAGATGGTCTTAACGCTCACCACCGCAGCTTCGGCTGCGGCGACGGGCCTTGAAACCACCTGCTCCTCAGCTCACGGGCCGCCCCACCCCTCCGCGCCTACGCGGGTTTAAATTACACTCTAGGGGTAGGGCAGACAAGACTGCGTGAAGTCGGTTTTGCAGCGATTCGTTTCTGACACTAAATTTTGTAGCACAACATATTGACTTTTAGTTTATTTCCGAGCATTGAAAATCGGAATGTCGGTTTTCGGACCGAGAACCCTTCGAGCATTTGATTCTTCGAACGTATGAAAATCGGAAAACTAACAAATCGTATTTACGGCTTTCGGTAAAATAAATTTCGTGATTTTTAATAATAGACATTATAATTCTTAGGTATTATGAAAATCGGACTTTTGAAAATCGGAACATCGAAATTCGGAATAAAATATTTCGGAGTATTTGGGTGTTCCCCTTAAACATAACAGGGGAAATGTGGGTGTACTATAGGTACACCTCTGCTCAACCCTTCGAGGAAACAAGGCGTGATGTTGTGTGTTATGTTACTTTCAAGACTTGCATTTATTCTGTTATACCGTGTATATCCTGCCATATCCGAGATTTTATACAAATTATTTCCTACTTTACTATATAATACTATTTCTATAGAACGCTGCTTCAAACTGCTGTTATCCTATGACAATCATAATCTTTGTAACTCACAACCGGAAAATACATGCCACAACGTCGCGGCGAATTATTTCCGGAAAACATAGATTGTTTTGTCTACACTATTCCTAACCTGTAAGTCTATGGTAACCCGTTTGTAAGCCTATTGTTTTCACCCGACGTTCGTATAATACCAGCTCACTGCTCAAAAGCCGATGGAAGCGCACACGGATTAAAGCTATCTATTTTCAGGAACAAGCAATGGTTGCGTTCTGATTGAACAACATTTCTAGGAAGAATTTGTGGAAGCAACACGAAATGTACTTTGAATATTATCTTTGTTTTATTTTCATTATTTTATTTTAATCTTAATTTTGTTTTATTTTCTTTTGGTTTTTATATGTCTCTTAAATGTAATTTAATTTTATAGCATAGTGTAAATTTGTATCGTAGTTCTTACTTTTATGGGGCATGCGGTGCTAACCTATATAATAAACTGTAATACTTACCTTAGTTAATAAAAAAACATTTTTATATTGTATGAGTATATACAGTTGTTGGTTGGCGAAAATAAATAAATAAAAATAAAAATAAATAAAACAACGCTTAGTCTTTCTTCTTCTCTGAATGAAATTATGTATCTTGACGAACAATTCCAAAGAAAGCACATTTCCGTAATTAAAACGGAGATAAAAAAAAAACAATGAGCCACATAGTCCTCACATTCACTCAAACATGTATGAGGTTTCATACCGTGGTAATAATATTAATCAGCAAAGCGATTACCAACGAGTCATACACCTATATTTAAGTATCGAAAAGGCTTTTCATCCAATAGTCGAAATTCGACTATCATCATCATCATCATCATCATTTCAGCCGAAGGACGTCCACTGCTGGACATAGGCCTCCCCAAGCACAGCCACTTCGACTGGTTCTGTGCTTCTCGCATCCACCGTGCAACGGATTCCTGCGGCCAAACGCGTGCCAATTCGACTTGAGTTCATTTAAAACTAAATCTAGTCCTGTATGCGTTATTATATTAAAATATTCGCTTTTTGCACTCCTTCTCCATTTAAACGTTATCAGTGCCAAATTTCGTACTCTTCCGTCGGCGTAATATTCATAAATAAAAAAGGAGAAAAAATCAAAATCAAAATCAAAAGTCATTTATTCAAACTAGGCTGAGAGTCAGCACTTTTTGAACGTCAACGTTACAAAAGACAGTCAAAAAAGTTTTTACTTCACGTATTAATATATTGATATGGATAGATATGTAAATAAACCGGCCATTGAAGTCTACAATGCAAGAGTAGCCTTATGTAATGTCAAACGCACAGACATAATATTTTGCACAGTTTATTAAGACGGAATGTGGTGTAATGGCTTACGTGTCACATTCTCATATAATATTGCGTCTCGAGACTACTAAACTGCGAAAATATGGGATAAGCTAGTTTTATGATGCTTTACAATGTGTTTACAAACTTGCACTGCCCTTGGGTGCGTGTATTCAAGTGTATGTATATATGGTCTTTACCTATGAACTTGCCGTTCTGCAGTACTGACCATTTCAAATCAAAATAATTTTTGTTTGTCTAAGAATTCTAATTTCAAATTAATTTTATTTTAAAAACATGGAATTCTTTTTCCAAAAGTAGTCATTTGTTTATTGATTAGTGTTACATTTTCATCGCATTTAAATCTTTTTCGTCATCATGGATACGTCAAAAATTCGAGTAATTATGGAATATGAGTACCGTCGTGGCAGCAACGCGGCACAAGCGGCACGCAACATCAACGACGTTTAAACGGAGCTAACACTACAAACCAACGCACCACCTGTTATTGGTTTGCTCGCTTCCGTTCTGGAAATTTCGACCTGAAAAATGAACCTCGCGGTCGTCCGAAGACTTTGGTCGACAATGACGAATTAAAGGCGATTGTGGAAGCTGATGATCCACAATCTACGGCTGAATTAGCAGCAGCTTTCGACGTTAGCGTCAAAACAATATTGGTCCATTTGCGTCAAATTGGCAAGGTAAAAAAACAAATGGGTGCCCCACGAACTCCATGATCGCCAGCGCGAAGTACGCGTCGAGACGTGCCTTGCACTGCTCAACAGACACACAAATGAAGGAATTTTGAACCGCATTGTTATCTGCGATGAAAAACGGATTGTTTGATAAACGAAAGCGCTCAGCAAGTTGGTTGGATCCTGGTTCAGCACCTAAACAATGCCCTAAACGAAAACTTACCCCTAGAAAAGTGATGGTCACTATTTGGTGGCGGCCTAGCGCCGGTGTGATTCATCACAGCTTCTTACCAAACGGGGTGAGCATTACTGCAGATGTGTACTGTGAAGAACTGAACTCAATGATGGAGAAGCTGGCACATCTCCAACCAGCATTGGTCAATCGCTCGTCTCCGCTGCTCCTGCACGACAACGCGCGACCTCATACTGCACAGCGGACGGTCTCCAAGTTGCAAGAACTGGGGTTGGAAGCTCTCCGTCATCCGCCCTACTCATCAGACCTTGCGCTTACGGACTACTACTTTTTCCAGAATTTGGATAACTACTTGGCGGGAAAAAAATTCAATACCCGAGAGGCAGTACAAAATGCCTTTGAAGAATTTGTTGCCTCCCGTCCAGCTGATTTTTTTAAGAAGGGCATCAATAAACTGCCACTGCGTTGGCAAAGATGCATTGATTGCATGGGTGATTATTTCGATTAATACAAATAAAAAATACATGAAAAAAATTCGTTTATTTTTTTTTCATATAAAACGGCCTTTTCACCTATTATTTTCTCAGAGATATATGGACATCAGGGATGTTAGGGAGCTCCGTAGCCGTAACCGAAACTATCGGATATCCGATATAAAAAATTATCCGTTACCGTAACCGAATCCGAAATAAAAGTTTCGGATAATATCGTATTTGTTATTACATTTTTATATTAGGTAGATTAGATAACACTCAATATATATTTATAATCATTTTTATTTTAAGTAATATAATATATATAATATAATAATAATATTCCACAACTATCACACAACGCCATCTAGTCCAAAGCTAAGCAGAGCTTGTGTTATGGGTACTAGACAACTGATAAACATACTTATATATTTCTAAATACATACATATTATAGATAAATTACACCCAGACACAGAACAAATGATCGTGCTGATCACACAATCATTTGTCCTGGGTAGGAATCGAACCCACGATCGAACTCCGGCATAGCAGTCAGGGTCACTAACCACTAGACCAACAGGCCAAATAGCTGTAATAATTACTCACAGACTGATTATGATGAGACTCACAGACTGATGAGATGTAATTCCTACCAAATGGTGATATATAAATAAAACCATTTTATTAGCTATTTGTATTTAACTTTTGAAATTCCTTAAAAGTTTAATATCGGTAACCGAAATTATCCGTAACTAACGGATAATCCGAAATAATTTCATATCCGTATTCGTATCCGTATCCGGTATAATAATCATTCCTACATCCGTATCCAATCCGTATCCGAAATTTCATATCCATAACATCCATAATGGACATGCAGATACTAGAGCGTTTGCATGCGATATGGGGTTGTAACATACAACAGTAAAAAAAAATGAAAAAAAAAATCCGACTGCGTAAAAGTGTACTATAAAAACATGGAATCATGAAAATGTTATTTTAAGTGATATGTATAAACAAACAATTTCATGCAGTCGGAGAAATCTTCAATTTAAAAATAAAGACGAAAGAAAATTTATTAAATGAGCTGAATGCCATACCATTGAGCTCATTTTCGAAATGTGATACTTTACGTATTTCATATATAACATACATATACTTATTGTATGTACTAATATTTAACTAACATTTTGAACATTTCTGGACATAGGCTTCCCCCAAGCTCCCCCACTTCGACTAGTTTTGTGCTTCCCGCATCCAACGGATTCCTTCACAAGGTCATTGGTCCACCTTATGGGAGGCCTTCCAACTCTTGTTTTACCATTGCAAATTTGGCAGTTCTTCGGGCTACGTCAGTTACTTCTAGCATAGTTATATCCATTGCCCTTTATAAGGACCATTGTTAGCGACCACGTTTCAGTACCATAGTTCATCATAGTAACACATTGGTCAAAGACTTTCATTTTGAGACACTGCGATTATGTAATATCTAACTAATACGTGTTATTTTCCACACTAAGCAACTTAATACGTAGCAACTTTACCTTCCTCAGTAAGACATTCCAAAGCACCGAAATCCAGCTTTATTGGCAGAATCTCCTGTAAAAAAGACAAGTTTTATCCACACAGAAAATTCCAAAGTGGAAAATACTTGTCGGAAAGCAGCACGTTATGGCTCGTAAAACGTTAAGATGAAGATACCATACTTTTTCTTTATTATTTAGAAAATGAAATTGTGCTCTTAAATATAATTAAGGTTCCATTCCAAGGGTGAAATGTCGTAAAAGCTACGACCAACCATAAACTGTCTCATTTAGGATTCTAGACATAAGTAGGCATAGTCATAATATTTAATTGTCACGACCAAAACAATTTTGTTGTTTTTATTCAATCTACTGGAACTGAATACTGATTGCTACAATAAGTATTTCATTTTGAATATTGTTTGGATAATAGCGTTATTACTGAAAATATTTTACTATATTACTGATATTGTTTCAGTCGAATTTATTTAATTTCTATAATATGGCTTGTAAATGAATACTAAAGTGGAATATTATAGAAACACGATTCGTATCGAAAACATCTAGAATTTATTTAAAGCACCTTACACTAAAAGATTGTTACAGAGCCAAAAGTAAATAAGTACCTACGCTGTTTAATATTCAATATGAAAATTTGTTTTAATTTTAATTCTAGTTACATTAAAAGGCTTTTAGTTTAGGTTTTCTATTTAATGTACATAAAACTGAGCCTATTATAAATGCAATATCGGTTTTATTTCTTTGAAATCACACCGTAATAGGTAAATATTACCTTACTTAGGTATTAACTAAGGTCTAAGCTTTAGGTATATACATAAAGCTTAGTCCTTCATTAGACCTTAGTCAATACCTAAGTTAGTACGTTTTCAAAGAGCAACATTCTTTAGACAGACGGTCAAACAGGGATGGCGAGCACTTACCCAACAAAACAACGGCAACGTCAAAGTTGCCAAAAACTCTTCTGAAAAATCCGCCAAAAATCAAACTTTCCAATATCTTCTCAAAAAGAAAAGTGTTATTTCTAAGGCAGACAAAACTGTTTTGAATCTGACGTATCTAAGCTAGACGATATGTTTAAAAATATGTACATAAAATTAAAGTGTCTGTTTGTCATGCCAAAATAACAGCATTTTACTAAATGTACATTTAGTGAAAAGCTGTAATATCTGTCACGGCACATTTAACAAAATTAGTATTCCTGTCTGTTTCTTCCGGATAATCTCTGAAACGGCTGAACCGATTTTGACGGGACTTTTACTGGGAGACATTTGATATTATAAAGGGGAATAAAAGCAATTTTTGTTTCGGTACGCGGGCGAAGCCGTGGACAGCTGCTAGTTGGTGATAAAAAGAAAGAACGTCCTAATTTCGGGACTAAAAGCAAGCAAAACACTCTTGATAAAAGTCGAACTCCGCCATATTTCCCAAAAAAGATATAATAAGCTAAAACTGCCCAAGAAACCTCTTAGCAGACAAAGTGTCCACTACACCTGACAATTAACCTACTTCGGCAAGGTTGCGTGTGCCGACCCCTGTTCCGGCTTGTTCGTACATTTGTACACTATTAGGTCAATTTTTCGTGAACGAAGTGTATAGTTAGGAAATAATAACTGGTTTTTGCTGTCTCTGGCAATTTCCCACGCATTAACAAAGTACGTATACAATTTTTTTTTGGAACTTTTCCGTGATTATTTCACTGACTGAGACTACGAATATTCTTATCTAAAGTTCTATTGATGGAAGAAGTATTTTCCAGTGTTCCATAGCAGGTGATGTCGGTTCTCATTTGTTGAACATTGACAGTCATTACAGGTAGTCCGAAGTCTGATAACCAGTCTTACCAAGGGGTATCGTGTTGCCCAGTAACTGTTTTGTGCAGGTCAGATATGCAGTCGCTCCCTGTAAAATACCGGTATGCAGTTCCATCCCATTTTCTTAAAGTCAGGGTTGGGAAAAACTAGTCACATGATGGTGTTCTTTACATGATGTAGAAGTGCACTGACAAAGCATTTATAACCCCAAAAGTCGTAATCAAATCTGTGAATCTCAACATCAATTGATAGCATTCCAATATTAAAAATATCAGACAAAGAATATGAACTAAAAATGCGACAATATGTTGCTGTCATTCATTTCAGAGTGCAAAGCCAGAACGGGTCGCTAAGTCACCGGTTTAAGATAAAAATATAACACAATGAGGTTTGGCGGTTAGCCAGCTCGCGGCGTTCGCGGCGTTGTCGCCACCTTGACGTCTTGTTTGTACTAGTTTTATCAATCCAGCCCATCAGGACGTGGGCTGGAAACTGCGAACACTATTTACCTAAATAATACGCTTCCACGATCTGGGATAAGCCTGAAATGTGAGAAGATGGAGGCGCTCTGTGCGAATGTTCTTTGGTATTAAACGAGTGTTACGTTCGTACGGATGTAAAAATATGGCAGCGGAATTATTGTTCGCGTCTGGGTCGAGACCTGAAAGTCGAACAGTGTGTTTTCTCGACGCACTGCAATGCTGTCTGTTGGAATCTCAATGCTCGGTTCAACAGCGAGGGTTGAAAATTAATTGATATTTTGACGTCCATACGAACGAAGTCTAAGATTATAATTTGAATGAAGGAAGTATTAACGTAACTCATTACTTATTTTAGAATTATTATTATTAAAAACTTTTTTACAAAAAAAAAACAACCGACTTCCTTAAAACACTACAAAGTGAAAAATAAGTTTAATTTCGGAAGTCGGTGTCTTAGGATTTGTATTTAAGATTTTTGCCACCGACTTCCGAAATTAAAGTTATTTTTCACTTTGTAGTGTTTTTAAGGAAGTCGGTCGTTTTTTTTTGTAAAAAAGTTTTTATTTTTAAATTTTTAGTTTTGGTATCTAGGGTAGATACCAAAACTAAAAATTTACACTAATTCCAAACAAATGATGCATATTTATGCGATAGCAGAAATCGCGGTTGATGCTGTCATTTTTTAAAGAGTTCCGGTGTCTGTCTCTGGAACTCATCATCAGATCTATATGAAATTTATATGGGACCATTTCGGAATAAACCCCTTTTGAACAAAAAAAGAATTTTGGAAATCCGTTTATAAATGACGGAGTTATGGCCGAACATACATAAAAAAATATAAACATCCGAATTGATAACCTCCTCCTTTTTGAAGTCGGTTAAAAATAGAGAAGATTCCGTTGAAGAACATCTTCAAAGATTGTCTCCTAATGATGTAGCTGACATTTTGTCAATTCCCTACGTAGAGCCACTTGAAAGTTAACCACTTATTGAAGTGAAGCGTTGGCTTAGCATTGTTCTAAGTCCACTGTCCAAACTAGTTAAGAACTCCGACGTTTCTAGGCAGAACAACAGACAATTTCGAAAACGATCATTATTTAAAGGCCATCTGTCCGACACAGCGCCTTTCACAATTGTCTTAGCTATATGTAGCGAAGCGTTTATTTTGCGATGAGCTTCATCATCATCATCTTCATTTCAGCCGAAAGACGTCCACTGCTGGACATAGGCCTCCCCCAAGCTCCACCACTTCGACCGGTTTTGTGCTTCCCGCATCCAGCGGATTCCTGCGGCCTTATAAAATATTGTAATGATTTACAATTTTGGATTTTAAAGTGATGCTTAAATCTCAAATCTCAAATATTTATTTCAAGCTAATCTTATCTTCCTACCAGCAATAAATCGGATTGATTTACTTAAGCTCCGGTAAGGAATTAAGGATAAGTCCCTAATTCCTTACCCAAGCGATATTTAGGAGGGAAGTGGTTGTCAAACGGTAAAAGCCCCCATTTCCGAGTTGAAGATCGTGGATTCGAATCTAGGTAGGCGCTTGACTTTGCGTAATTTTTTTCATCACCACTGCTCTCAAAATGGTGAAGGAAAACATCATGATGAAACAACAAAAAATTCGATAACATGTGGAACCTACCAATTCGTACTGGGCCTGCTGGGTGCATTACGGCTCACTCACACATGTAGGAGGCCTGTGTCCCAGCAAATAATAAAACAGTTTTCGTGTAGCACTTTAGCCACTTTAGCACTTTTACAGCCGTCTGCTATAATACGAGTACGCTACCGTACTCGTATTATAGCAGACGTTGATTGTTGATTTTATTACCTACCTGTAGTTTTTGCACTTAAAACTAACAGCACATCAAAGCGCTGTAATTCAAAACTGTGATGAATATTCCAGCGTGTTGTTTCAAAACGGCATTTAATATTAACTCGTTCGTTATCTGGTCCACAATGCACAGTGACGGCGCAGCGCTGAAAGCGGATTGCTAACTCGCTGGTTTGTATTGTGATCTGATGGCCGATTCTGGACTGGATTCGTGGTAGTAGCGTGTAACTGTTGCTATGTTATGATATTAGCGTCATTTGTTGCTTATTATGACCGTTTAGTGAGAATTTCGATTTTAAACAGGTCGACGATTTATTCTGGTGAAACAATTGTTTAATGCAGTCAGTTTGTCAGTCATCAAGAAGGTGACATGTCGTTTGGCAACATGCATAGCTATTCATAACCATTCAATACGCTTCCGTACCGAATCGAACATCAATACTATCGTAGGCATCCTATAAACGTTGTTCACAAATCTAAAACCCGAAAATGTTGGCAGTTTAAATCAATTAGACGACCGCTATTCTTCCGAAAGTTGGTTGCCTGTCGGAGACAAGGTTAATCAGGTTTTAGAGAAGTGACATTTTCGATACGATCGCTTGTCGAATGCAAATGAAACGAATGTCGAATAGTCTTTTGTAAGGAGCGATGGACGTCGGCTTTTTTTTTTCTGGATGGGAAATCATCAAATGACTTCTCCCGCTCTCGTCGTGTCAGACTTTTACTGACTAAAACCCACCCGTGTTCCTTCAGTTGCCCATGTGCCGGGTCCACGGTATCTCTTTCGAGCAATCACGCGACCCCGGCAGGCATCGGTCCTAGCAGACCCCTTCAGCGCTGGTGACATCTCTTTGAGGTGCGCGTGGAACACTACGCGCCGTCGACCCGAGCCTGGTCCTTACCGGGCGGCGAGCTACCCATTGCTCGCCACCCGCAAGCTCGCGCCTTCGAAGGCCGGGAGTCCGCTATCGACTCCCGACGCCCGGGGCGTCTCCTCCTGCGGCAGCTAGGGACGTGAGGGCGCAGTGACTGCCACTCGCTCACGCGCCCCGCCTCCTCCTTCGCGAGCATTACTGCTTCGCAGAAGGAGGTGACGGCTTCCCATGCCCTCTCGCTCCGTACCATGGCTCGCACCAGGGCCAGACGCGAGAGGTCGCCGCCACCGATCGCCTCCACGAGGACACGGCGGTGCTCCGCCCAGGCAGGGCACACCTCCACCGTATGCTCCACCGTGTCCTCCAGACGATCCTTGCAATGGAAACACCCGGGCGTTTCCTCCCGCTTTATCCTGAACAGGAACCCACCGAAGCACCCATGCCCGGTGATGGACGTCGGTTTAAGGTTCATAATGTTCATTGACGCTTATGAACAAAGAAGTTTGAAGGTTTTCTTTAACAAAAGATAACTTCGTTCAAAGTGTAAGATTCTTTTTATATAGACCTATTTATATTCAGTTTCAGTGATGCTGCCACAACATTTTCATGGCAGCCGTTTCAAACACATGAAACTCAGTAGAAGTTCTGTTATATTCAAGTAGTAAGGGACGCTGAAGTATCATGTTGCGGTGTAAAGAGAAAAGTTAATTCCTAGAGGTCCCACTTGATAGCCGGCCCTTTTAGTTGGAGTGCATGAAAGGCAAATAACTGAAGTTAGTTGCCTTAATTTTTTTTATGGCTCCAATTTCATGGATTTCTTTGTTCGGTCGATGAAAATATTGTCAATAATATAATCAGTTGGTTTCAGAAACCTGATTCATCATCATCATTTCAGTCGAAAGATGTCCACGGCTGGACACGGGCCTCCCCCAAGCACCGCCACTTCGACCGCTTGGACTGCTCGCATCCAGCGGATTCGTGCGGCCTTCACCAAGTCATCGGTCCACTTGTGAGAGGCCTTCCAATGCTACGTCTGCCCAGTCCGCGGAAACATGATTACATAAATACGTTGCATGATTACGTAAAGTTGCTCGACTTGCAAACTCAAATTAAAAGAATTTTTATTAAACCACCAAAAAACTTTTGAAAATGTCAGAGCCGACGTATCTGCCATTTAAAACAACTTACAATTTATGAACATTTAATTTTATTTTTGCCATTTTTATCGATTTTATTATTATTTCATTCATTTATTATTTTATTATCTATTAATTATTATTAATAAAATGCAAACTATTTAAATGTTATATTCAATCAGCCTTATTTTTTATACGTTAATTGTATTTACACCAAGTAATTAAAAAAAAAGAACCGCTTGTAAATCCGTTCCCTAGTTTAAAAAGAACACCGCAGTCAGTTCTTTGCCTTATATTTATACATTTCTTATTTTAATGGTTATATGCAGATATTAGTTTTTTAATAGGTTCATTAATCTCAAGACAACACACATTCACACTCATGTATGCCACAATATTATATGTTTTGTACTTTTTTAATTTATTTTACGGACACATACTTCCCTATGTATTTATTATTCTAGCGTATGGCACTCGTGGGTTGCAGCTGAAAATCAGCGTCAGGTGGCACACCGTGTGTTGTCATCTGACATTATGCTGAGATGAGGCCCTTTTGGCATTATTATCATTGCTTCTGTATTATTTTGTTTTTTAGTTTTAAGGTTTTACTTTAAAATGATATAGTGCCAATAAACGCAATTTTCTTTCTTTCTTTCTTTCAAATATCCATATTATTTCTTTTTCGTGTTCGCATAATAAGGACTCGTTTTGTTACATGAATTCAGTTTAATTTTTCGAGTTTTCAGAATACGTTCACAAGTGCACTTCATTATTAATGTATTAAACGAATTTTGTTTGCTGTGGGCCACGATCGTAGTGGTTACCAGTTTATATACAAATTGCATGAACCCGTCTGAGGTCTGCCAGCCACAGAAATTGTATGAAATTGAAGCAAAACATGGCGTATTTTATGCTGCAGTCGCGTATATATACTTGTAGTTCGTGATATTTGCAAGTCGATCGTGGTTGGAAGGAAAACAATGTTACTTATCCAAGGGAATTGTTAAATAGTGCAGTGTTGTGTGAACTTGTGTGGCGACGGATGGCGCGATTCGGATTGCGATGTTCTTGTTTAAAACTATCCGATTTCAAACTTAGAATAGAATCGAGGGCAGACTCTTTTGGTGCAATTAAGAAGACGTCTATGTCTGCAGAGAAGTGGTGGCACAGTGGTAGTTTAAATACTTTTATCACCATTGCTCACAAAGCGGTAAAGGAAATCGGCATGACCAAGAACCGAATATTTGAAGACATGTAACTTTTACCAACCGGCACTGGGCCTGCGTAGTAGATTACAGGTTCACACCTTCTTGAAGAGAGGAAACCTGTGTCCAGCAGTAGGGATATTATAGACTGATTACTATATGTCGTACGTAGCTGAATTGATTGATTCCATCGTTCTGGTTATAGAGAAGTTTCGTCCTTCCGAAATATATTTGTTACAAGGGAAATTTTGCTAGAGCTGCCAAATTGATTTTCAGATTTATTTAACGTTAGTGTGTAGGTTTTTATAGCGTGCTTCAAATCGTACGAGAGTGTGCCAAAATGGGGTTGACGGCCAATTTGGGACCACTACCGGGTGCTAGCAACGGTTGGTAGTTTGGTAAACCTCAGTAACGAGGTCCTTCTATGTAATGTCCTAGTTTTATAAAATAAAAGAATACCATTTTATTTTATAAAAGTAGGAACTGATAATATGTACAACATAATTTTAATTCAGTGGCAAATTACTAGTTGTAATTAAAACTCAATGTATAAAGCGATAAGCGAAAGTATACTATATACATATTTCTATTTGTTATATATTTGTATCAGAATATGACGAAAGGCCACGCCAATAATAAAAAAAAATCTCAAGGGAGATTGTGGGTTTTGCAGAATCGCAGCGAAATTTCTGGGCATAAATGAAGCCGGTGAAACTGTAATTTCATAATAATTTAAAATAGTTTAAAAGTTTGAACGACTAGCTTCTGCCCGCGACTTCGTCCGCGTCAAATTTTGTTTTGGAACTTCATTACTGGAATGCTAGATGGCGTTGAAGTAGCTAGATTTTGAGATTTTTTGACAAACAATTATTTTATTTTTCGTAAAAAATAAATATATTTTTTTTTCATAAAAAGTAGGTATCCTATGTTACTTCTAATACCTCCAAGAATATGTGTACAAAGTTTCATGATGATCGGTTAAGGAGCTTTCGCGTGAAAGCGTAACAAACAAACTTATATTCACAGCTACCTATACATACATACAAACAAATAATTAAAATTGGAGTGTCTGTTTTTAATATTAAGATAAGGTAACCACTTTTTACTAAGTGTATATGGATGTATACACGGTACATATACCACCACGACATTTTTACAATAAATAATAATAATATAATATCGTTTATTTATAAAAAGGGACACATTTACAAAGTCACTTAATAATTAAAATAGAGCACAGTTGCTCATTCGCCTGAACTAGGTTGAACCTGTGCTTCAGGCTAGTAAGTGCATAAATACTTAATATAATAAATTAACAATGAGTATAAAGTAAAAACTAAATTAAAATTAGGAAAGAAAATTTTGTCTGTCTGTCTGTTTGTTCCGGCTAATCTCTGAAATGGCTGGACCGATTTTGGTGGGACTTTAATTGGCAGATAGTTTATGTAACAAGGAGTAACTTAGGCTACTTTTATGTTAGAAAAATTCTTTTATTTTAGAAAATGCGTTAATTTCCGACATCCACGCGGGCGAAGCTGCGGGCATATGCTAGTTTATAATATGATTAGTAGGTATTAAGGATATTATTTATTCATTTTCTTTTATACCATTCTACAAGCGTACTTTTACCCAAACAACCGCGTATTATTATACATAATTTAGGGCATTGGTTCTCAGTCTGAGCAAGACAAATTTTAGCTTAATAAACAAAAAAATCTTTTGGTCTATAGACGATTTTTTTTCCGTATTAAGAGCCTAAAAGGTATGCTACAGAAAGCGCAAATAAGCAATCCTCATATGAAAATAGTTTCGGTACAGTGGAGACAACAGGTGAAAGTGCGTCATTTTGCCCCGAATGACTCTATAAAGCATTTTCGACACTAAAAAGTAAAGCATCAGGGTATGTCGGTCCGTTAAAAAAATGTACTGGTTTTTTACAGCCCATTGTAAAACTGCCTGCGAATAGAAAATAAATTATTCATGACTAGGCAAACAGATAGATAAAAATCCCTGTTATGTTCAAAAGAAATTAGGTTTCAGTTTTACGTCATCCAGAATTATAGACGACTTCACGACAAAGACTTGTCGTAAATGACATTTCAGCCTAGGGATAAATTATTGACCCCCCTATGAAAGTGAAACACGAAAATTAAAGAAATGTTCTTAATTTTATAGAATATCTTTATTTGTACATTATATTATATTTTAAAAAGATGTAATTAGCGCTTGTGGCTAAGTAATAACAGCCGCACGATTCGATCGCTCAGTTTAATAATAAAATAATGATAAAATGTTAGGACAACCAACACACCGTTATCTGATCCCAAACTAGACAGAACCTGTACTATGGTAACCAGACAACTGATAAATATGCTTATATATTTTTCAACCGACGAAAAAAAACGGAGGAGGTTCTCAATTCGACGCGTATATTATTATTTTTTTTTTTTTTTATGTATGATCACGCATAACTTTTTACATAGTGGTCCGATTGTGACAATTCTTCTTCTATTGGAAAGGGTATACTCCCAAGGTGGTCCCATATAAATTTGGAAAACAAAATCGAACCCTAAGGGTTGGAAAACAGGGGATGATTGATTGTTCACTCACTGATTGTAACGTATAAACACGCATAACTTGTTACATAGTGGTCCGATTGTGACAATTCTTCATTAATTGGAAAGGGTTTACTCCCAAGGTGGTTTCATATAAATTTGGAAAACAAAATCGAACCCTAAGGGTTGGAAAACAGGGGATGATTGATTGTTCACTCACTGTCACTCACAACTTTTTACATAGTGGTCCGATTGTGACTATTCTTCTTCTATTGGAAAGGGTATACTCCCAAGGTGGTCCCATATAAATTTGGAAAACAAAATCGAACCCTAAGGGTTGGAAAACAGGGGATGATTGATTGTTCAGTCACTGATTGTAACGTATAAACACGCATAACTTTGTACAGAGTAGTCCGATTTTGATAATTCTTTTATTGTTGGATAGGGTATACCTTGCCAAGTATTATTAGTACATTAAAGCCACAAAAAATCATAAAATAAAAACTTTTTAACAAAAAATTAAACCGCCGAAAAACTGAAAAGCATAAAATAATAAACCTTAAAATTTTGAGTCGGCGCTGAAAAATCAATGAACAAAGAACACTCAAAGCGCCGACTCATAATTTTAAGGTTTATTATTTTATGCTTTTCAGTTTTTCGGCGGTTTAATTTTTTGTTATAAAGTTTTTAAATACATACATATTATAGATAAGATACACCCAGACACAGAAAAAAATTGTGTGAATGTGTTAAGTTACGCTTGCCGCGATCTCATCTTTACATACGAAGACCTCTCCATGCTTCGGAAAGCACGTTAAGCCATTGGTCCCGGCTGAAATTCGTGGATCTTTGACGGTCATTTTTTTATTTTATTTTTTTCTCAGGATGGGAAATCATCAAATGACTTCTCCCGCTCTGGGAGAAGCGGGAGGGCGTGTCAGACTTTTACTGACTAAAACCCACCCGTGTTCCATCAGTTGCCCATGTGCCAGGGTCACGGTATCTCTTTCGAACAATCACGCGACCCCGGCAGGCATCGGTCCTAGTAGACCCCTACACTGCTGCTGACATCTCTTTGAGGCGCGCGTGGAACACTGCGAGCCGTCGACCTGAGCCTGGTCCTTACCGGGCGGCGAGCTACCCATTGCTCGCCACCCGCAAGCTCGCGCCTACGGTGGCCGGGAGTCCTTGACGGTCATTTCGAGTCGTATGAATCCCGAAAGTCTGACAACCAATCTTATCAACGGGTATTGGAGGTCAGATAGGCTGTCGCTCTATGTTAAATACTGGTATTCAACTACATCCGATTAAACTAGAAACTGACCCCGAAAAGGCTACCCAGATAATAATATAGCAAGCCTATTTTCAATATTGAAAACTGCTAGCTGAAATTATGGAAAACCATTTTCATTGCACCATTTTTACATCTATTGTACAGTAAGTTCTAGATTGCATCACCTTCAGTGACCTTCAGGACATCAATATCAGCAATTTAACAACCAGTGCGAATGGGTAATTCATAC
Organism: Aporophyla lueneburgensis; assembly: GCA_932294355.1. Taxonomy (NCBI): domain Eukaryota; kingdom Metazoa; phylum Arthropoda; class Insecta; order Lepidoptera; family Noctuidae; genus Aporophyla; species Aporophyla lueneburgensis. The sequence goes on along the minus strand of OW028741.1, from coordinate 23,387,779 downwards.
TAGCTTCCGTTCTTATAATGTAGAAAATGTTCAGTTGCAGTAAATGAATTCAGCTAATTCGAAGTTCGCGTGAAAGAGGCCACACTATTGAGTCATTAATACTGTCTGGAACTTTGGTTTCACAAGTCCTTGAGGGCTTTTGTTAATGTTTTAGAGGTCATCAGGCTATACTCCAATGTTACCTATTGATTTTCTGCTCCTCACATGTTTAAATAAATAAACGGAAATGTGTGTTTTTGTTAGGCAAACAGCCCGACACGGACGGAAAGAAAACGCTGTCACGCTAAATCGTTAATTGAAACAGAAGGCCGACATTACAAAAGGGTGAATACTAATTTAACTAGGGGAAAAGGAGGAGCTAACTCAATATATTTTAATTATTGTTTTGGGCGCTGAATAATAAAAAAAAAACGAACAACGGGCAACGCTGGCAACACTCATTTATAAGATAAACAATGGTGTCATAAAGTTTTTGAGCTGAGACCGGCGGCTGAGCTGAGGACAAAACATCGCGCCATCACGAGAGCTTACGAAGCCTCAACCTTGCCCAGCCTTGTTCTTACAGAGAGGTTCATTATGTTTTGTTTGTCAGTGACTTTCCTCGACACAGACTGCCTCGTTTATCTAGTGGTAAAAAAAACAAAAACACTACAAAATAAAAATTAATATTATTAATTATAATGACGCATCATGTAGCTTGTTTGATATTTTGTCTCATGAAAAATGGAGATGGAATGATCTAGTCGACTCGTGCACTGGGTAGGTATGTTCTGTACCGTATGATACGTAAACATTATTAACAGGTGTTTCAAAATTCTAATGCATTATTTATTTTTCTGAAGTTTTTTTTTTATAGTTGGATGAGAGTGTCCGAAAATTGAGCAGAATGGCGTGAAATTGGAGAGGCCTATGTCCAGCAGTGGACTGCTATAGGCTGATGATGATGATGATTTATTTTTCTTAGTATCTATTATCTTAATTAATGGTGCCAATTTTTAATCACGCTTAGAGGTATATTATGTCGGATACATTGAGTGGACAAACATTGTAAGACGACTAGAATGTCACGGTACACCGTGTATCAGTCATCTTATCCCTTAATTTTTAACCCCCGACGCAAAAAGAGGGGTGTTATAAGTTTGACATGTCTGTGTGTCTGTCTGTCTATGGCATCAAAGCTCCCGAACTGATGATGCGATTTCAATAAAAAAAAATATGTATTAAAGGTGATTTATCTGCGAGTGTTCTTATTATTTATTTAGTAATCGTTGAAAAGAGGTAAACAAAGAAAATTCAAAGAAAAAATATTCTGAAGGTCGAATATCGATCGCTCAGACACACGCGATCTTCTTGTTTGAATATTTTTTTTTTTTTTTTTTTTTTGCTAGCCTGCACTGTCCCACTCCTGGGCAAAGGCCTCCCTCCACTTCTTCTTTGAATATTTATGAAGTAAAAATTGTTTACAATATTTTCAGTATAATTCTGTGTTCTCAATTAGCCAAGGATTATAAATTACCTTCTTTATAAAGAAACTTGTTGCCTTAGCTCAATTTATTCTAGACCGTCTCGACTTGTCGTCCTCAGAACAGCTGTATACTGTAGTTTGGGTCGAGAGGAATTATTTTGTAAAATGTTGTTTGTATAACAAGCTTGTTTACATTTTGTTACATAGAATTTGTATCCTTAATTAGCAAGTTTTGTACTAGTCAGGAAATACGTTGTGAAGAAAGACTTTTTTTTTTGGATAGGAAATTATCAAATGATGTCTCTCGCTCTGGGGTGGAGCGGAAGGGCGTGTCAGATTTTTACTGACTAAAACCCACCCGTGTTCCTTCAGTTGCCAATATGCCAGGGCCACGGTAACTCTTTCGAACGAATCCTGCGACCCTGGCAGGGTGAAGAAAGATCGTGTGTGAATTTGAAGAGATCCAGAATTCGAAGAAATGTGACATGCTCTGGTCCCGCGAGGTAGGTTATGGTCCATTTTCTGTAACAGGGAAGTCGCTGGAGTCCCAGTAGAGGGCACAGTAAAGGCTTATACTGTTTACTTAAAGGTTGGAGTTGGGTTTTATGGCTAAATAACAACCAATAACAGTCGCGCGTGTCGCCATCAGGTTAAGCAACTCTTGCCGCGGTTGGTCCGTGAATGTGTGACTTTACATGCTGAGAACCCTCCGTGCCTCGGAAAGCATGTTAAGCCGTTGGTCCAGGCTGTGATTCGCCAGTCGGGGATCGCGGAAGACGCATTAGTTCCCGTGGTCCCCGACATAGGTGTGAGACAGAACACCGGGGTGGTTTTAATCAGTAAGAGTCTGACAGACCCCTCCACCCACCCCGGGGCGGAGGAGATCTATTTAAATTTCCGCCTCGAAATAAAAAAAAGGCTGGTATTTACCATCTTTGACTGTCGTTACGGATCGTCTGAACCCCGAAAGTCTGACAACCAGTCTCAACAAGAGGTCCGTATTACCCAGTAACTGTGTTATGGAGGGCACAGATCAGTCACTCCATGTAAAATACTGATGATGATGATGATGTTTAATTTACGGCCTTTGACTTACTTAAAATTCAGGTTAGTAACTAGAGTCTACCTACACTAATTAAATCTTAATTCCCTAAATCCTCTACGTCAAGTTTAAACAAGCCTCTTCAAAACATAACGTGCGTATTTACGACAGCATAAAAGCACAAGCTGAGTGAGAAAGGGAAAGTCGGAACAATCATGAGACGATAAGCCAGTGAGTTAACCCTTTGTAACCGCACCTCCCCTCGTCTGCCAGACAGATATTAAATTATATCACGAGAGATGACAAGCGGGGATGGAACAGAATATATATTTGTCGATGTCGATTGGATTTGTTTTGGGTGCTGCACTGGAATATTGGGAATTGAATCGTGAGATTCGGAGTGGTGTTTTACGCTAGCGTTTTGGATATAGAAGACTTTGGGTTACGACTTCGCTTGGTGCTGGTTGAAGAATGAAATACGTTTTAATTTTACTATATGAACGTTCCGTATGATGCCGGCCGTAAAGAATGTCACCATCCCATTTCTTCTAGTGGGTGTCTTAAGAGGCGACTAAGGGACTTACAAGGGAAGGGGCGGCAGCGTTCTCTATGCATTTTACTACAATACTGCGATCGCCAGTCCGCCTGCCAAGCGTGGCGATTATGGCAAACCTTCCAAATTGGGGGAGGCCTATGTCCAGCAGTGGAGGTCTTTCGGCTGAACGCTAAAAGTAAAAAAAAATAACAGGCTTACCAACAGTAGTTTTACTTACGATTTACTTCGGTAAATCATGTGATTCAATTAATTTTGTGTGTGTGTGTGTTCTAGCCTATAAGATATATTTTAAGATTTACTATTCGTATACACTATAGCAATTATAGGAAGCAACAGAACATAAAGAGCTAAATGTAACAAACAATTATGGGTAAACACAGCATGTTGTTCTTTTTATGTACAGACACCACCAGGTCAAGCTACCCGAAACTGTCAATTTTTCCCAATGAACCTTGAACCTAATGCTCTAGAAATAAAGTCGAAAATCTATCAAAGAAATCTGACAGATTGTAGTAGCTTGATGTGTTGGCGTCTGTACTAGCTTTTGCCAGCGGCTTCGTCTACGTATTATACATATAAAACTTCCTCTTGAATCATTCTGTATATTGATGAAAACCGCATTAAAATCCGTTGCGAAGTTTAATAGTACATTACGATATTAGTGCGTTATGATGGTTATAACATACGAGGCGGAATTTCAGCCCGAGCCGAAGGCGAGGGCGTAATTGAGCCGAGCATGTTACAACCAATACGCACGTATATCGTACGACGTTTTTTAACACATTTGCGAGGAAACAGAAAAAAAAAAACATTATTTTAAATAAACTCAATCTGTGAATGCACACTGTTGCTTTCCCGCCATTTTAACAGCGCGCTAGCGCTGCCTACTGACTGGCTCCGCGCGGCAATTAGTTCAAAATTTGAATAGCAACAGCGCGCTGCTCACTAGCTGGAGTCATGCGGCGGCGATCAGTTCCATATTTGAAATGGCAGATATAAATTATGTATTAATATTAATACTGTTATGGAATTTGTATGGACTATAACTTAACTATTTGCTTTGGTAACACACGCGTTTTTTATGACCCGCTTTACATATTTTAAACCGGTGGAATTACATCAGCTTTACGAGCAAGGGTGTTAAAAAAGGTCTAAGCGTACAGACGCGGGAAGTGACTTTGCTTTATACTATGTAAAGAAAACTATTAGTTACTAGGTGAGCCTTCTAATTTATCCGTTAAATTATTTGGATAAATCAAAACAACTACAAGAGATATAATAATGGAAATTTTAATCATTGAAAAGATACAGCAGCTTACAGTTACATCCGACATTTAGATTGTATCATTCGTTTTTACATAATGACTGTATATGGCAACCCTTTGCCAGTATTATGCTTCAAAATGGCGTGTTATCTTATATTCTCGTGCGGCCTATTACGGTCCCGTGTGACGGTGTGAGTGTACCTTTGTTATTAGCAACACACACACAAAGGGCGGGAAGGCGTTGCGTTATGTTATCTGTTGGTTTTCTGGTTTATGAAAAATGTTTGCTTTTAGGTGTACCTAAGAAAGCCGTCACTGAAGAGGCAGGGTTAGGTATTGCTAATAATATGTCAAAGTCAAAATAGTGTTACGGGACTTCTTTGAAGACCCTATTTTACTTTGTACCCCTTTTTACGAAAATTACGCGAACGGAGGACAATGTAAGGCTCAGTTAAACTTCATATGGAAGAGGAGTGCAGAAACATATTTTTTTATTGAGTACCTATTGGTCGACTTTCGACGACTGGGCGACTACTATAATATATAGATACTAGAGACTACTATAATAGATAGATACCTTGCGGCTCCTTTTATGTGTAATTTTAAAATAACAAATGCTGCCTTTTTACCCAACTACGGTGAAACCAGAAGGAAGGGAATTTCGGCTGTACAGAAACCAAAAAACTCGAAACTGATGCCATAATAATACCATTTCAGTAGTTTTTCTTTGCGTAGTAGGGAATACGATTTTTTCTCTTTCAATTTTCTACGAAACATAAATTCTATCAAAGGTTATTACTTTAGTGCTGAGTACTTTACTAAATTGTACACCTACTATCAAATTCTCTTACATGTTTGATTACATTTCAATATCTGATGTATGTATAATAGTTTTAGGCAAACGCTTTATCGACGGAGTTCAGTCTAAGCCTGTAATCCAGGCTGAACCGTAGTTAGGCATATATTATATCGTTGAGGAGATAACTTAACTACTGACAGTTGTGATTGAATTTAAGGCTCTGTGATTGTGGTATCGAGTGTTTGTGTCAGTTAATTTACTTGCAAAATTCGAGAAATTGACATTTTTTCTATTAAGGACCGAGTTGTCTGAAACGTAATATCATAAGGAAAAAATAGCAATAATAGTCGTCCGCACTGTGTATCTCGAGATCTGTTCGAAAGAGTTACCGTGGCCCTGGCATATGGGCAACTGAAGGAACACGGGCGGGTTTTAGTCAGTAAAAGTCTGACACGCCCTTCCGCTCCACCCTAGAGCGTGAGACGTCATATGACGATTCCCGTAACAATGTTGCGAAACTTTAGTTTGTCATGAGTACAACATCAACCGTAGGCGGTTGATATACCCCTGAAAATATTTAATTTTCGGGCTCAAAACTACGAGCCCGTAACTAATAAATTGTTTCAAACGATATCTCCTATCAGCTCTCGATATTATGTAAATAACTTTCATCATTCAAATGAAACGTGTTCGTAGGACCGAGCTGAAAAAAGGTATATCGGAGAATAAGGTATAATTACCGAATGGAATTCTTGTTTATATGTAGGTACTGGGTATATTTTTGGAATATAATTGAATCATTTTTGGACAAAGGGATGTGGATCACATGAATTACGCTTTGGTGAGTAATATTCGTTGAGAATAGAAAGTTTGTCATCATGTGCTCAGCCTTATCCCAACTATGTTGGGGTCAGCTTTCAGTCTAACCAGATGCAGCTCGCGAGCTTGCTTAATAGAAAGCTTGCTTAATAGATGCAGCTGAATACTGGTATTCAGCTGCATCTATTATTTTTTTTTTTTTCAGGATGGGAAATCATCAAATGACTTCTTCCGCTCTGGGCGGAGCGGGAGGGCGTGTCAGACTTTTACTGAGTAAAACCCACCCGTGTTCCATCAGTTGCCCATTTGCCAGGGTCACGGAATCTCTTTCGAACAATCACGCGACTCCGGCAGGCATCGGTCCTAGTAGACCCCTTCAGTTCTGCTGACATCTCTTTGAGGCGCGCGTGGAGCACTACGCGCCGTCGACCCGAGCTTGGTCCTTACCGGGCGGCGAGCTACTCATTGCTCGCCACCCGCAAGCTCGCACCTACGGTGGCCGGGAGTCCGCTATCGATGGCCGGGAGTCCGCTATCGAGCGTAGCTTTACCTTGAAGTCTATAACTGGCAAAAGCCTCTGCTCATATTGGGTGATGATACATAATCAGCCAGTAATGTTCCCACTGTTGGGACACAGGCCTCCTCTCTGTGAGAGAGAGTGGTCATGGTGACCGTTGATAATTGTGTTGCAAGAAATGACTAAAAAACATTGTTAGACCTTGTTCGCGGCGTGGAGCGATGTAACTTGATTGAAGCGATCGGGCGTGCGTCACCTGTTCCCGTCGGTCTTCCCCCAAGTTACGTCACAATGACTGGAGACATATTTTGCACACCTCCATCGCGAAAGTAATGATTGGAAATCTTTTAACAACTTAATAAAAACACTACAAAATGAAAATAACTTACATTTCGGAAGTCGGTGATAAAACTTGAAAGAAGGGAAGGAAGTCGGTTGTGCTTTTTTGTTATGAAGATTTTGTTTTTTACTTTTAGTTGTGGTACCAGTAAGTACACAAATTAGTAGACCTTAATTTGATAAGTAAATAACAGTGACAGGAGTTTATTATAATATCATCAACATACACTAAGTGGAAAAATACATACCTTTTATTGAAGCTAACTGAAAACCACTCATCAGAACTCGAACAAATTTTTGTGAGACCGATATCACATCATACACGCTATATGATGTGATTTCGGTCATAGGGTGGTTCATTTTTTAGTAAATCTTAGCCGAAGGTCCTCCATTCTTATGGATAGGCACTTAATTTTCTCATTTAATGACTTATTTTAATTCTTACTTTTAATAATTATTCGTACCTACATTTTTCTTGTAGTAAAACTGAATAACTGTCAGTTTTCTGCCGCGGCTTGTAGCGCAATGAGAGTGCGTCGTATACGGATCAGTGTAGATTGTAGATAATAGCTAAGAACAGATTTGGCTTCAGTTCCTATTGTTTTCGTTTTATTATGTGTTAGTAAGTTAATATGTTAACTAGTTTATTTATTTACATAAAATTATAACGTATGTTTAATCTGTTTTGTACTCCTCATCACTTGTACATGAAGGTTCATTAGAAAACCAGCGTCAGACAGCATCTGTCTGACATTCACGTTGAAATGAATGTTTTTGACGCAGCTGTAAGGCACACACTGTTGTTGTTAGATTTTTTGGTTACTTTTCTTACTGTATTGTATTTGGTGTTTCACGAACTGGGTCCCAGAAAACGATATTCTTTCTTTCCATAAGAATTCCCGATCAATCCAAAAAAGGATTTTCCTAATTGATTTACGAGTATCTATGACGGAGTTTTAGCTGGAGTAAAAACTATAAAAATAAAATACAATCCAACAGAAAACCTCGTTTATTTTAAACCGGTATAAAAGTAAGTTTAAATAAGCGCTACATAAAGTTGTAAAAGTAGCTGAAGTTCAAAATAATTTAACAATTACGTTTGATGTAGCCGCTAGCTGTCTGCATAACTAGCTACTAGTTATTTTCATAACTGGCTAGTAGTTATGAAAATAAGGGGCGATACAGATGAGATACGTTGAATACCCGACAGTTTGCAAGTCTCGTTTTTCCATTCGTTAGCGGGTCTGCTTCGGACGTAAATCTTTTTATGTGGTGCAAACACCACTCCCCTCTTTTACCTGCTATAGTTTTAAGAATACGTTGTATGTTTTAGTTTGTGTATGTGTGTTTGTTTTACGAGTCCTGCTTTCTGAATTGATATGCTAAACAATATTATATCCAGAGTGTGCCTACAGAAGAATAGTGTACCTAACTTACTGCTTAGCTACTATTTATGTATTGTTAAAAAGATGTTGTATCGAATACAATTCTAACAAGTGCGCAGACTGTAACCATTATTTCAGCATATGACTCTCGAGCTGTTTCGTCGGTAAAAAAATTATGTTCCTTTTGACCGCGTAGGTTTTCTATGAAACAGCAGTTGTTTTTTGATTACCTTCGTATTTTTTTAGGCTAAATGTCTACAATCGTTTGTTGAATTCATAGTTATATTTTGCGCACGGGTTACTTTTCTTACATAAATAAAATGATAATATTTTCTCGATACAAATGCACCATCAATTTATCTCTAAATCCACGATTTTTTTATTTGTACTTAATATGTTAAAGACTAAAATTATTAAAAGGTGATAAATAATTGTGTTACTTAATCTATGTGGAATTTGTGTCGGCATTCCTTTTTTAAGAATTTATTTCAATAAGCTTACGTAGAACTTAGAAAGCTACGTTCTTATTCATATTAATGGATATTTTTATTTCATAAATCGGATGCTTCAATGAGATTTCTTCTATCTTTATGTTCTCATAAGCTAACTATTGCAATTGTTTCAAATTGCGTCAACTATAACTACGACAAATAGACCAACAGTTACATAGAGAAATCGCCACGTTTCGTAAATGTTATCTTGTCCCTGTATGTGTACAACATTACACCTGTGCCCTGTTGAAGCATAAAAGCGCGTTGTGTATGTCTGCGACGTGTGTTTTCACTACGAAGATATCGGAGTAAAATAACATCATTTCCTGCAACCCCGACGATAAAAACGTTTGGATCATTTTATCTTTCCCCCGCATACAATAATATTCTTCTAAAGTTCGTATATTTCCCAGCTAAATCGCAGTTTCCCTTTTCTTATCCAACATGAAAATAAATCTTCGTCAAGGTGTAAGTAAGTAAACAAAGTGCAAATAATCTATTTGCGTTCTATTCCTGTCTGCTTGCTACGGCAAATATAGCGCGGCCTACGCCGTAGCCCCGTAGCCGCGCTACGAGTAATGACGTCTGTTTTAGGTTGCTACGGTTATATCTTGATTTTGTGGGACTTACGTATTACACGTTTTGCTACTATTGTAAGGTAATACAAGTAACGTCATGTATTATTTCCCAAAGAGTAATCTAAAAGTAGTATAATAACAAGCTGCCTACTGAAATGCTGCGATTAAATGGTACTATGTAATGAAGTGCATGCTCATACCTAATTGCATTTTTGCAGATAGTTAAACCCTTGACTATTAAAAACTGAGTTCCTAAAGCTAAACTCTAAAACAATTATCTTGAATATTTTTATTCGGGACTTTCCAAATCACTATATCGTATCATATCAATCAATCAATAAATCAAAATATTTGTATTTCACATAACACTACTAACTACTTACTAACTACTTGGGCACTTATGAAACGTGAAAGCTAGGTGTGTGAGAGATCTACATACGTGAGTATAGTTACGGGTGCTTGAACTATAAAATTGGCAAGTCTCGTATGTAGCGCATTTCACTTAATTCTAATGGAACAATGTTTGGTTTTTCTGTTTAAGATTAGAGAAAATATATTATAGGATTTCTTCAGTTGGAGGGCTATTACATAAGTGGCTCTGATTGTTCCACTGCTGGGACTCTGCCTGCTTTTTAGGGTTCCGTTGCCAAATGGCAAAAACGGAACCCTTATAGATTCGTCATGTCTGTCTGTCTGTCTGTCTGTCTGTCCGTCCGTCCGTATGTCACAGCCACTTTTTTCAGAAACTATAAGAGCTATGCTGTTGAAACTTGGTAAGTAGATGTATTCTGTGAACCGCATTAAGATTTTCACACTAAAATAGAAAAAAAACAATAAATTTTGGGGTTCCCCATACATAGAACTGAAACTCAAAAATGGTTTTTTTCATCAAACCCATACGTGTGAGGTATCTATGAATAGGTTTTAAAAAATGGTAATGAGGTTTCTAATATCATTTTTTTCTAAACTGAATAGTTTGCGCGAGAGACACTTCCAAAGTGGTAAAATGTGTGTCCCCCCCCCGTAACTTCTAAAATAAGAGAATGATAAAACTAAAACAAATATATGATGTACATTACTATGTAAACTACCACCGAAAATTGGTTTGAATGAGATCGAGTGAGTAGTTTTTTTTTAAAACGTCATAAATCGTAAACCGCAATTTACGTTACATTCAATCAACTGAAATATAAAAAATAAAAAAAAAAACATTTATTTTTAAACCGAGAATACCTGCAGGTTTGTACGGAACCCTCGGTGCGCGAGTCGGACTCGCACTTGGCCGGTTTTTTCTGTATTAGGCTAAGCTATTACAGTGTGATATAAAGTCAACATCTGCCTAACCTTTTCCTTAACCCAGTCTAACCAGGTGTAGTTGAATAAGATTATTTTACGTGGAGCGACTACGTATTTGATCTTTACAACCCAGGTATAACCTACCTTCGGTACCCTTGGTAAGACTGGTTGTCGGACTTTCAGGTTTCTGACGATGCGTAACGACTGTGAAAGCTTCACGTGCTTTCCAAGGCATGAAAGGGTCTTGGTAAGTTGAGATGTTCACCCATCCACGGATCCCACAAGGCCCTTCCGTGTGATATACGGTACGTGTATGTATTCACCAAGTTGCTTCGTACAAAATTTTCAAACATTACATTTTATATTGTAAGTTTAGACGGCAGTATAATAATAAACAAAACGTATTAGAGACTCCGAAAAGCTCGCAATCTTCCTCAATTCATTTTCGATGAGCCCCGAGCAGCTTGTCACGTCGTTAAAACGTAGTACTGGGCTATAAAACCAGCAATTTGCTTGTATGTGTAATTAAATCTTTGGTATTTCTAAACATTGTTCGTTGCAAAGAGAAACAATTTTCGTTTTACATTTTTTATTGCTTCGTATGGCTTTTTTAATTACCAGTCAGGAGACATAGAGACACGCTTATTAGTAGATGGGTTGCTGATTGTAGTTTCATGTCGTGATCACACTGAAAGATGATGAAAGATGCATTCTATAGGGTGGCTCGACGAGCAATTTTTTGTTATGCTATTAAAATAAAAGGTGATGTTCATCAGAAAGGTCAGGTGCGTAGTACTCGCAACCAGCGTGTGTGTATGACTAATTGTATGAACCTAAACGAGGCAAAAGGAGTATTTATGGATCATAGAAGGTGGCGTTCCATAGTTTCTGCCTACCCTCGTGGGAAAAAGGCGTGAGTTTATGTATGTATTTAAATAAATATTAGGTTCTTTCATACAAAAGTGCAAAAACGAGTTCAAAATATATGGAACAGCTATTTTATTTTTACATAACCGAGGAAAATTATCGACGCAGAGGAGGCTCAGACAGATGTACGGAATCCATGGTAACAGTTTGCACAGCATCACCCCATTTCTTCATATGCGCGTGGGTTTGGTAAAAGGCGACTAGGACTTACAAGAGCATGGACAGCAGCGTCCTCTAAGCATTTTAACACCATACTGCAATCGCCAACTCACCTGTCAAGCGTGGCGATTATTGATAAAACTATTAGTGGTCACGCAGCGTCTTTATTTTGTAAAAGTGTAGGCGCTGCTCACAGGGGCAGTGATGAAAAATATTCCTAGATATGAACTAGATGTTTCGTAAATGCTACTTGTATTTTCTCAACTTTTGGAGAATGAACTGCATAAAGCGGATTCCAGATATCCCTAGCGTAGAATACGTTAGTGTTGCTCTGGTTTCTGTAATTATTTGATGGCAAGGTAATGTAGGGAAGGCTCAGTGCTATGAAGCACATGGCACCTCATAGCACAGGTTACGTAATTAATGTCTAAACCTGGTGCTGAGAGAAACAGATGAATCTACAGTTTTCCTAGTGTAGTAAAACTATACACAAAGAGGCATAGATATTCGCAAGTTCGTTCGAAGTGACGAGTTATAGTCTTTGGAAGCATGATGTGTTAACGAAGATCTTCCGACCATAGAGACTTGTGTTTCGAGGCATATCTATGTTGTGCCTTTGATAATGGAATACCTACTAGTGTTAGTTTTCAGATTAGTGATGGACACAGGGAAAATCTTCTTCTATCTACACTAGGATTATTTCTTGATTGATTTTGCTATCGGATCAGCAAAACCTGTTGTTTTTCATCTGAGAACATGATAAAAATATTAATGAACGGGTATTTCTTAAAATAATTTTATAGATAAAATTATTATTTTTTACACACACACACACACACATAACATTTAGAAGCTTGTGATTGTGACATTATAAGAACGAACAGAGAAAAATGGAAGAAAGTCGTAATGGAAAGGTATTCTAGGAATGGAAAAAGAGGAAAAGAACGACTGATATATGGGAAGATGACAAAGAATGGGAAATATTAGCTCAGGACAGAGATGAGTGGCAGAAAAGACGCGTGACGACACAATAATGTGCAGTTCGCATGTGGCAATATCATCATTTGCCATAAATGCCACGCTTGGTAGGCGAGTTGGCGGTCGCAGTATGGTAGGCTGCAATGCAAAGATGCCGAACAACACGATGCATCTATACTGAGATACTTTGTCAGGTTGCTCGTGCGGCAGGTATGAATATATAATAGGTACCTACTGTATTATTCTAATTAATAAATACTAACCCTTAGTTGGTAAGTCTTTACTAACCAGAGGACCAATGTTGTCTAATCAAATAAATAAATAATAATAATAATAGAGAACGCTGCTGCCCATTCTCTAGTATATTCCTTAGCAGTCTCTTACGACAACCACGGGAAGAAATAGGGTGGTGCTATTCTTTTAGTCCGACACCACACGCTACTGCCAGCTTATAGAACTGAAGACCGATGATGGCAGGGTCGTATTCACAAACCGGAGCTGTTTAAGGAGAGTGAGAGATTCTATGGACAGTTAAACAAGTCAACAAGTAACCCCGTTAAAAATCTGGCAAATGACCCAAGAGCTAGGTTGACCCGACATAATACCGAAGACCGGACGTCAGCTTGTACGAGATTCGAATGGCTCTGAAGCAGCTCAAAAACCACAAGGCACCGGGTGATGACGGAATTATGGGTGAACTCCTGAAGGCCGGCGAGAAACCCGTTGTCAAGGCCCTTCGTAAGCTGTTTAATTAAAACGGCACAGGCATGTAACAGAGGTGTGGTGGTACTTTTCTTTAAGAAGGGTGAGAATGCCCTACTTAAGAATTATAGGCCCATCTTATTTCTGAGCCACGTCTACAAGCTGTTTTCAAGAGTCATCACGAACCGTCTAGCGCGCAGGTTTGACGACCTGGCCTTGGCCTCCCGAACAAGCCGGGTTCCGTAAAGGCTTTAGCACTGTGGATCACGTACATACGCTGCGGCAGGTTATACAGAAGACCGAAGAGTATAACCTGCCTTTCTGTTTAGCGTTTGTGGACTACGAAAAAGCCTTTGATTCGGTCGAGACCTGGGCTGTACTGCAGTCTCTTCAATGGTGCCAGATCGACTATCGGTACATCGAGGTGCTGATGTGTTTGTACAAAAACGCTACTATGTCAGTTTGACACCAGGACCAGACCTCGAAACCTATCCTTCTGCAGCGAGGGGTGAGACAGGGAGACGCTATTTCTCCAAAACTGTTCATCGCTGCACTGGACAATATCTCCAATGTTCTGGACTTGAAAGGTGCTTGCATCAACATCAATAGTGAGTATATCACTCACCTTTGGTTCATCGATGATATACCTGTCATGGCTGATACTATAGTAGAGGACCTCAGTACAATGCTCGATGACCTCAGTAGAGCTTCCGAAAGAATGAACCGTCTTAGAATGAACATGGACAATACAAAAGTCATGTCCATTGCTCATGTGATAGTCACTTCAATGAAGACCGGAGGCGCTATACTCGAAGTTGTGGAAGAATATGTGTACCTAGGATAGACTGTCCAGTTAGGTAGGTCCAACTTCGAGAATTTATTTATTTCTTTATTTTAGAGAAAGAGGTCAATCGTCGAATCCGACTCGGCTGGGCAGCGTTCGGGCAGCTACGCAATATATTCTTGGCCCACATACCGCAGTGTCTCAAGACGGAAGGCTTGGACCAGTGAGTGTTACCAGTAATGACCTATGGAACTGAAACGTGGTCCCTCTCTGAAGGGCCCTCATTAGAAGGCTGAAAGTCACCGTAAGGGCGATGAAGAGGACTATGCTTGGAGTTTCCCTACGCGATCGAATCAGAAATGAAGAGATCCGTAGGAGAACCAAGGTAACCGACATAGCCCGAAGAATTGCTAAAGTGAAGAGGCAGGACACATTGCTCGCAGAACAGATGGCCGATGGGGCCGAAAGGTTCTGGGGTGGCGACTTCGTACCGAAAGGCGTAGAGTTGGTAGGCCTCCCACAAGGTGGACCGATGACCTTGTGAAGGCCGCAGGAGTCTACTTAATGCGGGAAGCACAAAACCGGTTGAAGTGGCGGAGCTTGGGGGAGACATATGTCCAGCAGTGGACGTCTTTCAGCTGAAATGACGATGATGATGATTAGAATCATTCCCTAACCTCGTGAAAATTAAATTAAAAAGCTACGATTTTATATTATGTACCTATAGATGGTTCAGGGCCTAATTTGTAGGTCGACAGGTACAAAATAATTGCAAAAAACGTTTCAATATTAGAATTTCGCGGGCTACCGTGACGCTTTCGCTTTATGGTTCCAAATTTAAATCACTAGCCGGTTATAATAAAATCCCGTACAATATAGATATCCGCCTACAGCTTAGGGCGTTTGGGCCTTGTAGACTGTAGACAATTTTCTATCTATATATTAATACGTGAAGCGAAAACTTTGGAACCCTTTTTACGAAAATTGGGCGAACGGAGGTGTATGAAATTTCGCACACTTATAGTTTATA
The DNA here is from genome assembly GCA_932294355.1 of Aporophyla lueneburgensis. Classification (NCBI taxonomy): domain Eukaryota; kingdom Metazoa; phylum Arthropoda; class Insecta; order Lepidoptera; family Noctuidae; genus Aporophyla; species Aporophyla lueneburgensis. Next base: position 23,372,647 of record OW028741.1, on the reverse strand, counting down.
CAGAGAAGAAGTGACGAATGCTAATATTTATAAAAAATTATGCGTTAAATACATTATTTTCAATAAATAACACGTTACACACACTACTATTCATTACCGTGTATTTAATACACACATGCATAGATATTCTTTTGTTTGTGGTCCAATTCTGTCTTTGAATATATCTGTCTTTAATATTTTGTGTCTATTGTCTATAGTCTTACTGAATGTCAAGTATAACCATAGGTAATAAATTAATTATATAGATATATAACCTATTTCATTTTTAAAATCATAGATTTTAAAAATGAAATAGGTTCATCATATCAAGAATTTACTGAATGTCAAATAAAACCATATTATTTTTTTTATATTTATTATTATATATATATATTTTTCATTTAATAATGTATTTCTATTCTAATGAAGTACGGTCGAATTTCGACCAATGGGCGATCACTAGTTTTATTAAGTACCTGATACTTGTTGACAGATGGTCTCTCATACCCAAGGAACTTAAATCCAACCTGGAATGCGCACAGGCTGCCAATACGCGATCCGAGCGAGATAGCTTCGCGAGAGCCCTCTGTCCCTTTCATTAGGGTCACCAAGCAATATGATGTAGGTAGATACTAATATAACAGGATATAATAGATTAACCAATAATTTGATTTAAAAAATAATAATAGTTACGCTTTAAAGATGGATTAAAGTAAAACGCAGTAAACATAAACGCAACGCAACGCATTAACTGTGCTATCGAGTGTTATTGTATAACCTGGAATATCTGGCGCGCTGGGCAAATAACCATTTTGTTTAGTATTAATTGTCGTAAAAATCTAACAGACGTAGTTTTTAAGAAAAATGGTTGGGACACTTTTTATTGGGCAAATGCGTCAAAATTTTGGACTTTACTCGTAAATAATCTTATAATTTCGTTAATTATGGGCACCCTACTTCAAGAAAGGGACACAGGGCTCTCGAAACGCTTTCTCTCTCGGACCGAATTTCTCTTTGACCAAGTGATTGTCTGCAATAGAACTTAGTGTCATATTCATAAGGTTTATTTTTATAATGGTGTCAAATTGACAATGCACATTCCAGGGGTCGGGTATAAGTTCCTTGCTCATACCTATTAACACTGTAATTTGAAACCATCGTAAAAGTCAATTTATTTTAAAAAGAGTTATTGTGGAATTTCTTGCCGGCTCTTCTCCATAGTAATCAACAATTTGGAACTGTACACCTAACTTCTGACGTATCATAACTGTCCTTGTAGGTTTATGTGAAATAAAAATATTTTGATTTGATTTGATAACTTGCTTTTTTAACGCTTCGCATGACATTTAATTTTGAGTTTCATTTCATACTGAGAACACGTGGTGTGAAAAAAATGTTATTGTATTTATTTTCTTTCTTTCAATAAGCCGACTTTTTTCATATTTTTAACAATGACCCTCCCCCAGCTATTGTGGCTGCGGATATTATTCGAATTTCTTTATGGTAACCATGGCAACACGTGGCATTGTTTTACTAAGAAGTATTATATTCAATCCACCGATTGTGAAGCCAAATTTTTTTAGAAAGAGTTGGTGGAAAGGGTAGAGAAACTGTTGAAGGTTTACCTCAGTATAATGCCTGTGTTCTCCAAAGGGGAGGCAGAAGTGTTTACCACGTTTTGAGGTTCAATATACTAGGCGACCACGCACCACATAAAACTTAAAAAACAACCTTGACTACGTCAAAAGAAATGTCGCGGTTGTATGTATTCTGTTTTGCCTTCCATTCTTCTTTATGCATGGAAAATCAGTTAGTTATTTTAATTACCTACGTCAGGCTTTTCAAACATCGTGTGTACTCCTCATAATTATGTTTATTCATCTGTAACATGTTAATGAGGACGATTCATAGGTAGGTACACTAGATTGTGCAGTTATGCAGCTAATCAAGTTGGCTATTGATTTCTGATGTCGGTTCACTGTCCGATACTATTTACTTTGACAACAGAGCCAGTTACTCAGAGCTGATTATTCTATCGACCCGTTTGGCAATTAGAACAATTCCGGGTTCAACCTTTGGGTTCTTAGGGGTCAGCTGGGATAAAGGGGTAGGTATTAAAATAGTAGTAGCTTCAATCTCATTCTTCCTAGTCTTTTCCCAACTATTTTAGGATCGGCTTCCAGTTCAACCGGATGCAGGTGAATATCAGTATTTTACATGTAATGACTGACCGTCACAACCAGTTACTAGGTAACACTAAACTCCTTGGTCAGACTGGTTGTCAGAGTTTTGGGCTTCTGACTATCCCTAAAAACTGTAAAAGATGAATGACAGACAGGACCAACGGCTTAGCGTGCTTTTTGAGGCACGTAGAAGGCTCGATATGTTATAATTATAAACATGGTCTCCCATCCACGGGTTGACCGCGGCAAACGGGCCCGAAGATAAATAATATCAGCCGCGCACTTCGATCGCAAGTTAAGCTAAACTTGCGATCGAAGTGCGCGGCTGATATTATTTATCTTCGGGCCCGTTTCGTTAGTAATAGTTTATGATTATGTAGATATTATTTGATTCTTCTTTTGTGTAGCACGAGCTTGATAAGGGAAGAAGCATGCGATGGTGAAAATATCAAACAAAACTTAGTAGACTATTAATAAAATTTCTGTTTTTTTTTTACAGTTATCTATTAACCGAAAATAACAAAAGTTGAAACACGAAAATAATGAGCAACAACAATTTTATTTTATTTTATTACTTTTATGATAGTTTCATACCTTGCCCCGTGCAAAAGTCGTGATTTTATGTGTGTATGTATATGTCAATTTTATTATAGACTTGCTGCCCCCTGCGGTTTTATCCACATAATTCTTGTTGAAATATCGGGATAAAAATTATTCTATAAAATAATTCATGGTTAACCCAATACTACTCATGTGACCATTCAAATCGTTTGAGCAATTTCAGTTTGAAAGCGTGACAAACAAACATACAAATAAACAAATCACTTTTCTTTATGATATAAATTAAGATTAAATAAAAAACTTAAAATAATTTTCACAGATGTAAAAGTAACCGCGTTAATCTTAAATTAAAACAACCTTAATAAAAAACAAGCTTTAAAGGCAAGCCTTTGTTCGAAGGTGTCAAGTTTTAATTGCACTTTGTATTATGAAGATTAAGGCTAATCTCGAAACTTTAATTGAGTTTACAATAATTAATTTAAGCCCACTTTATATTTTATAATAAAAGTTGTTCTTGGTCTAGACTAGTCTTTGCTATCAAAAGATAAGCGCGGTTGCATGTTAAGTTTTACTAACCTTGTTCTAAATACATTTTAAAAACAATGGTGGGCAAACTAGACTTGAATTCAATGTAAAAACGTAATATTATTTTCTAACAAAGCAAAAATGTACAGGTATTATTTAAAACTAGCTTTTGCTAGCGGCGTCAGCCGCGTTGAGGTCGGACATCATCCCGCGGCAACGTACTATCGGGATAAAAAGTACCCTATGTATTAATCCAGGTTATAAATTATCTGTGTGCTAATTCATTCGTTGATTCGTTTTCCGCGTAAGAGTAACAAACGAACTTTCACATTTATAATATTACTAGCTTTTGCCAGCGGCTTCGCCCGCGTATTAGTAGTCCTAGTTTGGGTGTCAGGAGTTTCATAGAACGACCTAGTGATAAGTCTATTAATTTAAGGATAAAGTTATTTAATTAATGTTTTTGTTAACGCTTTTCTCTCCTTACTGTATTAGGCTTACGAAATAAATAATTTAATTATACGTATAAACCTTCCTTTTGAATCGCTCTACCTATTAAAAAACCGCATCAAAATCCGTTGCGTTGATTTAAAGATCTAAGCATACATAGGGACAGACAGACTTTGTTTTATACTATGTAGTGATACCTATTAGGATTTTATTTTCTGCAGTAATTATCGATGTCATATTGTGGTGTCTGTTGTCGATGTTTAAGTCACCCAAAGAGCAATGGAGAGGGCTATGCTTGGAGTTACCCTACGTGATCGAATCAGAAATGATGAGATCCGTAGGAAAACCAAGGTTACCGACATAGCCCGAAGAATTGCCAAACTTAAGTGGCAGTGGGCAGGGCACATTGCTCGCAGAACTGATGGCCGATGGGGTCGGAAGGTTCTGGAGTGGCGACTGCGTACTGGAAAATGTAGCGTTGGAAGGCCTCCCACAAGATGGACCGATGACCTGGTGAAGGCCGCAGGAATGCGTTGGATGCGAGAGGCACAGAACAGGTCGAGGTGGCGGTGCTTGGGGGAGGCCTATGTCCAGCAGTGGACGTCTTTCGGCTGAAATGATGATGATGATGATGAAAAGAACATCTAAACTTTGAATGTATTACATGTCTCTTGTAAACCAATCCCTTCAATGCATTTGTTTATCTCCCATACAGCTGTTAAACTTCTTTACAAAGTGGATGGCAGTCGATGGCGACTGAATAAAAGTGACTATATAACTTTATATGCATTTTCTGCTGGAGCACATTTCCCCATGAATACTATGTATACATAAGTCTACATACATACTACATACTACCTAAACAAGTGTCTGTTGGTAATGTCAAAATAACAGATTTTACTAAATGCATATTTTGAAAGTATATACGGTACTAAAATCAAAACAAACAATTTATAAATTTTGGGTCTGTCTGTGTCTTTCTGCTAAAATCCAAAATGGCTAGACTGATTTTGACAGGACTTTCACTGGCGGATAGCTGGAGTTATAAAGGCTACTTTGGTCCCTCTAGCTCGGTCTCGTAAGACAATTTCTGACAACGTATCGGGCGAAGCTATGTATGTGCAGCAGCAAGTACACAATAAAAAAAAAACTGTTGCTCAGTCTTGCACAGAAAACAAAACGTAACGACGATGACGTCATGAAAACAAAAATAATTGGACGGACGGACTCTAAGATATTTCCCGTTAAAAATTCATCTGCTTTTTTGCCTAGAGACGAAGAAGTGGAAAGATTTCTTCTATCTGTAACTCAGTCAGGCTGGCACCATTCAAGATAACGTCAACCATTCCCTCAAACTTCCAACAGCCATGTTTGACACGCTACCACCGTTAAATTGTCGGAGACAGTAATTTTGAAACATTTATGACCCTTATCGGCAATTATCAGGTCGATTTGAACTTTGAAGGTCGTGTGTTCATGTTCGATGATAATGAAGAACTAATGATTGCTCAGGAAATAATAATTAGGTTAATTTTGAGGGACTTATTTACCTTTAATAGATACCTACTGGACCATATAATAGATACGGAATTTGAATACCGCCTTTTCAAATTTAGCATCTATTATCAAAAGATCTTTGTAACACGAGAATATGCTCCAAATTGTCACTCGCATTATTCTGAATAGAAGATTAGTATGATGTGTTTTGCGGACTTCGTAGTCTAAATAAAAGGCATTAAACAATTTAAAGAAAACGTGGTTTAGACTCGGTTTGAGTCTCTTGTTTGTGCCACTTAACCTCCTTTTGGAGCTTAAATTTACTGTCTAAGAATAGTACAGCTTTCGAGCTTTTACAATTTGCCCTGTAACTTAGCCGAAAGATAAACTAAGAAGTACGAAAATGAAAGTAAAATAAAACTAGAGCCACTTAATCCACCCGTGATCCGGTTCCTGACACATAGTTTCGGTGCTAAGTCGAATATTCGAGTAACTCGATACCGATAGATGTCTTCCGACATCGTTTTCGTATAAGTGCTGTAAGTTCAACTTTTGAAAAGGTTCGTTTGTGAACAATGGTTTTAAGTGTCACAAAGGGCGCGAATACTAAACGAATGGAGGCTTCACGGCTTCGGCAAGCGTGGGGCGGGCGGGGGCGCGCGGCAAGGGGGCGTACCGCCCAACGGGGATACCAGCTCAGCGAATTTGGTACATTTCGTGGTAAATCTTTTTTTTAAAGGACCCACTTGCTTTTTGTAAGTCAGATTATATATCAGGCGATACTTAACTGATTTTATTGTTGATATTTTGGTAAGCACCAATATAGACGTTTTACCCCATTTTCATTACTTGTTTTATGATTTTTTTGTTGATTTGAACGCTGTTAGTATGTCATACCCACGGTCAACTAAATCTTAATCATGTTAATAGCATTCGATATAGAAAAAGATTGTATTCAAGGAAGTCTTTTAAATGATGGGAATATAACGTGCTAAAATCTTAACTAACAATCTTAGATATTTAAACCTGAAGTATGGACTTAAGTCGATAGGATCCGGCAATTGGGACTCGAGGTGGCATTGCACAAGTCCGAGGCCATGGGTTTTCATGGTCCTCGGAACGCGCTACCTGCGGGTTCCCAACTCACGGTGGGAGGGGTTCACATCGGCGTCGAGTCGACGATGAAGTACCTGGGACTTGTCCTCGACAGCCGGTGGAACTTCGTCGAGCACTTCCGACGTTTGGCTCCCAGACTGGAGCGGGCTGGGGCTGCCTTAAAGCGGCTCCTGCCCAATCTGGGGGGTCCAAACGCCTCCTGCCGGAGGCTCTACACGGGGGTCGTGCGGTCCATGGCCCTCTACGGGGCACCGGTGTGGGCGCCCTCATTGAGGCTGCGCCCAGCGCGCCGGTTGAGTGCGGCCCAGAGGGTCATGGCCATTCGGTTAATCCGGGGATACCGCACGGTCTCCTGCGAGGCGGCGAGCCTCCTTGCCGGAGTGCCGCCATGGAATCTGGAGGCAAAGGTCCTCGCGCACATGTGGGAGTGGCGCGAGGAGGCGAAACGCCGGGGCGAAACTCCGCTGCCGCGACAAATCGCGGCTCGGCGGACAGAGCTCCGGTGTGATCTCATGGCGACATGGCGGGTACGATTGTCGCAACCCAGTGCTGGGCACGCCAAAATTGCGGCGGTAAGTCTCTTTGAGGAGTGGATAGAGAGGCGTCACGGCGTCCTCACCTTCCGCCTGACGCAGGTTCTCACCGGGCATAGGTGCTTCGGTGGGTTCCTGTTCAGGATAAAGCGGGAGGATACGTCCGGGTGTTTCCATTGCGAGGATCGTCTGGAGGACACGGTGGAGCATACGGTGGAGGTGTGCCCTGCCTGGGCGGAGCACCGCCGTGTCCTCGTGGAGGCGATCGGCGGCGGCGACCTCTCGCGTCCGGCCCTGGTGCGAGTCATGGTACGGAGCGAGAGGGAATGGGAAGCCGTCACCTCCTTCTGCGAAGCAGTAATGCTCGCGAAGGAGGAGGCGGGGCGGGTAAGGGAGTGGCAGTCTCTGCGCCCTCACGTCCCTAGCCGCCGCAGGAGGAGACGTCCCGGGCGTCGGGAGTCGATAGCGGACTCCCGGCCACCGTAGGCGCGAGCTTGCGGGTGGCGAGCAATGGGTAGCTCGCCGCCCGGTAAGGACCAAGCTCGGGTCGACGGCGCGCAGTGTTCCACGCGCGCCTCAAAGAGATGTCAGCAGCAGTGTAGGGGTCTACTAGGACCGATGCCTGCCGGGGTCGCGTGATTGTTCGAAAACGATACCGTGACCCTGGCACATGGGAAACTGATGGAACACGGGTGGGTTTTAGTCAGTAAAAGTCTGACACGCCCTCCCGCTCCGCCCAGAGCGGGAGAAGTCATTTGATGATTTCCCATCCTGAAAAAAAAAAAAAAAAGTATGGACTCAAGCATTACGTAAAAGTAGTTTAAAGCCATTTGATAAGTTGAAACTTGTTTTAAGTCAAGTTGATTCTTGTTTGACGTTCTGTAATGCATGCCTTAGATTGGCAGAAACTACCTACCTACTAATCAAATAATTACCAAATAAAAAACTTGATTTAAACTATTTGGATTTTAATTTAAAAGTAGTCGCAATAAAAAAAAAAACAAAAAAATGGGTACTACTTCCAAAATTCGTAGGATATACGTATGGCAACACCGCGACGTAGGGCAGACTCGAGCGCGCGACAGCGGCGGGCGAACGCCGCGCCAGCCTCCGCGAGACGCGCCAACACAAAACAACTGAACAGTGATATCTTCAGTGAAAAAATGCTTGTTCATTAGTAGTGAGGAGCCGACCCTGCCTGTTGCACGCCGCGACCCGTTTCACACACAAAAGGGATAAACTAAGGCCGCGCCATTTTGGAGACCGCGGAGTTTTTCGTGAGTACCTACATTTTTCTTTTGTCGTTCAAAGTTCCGTTAAGCAGCAGTTTTAAGCTTAATGGCTTCTGGTACTGGCAGGTCTGTTTTGTGTTTGAAGCGGAACACAGAAATTGTGTCTTCTACAGTTGAATGATTTTCAAATTAACGACGGCGGCGCTTGGCGCCCGTCGCGAACTGATTCGCAACCTGAAAAGATGAAGAACAAACTGAATGATTGAGAAAAAAATACCGAAACATTTTTTATTAGACAGACGTTGCATTCTATTTATGTTATTTTATCTATTTTTAAGCTATTAACAGTGTACTTCTATTATATTTGAAAAAGAATATCGTTTCATTGCCTAAAAATTACTTATCTTTTCCTGAATACCGTCCAAAATATAAAATCCATTTAAATATACTCGCAGAGCCCAAATATAATTCTTTGTCTGCGTAATTCTGATTTGAGTGAATCACTTCACTCAAATTATTAGCTAAAGTCTATTAGAATTTACACTTGAATGGGTCGGAAATTGTAGAGTTTATTGAATGAACAGTTAATAATGTCGGTATTAGGAAGTGGTCTGCTATGAAAGTTTCCAACAGTTTCCGGCGGCCACCCGGCTGCCTCTGTGTGTGACATATTCGCTTCCTGCGACGAGAATTTGCAAAACAGCAATTTGAAACAAAGTGTTATTTGTCTTGTTTAACGGTGTTACTTTGAGATGGCTTTAGGCAGAGGTTTTGTAACGAAATGGGCCCAAAATTTCGAAAATTTCTGCGTAGTGTTTTGGCACTTTTTAACAGACTCGCTGATTCAGTATTATTGCTACCGCAATCGGACATGAGTAGCGCATTTTTTGCTACTAAAGTCTCTAACATACTACATTAGTCTTAACATCATGTAACCTTTTTCTCAGACTACGAGACATATTTAATTTATTGCCTTCAAAGTACAGCTTAATCTTAATGCAATAAACTTACGATCCTCGTCACAGTCTTAACAGCCATGACCGTTGTCTCTTTCTCCATCTCATTAGAACTTTATAATGCCGCACACAAAGACAGTAAAATAACGTGGAGAACAAAGAAAACGCGGCTGCAAAGGGATAATTTATTCGATGGGCACGTCACGACGTAATCTGGCAGGAGAGAAGCTGATGCTCGGAATGTTTCGTCGACCAAACATTCACGATCTGTTGAACATATAGACGGACTAATGATTACGTATGATGGGTCTCTATTTTCTCCATTAGACCTTTGTGATATTCGATGTGGGATCTGGAAAGGTTGCGTAGCAACGGGTCGTAAAAACTGTTAAATAAGGCAAAGTGTGTAAAAATAATGTTAGGTTCGGTTCAACTTTGGGGGAATGAAAGAAGTAAATAATGAAAGTTAAATATGGACTCAGAAAAGGTATCTTCATTTTGTTCGTTATTTTGTTAGAAAAATTCGAAGTATTTAGGGTAGTTGCGTTACATTCCTAGAGATGTGTCAAAGTAAAGTGGTGCGATTATGATGATTCGTTGGTGTGGAAAACTCATGTCCGCTATAAAAAGTGATAGCAATTAAGCATAATTAAAAATGTTGTCATCTTATAAACTAAGATAATTTTCATCTCACTCATTCATTTTAAATTATAAGTTCGATCGAACAGATTATAAAATAAATATCATACTGCGGTTGCTTATAGAGCATCGGACGAAGTAATCATTAATACATTCAATTTGTGTAATTACAAGAAATGAGTAAAGAGTAATTAACAGATGCAGATAATATTTATCCAGTAAGAATTGGAAACATTAAATATCGCAGTTGCCAGTATAAAAAAATGTAATCCAAATGAACTATGAATTTAAATAGTACTATGACAATTTATTATGAACTCTTGCGGTTGCCTTTTCAACCTTTTGTCGTTATCGCTATTGAGTTTTTAAATATTAAAATAGTATTTAACTTTGAACGAAGTCTGCAAGTTAATTTATTGCGCATTGAGAATTTCTGTGGTTGTGATTGTGAATGGCAAAGTACGTAATTATATATTTTTTGTAATTGATGGTGGCAAAGAATGTATTATTTTGGTTTGAGTAATTTTAATGACTATATATGTATATAAATCCGTAGCTATTTAGAGCGGTTCTTGTTTTGCAATTTATTTAGTTTGACCATAATGATAGGCTGACAGATGGAGAGAATGCGTTTATGTTTACGTACTATCCTCATTGATATTATATCATATGTATACTAATAATATGGAGGCTTGTTTCGTATTTGGTCTGAGAACAATTCTACGAAGCTGGAAAGACATCATAATTAACAAAATGGTCCAAAAATATAACAATAACAAACATAAAAACAAAAAGATCCAAGAAAGACTAATTTTAAGTCAAATTAAAGAAAATTTTTATTTTTTCTTTTCTTTTTTATCTTTACATAGTTTGAAATAAAGTCGTTTCCCGCGTCTGTACGAGATTAGATATTTTAAACTACGCAACGGATTAATGCGGTTTAAATCAATAGACAGAGTGATTAAAAAGGAAGATTTATATGTATACGAACGCGGAGCAGTTAGCAAAAGCTAAGTAAAAGTATTCCATTAGAGAAGAATTCAAAATTGAAAGACATAAAGAAAAGTTACGGGTCATGTTTTCCTAAAACATCTAAGCTAAACATCTAATTTTCCGTGTAGGTAAATACATGTTGTTTTTTGAGGTAATGAAAGACAACGTTGACATAAGTAGGGTGGCTGGGACATCCGTGCGAAAACTGTAACTTACTTCTAAGCCTCTTGGCGCTGAAATTTTACGACGACGAAAAAAAAAAAACTGTTTTATAGGAAAGTGCAATACCAACCGCGGTCAAAATGTATGGAACAGCATTTGTATTTAAATAACCGACAAAAAAATTAAATTCATTGGGTTTATGTCATGTAATAGGGTTTGGTTTCCGAACTTAGTATTTCAGGTGGACTGGGCTGTATTGTACGCGGCCATGACGCCCGTTGCTGATTATTCCAACTCACCAGCCCACCTCTTACCAGAAGTTGATTATGTCACCGCGAGGGGTTCAGAATTTTGTACTGAGTTCATGGTGACAAGTTAGGCGTTTATGTCCCTGCCACCTTGTAGGTGTATGATTTTTCGAGCATGACAGTATGATGACAGCTTTTACTGGGTATATACTGAACTGTCTTTCTGGCCTAGATTTAATGACTAGTGTTGGCTTTGGGTGTATTTGTAAACAGTATACGAAATTATAAAGAGGTTTGGTGTAAAGTGCCATAGCAACATATAACAATGATAAATGATTTTGTTTCTGTAAGCATGTTTGTCCTAAAACGTTTACACGTCTATCATATTATGAAAACTAAATGTGATCGGCGTTACCCATCTGACTACTCTGTGAAGAAAGGCCGAAACAAACTCAGACGTTACAGTCTCTAGATATAATCTTGGTCAGACCATGTGAAGTTGATGAAGATTGATATCTGAAATGCTCTTTTGAGGAAAGAACTACACAGATTGAGTGGACCTGTCCGGTCGGTGCAAGAATTTGTCAATAATCGTGCAGCTCAACTCAAAACTTAAGGCTCTCAACGATAGTGATGTTGAATATTTTATAGGATTATAGGACTCTATCTCGTAGTTAGTTCCAAATAAACCTATACGGTTTATTTGGAACTAACTGCAATAGCGAGACAGAAAACAAGAACAACTACGTCATGTATTTTTATAGGGTGTGTAGAGTACCTATATTATTATAGGGTATGGGATGTACCTATATTTTATAGGGTATGTAATGTAACAAAACTTTGATAGTAATAGTGTGTTATGTACCTATATTTGAATGAAATAGCAGTATTTTTTTTCTTCATTATTTTCTCTCGGTCCCTTAAAAAATATAACTATTATTATATTTCCGTGTCAAACAATGATGTAGGGCTACATATATAATTCATAACGGACCGTCCCGCTATTATAACTCACGTTTAAATGATAGCTTAGTACATCTTCATGAATATTTGAAATGGTTTCTCCGCGTTAAACCTTAGAGAATGCTTCATAATGCGATGTGTTACTAAATCTACTGTTGATTAAAGGCTTATGTAATGCCTAATTAAGTACATGGATTTACAGCTTAAGGTAGGGGTCGACTGTTTACCATAGAATAAGAGTTGTAGCTGAAAAATTGACACACTCACTGTGACTTAAACTGAATGAATCATAGCTTACGAGTGTCAGTAAATCTTAGTATATGTTTGCTTCGATGTCAGTTGTCTTTGTCAGTGTAGAGTTTTTTAACTATGACATGGCTATTAATGAATTTTATACATACGGCGCTGACCATCATCTTCATCACCTGCTTAGCCTTTTTCTTATAGATTTGTACACGATGGAGTACTGAGGCAACAAACGTTAAAATATACTGCCAAATTGAGAACCTTTCTATTCTGTGCAGTCGGTAAAAAATACAAAAAATAAATAAAAATGAGTTTTTAGGTAACCTTATGCATCTTACTGAATTAATTATCTCAGACTTATATACTAATACTAGCTTCTGCCCGCGACTTCGTCCGCGTCAAGTTTTCCTCCCCTGACCTTCCCGTCGCATCGAATTGCCTGCCAGTTTTCGTACATTTTTCGCTGCTGCTCCATTTTTTTACTGTAGCGTAGTATTATGTAGAGTATAACCTTCCTCAATAAATAGGCTACCCTACAGAAAAATAATTTTTCAATTCGGACAAGTAGTTCCTGAGATTAACGCGTTCAACCAAACAAACAAACTCTTCAGCCTTATAATATAAGTATAGATATCACCTTCTGCCTAGTCTTTTCCAAACTATATTGGGGTCGGTTTCTGTTCTAACCGGATGCAGCTGAAAATCAGTTGTTTATATTGAGCGACTGCCTATGTGACCTCTGCAACCCAGTTACTGGCTAATACTATACCCCCTGGTAAGACCGGCTACCAGACTTTCAGATTTCTAACTAGCCGTAACGATTGTCAATGATCCACTTGCTAACTTGCTATACGCGGAACGGAGAGGTCTTTGTATGCAAAGGTCACCCATCTACAGACCAACCGCGGCAAGCGTAGCTTAACCTGACCTATCGACCGGAGCAGCTGTTATTACTTAGCCACAAGCTCCTCCTTTGTCGCTGACCATAGTGTTTAAATAAATCACTCTATTCGATACTAACCTTTAAGTTCAGGGCGTTTGAACTAAGAATAGAAACTTAATTGATACGTAACTAAAAGGCTATCACAGTCGAGCTACTTTAGCCGGCAATCTTGAGTAGCTCTCTGCCAGCTAATTGGTAGTAGAAAACATTGTTGTTTTACTGAATAATGTTTACTGTATACGTGAGTAATACGCGGTCCACCTGAGCGTGAAATAGGTTATTTCCCGCGGCCATTAAGGGTGAGAGTACCTACGTACCTTTTAGCAACACGTTCCAACATAAAAAGTCAATTTTTTTACGAAAGCGATTGCTTGATCTCGGTGCAGTAAAACTCGTTATGGCACCATTGAATTTTTATTGAATCACGTTTGTCTGCAGCAATCCGAGTGTCATTTCGTTTTGAATGAGTTTATGAGGATGCAGGAGAAAATGCATCGAGTGAGTGTTTTAAGAGTTAGTTTATCCAACGCGGGCTGGCAACGTCGCAATTCGGTTTTGAAGACATTTGTTTCTCAAAAAGAAGAATGTTACAGTTTCTTCTAGTGGTATTTTCTGTGATTATCTTACAAAAAAATCAAAGTAGGTACTATATTTTTTCTGCCAAGCTTTTCTATAATTATTTTGGTAATTATTCATAAAAATTGACATTATATTGTAAATTATTTTCTATTTGCAGTATTTATTACGATTACTTAGATGTTTATTTTGAGAGTAAGTTTTTAAAATAATTATTAATCTATCAATCTAGTGCTTGGATGAAAAACAATTATACTTGGGATTATATTTATTTCAATAATCACGAAAAACCACTAGTAATGCGACGTTGCCAGCCCGCGCGGGATGAATGCTCTAAATTTTTTTATAATCATTTCATCGTTTTTATTTTCGCCAATGAACGGAGTGTTTCACAGAGAAGGTTTAGGTGTATGATTACTTAAGGTTTTGTGTCAGTTGGCTGAAATGTAACGATGACGGTTAAAGATGTCGGAAAAACCATGCCGACTCTACTACACTCGACTCTACTCGACTACAGACCTTTAATGGCGTGCGCCGCGTAGGTCAATAGAGTAATATGAAAACAATGAATGACAGAATTATTCCTCTTAAAAATATCGATTAATATGTAGCTACACTCTATATCTATCTTCGAAGATTACCCCACAGTAACGTAAAAGCTATAAAATGCTTTGAAACATACCTTTGCATTAAAGCGAGATTTGTTCAAAAACGGCTCAAAGGATCCGGATGATATTTGGCAAACAGATACCCGTAGTTTATAACTTGAATTAACACAAGGTACTTTTAAACTCGGTAATACGTTCCCGTGGGATATTTTCCAACATACACGCGGGCGGAGCTGTTGGCAAAAGCTAGTTTATACTAAAGTACTTAACTAGTAGTATATTCGTCGATTAATGTTATTTGACGGCTGTGGGGGCGTATTTTTAACATAAATTCATTAGATGATATAAATTGGTTCAGGCGGAAATGCATTATACACTTTAATGAATGAACCCTACGCATTCTTCAAACGTTACATACAACATGTTTTATAAATGTATTTACGGCTACGCGAAAAAAAAAAACAATATCACCGGAACCACAAACCAACTAAAAGCAAACTACCAATCAGTGCGGGTTCAATCTCTATACAATCCAAACATTAAGTGAAAAAAGAAAGACTAATTACAATTTAGTTCACGATTAAGCTGAGTACATTACTGACCTTTGTCTTTATTAAGTATTCCAGTCAGTTTTCCACCTTCAGTAAATTATCTATTTTCTGACTCTGAAATCCCGGCTAATCAACCATTGAATAAATGATTTTAATGCCCCCGCGGACGACCCCGGGACATTGTGACTGTAAATCAAAAGTGGCTTTTGTGTTTCAATAAATAAGTAAAACGTACAGTAAACTGCAATGCTGTTTCAATAGAATGTGAGGCCAGCTTATACTGGTTTTTAAACACTGGTGTGTAGCCCACTGTAATTACTTTCCTGCTTATCAACACTAGCAGAAACTAAGTAACTATAGTTCAACTACTTAATAAAAAAGTGACTCCCATATTGGTGGAGCCGCGTGTAGATAGCAGGCTCCATGGGGGGAACTTAATTATGAAAATTATGGTTTGATAGTAATTATATTAATTCCTATGGAACCCACCCTGTGAACTGAAGAATGATAAATGGTTTCGACGTTAACACTGAAAACTATTGGACCACCTTAGACCAGCTCAGGAACGCTTTCACCAGCTACTGTCAGCAGTTCACACCGTGAAGCACTTTCACGAAACAGATTGTCAAATCACTGTTGGCTATTTATAACGAGTCTCTTCAAAACTTCAGCTGTCCATCACGGTAAAAAACCAACTTCTCCTCAAAACTACAGGAGAGTGCACCGCTTGTGACGCTCGAAAAAACAGACTGACGGTTACACGTTAGTCCGCGCTCGGCGCGGGGTGGCCACACCACTATATGGCACCAGTGTTGCCAGGTTCAGCAGATCAACAGGCGCGCGAACCATAGCCACAGATACTAACATATAGAAACCATTTGAAATGAATGAATTATTACTAGAGAAATGACCTAACACTTAGGTAAAACAAAAATAAGTATTAAAATGTCAATTTGGGTCACTTAAGGTGCCCAATCACATATTTACGTTACATGATCGCGTTTGGGTCACAAAAATTCATACATACATACATATATAAACTCACGCCTTTTCCCCATAGACTTCTATGGCAGCAATTACAAAACGCCATTTGCTACGATCCTTACATACTCCCTTTGCTTCGTTTATATTCATATATCTGGTCATATACGTACGCTAAAAATTCATATGTGTACAAAATTTCAACTTAAGATTCGGAGTAAATTGGATGCAGATAAACAGACAGACACACGAATGGTTCTAAGAGGGTTTCGTTTTTCATTCGGATGTACGGAACCCTTAACAAAATGATATGTGGGAAATCGTGAAAAATTAGGCCCAAAAGTTCGTCTCAATTTTTTAATAATTTTCTTGTTTTAGAAAATAATGATACTTTTTGAGAGGGAATGAAAATGATGGTTTGTCAAACATTACTTATAGATTTTGGTAATAGATACCTAGATAAACTCAACGCAGCCTTATAAATTAACTCTATTTGTTTGTTTATTTTGTCAGTGACACAGAAAAGGTTCTAGAAGTTACTTGGTAAAACAGGTAAGGGATGTTATCGTTTCAGTATGCTAATGTTTGTAAGTAGCTTCGGAGTGGGAGTTCCTAAACGCGTGTTTAATGACCCAACCACGATTTATGCAGACTAGAATTTTGTGTTATAAGTAAGTTCAATTTCTAAGCCTACTTTTCGTAACAAGAAAATACGTATTTGATAATTGTGATAAAATTATAGGTAGCATAACAGCCTTGTTTTTCTGAAGGTTAGATTGTTTTTTGGAGGTAGAACTCCCACATTTCGCTAATTTGTTTAACGCCCATGTAATAGGGCGCGAGCCTATTGAAATCCACCAGACACAAAGTCACGACTGCTTCTGAGAAATTCTAGACGGGTAATATAAATGTTTTATGAATGTACCTACCTGAAAAGTTATCAACATCTGCCTAGCCATTACCCAACTATAGGGTCAGCTTCTACTCTAACGGATGACACTGAATACCAGTATTTTACATGGAGCCAGTATTTTACCGTGTGGTGCCGGACGTAAAGAAGAACACCACCCCATTTCATTCCGTGGGTGTCGTAAAAGGCGACTAAGGGACTTACTAGAGAATGGGCAGCAGCGTTCTCTATGCATTTTACCACCATACTGCGATCGCCAACCCGCCTGCCAAGCGTGGCGATTATGGCAAAGCCCCCCAAATTGGGGAAGTCCAGCAGTGGACGTCTTACGGCTGAAATGATGAATGATGACATGGAGCCACTGCCTATGTAATCTCCAAAACCCAGTTACAGTAAAGACTGGTTGTCAGACTTTCGGGTTTCTGACAACCCGTAACGAATATCAAAGATACACAAATGGCAGTCGGGACCAACGTTCCGAAGTAAGGTGGGATCTTGGTATGTAAGATAGCCACCCCTCCACAGACCAACCGCGACAAGCGTAGCTTACCCTGATCGATCGAACTGTGCAGATGTCTTTAGCCCGAAATCGTTGAAATAAAATACAAAAATCGATCAAAGGGAAGGTTTTCCAGCACGAATTTGATATTAACCTCTAAGTCCCTGAGATACCACATTTGGTATCGACACAATGGTTTTTTAATTGTGTCTGTAATTACGGTAATTGACTGGTTAAATACATAATTTGTTTTCAATCTTGCATACTTAATCCGTAGATGTAGCATCACGTACAAAGCGAACGCTAAGAGTTATAAACGGCGCTTGTAATTGTAACATCAAATAAGACTATTTTATTTAGCAAGCAGAAAATCTATTTATTTATGTAAAGTGTGTATGAATCGTACGCTCCTATATTCATCGAAAAAAGTGCTATAGTCAGCATAGGTCCACCGAGACTTACCTTAAACAGGGGGGAGGGAAAGAGCGAAATAAATTAAATCGTGAGGGAACTTAGAGCGGGATGTCTAAATTGTATTTTATGCTTCCTCTGTTGTTTTGTTGTTTCCATAAATTTACATACTTTTACAGAAATTTTTGGTAAAAATATAATAGGTAAATATCATCAATAAAACTTCAGCAGGATTTTTTATGCTTCAATTTTATTATTCTTGCTATCGTTCATACGGGAGTAAAAATATTGCGACTAGATTTTCAATGTTCTTCTAGGCGCCGAGAGTCAAAAATCCAACAAGAGTGTTTGTGGTCGCGCTGGAATGCACTCTGATAGATACTCATCGTTCAGCTCAACATCGAGAGTTGAAATTCCAGTGCGCGGTACAATAGTGCTGCTGTATTCTTAACACGTTAGCTGCCAAAGAAAATTTTGAAAAATTAAAAAAAATTCACCCATTTGACGCGACGAATCACAAACTGGTGAAAAAGTGGCCGCCGGCCTGTAAGCGTAAGTCAAAGTAAGGTATGCCCTGTCGGTCACCAATGTCCGTCGCGGCCTGAATGAAACATTTACTGGCGTTCACCATTGTCCGACATGGTGACCAACGTGTTATGTCCGTATGAACGTGGGCTTAGGATTATTGTCATAATCACTAAATATATTAGTCCTCCAGACCATATTTCGGCCATAGCGGCCTATCTCATCGGAGACTAGAATTCGGCGCGTGAGATATTACAGTGCACAAGTGTACGTAGACACAGGTTCACGTACTCTTCACTCACTCTCATAATCTGATGGGACGGCAATCTGACACGACCGGAGAGACATCAGGCGCAGGACCAACGGCTGAACGAGCTTTCCAATGCACGGATAACCACTATGATCACCTTTTTTGAACACAACTTTTGCACAATACAGCGGCATTTATACCGCAACATGCGAACTACACATGACACTGACGTCACGCAGAACCCTGCATCGCAAAAGCAGTCTGTACCGCGCGACTAGCATATATACAACGTCCAGACATCAGTCGTTAGGCACTTACCCACTAGATACGACACCTGTCTTGATGCAAGATCCGCCCTTTTCTACTGAGGTTGAGTGAACTTTAAACCCTGTTCTAAGAGTTACCGTGGCCCTGGCATATGGGCAACTGAAGGAACACGGGTGGGTTTTAGTCAGTAAAAGTCTGACATGCCCTCCCGCTCCGCCCAGAGCGGGAGACGCCATTTGATAATTTCCCACCCACAAAAAAAAATCCTGTTGTTGAACCTCCAAACATTTAACAACATCTCAGTTACTGCAAAACAGGTTCTTTTATGAACAGTAATAATGGATGAATTAAGTGGAAATAAAGAAAAACTTAGAAGGTTTCCTTTTAAATAGAAATAAAGTTTCCTCAAGAGTAAAACATTTTACCATTTTATCACTTAAACAAACCCTAAATCGTATCCTTTACTTAGTTCTTGTTACAGAAAGTTACAAAAACTGGAGCAAAGTAATATTTTCGACCGCGTTTTATTTCATAATCTGCGTAAGACAGATGATGGATTGAATGGTATGGGATAAATTACAAATTCCGACAGAAATATCCAATTTGTAACGTTTCTATTCCGATGTGACATATTACTGGTTTTGATCGATGAGAAAAATAATTTGTTGCGAAAAACAAAACGTTATATTTGTTAAAATAATGCAGTTAATAACCATTGTTTTCGAATTTTCAGGATTATTAATCTGCTAAAGTTTTTATAACAAAAGATAACATAGTTGGGACTTGGGTTTAATTAATTTATTGTTATCATAAATTATTCTGTCCCAACTTGCCATATTATTACAATTTATCTCTGTTATTTGTTTTGTGTTACGTTATTTATTGTCCTCAAACACCTCTGTAATATTTAGTGCCGAGGATTACCGAAAATACAGATAGAGCTCAATAAATACAATTGGGGATACGATGGATTTCGATGGAAAATTGTTTTGATATTGTGTCTGGATCGCTACAATATCGTTTGTCATATATTTTACTGGAGAGCCTTATTCTTTTCTTTAAAAAAATACTTGACACTTTTTTTTCTAGTACCTTATACTACTACAGCGTATTCTTCATCTGCCTAGTGCTTTCCCAAATATGTTGGTTTCGGCTTCCAGTCTAACGAGATGCAGCTGAAAACGAGTGTTATCCATGGAGGGACTAGGCAATCGCTCCATGGATAACGCTGGTCAGATAGGCACCTGACCTCCACAATCCAGTTAGTGGGTAACACGATACCCTGTGGTAAGACTAGTTGTCCATAGAGCAATACGGTCCACCGGTGGTCCGTGTTGCTCTATGTAGTTGTCAGACTTTCGGTACCAATGACTGGATGGACCCATCCATGGGCCAACCGTGGCGAGATCGATCGACTTGATGCAGCTGTTACTTAGCTACAGCATATTGTATCTGTAATAACAATCTTTTGTACCTAACTGTTCATTAATCATGAACTTAGAGCCAGAGGGCTTCCAAGTCGTGTAACTTACTCACTTACTCAAGTTACAATCCCCCTGTCAATGCTCCATGCGTATCAGTACGCTCACCAAGTTCCTGCACTGTCACTTGTTATCGACTTAAGATTACAACTTACTCCGCTAGAACTTCCTAGTTAAGGCTCTAGAGACATAACTTTGGCTCAACTTTATAAAAACTCGGGTTATTCACTTCTGATTACGCTGCAGTTGAAACAACATTTGAGTTTGGAACAACTTCTAATCAGAAAATGCGTTGGAATTAGGGACCAATTTAGTAAAAATGAGAAATTTTGTTTCTTCATTTTTATCAAAACAAAATATGATTACTTGCCTTGATCTTAACAAAATATTAATATGGAAATGTGGTGTTAGAACATATCGCACCTTTAGAATTATAGAGACCTAATTAGACATTTTTAGATTTCACCTTTGACTATAAATCACAATAATAGGCCTCTGTTTGTAATAAAAGTTTTATTATTTTTTCACCACCATTTCAGTTGTAGTTTTAGTACACTTAATTTGTCAATCCTGTAAACTTTACTACAATGCTGTTATGACGAATAAACAATTTAATTTAATTTAATCATTTTATGAGCCAAAGTTGTGTTCTTAAAATTTCTTATAAGGTCTCAATAATTTTGAAGGTGCGATATATTGCGTCAAATATTAGACTTTGCTTTTTTGTAAGCAAATGAAACAAACCTACTCACGTAAAATATTGAAAATGCTTTCTGCTGTTTACACACGTTCGTGTAGGCTAAACATTTTTAATTGAAATGTAGCGTTCTACGTGAAAATTTTATGAAAAAAAGCAATTTATTCTGCTTCACATAGACCTAAAGGCAAGAAAAAAATTCATTGTTATTACTCAACCCGAAAGAGCCTTATAGTGTGGAAGCTAATATACATTTCATCTGTTTACATTTTCTCAGAAACCCTAGCCAATTTTCGAAATATTTTTCCTCGGGTAAGTGCGTGAGGCGCTTCGTTAGTAGAAAAGAGGATAAAGTAAAATAGCGTCAGTTAGCTCCATGGTCCAGTAGTTTGGGTTCCCTGTGGGCTTATAAACTAAGCTTGCCTTATCTTCGGCAGGGCCCGCCCAAATCCCTGTTTGGGAGAAACTCACCAACAAGGTTTTCATTATCTGCATTGCATTATCTATTATTGCAGAGTTATTTTTGAAACAAATAGTGTAGAGTAGTCTCATCTCCTGTCTCAGTTTAATCTATCTGTTTTATATATATATATATTGATATATTTATATATTATAGAAAATATGTATGTGTATTATTAGTTTTGGTCTATTTATATACTACTATTCCCTTATTATTTATAATTCAATTTGATTACTGTAGTTTTAATAGTATTTCACTGATCCTCTCAACCAAAGCACCTGCCATTTAATCTCTTCACCACCCTTGGTTGACTGGTAGAGAATGCCTAAGGCATTAAGTCCGCCTTTGTACCATTTTTGTGTGCGAGAAGTTTAAATAAATAAATAAATAAATATCTGTATCCTTTAATACTGCTATTTAGAAGTTGCATTCCATATTTAAATATGAGTTAACGTCACTATAATATCACGCCAAGAAGGACGGTTTTAATTTTAAGAAAAAATACACTCAAAGTTCTTTGAAAATGCAACCCTTTGTTTGACGGATTTTAATAATTAAGTGGCATCCAATCAATGCAACTACCTTTGCACGAACTCTTCCCCTATGCCAGATTTTTTGGTGGTCTGGCATAGAGGAAGGGTTGGGATTAATCGAATTTACTCTGCGTCCCTTTGAAATGTTGCAATTACTCGTGTTTGTATTTCCTGGTATGGTTGCCATAATCACTACGCTTAGCAGGCGGGTTGGCAATCGCAGTATGGAGGTAAAATGCTGCGATAAATTAAAGTAAAATATATATTAAAAATATGTATTATTTGTTCACAACATATTTAAAAAGTTTTATCACAATGCTAGCAACTCAATCCCAAACTTTAACTTTAATTTACTGTAATATATAATAATACAATAATATAATATAATAATACTATATATGTTTAAGTTTGTAGTGAAAATTGCCCTTCTAAACACCGATTTGTATAACTTTAGTAGATCTATCCAGTGAATCTAAAAATCACATAATTTTTCAAACACTCATTTTTCACTCTTCTGCAATTCAAAACCCTTATCACAATTTATCTTCCCAATTTATTTGGCGATTTATTATCCGTTTTCAGTAGAAAAATCGCCAGAAGCGTCATAATAACCGTACTTAGAGGAATTAAAAAAGGCTCTCAGGCCAAAGGTGTTTTGTCTAATTTTTCACTTTTCCCAAGTCACACATTTCAGATGGTCTTAAAGGCTCCATGATCGATTAACTTCAGTAATTTGGCAGAGTTTGACCTTTCGTGATCAGAAAGTGGGTAGGTAGGTCGGTACTCCATGTAATTGAATCGTGAAATCGATTATAATAAATGGTTTTAACAGTCTTCCGTAACTTAAGAGTTTTGGCTATAAAGAAAGGGGAATTGGACAGTTGCCTACCTCTTGTAGGTAATGTGAGGGCTTTGAGCTTTGTATCTCGAAAGTAATTATTAAGTAATTATCTATTTTATAAGTTGATGAGAGACGCGGCGCTGCACGCTGCTGAAAGTGCCAAGCTCGTAGTGAAATTCTGGGCTGACTAAACGAGATCGCTATCGATACTAAGAAGAACTGCCGGGGTCGCGAGATTGTTCGAAAGAGATACCATGACCCTGGCACATGGGCAACTGAGAAACACGGGTGGGTTTTAGTCAGTAAAAGTCTGACATGCCCTCCCGCTCCGCCCAGAGCGGGAGAAGTCGATTGATGATTTCCCATCCAAAACAAAAAATACTAAGAAGAAGAATATAAAAGTAAACACTAAATTACAACAAGATAATGTGCATGTTATTTAAAACAAAAACGGGAATGAGCTCACTGGGTATCGAAAAACCGTCCGTTGGAGAAACCATTCTAAAGTAAAATTTAAATTGTGTTTTTTTTTTTTACTACAAGTATAATTATGATTTTGTTATTCTTGAGGTAATGATGAAAGGATAGTAAGCTGTATGTGTTATTATACTATAATTTATATTATATGAAAAAAAAAAAAAACGCAACCTCGTCAATAATTTATTATGTTCAACAACAAACACATCATCAGTCCACGTCGTAGATATAACGCCATAAGCATTTGATGGAAGGCAATAAATAGAAGAAGGTCGGACATAAAAATAACACTAAATCCGCGGATCCACCGCGTTCTATTCTCGATACAATTCGAGGTATTTACGAGAAAATTCGCGGTATTCACACCCGAAAATGTTCACATTTTTTTGACAATAGCAACGTGGTTTCTCCTTTATTTTTGTTGAAAAATATGTTGGATGCCGTTACTGGTTTAGAATAGGGTAATGAACTCTGTTTTATAATAAATGTTTGAAGAAAAATTTGAAAGAAAATTTGAAAATATTATCCTGAAAAGTTTGAGAAATATTGGCACATAAAGATAAGTTTCCGATCCCATAAACTGATGGGGTCGGACTTTATTACATTTTGGTTAATACCAAAAGCTCCTCATCTCATAAAAGGTACATATGTTTACTAGCTGAAACTTCTTTATTCGTGTTCAAATATTGCAGCAAGTAAATCGTTGAATTAAACCGATTAACTTTCCCGAATCGGGCGAATCGTCATTTTTAAATAATACAATGCTTTCTGTAGGTGACTCGCACGAAGTTATTTTAATGTAAGCGAATTGAAAATTCTAAAAATACGTATTAGGTTTGCCAGTCAATATACACTTTAAAATTCTAAGCACAAACTTAAATACGCCCCAACCACAATCAAATACTGCTACGTAATAGCTACATCAATTCACAACTTTGCAGAACTTTTCCGTTTGAACAATATTAAAAGGCCTAATTTCTTTTTTAAACTTTAAATACTGCTCCAAAAAGTCTGAATACCACGTCTAGTAGCCTTTCGTATATTAAAGACTTGAATTGGATTAAAACATGTAGCTATTCATATCCATTCCCGTAGGAGACCTCGCCCTCGGAAAAACTTCACGAATTATTAACTTTCTGAAATACATTACGTTTGGCTTCGCTACCAGTTTTGTTATTGTTCCTTTTAAAACTTTTCTTAACGTTTATTTAATTTTGAATAACAATATCAAAACAATTATGTTTACATAGCGAAAAGTAATGTGGGAGTCTCTAAAATAGAAACATTGTAATAGAGATGATTTTATGTTGGGCTTATTAGTCGATTCGCATTAATTTAGTCGCCCGAAACGGGTGAATAGACATTAAATAATATATTATTTTCTGTAGGCGATGCGGTCGAAAATAATTTATTTGTGGGCAAAACGACAAATCCAGTTATAAGTATTAGGCAGTTGGCATGTTTTGAATTTTATGCAAAGTAACACACACAGACGCACACACACATACACACACGCGCACGCATACACTCCCACGTACACGTACATTTGTTTAATTATCTCCTATTATTAGGTTTTTGGAGTTTACTCCTTAAGATTCGAATTTCATACATATAAATTCGGGGTATGAAAATGTATAGGGAGTTAAATCAAACTATCTCTGTTATTTTACGTTCCGTTATGCGTTATGTTATGTTACTAATCTATATATTTTATAATCGTTCGGAAGGATTACACTCCAGTCGTGCGTCGGAGCTGACACGCACAATAAAAAAAAAACTTTTGTACCTATTCCCTAATACATACTTTTGGATTCATCAATTCGCCCAAAAATAAATCAACTTCGTTCAAATCGCCTGCCAAAAGTAAAATAATATTTTATTTTATTTTATTTATTATGGGACAATAAACAGCTACAATATAAAATGTTTACATATTACAATAATACAGGCTCATAATTAGTATTAACAATATTGTAGCCCACTACATTATCCGCATGTATACTTAATTCAAATATGGTAAAAAAGAGCCACTAGAGTAGCATAACTACGGTATATAAAATAAAAAAAGATTGATTATTAAAATACAAAAGACACAGTTGAATAATGACAAAAAAATTAAAAAACGTAAAATACAAAAATATGAATTTTTGATAACATTAAAAATATATGGGATTGGATTCTTATTATCACAAATAAAGATTTAGATTATAAAAAAAGGAAATGATAGTATAAAAACTACAATTAATTATGAAAAATAATTGAAACAGTTAAAATTGTTAAAAATTGAGGACTCTCACTATTTCTTATTATCATTAGATAAGATTTTAAAAACATTGGACTTAAATTTCGATTTAGAACATATAAAGATATCAATATCAATGAAGTTGCGATTATAAGATTCCACCATACGACGAATATGGCAGCGCAATCCTGAATTAGTCCGACAGCTATTTACAGCGAACAATGTGCCTGCACGGACGCCACGCTTATTTACAGTGCGGGGGACCACATAACATAACTTACTGGTCAGATCAATGGAATCGAAGTGATTATGAACAATACCATGTAGTATGGTGGCTTCATGAAACTTACGTCTAGATTCTAATGTTAACATATTATATTTGCAAAGTAATTGTGAATATGATAAACGCTTTTTATAGCACCTATAGTACATGGCACGAAGAAATTTACGCTGTACCTTCTCGATCATATCTATGTATTTCTTATAAAACGGGTTCCAGATTGGGACCGCATAATCGAGCTGCGAGCGCACAAGCGTCTTAGATAAGTAAAGATAGGTGGAGGGCCGTATGAACTCAGTTGAAGATCTCATGACAAAACCATACATCTTAAACGAATTGTTAACAATTCGTTCTACATGCTGACTAAGAGATAACTTACTGTCCAGCAAAACACCAAGATCTCTCACAATAGATGTGTTATTAAGCAGGGCAATATTTAGCTTATACTTAAAATTTGTGATAAATTTGTTCTTCGTGATGTTTATATAATGACATTTGGAGATGCTTAAGTGTAGTTTGTTGTTCAGACAGTATGCTAAGAGTCCATCTAAGTCTTCTTGAAACTTTAAGCAGTCTTCTATAGTAGTAATTGTTTTAAAAGCTTTCAAATTATCAGCATACATAAGAAATTTAGTATTTAAGAAGCATTTCCCAATATAATTTATATATAAATTAAAAATGATATTGGGAAATGCTTCTTAAATACTAATAAATGAGTTAAGATTGTTGATTCACCCATCACGGGCGAGTGAATTCGTGCGAAGCGACTGATAAGTTCGTACAAAGTCGAGTAGACAGTTTAGTCAATAAAGATTCACTTCCTAACAAAAAGAGCCCAGACTTGTCCACCCAAAGATATCCTGGGAAGATAAAACTATATTCCATGGAGACATTCTGGACTATAAAATTCTGATCTTTGTTCGGGAAATCGTAACATCGTGTCCCTATACGGTGCCGTCTCTCAGCATTATGTACGTTTGTTCGTAGCTTCATTTTATATTCGATGCTGTAATAGAATCTCAGGGAGACATTTTATTTTTACGGGTCTTTTACGGACTTTATAGGATTAAAATGTCTATTCGATGTAACTTCGGACTAAGCCAACTGTTTCAATTCCGAATAGGCCGTAAAAGTAGCTCTACTTTAATGCTTATTTTATGATGTAGTCGTAAATATTATTTTATTTCAGGGAAGTTAATAAACGTTTAGTGAATTCGATGAACAAAACAAGTTGTTCGATCATAAGCAATAGTTTAGGTTGTATCCCCTTTAGATCGATACGTGCGTACTAGGACAGAAACTCTCTTGTTCTAAGGCACTAAAGCCTTAAACAGATGTTCTTAACAGACCGGGATATGTGATCAACTTCTGGATAGGTGAGCTCGTTGGAATAACAACTGACAGCTGCCGTGGTCCGCGCATAATGGACCATGGCACCCATCCGTGAAGGACTTAGTGCGGAAACTAAACCTGAAACGAAACCTAACACAGACGGTGAACCATTGGCAGGCGAAAAATAATTTGGACACAGCAGCAATTGTACACATAAGAATTTATGTAACAAACATAGAAATTCGAACGCAATATTTTCATCTACTATGCCTGTGTTATTTTCGTTAGATGTTGATCACTGTATAGTAGTAAAGGTTTTCCTAATTTTAGTAATAACTATTTCTGTCTGAAAATAAAGACTACGTGCCTATTATTGTGAAAATGTTCTTTTTACTAGTAGTCACGAAGATAAAAAAACATTATTTATAGATATATATACATATATATTTTATATAAAAAAGTTAAAAGAGATGTAGACATCGTGCGTAACCGTAGAAGGAAATACATAAATTAAACAATAATAATACTCTAAATTAAATACACACATACAAACTGAGAAGGTGCTTACATACATACATACTACTAAAATTAATATCACTAAAACATATATTAGTATAATTGTATGTATTATAGAACAACATAAAGTTTAGATTAGTTAAGTTAGTGGGTAGCCACTAACGGTCTATTTCAAAACCCTGAGGCTTCGAAAAATGTTCTAAAATTTTAAATGAGGCTGATGTACGAAAGAGAATGGACCAAAATACGGTCGACCTATTTCTCACAGTGGGCTGATACCGAAATATTATGCAAAGCATCCGGTACCTACATAAAAGATTGACGGAATATCCATTCGTATCGTTTGTTGGTGAATTTATTTCTTTTGCTTTTATATTGCGGATTTATTGCGGTAGAATATACTATTACGATAGATACACTCGTAAAATAGAATTTGCTATAGACGATCGTCACATGAAACTATATTGTGTTTCACTGTTCCATCGTCTGGCATCGTTGGGATTTTTAAATCTATTACCTGGATTTTTAATAACTTAAGGGTTTTTTAAAAGAACATATATAATATATATTGTTTTTTTTTTGTACAAGTTTACCACCTAGGTCAACACGAATATTATAACTAGTCTAAATGCCTAAATTTTGTTTATTACCCATTAATAACACCTAAAAAAGAAAGGCTTGGTTGATTTATGACCACAAAATACTAAGGTTTGTCCATAATGATGTGTTCCTAGCTTACGTACTTCGGGGAGTACCTAGGTACGTTGAGCCCATCCCTATAGATGACGTCAATCACAGAGATTGGTTGTTAGGGTTGTTCTAATCTTCGATCGTCATAGACAACTGGCCAACTGTTAAATCCCTTGAGCCCCAATCACAGCATGCTAATTGAATCATAATTGTGTAAATAGGAGATGTGGAGTAACTATGCTGCCTTTATAGTGAACGTCAGTACCTAAGGTTCGACTTTTAATCCTATTCAGTAAGTACCTAACTTGACAGTTCAAAGAAAAATAATGATACCATTTTAAAACTAATAGTGTTGGGGTAGTGAACGATTTCGCGTAAAGAATGAATGATAAAAATGGTTTAAATTCAATGATACTTTAAAAAATCGTTTTTAGGATGTAGAATATAAGAATAAATAATAATTTTTAATAACAGTTATTTCCTTTTTTTATTTCTTCTGATAGAAACAAAACTAAAAAATCATGTCATTTTTTTTTACTATAGTCATTTATTTCAAGTTCATTCAATTTCATTTATTCTTGCACCACCTCACTACCTTTTTTTTTGTTTTGTCAAAACCTGGTATCCCTCCAACTGTCAAGTTACTGAATAGGATTAAAAGTTCAACTTTAGGTGCCGCATTGCTCTAGTGATCGCAAGCTCTACAGCTGAGCATCATTCTTGGGTGTGATTGTCGGGGCAGGAAAAGTGTTATTGGGCTATTTCATCTGGTATTTCTCAGTAGCAGGCTCGAGGTCTGGATCTGTGCCCGGTTGATGGCAATAGGCTCGTCCTGTATTACATGGGGCTTAAACATAACTGGCTAAATATGGGTGAACTATATAGCTGCACCTCTGCCTAACCCATAGGGGAAATCTGGTGTGATACTATGTGATGTAAGTTAGTACCTTATTGCCCAGTTGAGTATCGCACTCACGTGTTCATCAGAAAGTGATATACCAAAATCCTCAACGTGATTCTTCACGGAACAAACATTTGAAAACTCATAAAACTATCATTTGTTAAACATGAACGCGAACCTAGATTTGGACAAGTTGGTGTGAGAAAGCGCGAGCGAAGCTAGTTTAAAAAACGATTATTTTTATTCAGAAAATCAACTTTTTATCCCTTTTCAGTCATTTGGTTTTGAAGGCGAGTAACTCTCCTCGTGTAAATGACCCTTAATAGAGCTTGAAGCTGCTGGAGATAGCACTAGTACATTAGGCAACGTTCTCAATATCAACTGCACGTTGAGTGTGTGGCGTTGTCTGAGATCTACGAGGCTTTGATGGTCGAGATGGTACCATAATTAATTAACTGACTTGACTAGACATCGATAGCGAGATATAGGAAGCGGGTAGGATGTGAGCTTGATAGCCAAGCTTTGTAGAAAAACATGTTTTGTGACATGTGGAAAATTACAGACGTATGTCGTCTCTTTATTTTTTACAACCTACAACAGGTTACAGGTAAATCCTACTAATATTATAAATGTGAAAGTTTGTATCTTTGGATGTTTGTTACTTAATCACGAAAACACGGCTGAACAGATATGGATACATTTTGGCACCTGTACTATCACATGGGGTACTTTTTAACCCGGTAATAATTTCCAGTGGGATTATTTTTGATCTCCACGCGGGCGATGTCGCTGGCAAAACCTGGTTAAGAAGAAAAAATACTTATACCTTGTAAATTTACAATATTTGACAAATAACAAACTTGGGCAATTTCAACCAAAGTCTAAGAATTTATTATGATTTATTCAGTCTCAATTTTCTCAAAGTCCCAAGTAGAAAAGTCCAATATAAAATTATCTATACTTCCAGCTACATTTCTTATTGTAACCTTCTGTTCTTTAATGACAACGGAATGAACTTTAGCGCAGCGACTCGGAACATTATACTAAGTCCACATTTTTATTTCCTTCGCGAGTGGAGGGAACACGGTGCAGAATTTAAAACTAGCAGATGTTTTAAAGATAGTACGTAGCGAGTCCAAAGATTACTTTGTGAATGTACTGCAAATGTGACTCGAGTTGTGTGGTATACTTTTCTTTTATAAATGTATATATTTATGTATTTTTGAGGATATGCATCAACATTGTCGTGCAAAAACGTACATGATTGGAATTCCTGTAATTAATCGTTGGAATAGTGGTGGCCTCGTGGTGGCTTAGTCAACGGCCGCGGCTTCCGTGTCGTAGGTTTAAATCCAAACAGGTGCTTAAATTCGTATAGGTAAATTATATCATCACCATTGCCCTCAAAATGGAGATGGACCACATGGTGAGGAAACCGGCATATTCTAGGACTAAACATTCGAAGACGTGACATCTACCGCGTGGTGGATTTTGATCGACTCTCTCTCACCGAGAGGAGGCCTGTGTCCCAGTAGTGGGAATATTATAAACTGATGATGTTGATGACTTAACTGTTTGCTTGTTAACAAAGTGCAATTTACAATATTAAGATTTCATTATTTTGCTACTCTATCTTAATTCTATGGCGTATACGTGTCAACAAATAATTTAGCTCAACACTCTCTGTGTTGGGATGTTGTCACAATTTCATTAAGAAAAATACTAAACTTTAATACCATTTTAAAGAAATAAAATTTTCATTCCTTTGTCCGAGAGTTCGTGGCTAAGCTGCACAGAGGTCGTGCGGAGTCAACGAGTTGCTTCATTTTACATTTACGAGTTGTATGCTTTCTATTGGAGGGAAGTGGATTGCACTGAGTTGTTCAGTCAATTTTGTTACAGGCTCCGCTTAGCTGGAGCAGTAGTAACTCCGTTGGCTATGACTTACGAGCTGTAGATCATAAGTTCGAACCCTGACAGGTGTTTTACTCTGTGTAAATTATTCCACCACCATTGCTCTCAAAACTGTGAAGGAAAACATTGTGAGGAAACCGGCATGTCCTAGAACCAAAACATTGAAAATATGTGACTTCCAACCCGCAATGGCCAGCGCGGTGGATTAAGCCCCACTCCTACTCATAAAATGGGGGCATGTGTCCCAGCAGTGGGGTCATTTTAGGCTGATTATGTTTTACGTAGCGTGGAGAGGCACATTCCAATTGATGAAGAAGGGTTCAAAATTGGAAGTTTTTAAGTTGTGGAATATTCAAATCTACTTCAACACCAATTCCTGTTTCATATGTTTTAATCTAACGTAATTGGAACAATATATCTACGTTAGTGTAATGTGTTTTCCGATAGTCTGTCTTCGTAAATCTTCATCGTGTGTGCCAAAAAAGGTAAATGCTATTAATTACGTTGATGTCGATGTTTGTTTAGTTCCACATACACTCTCATGGGGCTGTAACAAGACCTTAACAAAATTTATCGATTAACGTGATAACGGTGACTATTACGAAATGTTCGAGTAGTGGTAAGTAGCTATTGTGCACTTTTATAATTTACTAGCTGCTAAGTGCGGCTTCGTCCGCGTAGTTGTTGGAAATAATTCCGCGGGAACGTGGGAACGGGAAAAAAGGTCGCCTATGTTACTTACCTACTACCT
Source organism: Aporophyla lueneburgensis (assembly GCA_932294355.1). Classification (NCBI taxonomy): domain Eukaryota; kingdom Metazoa; phylum Arthropoda; class Insecta; order Lepidoptera; family Noctuidae; genus Aporophyla; species Aporophyla lueneburgensis. The sequence goes on along the minus strand of OW028741.1, from coordinate 23,340,728 downwards.
TATAACATCAACTATCTACCAGTGAAAGGTTCGCCAAAATCAGTCCTGCCATTTCGGAGACTAGCTGGAACAAGCACACGGATAGACAACTATTTAAAAAATGATTTTTGGTCTGAATACCTTACCTTTATGTGAAAAACTGACCTGGGAATTAAAGCAGGGACCTCACGCTCAACAGTCGCGTTTGCACCCACGAGACCAACGGGGCAGTCACACAGGTAGTAACATACAAGCTCAAGTAACTAACTTACTGTTATCAAGCGGAGTGTTTCACTTAAACAACTTTAAAACTACATAACAAATTAGTTCCACGTACAGTTGACAATTAAAATGTCATCGTAGAGAGTGCTGTTCACAACGGAAGCGAAAATTTAAACAGTTTAACGATGCTACACACTTACCCTCTGCCTGCCCATCAAATGAATACCGGTCAATCTCAACTTGCAAAGTTAGTTATCGATTCTGATCAAACATTATACGGTTAGCCTGGAGTGTGTGGTGATGTGTTTCAGTGCAGAGAAATTATTAATAGGCGAGCGCCATTGATGTTTACGAGACATTAATGTAGGCTGTTATCGGTATTTATGACGCTGTAACATTTCAGCGCGCAGACATAACGAGGAAGGGTTTAGTAAATGGAGTAATTGTTAATTCTGGTTTCCGATGGAGATTTTATTTATTTACTGGTTTTTGTCAGCGATTTCGCCCGCGTAATGGTCACGGGAACGTACCAGGATGAAAAGTATCTTATGTGTTCAGGTTTCACCCAAATTCCGGTTGAGTAACGAAGATATACATTAACAGTAAACATTAACTTTCACATTTACAATATCAGTAGGATTTCATTTATTCAAACATTTATGTATACATGTTTGAAGAAATGTTATAAAGAAATCTCTTCCAGCATGCATCTGCGGTAGGAGGAAAGATAAAAAGAGGTGCAGACAACGTGTGTAATAAAAGAACGGAAAAATAAAGCTACAAAACAATACTCTAATTAAAAAATACACATAAAACATAAAAATATATTTACATACATACATACTTAAAATAAATACCGCTAGAATTCGAATGTAATTTAAATATGCAATTAAGGCAATGTGGAAAGATAGTATTTTTTCATTCTTCTTTTAGATACTGCAACAGTTTGGCAACCCCTAATGTCAGGCGGAAGTGAATTCCGCGCCCTTGCCGTTCTATCGTTACGGATAGGAACAAAGACCTTGATCGAGACCTTCATAATATTATTGACTAAGAGGTTTGTTGTTAACAAGTTGTTGAATATTTAAACTGTTGTATATACAGGCTATGTTGGCTGGCATTGGAACGAGTCAGACGCCAAAATAACTTGAATATTAATTCAATTTTGTCACAGATTCGCACTCCATTGTTAGCAATTTAATCAAGTTTATGTTTCGTTAGGACAGAAAATTAATTGAAAGCTCTTTTCTATTGTGATATAATCAAGTAATGATAAAGGGAGGGCCGAAGCGTGACGTGGGGTCGTCGCTTATTAGAATTGATATCCATAATGTGAATGATGGAAGAAGCCAGCTGAGCCAAAATGTCATTAGGGAACTAGGACGATGTTTCAGTTTAAAAATAATTGAATTAGCTTCGTCGTTTGATACAATGTTTTAGTCAGATAAAATACTATAACCATGACATGTAGGCGGCTACTAATCTTTTTTCACTCTATCTCATTCTAATTGGTGCACGGTGCTAATCTCAAATGATTTTTCTTGCATAATCAACTTATACCGTTCCCACTATTGGGCTACAGGGCTCTTCTCGGTGATATAGAGTGGGCCTTAACCTACCACGCAACTCCAGTGCGGTTTGATGTCACATTGTCTTCGAGTTTTTGCTTACCATGTCTTTTTCCTTACGATGATTTCCTTCACCATTTTGAGAGTAGTGGTTCAAAATTATTTACACAAAGTAAAAAGCCTGCCTGGGTTTGAACCCACAATCCTACTACCTTAACTCACAAGACTTAAGTAATTCAGGATATGTAATGTAGGCAGCTATTAATCTTTGGTCACTCTATTTCGATGCAACCGGTGCACGGTGCCAATTCCGTATGAATTTTCTTGCCTGCTATTGTTATCGAATTCCGTTACTCACAAGAATTTACTAATTCACCTCTTGTCTCTGTTTGGATATGTATCTGTCAGCCGAAGGGTTCGTGACGTAATCCCCAAATTAGGTAGGTACAGTCACGACCATAAATGTCTAACAGTTATGTAAAATGCAAAGCATTTTTCTCCTGAAATAAAAATAAAAACTATGAGATAAGATTGTATTTCTATAAAGCATGGTTTGATAATACATTGTTCGTAACCCAAGACAATATTTATCTATACTTTAAGAGATAATTGCCTTTTAATCTTGGGTAATTGTAAAGTATTTTTACTCGTGACTATACCTTTATTAATCTTTTTTTTAACTCAATCCTTCTGACAATTATTCACATACGAACTTTTTTGAATTTTCAACCGGCGCACGGTGCTAATTCCGGACGCGGTGTTGCATAAACTTATAAAATTATGTAACTCACAAGAATTTACTAATTCACCGCTATTTTTTGTTCGGATATGTCTCTGTCAGGAGACAGTTCGTGACGTAATCACCAAATTAGAAACGTACAGTCACGAGCATAAATATCTTACGTTTCCGCAAAATTCAAAGCATTTATGTCGTGAAATAAAAAGGGCAACGATGAGAAAAAACATAAAAAAAAATGGTTTTAGTAAACCCTAAACATATCTATCAATACTTTATAAGAGAATTGGTTTTTAATCATACTTAAGTATGCCCGTGCGCAAAATGCGCATTTTTACGTGCACCAGCATGTATTACCAATTCAGGTATTCATGTTCATGACTGTACACCTTTCGGAAACATTATCTTGTACCTACCTACGTCACCGTGTTGACAGGCCGGGACAATCGTGTTAAGTGAGAAAGGGACTGAGTGTCACACGGAATCTATTAATTTAACCAATCATTGATTAGAAAATATTATGTAAATTGATTCATGTTCCTCGGAAAACAAAGCTTATATTACGTTGTAAATTCAGGGTAGGTTTGCTTAAATAGTGGCTTGTAAATGATATGGACAGATAGTGAATCTCTTAGTGTCAATTTCACCAATGAAACTGAAATACGATCAGCACCAAGGAACTTAAATCCAACCTGGAATGCGCACAGGCTGCCAATACGCGGTCCGAGCGAGATAGCTTCGCAAGAGCCCTCTGTCCCTTTCATAAGGGTGACCAAGCAATATGATTTAGGTAGATACGAATATAACAGGATATAATATATTAACCAATAATTTGATTTAAAAAAAAAATTGTTACGCTTTAAAAATGGATTAAAGTAAAACGCAGTAAACATAAACGCAACGCAACGCATAAACTCTGCTATCGAGTATTATTGTATAACCTGGAATATCTGGCGCGCTGGGCAAATAACCATTTTGTTTAGTATTAATTGTCGTAAAAATCCAACAGACGTCGTTTTTAAGAAAAATGGTTGCGACACTTTTTATTGGGCAAATGCGTCAATGGACTTTACCCGTAAATAATCTTATAATTTCGTTCATTATGGGCACCCTACTTCAAGAAAGGGACACAGGGCTCTCGCAACGCTTTCTCTCTCGGACCGAATTTCTCTCTGACCAAGTGTTTGTCTGTAATAGAACTTAGGTACATATTCATAAGGTTTATTTTTATAATGGTGTCAAATTGACAATGCACATTCCAGGGGTCGGGTATAAGTTCCTTGATCAGCACATCTAAACTGTTGTCAATGTCAGTAGTGTTTCACAATGGTGAATCTGACAGCTCTAAAATGTGCTTTAAACGCGCTAATCACGGTCAGCTCAGGCGTAGGTCAAACAGCCTTTATTTTGTGGTTGGGAAATCATAGATTGACGTCTCCCACTCTGAGTGGAGTGGGAGGGCGTGTCAGACTTTTACTGACTAAAACCCACCCGTGATCGCAGTCAGCTTCATTGGTGAAACCCGCCCTTAGTCTTTATAGTATAAGGAACTCACTACTCGTTTATGGAAGTTGGTATTCAAAAAATTGGCCACGCACAGCAACAGATAAGAAAAAATGGAAGTAAGGAAGGAAGTTCTTTGCTTTGAAACACAAATGTCTGATCATCATCTGCCTTTTCCCAACTATACTGGGGTCGGCCTCCAGTCAAACAGAATGCAGCTGAGTATCAGTATTTTACATGGAGCGACCACCACAATCCAGTAACTGGGTATTACGATAGCCCTTGGTAAGATTGGTTGTCAGACTTTGGAGCTCCTGACGAACCGTAACAACTATGTAAAATCCACGAATGACAGTCTCGACCAACAGTTTAATGTGCTTTCAGGGGCACAGAGGGCCTTCGTATGTAAAGATGGTCACCCATGTACGGATTAACCGCGATAGATTAAGGCGATAAAGATTTATCAAAAATAAACTCTATGCCCTTTTAATAGTAAAGTTTTTCCGCACGCTTAACATTCCACGAAAGTAACAAACAACGATAAAAAAACAAACTCGTGAAAAAAAAAACAGTAACAGCACATACCTTCGTATTTGGAAAACGGGCACAAAAACAAACCAATATACATATGTGAATCGTCAATATGAATTTTTCATTTGTAGTTTTTTCTGAATATTTTCGGAGGAACGACAAAAACTGAATGTCATCTGAAATATTCGAAATTTAAAAACGAGTGGCCGGGATTCGGCGTGTGTGGCAAGCGGCGCTTTGAGTGTGTGCTGCACTATAACGGACTGGAAAGAATTGGCGATTCCTGCTAGTGCTTTGTACTGGAGTTCATGAATGAGTTTGTGTAGGGCGTGTTTGTTACGTATTCCTACAAACACATTGCTTGTAGTTTTACCAATAATTGGTATTGAATTTGTTGTAAATACAAAATTGCCGTTAAGGGAATCGACGTAGAGGGGCTAAATCGTCCCTTTGACGTTTATATATCATGCATCTGATACATACATACATGCCGTCTGTTGGGACAGGTCAGCTCAAAGTCTATCTTCAAAAGGCTTTCCAGACTTGCTCTGCATTTTTGGACTCACATAAAATTCTAATAATATAATGTGTTTTTTATATCCCATATCTCTAGGGTATGAATGAGACCATATCAAGGAGTCAACTGGCACTTGAATTATTTTTCAATATTTTTTTTTTTTTTGTATACTTTGAAGTCAATTTTATTTATCACTTATTGAAAAGCTTAGAGTCATCAAGTATTTCATAAACAGTGACTATTGTTAAGCTAAAATGTTTGCTGTAAAAACACTTAACGACACAATAGGCATTACGTACAATATGTAAATCCTTAACTTGGAGCTCTTATATTGCATTTTCTTGCATACAATAGTGTTAATATACTTAATTTATATAGGTAGACGCAATCACCGAAAGATATGAGGAAAAGATTTTGGGAATAGGTTACTGTTTTACATTTAATAGCTTTAAGCCACGATCTCATTGTTTTGTTATTTTACTTAAGTATACCATAAATGGTACCATAAATTGATTTTATTTGTTGTGTAAATCTAGTCCATAGTGTAATATAAAACCAAAATTTACACCAAAAAAAAAACGAAAGCTCAAGTCCCATATGTCGACAACCTCGTATACGTTTACTTCAAGATACTTGATTTTTTTTCTTTCTCTGCTTTCTAAAGTTTCTCGTCATGAGCGACACTGCTATCAACAATCATCGCACGACGCTCTCGTGGATCTATCACCTTACCACTACTTATTAATTACAATAGTCTTGTCAGTGATGATAGGTCCCAGTGCTATGTGACAAAGCTATATTATTATAATCAAAGAAACTATTCTTATTAAACTCATGTTGAAAATCATTCAGTTGTTCGTGTAACATTGTTAATGGTTATAAATAAGTTGGTTACATTAGTCGACAAGAAGTAATTATATTAAAATTATGGTGTGTAGCACGCATATCACGCAGCGCTTATCGCTCTTGACCAATTTGTCATAAGCTGACAAAGAAAAATTACGATAATTTTCTAATTTACTTATTGTACGACAAATAAAATTAAGTTTTGTGTCGACGCTGTGAGGTAGGCTACTTGCTTTTGGGTTAGCGAGTAGACAGACGTACTCCTTTAAATTGTCGAATGGACTGAGTTACTTGATACTGTTAGTAAAAACCATAGAAATATATCTAGGGTAACAACATATTTTGTAACCAAATTTTTTATGTATATCTACCTACATTTAATTTGATAAAGGACTATGCGTTGTCAATATAAAAGGCACGTTGGCGCAGAGTAGAATTGAATCAAAGCATCAATTTCGTTTCGAGAAGCCAATAAAAGCCACCCCTTAGCTATGATGGAAATCAATTTCAATATGACATGTAGTACCTATAGGTAACATTTTGCGTCTCATGTCGAGTTTGCTCTTAAGTTCTTAAGTGCCGTGAACCTAGTCCTCTCTTTTTGCCTACCGACGCGGTGACACGAGTTTGATATTAGAACGAATTGTTGAAAAGGTCATTGTAGGGCTTGTAACTAAATAATTACAGCATCGCGATCGATCAGTTTCAGCTACGCTTACCGCGGTTGCGGGTGACTATTTTTGCTTAGGTACTAAGACCACTCCGTGCCTCGAAAAGCACGTTAGTATTATCTGTCTTACGAGGAATTTTGACAGTACTTACGGGTTGTCAGAAGCCCGTAAGTTTGCCAACTAGTTGTACCTTACTAAAGGGTATCGTATTATACAGTTACATAGATTGTGGAGGTCAGATAGGCAGACGCTTCATATACCTAATATACTGGTAATTCGCTGTATTCGGTTAGACTGTAAGCCGACTCCAACATAATAAGAAAGTGGCTCGCAGATTGACTTTTTGGTTGATTGATGGGTCACTGTGCGCAAGCACCATGCCGCCATTATCGGGATAAAAATACCGACGAGTTTCCTAAAAACCCAAACGAGACACATTATATACACGACAGAAACAGTCCCAATATTTTCTCAAAACTTATCTAATACAAGGTCCTGAACCAGAGCTGAAAAATAAATCTTCACGATTTCAACAAAAAAGGATGTCAATTGATAAACCAACCTTTAATCGGGGCACACTCAGAGGACCAGGTTAATTGTGGGTTGGTTTTATTGGCCCCCACCAGAGGGCGCGGATCGCTAAGTGATCAAAAATTAGGTCGAAAGGGTTACCTTTATAAAGGGAAAGTGTTATCGGACCCCATGGCACGGTTTGTAGAAGGGTTGAAAACAATTTTTATAAAGGTTTTGTAGGAATTCAGCATACAACTTATTTTCAATAGAAATGCTCATAATAAGCTACCGCTCCAGTGTTGAAGGAGGTTGAACTTTATGTAATACTTTGTATTTCTTGAATAGGGGATTTCGTCACGCCATGGCAATGTTACCAACTCAAATTACGTCATTCAAAAACTGAAAATACGGTATTGAACAGAATGTTCCCGCTGCTGGGTAAAGAGATAGCTCTCTGTATAGTATATTAAGTAAAATGAGCGAAATAACGTTCACCACATTACGGGGAGTGAAGCATAAGATGAAGGTATCACGAAACAGGCTCACAATGTGCAGAGTTTTAAAGTTTAAATTGTTGTATAATTTTCAGCGAAGTTTTAACATGAAGCGTGGGCCTCAGACGCAAAGGGAAAACGGCTAAAGTAACAATTTATGATAAAAGTTTTTGCATACAGATTCTACATTTGTCATAGTTATCTTCGCAGACGACTTGATAATAATTAACAATGAAGAAAGTCGTTCGACGCGAGGATTTACTTCAAACGCACCATTACGGCTTTTAACCGACTTCACAAAAAGGTTCTCAATTCGACTGTATTTTTGAAGTGAAAACTTCTTTAGCGGCGTTTGCACTTTTTTGTAATGGGTAAAAAATGTTAAAGTCGCGTCAGGACACGTGACCTGATCGAAAATTCGTAAGACGGACGGAGAGTGATTTTTCTGAGAGATAAACTTTTTAATCAACATTACATAATTATTATAAAAAAAACCGGCCAAGTGCGAGTCGGACTCGCGCACCGAGGGTCCCGTACAAACCTGTAGGTATCCTCGGTTTATGCATAAGGTTTATGTTTATGAAATTAAATGATTTTTTTTTTATATTTGAGTTGATTGAAATAAAGGTAAATTGCGGTTTACGATTTAAGACGTATTAAAAAAAACCACTTACTGGATCTCGTTCAAACTAATTTTCGGTGGAAGTTTATATGGTTATGTACATCATATATTTTTTTTAGATTTATCATTCTCTTATTTTAGAAGTTACGGGGGGGGGGGGGGGGACACATTTTACCACTTTGGAAGTGTCTCTCGCGCAAACTGTTCAGTTTAGAAAAAAATTATTTTAGAAACCTCAATACCATTTTTGAAGACCTATTCATAGATACCCCACACGTATGGGTTTGACGAAAAAATTTTTTTTGAGTTTCAGTTCTAAGTATGGGGAACCCCAAAATTTATTGTTTTTTTTTCTATTTTAGTGTAAAAATCTTAATGCGGTTCACAGAATACATCTACTTACCAAGTTTCAACAGCTTAGCTCTTATAGTTTCGGAGAAAAGCGGTTGTGACATACGGACGGACAGACAGACAGACAGACAGACAGACAAACAGACAGACAGACAGACAGACAGACGGACAGACAGACAGACAGACGGACGGACAGACAGACATGACAAATCTATAAGGGTTCCATTTTTTGCCATTTGGCAACGGAACCCTAATAAGTCACTTCGCTGTCTGTCTGTCCCTATGTATGCTTATATCTTTAAAACTACGCAACGGATTTTGATGCGGGTTTTTTTTATAGATAGAGTGATTCAACAGGAAGGTTTATATGCATATAACATGCATAATATAGTAAAGAAACACTGATAATTTTAGTGGTTTCTAATGTGATGTCATAAATAAACTCATTTTTTTGCGCCTACATTGCGAACGCTGGCTGAACCCTACGAAATAGATCAAAATAATGTACTACAGTATTGTACACCTTACAAAGTTCTACAAAAAAGTCCGCAATGGTATATGTCTATCTCTTAGGGATAACCCACAATAACCATTTTTTATCCTTTAATTTTTATGAGAAATAATGGCTTATTTACAAAGCGATTTTAAGCAATACAGCATTAATTCTTATCCAATTAAATACATTAAATATGTTGTGCATTTCATGTAAATTAAAATTGCCTTTTACAGCATATCATTAAAATGAATATTTTAGAAGATATCAGAGATTATAATAAAATAGCCGCAGAGCGGCTAGCGGGCCGTTCCGCGTCCGGCCATCTCGCTTGGTAGCGGTCGGGTAGTGCAGGATTAGTAGGATTGTAAGTCATATTACTTGGGCTTCATAGTAAATGTATATTATCATGTGTGTTCAAAGTACTCAAAATAAAGCTAATTGTATTATTCCAAGTAAGAGACCGCGAAATATGACTTAGATGTTTAGATTTTTGGATGGATTTGGATTTTTGGTTATCCTGGATACTTACCATATATAGCATACCATAGATATTTTATCCCGGTAGTAGTTTCCCGGGTGATATTTTCCGACAGCTATACGGGCAAAGCCACTAGCCAAAGTACTATTCTTATAACTATTTTCATTAGGTGTCTGGTAAATAACTGAGTGTTTATATACGTAGAATAGGAGCGTTAAGAAAAACCAGGAAGACTTATATTCAATTCAATCCAGCCCTATGTCGCAGTCTTCTTACTCTGAATACTATTAGTTTTATTTTAAGTACATCAAGCACACAAGATATGTAAGGATCGTAGCAGGTGGCGTTCCGTAGTTTCTGCCTACCCCCATGGGAAAAAGGCGTAATTTTATGTATGTATAACATGGATTAATACATTCTTACCGCGGTAGTACGTCCTCTTGCGATAATTTCCGACATCTACGCGAGTGAAGACGCGGGCAAAAGCTAGTGTAATATAAATTGTGTCATGTTTGTGTACAATAGCGCAATAAATAAATATTGTATTCTACCTCATAAATGATAGTACTTTTATACTGATAATTAAAGCAATTCGTGCAAAATTATTCCCTAACCATTCCAAAATATCAAAAATGCACAACGTTAATATTCAAGTTTTCACTTCTGCCGGCACCCCCGGAGTGCATTTTTTTAAAAATGTTTGTTAAGTCTGAACTTTCGACTGGGTGAACCGATTTTAATGATTCTTTTTTTATTTGAAAGCTGGTGCTTCCATGAGAAAACCATATAAGTCTTAAATTGCACCTGGCCAGTACTAGTATAAGAGTTAGTGCCGGGTAGATACCATAACTAAAAAGTTAAAAATAAAAACGTTTTTACGAAAAAAAAAAACAACCGACTTCCTTAAAAACACTACAAACTGAAAAATAACTTTAATTTTGGAAGTCGGTGTCTTAGGATCTAAGATTTTTGCGGTTTTTCTTACTATGTGAACATGTTTGAAGCGGTAATAAGTTTTCTAATTTAATACTGAAAAGAGTGATCATTTGATTCGATCGAGGTTTCAGAATTATTATTTTTCCATTCATCTTCGTAATTTCAAGCTTAGTTATTTTAATTTAATAGTTAAAACCCAACTGTTATATTATCAGCCAAATACTAGAGAAAAACAAGTTTATTGCGACTTGAAACATGGAAAATTCTGGTAGAATAATTAATTTTATAAAAGCCTTTTTACTTCGTAATATAATTTCTCAGTAGAGAAACCCATTAGCGCTGTAATGTGGTTACTAGCTCCTTGTTTTATGTGGAGGTGAACTGCTAAAGTGCACATCACACAAAAGCTAGAGAAAGCGGCTGCGAGACCAGTTAATTGTATTGGTTTTGCTTCTTCGAACTCCTCAGACTTATCAGTTAAAATAGGATGCGAAGTTTGCCACAATGCTTTTAAATCATGGCTTGAGTAAGGAGCAACGTGGCAAATATATAGGTTATATTTAGAAGCTTTGCGGCCAAACGTGGCTATTACTGACCTACCTTGACCATTCCCACAGAACCGAAATCTATGAATAGAAATCTAAGTACTAATATTAGTTAGTATGCCAGCAATACAACTAAATGGTCCGTCTTACGTTCAACAAGCCCATTCGGTCGTATACTTCAAATTTACATTTCAATTACTGCCCGAATAGTGTCGCTAAAGGCGACTGGGATCGTGTTTCTGTAGTTATTCCACCCCGGTCGAGACTGGGGGACTGTGGGACCCCACGGAAATGGTGTAGAGTTAATTGCTAGGGTCGATGCTAATAAGTTTCCCCGGCGAGCGGACGCGCCGTCGGAACCGTTACCTACCTGCCGCTTCCCTCCGAGCCTCCACCAGTACGCGAGCGCAAGAGGTGTATTTACTTTGGGGGCCTGCATGCTGTAGTGATTTGAACCTCTGCTACACAATGAAATGCCAAACTTAATTAGTATGTGCGGGTGTTTATTGTTGACTGGTTGATTGATGCGTTTGATTCATATTCTGATTGAAGTTTGGCAGATCGGGTTTGTTTTTTAGATTTTGAAAAGGTCAATAAAAAGTGATGAAATGAAATTGAATGATTTGTATTGGATTCCTTGATTGTTCGACACTTCAATTTCAAATAGAGATACTATTTGAAATCATCGTTTTATTTTTAAATTGCAAGACTGAAAAAAAATATAAAACCACTTTTATTCTGTGGGCTTATTTGGACCTGTACAAAAGTATACCAAACAAAAACGCTTTTGCTCCCTTTGTCGACTAGTCCTGTCATTTAGTTAGTCTCAAAGTCCCAGCCAAAAGAGACAACGATAGAACTTGTACGCCGAAGCCTTTACAAAGTTTGCTAACAGTGCTCCAAACTTACAGAATACAGATGCTTTTAAATCCATCCGGACGCCTCCGCGTAGACAAAACGACCAGAACCCAGCAACCGGGACGGAGGCAACCCTAATTGAGGCTCAATTTAAAAATACCGTTAGCAGCCTTTTGCAGGGCGCATCAAAAGGCACCAGGAAATGGCCTCATTATTTTATTCTCCTGTGCAACAAACGACGGGTACGGAACTGAAAACAATCTCTCATCGCGTCCTGTATTTTGTGAAGGTTTTATTCCTTTATGTTATGAGAATTAGGTTGCAATCACGATAGGGGAATAGATCTAGGCAACTTCTAGACCAGCGTAAACTTATTACTCGTATAATATTTTACACGAGATAGATTACTCTGAAAATTAATAAAACTGATTAATATGTTTTTTTATGAAAATATTTATAAAAACCTTGAAGAAAAAGAAATTAGGTTACCAAACAACTCATTTGTATCCTAAAACTATTCAGTTCCGAGTTCACCTTTTACAAAGTGCTCCTCTGGTTGTTGTTTTCACAAAGCGCTTTAGAAAATCCGCGGCATTTTGCATTAACGACGAAATTCATTCCAGAGAAAGGCGTTTAGCGAAACTCGACGCGACCGGGTGCAATGTGAATTTTGCAGTGGGTCGTTAAACCTGCCTGTGAGTGGGTGTAGATTGTAGTGAGTGGTGACGGAGAAATGGGTGTAGCTAGGGAGGCTAGAACATAGCTTTTTCCCTCCACCCAATTGTTCGTGAGATTTTTATCACAAGCATTTGGTCACTCCGTGATTGAGTCCCGCCCAAAAAATCAATTTGACTGTTGCTCGAAATACGAAAAAAAAAAATGTTTGTGCGGCGACTCGCCAACCCTGTTGGCGGCGGGTGCGAGGTGCAGGCAGCCAGGCATGCAGGGCTGCTCCCACGTCCGTCGACGTTCAATTTACTCGTTGCCACACACCCGTCGAATCTCATATGCTTGACAATTTTTCTCCGTCGGCTTCGATGAATGCCCAGCCGGCGCCAACTTTGTCTTTGTTATTTCGAATTGTGTGCAACACAAATATTTTAGCGTTGGACACTTTATTCTGGCTTTGAGTGTAATTTTTCTTTTAACTCATTTTCTTTGCAGTTTGTATACACTTGATTGTCTGAAACAAAACTGTTATTTGTATTGATTTAGAGAAAATAAGAAACAAAGACAGTTTAATAAAAAAAACTTGATGGTTTATATTCGTTTTATTAGAATACAGCTATTTCGTAACTGGACGCAAATAGTGCTGCTAAATCCCACGTTGTACCTGGATTCATTCCCAGCAAAAGAAAAGTGCTATTAAGTTTTAAAGCAGAAAAAAAAATCACAATCAATTTACAAACATCTTTTGAATCTATTTATCTGCATCGTATTCCTTCAAAACCAAGTGTCAAAGGTCTTAAGGAACAATATTTTTGTTCTATTTGAAGCGTGGCATTCAAAGGTTAATAGGTGCTGGAAAACTTAACGTATACTTCGAAGTGCCGTTTAACCCTTTGACTATCGACAGGTAAAGGCTGTCAAAAGGAAACTCTAATGGGTATATAATGATAAGGCATGCAATTCTACCGCAACTATGAAAATGGTACCTTATAGTCTATTTTATATGCTGATAATTTTTTACTAGAACTTCCATAAAACTTAAAGATATTTAAACAATAAAATTAAATCTAACTTAACTAGCCTGTATTGTCTCACTACAGGGCAAAGGCCGCCCTCTCCGTTTTCTACCGAACTCTGTCTTTGGTAGTACTGGCAAGATGGTTTCACCAACTTCGTCTTGGCCTGTCGCGATGGCTTCGTGCCTTTAATGGGTCCTAATTGGTGGTTCTCCTTTTCCATATGTCATTTGACATGCAGCGCTAAAATAATAACACAAAAGTCACTTGTGGTCACTTTGTGTTTGTATACCGTATGTGTAATTCTTCTAATTTGTTATCAGTGAAGATCTCTTTTTCAGGAATACTGTCAAAACTTAAAGGTATAGGGACATAAAATATTAAAGCATAGTCATTTGTTGTTGTTGTTCGCTTGCTAGTGTAATAAACAAGTATTCCAAACTATTCTCGCCGAGTTTTCCATAAAAACTTGTACAGTAACAGTAAAATAAAACAGCTGTATCAACTCGACACTATCCTGACTTTATGCCCTCGTTTTAACGCTCTTGCTGAAGAGAGCGCATTTCCTCGCATAATAAAAGTAATAGGTAATTCAGCGCACTTCGCCGTCTAATGAGTCGCAGGGAACTGTTTCAGTCTGCTTGCGTTCTTACGCGAATAAGGCCTCGTTGGCAGCTTCGACCAATGTGACTTGCGACGCGACCAGCGTCACCTGTTTCTGCCGTCGTGTCCGTTTGCCACTCCGCTAATCGAATCGAGATGAATCGAGGTGTTCTCTTCTTTCATTTGTTTTCTCTGTACTCTCAGTTGCAAGACGCCTGACAAGAGCGTGTAGTCCGCGGTTAAAGTTGACAGTTGACATGACGCAACTTGAAGTGTTTGCCGTATCTGTGTCTTGGTCACGATTACGACTCGGGTTGGTGAGTGTTGGTTTGGCATACTGTGTGATGATGGATTGTACTTAGTGTTGCACAAATTTAGTCGCAGTAACGAAACGATTGTCTTATAAGTCATAGGGAACTGTTTCAGTTTGTTTGTGTTGTTACACGATTAAGGTCCCGTTAGCGGCTTCGAGCGATGCGACTTGCGACGCGACTCGTGTCAAGCGACACGCGCTTGCACCACCTACCACCAGTCGCAGTCACAAGGCGTGTGACGCTTGAGCGTGTAGTCTGTGACCACGTAGACAGTTTGCACGATGGAACTTGAAGTGTTTACCGTATCTGTGTCTTGGTCACCATCACGATTTCGGCTGTTGGAGTGTTGGTTTGGCTTACTGTGGTTGATGGATTGTGCTTAGTGTTGCGCAGGTTGAGTCGGATTAATGAAGCCATGGTGGTTTTAAAGCGCTGGCCACATTGAGGCAAGCCCGCGTGGGATGCCCGACATGACTGAATTCCTCTATTGTTTTAAGGATCAGGAAGTTCCGTGATTATTGGCGCTAGTTTTAGATTGAAGTTAGTGCTTAGAGACGTTCGGCGGGCGCAAATACTAAGGTATACATTTGGAGAAGTCTAAATACTCGTCAACCAAATGCGACTGTTAAACTGAATCGTCATAAAGTCTGTCATCTGTCACTTTAGCGCCCCGTAACGATTGCCACAATTTTATGAGTCGCTCGTAACGTCGCGAAAATGCTGTACATGTAGCTCTTAACATCTCGAACACGGAAGAAAGCGCCTTTTCCTTATTAAATCAACATAATTGCTTGGACATTCACTTTAATTTTGTGAGCGTGTTTTTCTTGTAATTTTTTGATAGATTTTTGTTTTTCCTTATTCAATCATTTTTAGAGGGATAGGTTGTAATTTTGTGAAGAGCTTGTGGTGAATGACAGACGCACGGGTCGTTTGATTAGGATAGGCTACGTTTGCCGTTTGGTCCGTGGATGGGTTTTCATCTTTACATACCAAGACCTCTACGTGGCTCGAACAGTACGTTAAGCCTTGGCTGTCATTTCTAGATATTTGACTCGATCATAACGGATAGTTAGAAGACCGAAAATCTGAGAATTAGTCTTACCAAAGGGCATCGTACTGCTCTTTAACTGTGTCGTGGAAGTCAGGTAGATTCGGTCACTCCATGTAACAATTATGATTCAGCTGCATCCGGTTAGACTAGAGACCAACCCCAATATTGCTGAGAAAAAGCTAGGTAGGTTGATTAATATTCTTCTTTGGCATACTCTATTCATAATTTGACATTTAATATATATACAATTCTAATTTGACCTCTTTAATACTTATTGGTTGTCATAACAACAATGACATTTGACCTCTAAGTCCCTGAGATACCACATTTGGTATCGACACAATCGTTTTTTAATTGTGTCTGTAATTACGGTAATTGACTGGTTAAATAGGTTATTATGTTTTGTTTATGTAATACTATCATTTAAGTAAATTCTTTTATATTTTGTGAATGTGACAATGTTGTAGGCCTTGTAGACTGTAGACAATTTTCTATTTTGTTAAGTAACTAGTTGGTTGGTGGTTTTAGTAGTATTTGTTGACAGTCCTACACTGTTCTCGCATACCTATTAACACTGTAATTTGAAAACATTGTAAAAGCCAATTATTTTAACCGACTTCAAAAAAAAGGAGGAGGTTTTCAATTCGACTATATATATTTTTTTTATGTTAATTTGGTTCCATTCGGACGATGGGGTCCATGTGAAAACCATATAAGTCTTAAATTTTCATTAAGTATTTGCGCGATAAATGAACGAATAACGCGATTAGATTAGTGCGGAGTATCTACCACAACTAAAAAGTCAAAAAATAAAAACTTTTTACAAAAAAAAAAACAACCGATTTCCTTACCCGACTTACACCGACTTGCGAAATTAAAGTTATTTTAGACTTTGTAGTGTTTTTTTTAAGGAAGTCGGTTGTTTTTTTTTTTGTAAAAAGTTTTTATTTTTTAAAAGAGTAACCGTGGAGTTTCTTGCCGGCTCTTCTCCATAGGAATCAACAATTTGGAACCACCTAGCTTCAACTGTTTCATAAGTGCCTTTGTAGGCTTATGTGAAATAAAAATATTTTGATTTGATGTGATTTGATTTGATATCTTATTATTTCACGCCACACAAACTTTGATAACAGTTCTACTCCCAACACAAAAGCATGAATTTCTTATTCACTTTTCCCCCTAAAACATACCGCACCAAGTTGTATAGTATGGGGTACATACATACCTACGTCACCCAACATTCTCGTCGACTAATGTATTAGCTTTTCCACATTATTACTTCCTTGACGCGCCTGGCCTGTATTATGTCTTTGTACCACGTTATTAACTAAATGAGAGTTTGGTGAAGCTGTGGCGTAAGCAGCTAAGAAGGTTATAACGCTTTTATGGTACGGAAATTACATCCTACGCATTGTGAATAAAAAATTAGCTGTTCATTGACGTCACACAGCGCTTGTACTCTCTGATGGAGTTGGCAAAAGTGAACAGTGAACCCATAAGCCATAAACTATAGCCATATGTTTCATTGCCATATAATAGAGGACGAGCCTGTTGCTATTCCCGGGTTCCAATCCAAACTCCCTGACCAAACCAGGAAGAATCAACATTGACCTTAGAATCTCGAAAAAAAAATTGAACCTATTATAACTTAGACAGGTTAATGATTTTTTCGAGGCATCCTCGCATATTTCATTACTGAAAGTCGTAACTCTGAAAGGTGTGTGTATGCGTGCCTTTATATATGACTTGTTTTGGCCCGCGGCTTCACTCGCGTTCCCCCCTCCCATTTTAGGAAAGTGGGGGGTTAGAAAGAGACAAAAAGTTATCTATGTCACTCTCCATCCCTTCAACTATCTCCACTTAAAAAATCACGTCAATTCGTCGCTCCGTTTTGCCGTGAAAGACGGACAAACAGACACACACACTTTCCCATTTATGATACTAGTATGGATGCTCTTCAGGTGGGTACTGACCAACGTTACAAGGTGTAATGTAACATTCGCATCGAGCGTGTTACTCATCGAGCATGTTACGCAGTGTCCTTAAAATCGACGTAACATGCTCGTCAAAACTCTGTGCTCCGTCGCCGCCAGTTCACTCCGAGATGGCCGACAGCGAGGACGTATTGGGAACTTTCATTCTACTTAGTTATTGTTTCATCCAAGTGAAGAAAAAGAAAAAACGTTACTGGACATCAAACTTATTTAAAAATAGAGGCGTATGTGGTGGTTTGTCATTGATAGCAATATTAAAAAACCAAATGATTACTGGACAGTATAAAAACTTTGTACGCATGTCTCCGATTGATTTTGAAGAACTATTGAATTTAATTGGACCAAAAGTACATAAAAACGATACAAATTATAGAAAAGCTATCAGTGTCACGGAACGGTTAGCACTAACGCTTCGTTTTTATGCTACAGGAGATTCCTATACTAGTATGCAATATCTTTTCAAGATATCAAAACAACGAATAGGATTTATAGTGAAAGAGGTCAGCGAAGCCCTTATTGGAGCATTAAAAGAATATGTAAAGATATGTAATATGTATGTATTAATTCAGAAAATGTAGTCATTACATATCAAATTAAATTAAATCACCAAATTCTGACATAAATTGTTCACTCATAGCTGGTGACCCATAGTCATTTTGATGGGACGTATTTGATGCAGGAGTTTCAGGGCTTTGCTGTGGCTCATAGTCATTTTGATGGGACGTATTTGATGCAGGAGTTTCGGTCTGTGGCATCGATGAGACTCTGGAAGTTGTTGGTCGTGTAGAGTAGCCTGAATAACTGTAGCTGTTCATTCCATTTCCAACATAGTCATACTCTCCGCGATCAGCACTGAACAATATATTTGATATATAATGCTGCACATGTATTTTTGTTGTCTTTGAATAAGATCGTAATTTATTTGCCAAAAACATACCATAGGCTTCACATTCGTCAGGTCTGTGCGAAGTTGCCTCCGTTTGCTCGGTTCTCTTTTTTAATATATTTAAAGTAGATACCATTATCTCTTCTGGGCTTGGGGCTACTGATTTCTTCCTTTTTGGAGGAGGAGGGCAATCATTGTCGCTTTTTTTGGCAGACGGAGGGCAATCATCAGGCAGTTGTTCTGAAGCACCTTCATGTCCACGTAGCTGAAAATAAATATTAATTATTATTTCAGACGCCAGAAACACCGGAGCAATGGCTGGTTGTAGCAAATGACTATGATACTTTGTGGAATTTTCCACATTGTTTAGGTGCAATCGACGGTAAACATATTTTACTGCAATCACCGATCAACAGTGGCAGTGAATTTTATAATTACAAGGGTTTCTTCAGCATCGTATTACTGGCAGTTGTTGACGCGAAATATAACTTTTTGTATGTAAATATTGGGTGTCAAGGAAGAATATCTGATGGAGGAGTTTTCAACAACTGTGTTTTAAACGAAAAACTAAAAAATAATGCACTAAACCTCCCTCAGCCCACTGCGTTGCCAGCAAGAACAAAAGAAATTCCATTTTACTTCGTTGGCGATGAAGCTTTTGCTCTTTCCCAAAATATGATGAAAGTATATGCAGGATATCATGAACGTGGTTGTAAAGAAAGAATATATAACTACCGACTTTGCAGAGCTCGTAGAGTAGTGGAAAATGTGTTCGGCATATTGTCAGCAGTGTTTAGAGTTTTGCGGAAACCAATGTTGTTAGAACCGAAAACCGCGACATCTGTCGTAACAGCAATAACATCTCTCCACAATTTTTTAAGAAAAGGTAATAATGCTCATGTATATACCCCTGCAGGTAGTTTTGACGAAGAATTGAACGGCCAGGTCAGATTAGGAAACTGGAGAGAAGGTAACAATGATATGACTAGTATGTTACCCTTGCAAATAAGACCGCGAAGGGCTACAACATCTGCTCACAATATTCGTAATGAAGTTGCTGAATACTGTATTCAGCAAGGGTCTGTAAGTTGGCAAGAAAATTATGCTTAAAATGGACTTACAGTATCTGTTGTGTCACGAGGTGTATTTCTATCCAGTAGAAATAACATGGATTTGTAAGCGAACCAAGTGCTGTGGTAAACTTCATCTGCACCTGAAATTTAATTTGTAATTAATATTGAATTATTTTAAATAAAAAGAAGCACTATACAGATTAATACCGAGTTTATATTGTTTTCCCCACACTAGCTTGGAAACACCTACTTCCCTCACTAATTTCCACCCCCCCTACTATAACCCGCGTTAAACTTAATAAATAATTACGTACCTTTTCCAGTACCAGTTGATTGTTTAGTTTTCTGTTTTTCCCTCCTCAATGATGCCAGTAAACTTGTCATTTTCTTTTTACAGGCTTCTCTTTCGCTGTCGAGTAACGAAGCCAATCTATCCCAAGCGTCTTCTTTCTTTAATTTGTTATAATGCTCTGGGTGAGCTGGGTTCCACAAGAGTGTTTCTTCTTTGTATTTTTCAATAAAATACAAAGTTTTTTCTTTATTCCACTCCATGCTTCTTGAAACTTGATATAATTACGAGAGGAATAACGGGTGATCACTTGCGATGTCCACGTGCGCTCGTGACGACTCGCAACGGCGTACTGACTGAACCGCGTAACAGTCAAAGGATTCGCCAAAAAACCGACAGCCGGGTGGAGCACTCAAAGCGAGCAACGAGCGGCTCGTTGCTTGCTGGTTTTCCCGTAACACGACGTACTGACTGCATGAATGCTCGCTGTGTAACACGTACATTACGCCCCGTAACGCCGGTCAGTACCCAGCTTTCTATTTCGCTGGTTCTCGGCTTCTCTCAGGGCGGTGGTAACAGAGAGTCCAGTGAGGACAGTTAATTGGTCTGACCAGCAGTTAAGTGACTTTTCCCGTCTATTCTGCCTATTATTACCAATATTTCAAGGTTATTTTATTACCGTCGGGCAATGAGACTTTGGAGCTATGAGGAACTGAGTTTAAAATTCACTCAACCTCCATAGGAAAAGGAGGATCCGACGGGTGTCTGGTGGGCATCTGCCCGACGATTGATGTCGATACGTTGTATACATGCTAGTTGCGCGGCAAACTCTGCTTGCGCGATGCAGGATTGCGTGACGTCAGTGTGATGCGTAGTCGCCATGTGGCGGTGTAGATGCCGCTACATCACCAACGTAACCGAGATTCTTTTGGTAACAGGCCCTGGATAATCTATGTCTTATGCGTAAGTTGTTAGAGGATAGATTTGTTCGTTCTCGGTGTTTTCTTCATCATTTCAGCCGTAAGATGTCCACTGCTGGACATAGGCACCCTCCAATTTGGGGTTTTTCTATAATCGCCACGTTTGGCAGGCGGGTTGGTATCGCAGTACGGTGGTAAAATACATAGAGAATGCTGTTGCCCATTATCTAAAGGTTATTTCTTAAGTTTATGAAAATAAACCAAATTAAACTTATCTCGAAAATAAGTTTTAATGACCATAGCAACCAGTTATTTTATTAAGAAAATTGTACCTAATGACTGTTCTCGGTTAGGCAGTTATGTAATTAAATACTTGTACTTAAGTCCGGTCTCAAGTTCCGAATAGGTTAATTATTACGTTCCGAAACGCCTACATAATCACTTATTTAAATTGGAGCGTGGTCTGCGGCTGTTTACTTAACATTAAAGATATGTTTCTTTTGGTTGTTATAGAGACCATAGAAATGATATGCAATGAAACAATTTATTTGGCAGGTCATATAAAATTTACCTTTTGGTATAAATCATTTAGATACGGCTCTCCACAAAGTTTTACCGTGATGGCAGAAAAATAGGCCGCCCCATTTTGTGTAATTTTTTACATTTTCTTTGCTGCTGTTATCTCACAGTCTTTACATAATTTGATAGCAATTTTTTTTTGAAAAAAAAAAAAACCAAGTATATTTACAAAAAAAGAATCATAGGGTTTACAAATATTCGGATTTTTTACAAGTTATCCAAAAGGCTGACAGCATTGCCACGTTGTATCGCAATGCTGTCTTGTCAAATGCTTCTTTGGCCAAAAATATACGTGTCCTCCGTTTTTTTCGTCAGTTAAAAATAGGCTCTCCGGTCACGAGAAAAGTCGACCAGTTGCTTGGTATTGTCCCGGAATACTATGCGGGCACTCGGACCCCATGGCCCAAGAGTTCCAACCCCAAACGGCTCGAACATTTAATTTCCTACTAGATTGGAATATTTGCGCCGTTTGTTTTCCGCAACTGCAGCAGCCGTCCCAGCACAGCCAAGGTGGGATGGCATTATGGTTATTCCGTGTGGTTTCTCTAAAGCGTCGAGTACCAAGCCATTGGGTTCTAGAACAGCTGGCACCCCGGCGGTGAGAAGAGCACGACGGATGACACCATTGATGCTCGCATACCGTGCTAGGCGGCCTGTGCTCCTACTGCAGGATAGGCCATGGCGACCGAGGCAGCACCACCTTCACCGCATTGGCAGAGATGCAACATGATTTTTAACATTCATAAATGGAAGGGTAGTTTTGATTTTCCTCTTTTATTCTAAAAATACACAATTCACAAAATGTATGCCTAAACTATTCACGTATCTTATAACAAGGTTTTACTCGAAAAAGTTAGATTGGATAAAACCTGCTTACAATAGAACTTGGATTAGGGTCATGAATAACTTAAGTTAAATGTGAAATCCTTGGGAAGGTAGGTATATAAGTTGGAATAAACCTTTTTACCTGAAAAAACCTACTAAGCCTGGAAACTAAGAAATGAAGAGATAATTAGGGTCAAGTGCTTTTTATTATTCTGATGAATATTACATTTAGGATAGAAATTGTAAAGACGTCCCTGTCTTGTGTAAAAAATATTTTCTACCAAATTAATTACGAGAAAAATAAATGTAAGAAGGACGATTACGCCTCAGGCTTTTAAGAAAGTATCAAAGTTCTATGTTTACGTAAGTTTTATAATAGTTATTTAAAAGCTTTAAAAATCGATGGGGTTGCGTCGTGTTATTACAGAGCTCCCATGGCCACCTTCCAGTTGCATTAGCAGGTCAGTTCCATATCACAATTGGACTGTCTTCCAATTTACATATGCATGCAAATTTTCAGCTCAATCGAAAACCGGGAAGTGTGTCTTCAACTTTCATTGAAGACACCGGGACGCAAATTTACAAAGGCTATACTATTTTAGTCACGAGTCAGACTCTAATCAGTGAGCTTTTGTTTCTGAATATTACTCGACAATACCTAGTCTATCTCAGTAAAAAAATGACTCAAATAGACTAGCTTTTGTTTTGATATTTTCAAAGAAAATGCACGGACAAAATCTAGTACCATTTCAGTCACGCGTGGACGAAATCTCATCCATGGTTAATACCCCGACTCAAGAGTACCCCGACTCGGATAGGTTAGGTTAGAAGGCTAAGCCGGGAGCGAAGCGTAGCGGAGCTCCCGCCTTAGCCTTGGTGGTTATTTTTTTTTAAACCACCCAGAAATAGGAGCCCCGCGAAGCGGGGCTCCGTCAATGTTTCTTAGCGCAGGTGGCAATCAGTTACATACATATTAATTTTGAATACATATTAATCAAATAGATAAGCTTCAATTAACGGTTGATAGTTACATGGCAACTGTTATTTCTATTATGTATTTGATAAACAAAAATAAAACGAATTAACAAACGAGAAGTACTTTTATTAGGTAAAGAACACTACACACTTGTTGCGAGTATAAATTTAAAAATATCTCGCCAAAAGCTTAGCTATTCGAGTGATATGTATTATATAGAACTAGATTTTGTCCGTGCATTTTCTTTGAAAATATTAAAACAAAAAGCTAGTCTATTTGAGTCAATTTTTTTACTGAGATAGACTAGGTATTGTTGAGTAATATGCATACACAAAAGCTCATTCATTAGAGTCTGGCTCATGACTAAAATAGTATAGCCTTTGTAAATACGCCACCGGGACGGGTGAAACTAGAGACTAGAAAATTATGGCTTGTAAGAATCGACTGTTATGTAATTTCCAATGAACGATGAGCAAACGTGATCATCATCAAGGCTCGTTTCTGAATAGATCCAGATCAGTGAGGATTTATGTCACAAAGTAAAAATTATGATCCAAATAAAATTAAAGAATGTCATCAATAATGATGTTATAAGACAACGGTGTGGTTTAAAACACGTAGTGACAAAAATTCAAAGATTATGCTTAGGTGGTTTGGTCATGTTGAGAGAATAAATGTAAGACTGACGGCGAATATTACTAGATAGATGTGGCTGCAAACGCCGGAAGGGGACGCCCTAGAATAACATATAGCGACCTTATCGGTGCGTAGTACTGGTAACCGGCGGTGCGTGTATGACTAGAAGTATGAACAAAAAAACCGGCCAAGTGCGAGTCGGACTCGCGCACCGAGGGTTCCGTACAAAGCTGTAGGTATCCTCGGTTTATGTATAAGGTTTATGCTTATGAAATTAAATGTTTTTTTTTTTAAATATTTATATTTGAGTTGATTAAATGGAAGGTAAATTGCGGTTAACGATTTATGACGTATTAAAAAAAAACTACTTACTGGATCTCGTTCAAACCAATTTTCGGTGGTAGTTTACATAGTTATGTACATCATATTTTTTTTTTGAGTTTTATCATTCTCTTATTTTAGAAGTTACGGGGGGGGACACACATTTTACCACTTTGGAAGCGTCTTTCGCGCAAACTATTCAGTTTAGAAAAAAATGATATGAGAAACCTCAATACCATTTTTGAAGACCTATTCATAGATACCCCACACGTATGGGTTTGATGAAAAAATAAAATTTGAGTTTCAGTTCTAAGTATGGGGAACCCCAAAATTTATTATTTTTTTTCTATTTTAGTGTAAAAATTTTGATGTGGTTCAGAGAATACATCTACTTACCAAGTTTCAACAGCGTAGCTCTTATAGTTTCGGAGAAAAGTGGCTGTGACATACGGACGGACGGACAGACAGTCAGACAGACAGACATGACGAATCTATAAGGGTCCCGTTTTTTGCCATTTGGCAACGGAACCCTAAAAAGAAGCAAAGACAGTATGATAGGATCGTAGCATGTGGTGTTCTGTAATTTCTGCATACCCCATGGGTAAAATGCGTGAGTTTATGTATGTATCAATAATGATATTTCCTTGAAAAGGGCCACATTTTACATACATATTACAAGACATAAGTAAACGAGCTTTTATTTCAATAACAAAAAAAAAACCGGCCAAGTGCGAGTCGGACTCGCGCACCGAGGGTTCCGTACAAACCTGTAGGTATCCTCGGTTTATGCG
Source organism: Aporophyla lueneburgensis (assembly GCA_932294355.1). NCBI lineage: Eukaryota > Metazoa > Arthropoda > Insecta > Lepidoptera > Noctuidae > Aporophyla > Aporophyla lueneburgensis. The sequence goes on along the minus strand of OW028741.1, from coordinate 23,315,916 downwards.
TAAGGTTTATGTTTATGAAATTAAATGTTTTTTTTTTATATTTGAGTTGATTGAATGGAAGGTAAATTGCGATTTACGATTTATGACGTATTAAAAAAAAACTACTTACTGGATTTCGTTCAAACCAATTTTCGTTGGAAGTTTACATGGTTATGTACATCATATATTTTTTTTAGTTTTATCATTCTCTTACTTTAGAAGTTACGGGGGGGGGGGGGGACACACATTTTACCACTTTGGAAGTGTCTCTCGCGCAAACTATTCAGTTTAGAAAGAAATGATGTTAGAAACCTCAATACCATTTGTGAAGACCTATTCATAGATACCCTACACGTATGGGTTTGATGAAAAAAAAATTTTTGAGTTTCAGTTCTATGTATGGGGAACCCCAAAATTTATTGCTTTTTTTCTATTGTTGCGTAAAAATCTTAATGCGGTATACAGAATACATCTACTTACCAAGTTTCAACAACATATCTCTTATAGTTTCGGAGAAAAGTGGCTGTGACATACACGGACAGACAGACAGACAGACAGACAGACAGACAGACCGACAGACAGACAGACAGACATGACGAATCTATAAGGGTTCCGTTTTTTGCCATTTGGCAACGGAACCCTAAAAAGCAATCTACAGACGGATAACCTTATCAGTAAAATCTTATTTCTTCTAACAAAGACGAAAAGCTTCCATAATCTCGTTTTATCATAAATCAATAAGGAAAAGAGATTCGTACGCTATTCATAACTTACTGGAATCATATAAAAGTATTCTTATAAGATTGATTTGGAATTCATAATATGATAAACACTTCAAGAAAATCCAGCTTATCATACCTACGAGTAGGATTGTTTACAAGTGAGAAACTAAATAAAAGATTTCTGGAATAACACTGGCAACTCGACTTTGGTTTGCCAGGGACTTGCCAGAAAGTAATGCAGAATTATCTAAAAAATATTTTTATTTTCTTTTACTTTTCTAACCCTAGTTCATCCCATCTCTAGTAACGGTGGAGTTGCTTGCCCATTCTTCTCTATACAAAACTACCTTTTGGATGGAGCGAGTAGAATCAATCCTAATCTAATGTAAATCTAGACTTTAAAAAACCGGCCAAGTGCGAGTCGGACTCGCGCACTGAGGGTTCCGTACAAACCTGTAGGTATTCTCGGTTTATGCATAAGGTTTATGGTTACGAAAATAAATGTTTTTTTTTTTATTTTTATATTTCAGCTGATTGAATGAACGGTAAATTGCGGTTTACGAATTATGACGTTTTAAAAAAAAACTACTTGCTCGATCTCGTTCAAACCAATTTTCGGTGGTAGTTTATATGGTAATTTACATCATATATTTTTTTAAGTTTTATCATTCTCTTATTTTAGAAGTTACGGGAGGGGGGGGGGGAGGACACATTTTACCACTTTGGAAGCGTCTCTCGCGCAAACTATTCAGTTTAGAAAAAAATGATATTAGAAACCTCAATACCATTTTTGAAGACCTATTCATAAATACCCCACACGTATGGGTTTGATGAAAAAAAAAAAATTGAGTTTCAGTTCTATGTATGGGGAACCCCAAAATTTATTGTTTTTTTTTCTATTTTAGTGTAAAAATCTTGATGCAGTTCACAGAATACATCTACTTACCAAGTTTCAACAGCGTAGCTCTTATAGTTTCGGAGAAAAGTGGCTGTGACATACGGACGGACAGACAGACAGACAGACAGACAGACGGACAGACAGACATGACGAATCTATAAGGGTTCCGTTTTTTGCCATTTGGCAACGGAACTCTAAAAAGTGGCATAGATGTGCCTATTTGAAATAAATGCCTTGACTTATCTTTTTAATATTACTTTCAGGAGACCAAAATATTCATGAACTCAAAAGTTAAAGCTGCCAATTAGTTAGCTAGTCACTTGGCCTTGTAAAGCTCATTTGAATAGATAGTAGTATACAGAACTATCCACCTTTTTAGGCTAGTAAGAAAGATAGTAAGCTACTGTGATTGTTTAATAGGTTCTGGTTCTATTTGAGTATTACTAAGAGATTTTACTGTCTTGGCTTGTTTACGACTTGTCGCTATCCCACCTGCCAAACGTGGCAATTTTGGCAAACCTCTTCAAATTGGCGGAGGCCTATGTCCAGCAGTGGACATTCTACGACTGAATTGATGATGATGATGATGTGTTTCACTCTACGGACTAAGTCACTGCAATGTTATTATTGGCTTTAAATTGCCAAGCATCGTTGAAACACCTCTAGCATGTGCCAATATATTACTTGCTTGCGCTAGATTCAAAAAGTAGCCTTGCGTAACCCGGACAAAATTCCTAAACATTTGATATTCTAGCCCAGTGCCAGTCTCGTATCTAGCCTTCCTCTACTAACTGAGTCGGCCACGGTTACGTATCTCTAACCTTGCCTGCGTCTAGATTTACTACCTACGTCAGGCCGGATCTATAACGACTTCCAACACTATTATTGGCATGAAATCCATTTAGCCTTTAAAGTTAGTGAAGGGACCGGTTAGACTTTGAACATGCGGGGAAAATCAGAATTATTACGCTCAAAATTATTTTAAATTAAAAAATATTTAATTTTTCTAATAACTTACATATATTGGAACACTCGCGATCTCAATTGATGAACAATCATTTTTTTGGGAATGACATCTTGCAGATCAACTTATGAGATTTTCGGCTGCTTAAACAGACTTGCCTGTAAATTAAGGCGTCCAGCCAGTTTTCTTTCTTTCTTCTTTTCTTATAAGGGCACCGCAGTGCATCGCTGGCAGAGGGCAGCAAGGGACTGGCTGGATCGGAATAAAAACTTACTTCAATGTGCATGACCTGGTACTTAAACATAACTGGTGAAATGTGGGTTTACTATAAGTACACACCTCTGCCCAAATATTCAGTGGAATAAAGACGTAGTCTTGTTACGTTAAATAGGAGTTCCTAAGTGTAAAATAAAACAATAAGTGAAGTGATAAATTTAGCAACACAGGAAAGATTTCTTGGTAAAAAATGGTTTTAAAATAAAACACATTTTTTTCCTTACCAGTAAAAGTTTTTACAGTTTTCTCAACTCACAATATCCTGCTACAGCTTCCTGTAAACTAAAACAAGTTATACGCATAAAGCGAATGAATCGCAAGCAGTGCGACTTCCATTCCACGGTCCAGTCGTGAAGTTCCTATAAAATTTGTTCTTTCTACGAGTGGGAGTTTTCAGAAAATTCTAAGTTAGAAGCGAATTTATTTTAAGAGAAAGAACTTCAGGATCTTGGTTGCAAGACACTGCTTTTGTAGTAATCTTGTGGGGAGTTCGTTGAGCTCAATAAACTGGCAGTTTGTTGAGCTCATCTCAACGTTTGTGGTGCAAACGGGTAATGAGTTGCGAACTCAGCGAATAATACTTTGAAGTTCACGTCCGATACAGGTGTTCTCGCATTCATTTGTGCAACATAATTATGAAATTGTGGAAGCGGAATTATTAAATAATAATTAGAATTAATAGAGCTCAATACTGTGTGAGCAAAACTAAAGAAAGTACACACAGTATATCACGATATCTAAATGATGGTAATCCTTTGATATATTCAAATATTCAAACGATAATTCAACGAAATAAAAATGCAAGCGTGTATATGACATCATTGCAAATATATCGGATTATCAACATGGTATATCGACAAACTTTATCTATCTAAAGTAATATGTCTACTTTTCCATCGTCGATTTAAACCCGAGGGTATTTCTGGATTTGTCGAATAACCCAACATTTTGGACGCCGAAGGGAACAATTAGATAAATCTTAACCCATTTATTTAAATTGTGTTCCATTTATTTAACTCTTGCCTAAATAAATGGGTCACCCCATAAGGAAAAATTACGAGATACCGCTCCGCGTTTTTAGGGTTTCGTTCCCAAAAAGCTTTACCGTTTTCAGTCCATTTAGCTGTCACTCAGTAGCTTCGATAAAATACACTTTTAATAGAATCCTGCGATGTTATGTGGAATAATGAGCCACAGAAGAAACAGTCGACATATGAAGAACAACAGAATGCAGATTAAGGTGCCATGTTTAATCAATAGAGAAAAAAAACTTTAATTCCACTTTCAAACAAAAATCTAATCTGGATTTCCCAGTTTTCACATTCAAGTAAGTAATTTTTTTATTTATCTACCATTACCACGCAAAAACTTAGTTACTTGTTAATTTCCGTTCATCCATCAGTGAGATTCTACGAAAAACAATATTAACACGAACACCGACATTGCGCACGCCTTAACAGCTATCATAATCAAGGTCAGACGGTCCGATAACACCATAATCAGCTTATATAATCAGAAGATTAAGTAATAATGGGTCCAGTACCCTCGAAAGGTGATTAGGATCAGGGCGGCACGCGAGGGTTGAAAGCTATCGCCCATCATTTTTGTAAGACCGGCTCAGCAGGTTCGCGTTTTAGGGTTTCGTGGCTACCGATCTTTATAAGCGCTGAGAGATCCACTTACTGTTTTATGTTGAGTAAGGTAACGAATATCTTGACTATCCCGTGCGGGTTCATAGACTTCTATATACCTACCTGAGTATATGAAACTGTTCTAGGCATCAATGAAAGGTTTCTTCGTGAAATTGTTTTTGAACGTAGGTACTATAACTGAAATTTAATTTAGAAGCGTTTGTAGCCCAATACGAAAGAGTGGGCCGGAGCGATCTTGTCAGTTCAGAATTTTATTGTAATATTATATTTTTTGAACATATTTTTGGCATCTTTTAATATCTACTCCTGAAATCTATTTGTATAGATTTCATATACATATAATTTAAGTGTTTGTTTGTATCGGCGGCGACCTCTCGCGTCCGGCCCTGGTGCGAGCCATGGTACGGACCGAGAGGGAATGGGAAGCCGTCACCTCCTTCTACGAAGCAGTAATGCTCGCGAAGGAGGAGGCGGGGCGCGTGAGGGAGTGGCAGTCTCTGCGCCCTCACGTCCCTAGCCGCCGCAGGAGGAGGTGCCCCGGGCGTCGGGAGTCGATTGTGGACTCCCGGCCACCGTAGGCGCGACCTTGCGGGTGGCGAGCAATGGGTAGCTCTCCGCCCGGTAAGGACCAAGCTCGGGTCGACGGCGCGCAGTGTTCCACGCGCGCCTCAACGAGATGTCAGCAGCAGTGTAGGGGTCTACTAGGACCGATGCCTGCTGGGGTCGCGTGATTGTTCGAAAGAGATACCGTGACGCTGGCACATGGGCAACTGATGGAAAACGGGTGGGTTTTAGTCAGTAAAAGTCTGACACGCCCTTCCGCTCCGCCCAGAGCGGGAGAAGTCATTTGATGATTTCCCATCCTGAAAAAAAAAAAAAAAAAAAAAAGTGTCTGTTTGTATAGCCAGAATAACACGATCAGCCTTTTACCAACTATGTTGTGGTCGGCTTCCAGTCTAACCAGACGTGTTCATGTCAATATCAAAAGAACAACTTTTACTAAACGCCTATGAAAGTTGGACGGTACTCTATGACTGAAAAACAATTATTTTTTTCGTCTCTTTGTTCCGGGTAATTTCCGAAACGGGTACACCGATTTGGACTGGACTTCCACTGTCAAATAGCTAATGTTATAAGGAGTAACATAGGCTTTTATTTCGGTAACACGTTCCCGAGACGATAATTTCTGACATTCAGCAGTAGCTAATACTGAATATCATGTAAAGCATCCTCATTAAGTTCTATGAATAAATCTGTGATTTTCGCCCAAGCAACACGTGTTTTTATTTGTATCTGTTAGCCAGATTGTTATAGTAGCAGAGCCAAGAGTGATTGATCACCGAATCCCGGTAGTATACCTACCCTCTGTAATCTCCGACACTACACTGATTGATGTGCTCCCGCCATTGCAAATAGGGTCTTCATCTGCCGAAATACCCAACGTGGCTATAACGAATTTATTTTTTTGGAAGAAAGCAGATAAATATCAGGTCAATTTTCTCGAGTGTAAAAGAGTAGTTTTAATTTTTTAAGCCCTGGCTGGGTGCCTTAATTTAATCAGGCGGCCACGGGTAAGTCCGGTTAAGCAGCCGAAAACCTTGGTTAAACGGCGAGAATCTATTAAAAAAAAAAAAAAAAAAATGAAAAGGCAATTTTATCTATTGTAACGTTCTCTTTTTGAAGTCAATATTGATCCAAAATTATTCAAACATGCCATGTCACTGTCGTATCTAGATAGAAACCCTTTGGAACAACGATCCGTTTTATCATCCCGTCCCGTCTGCCTATACAGACGCAAGGGATCAAGAAACGATGTTGTTTTATGAGGGGATTGAAAGCATCCGATACGACATCCATCGAAGAACAAATACACAGAATACAGACTCGTAAACGCCGTCAAAAGCCCATGGAACTCCCTGTTTTATCTCAAACAGCTGCAAAAAAAAAACAAATTGAGTTCGCAAAGAAAAATGTTCTTCCCGGAGTACTTACGTGACTTTCTCATATTCATGGCAGAGAATTTTTAGATGGATGCAAAGTTAGAGTCCTCAAGTGTCAGTTCGTTTGAGAAATGCTCTTTAATGCTGAACACGTCTCTTCTCGCAAAACTAATGGCTTATTACAAAGTTTTGGAGGAAATGAGAGAAAATATTTGTGTCGTTTTATTTTTATTGTGAGATAGGTTTGTTTTGCGGTGGTTGGCTGTCGTGGTTTTTTTTTTATATTTAGCGTTGATGTCATTCATAATCTATTTAAGAACGTACTGAATGACCTGATAAGATGATTGTGGAATGGAAGATTTTAATTTAGGGTCCGACGGACTGGCAGCATCTACATTATATCTGTTACTTTTGGTATCTACCATTTTATTGCAGCCATACATTGCATGCTGTGCTTTTATTTAAGAAATGAGGCATATAGATATAAGTTGTTATTGTACAAATTGTTAAGTATTGGTGATCGTTGTTAGTTTAAGAACCCAATAAATGGTCTTAAAACGTAGGTAAATTTGTTTGTTCTAGTCACATCTGCCTAGACTTTTCCCAATTTGGTTGGAGTCAGCTTCTAGTCTCACCGGATGCATCTGAATACTAGTGTTTTACATGAAGCGTCTGCCTATCTGACCTCCACTACCTAGTTACAGGGTAATACGATAATTAAGAGTTAGTTGTCAGACTTTCTGGCTTCTGACGACCTGTAACGACTGCCAAAGACCCACGAAAGACCAATAGCTTGACGTGGTTTCTTTGCTTTGTCTCGATATTTTAAGCTGGTCACTCATCCCGGTAGTAACCGCAATTAGCGAAGCTTAACCTGATCAATCGACCAGTGCAGCTGATAGAACTTAGCTACAAGCCCCTTGTTTATCTGGATCTTTGTACAAAGGATAAACAGCCAACGGCAATAATCCTCCCTTTAACCACTATTCCAAATATTTCAGAGCTATTTAAACCACTGCAAACGGACCAGGCGGTTCGAAGAAGATTAAAAATTTAAAAATAGAATGTGTAAAGTAAGATCGATGGTAGCTACCTGGTAGCTACGAGGTAGCTACGTCAGTTTCGCTGTACAATAATCTGGACAGTGAGTCACGAGCTACGCCAGACTGGCTCGGCTAACGAACGGTAATCTTTACGAATCGTTCCGGCTGCGACGGCTTCCTATAAATTAAAGGCTTTCATTTTATTTCCTAGAGCTTTTGATTTAGATATTACAGAAAGGATTTCTTTGTTAGACTGAAGATTAAACATATTGCTAATTCTAAATAAAATGACTTTATATCTAAGCTAGTTTTTGCCAACGGCTTCGCCCGCGTGGAGGTTGGAAATTATCCCACAGGAACGCACTACCGGGATAAAAAGTACCCTATGTGTTAATCCAGGTAATAAAATATTTGTGTGTTAAATTTCATCCAAATCCATTCTGTAGTTTTTGCGTGAAAGAGTAACAAACATACACACTCACAAACTTTCGCGTTTATAATATTAGGACTTTAATCTCCAAACGGTATAAAGTTGTTGTTTTCCTCGGTCTGATTCTCTACTTGCTTATTCTAAACTACGCAAAGTTTTTGATCCGGGTTTTAATATCATTCACAAAGTAGAGAAAAGTCGATAATTTCAAAGATTTGTAATAATGTCGTAAAAAAAACTCTTTTGATAAAACTCTCTTAAAAAAACGCTTACATGGCTAACACCGGCTAAACCTTTCGAGATACATAAAAAATATGTAGCACGGAATTGTATATCTTATAAAGGTCTACAGAAAAAAAAACAATATTTTATGTCTATGGATGACCTACACTGTAGGTCCTACAGTAACAATTTTATCCTTTACACATTACAAAAAAGTAATGGGCTATTTACGAAGTAATTTTAAACAATACAGTAATTAAATCTTTATCCCATTAAATACGTTGTGGATTTAATGTAGATCAAAATTGCCCGGGCACAATATACCATTAAAATGAATATTTTAAAATATATCACGGATTTAAAATTATTAATCGCTCGCAGAGAAACGGGCAGTCAACCGGAATGCCCATTTGCGTCCGCGCCGCGAGGAGACATTCTATGGTTATAACACATACACTGTACACCCGTGCGTAGCCGGGGCGGGTCGCTAGTATATTGTAAAGAAAATGATTGAAGAAGAAGATTTTTTGTATGTTTATTTGTAAGCTTCAACGTATTTATCGTACATACATAAAATCACGCCTTTTTCCCCATGAGGGTAAACAGAAACTACAGAACGCCTCCTGCTACGATCCTTACATAATCTTTTTGCCTCGTTTATGTTCATACATCGCGTCATACACGCACGCCAGTGAAAGAAGCAAGAAGTATGTGTTGTGTGACTGTGAATGACAGGCTGAGGAATGATGTGATAAGACAATGGTGTGGTTTAAAAGAAGATGTAGTGACAAAATTATCGCTATTATTTCAGAAAATTTAGGAATCGGTTCTCAAACTACAATGTCATGTATATTTTTACAACTCGTTTTTTATGAAAATAACTACAGGCAGTTTGATAAGCCGGCTGCATTCCAGTGTTTTACAAGGAACGACTGCCTATCTGACCTTCACAACCCAGTTACTGGGTATCACAAATCTCCTTGGCAAGCCTGGTCGTCAGAGGTTCGGTCTACTGATTTCCCATAACGACTGTCAGAGATCTACGAATGACGGCTTAGAACGCTTTACGAGACATGAAGGGGTATCAATACGTAATGGACCCATCCACGAATCGACCCTGGCAAGCGTAGTTTACCCTTCGATCGTACGAGTGTTATTATTTCAAAAAATAAATAAACTACCACCAATTACTACTAAATGAATAACGGGAAAAGAGGTTAACGATGTGGATTTTACGTGTTAATACATTTTTCAGCGGCATCAGAATTGGATTACCTGCGATGCTGATGACACATCGAAAATAAGAGTACCTTCGATATTTGATTACTCATTCATCACATTAATTTTAACGCTTGTGACGTATTCAGTAGGATATTTTCGGAATTGAAAGGACACGGACAAGAAAAGCTTTTTCAGTAATAAATTGTACGAGTATTGTTGTCATCTTGTCAAGTTATCGATGTCGTTTTGTATCATGGCGACAACTACGAGCACCGTCCATAAAATGCATAATGTGTTAACGATATTACTCTGTCTCATGTTCAGGGTTACCTAAACATAGGGCGCCCTATTATTAGGGTTCCGCTGTCTGTCCGTCCGTTAGACAGGGATATTTGACAGATTGTGTACTACTTATGGCCGCTATGACAATAAGTAATGAAAATAAAATAAAGTTAAAAGTTGCAGGAAATAAAGTTTAAAGAAGTTTGTAGTGTTCAGCATTGTACGGTGGAACGGAACTCTTCGGGTGCGAGTCCTAGTTGCACTTGGTCGCTTTTTCTTAAGTTGTGACAGATCTAATCTAATTAGCCTTGAGAAAAGAAAAGTCAGACCATGTTTCGTTCTCAATCTTTACTTACCTGACTACAAAATCTACCTTTCTTATTAACTAGCTTTTGTTTGGAGTTTTGATCGCGTATTAAACATATAAACCTTCCTCTTAAATCACTTTGTCTATTGATGAAAACCGCATTAAAATCCGTTGTGGAATTTAAAAGATCAAATCTTATTATATCTGTATAAAATCTTATTATTATCCCTCTTTAATATTAAAGGTATTCTTTATGAGCGCTTTGATAATAATTATTTTTCTATAGAAATTCATATGTTATGAAACAAAAATCGCAAACAAAACTAACTAAAACATTGATGGAAAACCTTGTTTAATTCTGTTCCCGTGAATAGGAATAACAAAGTTAAATCCCGCGACAGGTGTTAGCCATCCATCATGAGCCGCTCAGGGGAGATCAGGTGGTGTTCCGAAGATTAAACCGGCCTTTAGGTACACCCACCCACTAACATGGCGAAAACAATACAACACGTACTTTCCATTTGCTTTACAACAAATAAAACAAAAGTGTTTTTGTTTTCTGACGGTTGAATAACACAGAAACCTTTGCATTTGAAGATTATATTTGATTTGTATGCTTGCGTTTCAAACGAAAAGAGACCATCATTTTGATTCTGCAAATCGTGATTCTTTGTCATTTCATGGCTATTAGAAAACACGAAAATGTTTCAGGATTCGTTGTCGCATTATTATCAAAGGAACGCATTACCTTAATGGTGACCCAACTAAGAAAGCATTTCCTGGATAAAGAGCAGTGCAATTTCCATCAATGGCATTGGTGTAAGTAGCCGAGACACGTTACGGCTTATTGGCTGCTAATAAAATGGTTTCGAGCGCCTGTGAAAGGCTTTCACATGCTCGCATGAACATTCCGTTCCGTGACGGTATTCACTGAAAATATTGCTGCAAGCGTCAATTGTGGGTAGTTGGAGATTCACCCATAGCGACACCACTGGAGACTCAGTCGAGCTTCAATCTTTGCATCGAGCGGACGTGTCCCGGTGTGTACAAATACTATAAAGGTTTAATTCAAAGATACGATTTTAACTCCGCTCCAAGTTTTCTCGTTACGTCGCCGCTACAGAAGTAAAATAAGGTTTGTTTATTACTCGCTGTTCGTTATCCGTTGGGAATATAATATATTTCATCTTGGCTTGCAAGTTGTGCAAACTGCGGTCTCACTTTGATGTACCAGATGAGTTTGTTGAAGCTTGCGGTGTGTGTTATATTCATAGAAGTTATCTAGCGGCCACCGTCTTGAGGGGATATTAAAATAGATTCTGCTTGAAACTTTTATTTCTCGTAGACCGCTTTCAAAAATTTACTGGTTTCGGTTTCCCTTGCTTGGAAAATTTGGATATTTCTGCTCCCTTAAATTTGTGAGTAGTTAATTGTTTCACGCCGAGACGTAGACCCCAGACGAGTCCCCTTTGGGGGTTCACCTGGACCATTTTGGGAATCACTACTAGTCGACATTGTTAAGTTAATTATAGCCGTATGATCGATATAAAGATTTACAACAGCGAGCTTTGTGTGAAATGTATGACCTTCAATAGCGTTCAAACTGATCGAGGAAATGTTTGTTGCACTTACCTGAATTTTCTTAGATATTATATACAAGGTGGATGTATCATCTATGCGATGTTACTAATGAGTGTACATGATTCTAGACTCTCTCGAGAAGAATTTTTTTTATCGGTTATTAAACAAATCTGCTGTTGAATACATTTTTCATTTACTTCTACTGGGGGCATGAATTCAGTACATTCTAGGCCTTCTAGAGTAGAAGATTTTCATCAATATTTTTTTTTGAACAGGTGCTCCACACACAAGTGGAATTCCTACACGACCGAAAAGTATTTCACAGCAGATTTTTTTTGATAATAATCGATAGAATTGCTTTTTCTGGGGAGTCTGGAATGTACTAAAATCATTTATACAGTTTGCGCGTCGATGGCAACACCCAGTAGGTAGGGGAGATAACTCCCCAGCACAACTTCAGTCGACGGTTTGTGTCGCTTTTTGCCTGAAGTGTCACTCGTTATCGGAATTTGCGAAGCTGTGGCAAAGTTTCTTTTTGAACATTATCAGATAGCTCCTTTTCGTATAAGAACTAAAATACTTCCTTGAGTAAATCTGATCAGTCTTTCTTCCAACCGTTCAACAACAAATCTCATGATTAAGTAATTCATTAAATCGCGGAACATCTTTTCTTACAGCACAGCTCTTTGCATAATTGGATGACCCTAGAGAATAGAGTATTTTCTCATTCTCGTACACTTTGCAACCATTCGAGCATCCGTCGGTTTTATGTGGGGAGAAAAAAGAAATTCTTTTAATAATTAATTATGTGGCTTCTGCAAATGTTGGAATATTAAGTAACGCGTTCTTAGTACGAATTGTGAGTCGTATTTTTGTAAACCAAGACAGTTGTAAGTTGACTTTGTGTAACTAATTTCATCACCACTTCTCCGAAAACGGTGCAGGAAAACATCGTAAGGAAAACAGCATATTCTAGAACCAAAATTACGAAGACATGTGACTTCTAATAACCCACACTACGCCCTTGTGTTGGATTACTCACTCCCTCTTACCAAGAGGAGGCCTGAGTCCCAGCAGTGGGAACATTATAGGCTGATTATGTTCCAGTACCCACTTTAGACTTTTTCTACAGCGGAAAACAGTTTTTTTTTTCGCTTTTAAAAGGAGTCTAACGACGTAGACGGTAATAAGCAGTCTTTACCCGTTGCGTGAAAGTAGGTTACAACCTAGGGTAATTGGGGTGCCAACGTCCTTCACTTTATGCAAACAAAGATCCATTCGCTTATTAGTTGTTATGGGGATTCCGTAATGTAGTTTTAAGTACAGTTTTTGACATTAAATACTGTTATGGTTTTATGGTTAGAGGACATTTACAAACTAACTAGTATATGAATAACAAAATAATATTTCCGTGGTGCTAACGATATTATTTGTTTGTTTAAAGTCAAAGTCACTATACTTAACATAATTCAACTTTTCTCATACAACCTATATTCATGACAAATGAGTGACGATGTCATAAAATAAATAGACCTTTTGTCGCAGCTATAGCCTTATACATGTAGGTAAAAATAATTAACAATAAATTACAAGATTAAAAAGAGAGCAGTCAGTAAGTAATAAAGTTTGGGTACGCTTAAATTGTGAAGCTGACTTCGAAAATTCAGCGCCACAATAGCGCTTTATCTCTTAAAATAAAAAGGACATAAATTGGACGTAAAAGGCGACTTCTCGTTACAACAGTGAAAATAAAAAGGGTCGCCCACTACGCGTTTTATCGTTTTATGCAAATCGTTTTTTCAGCTATTCCACATTTAAGTGACGTGTGTGAATCTACTTATTAATTTAATTTACTTAAAATACACAGGGTGTGTATAATTTCTCGTTTTTCGGTTATTACGATAGAGAAGTTATTTTTTAACCGACTTCAAAAAAAGGAGAAAGTTATCAATTCTACTGTATTTTTTTTATGTTAGTTACGTCATAACTTTTAACTGGGTGAACCGATGTTGATGATTCTTTTTTTATTTAAAGCTGGTGCTTCCCGAATGGTTCCATTTTAATTTGGTTTCATTCGGAAAATGGGGTCCATGTGAAAACCATAGTCTTAAATTAAACCAGTCTTAAATTTGCATTAAGTTTTTGCGCGACAAATGAACGAATAACGCGATTAGATTAGTGCGGGGTATCTACCATAACTAAAAAGTTAAAAATAAAAAGTAAAAAAAAAAACATGTCGATATCTTAGGATCTGTATTTAAGGTTTTTTTGCCATTGACTTCCAAAATGAAAGTTATTTTTGACTTTGTAGTGTTTTTTTTAAAGGACGTCGGTTGTTTTTTTTTGTAAAAAGTTTTTTTTTTTATATTTTCTTGTTAATAGACACAAACAGGAAAATTAACGCAAGTCTTGTCGTAAATAAACCGTATTCGATTAAATCATAACCTCACCGCCTCAGCAAGGTATATCTGTCAATTTAAAATGTGGTATCGATTATCGATTGCCTCAAAATTACCTCGTGGAGTTGGCAGGTACCCGGAAGGATTACGTAAACTCAAGAAAAACACTCTAGAGGAGGGAAACGGGTGAAAATAACCGGGTACAGGTGACGCGAGCCTTAAAACGACCGGCTAAGTGTTTCCGACGGAAAACTATGGAGACTGCTCATGGAATATCGCCATTACGTGAATAATACTTAGGAAAGAAAGAATAATACAATATAGGTACCTACATAATGAAATACAAGAAATTGGTTGCAGGAATTAGTACACTAGATAAATCAGTCAATAAGTGTTCTGTATGCGATCAATGTATTTTTTTCTGGAAGGAATGGTGGAAAGTATTAATATTGTTTCCATGAATATAGAATAAACTAACCGTTTCAAAACTATAAAATAATCTTACTAAGAAGCAGTTTAAACGCTGTTGATAATGAATTATTTTAAAACATTAATGAATGACCATAGATATTCTTTCAACGTTCCAATTCGGCAATCGAGACAATAATATGTAGGTTTCAACTCGAGCATGAATATTTTATTCGTATTCGACAATGACGGTTTTAACGATCGTTGGTATGTCTGCCGTCGAAATATCAAAGGGAACGGTGTTTGTCATGCCGATACCGCTGACGAAATATTTTTCTACAATCCAATTTGATTTTCTCGTGTTGAGGTTTTATTTAAATGTTGTAACGAAATTTTGTTTTTATCATGTGAAACAGGGCGTAGCCTATACGGCTACTTTTTTTCTGTTTCCTTGTGCATTAAAAAGGTGAACAAAAATATTTATGGAATATGTTTCATGTAGTAGGTATTAGAGGGGCGAATTGTGGTAATTTTAAGAACGTTTACACTTTGATCTCAGGCTCAATCTGTCAAAAATACCTTGAGTTTCCAAACATTTTGACCAGTGTTTGACATGTGACTGTCGCGATTTTGGACGTTTTTAATTACGAGAATGGCCTTCTTATCTTAGAAACTATTGCTCATACATTCTGTTCCCGAGTCTATTTTTCCAGTAATCCATTAGGCAATGAAGATCAGTAGTTTCTTTGTAAATTTACTTTGTCTCGATCGTTACAAGTCGGAACAGGTGTTCAACTAATAAAAGTTTTCTGTTTCTTTTAGTTCTTAGGCAACTGAATGTGTGTGTGTGTG
Source organism: Aporophyla lueneburgensis (assembly GCA_932294355.1). NCBI lineage: Eukaryota > Metazoa > Arthropoda > Insecta > Lepidoptera > Noctuidae > Aporophyla > Aporophyla lueneburgensis. The sequence continues at coordinate 23,300,740 of OW028741.1, read as the reverse complement.
TGTGAATGTTGTCCAGCGTAACTTAATCTAAAGGACCTTTTTACTTTATCATGATATTATGGCGTTTCATAATCACATACGGAAATACCTACATTTGTATTCCTAGAAATGTCCCTACTTACAAAGGACATCCTACATTAAATTATTCAAACAAAGGACGCGTTCCCTCAGCCTCAGTTCCAACCTAATTTCGCCTCTAGGGGCATATAATAAGCTGTATCCATCACTCAAATAGGCCGGGCGTATGGTTCGAGATACGCAACAGCATTGTTTACCCACCTCAGTATTTTATCTCGCCTACAAACAAGATCCAACTTGATCGTCCGGAGTGAACAAGTTGCTACGTTGTGGATTTATCTCGAAAACCAATCACTAGGGTAAACATTGTTCCACGCTCCCGTTGACATGATTCACTTAATACAGATACATTTTCCAATAACTCGGTTAACGGTTTAGTTGAAGTTTATTTGGTTTTCTACGGTTGTTCATTGTTAGTTTGACTGTATTTTGAGTGTTTGTTTAGGATCTTATTTTAAAATTTTACTGCTTATCATGGATGTGGTTCGTTTACAAATTGCTACTCCGAACCATTGAGGGTCCGTTGCAGTATCATGCTTGACAGACATTTCGATTAAGTAGGTACGGTGATCAATTGAGACGGAATCTTTATTTCACCGAACGGAAGTCTGCTCAGTTTTGAGAGGTCTTCGTTTAACCTTATGCTCGTGCAAATGGGATCCGTACTGGAAATGCGTAACACTCTATCAATCAGAATCTGAATTATTGTGACGAATATTGCTAATCCATTGCTTTATGTGTTCGAAAAAGTTGTCTGCTAAACAACGTAACTAATGCAATGAACGTTGTTGAACTATTAAAACTAGTGATCGCCCATTGGTCGAAATTCGACCGTACTTCATTTGAATAGAAATACATTATTAAATGAAAAAATATATATAATAATAAATATAAACAAATAATAATTGGTTATATTTGACATTCAGTAACACTATAGACAAATAATATTAAAGACAAATATTCTCGATATGATCATAGATTTTAAAAATGAAATAGGTTACATTTCTATAAAATTAATTTATTACCTATGGTTATACTTGACATTCAGTAAAATTATAGACACAAAATATTAAAGACAGATATTTTCGATTGGACCATAAACAAAAGAATATCTATGCATATGTGTTTTAAATACACGGTTATGAATAGTACTGTGTGTAACGTGATATTTATTGAAAATAATGTATTTTTATGATTAATTTTGAAAAAATATTAGCATTCGTCACTTCTCAGTATAAACTATAAGTGTGCGAAATTTCATACTCCTCCGTCCGCCCAATTTTCGTAAAAAGGGATCCAAAGTTTTCGCTTCACGTATTAATATACAAGATTATTTTTAGTATATGCGAAACCTGAATATAGTTTGTTCAGAATCAGTAACTGAATCGATTCCAATAATTTTTACACCATGTTATATTTTGTACCAAAAATATTTAATTACGCTTCCAAGTCGCGGGCCTTAGTGTTTTGTTTCGATTTTAAAATTATCATGTCTTTCTCGTATTCAAACGTCTATTACACGGAGATGGTACGTACACTAGCTGTTTGTGGTGATCTGCATATGTTTTTGCGTGGACAACCAGGTAACTTATCAAGCTTATAACTTTGTGATTATTAATGATACAGTTTTGAATTTTTTTTTCATAGATTCTTTACATAAAAATACTAGACCCGTGTTTCGGGTTTCGCATAAACAAAAATTAATGTTGTATAGATTAAGGCTTTCGTATTGTGTTACGTAATTATCCCGCTGGACTACCAATCAATATTCATAGTTATATAGTAAAATCCAAGACATTTGGCTTGATTTGAGTAAAACGGTATGCATTTTGCAGACTGTAAATGAGACTAGCTCATAGCAAACTACATATCTATCTAGGTATATCAAAAAGCTCTAACCTAATTAACTCATCATAAAGGCTTGAACATTTTTCCTTACATTTTGGCTCGCTGCCATATTCGGGGAAAGCTGCGCACCTATTCGATTTACAAGGACATTTTTATTTGGTTTTTGTAAGCACTCAGTTTTAGAAATAACTAAGTTTATCATTAACTTTGAAAAATACATGCTCCAAATAATTTGGGATAATGGCAGGAGGATGTTGATAATGATATTTGTGGGATAGCATCTAATAAATACAGGATTAAATTCAATTAGCTAGCGAATCTCCACCGGAATGGTGGTTATCGATATATAAAAATATGTAAAAGGAAAAAAAATGTTTTAATGATGTTTTTTTTTGGAATAACAGCAATGTAGTTACTGGACGTATCAGTGTAGATCAAAGTGTCAAATATTTGTTTATTGTTTAATCTTAAGTTAGCTTCTGCTTGCGGCTTGCCCCGCAGGAAGTCAGGAATTGCCCCATAAGAACACGTTCTTATGGGTACAATCTATCAACTGGTACAAATAGTAGCCTATGTTTTTCCCCAGGATGCCATATATCTCCTTGCTGTCCAGTGGTTTAGGCGTGAAAATGTAAAAAACAGAGTTACTTTCGAATCTACACTCGAGAGCAATGAATCCGGGTCACTTAAAGAATCCTAAAAATCTCGGAAACTAAAAATGCTAGGTTAATGCAATAAATTGTATTTAATAGACAATGTAATACTCCTTAAATGAAGGTATTAAAACTTCTTAGTTATTGTAAAGTTATATCATAAAAAAATCAAATTTGAAAAAGGGCCACTTTCGAAGATGGAACTACGAAATTAGAGCATTTGGTTTTGCTTTTGTTTGTAATCTGTCATTTATGTGGGTACATAAACCATGTTGATAGTGCTCTATATTCATTATTCAAGCTGAAATTATGTCGCTTATGCCTGAAGAATGCACCAGAATACTTACAATGCTGGAAACCGGCCGGAGTCAGCGCGATACAGCCTGGACTGTCGGTGTGTCGCTGTCAACAGTACAAAGAGTTCTCCGACGTTACGAAGAAACTGGTTCTAACCTACGCAGACCAGGAACGGGCAGAACCAGGTGTACCACAGCACGAGAAGACCGATACTTGGTGAACACCATGCTTCGAAATCGCTTTCTCACAGGAACTGAACTCACAAATCAGTTTCGACGCCTCGGAGGAAGTAACCCAAGTGCATGGACAGTAAGACGTCGGCTTGCTGAATCTAACTTAAAACCCCTTAGACCTGCAAACGGCCCTAAACTGGAGCGTGGGCATCGTATTTCAAGACTAAGATATGCCCAGAGCCACGTAAATTGGAGTATTGAAGAGTGGTCAAAAGTTATGTTCTCCGACGAATCAAAATTTATGCTCTACAAGCACGATGGAAGACACAGAGTGTATCGAAGACCAGGGGAAAGATTCAAGCAAGCATGCATCGAAGAAAAAGTAGCCTACGGTGGTGGGTCTGTACTTGTGTGGGCCGGAATTTCTTCTGAAAGTCGCACAGAGCTGGTGATCATAGAAAACGGCTCTTTAACTAGCGTAAGATATGTGGAAGAAATCCTCAATGATCACGTTGGTCCATTTATGGTCAATTTAGGTGAGGATGCTATATTTATGCATGACAATGCCCGACCTCATACAGGTAGGATTGTGAATGACTACCTTCAAGAGATGAACATTACTCGTATGGAGTGGCCAGCGCGCAGCCCGGATATCAACCCGATCGAGCATGCTTGGGACGAGCTAGGCAGATGCGTAAAACAACGAAACCCTCCCCCAATCACGCTTCGTGAGCTCAAAATTGCTCTCACAGAGGAATGGGAGAATATTCCCCAAAATCGTATAAGGAACTTGGTGTACAGCATGCCAAACCGCGTAAACGCAGTAATGGAAGCACGAGGAGGCAATACGAAGTATTAAAATTCAAGAAAATCGTAATAAAGTTCAAAAATTTCATGTTTCCTATTTTTGTTTTAAGGAGAGATCAGCAGTTTTTTTCTTTATGTAATTTTGTGTTAATAAAATGTATGGTGACTCATATTTTTTTTACTTTCATTTAAGGAGTATTACATTGTCTATTAAATACAATTTATTGCATTAACCTATCATTTTTAGTTTCCGAGATTTTTAACATTCTTTAAGTGACCCGGATTCATTGCTCTCGAGTGTATAATATTCATACTTATGGATATTTGAATGCAGATATTATCACGTGTCTGAGTTTCGCTATAGTAATCATAGACGTGCTTAAAATGTTATTCGTCGACTAACAAAAGAAGCTTTCAATTTGTATTTATTACATAAAACTGACTGAGAGAATGAAGGAAGAAAAGGAATCAATCATAAAAGAAATCAAGGAATAAATCATAAAACACGTTTCAGAGGATAAGCACTTGACTTAATCTTTTAATTATTATGACATCAAAAGAAATCTTCAATACAAAATCTGACAGGTTTTTTGTTACGAAATGTGTTGATTTTCTTTTAACGCCTGATGCAAAAAAATGGGTGTCATAAGTTTCACTGCTATGTGTCTGTCTGTAGCACTGTAGCTCTTAAACGGGTGAACCGATTTGTGTACGGTTTGTTTTGTTTAATGTAGGCTTTTTAGCGGTCGATCTTAAATATGTTGTATCAACATCGGGTCAGCCATTTCAACACGACAATCCTTTGATCAAACACAACTTCTTTACACTTAACGGGTCAATACGTATATTTTTGTACTTTAAGAGGTTATTGTTTTAATCAGGGGTTTTTCCAAATTTAAATCAGCTTATTTTTTTCCACTGCAGGGCAAAAGCCTCTTTTTCCACTCCTCTGTGTCTTGAGCTAGTGTTTGACTAACCGTGCTTGTGTAACGCTCGTCCCATCATCTATTTTCTTAAACTCGTAAGTAATAACGGTGGAGAGCTTTTCCTCTCTTTGTACCTATATTGTTTAAAAACCGTACGTTAGAACTTTGTAAAGTAGTTTCAAGTGTCCAAAACCCTTGAAACTACTTACTTCCTAAAGTATAGTTTTCATTTTGTTTGTTGGTATATTGGCATGGCTAGGTGACATATGATAAATTATGTAATTAAGATAATGTGCTGTGTCTCGTAACGTAATTATTTTACTACTATTGTTTAAAATCAAGTTTGTCTAACTAAACGGACAGCTGCGCTGCTGGGGAGTTAGTTGCGTCTCTTCTTCTTCCCACCTAAAAATGCAAAAATCCCGCGCTTTTATGAAGGGCGGTCGTTTTTGAGGACTGTCTGTCTAATGTAATGTTGACGTTCGAAAAGGGCTGATTCTCAGCCTAATTTGAATAAATAACACAGCCCCACAAAAAAAAAAATGTACTTGTTATTAAACCACATGGTCTTTACGTATTTTGAGCTGCCGAATCCGAATCTGGACTCAGAATTAACCCTAAACCCTCCAGTTTTTCTCCAGGAGCAAAAAAAAATCTTGTATTTTGCAGTAATGATATTATCATTACTGCAAATTTTAAAAAGAAAATTTGAATAATCAGAGTAACTATACGTTTCCATTACCTTATAACATACAATATGATACAAAAAGCCCTAAAAAGGTCAGGAAGTCTGATAAAAAACCAGAAAAAAAAAAACTTTTTAATATTACCATTACGGTAGAGTTTAAGCGTTTTCTGCTCCTGGAGAAAAACTGGAGGGTGTAGGGTTAATTTTGTGTCCAATTTTTTTTGTGGGGCTTATCATTACTGCAAAATTCAAGAGTTTTTTTGCTTATGGAGAAAAACTGGAAGGTGTAGGGTTAATTCTGTGTCCAGATTCGGATTCGGCAGCTCAAAATACGTGAAGACCATGTGGTTTAATAACAAGTAATTTTTTTGTGGGGCTGTGTAATTTTTGATTTTCTAGCTGAATGGTTTCTACAACGGGGATCAATACGGCTGTAAGTCAAGAATCAACGTTTATTCAGTTCTCTAAGAAGTCCCTCAACAATGTTTAATTGAAATTGATTGAATAAGCAGCATCACCGAATCAGCTAATCACATTTCATCGGTCGACAAGAGTGTAAATGGACTAGACAGTTATCCATCACTTCAAGTCCAGAGATAAGTTTTAATTACGTATTTTTGTAATTATTTCATTTCGAGCAGTGGTGGCCCAGTGGGAACAACCCCGACTTATGTGTTGTAGGTCGTAATTTCGAACCCAAAAAGGCGCATTACTCTGTCTAAATTGTTTCATGACCCCTGCTCTCAAACCAATGAAGGAAAACATCATGAGGATATTGGCATATCCTAGAACCTTAAATTCGAAGACATGTGACACATTTACCAAATTTTATAACTGGGTTGTAGAGGTCAGATCGCTTCATGTAAAATATTGGTACTCAGCTGCATCCGGTTAGACTGGAAGCCGACCCGAACATAGTTGGGAAAAGGCTAGGCAGATGATGATGTGACACATTTACCAACCCGCGCCGGGCCCACTCTCTCTCGCATATACGTGGCCTTTGTCCCGGCAGTGGGAACATTATAGACTGATTATGCTATTGTTATTTTGCTCCAGGTAGTTTCACAATCTTTTAAAAATAGCGTCGGACAATTAAACTCAACTCAGGTGCTCGAAATTCGAGCAGATCTTTGGATGTGTGCCAGTTTTATGTGATCAATGCTCGTATTCTGTTCGCTTGCACTCCACTTCCTAGATTTAAGGTCGTTAAGACGACACTTACTGAAAAATATGGGTGCTAAGCTTTGAATTTGCTTTAAAAGCTTAGCGCAGTTGGGAGTTAGAGGTGACTTTTGTAGGTCACTAGCTGCACCTGTTCCAGTAGTAGTAGATAGATACTTCGTCTGTACTTCACTGCTTTAATTTGTATATTTCACTGTAGATTGTTGTTGGACTTTATAGTTCTGGATGCCGTTTTCTTCAACGGTTATCGGTACAATTATTGCAGAGTCCACGTCCCACATGTCGACAACCTCGTGTGCTAAGTCGAGTTATTTTATTTTTTTATCTTGCGAGATTCTTGTCATGAGGGACAGCGATATCAACGATAATTGCACGGCACTCTCGTGATCAACGAGAGTGCCGTGCAATTATATATCACCATTATATCAGGCTTAACATTATAATATTTGTTATTCAAATGTTTAATAATTAAATATATTTAGTACCCTAAAGTTGTAAAAATGTAACTTGCACCTTATTATTTTTCAGACTATGTCATTGCCAACGTTTTGAATGTAAAGAACTATTCCGAAATAATCTAACATATTATGTCCGTTTATTTGGTTTACGTATAATTTTATTTTATCTGTGATTATCATTAGTTTGATCAATGTCATTGTGCCAATTGTGAAATCTTAAATGAATTCACTCATTTAACAACAACAAAGAGTTTTTTTCTGGACCCTGATTGTCATTTTATATTAATTCATAACCGAATTTGGTATCGATTACTTTGGTTGATTATAAACAATGTTATAAATATATAAAAATGGGCTGTATAAAATGCAAAGTACGTTCTCATATTGATTTAAATTTCCAACATCGTTAATCAATCAATTCAATTAGTTTAACAAAGTAGTTAAATGAACGAACAGCCGCGTAATTACCAGATGAGAGAACCTTTTTGTATGCATAACGATAACTTCTTTCAATCTTGTTAGACTAAAACAGTGAGGGTATTCGAATTCGGAATCTATTGGGCGGAGGGTAGCAACTCAACGATCACGTTGAAATTCATTCTCGAAAGCGCCCTTTTTCAATAAAGGCAGACAAACATTTGTAGTGCTGTGAAAAGGTATAATTGGTTTATGTGTGAGTATGCGCTCTAGTTCGGGTGTGTTTGCATTGTTTGTTTTCTCTTGTTCGATTCGTCTTTAAAATTCGTAACGCGTACGTAACCTACTTCAAGTTGCGTTATCATTCGTTTGAGTAGCGTGGGTAGTAGTTATTTTCACAAAATAATTATATTGAGCTCTGAATTATTTGCACATAAAATAATTAATTTCACTTTTCACGTAGGTAAATTATTAACGTTACTTTTTAATATTAAATTATTCCTGCCGAAGTTTTGTGTGAAATTACATTTGTGCCTTCAAAATTGTATCAAACGTACATTTTCCCCAGTAAATCCTGGCTTCAGGCACTTTGCAACAGTCCAAGTACCTTCGTACCCCACTTAATGCTCCTTGTTCACAGTTTAAGGTCTTGTCTCGAATTACACGTATTTGGAACTTATTATTGTTTGTCTCGCTATCTTCATGCGTATTTGATTGATACTATAGTACTGTTAGATCCGGTGCTGTAATCTCCCAGAACGAAGCTCCGATATATTATTGTAAATTTAGAAGCTCTTTTACATAAAAAAACAACCATGTCTGCCAGCGGGGTTAATTGTCTCACAATGTTTTCATTAATAATTTAAAAAAAAACTGGCCCTACACAGTTTTTTTTTGCGTGATGCCGCTTTTCCAACTTTGAATGGAACGTCGTACGTCCTTAAAATATTTTTTTTTGACTTCGCTATCGGCTTCACCACCCTTGAAAACCTTGAATTCAACATCCATGAAATATCAGTTTGTAAATATTCGTAGCCGCCATCTTAGATTTTCATTCTGACCTCACCTTTGTCTTTAGCACCCTTGAAAACCATGAAACTATCTCATTCTTTGTTTCTTTTTATTATGTAATAAAAAGTCGCAAGGAAGGGCTATTACGCTTTCTCGTTACGGAACATTTTTTTTCATTACGTAACCATTTCTACAATGTAACTTTTACCGCAAGCTGCGTTAAATGAGTGCTTTCCAAAACTATGGTTAACGAAACAAATAAATAATCGTGATGGTCGGTTAGCAAAACCATTCAGACAAAACCACTGTAGTACCTGTCTAATGCATTAAAACCACTTTTGCATCTTTATTCCTCCCCTGTTACCAACCTTGTGATTTGCTATCTTTTCATCATGACATCACTTATTTTTGTCTAGCTCGTACCGTCACTCGGGGAACACTATTTGAAGTAACCTTTTAAAAAACGAATATTTCATAGGTCAGGTAGAAAGAAGGTCATGCAAATTCCCTGTATTTATTTTATCTTACCGTATTCTAGAACGTCACTTCAGCTAAAATTCGCATCAAACACGATTTGGGTTCATCTAATCCCTACGTCATTAAAAGTAAAATCCAAGTTGGGAAGGGTTTCCAACTCCCAACTGAGCATTCGAAGTTTATTCGACTTGGGTTACGTAACGGTTCGGCTGTATGTTATCGAACATCAAAAACTTTTGTAACTCTAGAATATTCGATAGAATAAGTGAGCAATGTAGTCTCATAGTTGTTTTGTCTACCTTGTTATAAGTTGTCGAAGTACTAATAATCAATTAAAATAAATATTTTTCTCATCCAATTCTGAAAACTTCATTCGTACCGATTGGACATAAAATGTTGCCTTGTAGAATCCCTTGTCGTATCTTCATGATATCGTTATGTTTACTACAAAATCGGTATTTATTGACTGATGCTTGAAAGAAAGGGTTTTTAGATGAGATAAACTTTACCGTTTTGATAATATTTCTACTGTTTGTATATTTATTTATACATTTTAATAGAACTGCATATAGACTCAATAAGATTTATCTTATTAAATGCCATCTTAAAGACAATATTTTTCTTGTGATGGAAATGACAAAATATGTCAGACTAACAACTTTGGCCATTTAATAAATACTCAACTATTGCATTAAAACTTCGTACTAGAGTGGTTCATAGTACCCTTTACTAACCACTGGACTATAACAGGGAATATTAAAGTTAACTGTAATTGTCGGTCGTGTAGCTTCATCCATGACATCGTAAAACGTTAGTGGTGGTGTCAATTTGACTCTTCGCACCGTAACTGGGCCATGTGGACCGTATCGTGCCTCTGGGACCTATTAGGTACGAAAACTAGTCCTTAAGTAGAAGTAGTAACTTTGACCAAGTAGCCTTGATTTTTCGCAGGAGAACTAAAAGCTGGCTATGAGCAGAAAACAGACTGCAAATATTTTGTATAAATACAAGGGCTAATTAAATTATGACAGCTAATTTGATTAGCCCTTTTTTTGGATGGGAAATCATCAAATGACTTCACCCGCTCTGGGCGGAGCGAGAGAGCGTGTCAGACTTTTACTGACTAAAACCCACCCATGTGCCTTCAGTTGCCCATATGGCAGGGCCACGGTAACTCTTTCGAACGAATCTCGCGACCCCGGCAGGCATCGGTCCTAGCAGACCCCTTCGGTATTGCTGACATCTCTTTGAGGCGCGCGTGGAACAATACGCGCCGTCGACTCGAGCCTGGTCCTTACCGGGCGGCGAGTTACGCATTGCTCGCCACCGCAAGCTCGCGCCTACGGTGGCCGGGAGTCCGCTATCAACTCCCGATGCCCGGGGCGTCTCCTCGTGCGGTGGCTAGGGACATGAGGGCGCAAAGACTGCCACTTCCTCACTCACCCCGCCTCCTCCTTCGCGAGCATTACTGCTTCGCAAAAGGAGGTGATGGCTTTCCATGCCCTCTCGCTGCGTACCATGGCTCGCACCAGGGCCGGACGCGAGAGGTCGCCGCTGCCGATCGCCTCCACGAGGACACGGCGGTGCTCCGCCCAGGCAGGGCACACCTCCATTGTATGCTCCACCGTGTCCTCCAGACGATCGGACGTTTCCTCCCGCTTTATCCTGAACAGGAACCCACCAAAGCACCCATGCCCGGTGAGAACCTGCGTCAGGCGGAAGGTGATGACGCCCTGGCGCCTCTCTATCCACTCCTCAAAGCGGGGACTTACCACCGCAATTGTGGCGTGCCCAGCGCTGGGTGGCAACAATTGTACCCGCCATGTCACCATGAGATCACACCGGAGCTCTGTTCGCCGTGCCGCGATTTGTCGCGGCAGCGGTGTTTCGCCCCGGCGGCGTTTCGCCTCTTCGCGCAACTCCCACATGTGCGCGAAGATCTTTGCCTCCAGATCCCATGGCGGCACTCCGGCAAGGAGGCTCGTCGCCTCGCACGAGACCGTGCGGTATCCCCGGATTAGCCGGATGGCCATGACCCTCTGAGCCGCACTCAACCGGCACGCTGGGTGCAGCCTCAATGAGGGCACCCACGCCGGTGCCCCGTAGAGGGATTTGATTAGCACTGTAATTATATTTTAGCCATGTTGCGATATTGAAAACGAATGAAAAAAAATCCTTATTCTAACTTTAAATGACATGTACACTGGCATGTAGGTACATTAAGGCAACCAAACAACTGTTATTTTATAGTTTTTGAAATTCGTAAACAATAACTTATGATCCACGAAAAATTATAAAAGCAGTTGATCGATAACGTGAATCGCCCGATTGTATATATTTTTTTGTTCTGTTGGTTTTTGATTTTGAGTTCCGCCGCGTGGGTTATGTTGCCAGATAATTCGATTTGACCCTATTTATAAAGGTTATGAAAATAAATAACAATGTAAGAGCTGGTATATAAATACCAGCGTCAATGTTTAAATGCCGTTACTCAGCGACGATGCCAAAAATGTAAATGGGCATTATTTCATAGCTCATTTTACTTTTAATAATAGCCAGGCGTTTTTTCACGCAATTTATTATGTTCATAATACGGGTAATCCATCAGTACTTGAATTAGCATTCTCGGCTAATTCAGGGGCAAATATAAGAAAGTTTCCAGGTTCAAGGATTTTGTTGTGCGAGGTTTTCGAGGAAACCGGAACAAAATACCTCATCTTTCATCATAATTTCAGCTGCAAGTCGTCCACTGCTGGGCATAGGCCCAAATTTGGGGCTTTGCCATAATCCCAGTATGGTGGTACAATGTATAGAGACCGCTGCTGCCTATTTCCTAGTATGTCCCTTAGTCGCCTTTTACGACATCCACGGAAAGAAATGGTGTGGTGCTATTTTTAACATACGGCACCACACGGACATAACAATAAAATACCTGGACCTAATATAATAATTATTTCCAATCTTAACAAAACGATCATAATATTGTCACATCCATCCATTTACTTTACTGAAGGCTTAGTAACATAAATAAATTGTCAGTTACAAAACTCCCTGAATTGTTCAGCTTCAGTAATCACCCAAGCTTTAGCTCATTATCGACTTTATTATATAAACTCGCATTGAGCTGGTAATTGCTATGTTAAAAAAACCGGCCAAGTGCGAGTCGGACTCGCGCACCGAGGGTTCCGTACAAACCTGTAGGTATTTTCGGTTTAAACATATATATATTTTTTAATTTTTATATTTCAGTTGATTGAATGTAAGGTAAATTGCGGGTTACGATTTATGACGTTTTAAAAAAAAACTACTCACTCGATCTCGTTCAAACCAATTTTCGTTAGTAGTTTACATGGTAATGTACATCATATATTTTTTTTAGTTTTGTCATTCTCTTATTTTAGAAGTTACGGGGGGGGGGGGGGGGCGGGGACACATTTTACCACTTTGGAAGTGTCTCTCGCGCAAACTATTCAGTTTAGAAAAAAATGATAATACAAACCTCATTACCATTTTTGAAGACCTATTCATAGATACCCCACACGTATGGGTTTGATGAAAAAAAAACATTTTTGAGTTTCAGTTCTATGTATGGGGAACCCCAAAATTTATTGTTTTTTTTCTATTTTAGTGTGAAAATCTTAATGCGGTTCACAGAATACACCTACTTACCAAGTTTCAACAGCATAGCTCTTATAGTTTCGGAATAAAATGGCTGTGACATACGGACGGACAGACAGACAGACAGACAGACAGACAGACAGACAGACAGACAGACGGACAGACAGACATGACGAATCTATAAGGGTTCCGTTTTTTGCCATTTGGCAACGGAACCCTAATAAAAAACTACGAACATATTACGTCAGCTCGGATGAGAGCTGTAATGGGCTATTTAAAAAGTTTTATTGTTTAAGGTACGTGTCGGTAATGACTTGCATGCTTTGCTGGCTCCAATTACGGGCATGTTGCACTCGCAATCTGTAAAGCTCGCGCTTTTTCGTATTTTTCATTCCACGTATTCGTATTCGAATATTTCAGCAGCGAGTAATGTTTTCGTGTACCTATTTACGTAAATATTACCTCATTTACATAAACCTTATTTTGGTGGCGAGAAAAGATATTGAACGGTACCGCACAAAGAATGTTGGAATTACTTTCTGAAAGTCAAAATTAATGGGAGCATGTTTTGATGTATTTGGTGTCAATGAAAATGATGAACCACTAAGATTTGCCAGCGGTTTCGCTCGCGTGGAATTAAGAAATTATTTCACAGGAACGTCTTGCTGCGATACAATACATCCTATGTGTTAATCCAAGCTATGGACTATTTGTGTGCCAAATTTTATACATATCCGTTCGGTCGTTTTTATGTAATTCACTAACAAACATTTAACATACAAACCTTCAAATTTATAATATTAGTAAGAAAACATGATATCACTTCTACGTTTTCTCACGTTTAGTAGGTAGTTGTATTCAATAGTCTTACCACACCCCGTGCGCTACTAACGCGTTATACGACCCTTAAGTAGCTTTACATGGCTTTGAGTGTTTCACATTCATGTCACTATGAACTACTTGGGTTTTATTTTAAAACTCTTACAAGACTTACAGTTTTCTCCAAGGATGGCACCGAGTTCTGGGCGTTACAACATTAGTTTTAAGCACCGTTTACACCATGTGGGTAACAACAGTATCGCAATATTGTGGAACATTATCATAACCTGTGTGTCTCAATTGATACTAAAGATAAACGCATCTACATATGTAGCCTTAATAGATTCCGTAAGCGTAGTCACACGTGGCCATTTTAGCGAGGGAAGATTGTGATATTTCTTATTGGCAACTATAGTGCCGTAGATGTTGAAACATTATTGAGTCTGACAACCTTTTATGCATCCATTCTTTCAAAGAATCACTTGGGATTACTACTCTTATACGGCACGCGTTGTATTTGAGAATATTTGAGCAGAAGAATCTATTTGTTTATTGTGCTCTTATTGTTTTTAAATATTCTCGAATTCTTAACTGACAATAGACTCTATTCATGGCAATTGGACATCATTGTTATTTTATGAGGTAGTGGGGTAGTCACATATAGTACATATAGTACTATGCTAGATAAAAAAGGCCCTGTCAGTGAGATCAATTAGTAGTTAGTGGTTGTGACCAAGTAGAATTGACAAACACTTTTCCTTAACTCAAAGTGTTAAGTGCGAAAAAGGGAGTTTCGTAAGTCGTTATTCATTAGTTTTTCTTGAAATTAACAATCCTTTTGTAATATTACTTTATTTAAATTCTGGGTGACATATGTATAAACCTGAAATATAGCAAAGTAGGCTAAGCTCCGAAAGTCATATTTCCATTCCGTTTCGTTAAAAAACCAGTAGTTTTACCGTAGCTGTCAAATGTGATACCTACTATTAAACGTAACTGGGTCGTTCTACTTTTCTACCAACAACTGTCTGTCCTTCGTCTTGTTATGGCATCTCGTTGGAGTATTGATATTTACGGTTTTTTAATTAGGTTCAAATAAACGTCCGTATTTTTCTCATGTATTAATATTATGTCATTTTAATTTTCTCTAACCAGCATATTTAATACGTCTTTTTCCCGTAGAATGCCTTGACAGAGTCGTAAGCCGAAATGTGGTCTTCACTTTGTCACATTATATTTGTCTAAAACAAACATTTAAATAAATCTTTGCCGTTAGTCCTAATGAAATTACAGATGCAATTTTGTTTGAATCCCACACAGAGACCACAATTATGGATAGTTAAAAAACCAAAAAAACAGAAAATCTTCGTTTCACTGTCGGTAGAAAAGAAGAACGACCCAAATAAATTTATACAAAATCATTTGAGGCAAATCACATAATTTCAATTTTATAATTAGTATTTGAAACTACTACAAATCTTGTGAATATTTGGAAATCATGATATTCTCGTGTTGTGTACAGCATGTGTGTGTCTCGGTCTATAAAATGCAACTTTAATAAGAGGTAGCGAATTTGGAGAAGAATGAAAGATCCACTACCACTTATTAACCCTATAATGCATGATTTTGGCTCAATATATTGTGGCTTGACTCAATATATATTTCCTGTCATATATTTCCTCCCGAAGACTACTCAAAAGCTGAAATGAGTGAATCAATTTCAACTTTATCATAATTAACTTTATCATAATTACTTTAAGGCCCATAAAGTCGTGTTTACTAAGCGCGGTGGTCTGATAGCTTTAATAAGGGTCTTTTAATTTTGTCCGACAGGCAAGGAAAATTCGCTTCAATTGATTTGTTATTGATTATATTGTTGCCTCAGAATTATTATTAATATAATATACTTTGAAAGGTGAATGATGTCTGACGAAGGATTGAAAAAGTATGATGAGTGAGATTTGTGTTTCCTCCTTAAGGTTTTCTCTATAAGGTTTGACCATGGAGATTGAAAAGGACGCGTTTTTTTAAAGTACATTGTAATGACCTAAAGAGAGAGTTAAAAAAATCAATTGATCCATTTCTTTTACATCGTTTATTTGCATTCGCTATAGACGTGAATGGTTCAACATTTCCTATATTATGCATCATTATTGTACAAGTACTGCTATGATTCTATATCTAGTAGGATTATATTCGAAGCAAGGTAGGTTTAAAATTTATATTTGTGTACCCAGTACGTAAATTATTATCTAGATTGTGTAGCGAGACAAAATTGTTTAGGTTCAACGTGATATTTATATTTATGAAAACAACGCCGAATTTTATATCTATTGTAACGATCATATATAAATAAACAAGCTGCGCCCTGCGGTTTAACCCGCATAAGTCTCGATTGCATAGAAATATCGGATTATAAGTATTCTTTAATCCAGGTCATGGTCTACCAATGTGTTAAATTTCAACCCAATCTGTTTAGTCCTAAGAGTAAAAAATAAACATACAAAAAATAAGATCTTTTTTCTTAAAAACAGTTTTGACTTTGATATACTTCATCAAACTATCTAGCCAGTTTTTGTAGAGTCTAAAAGTGATCGAAACAGACGTATCTAGTTCTTTATTCAAAATTGAAAACTTATTCCGTTAGATATAGTAACAGTATAATAGTAGTTTTGTACAATAGCATACCTATGAATAACTTTTTCGGATTTACGTTTGCAAAACAAAAAATAGATCTATGGTTTAATGTCAGCTATATGTTTTGTAATTAGACGGTAATTCCCCGTTCCCGAAAGCCCGGATAAATCGTTCACTGTTAAAGACAAATAGACAATACCCTAACATATTTAACTGATCGTTATTTTCTAAAAAACACGACTGACTTAATCGTCCGTTAAAAATGGGAAACAGTCAAGCCAACATATTTTATACCTGTTATTAATTACCTAATTAACGTAGCACCGATTAAACCTTTTACGTTACAATGGACAAACCCTTGTACTAACTATAACCGTACAAGGCTGTCCGGTTCATTGGTCAAGCGGCCGCTCTCAAAGGGGAAAATAAGGAAAAACGTATCAAGGTTTATATTTTCAAAATACGAACCGTTTTAACGGAATTTCGTTTTGTTGCAGGCCACGGAACGAAGGAAGGAGGCAAAGGGATATAATAGGTAAGTCTCCCGAATTTCGTGTTAAAAATTAGTAAAGTGCGTGCTGAAACCTCATTAGAGCAGCGTTCTGTAGCTGTTTCTGGAATAAATAGGTTCTTTGATAATCTTTGAAGCTAATGCTTCTCAGTGTAAGTTTGACGTAATAATTTTTGATAAAGTACGGGAAATGAGGACGCATTATTTAAGGTGGTTTTGTGTAATTTGTGAAAGAATAAGTGGTTTTATTCAGACAGGTATGCTTGATAAGTCCAAATATACTTCTGTGTTCTATTATGTTATGAGCATATATATAAATCAAGAACAATATTTTATTTGAACCGGAAATACAAAAAAAAAGAACATTGAAACATTTAAGTTACCAATAAGAAAATATTGGAAAAAAAATAAATAAAAGAGGCTAAAGGGGCTAAACGGCTACTTATATGCTACTTTCTTACGATAAGCAGCTGTAAATATGTTTAGATAATCTAATGTAGATTGTCATTAGTAACATGAATGATAAAGCGTCCCCAAAATGAAAATTTGTAGGTATGTTGCGTGATAATACGACAGCATTTTGATAATACCAATGATGAATATTCAGTAGATTTACATTACCCAAATTTGAGTGGCAGGCGTATACATAAATTACTCTCTTTTAATCTTACAATTAGTCGACAGCGATTTTGTATTTGGATCAAGTGATTCAAGAGTTAATATTCTGATGCTTTTCTGCCACTTGAGCCCACACTTGTGCCCCGGGCGTCGGGAGTCGATTGCAGACTCCCGGCCACCGTAGGCGCGAGTTTGCGGGTGGCGAGCAATGGGTAGCTCGCCGCCCGGTAAGGACCAAGCTCGGGTCGACGGCGCGTAGTGTTCCACGCGCGCCTCAAAGAGATGTCAGCAAAACTGAAGGGGTCTGCTAGGACCGATGCCTGCCGGGGTCGCGTGATTGTTCGAATGAGATACCGTGACCCTGGCACATGGGCAATTGAAGGAACACGGGTGGGTTTTAGACAGTAAAAGTCTGACATGCCCTCCCGCTCCGCCCAGAGCGGGAGAAGTCATTTGATGATTACCATCCAAAAAAAAAAAAAAAAGCCCACACTTGTACCTACCTTAGGTACCTTACTCGTCTGATGTGGCTGAGGATATCTTTTGACAAAATGGAAGCTTTTCTGCCACATGAGCCCACACTGGTACCTATTACAGGTACCTAACCGTTTGGTATCGTTGCGGGTAACATTGGTCGAAATTGAAGCTTTTCTGCCATTTGAGCCCACACTTGTACCTACTAGTGGTTCTTCCAATGATTGCAAACAAACAGTCATACACACTAGTAAATATTTTGATGTTTTAAGAAACCGTTAGGAATACGTAAATAGGTACCATTATGTTAGGGCTTTGCTAAAAGGTATAACTCGTGGCGTATTCCCTAGGATAAACATTTATTATTACATTTTATAAATTAAAGTCAATTTTCATGTCTGTCTGTGTGATCGCGTTTTTCTTCTAAACTACGCAACAGATTTTGATGTGGCTTCACCACCATTTAGAGAATTTTTGCTGGAAGGTTTATGTGTATAATAGCTACATTACTATTAAACTTACATTTTAAAAGAAATCACGATATTTTGTTATGTAGTAAAAACCGTGCAAAGCAGGGACGGGTCGCTAGTTCTAGTTAGTATAATTTCTTTAGACACAAGAAGACTAGCCATTAAAAAATATATCGACGGTTAAAAGATAATAATAATTATAAGATGGAATTCATAAGCGCCATTTTGGTCGATAATGACTTATGAATTCCATCCTACTTAAAATTTTCTGCTCTTTCGAATGCGCTTACTCCCATATGGTTCTACGATGTCTTTAAAATTTTCAAGATATGACAATAAACAAAAAAGTTATGTCAATTGTTCTACTGAACAATTTGGTTTTTGTCGCTTATACCCTATAACCTTTTAACCGTCGATATTTTCCTAACTTCTGATATACACTACCGAAATAACGAAAATCTTTTTCCATTTTTTTCGTACTATGCACGAAGCTATGTTCTACTAAGACATGATTAAGTGGATAATAGGGAGGTATCATAATAATATTATATCTCATTTTTCGTCCCGAGGGCACTATATTGTAACGGCTTGTGGTAGTTTCCACTAAAATGTACGAGCAATCGTTTTCCACGTGTTAATCTTTTATGCATTGTAACCTTTTGTTTCTTGTGCGTGAGTTTGAAGAGTAAATTGAACAAACGTCAGTTTTCATATTTGGCGAGGAGCGCGTACTTACCGACCTATGAAATTTTTTATTTAGTCCATGTTACTCTTCCCTTTGTTCCCTCAACGCTGAGGATCGCGACCAAGTACGACACGTCTCCAAGTTTTACGGTCTTTTACGGTGAGTATTGCTCATTCGGCACAAAAATGTTAACAGTCAACCAGACCTTACCAAGCGGTATCGTAAAACCCAGTAACTGGGTTATAGAAGTCAAATAGGGAGGAACTCTCCATATATTGGGTTGTTGCATAAGAAATTGCCGATTTAAACGAGGATCAAAAACATAAAATAATTTATTTAAATATTATTTATTCATAATAAAATAATTACCATTGGCTTCAATACTTAACAACCAACGATCCACCAAAGAATTTATGCCATTATAAAAAAAAAACATCTTTTTTTGAATCAACAAATTCATGAAAGGCATTTTGTATTTCTTGATCAGATTTAAATTTGTTATTTTTCAAAAACAATTCAAAACTTTTGAACACATGGTAATCTGTTGGAGAAAGATCAGGCGAGTATGGTGGGTGCGGTAGAACTTCATATTCCAGCTCTTGTATTTTTTTATTAACGATTTGCGCGACATGTGGTCTAGCGTTGTCATGAAGTAGGATTACACCACTTCTGTTAATCAATTTTGGCTGTTTCTCTTTTAATTTTTCATGAATCTTTTGCAGTTCGACACAATACTTTTGGGCGTTCATTGTCTCACTTTGTGGCAAAAAGTTATAATTGATAACGCCTTTTTGTGACCACCATACAGTAAGCATAGCTTTTCGAGGGTGAAGTTCGTATTTTGGGGCCAAACGTGGACGTTCATATTATCATAAAGCATGGGTGTTTTATGGGCTTTTCATCGCATGCCACTATACGGTCAAGAAAAGGTTCAGGTTTTTGTCGATGGTAAAGAGATGATGTAACGATAAAACGATTTTGCTTATTTTGCTCTGAGAATTCGTGTGGTACCCACTGATCAAGCTTCCTTACTTTACCAATTTGTCTGAGGCCTCGTTCAACAGTTGTATGATGGACAACAAATTCTTGTGCTAGTTCTCGTGTGCTTATATGCATATTGGACTCCACTAATTGTTGTAAAACTTGCAGATCCAGTACGAGCGAAGGTCGACCGCGCGGCTCATTTTCAAAATTCTCTACTCCACGACGAAATTTTCTGAACCGATTTCTCACTATCCTTTCAGAAACTGTATTCTCCCCTAATCTCTCATTTATTTTTTTTTGCTGTTTCACGTGCACTTAATCCACCTTTGAACTCATAAAACATTATACCTCTAATTTTTTTCGAATCCATGGTAAGAAAGAAAATCTTAAATTAAATCACGTCTAATGTCTAAATCTCCTGATGGTGTTTAAAATGCTAATCAAGTATCGATGCTTTGTTTAACATAACAAAAATGAACAAGTCATAACGTGTTCGGTAATAAGCGCCCACTGTTTGACATTGTTGCGAAATCGGCAATTTCATATGCACCAACCCAATAAAATACCTACTCGTATACAGCTGCATCTGGTTAAACTGGAGGCCAATATAGTTAGGACAAGGCTATGCAGACGATGATGTAACTCATTCGGTGCTGCCTGTATCAGCCTTTTTGTTCGTGTCCGATCATCTTGACCGAAGCTCTACCTTGAGCTCATTTTCGTTCCACCTGGTCCATGCTACCTAATAAAATGAATTTCCGTGAATATTTCTCCGGAAATTATATATTTCGTATTTAGGTACTGCATTTAAAAATGAAAACAACAACTATATAAATTTAAAAAAAACATGATCCCCAAAAAAAAAAATGGTTTCTCTTTAATGAAAAATTGACCTAGACGGATGAAAGCCTTTGGAAATACACAATAACCAGCAATTCATGTAATTATTACGTAATAATTCCATTCAAAAAGTATACCAATGCTACCTTATTCAGCAATTTCAAGAGGATAAGCCCAATATCAGTAATAACCAAACCAATAAGCGAAACCTACAATTTGAAAGCATATTCTTAATTAATATGATACACGGGTACTAACGAACTCCACTGAATCCATTCCATGTTCGTAAATGTATTTTATCAATGATACTAATCGTTTTGATATTCGAATTGTTATTTTTATTCAATATTGAAACCGTAATTTTCTGAACTCTCGAAATTATATCGACGTCCCTGTATCGCGACTGAAAATACAAATTCCAAACGTCAAACTAGCCATAAAAAATATATTCGGCCAGTGATAAAAAAAAATCAAATCAATGCATTCTACCGTGTTGCCAATTTGTAATGAATTTAATCGAAAGTCTCATTTATTTTTACTCGACTACGGCGTAGCAAAAAGGAGGGTTATGATTTTGACCGGTTTGTATGTATGAATGTTCATATGTTGTTTCATAACTTCTAAACTACTTATAATATCAGATAAATCAGGTATCGTTTGAAGAGTTTTGATTGTACCGTGGTTTATCGGCTATGTTACGTCAACTTTAGAGGACATAAAATGATGAATAAAATAATTAAAACCTGGGTTTCAAATAAAATGACTAATTAGAATATTTCAAATATAAATATATAAATATTTGAATTTGAGCTCACAATATATAAGGTGTATCTATTCATACACGAAATATTTTAAGAGGTACACCTGTAGGTGGTAAAGAAGCTATAGCAACGAAAAAAAAATTTTTTTCTAAGGTTTTTTTTTTCAATTTTATATTTATATATTACTAGCTTTTGCCAGCGGCTTCGCCCGCGTGGACGTCGGAAATTATCCCGCGGGAACATACTACCGGGATTAAAAGTAGCCTATGTCCTTTCTCAGGCTCTAAACTATCTGTGTACCAAATTTCATTTAAATCGGTTCAGTAGTTTTAGCAGGAAAGCGAGACAGACAGACAGACAGACAGAGTTACTTTTGCATTTATAATATTAAGTATGGATTTGACGCACATAAGAAATATTGGCTCCTTATTTTTTACGTCCCGAGACACTGCTCGTGCCGTCCGGTCACTGCCCTCGCAGCGTCAGGCGGGCCATTCATAGAATTTGGAGTAAAGGTTTCATGCAAAACGTTTCAAGTAGTTTTAAAATTATAATAATTACGAAAATTCAAAAACGCTTAGAAAAAAAAATCTTTTTGCTTCTATAGCTTCTTTACCACCTACAGGTGTACCCCTTAAAATATTTCGTGTATGAATAGAAACACCTTATATATAAATATAGGATATTGTGAGCTAAAAAAGAATAAGAAAAGTAACTCCAAAAAACTAAATTCTTATTCGGTCGTAGTTGAGTGTACGCACGGCCACACATCAAGCTATAAATTTCCAGTATAAGCTGACATCTCACTGTACGAAAAGCCTATACAATATGAGGTCAACTTAAACTGGATATTTATATCTTGATCTGTAGCCGTGCGTACAACATTATATTGTTGAAAGTGTTATTACAGTTAGACTTCTCTTTAATAAATTACTTTCCTTCAAAATATTTGCATTGTGAGTTGTCAGTATCTGTGTAAGAGATAAACCTTTGCCGGTGTAAAAAATAAAGTAACAACAATACAAAAAATATCTTTGAAGATTTCCCATGTTACGGGCAACGTGATTAATTGGGCATTATTAATAAAGACCGGCCATTATTAATAATGCCCAAGAGCGTCGGGCAATGAGCTTAATTTCTCACTTTGACCGGCCATTATTAATAATACCCGACGGCCCGTGGTCCATGTAATAAGTCAGTGTTTGAGATGGCTTGAATTTATCACTTGGACCGGGCAGTATGAATAATTCCCTTCTTGTAGCCGGGCAATGTGAGAAATTGGACCACAGCCGCTGGATGCAATCGGGACTTTAAGGCACCCCGACTCAGATAGGTTAGGTTAGAAGGGGATGGCGGGGTCGTTTGAGCGAGCGAAGCGAGCGAATAGACCCCGCCATCCCCTTTGTGGTTATTTTTTTATAAACCACCCAGAAGTAGGAGCCCCGCGTAGCGAGGCTCCGTCGCCCAAGCCCACCCTCGACCATGCTGCCATTTATTATGGCGCTTAAATGTCATGTGTAATGATTATTATGGCGTTTAAATATTATGTCTAATCATTATTATGGCAATTAAAAATATGAAAAACAATACGTATGGCACTCGTATCTTATGGTATCTAAGTTTCGGGCTATTAAAAGTATGTCATATGTCTTTTAGGACAAACAAAACATTCGGGCAAATGAAATTCGGGAATATGATGATTATGGTATATGATCTTCGGGTAAACAATAGATAACCAAGAAATTCATATAATACTACAGTTCACCTATTTTATTACTTTGCCAAGATAGGGTGGGCATTATTCATAATGGCCGCGAAAAGTGATTAATTATGCTGTTTTAATCACACTGCCCAATTGAGTCGGGCATTATGAATACAGACTGGCCATTATTAATAGTGCCTGGACTTATCAAATTACCCGTAACATATACATACATTACATAACATTAAAAAAAAACTCAACAGTTTTTATTGCCGATAAAAAAGCGAGTATAGTTCCTAGTAATTACAGAATTCCCACCCCTCATTGCCGCGTCAAGTGGAACTGCGCATGCTTTTTCATTGTGCATTAACGCAGGCCTTTTTGTAGTGTATTCCAGCGTGTTTAATGGCCTCACAAAGGATCAATAGCCGTGTTCCATTGTTACCTTTTCTGTAGAAGATGTACAATTGATCCTTTTCGTAGTTCGCTGGTGGAATTGAATGGTGCGTTAGGGAAAGCGAACAAATGGGTTTTTGTAACCAGTTCATCGTTCTTTTGAAACGGAGGGAAAATGGCTGAAATGTGAGTTTCAATAACGGTTGTTGTACTGATTGTTAATGGTTATTCAGAAATGAATGTTGAGTGGGAAATGGGGGTTTCTGTTTTGGCAATTATTTTAGTGGTAAAATGTAGAGCGAATTTTGCGCTACATTGCTCAATTTTAAAGGTTTGGTAAAAATATTGATGAGGGGCTTGTGGCTAAGTAAAAACAGCCGCACGCTTTGATCCATCAGGTTAAGCTACGCTTGCCGCGGTAGCTTCATGGATGGGTGACCATTTATACATAACAAGAACCCTCGCTGTTTTTGAAAGCACGGTGCATGAAGTACGGCTGTCATTCATGGATCTTTGTCAGTCGTTACGTGTCGTCAGAAACTCGAAACATTGACAAACAGTCTTACCAAGGGGTATGGTGTTCCCCAGCAGGCAGTCGCTCAGTGTAAAATACTGGTATTCAGCTGCATCCGGTCAGAGTCGGACTGGCCTGTTAGTCTAGTGGTTAGTGAGCCTGACTGCTAAGACTGAGGTCGTGGGTTCGATTCCCACCCAGGACAAATCTTTGTGTGATGTGCACGATCATTTGTTCTGTGTCTGGGTGTAATTTATCTATAATATGTATGTATTTAGAAATATATAAGTATGTTTATCAGTTGCCTGGTTGCCATAGTACAGGCTCTGCCTAGTTTGGGATCAGATAACGGTGTGTTGGTTGTCCTAAGATATTTATTATTTTATTTAGAGTGGTAGCCGATCCCAACAAAAGTTGGAAAAGGCTAGGCAGATGATGGATTGGTAGAAACCTTGTTCATAATTTTATTTATAACATGAAAGGTATAATCGCGTCAGAACAACGGACTATTGAAATAATTAATGTTTCGTCAAATACAAATGGAAATTCAATACCTACATGTCGTCCTACATTCAATCGAATACCGGTTTTAAATATTCCATTTTTATAATAGTATTTCCAAATTTCATCCCAGAATCGCCTGGATTACACAATAATCTGTTTGATCCGTGGACATGACGTTTTTGTTCTCTTTACTCAATTCCACGGCATCGAGAATAATACGTTCAAACGGTAGAACTCAGCACTATTGTTTATTTACAGTCAAAACTTCTTCGTCTATGTCATACACATCCATCCATTCACAGTTATTTTACCTCTGAATTTGCATCACTGTCAAAATCAAAGTGGTCTTTATTTTCGTAACAGAACGGTTGCTGTTAAGTTGCAACTACTCTGTTAAAATCACTCGACGCAGTTTATTCGCCGTGTGTAGGCACGATTGTCAGTTTTGTATGGGTTACTATGAAAGATTGTTGATGGACACGTGTTTTCTACGGCGCGGTTAATACTGCAAGACAAGGGGCGAGTTTCTCGAACGGAAATTAACGCAACTTTAATGTGACAAATTGTCATTAATTGAATAATTTGATTAGTCTACTTTTCAAAAAAGAAGACGCACTTCTGAGGTAACTCAATAAAAAAAATATATATTGAGACCATAAGATTTGCTGAAATAATTGAAGTTTCATCATATGGAAATCCAATAGTGTCTACAATATGTCGCCATACATTCAATTTGTAATATGTATTTTATTCCCATGTATTTAATTCCCAGAATCAGTTCTTGAAAGTCGGTTGATAAAATATATAAGCCCCAACTTTGTCACGACATACAAACACGAAAAATTGCGAAAACAGCAACCATGAATGGATTTGGAAAAGATCCACGATAGAGCTCAAATCTCGGAGCTAGATGATCTCAGCACAATAACGATGAGAGACTTGAAAAATGAGGGTTTGTCACCTGTTGCGAGCCGTGACACCGCGAAAATACCCTCGTTATCCGATCACTATTGCTATTTGCAACTCAGATGAATATTGATGAGTTGGCTCGTTGTCAAGACTCGTTCCAACGTGATCTTACAATATCTACCTGCTTCGTGACTTCTCGCGATATTTCGGGGAGTTCCGCGACTCTAATTAGTCATTATATTTAATTGGTAGCGGGAGCGTCGCCAAAAATTGTCTTTGTCGGAGGGACTTTTAATATTCAAGGTTTGCTCTTGTGTTTCGGTTTGGCTGTCTCGCAATCTAAGACGACACTGGCAACTATTGTAGCTGTATATAAGGTGTGTCTATTCATACACGAAATATTTTAAGAGGTACACCTGTAGGTGGTAAAGAAGCTACAGCAACGAAAAAAAAAATTCTAAATGTATTTTTAAAAAAATTTAATATTTATAAATTATTTGACGCACAAAGGAATACTGGCTCCTTCTTATTTTTTACGGCTCGAGATACCGCGGCTATGCTCATGCCGTCCAGTCGCCGTCCTCGCAGCGTCAGGCGAGCCATTCATAGAATTTGGAGTAACGGTTTTATGCAAAACGTCTCAAGCAATTTTAAAATTATAATAATTACGAAAATTCAAAAACGCTTAGATAAGCGTTTTTGAATTTTCGTAATTATTATAATTTTAAAACTGCTTGAGACGTCCGGACGACACGAGCATGGCCGTGGTGTGAAAAAATAAGAAAGAGCCAGTATTTCTCATGTGCGTCAAATAATTTATAAATATTAAATTTTGAAAAAATAAAAAAAATAAAAAATTTTTCGTTGCTATAGCTTCTTTACCACCTACAGGTGTACCTCTTAAAATATTTCGTGTATGAATAGATACACCTTATATACATACGCTCACACCAATTTTACCTATGGGGTTAGGCAGGAACTTCAGAATGCGACCTGTTTCGATCCTAACATATTCCTTTTGCTTTGTGTATGTTCATACATCTGGTCACGCTTGCCGGTTACGAGTACTACGCACCTGACCTTTCTGAAGAACATCACCAATGTTAGGGCCTCTCCTAGGGCTTTCCCTTTGGGCGTTCCCTTCTGATAGTCATATTTGCCTTGTAAATACCTTTTGTAAGCTGCCCTTCATCCATCCTTCATCCATCTGCATGCTCTCAACATGACCAACCCATGTAAGCATACTCTTTTAAAATTTTGTCACTGTCTTCTTTTAAACCGCAGCGTTTTACGTATCGTACTATATTGATACTTTTATCAATAGAGCTAAAAAATCAATAGAATTGAAAAAAGCACAATACGGCACAGGCAAATAAAGTGCAACCTGCATACATCAACCGCCGTGCTCTGCCTTTATAACGAATCGCAAATATCGACAAATTAAAGCAGCTATTATACCGTTCATATGGATGCAAAATTCCCTCCAATGGCTGCAATATTTATGTTAATACTGCAATCAATCGCCGTGTTTCCCATTTGCATGTTCGTACATGCGTACACGTTGTTAACAAGATATAAATTACCCTAGTCACAGTGTGCAGTCTAGATTTATAGATCCGTAGCATATCTATAAACACTGGTGGGATTGAATGGTCGTTTGTAGCGTATAGTTCCAATAATTGCTTGATATACGATTCAGTATATTATGTCTGAGTTTTCGTTGTTAGATATTACATACAGTTGGCATGGTAGCATCAGGTTGGTAGTACTCATTGTAGGGCAATTTTGCTGAACTGGGCCTCATGGCTGCGCATAAAGGCGCAGCCGTGAGGCACATTTTCTTACAACGCACTTTACACTATTTAATAGGTCTTTACCTATGAAAATGCCGTTTTGTATGAAAAAAATTAAACAAATTTTTTTCATGTATTTTTTATTTGTATTAATCGAAATAATCACCCATGCAATCAATGCATCTTTGCCAACGCAGTGGCAGTTTATTGATGCCCTTCTTAAAAAAATCAGCTGGACGGGAGGCAACAAATTCTTCAAAGGCATTTTGTACTGCCTCTCGGGTATTGATTTTTTTTCCCGCCAAGAATTCTGGAAAAAGTAGTAGTCCGTAGGCGCAAGGTCTGGTGAGTAGGGCGGATGACGGCGAGCTTCCAACCCCAGTTCTTGCAACTTGGAGACCGTCTGCTGTGCAGTATGAGGTCGCGAGTTGTCGTGCAGGAGCAGCGGAGACGAGCGATTGACCAATGCTGGTTGGAGATGTGCCAGCTTCTCCATCATTGAGTTCAGTTCTTCACAGTACACATCTGCAGTAATGCTCACCCCGTTTAGTAAGAAGCTGTGATGAATCACACCGGCGCTAGACCACCAAACAGTGACCGTCACTTTTCTAGGGGTAAGTTTTCGTTTAGGGCATTGTTTAGTTGCTGAACCAGGATCCAACCAACTTGCTGAGCACTTGCGGTTATCAAACAGAATCCATTTTTCATCGCAGGTAACAATGCGGTTCAAAATTCCTTCATTTGTGTGTCTGTTGAGCAGTGCAAGGCACGTCTCGACGCGTACTTCGCGCTGGCGATCATTGAGTTCGTGGGGCACCCATTTGTCAAGCTTTTTTACCTATGCCAATTTGACGCAAATGGGTCAATATTGTTTTAACGCTAACGTCGAAAGCTGCTGCTAATTCAGCCGTAGATTGTGTGTCATCAGCTTCCACAATCGCCTTTAATTCGTCATTGTCGATCAAAGTCTTCGGACGACCGCGAGGTTCATTTTTCAGGTCGAAATTTCCAGAACGGAAGCGAGCAAACCAATAACAGGTGGTGCGTTGGTTTGTAGTGTTAGCTCCATAAACGTCGTTGATGTTGCGTGCCGCTTGTGCCGCGTTGCTGCCACGACGGTACTCATATTCCATAATTACTCGAATTTTTAACGTATCCATGATGACGAAAAAGATTGAAATGCGATGAAAATGTAATACTAATCAGTAAACAAATGACTACTTTTGGAAAAAGAATTCCATGTTTTTAAAATAAAATTAATTTGAAATTAGAATTCTTAGACAAACGAAAATTATTTTGATTTGAAATGGCCAGTACTGCAGAACGGCAATTTCATAGGTAAAGACCTAATATTTGATGTTCAAATATATTTAAAAACAGTATCTGCTATATGTTTTATGCCTTTTAGTGTGTGTTTAATAAATGAATGTTGTTTCTATATTTTCTCCTTTCGTTTGTTGTTTATTACTTTAAAAAAAAAAAACTGTCATATCGTACGTATTTTTATTCATAGCTGCCATTCTTTGACTTTGTATGGAATAGCTATAACACGTAGAGTGACAATTTAATCTATTCTAATATTATAAAGCTGAAGAGTTTGTCTGTTTGAACGCGTTAATCTCAGGAACTACTGAACCGAATTGAAAAAAAAATTGTGTTGGGTAGCTTATTTATTGAGAAACGCTATACGCTATGTAACATCACGCTACGATCAAAAGGAGCGTAGCAGCAATGAAAAATGGTCGAAAACTGGCAGGCAATTCGATGCGACGGGAAGGGCCAGGGGAGCAAAAATTTGACTGATTATGCACTATACAAGCGCTGTGCTGGGAATATTTTTCTAGCTATCTGGTATTATGTTATAAAACTATTATTTCGTTAAGCACTCTATAAAAATAATCATTAATGTATTAATTATTCCTAAGTAAGTAACTTAGTAATGCCATGTTAAGTGACTACTTTGAAGAAATTATGTCGGGCGCAGGTTGAGTATATTACATACATATTTTGATGAACAAGGTGTTGAGTTATATCATAAAGTAGTTAATTAGTTTATGTTAATAATAATTAATTGTACGAAATTAGGTCAGAGATAATGATGTCTGGTGATAATGAAGTCTAAGGCTACTTAAGTCATAGTTGTAAGGGGCGGACATATTAACACGTTAACTGACATCGGTAAAATCAGAAAAAGTAAAAAATGTACTTAGTGTTACTTGACTTTAAGTCGATTATTGATTAAAAAGTGTCGGACACATAGTCCGACATGTCAGTAAACGAGTTAAATGTCAATAGAGAAAATATATGAAGAAATTGGATCTAATGCTTGAAAGAGTAAAAATAAAAGAACACATAAATTAAGTTTCATATATAGCACGGTACGTACCTACCTGTGTTTTTTATTTAAAAACATAATGCAGGTTAAGAATTTTATACATTTGTAATTAATTAAGATATAAATGTGTATTCTCAAACGTAATAATAATAATTGTTTTGAGAATAATTAAACCCGAATTTGTTAGTGACGATTTAAAAAAAACATCCCCCTTATCTTCTTTTCAATTTCCATTAAAAACGTCTTGAAATAAAACATCTGCTTTACATAAAACCACCGGTAAATGATGGCTTCCCGTCTTATTACAGACATTACGAGCTATTTTACATTTTATCCGTGAAATATGAAATGATGGTACATTTCGCGCGTCGTATTGTCAAATTGACGCCTCGCTTACCGGACACAAAATGATAATGAACAGTGCGGTTTATGTTAATGCCGTAAATGTCGTAGGTACTTTAATTGCGTTCCTATGTTGCCTGTGGAAATATGGAGAGCCAGTGAGGTCGGTTTTATGGCTCTTTGGAACCTGTAATGATGCTGGTTATTGTCTTTTCGGAGGACCGGTTAAAAAAAGTGAAGTTTGGGTCAAATGTTTGGAAACTGAACATGACATTGGCGTTACATACTCTAAGAACAGTATGTGCATTTAGAAAATAAATCAATCATATTTAAATTGAAAGCAGTAGTGATCCAGTGGTATCGGCTCCGAGTTCGTGTTGTAGGTGAGTTCGAATCCAAGCAGGCGTTTTACTTGGGTGTATTTAATCATTTCATTACCACTGCTCAAAAAAATGTAGAAAATCTTCGTGAGAAAACCGACTGACAACCTAGAACTGAAGAATCGAATTAGAGCAGAGAATTGGATTGCGGCCCACTTTCGCTCACTGAGAGGAGGGTTGTCCCCCAGTAGTGGGAACATTATATTCGGATTCAAATCAAATCAAGATATTTTATTCCACATAAACCTACATAGTCACTTATGTAAAGTCGAAAGTTAAGTGCACAGTTCCAATTGTTGATTTCTATGGAGAAGAGCTGGCAAAAAATACCATAGTTACTCTTTTAAAAATAATTGGCTTTTGCAATGGATTGGATTGAAACTGGAAACAAATTTCTGAGTCGCCTACGCAGGCCTCATTGAACATTCGGGTCGCGTACTCCTAAATAAATATTAATAATAATAAATATTAATAATATTTTAATCAACCACATTCAAATATCCCCAGTCGCAAAAATATTTCGCCCGTTACGTTGCCAAGAAAACTGGACACAGAGAAAAAAAGCTGCCATCCATTGAATGTACCCGTCCATTGTCAACAGCAGAGCATTTGCAGTTGTTCCGAGATCTATACAGCAAACATTACCTGTTGCGCTCACGCTTGGCTGACTACAATATCCAGTGACATTCACAACAAAAGGCGACACTGAGACAAGCTTTTTAGTTTTCTTTTTTTCTATTTTAGAGCTACAGATAGATAAGACCTTTATTGGAGCGTTAGTTTTTCTCTATTTCTTTTTGTATTTTTGCATATAAGGGTAGTTATTTTTTTTTGTACTGTTGGCGTTCGAAGCAAGCAGCAAAATTATGAAAATATTTCAATCATACAAAGTGGCAGGGACATACACTTTTTTGTAATAACCGAATCTCCAATGCCGGGAGTTCAGAACCAAGTGCTGAATTCATGGTTACAGCTAGCGGGTTGATATCATGTCAACGGAGGGCGGCGGGTTGTCATGTGTGTGTTGGTTGTGTGTGATAGAAAAGAAAGACAAACAATATGTTGCCGTTAATTTCTGCACAAACGCTTCCAACTTTAAATTCTAGGTTTTCACTCATTTGGATTTTCCCAAAATCCTTAGAAATGGGAGAAAATGTGAATTAAGTTCTGGACTAGACTAGCTAGAAATTACCATGTACCTATTTCCTCCGAACGATTTCATAACGTTTGTATTTCGGAATTCCAGATTTATTTCCTATAGGCACTCTCACCCTGTGATAATTATGATGCATCATGACACATTGAAAACCATTCTGAAAAAAAAAAACAGTTTATTAAGATTGATGAATCTATGAAAAACAAAACTGTTATCGTCCTAGTGTGCGCTCTGATTTAATTCACTGATAGAAGTGACGAAATTGCTAGCTTCCTGGCTTTCCCTAGAGCCAACATTTTCGAAGCAAATCACTGCTTTTCGTCGCTTGCAACACCAAACACAAGACCACGCAATTACGTCAGCATTAGGTACTAAATATTCAAATGCTCTCAGGCGGAAGCGTGGCTAATGGAATTTCAGATTACGTACATGTAGAGATTCGATTTATCCACCACCTGTGGTGACATGTTGGTTCCCAAATTACAATAATTATAATCTATGTTCTTGTTAATGTGTTGGGGTTGTTTCAGACGTGGTTGCTGAGATTGTGATATATTGTAGCCTGTTAGTCCATTGGCAAATAAGTTCATTACAGCTGTCAGTTGCACATGACAGCCCAATTTATGTGTGGCAATGTGCGTGTGTTGGCGTTTAGAGCAATGGTGGCCCAGTGGTATCGGTCCCGACTTGCCTTGTTGTCGGGGGTTCGAACCCATGCAGGCGCTTAGTTTGTGTCAATATTTTCATCACCACTGCTCTCATAATGGTGAAGGAAAACATTGTGAGAGAACTGGCATGTCCTAGAACTAAAAAATCAAAGACATTTGACATCTACCAACCCGCGTTGGGCCCGCGGTGGTGGTAGGTTACTGCCCACTTCATTTCGAAGAGAGTAGGTTTCTGTGTCCCAGCAGTGGGAACACAATTATGAGAAGTACTATAATAATGGTAAAATATTTCGGTTCTACAGAAAATACGTTGTATTTCGTACCCACCTTTTTGGGACACACCAAGTGTTACCAATTATACGCTGAAAGTTTTTGCTCCTTCGTATTTTAGGGGTTGATTTTATTTAATAGTTTTTTTTTAATGAAAGAAACCGCCACAAAATAGCATTTATTGCCTTGCCCATAGGCACGCCTGAATCTTATTTCACTGTCGTCTCTAAGAAATTTGAATCGACATTAAGTTAACAATCAACATTAAATACCTATTTTACATTCAAATACGACACGGATTGCTTTAGAACAGTGGGAATTAATATAACAGGAAAACACATCGAAGTTTGTTACAAAATTCATACGATTGTCAAAGTTTTATATGGAAACTGCAGGCACACAGATGTAGGGTCGTACGCCTACGTAGGTGCAAGTAGCGTGGGGTGTAGCGAGGTAACTTTGCCTTTACTGTGGGCACACAGTGTGAAGCGTGCACTGGGGTTGTGGTGAGATAGTTACAAGGGAGAGGCTCGCTCAATACGTGTATAATTGTTGTTGGTTTACTTATGGGCATGAGCTGAAATGTTTGGTGGAGCTTTATTAGCTTTATTTAAAAACTTTACTTTTATTTCGTGGAGACTGTGTATATGGTGGCTTGGTTAGATTGGATGCGGACGGCCGATGACAGGATGTTGTGGCACAACATGGGGAAGGTTTATGTCTAGCAGTGCAATGTGATAAGTTGTGTGGTTCCTTCTCTGAACTTAAGTTCCTTGGGTAATTTTATTAAAATATTCACCTAAAAACAAATTGGCAGTTCAGACTTCAGCCCGCGGCTTCAAATGATGATAGCCTATAATTTTAGAAACAAAGGTACCGTACCGTACAGGCCGCACCATTTTCCTTGAAAGTTTCAAGATATCTGAAGGTTTTTTAGAAAATTGCCTTTCCGCAGTGTTTCGGAAACGTCTCGTAAAATATCTATTTAATCTCATTTTGGAGGTGAAAGGGGGATGGTTTTGAAATCGTTGTCCTATATAAGATTGGATAGGTTTTGTGAGAGGTCTGAACAATAAATAATAAAAAAAAACTTATAATTTATTTACTTTCTTTTTTCAACAATGGTAGGCCCTTTTATTTTTTTACATTTTAGTAATCGACACTACCTACCATTTTCTGCCTTTTAGCATAGCTAGGATTTCCAACAGCAGCACTTTCGAGTAAGAATCTAACCAATTTTTAACCGACGAAAAAAAAAGGAGGAGGTTATCAATTCGACGTGTATTTTTTTTTTTTTATGTATGATCACGCATAACTTTGTACATGGTAGTCCGATTGTGATAATTCTTTTTTTATTGGAAAGGGTATACTCTCAAGGTGGTCCCATATAAATTTGGAAAACAAAATCGAACCCTAAGGGTCGGAAAACAGGGGATGATTGATTGTTCACTCACTGATTGTAATGTATAACCACGCATAACTTTGTACAGAGTAGTCCGATTTTGATCATTCTTTTTTCATTGGATGGGGTATACCTTGCCAAGTATTATTAGTATATTCAAGCCACAAAAAAATATAAAATAAAAACTTTTTAACAAAAAATTAAACCGTCGAAAAACTGAAAAGCAATAAATAATAAACCTTAAAATGTTGAGTCGGCGCTGAAAAATCAATGAACAAAGATCACTCAAAGCGCCGACTCATAATTTTAAGGTTTATTATTTATTGCTTTTCAGTTTTTCGACGGTTGAATTTTTTGTTAAAAAGTTTTTTGAAACTAACATTGTTCCTAATTTAAATTACCTACTGTGAGTAATTTCTCACCTACTATAATTACAATAATGTCATTATTAAATAAATTACCTTACTCTGGAGAATTCGCTGTTTCTGTATAATTGAAAATCCTAATAATGTTTTCTAAGCAACTACACAAGGACAAAAGTTCCATTACTACTAATCTGGGCCGAATTTACGCTAATATGTTCCACACAGTTGTTCTCTAGAAACTACTGCGTGGGTGTGATTGTCCATTGTGACTAAGATGGCGCCATAGTTTCGGTACCTAGTCCGGTCCGGTAATGTCTGCTATTGTCCACACAAACCCAATCGGAGGTAGATAGCTTGCCTAGTGCTCCGGCATTGTGTCAAAAA
Source organism: Aporophyla lueneburgensis (assembly GCA_932294355.1). Taxonomy (NCBI): domain Eukaryota; kingdom Metazoa; phylum Arthropoda; class Insecta; order Lepidoptera; family Noctuidae; genus Aporophyla; species Aporophyla lueneburgensis. The sequence goes on along the minus strand of OW028741.1, from coordinate 23,266,188 downwards.
AGCGTTACTTTGATAATAGAATGTAATTATTTATTTTTTAACTTCATAAGTACATTTTTATAAAAAAAATACATAAACATTTCAAAACATAAAACTAGTGGACCACCGATATCGGGTGCAGTGTCCAAGTTACCGGTGGTTAGGGCTTTAGAGACGGGAACCGCCTCACGAAGCGAGTCATATCAAGGTTTACTGCCTTCTGAATCAGGCTCTTGATCCACCCGCTTAACGAAAGCCTCGAGAGATGTTGATCGAGGGTCTCGGCCATCAGCCCATTGGCTGATACGACAATCGGCACAATGACAGCCGAGTCAACATTCCACATGTCTACAAACTCATATGCTAAGTCGAGTTATACAATGTTTCTCATTAAGGAATTTTGTTTTGCGTGTTATTCTTACCTATGGTCTGTTGCATACGTACCTATACAGTATAAACATACGTATCAGAAAACCTATTTGCCTGTAGATGCCAATTTATGGTGTCACTTATTAAAGTGTATGAGGGCAATTAATGCTTTGATTACATTATGAATGACTAGTTTTTGCCGGCAGATTCGTCCACGTGTGGAGGTCGAAAATTATGCACGGGGAACGTACTATCTGGATAAGAAGTATTCAATGTATTAATCCAAGCTTTAAACTATTCATGTGCCAAATTTTATCCAAATTGGTTGAACATTTTTAGGTGATTGAGTAACAAACATCCAAACATCTAAACATAAAAACGTTCACATTTATAATACCTATTAATTAATAGGATAAATCATTTTATTTCTGTTAGTAGCGTTATCATATCTTAAAAACTAAATGAGATCAGCTTTTCCTATCAAACTACTCTGAGAAGGACGGCCGAAACAATCTCAGACTCTTTTAAAGTCCAGACATAATCTTGAATTAATTTAAACTTTAACTAGAAAAAGATTTTTTAGCAATAGTCTTACTACTGAGTGTTTTGTTCACACTTTAATCTCACTGTTTTGGAACAGACTCTAGGGAGTTATAGCATTTCGAAAGGTGTGTTCGGATTTATTACGTAACATAAATGCATTATTTGCATGTTTACAGTTAGCAGTAACATCTGTCTAGTCTACTAGACAGACGTAAAAAAGTCGTTACAATTTGATTCTTCACGAAATCGAGTTCCAAGTAACGTGAGAATGAGCCATAAAACTTAGTCTTTTACAGCTTTCTTTTATAGCTTGTGATTCTAAAAAGGCGTTATTATGCAGTGTGGTTTCCAGAAATTCACCATTTGAATACGGTTTAAAAACTTTTTTTTTTTGTAAAACCGACGACAATTTTTTGCGCTGCGGCGTTTAGAATGATATGCTGAATGTATGGTTACAGTTTCCGCACAGGATAAAAACTGATCCTGTATAGGTACCTCTGCTTTGATTTTTTTGTTTTTGTGATTCCTGGGAAGATTGTTTTTACTAGCAACTGTTAATTTATTTTAGTACTAGCTGACCCAGCGAACTTCGTACCGCCTCAGAATCAATAAATGTTGTGTTAACTTATCAGATCCCACCAACACAAAGCAAAGAGCACCAAGTACCATATACCCATGTTAGACCAAGTTATGACAAACTGGTACTTCCAAGACATAAAGCATTTTCTAGCTACCACACATCCATGTTAGGTGAGCTCCTACCATGTTATGCCAACCTGGTATTTCGAAGACATAAAGCCCATGTTAGTTGAGCTCCTACCGAGTTATGCCAACCTGGTACTTCGAAGACATAAAGCGTTTTCAAGCTATCAAACACCCATGTTAGGTGAGTTTGTATTCTTAAATTTAAGTGTTCTTAAATTTTCTAATTTTCCGCGCAATTTTTTTAATTTTTTTTCTTTCATAAGAACCTTCTCCTGACAATGAAAACACAACAAAAAAGAAAAAAGTGAAATTGGTCCAGCCGTTCACGCGTGATGGCGTGACCAAGGGAAATAGGGATTAATTTTTATATATATAGATATGCGTTTCCAACCCGCTTGCCTAGCATGGCGATTATGGCAACCCTCCCCCCCCCCCTCTTTTTTGGGGGACGCCTATGCCCAGCAGTGGAAGTCTCTCGGCTGAAATGACAACGATGATAATGACGATGAAATTATTTGAAAACGATTTACTACTACTTTCATCTAACATGAATTTCGTAAGAAATAAACTCTATCACGTAAGTAATGTATTGTTTCCCTGAATTTTTTTTTTTTCAGTAAGCTTTTTTACCGTACGCGATAGGACACTGACCTCAATTTAGGTTAAGTGTGATAAAAATGTTAATTATACACACTCCGGTGGCTTAAATATTCTCACTGTAATTAATTTTCAACCTAGAGCACACCGAGTAATTTTGTAGTTAATTGTTGAAGTATAAAGAACATGCCTGAAAAAATGCCCCTAAAATACTTATTATACCGTACCTATTTTCCTGGTATTGCCGGGCGTTAAGATAGCACCATCTCATTTTCTCTCGTGGGTGTCATAGAAGTCGACTAAGAGACTTACTAGAGAATGAGCAGCAGCGTTCTCTGTGCATTTAACCACCATACTGTGATCACCAACCTACCTGCCAAGCGTGGCGATTATGGCAATCACTCCCGTTTTGTGGGAGGCCTATATCCACCAGTAGACGTCTTTCGGCTGAAAAGATGATGATTATGATGATCTTTTATACAACAGGGTATTACGTATATAAGGTGTATCTATTCATACAAGAAATATTTTAAGAGGTACACCTGTAAGTGGCAAAGAAGCTATAGAAGCAAACAGAATTTTTTTATCTAAGCGTTTTTGAATTTACGTAATTATTATAATTTTAAAACTGCTTGAGACGTTTTGCATAAAACCTTTACTCCAAATTCTATGAATAGCCCGCCTGACGCTGCGAGGGCGGCGACCGGACGCCACGAGCATGGCCGAAGTGTCTCGGGCCGTAAAAAATAAGAAGGAGCCAGTATTTCTTACATGCGTCAAATAATTTATAAATATTAAATTTTGAAAAAAATACTCTTAGAAAATATTTTTTTTCGTTGCTGTAGCTTCTTTACCACCTACAGTTGTACCTCTTAAAATATTTCATGTATGAATAGATACACTTTATATATTTTATTACTACCTCGTGCCCGCGACTTCGTTTGCATGTTTCTTGTTCCCACGACCTGGCGATACGCCATCGCAATCCCACGCTATTGCTTGGCTTCTTTTTGCTCTGCTTGCTAAGGGCGTGATTTTATCGTACAGCTTGCATCAAGAAATGTTCTATCAAATATATATTGTTTTTCATTCTCGCTGGAAATTTCAGAACCTTTCAAACAAAAAACAAACTTTTAAACTTTAGTATTAGTTTAAAGATGTAGATTTATATTTAATTGCTCGAAAATCAGTCTAAAGTCTCAATAGTATAGTGTAGCCGGACACGATGTTTGACACGATGATTTAGTTAAATATGTAACTTTAAAAACACCTAAGTATTACTAAGTCAAAAAACGTAGTACCTGGCCAAGCATTTTTGAATACGGCTAAGTGTGCAGAAACTTTAAGAAAGGCGATCTATAATGACTGTTCAGTGTCCACTACGTGCATATACCCTACTTAAAGTAAAGCTTGGAGGTAGTTAGCAAACAAGACTTTTCTAGGCAAATATTACTTAAAAAAAAAAAAGACGTGTGGCACTCGGGGACTGCCGCGGTAAAGCTATTGCATAGCATTTTGTATCAACTTATGCAATTATAATTATTTATTTATTTTATCTATGCAGTATTTCTTTTTTTTTGATAATAAAAAAAACGTACACTAAGGAAAACTTATTTTTGGTGGTAAAATTTGGAACTAAAGCATAAAGGTTAGTACATATGATTGCCACCGCAAAATTTGATAAGTAAACTTTAGTACCTAGTTTTGCCACCGCACAAAAGGACTAGTACTCCATGCCCATAATACTCTATGGCCTGGTTTGTTACCTAGTAACCGATGACAAATAACAAGACGATAAATATTTTGGGTTTTTACCTAGCAACCGATGACAAATAATACAAACACTTTATACACAAATTTTACAAGTACAGCTATTCACTGTTGTACATAAATACCTATACACCTATATACTTTCTCATAAACAGCTGCTTATGTATTCGTCCGATTTCGGAGCAGCTCGTCTCGATTCGTGCGAGCTTCGTAGAGTCGTACAATACGGCTAGTTGCACGCACACAAACACCGTGTCGAAGACTGCCGAAAAGAAACGACGTTAGAAGACAATGCACGGCCTTCAAGCCACACGTCCGTGCCCGTCGGAGTGGGGAGCGTGAGGTTTTTTTTCGTTACGGAATTTCTGGATTCGGTCCCCGCGCTCAAGGCCCTCGATAGAAGCTATGCAATAGCTTAAAAACATTATAGTGTGCTAGTCCAAACTTCACACCCAATGTTTGCCTTAATTGTTGAATACTCGTACTTTATGCTTTAACAGGGTAAGTTTTCAAAGACCTGCCAAATTTAAGGGGGTGGTATAGACCATCAAACAGAACAATTTCCTTCACGGGACTAATATCGTAATAGCGAAAAACGGATCAACTGTCCTATACCCAAGATCAATACTTACTCGACTTACGTGTATGGGACCTACCAAATTTTGTTTGCGCGATTGCGGTGTTGGTCACGGTAATGGCTGATCTTTGCGTTATGCTCGTGAACGGAACTTGTAGTGACTGCTCTCCTTCCGGACCATGTTTTTTTGTAGTTCATAGTAACTGTTAATTTATTTTACTCCGAAGGTCCACGTTAATCATTTGTTACTTAAATATTCAAGTTAGCTGTACAAACAAAATGAACACGCCTTTTATGCCTGGAGGCTTTTATTTAGGTTTTGTTTACGTTCTGTTTACGTTTTCGTTTTTTAATATTTATTCTACTTGAGTATAGTTTTCAATGTTTTGTTAGTATATTGGCGTATGTTAGCTGACATATGGCATTTTTTTCTGTTTTAGTAATGTTAATTTCTCAAATATTATTGTATAGAATCAAGTTTTTCTAACTTACCAGACAACTGTACTGCTGAGGAGTTTGTTTCGCTTCTTCTTCTTCTCACCTAAAGTAATAAAAAGTGGTAAAGAGCGGGTGATTTGGAGGACTATCTTATGTAATTTTGACGTTCGAAAAATGCCGACACTCAGCCTAGTTTGAATAAATGACTTTTGATTTTGGTCCCATAGGAAAAAACCGGCCAAGTGCGAGTCGGACTCGCGCACCGAGGGTTCCGTACAAACCTGTAGGTATTCTTGGTTTAAAAATATTTTTTTTTTAATTTTTATATTTCAGTTGATTGAATGTAAGGTAAATTGTGGTGTACGATTTATGACATTAAAAAAACTACTCACTCGATCTCGTTCAAACCAATTTTCGGTGGTAGTTTACATGGTAATGTACATCATACATTTTTTTTAGTTTTATCATTCTCTTATTTTAGAAGTTAAGGGGGGGGGGGGGGGACACACATTTTACCACTTTGGAAGTGTCTCTCGCGCAAACTATTCAGTTTAGAAAAAAATGATATTAGAAACCTCATTACCATTTTTGAAGACCTATTCATAGATACCCCACACGTATGGGTTTGATGAAAAAAAAACATTTTTGAATTTCAGTTCTATGTATGGGGGACCCCAAAATTTATTGTTTTTTTTCTATTTTAGTGTGAAAATCTTAATGCGGTTCACAGAATACATCTACTTACCAAGTTTCAACAGCATAGCTCTTATAGTTTCGGAATAAAATGGCTGTGACATACGGACGGACAGACAGACAGACAGACAGACAGACATGACGAATCTATAAGGGTTCCGTTTTTTGCCATTTGGCAACGGAACCCTAAAAATGGGTAGTGTGATGGGCTCTACCACAACCTTTAATTTGGTAGGTCTTTGAAAACTAAACCTGTGTTCGCCGTAATAGTTTCCCACGTTTCAGATTAGTTAATTTCCACCTCAGTAGGTTTGTATTCATAACATGAATAACCTCTTATCAACCGTATGCTGTTATTGTACAGAAGTTTCATAACAATATTGACCCCGAAGCAATGTGCGTGTGCGTGCAGGGAATGTTAAGTTTATTTTAAGAACAAGAACGGGTAAACCAAGCAATGCTGATTTGAATATTTGAAGCAAAAAAACTTAATAATAAACTTCTATTTCGTATTCCTGACCTCAAGTTATTTTAATATTTCTGTAGATATGTCGGAAAGGCAGGATTCAGTGATTTAATAAAGTGCGTTGTAAAACATTAGAAGTAGCTACTCAGTACTACAAAAAAAAAAAGATACTTTAGGGGGAAATCCTAATTGCAAAGCAAGATAGAAGCCATGTTGTTTAATCCTACATTTAAATTCTTAAACTCACCCAGCCTATAATGTTCCTGCTGGGACCACCACGCGAGTCAGTACGGGTCGGTAGACGTTAAATATCTTCGATTTTTAGTTCTAGAACATACCGATTTCCTCACGATGTTTTCCTTCACCGTTTTGAGAGCAGTGGTGATGAAATAATTTACAGAAGGTAAAGCGCCAGGCTGGGTTCGAACCTGCAACCTACAACTCGTCAGTAAAGACCATCACTGCTCTGGAGAGAATACAAAAAAAAAAGACATAAAATACACACATAAAAAGTAACCAAAACCCTCGTATTCAAAAAAGAAAAGTTTGACAATTTTGTCCATGAACTTGAATTTCGATAAAAGATTCATATCTTACTCTAAAAGACTTGTCTTGTACCTGAGTATAAATATTTATTCATCGGAAATATTGCTGAGGCATCGAACACGGGAATAGAGCCAACCGAAGCCATACGGGCTGCCACGCGGGATAAAGTTCCCGCCCCGGGCTTTACGAGCTTCCTTGAAAAATGCCACGTAAGACAGCTGAGCTAGATAATACTAGGTGTATAGGTTTATCTTAGACTTTTCTTTCACACTTCTCTTCACCATCTTCACACCTCTTATATATATATATATATTTTACTGAAGTGCGATAAAAACTTCTAAAGTGTTGAATGTTTCACAAAGTCTAATTTGCCAAACTCGAACTACGTATTTCTTTAAACAGTTGGTAAGATATTTATGTTCTATACTGTATCGTCGACTGCCTCGCTTGAGATCAACTGTGATCGCAAGCGCTACTGCAGAGCAGGAGGTCCTGAATTCGAATCCCGGGTTGGGCACAGTCTAGGGTCGCGAAATTTGTTCGAAAGAGTTACCGTGGCCCTGGCATATAGGCAACTGAAGAAACACGGGTGGGTTATAGTCAGTTAAAGTCTGACACGCCCTTCCAGTCTACCCAGAGCGGCAGACGTCATACGATGATATCCAAACAAAAAAAAGGGTAAGGCACAGTGTTATTGCATTTTTCATCTGGAATTTCTCAGCAGCCTGGCGTCTGGATTTGTCCTCGGTTAAACATAAATAGCAAAGTGCGGGTGTATTATAGTACCACCAGAGGTGAAATGGGGCAGAGGTGTGCCAAACCCTTCGGGGATTACGAATTACTGTATTATTTCCATAAGAAGACACAATATTTTTATTAAATAGTTCAAATGGTCCAACAGAAAGAAGTGATCTCTAAAACTACATGTTTTTTTGTAATCACAGTAACAAATAATTTTAATTGTTTTTAACTTTTTATCAATCAATCAATCATTTCAGCCAAAAGAAGTCAACTACTGGACATAAGCCTCCCCCGATTTGGGGGGATTTACCATAATCGCCACGCTTAGCAGGCGGGTTGGCGATCGCAGTATAGTGGTTAAATGCATAGAGAACGCTGCTGCCCATTCTCTAGCAGGTAAGTTCCTTAGTCGACACACGGTACGACACTAACTTTTTATACCTTCGAGAAAAAAAAAAAAAATAACCAATTATCTCATTATTACATCTTTTAGGTTAATTCAATGTTTAATTGGCTAGGTATAACATTTCAACTGAATTATCCACTGAAGACGTTTTACAGTCGTTAAGATTTTAAGTACAGCAATTATGTGGAACATGGAATTTTGAAGGTGGGTTAATGGGAAAATTGGTTTCAGGTGTGGCTGCAAGGTTGCCTTTTATGGCGCCAACGCTATAATGACACTTGAGCTATCTTGGCCACTTATTTCCTCATGGAAACTTAGGGCTGCAAACTTATGAACTTAGCCTTAGTAAATTCAAACTCTCAGCGATATCTTTATCTAAAAAGACGTAAATGAGAAGAAAAAGTTAGATCTTACATCTGTAGATACTAGTTTTATTGCTTATACTATAAATTGTAGCTATTTCTAAGTCGCAATAAATGTAGGGAAATATTTAATCGCGTTCATGTTTTGAAGGAGAACGCTTAAAAACGAATAAGGTCAAAAAGGAGTTTCACTGGGCATGCCAAAGTGCCTGGCCAGGTAAAGTACTACTCTTGTAGCGACCTCTGCTCAACAGTCGTTTTAAATATTGTATTTTTCATAGAATATATCGTAAAGCCTGCTGTCACGACAGCTTACTTAATCCAAGTACCACCAAATATGATAAAATTCAATTTTCGTGTTACTGCCAATCGTTTAAAGTTAAAAATAGAATTTCCGGTTATCGGGACTGCCGACAGGAGTGAAAATTGTTTTGCATTGGAAACTCACAACACGTCATATTAACATGATGGTAGACAAGACCGTATAAGTTTTGCCCTTATTAAAAATCAACGCGGCTAAAGTAGTTTTCACTTAAAAAACAGAACATATTTTGTATTAGGGTTAAGTTTAATTGTAGAGCGTTATCATGCAAACGAACCTTCAAAATTTCTTCAAACTGGCTAATGGCTAGGTATGTACATCCCGAAAATGGAAAACCTTGTTTTATGTAGTACTAGCATTTGCCAGCAGCTTTGCCCGCGTGGAGAGCGGACATTTAACCCAGCTTATAAAGTATCTGTGAGCAAAATTTCATCCAAATCAGTCCAGTCCTGTTTGCATGATTGAGTAACAAACATCTAAACATACAACTTTTACATCTATAATATAAGTAGGATAATAGGAAGTAGGATAAATCAAGTGAGTAAAATTCATTTCTATTTAACGCGACATGTTTTTTTAATGTTTTTCTTGAAGTTCTAAATCGGTCATACAAACTTTAGAGATTTATAATCACAATGGCCAAGACTAAATCACCCCTGAAGCATAATATGTACGAGTTGGTATCATCATCATTTCAGCCAAAAGGCGTCCACTGCTGGACATACGCTTTCCCCAATTTTGGGGGTGGGGGGGAGGTTGCCATAATCACCATACCCATTCTCTAATAAGTCCCTTAGTCGCCTTTAATACACTCATGAGAAGAAATGGGGTGGTGCTATTCTTTAGGAGTTGGTATGTTTAGGACTAATCGTGGAAACTCATGAAACATTTGTTTTGGGAGAAAGTAATATCTTATACTACCGTTCTAAGGAAACTGCATCTTAAATATGCTCTCAAAGCAAAGATATTAATATTCTACGCGGACATCTAGGATGAATTTATACAATCTGGAACGGTCTAAAATGTGCTTTAATATTCTGGCTACCTCTTGGAATGCTTGAATGCAATTCAAGAGTATTTAAATGAGGGAAATTATATGACTGTTGCATGATTCATTGGGTAGGTACTGCATCTGAACGAAACTTAATATTTTGGTTACGGCTACCTATAGGTTTTACCGTTTAGAAGAAACATTATTTATTGATTCCCTACATTTATCAAGACAGGTTAATCCTGTGTGATAAATGCACAACACACTATTAATCTGAATCATTTCGAGGGTTATTGCTAACTAGCTTTTGCTAGCGGCTTCGCCTGCGTATTTTATTATACATACAAACCTTTCTCTTGAATCATTCTATCAATTGATGAAAACCACATTCAAATCCGTTGCGTAGTTTAAAAGACTTTGTTTTATACTATGTAAAAATACATTTTGTCATATGTTCGAAAACAAAAACTTGCTTAGCGATGTGAACAACACCATGAATGTCGTGGTATAGTCAAAATTAAAGCGATTCCTACTGATAGTGTATTATGAAATTACCCCTCTGTACACATGTACAATTAACCCTTTAAAAGTTTCAAATTTTTCAAATACAGTTTGAATTGGTACACAATAATATCTACAGCATTATGCAAGAAGGTTTCAATGCGAGCCGATTTCAATACCAAGTAGTAAAGGAATAAAGTTTGGCAAAGAGCTGAGTGCAAAAGAAGCCCGTGTAGCAGTTTCAATTAGCTAATTCGTAGCAATTCAGTTATTAAACCTGGAGCTAAGTGCTCAACGGGAGCTAATTTGATAACATTGCTTGTTTCGATGGACTAGAATTCTTTACTTTATTATCTCTTGTACTTGAGAGGACTTTGAAGAGGAATTTCACTTGATTTTCCAACAAGATCATTTGGGTTGAACGTCTTAGGTATAAGATATTTAGTTACATTTTCATCTTGAGTTGTTCCCCACAATACAATACATAACCGTTTGAGCTTTGAATTCATTTTTATTATGAAATCAATATAAACTCAAGGGAAGACGAAATGTTACCCTGTATATAAAAAAAAAAACCGAGTGCGTCATATATGAACTTTAAAGAACATACAACAAGATTTTTTTGAAACAAGAATTAAATATTTGAAGCAGTTGACTATTACATCTTTATTGTTTACTTTTTCGAAGGTCATATAAATTAAAAGTGTTCAGAGAAACCGAAACATATTTTTCAAAGACCTGTTCAATGATCCTACGTCACATATCTCGTCAATTTCTATTTGTTCTCTTTTAATATAAGGCGTCTGGTGGTGGCCATTTTAAATGTTGGTTACTGTCATGTCTCTTTTGACACTTACAAGATCAAGACAAATCGATTAAAGTAAGAATCATCAAAATTGGCGAATGCAGTCTCCAAAACGCCACAAGGGAACAAACATACAATACAAAGGCTGATAAACACATTACCCTCCTTAGCATCGCGCCATCGTTAAAAAGACCACGTTTTTAATAGTCCGTTGGAAAAGGAATACCTTGTCAATCAGTAGACTTATTCAATCATATAAAGGGCACGTTCTAGATCACGATACCTACACAACCGTACACTCGTCTTGAGGACCTAGACAAGAAGTGCCAAATACGCAAAAAATCGCCCAAAACCTTCATACACTTATACATACAATGAAGCTGGCCAGCTCGTCTGTACACAATGTAACCGGTTTTTTAACACCAAATTTGTTTATCAGTTCTGTATGCTAGCCATCAGAGAGCTCACGAGAGGAGAGAACCAAAGTCTAGGTCGCTTAGCCGGAAACGGTGAAGAAGACTATATATGTATACCCAAACATCTATGACATGAAAGTCTGACGTAATCTCGTACCATGAAACTACTGTCAGTTATTAATCACTACAAGTTTATCGCTCCTGATTATTGAGGTTTCATGGATCAAGCGAACTGTTCGTTTATTCACATCAGCATCGATCAGATTAACCGAACCACTGGTATGAAATTCATTCGAGTTATATTAATGGAATTAAGGGTGGGAAATTACTTTTCATCGTGTTTTTTTTTGTGAGGTGTCCTTGTCATAATTTCATTGGACGAGGGTATTCGGTATTTTGTTGCTGTGAAAATACGAGTACACCTACACGTTTTTATTCGTAGTTTAGGTTTTCAGGAACAGTCAGTCTTCGGTGTGACGTACTGTTCAAAATGCTCTTGTTAATTCAAACGTTCATGCTTTTTGATATGGTTTCTTTTTAGACAAACTAACTTAAAGTAAATTCTATCTGATTCACACATTTCTGAGTCTTGTCATTTGTGTATTGTTTTCCGAACAGGTTACAGCTTAGTAAGGTAAGAAAATTGTATTTGCTTGCCATTTTTTGTTTTTCAAACACGTTAGAGTATCAGTGAAGATATATCTGCCAGTAAAAAAAATGTTAGGTTTTTTTTTTAATTCAGCATGTCTTTATATATTTTTTTCAGTTACTGTATCAATAAGAATTTAGGTTTCCCAAATAAAACTGTTCCAGTTTGTCGTATACAAACCAAAAAGGAATGCCAGAGACTAAAAATAGAATTCCATACACCTTGTATATTCTTAGGCGTGATAATTTCATTAAGTGGAGTCCGCCATATTTTATTATTTCTCAGTCTCGGTGGCTCAGGCACGTTCGCTCGCCACCACATATTCGTGTCAATGAAGTTACTACTAGCACGTTTTGTTTTGTCTATGATAGTAAAAGAAGGAGTGAAAGTAACATAAAAGTGGCTAAATAAGTCTAGAAATAGACGATATTATTTGGCTTTTAGCTTTACGAATATCTTTGTTACAGTCTTTGAATTATTATAACAATAGCTTTTACTCCTAGGTTACAGCATGCATCAAAAAGTTGTAGTGTGTACAGTACCAACATCAAACTAAACAACTTTCTTCATGGGACTAATTATGTAAACCTGAAAAAAAAAATACAGCTGTTCCATATATTGCGATCGAGTAGATATTGAAGTTTTGTATGGAACAGTTAATATATTTTTTAGCTATTACGATGTTGGTTTTATGAAGAAAGTTGTTCAATTTAATGGTATGTACCATACCCTTTTTTTGTAGGTGGGAAATAATCAAATGACGTCTCCCGCTCTTGGGCGGAGCGGGAGGGCGTGTCAGACTTTTACTGACCAAAACCCACCTGTGTTCCTTCAGTTGCCCATGTGCCAGGGCCACGGTATCTCTTTGGAACAAATCTCGCGACACTGGCAGATGTATCACACCCTTAAAGACACACCTATCGGAAACACGCTGTATATAAAAAAAATATCTCATTTGTTTCATAATTGAATTTATATTCAAAAAAATTAAAAATGAAAAAAAAATACGTTCAAATGAAAGCTACATGTTTCAATGGCAAGTGTGTTATGCAATCAACGTTTTTGCAACCCCTATGAAAACTAACACACTAATAGTAGATTATTAACCAAGGGGATAAAGAAGTGTCTTCTGTCGCGGGTGACGATTTCAATCGCGAGCGTAACGAAGGACTCTAGGTTTACTCCCGAGCGTAGCGAGGGTGTTAAAAACTTAAATCACGAGCGAAGCGAGGGATTTAAGAAGAGTCCTTAGTGTAGCGAGGGATTTAAATTCACCCAAGACTAAGACAGCTTTATCACCGAGGAAAATACTCTACTTTTCGTACCATTTGCGAAAAAATTAACACAATAATAATATGAGATAAGCATTTATTAAAATAAACTTAACGATTATGTATTTGAAGAAAACAAAAACGCGGCAAATTCCTAGACTAATATTTTTTTGTCGGAAAAGCAAAGGCGTCAAGCTCATACGGCCTCGTCGGTTTTCGTAATTTTATTTAATAATCATAACTGCATAATAAATGCGTATTCCTTTTTCAAAATGATGTATAATGCTTTATATACAAACTCAATGGTGTAAACACAGATGTAGTTCAGTATAAATTTCGGTAAGTGTTCCAAATTTAAATCACATTCTCCTCCTAGAGGATGAATGAAATTCAGTACAATTTTCTTTCCCTGTTTTTAATAGATTAAAAATAACTATTGTTATGTTAGCTTTTTGTGGCATAGAATGTCACTTTTTTGAGCAAGTGGTACGAAATATATATATTTACAGTCTGTCTGATATCCAGAGGATGAAAAAAAAAAATACATCACGTAAAAAGAAATTGATTGCGTAAGCCCATTTTGAGTTTTGATTTGATCAATAAACTGGCCGTGACATAGTATAATCAGTTGTTTAAAATTTCATTATTTAGATTTTCATTTCAGTTCTCAAATTGAATTCCGCAATTGAACTGAATTGAATTGAAATTAAAATATTTTATTCTTCGTGGTTTTTCTTTTTGAAACTGAATTCTTAGGTGACTTACACAGTTGCTAGGTACTTAGCTCTAGACTTATTAAAAATGCACACCTAATTCAGCTTTTCATCATATACGGAATTGTATATGTATTTTCATTTTCTGTAAAACATAAAATACCACCGGCATTTCTCCATTAAGCCACAGCCATGTAATATAAAATTCATTTACCTCAGCAGACATGACAGGAATTTAAATTTTAAAACGATGTAATCTGGGGGATTCTTCACTGAAGTCAGATTCATTTCTGTGTTGTTGTTTTACAGAAGCCTTTCAAGTTGTTGTAAATAGCGGTGTTATTAACGGAAATTGGACTTTAATTACATATGTTTATGAAGTGTTATTTCCTATTAGACATTAGCCTTCTATTTTAGAAGACTTAATCTCTGCGGTAGTAATTTCGGGTGGGTAACTGGTTACTACGGTAGATAGTGATTTTAATAATTATGGTGATAGTTGGCAATGATTAATGGAATTATGATAGACACCAAGTCAAGTGGATGGCCAAGAGGTAATGGCCGCAACTTACAAGTTGTAGGTCGGAGATTCGACCCAGGTAGGCGCTATTCTTCGTGTAAATCATTTTATCACCACTGTTCTCAAAATGATGAAAGATAACAATCATCGTGAGGAAACCGGCATGTTCTAGAACAAACAATCGGAAACATGTTTCATCTACCAACCTGCACTGGGCCCGTGTGGTGGATTACGGCTCCTTCCGCCTCATCGAGACGAGGCCTGTCTCCTAGAAGTGGAAATTTTGGCCTTTGACCCGTCGCGTCGCGTCGTATCCCATCGACCACCCGCGATATTATTTCGTTTACACTTAGCGTTCTTTCCGACATTTTCTTTCATTTTTCTCGTCTCCTTAAGGTCGTAGCACAGTGTAAAATAGCCTATAACCTTCGTTAGAAATTGGACTATAAAATGCAAATAATTTTTCAAATCCAAAGATTACTTACTACACACTCACAAACTTTACCTCTTTATATTAGTCTAGATAAAATACTTATCTTATAAGATAATTACAAACCAACAATCTATTTAGCTACCGATAGCACACAGGAAGTGGATAACTACATGTGGTGCACTTAAAGCTTACGAGTATCTCTCAGACTTCGACAGGTAATGTATTTACTTGTACAGCAGAGTTTGCACAACTAAATTAACTAATTCAACTTTGAATTCTCTTGTGTATCTAGTTTCGACCAACATCATTCTTTAATCAAATAAGTGTCGATAAACTAAGGGGGGAAGGGCTTGTGGCTTAGTTAAAACAACCATACGGGTCGATCGTTCAGGTTAAGCTACGCTTGCCGTGGTTAGTCCGTGGATGGGTGACCATCTTTACATACCAAGACCCTTCCATGCCTCGGAAAGCACGTTAAGCCGTTGGTCCCGGGACTCTTTCGTAAATCTTAGACAGTCGTTACAGCTCGTTAGAAGCCCGAAAGTCTGACAACCAGTCTTACCAAAGGGTTATCGTATTACCCAGTAACTGGGTTGTGGAGGTCAGATAGGCAGTCGCTCCATGTAAAATACTGGTATTCAGCTGCATCCGGTTAGACTGGAAGTTGACTCCAACATAGTTGTGGCAAGGCTTGGCAGATGATGATGATGTCGATAAATTAAGATAAAAGGTCTGGTATTAAAAGCTGTTTTGTCAAATGAGTAATCACACGAGTAATTTTCCATATAGTGACGGAAAGTACCACGACAAAAAAATGACAACCATTCTGGTGAGACTTAAACATGACTGGAGAAATATGGGTGTAGGTACTATGTGGATAACCAAAAAACTTTTAACAAAAAAAAAAACAACCGACTTCCTTAAAAAAAACACTACAAAGTCAAAAATAACTTTAATTTCGAAAGTCGGTGTCTAAGGATCTGTATTTAAGGTTTTTTGCCACCGACTTCCGAAATTAAAGTTATTTTTGACTTTGTAGTGTTTTTTTTAAGGAAGTCGGTTGTTTTTTTTTTGTTAAAAGTTTTTATTTTTAACTTTTTACTTATAGATACCCCGCACTAATCTAATCGCGTTATTCGTTCATTTGTCGCACAAATACTTAATGCAAATTAAGACTTATATGGTTTTCACATGGACCTCATTGTCCGAATGGAACCAAATTTAAATGGGACCATTGGATTGAAGCACCAGCTTTCAAACAAAAAAAGAATCATCAAAATCAGTTCGCCCAGTCAAAAGTTATGAGGTAACAAACATAAAAAAACCACCTTTTTTTGAAGTCGGTTAAAAAGGAAACTCTCTGGCTTACCCTTTGAATAAAACAAGCGTACACATGTTATGTGCATATAAATGTAAACCAAGAACAAGAAAAGCGAAACGTCTTCTGTCTGTTGATATAGAATTGATAGATGAACGCTGGAATGTGCTGATCAAAGCAAGGCATTTAAATATTGCATGTAAAATGGGCGACTCCTGGGCTTATGGTATTTGACATAATAATAGAGTAAACCATTCTTTCTCTCTTCCTTTTCCACTTTCAGTATCTATCTTTAAGGTGGATGCGCTAATGCAGCCCACGAAATCTAAATTTTCTTCCGTTTTTTGCAATCTGTATCGTATGGATATGCATACTATACTAATATTATAAATGGGAAAGTGTGTGTGTCTGTTTGTCCGTCTTTCACAGCAAAACAGAGCGACGTATTGACGTGACTTTTTAAGTGAAGATAGTTGAAGGGATGGAGAGTGACATAGGCTACTTTTTGTCTCTTTCTAACCCCCCACTTCCCTAAAATGGGGGGGGGGGGTGGTGGAACGCGCTAATCTCAAGAACTACTGATTCAAATTGAAAAAAATATTTTTGAGTCGGGTAGCTTATTTATTGAGGACGGCTATAGGCTATATAACATCACGCTACGATCAAAAGGAGCGGAGCAGCAACAAAAAAATGGGTGAAAACTGGTAGGCTGCGATGCGACGGGAAGGTTCAGGGGGGCAAATATTTGACGCAGACGAAGTCACGGGCAGAAGCTAGTAAAATTATAATCATTAATATTCTCCTTAACCATCTATTTTTGCGGAAAAAACCTGAATATGCTTGAAAAGTTTTGTAAGAATATTTTGTCTAAATATTTAAATTAATAAGACTTATTCAAGTTTAATGTTAAATAATTAAGAACAAGCTAAAAGTTTACAGATAAACGAAGTTTTTGATGAAGGAGGCTGTCTGGTGCCTGGCTTAGGCCTTCCCAATAAATCACAGGGGAGGGAGAGCAAGACACCCCTCACTACTGCCGTTAAGAGCCTAAATTAAAACATAAACTGTGTTACTAGGAATAAAACTTTTACTTGGATGAAAATATAAAGGGAACAATTTTGAACGTGACTGTTTTATCAAAGGAGAATCTTAATAGAATTCTAGTTAAATAATACAAACTTATACTATCTATACTTAATATTAAATGCAAAAGTAACTCTGTCTGTCTGTTATGCTTTCACAACTAAACCACTGAACTGATTTTGATGAGATTTGCTACGGGTTAAGGTTGAACCCTTAGAAAGAACATTCGCTACTTTTTATTTCGCGACTTCGTTTGCGTCCGGGCGATAACCGACATTAACGCAGATGAAGTCACGGGCAAAAGCTCGTTACTGAAAATCTAAAAAGCCGACAGTAACTAAGAAGTTCTAAACAAGCTCGTGTTTGAACAAATCTGATGCAAGGAGTCAGTTATTTTTCAATTTCAGATTTTGATGCCACTATCCGCATCAGATAGAAGGAATGTGTCGAATTCTGCCTTACAACATGTCTTTAAAACTGTACATAGCTATTATTTTCCCAAACTAATAATATATTGAGTATACCTATGTTCTTCCTTTCTTTCTATGATTTCTTACTGCAAAAAGTGGTCAATTATAACACCACGTGTCGTAAACAGGCTCATAATATTCTCATGAAATGTATGTTCAGAATCCCGTGAAATAAACATACACTTAAATTAGTACACACAGTACAACATATACAGGTAGCAAAATCAGCCTATAATACACCCACTGCCCACAGGCTTTTTCTCTTCGATAGGGAAGTGGGCTGTTATCCACCGCGCGAGCCCAGTGCGGGTTGCTAGATGTCACATGCCTTTGAATGTTTGGGTCCAAGACATGCCGGTTTCCTGCCGGGGTCGCGTGATTGTTCGAAAGAGATACCGTGACCCTGGCACATGGGCAACTGATGGAACACGGGTGGGTTTTAGTCAGTAAAAGTCTGACACGCCCTCCCGCTCCGCCCAGAGCGGGAGAAGTCATTTGATGATTTCCCATCCTGAAAAAAAAATAAAAAAATAAAATAAAAAAAAGACATGCGTTTCCTTAAGAACTTTTCCTTCACCGTTTTGAGTTCAGTGGTAATGAAATAATTCAAACAATGGAAAGCATCTGTCGGGGTTCGAACTGCGTCAACCAGTTGTATCTCACATACCGGTAATAGCTACATTTTCTTCACTAAGTATACAGTGAAGAAAATGTGACTAATCTTAATGGTTCTGTAACAGCTTTTTCCTATTACACCACGCACCTGAAATTCCTACTAATATTTATGTGTATTCGTAAAAACACCCCGCCAACAAACTTTCTCAACAAGACATATGTATCTAATTACTGATGGCACACATAATTACTTCCAACAGGTACCTACTTTAACGACGTAGGTATGTAACCCAACCCTCTGTCTCACTTTATTCACTAAATTCCCTCACACAATAGGAAGTAGGAAGGGTGTATCTGTACATTTACAAATCCCCTTATGCGCCTACCTAATTAGGGGAGTATTACTAAACTACCCAATAAATTTGTGATGGAGTTTGTTTTATATCCCTCAGTGTTTGAAGTTCTTGGTATGAATGAATTGGCTTTTGTGATACGTAATCGTGGAAGTTTAAAGGTACGACTATCTCAATATTTGTTTCAGTCTTGACCTTTCAAAATTTAAGGTAGGTACATCAGAATTGTTGTGAATTGGTCCTGCAATTCAATTCAATTCGAATCTTTAGTCCATTTCTCATGTCTTTCTTATTTAACTACAAAGTTCACATCTCGAGTACCAAAATTAATACAATATGAATAGTTGGATGCTTTAAAATTATATTAAAAGGAAAATAACAGGGCGTACGTCATAATTTAAAATTAGATATATTCAGTTTCCATTAAAAACGAATCAATTTAAAATAAATATCATATCATCAGATTTTGTTGACATCTTCGTCCCTTCAGTGGGCAAAATGATTTTTTCAAGATTTTGGAAGTCTTTAAAAAAAAAATACTTGCAAAAGCCAAGAGTTGTTTACTAGACTATTTACTGTAATTAATAAGATACCTTTATGATCTTGAAGATACTTAAATTGTTATGAAAACAATTCTCATGGCACATTATAAAAAAAAAGAAGAAAATGCCTAAGGCAATAAGTCCGCCTTTGTACAGCATTTTTACTTGTGCATACTCTTTTTTCAATGCTTCGAATGATTGGTACACGTGAAAAAGTTTCGACAAAACAATGTTAAGTAGTATATACAATACTTATTAATATACCTAGATATCATTTGCCATAGTGTAAATAGCAGCTTTAGGAAAACTCCCGTAACTAAACATACTTAATGAGAAACATAGTTAAGGTAATTATAAGAATTTTGAGTGGACCACCGGAATTGTAAACAATGTAAAAGAACTTTAATTAGTAACAATAATTTATAAAATACTTGTAAACTGTTGAGAGGCGTTTAGAAAACTTTAGAAATGTTGCACAAAGTACACGTACCGTCAATTCGAACATTTTTACATTTTAAAATAGGTCTACTCGATCCGTACTTAATACTTACGTAGTTTTGAGACATTATTTGTAATGATTCAGAAGAAGGAATAACATTCACAATGTTCTGAAAACGACTCTACATAATTTTCAGTACATTGTAGACAACTTAGATTTTGAGCCTTATTGGAGCAATAGTTTGTCTAAAAACAGCCTTGACCCAAGTCTACGAACAACCTAGTACTACAAATAAAACGTCGGGTCGGCCAACCAAAATAACCATGACCCCAATTTAGAAAATCCTGAGAAAGAAAAAGAAATCGGAAAGTGAAAAATGTAGAGACAAGAATAAAATATTGCCAACATCAAGATATAAGATAAAGATTGACTCAAATAAAGTTACTTTTAGAACTTCGTGAATTGAGTTTAGAGTTAAGAAAGAGACGTAGATTTTGCTGGGATTATATTTTATAAAATGTTTTCATAAACCTATACTATTATACTACATTACTATTTATTATTATAAAGCTGAAGAGTTTGTTTGTTTGAACGCGCTAATCTTAGGAACTACTAGTCCGAATTGAAAAATTACTTTTGTGTTAGGTAGCTTATTTATTAAGAAATAATAATAAGCTATATAATATTGCGCTACGATCAAAAGGAGCGGAGCAGCAATGAAAACTGGTTGAAAACTGGCAGGCAATTCGATGCGACGGGAAGGGCCAGGGGAGCAAAAATTTTACGCGATTCTACTGTAATTTGTATTCTATTCTTTGTCTCCAAGGCCATGGAGTCCGTGTGCTCACTTAGCTATACGATATATTGCCAAACAGTTGGTCGATTCTTCTCATGACCAGAGAGCGGGCATATTTTTTGACCATAGAATTGGTATAGCCGTAAAACGTGGCAACGTTGTCAACGTTTTGGGCAATTTCCCTATTGAAATCGATGCGTACAATGACAATAATGCCCTATGATTCTATTATTTTTATTTACTTGTACCAACATCTTAATATTTGAAGGCTGTTAATTTTCAATTCTATTAAATTATTATTTCATTTGTAGTAAGTACTTAGCTATTCCTTTACTTCCTAAGTTAGAAATAAAAGTAATTATAAGAGGATAGCCTCGTCTGGGTAACGAATGAATTGCCTGGGATTGACTGACATAAATAAAGCTCTAATTTATTTTATATTTAATTTAGAAAATTTACTTTGTAATCATCATTTCAGCCGAAAGATGTCCATTGCTGGGCATAGCCCTTCCCCAATTTGGAATTTTGCCATAATCGCCACGCTTGGCAGGCAGGTTGGCGATCGCAGTATGGTGGTAAAATGCATAGATAACGCTGCTGCCCATTCTCTAGTGAATCCCTTAATCGTCTCTTACTTAACTCTCTCTCTTAACGTCCGGCACCTCACGGAATTTCTTTTAATTACTTAGTACTACTTTTTAATTACTTAGTACTACTGTTTAATTACTTAGTACTACTTTTTAATGGCTTTGTGGATTTATAAAGAATCTAAGAAAGGGGAACCCAACACTTTACCATTACTTTGTACAATTATAATAAAAAAAAACTATTTTCTATCGACGAACATAATTTTTCGCACCATTTCTGAAGCGTTAATTATACATGCATACAATCACGCCTATTTCCCATGGGGGTAGGCAGAAACCACGGAACACCACCTGCTACGATCTCTACACACTCCTTTTGCCTCGTTAAGGTTCATACAATTGGTCCTACACACACGCCGGTTGCGAGTACTACGCACCTGACCTTTCTGAAGAGCATCACCAATAAGGTCACTATATGTCCTTCTAGGGCGTCCCCTCCCGGTGTTTCCACTCACATCTGCCTTGTAAATACCTTTTGTCAGCCACCTTCATTCATCTTCTCAACATGATCGAACCATCTAAGCATACTTTTTTAAATTTTTGTCACTACATCTTCTTTTAAACCACACCGTTCGCTTATCACATCATTCCTCAGACTATAATTTAATTAAATATAATTGTTCCACAACAGGCGTTTGACAAGACACCTCCGTCGTATCACAGGTGTTGAGTTCCTAGTAACTTGATCAGGTAAATAGCTGTCTTACTAAGATATATTAAATTATGATTACCTATGACGCTTGTGTTTTTGTGAGAAGGGGTTTCTACGCGCTGAAACACTCCCTCCATTGTTTCGCGTGCATTTTGGCAGATTCTGGATTCACATGTCCATGTTTCTGTTAATTTTACTTGCATGGATGAAAATCACTTTTCGTAGAAATGATTTCGTACAAACGTTCTATTTGTTTAATGAAACAAATGCAACAGAAGAATGAAGATGAATGGAGAATTTCAAACATAACAATGTTGCCTTCTCTCTTGCCTCGGAAAGTACGTTAAGTACGTTAAACCGAAAGTTTACTACCAGTTTTACTAAGGGGTATCGTATTACCCAGTTACTTGGTTGTGGAGGTCAGACAGGCAGCCACTCTATCTGAAATACAGGTTATCAGCTGCATCCGGTTAGACTGGAAGCCTATTTTGGTTAAAATATAAATATTTAAAGTTCTTCATCTGCATAGTAAAATGACGAAACTGTGTAGGGATTTATATTTTATATTACACACGTAATCAAAATAAGTAGAATCAGCAGTGAATCTATACTCCAAACCTAACAGCTAAATCAATTTACCCTTTACAAAACCAAAACAAAAGAACCACCCACATGCTTTTGTCTTTTTTAATATCCACACAAAACTAATAAACGAACAGAGTAACACAGTGGACCAGAATAAATCCAATAGGTGCCCCCACGTTCGGTCGCGCCGGGCATATTTAGACAGAAAACAAATAATTGCTTTTGCCTGACACAGGAAATCGAGTTATTCCGTCTACGTGCTTAGAATTTTTCCCACAACAGAACCTACTTTTATGTTTTATGGTTCAAAGTTACCTCGGAATTGTTTATCGCTGACCACTGAGGGTTCATATTGTTGAAGTAGGTGGGAAACTTCTAAATGAGCCAGGAAGGTTTTGTAAAGTAATTTCAGACTATATTTGCGTCGGGAACTTCTCTGTTCGTGCTCTTAACTGTAATACGCTTCGTAGCTCACACGCGTTTTGTCATTTATTATGTAGTTTCGGGCACTATAATGAGGTTGGAAACCTTCGCAAGGTACATTAACACTTTCCAGTAATTACTGAAGTAGTAGAATTGGGTTTAGAACTTAATACAAAGTGTAGTTTATAGCTATTTAATGTACTGTGAATAGTCATGTTATTACTGTCCCTTGAGTATTGTTTCAGGTACCTATTAGTTATCGGCGAATAGTTTCTAACTGTTTTTCCAAGTGGTGTTGTTAGCATTATCAGCTTATAATGTTCCCACTGCTGGGACAAAGGTCTCGGTGAGAGGAAGTCTGCCGTAGTCTAGAACGTGGGCCCAGTGCGGGTTGGTCATGAGATGTCACATGTCTTCGAATTTTTGGTTCTAGGACATGTCGGTTTCCCCACCCTATTTCCCTGCACCGTTTGTGGTAATGAAATAATTTACACAAAGCAAAGCGCTTTGTGTTCGAATCTTCAACCTAGAGGTCGTAAATTACGGCCGTTATCACTATGACACGACTGCTGTATGTTATGTAGTTATGGGTTACCTTAAAGCCTTAGCTTATAATGATCGAAAATTATTGAGGTGAATGGATGAATGGCTCTTTTTTCTTGAGGTAATCCCCATGCTCCTGTGCCAGCCTCAGCCACCTGCCACCTGCCTGCCTACCTGTGCTGTTGTCATTGCTGGAAAAATCTTTTGCCCGCAATGGCAATAGTGTCGTCCACCCATTTCGTCGCCGGACGACTGACATCTCGTCTTCCAGTCCTTGGACGCCACTCTACAAAACCATACTCTATCTGACACCAGTACACATTCCAATTGATATACATACCTCACCTAAAAGATTCATAACCCTAGATTTTGGCTGTATCAGGTAAATGCTTATCCAATGAACCAATAATATCAGTTTATTTATTTTAATGTCAATGTTCGTTTATATTCCAAAGCGTTATCTGCCATTCGTTGTCACAATATTTATTGTGAAAACAGCACAAGGGAATGTGCAGAGAATTTTAATGTTTTCTAGTTCTGACATTTTAAAAGCTTCCTGCAGTTTTCCTACATTTTTTACAATATTATTATCATTTTCGGTATTCCTTGTAATATGTGGTTCTCGTAGCTTGTTTAGTTGTTGAAATATTTTTCAGGAACATGAAAATGGAACTCAAAGTTGGTTAGAAAAATATGCTAACTAAGTCATTACCTAGTTCATATCATCACACCTGTTTTCCCCGTTAAGCAGAGCTGTACCTGTATAGTACCTTCACCCATATTCGGCCATTTATATTTAAGTCCCATGTGTTTTTTTTTTTTTCAGGATGGGAAATCATCAAATGACTTCTCCCGCTCTGGGCGGAGCGGGAGGGCGTGTCAGACTTTTACTGACTAAAACCCACCCGTGTTCCATCAGTTGCCCATGTGCCAGGGTCACGGTATCTCTTTCGAACAATCACGCGACCCCGGCAGTCACGCGACCCCGGCAGGAGTCCCATGTGTTAAGGGACGATCTACTGCCATCAACCGGGCACAAAACCAAACTTCGGGCTCCGGGCCGAGCCGCGAATCGAACCCAGGACTCAGGATCAGTAGTAACATACCGACCGAGAGCACTATATTAATGAGGAATAAAATATTATTATGTACCAAAGTTACCTTGCTTTAAACTAAAACCAGTTGTATTTTCTTATAATAATAGAAGAAAATACATAGGTGTCAGGTATAATTTATAATTAGAAACGAATTACAGAATGAATTGGCTGTAAAATGCACTACTAAAATATGCTACTTTATAAATTACGATGAACATAAAATCTCAATTTTATCGGCGTAACAATCTGATCTAGCTAAAGATATTAAAGCATCAACTGATCTTAATTATCGCAGCAACATTGTAAATGCAAGCATTATTTTCAACAGGGATGTTAGGCAGCTCCGTAACCGTAACCGAAACTATCGGATATCCGATATAAAAATTTATCCGTAACCGTAACCGAATCCGAAATAAAAATTTCGGATAATATCGGATTTGTAATAACATTTTTATTTTAAATAGCTGCAACAATTACTCACAGACTGATTGTAATTCCTACCAAATGGTGACGTATAAATAAAACCATTTTATTAGCTATTTGTATTTTACTTTTTAAATTCCTTATAAATTAAATATCCGTAACCGAAATTATCCCAAACTAACGGATAATCCGAAATAATTTCATATCCATATCCGTATCCGTATCCGGTATAATAATCAATCTTACATCCGTAACCAATCCGTATCCGAAATTTCATATCCATAACATCCCTAATTTTCAATTAGTAACGTGCGCGCACATTTCTCTCAATTGTGCGACAAAACGCAAACGTGGAAAAGCACGTTACGTGATAGCAAACGCGGTTCCATTAATACGTCTGGGATTACCGCGGTGAATCCGTCGCGGGTGATGGTACGAGCTCGGCTAACCTAAGCTTTTTTCGATGAATGTTCGATTAGTTTAATCCCGCTAACTGCATGAGGATTTTTCTGCGGCACCACGGTGCTAAACTAGGAACATGAGATTTATATTGCTTTTTAGTTTAGGTGCTGGAATATTTTCTGACTTGTTCCTATAAAAGGAAATAGGGTGCCTAGTGTAAAGACGTATATGGTTTGAGCAAATTTTGCATGGAAGTGCTTATTTGTTTTGAGCAAATACTATACGGAAGTGCTTTTGCAGGCTATATACTTATGTACATATGTATATTCACCAGTTCCCTCATAACCGGAGTCACATGTCATCATCATCATCATCATTTCAGCCGAAAGACGTCCACTGCTGGACATAGGCCTCCCCCAAGCTCCGCCATTTCGACCGGTTTTGTGCTTCCCGCATCAAGCGGATTCCTGCGGCCTTCACAAGGTCATCGGTCCACCTTGTTGGAGGCCTTCCAACTCTACGTCTGCCGGTACGCGGTCGCCACTCCAGAACCTTTCGGCCCCATCGGCCATCTGTTCTGCGAGCAATGTGCCCTGCCCACTGCCACTTTAGCTTAGCAACTCTTCGGGCTATGTCGGTTACCTTGGTTCTCCTACGGATCTCTTCATTTGTGATTCGATCGCGTAGGGAAACTCCAAGCATAGCCCTCTCCATCGCCCTTTGGGTGACTTTCAGGATGGGAAATCATCAAATGACTCATTTTTTTTCTAATAAGGTCCATTGTGAGTCACATGTAATTACTATAAATAGCTTAGATCTAATACATTTTTTTTTTCAGGATGGGAAATCATCAAATGACTTCTCCCGCTCTGGGTGGAGCGGGAGGGCGTGTCAGACTTTTACTGACTAAAACCCACCCGTGTTCCATCAGTTGCCCATGTGCCAGGGTCACGGTATCTCTTTCGAACAATCATGCGACCCCGGCAGGCATCGGTCCTAGAAGACCCCTACACTGCTGCTGACATCTCTTTGAGGCGCGTGTGGAACACTGCGCGCCGTCGACCCGAGCTTGGTCCTTACCGGGCGGCGAGCTACCCATTGCTCGCCACCCGCAAGCTCGCGCCTACGGTGGCCGGGAGTCCGCAATCGACTCCCGACGCCCGGGGCGTTTCCTCCTGCGGCGGCTAGGGACGTGAGGGCGCAGAGACTGCCACTCCCTCACGCGCCCCGCCTCCTCCTTCGCAAGCATTACTGCTTCGCAGAAGGAGGTGACGACTTCCCATTCCCTCTCACTCCGTACCATGGCTCGCACCAGGGCCGGACGCGAGAGGTCGCCGCCGAGATCTAATACATTACGTGTGATCATTCCGATCCAGCCCGTCCCTTGCTGCCCTCCGTAGCCTTGCGCCTTCCTTCTAGCGACGCCCTAAACCGAGGTCCGCACCCCAAAGGGTCGGTCTAGTTTTAAATTTTTAAGCTAAAGGCCTTAATTTATTAGGTCAAGTCCAGTAAAGTAGCCGACAACCTCACAGGTTGACCTCCAAGATGTAATTCCCAAACAAAAAAAATTACGTGTGAGTCCATTTGTACGAAAACCGATGTTTATGTTACGATGTCTGGTTTTGCCTTTTCCGTTAGCATTTTTCTCGTTGATGGATTTAGTTTTTTTTTGTCATGAAAATTGGCTTTTAAACCATATTGATCTGTAAAGCGTCACTCACGGTCGTAATTTTCGCATAGTTGCATAAGAAACGCGTTTTAAAATACTTATAACAAAGAACCTATAAATAATACAAACTATGATGACATTTATGTCTAATTAAATACAAAAAATTATGCAAAACTTGTGCAAGTAGGTAATAGTTTTTCTTTAGTATCGCATGCGGTTTACTGCCTTATTTATAAACCAGGTCACCGAGGCACCTTAGAAATACGTAGTAAAGGACGTGTCACCTGTTATGTACTAAATTTAATTACTATAAAAGCAAGTGTCCTGATCTATTGGGTCTTTTTAGAGGTAGCGCCAGGGTAGGTCTTTCATGAAAAAGTAATTCAATGGTATTTAATGATCTTAGTTGGTTGTATTGATGATTATCTAATCTAACTAGCCTGTATTGTCCCACTGCAGGGCAAAAGCCTCCATCGCCCTTTTCCACAGAATTCTGTCTTTTGATGACTTTAATGATTATAATTCTGTAAACCCATATTTGTTACGTTACTGTGCATAATTTTAATCAGCATACAACCTGACAGTGACATAAAATAAAGAAGAGAAGGTCTTTTTTTTTATTTTTTTTGGATGGGAAGTCATCAAATGACTTCTCCCGCTCTGGGTGGAGCGAGAGGGCGTGTCAGACTTTTACTGACTAAAACCACCCGTGTTCCTTCAGTTGCCCATGTGCCAGGGTCACGGTATCTCTTTCGAACAATCTCGCGACCCCGGCAGGCATCGGTCCTAATAGACCCCTTCAGAAGAGAAGGTCTCACATCTACAACTGTAAGGTAAATTATTGTTAAATGTATACAAACATTTAAGATTTGGATTGTGGAGGTGACACCAACCCTTTTACTATCAGACGTACTGCAGGGTACCATGCGCACTTGGTTGATATCCTGATCAGTTTTACTCAGCGCTTCTACTCTACATGAATGTGGAAGAGAAGCGCATAATCATACTGTGGGTATGTTTGCCAGCATCTGTGTTCCCTTCCACAATAAATCCGTCTGCTTTCAAAGCAAAAGTGAACAGCCATCTTCTAGCCACGCTCGTTCTATCATATACCTCATGCATCGCTTTGCATCAGTCATGATCGAGGGAGAGAGCTGGCCCATTACGGAATAAAAATAAAATAAAACGACGGGAAATTGCCAAGCCAATGATTGATGCAGAAAATGTTAGATAAATAATCTATGAATAGTAGAAAGTGGAAATGCTTCGCTGCTGCAGCACTAAGCACCCCTTAGGGATAAGGTCGGTACCAGGTAGATTGATGAGAAATCTACACTTCTGTTTGAACTTAGCTTTACTAAAGAAAATAAGCCTGGATTCATAAAACTAAGGTACCGTGCCCACACCTGGGGGCTTACTCTTTAACCTCATTTTAATTCCTATATAAAGCCAATACGATTCCAATGTTAATTTTGCATACACGTGATTCGGTACTCTTGAAAACTATAGTGTCAACATTGGAACAACAACAACGCCCGATCTTGATTGCACTTAGTTCTCCAAAATGGACACCCAATTTAAACACATTTTGGCGCTAGCGTCGAACTCAAGAATACGAAAGGTCAAAATTCCAATGTCAATCGATCGGAATTAAAATAAAAAGTAAGAACCCAGCTTGTGAACTTATTAATTTTCTAGAAGATGCTGTCAAGCATTTTCTTGACTAAAATAATCTTCACTATTTAAAATAAACTCATCTTTGTACATAAACAGGAAAGACATTTGAAATTCAAAACTACAGTTCGAAACATCGTGTACTGCATATTTAATTCGGGAAATTCACTGAAAATAACGACGATCTCATTAAAAGTTTGACTGTAACGTGAAATTTAATCAGTCGTCCACGCTCACCAATGGAAGTGTTAAAACACAAGTTTTTGTCTAATATACGAAGACTGGGAACACGACTGAGAACTGGTGATCTAATAAAGATCTTGTATATAGATGGGCTAGTTTTTAACATCAAAGGGAAAACTTACAAAATGTTTACGCAGTGTGTTAAGATTTAATTTTCCGTGTATTTTTCTACTTGCGAAACAAACAGAATTCTAGAGCGTATTCGTGGTTTTCTCAGCCAGTATTTTCAAAGTTAGACCGGTGTATTCTTTTATTCACGGAGGTACAGTCCCATGATGGGGTCATTGTCAACAGGGGTCGTAATGTGTAGGGTTAAAGGCTACAACAGAAGTGATGTCACAATAGAATATGTAGGACGAATCCACATCTGGGAACAGTTCCCAGTATTTATTTACAAGGTTCAGACAGTGACAGAAAGGGCTTTCTTTAACTTTACGAATTCATCAAACTATCCTTTATTTGTAGAACTCCTTTCCCTACCTGCTAGATACGCGCATTGCATTATTTTAAATAATAATATGAAGACATATTATATATATTCTTCTATATAAAACAAAGTCACTTCCTATGCGTAGTCCTTTTAAACTACGCAGCGGATTTTATTGCGGTTTTCATCAAAAGACAGAGTGATAAAAGAGGAAAGTTTATATGTATAATACGGACGATACCGCTAGCAAAAGCTAGTATAACAGTAAAAATTTTTTTACTGTAGAAAATATTCCTATAATATTGTTCTCTAGTAAAAATAACCTGTCAAGTAAAGTAAACAGCCACGTTTTATATTACACTATTTACCGCCCGTAGCATTTATAAAGAAGTAATGTCAGACGTAGAATGATTTATGTATTCCTATTCTGTATTAGTGAGTAAGTTCCCACCATTTTTTACCTAGTCGTTCCAATGAGGTAGTAGAAAAGGGTTTTAACAATTGAGTGGTCGTAAGTCTTGCGTTGCATTTAAGGTTTGGTCCACAATATCTATTACGTCGAGGGCATAGGAGGGTTGATTTACGTTCCCATCTAGCTTGTATATTTTATAGGCACCAAAGCTACGTAGGTCTCGTACTAAATTTGAGCCCGGTGACACAAGCTGTGCATGAATAATGAAGAGCACTTTATTTTCTGTGTACACGCTAGTATTGTCGAAAGAAAACTGAGGGTTGAATACAGGTCACCTCTGTGTACATCGGAATCAGAGATCAGCCTTGTGTTTTGACTGTCATAGAGAATTTTAAGTGCGTTCCTACATTCTAGAAAGGAAATACGATGTTTTATTGGACACAGCAGTTTATTTTAAAACTTTCGCTGTTGAAATAATTATTAATATCTTCAAGCTGTTTCAAATAAATGCCGAAACATAAATTTCTGCAAAGAAAAGCACAAAAATTCTAAGTATTTGTAGTAAATAATAATAAAGTTTGGTTCATTTTACGAAGATGTAACACTTAACTTCCGAATGAATATTCAAGACATTTGGTCGATAAAATGTTCAATGCTATTTGTCAGTACGATATTATGTTTGTAAAAAATTGTTATACAATACAATACAATCCTTTATTTCAGGCAACTAAGGCCCATAAAAAAATACATAAATAACACTGCGTGAAAATTTTTTTTTTTTTCAATAACATTGATTTAAATAGCTGATTTCTGTCAATTTGGGCCTGCTGAACACGAATATATGAATGAATTTTTTGTAACACGTAACATTTCAAAGTTATGATAAATTTTACTTCCACAAATGAAATAAGAGAGTGTAAAAGTTTCAAATCAAATATAAACATGTTTAGTCATCTGTATTTTGAATTTAAATACAAAAATAGTAGTACTATTGTACACCTTGTTAGTTGGAACTCTTCCTTGAGATTTAATCATATATTTCCCACAAACATAATAAAATTTATCTGGATGGTTTATGAATTTACGACATACACTTTTCTCCATGGCTATTAAAAAAAATTGAAGAATTTTTGCAAACAAAATTATATTAGAAACATCAAACACTTAAAATGTTATGAGAAACACCAAAAGTTGTGATTTACAATTAATAAAATTGTATTAACTTCTTTGTATCGTTGTTAAGGTACGACTCTTTGCTTCGGTGGCACCACGACTACAACACTACCAATAAAATCCAAGTAAAACTACCAAGTTCCTTCCTACTAGTCGCTCAAACCTATAATCGTAACATTATTGAGGGTACATGAAAATAATCAAGATACCATAACTAAGAAATGTGACGTGTTAGATATCTACATCATGAGGCAATTTTGTTGATAACACTATGTGACACAATTTCTCTAACAACGTTAATTGCATTACTTATTCGATTATCAAGTATATAGTACTACTATTTTGTATTTAAAATCAAAATACAGGTGACTAAACATTTTCATATTTGATTTGAAACTTTTACACCGTCTTATTTCATTTGTGGAAGTAAAATTTATCATAACTTTGAAATGGTACGTGTTACAAGAAATTAATTCATATATTCGTGTTCAGCAGGCGTAAATTGACAGAAATCAGCTATTTGTCAAATCAATGTTATTGAAATTTTTTTTTTTTGTCACAGTGTAATATAAAAACAATGTCTATAAACCAATACATATTACACTAAACAAAACTTACTGCGCTGCGTGGTGTCGCGTAACCTTCCTCGGAAACGTCGAAATACGGCACCTTTCAGCCAAAAGTCCTCTCCCAAGCAGGTCTGTAGATGGTGGGTTGGAACTCGTACCACAAACGACTTAAAGTTGACGTTGTGGCGCGATTCCAACCTTTTGACCCTTAGAAGTTGGTCTTCATTGTTATGCTGTTGTATATTAGAATATACAACAGCATAACAATGAAGATGTAGACATCGTGTGGATATTCTACATATTTAAGTATTTTTATCAACTGCATATTTTCATAAACGGTAGGTTTTACTGAAAATAAAAAGAGCAATAATTATGTAATTAACCCACCTGAAAACTTAGTGCCAACCCAAAATATAATTTCAGTAAATTAAAAAATGCAAGTACCTTTTAATTTATTTTTCTAAAATTATGAATTCGGTTTTGCATTTCATTTTGTTACAAAGAAAAGTTCCACGTTACGGAAGTCTGTTTCACGATCCGTTGCGTGCTCACAAAAGGTAGAAAACGTACAAAAAGTACTCATGTTTAATACTGTGTGTATTTTACTTCTTAATTAAGCTGTGTTGGGGGCGTTTGTGGTGTTATATAACAGTAACACTGTTGTTTTACGTCGTGCCACGAACGCCCACCGGGCGGTGTAAAACCTAAAAGTATATATTCGTTTTTGCAAGTTTTTTGTGTGGCAACACTGGCAACCCAACTTGTATAGCTAATTTTGTGTATTTTTAATGTGTCTGGAGTCTATAACCTTTTATGAGGGATTGTAGAATTATTTTCGGCGGTCTCTGGCTGGGATTATTGAAAATTGAAAGCCTCGTATTTAACACGAGCTTTTTGAAGTGAAAACTTCTTTAGCGGCGTTGTGCACTTTTTTGTAATGGGTAAAAAATGTTAAACTCGCGTCAGGACACGTGACCCTGATCGAAAATTCGTAAGACGGACGGAGAGTGATTTTTCTGAGAGATAAACTTTTTAATGTAATGTCAATTGTCATTTTTGTGTACGATAGCGCAATAAATACATATTGTATTCTACCACATAAATGATAGTAAAATTTTCGTGCAAAATTATTCCCTAATCATTCCAAAATATCAAAAATGCACAACGTTAATATTCAAGTTTTCACTTCTGTCGGCACTCCCGGAGTGCAAACCGTCGTTTTTTTTTTTCAACGGAAACTCCCGCGTGGAGGTAGGGATAAAAAACATCACTATGTGTTAATCCCGGTTATAAACTATCGAATGTCTGCCAAATTTTGTCCAAATCTGTTCCGCCGATTTTTCGTTATTGAGTAACAACGATCTAAATACACAAACTATGAGCGACAGTAAGACAAAATCTGCTTTTAATGAGCTATCCGAGGAATTCATCATATTCAGAAGTGCAGTACACTTCATGTGAAAAAAGGCTTTTCAGGTTCAATATTATAATACAAGCTAATAAATTTAAAATATTAGTTGAATAGCATGATTGTATTGTATTGATGGGAGTAACGATCGGTATACATCATAAATAACTGTTGAGTACAGCATCGTATGCTTTTCGAGGCACAATGATGAATCAAAAGAAAAGACAACAGATACATAATAGAAAACGTTACAATTTTATGAATTCACGGCACTTTAAATATTCCTTTGCCATACAATACCATTTCTTTCTACAGGGTGATACTTCAACATCCAATTATTTTATGAAAATAAATAAACTTCATCTCTTCCTCAACTTTTCTTCCAATCTCAAGCGTTTTTAATAAGCTAGTTAATTAATACCCATCTCCCAACTTGAACGGTTGTAGTAAAAAACCGACTAAGTGCGAGTCGGGCATGCACGCGAAGGGTTTCATACTAATAGTCAAAAAACGTCGCAAAAACGCGTTTCGAGACCACCTTTTGTTTTTATTAAGTTAATTTTATATTTATTACTTGTTGTTATAGCAGCAATAGAAAAAAATGCTCAACGAAAATTTTAATAACGGTTCATGAGATATCGTCCACTTTAATAAAACGCCGACATAAGTACGTTTCTTGTGTGGTGGTGGTCCCCTTTAATTTATAACTTTAGGTTTATTTTTATAACTTTGTGTTATAACAGAAACAAAAAAGTCAACTATCTACCTGTTACGGTTCATGAGTTAAAACCGCTGACAGATAGATGGTCGGACGGACGGACAGCGGAGGCTTAGTAATAGGGTTCCATTGGCAATCCGTGGGTACGGGACCCTAAAAACACTGCCTCATTGGTCTAGGGTCAAAAATGCATGACCATGGGATCCTGGGTGTGATTCCCAGGTCGGGTCATGTGTTATTGGACTCAAAGTTTCTCAATAAAATGGAGTTTGAATTTGTACTCGGTTGATGGCGTAGGCTCGCCTCCACAAACATACACTACTTTTATTACAAGAGTCATAAACATAAATGGTTTAATGTGGGTGTTTAAACCGAAGGAACCTACACCTCTGCCTGACCCTTCAGGGATTAAAGGCGTGATGTTAAGTTATGTAATAATATTTTCATCTTCTCCTCAACTTTTCTTCTAATCTTGAACTTTTTCAATGAGCAAGTTAATTATTACCCATCTTCCAACTTGAAGGGTTTTAATAAAAACTGCTGGACCCTAAACTGCATTATTAAGTTAAAGTCATAACAAAATTCCTCCGGAGAGTAATAACTTCGAATAAAAAATAAACTAGGACAATAAAAAGGAAATATCGAGGCAGTTCCTTTGCCAGGTTATCTTGGGTTAACTGGACGGGATAAAAACTTAACCCGTTTTTAGTATCAACGTTTAGTTCATTTTGTTTTTAAATTTTCAACCTTTTCAGTCTCTTGTTTTTAGTAGAAAGAAAAGCTTAAAAGGAAGGAAGGTCGTTATAAGGATTCGCAGTATCAATAATGGAAGTATTAATAATAGGTATATTAATTTCCGAGACTTGCTTTGTCATTTGAAAAGCAAGAAATTTTCAATATAAAAACATTTTTTGCTTCGAATTAGAATCCTACGAACAGTCAGTATGCCATTAGTGTGTGAATTCAAAGCTGATGTGATTATATTAAAGGTAAGTCCAGGTATTCGCAGTATTGCAAATAGCTGCTTACCGATTTCTATGAACATTCAGACCTTTCAGTAAGTATGTCATTAACTCGTTACTGTCACTATAGATAAGGCATTTCTGATTGCAACTAGTACGTACAGTCAGTCCACCACTGGCCGCACGTCTGTGGTAACAATTTTAAATTGACATTGCCTTTAAGTCGCAGTAAAGGCGATATTCGAAGTGCAAGTGATTCCATTCATGTGTGTCTGACTGTACGTCAAAGGTGATGATGGTAAACTAATTATGAGCTCGATTAGTTTCGATGTATTGGGAATACCTTAGAGTTGGGAATAATTGATTTACCTACAAGCTCTGTTTACGCAACATATTAATAAGTTACGGCAGCTTTCGCAGAAGTAACGTATAATTGGATTCAATAAAATATAGTCTCATCATCTGCCTAGCCTTTCACAACTAACCCAGTTATTGGGTAATACGATATCTCTTGGTAAGACCGGTTGTTGAACATTTCTCGCGCTTTTGATGACCCGTAACGATTGTCAAAGATTCACGAGCTAACGTATTATCCGAAATACCAAGAAGTCTTGATAAGTAAAAATGGGCAGCAGCCGCGGCAAGCGTACCTTAACCTTATCCATCGATCAGTGTGGCTGTTACTACCTAAGATCGAGCAGATACACTAATGCAGTTATAGATATTACTAAGAACTGGGATAAAAATAATGTAAATGAGTCGACGGCTAAAACTATATGAACTCCTGGATTCTAAGCTAGGTAAAAACCGGTATGTAGAAATCAGTGCTCCTTCGTGGTATATAAGATGTAAAAACAAGTGTTAATATCAAATTGACTTACACTATGAATGGATGTGCAGAAGAGCTACCTCCATAGAGATTTTATGGTTTCTAGAAATGCTGATTTTGTAATCAAGTAATAACTTCAGAACCGCACCAAACCAGGTGATTGTCTGTAAGAAATTGTATCGGCTTTCAGACAAAAATAACCCACGATCAGATTTTCTATAACATCGAGAGAAAAATAACATAGTAAATGGAGGATTCCTTACTGAAAATATAAGCCCTAGATTTTTTACAAACACCAAAACCATGTCACAACAGAATACATCTGTCGTACCTGTAAACCTACATATAAAAATACATATTCTAATTTATAATACAAGCAAGCGAAGTGCTAGGCTGTCTAATCCTCAGGAGAAAAGCTTGCTTCAAAAATAAAGACGGTAGCGATACATAAACTCGTTTCGTTAAAATTCACAGAAATGTATTGAAGACAAATTCCTCCATTCCTCAGTCTTGTTCCCCTTTTATCGATTTGTTGTCGAGGGTACGAAAACAACTGTTTTGTAGATGTTGTTGCATGTTTTATTCATTATTGTGTTTACGATGGCGCGGCGTCTCCTGATGACGTACCGTTGTATGTCGACTGTTGTTGTGGCGAGTGATGTTTGCTTCCCGATATTTTAGTTAATTGAATTTCTGTTTACTCTTAGTGTTAATAACTGGAGCTGTTCATGGTTTTTTATTGATTTGATTTTGAGGGGGAGACAACTGTATTATTGTAAGTTAATCGAACTTTGATGATGACGTGTTGTGGCCAGTGATACATGGTTTGCTGATATTTTTGTTTATTGAATTTTTGTTTCAGTAAATTGAATAGAGGTATCTGTATTGATGAATGAGCTATTACTTGTAACTTTTGAATTTTAATATTTGATTCGAAAAAGGTTACTAATACTTATATAACATTTTGTTGTCTTCGAAATTTTCGTACATAACAAAATGTGTTCAAGTTTCTTCCTAATAAATAAAATAACGGCGTATCAAAGTGCTAGTAAAACATTTTCCTTGAAATCAGCGTTGTTATACCATAATAAAGTACGTCCGCGGGGTTTCCAGACCTAGCTATATAGAATGCCTCAATTTTGCCTGAAATCTTGTAATAAACGCCGCGCTAAGATGAGTCGTAAAAATAAATTCCAGAAAAATATTTTAGTCTTAACAGTCTAGAACTTATAGGTTTTTGTATCTTTGTTATGAAACTTTAAGGATAGAGTAACAAAGTATATTTACAAAATAAAGAAAAATATGTTTATGTGTGACGGGTTGAAGCTCAACGTTGTCACGTGTCGAAACATGTACGTGGCTAATAGGTGTACCTACATTCTTAACACTGTAAAAGCTATTCGTGCGTATTTATATGGGCTTATTGGTCGTTTCGCACTAGTTACTCACCCGATCAGGCGAATCGTCACTTTCGTATACTATTTTCTATAGGCGACTCGCACGAAGTTAATTTAGTTGTGG
The DNA here is from genome assembly GCA_932294355.1 of Aporophyla lueneburgensis. Lineage (NCBI taxonomy): Eukaryota > Metazoa > Arthropoda > Insecta > Lepidoptera > Noctuidae > Aporophyla > Aporophyla lueneburgensis. The sequence continues at coordinate 23,229,382 of OW028741.1, read as the reverse complement.
GCAAATGAAAATTTCAAAATTAGGCAATTCGCACGTTATGGATAAACCGTTAAGGGACCAGAAAATGAAAACAAAAACAAAAACACCGAAATATTGAGAACAAGTACACTATTATATTAAATACAAAACGTGCAATTCGTTAATTCGTACGAACAGACCAATAAAATTCACACTTATCCACACTTAATATTATAATGCAAAAGTAACTCTGTCTGTCTGTCTGTCTCGCTTTCTTGCTAAAAGTACTGAACCGATTTAAATGAAATTTGGTTTAGAGCCTGAGAAAGGACATAAGCTACTTTTTATTGCGGAAAAGGGGTTTTAAGGGGTTGAAAGGGAGGATGAAAGGATGCAGGGAAGTATTGTCATTTTTAAAGCTAGAATGATTAAACTTTTTTATTTCGTTTTTATTACATAATATATATTTAGGCGACTTCATCTTTGTCCGCGATAACCGACATTGACGTGGACGAAGTCGCGGGCAAAAGTTAGTAATTTATAAAATAGATATTTAGAATACCCACAAAATGAATAGACGTCTTCTATTGCAATAAAATGATGAACTTACCTACTGAATGAATCCCTACTATGTGACCTTCGTCGAAGTTTTACCTAAAGTTACGAGTAGCCTTTTAAGAGGAATAGAATTAAGCAAAGAAAAAAATACTTATTAATTTATGGAGAAGTTCAATCCAACATGATGATAGCTGAAATTTAATTATTTTGAAACATGGCTGGACCAGATATTTTTTATACAAGATGAAATAAACTTTTTCTTTATTAATAAAATGTCGGTTGGTTTAAGTTAGATTCGATTACGCTAAAAACTTTGTAGCCACAATTAAAAACATACCTACCGATGTAATATTTAGATGTCTGTATTATTTCGTTTTTTTTTTGGATAAAATATAATTAATAACATCACAAAGGAGTAACACGGCAATCATTTAATCAATTAGTTTATAAAATAGTATATTTTTACCCGATTACGGCGAAACAAAAACGAGGGTTATGATTTTGACTGGTACCATGTACGTTCATCTGTTCCCCCTCATTACTTGTAAAACGCTTATCATGATTTGACAAATGAGGTATTGTTAAAAGCGTCTTGGAAGCGACATCTGACTTATTTTTTTCTTAAGATTACAAAAATAAATTTAAAAAGTAAGTTCAATAACTAAAACCCGCCAACTGAAGATTCACGCTCTAAAAAGTATGAATTAATTAAATATTTCCATCTAAAAGCCGTAGTCATATGCCACTTTGCGCTTGTTTAAATATTATGATAGGGTATGTGGCATACTACATTTACGGCCATTTTGTTTTGTACCTTTTCCACAGTCAACGAGTTTGTACTTTGACAGCGAATTTCACATTTGGTAAGCATATTTTTCGTGGGGCTTGAAATGCTAATGTTTACATAGATTTGATAATATTTGGGAACTGCGCTCTAGCACGAAATGCAACGAAACGCGCCCCTTTCAGAACAAAATAAATTAATGACAAACCAACTCGCTTTTCCATTGGGTTGGGGTTAAAAGTTGGTTTGGTTTTAAATTTATAACTTTTAAGGTTTTGCCTTTCTATAATTTTAACGTGAAACGGTATGGTACTTGGCAGTAGTGTGCTCCTACATCAGTATTTTTTTTCAATTAGTTCAGTAGTTTCAAAGATTACTCTTAAACAGGGTAGCAGGGAGTTCGACGCACAAACTCCAATAATTCAGTACATGATTCGCGACCCCTAGCGTTGCAATAGTTCGTCGGCTATGTAAAAAACATATCTGCTGTTACCTACAGGCGGTGAAAATGTGTGGAACAGAATTTTTTTATTATAATAATCGAACAGATATTTCATAGCCCACGCGTTGATTATTTTCCTCCAAAATCATGTAGCATGAAGCCATGGTAACAAACATGTTGTGCATCGATGTCCCAGCTACCTGGAATACAAACTTACAAATTTTACCTCATTATTAAATAGTATAGACAAACATACGAGGTTGGTTATTTCCTGGGAGCCCGTCTGTTATTGCAATATAGGTAACTCAGAATCAAAACGATCATACCACTGCACAGCATTAATTACCTCAATTCGGTGGTTTGGACAGTGAAACCTAGAAACGAACCGGATTACCAAACGGTAGCATTGTGGTCGGGTGAGATCCATACAGTGGTCCATCTGAATTTAGCTGCAGCTTCAGGGTTAAAGCGCTAGTAACTATACGTTTAAATTGAAGTCAAATTTCCGTGCTTCTGAGGATCCGTAACGACTTCCACGAATGACAGAGTACCAACCAACGTTTTACCGTGCTTTCCGAGGTACAGAGGGGTCTTTTTTTTGGATGGGAAATTATCAAATGACTTCTCCCGCTTTGGGCGGAGCGGGAGGGTATGTCAGACTTTTACTGACTAAAACCCACCCGTGTTCCTTCAGTTGCCCATGTGCCGGCGGTCACGGTGTCTCTTTCGAACAATCCTGGCAGTGTTGTGACCCTGGCAGACAGAGGGGTCTTGGTATGTAAACAAGGTCAGCCATCTACAGATGATCGATCGATCCTTGCTGGCTGTTATTACCTTAGCCACAAGCCCATTTACTTTCTCTCCTCTATCTACTCCCTCCATCCCTTAGTAGCGTATGAAACATTATTAAAGCAGCTCCATAGATGTATGAAATTCATAATTCATGCTCCACCGCTGGGTGGTAAGGAAATTGTCGCAAGTTCCATAGTTTGCATCCAACTGCATAATTACTGTGTCATGGTGGAACTTAATATAGTATTTTACTTAAATCGACTTTTGCTAGTTCGTGCATGTTTTAGTTTGTATGGCTTTAGCGTGGAATTAGTTTTAGATGGGTCGCACGCGCGGCTGCGAGTTCGCCACGAAGTGTGGCTGAACTGACTTTTGAGTTAATAACTACGATATTGTTGTTGCAATAATTAACAGTGCCTTCGAGAGTTTAGTTAACATTATATTTTATGTCAGTCATCATCATTTCAGCCGTAAGTCGTCCACTGCTGGACTTAGGCCTCCCCCATATGGCTTTGCCATAATCGCCACGCTTGGCAGGCGGGTTGGCGATCGCAGTATGGTGGTAAAATGCATAGAGAACGCTGCTGCTCATTCTCTAGTAAGTCCCTTAGTCGCCTTTTACGACACCCACGGGAAGAAATGGGGTGGTGTTATTCTTTACGTCCGGCACTACACGGTACGGTTTATGTCAGTATGTAGTTATTTTCCCCTTTTTCTCTAGTAATGGTTTCCTTACGATGTTTTCCTACACCTTCATCTTACTCATAACTAGTTATAGAGATGCAATAAAATTAGCCTACACGGGGCCTTTCTAAATTATCATCTAGCCTATCTTGGGTAGTTATGCTGCTGGTACCTTACTAACTATAACTGAGTGAATGACTGAATCATTAAAAACATGAGCTATTCTCATAGTTCATTCAGAAAAGAAGATTATTAAGTGACAATCTTCTGCTCATGAATTCATCATCATCATCATCATCATCATTTCAGCCGTAAAACGTCCACTGCTGGACTTAGGCCTCCCCCAATTTGGGGGGCCTTGCCATAATCGCCACGCTTGGCAGGCGGGTTGGCGATCGCAGTATGGTGGTAAATTGCATAGAGAACGCTGCTGCCCATTCTCTAGTAAGAAAGAAGAAGAGTCTCTCATGAATTCATCTGCGTGCAATTTCTGCTCCCGAGCCACCGCATAGTATCCCATCGCCCGTTTGCTCTATAATTCTAAGCATTATTTATTTTTAGCGTGTGTAGCCAATAACCTTCCTGAAAAAATGGATTATCGAACACAAGAAGATTTTTTCTATTCCAACTAGTAGGAGTTCAGCAAAGTAAACAAAGTCTTCATTTTTATTATTACTATAACTTAAAAAAAAGATTAGAACTAAAAGTAGCTACATAAGTGCTACAGACTAGCTAAACACCTGACCTGACCTAGGTTGGAGGTTCCACATGCATCGTATAAACTCCGGTAAAGTAGTGTATGCCGCGCCCGTATACCGCTATTTTTAGCCTCAAGAGCTGCAAGCAAAATGTGTTTAAATAAATTATTTTTCGCGTCACATTTCGTTATACAATTAAAGTATTTCGAAGTTTGCGAGAATTTGGACACCGAATTCAATTTATATTTTGTGGTTTTCGCACCTTGAAAACGAACAGCAACGTTCTCTGTCAATTATACTAAAATAATTACGAATGATCCGTATTGACATTGCTTATTGCAATTTTACCTTTGATAACATAAAGTTTTTATATTCATGAACTTACGCTTTCTTTCAATGAACGCCCATTGGAGAAACAACAGAACGCTAGGCTCTATAAATTTTGTTTCATTTACGTTTTTACATCTGTATAACTAACTTTGGCAGGCAATGGTATCAAAAATTACACATTTATAATATTATAAAGTAATAAATTATAGATTTACAGTTGACCAATAAATGGGCTCCACCAGATCCATGGGTAGTACTCCAGTAGGTTAGCAATAGGTTCTACCTATATCGAGTTTACATATTGCTGCGCCATACCCTGGGGTTTCAGGCTTTTTCTTACTTGAGAAATGCATTCTTAAGCTTTTATTAAAGCTTTACCATTGACTAAAGTCTAATATGTCTAGTGGGATTGCCACAAGACAAATGATATTATAATAAATGTTATAGGTAGCTTAGCTCATAGCTGACTCACTGGTTTAAATAAGTTTAAACCTGATACCGCGCCACCAGGTAATGTATGCGTGAAGTATTTTCATTACGTAATACCTCACAATTATGTACATTTTAATGCCACTTAATGTAATGAATATATCAGTTAGTTTCGTGTTTCGTTCATTATAGAACTTCTAAATGTACCATCAACATAATAAATTGAGGCTTTCATTTTATTGTTTTGAATAGAATGCTATTTTAAGCGGTACGGTGTGGATAATATAAATACAAGCCGTTGGATCGAGCTGTCGTTCGTAAATCTTTGACAATCTTTACCCATAATGACTGTCAAAAGATCCACGACGGAATTATTTTTCAGTCTATTCAACACTACGTGAAGCAAAAACTTGTACCCCTTTTACGAAAATTACGCGCACGGAGGAGTATAAAATTTGGCATAGTTAAAATTTATATGGAGGAGTGCAAAAACGTATTTTTTTAATTTAATAATGCGTTAGAAATACATTAAGTTTTAGATAAATTATGGTCGAATTTCGACCACTGGACGACCACTAGTTTAAATAAAACGGTTTTTTTTTGTTGGTAGGATATCATCAAATGTCTCCCGCTCTACAGTGGAGCGGAAGGGAATGTCAGACTTTTACTGAATAAAACCCACCCATGTTCCTTCAGTGGCCCATATGACAGGGCCACGGTATCTCTTGAGAACAAATCTCGCGACCCCAGTAGGACAGAGAGGAGACCTGTGCTGTTTATTCCAATTGTAATAGCACTTTTATTTTGGTAGTCATTTGATTCTACTAGCATCAAACGTATCGTATTTTAAACTTTATTTGCCGCGATGCGCTATTGTGAAATATTTAAAAATTTGCTTTTTCCTGCGCCATACACTTTAAGCCCCAAACTGGGAGAATAATATGCACGTATTTCCAATTTTTTTTAAGTTCTACACTTCATCATCAGCCTATAGCAGTTCACTGCTGGTCATAGGCCTCTCCAATTTAACACCATTCTGCTCGATTCTCTTTAACTCTCATCCAGCTGCTACCAGGTACCCTGTGAAGATTGTCACTCCACCCAGCCTTAGGGCGACCTTACGTTTGCCGATTTGCGGTCTCCAGTCAAAAACACGTCTACCTCAAGCTTTATCGGTTTTACGGCTTAAATGGCCTAGCCATTGCCACTTCAGGTTGCTTATTCTGTGAGCTATGTCGACAACTTTGGTTCTCTGCCGGATCTTCTCATTTCGGATTCTGATAGAATCCGAAATGAGAAGATCCAAGGATAGCTCGTTCCGTAGCTCGCTGAGCGACCTTGAATTTATGGATCAGCCGTACCGTGAGTGCCCACGTTTCGGCTCCGAAGGTCAAAACAGGCAGGAAGCACTTATTGAAGAATTTAGTTTTAGGCTCTACGGATATCCAGCCCAGCTGAATTCTTCTTTAAGCCTGCCATCTCTCCGCGTGGACTACCAATGATAAATGATTTTATTTCTGTAAGTAGATTTGTACAAGCACTTTTACACGTCAATAAAATATTTTTTTTTTTTAAACTAGATGAGGACGTTTCCTAACTGACTACTCTGATAAGACTGAAACAAACTCAGAGGTCACAGTCTCTTTTAAAGTCCAGACATAATCTTGGTCACAACATGTGAAGACCATGTAGATTGATGACTGAAATGGTCGTTTGAAGAATGAACTACACAATAAAGCGGGAGAGCCAACGAATGACAGTACATGCTATGAAAATAAATAATATCCGAAAAACCCTAAGCAGCCTGCTTTGCAACGCTGACTGAAAATATTGGCAATCTCCCGAAGTTTTGACACGATACTTAATTGTATGTACGAGTAGATCAAAATCCTTGTTTACTAGCTTCGAATGGCTTTCACTGGTTCATCGGACAGTGGCATTATGCTGTCCCCACAGACTTGAGTGCATGTCTTGTTGTATCGGCATAGCATTCCCTTTCAGCATCAATGATGCTGGGAATATGCAAGTGAAGCAAGCTAACCCAGTGGAATTGCTGCTTCCCAACCTGTAAGGACTTACGTATTGCATTAACCTCTCTACCTATTAGTTACTGAATGTCGTGGGTTATGAATTTAAAATACCTATATATTTTAAATTCATAACCCGTGACATTCAGTGACTATAAATCTATATTTTAAAATTAAATCACAGGAGAAACTCGTAGTTCTTCGCACTCAGCGTGATCTTAACAAATTTTATCACAAACTAATAAAATACGTAGTAAAAATCACCATCACTGAAAATATTATCTAGTAGCTACTGCCCGCAACTTCATCTGCTTGAAATGTCTTATTTTAACATCTATACAAATAAATAAAACTGAAGTGTCTGTTTGTAATTTCAAATTAACAGCTTTTCACATGCATATGGAAGTAAATACGGTACTTACACCAAAAAATATTTTTTTTTAAAGTTTTGACTGTCTTTTTGTTCCGGTAAATCTCTGAAATGGCTGGACTGATTTTGACGGGACTTTTATTGGCAGGTAGCTGATGTAATAAGGAGTAACTTACTTAACTTAACAATTTTAGAAAAAATCTTTTATTTTAGAAAAATACCTGCGTTAAATTTCAACATCCACGCGGGCCAAGCCGCGGGCAAAACCTAGTAAAATATATAGTACAGCATCGCGATATTACTTCGTTTTCTCCTAGTATTGTTTCTGATATTTTTGTACTTGGTTCCTAAGGGTCGTAGCGCGATGATAATAACCTTTCTCTAGAATTGGGTCAAAAAATGCTAAAAGATTTTTTACAAAGCTCCGTAGATAGTTCAGGATATTACTCCCTACGTACAAGCTTAGGAGCGAACTACCCAATATTGCCAACTTTACTTAACAAACTCATTCTCCAAAACATTATTCTTCCCAAAAACGTAACAAAAATCTAGAATAGAGACGTACCGAGTCTCCATTATCCATCTACGTCCTTATTACGTAGTGAGGTTCAAGGTAAGAATACGGCGGTACGTCGCCGTGGCGTGTCGGGACTCGGGCCCGCATGTTGCCTCGCGATCGATACCGCCCGACCTCCACTCTACATCTCTAAAATTATCCGATACTACTTACCGTCGACGTTGCTAAGGTTCGGCACAAGCGACTAACTTTACGGTTTATTTATATTCAAATTATAGCGAGAGGGTTTTGTGTTTTTCTTGAGGATCGTCTATCCAGACTATGTGGCAGGGCTATATTAAGAAAAATAATTGTTTTTGTTGCTTTTGTCTCAAGTTGTTGAACTCTACTAAAAACAAGGCCGTAAACTGCAGGGTAATTCACAAGCAGGAACGGCTTCCATTTTGACGGTTCTACAACATTCATTGTGCTATTAACGCTGTTGAGCAGACGAATTTTTCGTACATACGAGGCAGTGGATTAGCAAAAACCTTCAAAATGATTCAAATTCTGATTGATAGTGTGTTACACAATTAGGATGCTGAAAATATTATTTTGGCGTTGTTTGTTACCAGTCAATACCGCAATTACAGACACAATTAAAAACCATTGTGTCTGATACCAAATGTGGTATCTCTGGGACTTAGAGGTTAAAAGCTTTCTATGACTATTTTTGAAATGTAGAACATGATTCGTTTCGATATGTATCGTCATGATCTATTTCTTGATTTAACTACGGGGTTTTAATAACTACACTAGAAGAAGAGAATCTCTAAACTACATGTGCCCGTAAATTAAAATTCGTTCTACATTTTCGATAGTCTTTGAAGAATAACATTGTATCCAGGGACAGTCCATTTTGAGCTTGAACAAAAGATTGAAACAGCGAATAAAATACACAGGAAAGTTTTTAGTGTCTGTAGCGTAGTTCTGGAGTAGTTCGACGAACTGAACCCCTAGTGGTATTATCTGAAAAATGTTTATAACGGTTCGCTTGGTTGGATACAATTTTCAGTATCTGCAAAAGTATTATTGAATACTGGACAAAAGCAATCTTCTTTTACGTTTACAAAATAAAAGTTAAATTTTATACTACGATGCACAAAGAGCATACTTTGCAACTGTATATGTATATAGTACAGTCAACTAAAGTTTGTAGCTTTACTACCTACTTACCTATAATATAGTTCTGTTTATCCGGGAAATGTCGGAATTGGTCTCTGTGTAATGAACTAATGACATTACTCTCTGGTTGTCAATTTATTTGCTAAGCGTGATGGAAATGACATTAATCTAGGGGATTGCTGGAGAGACCGTTGTCTATCGCGATTATTTATAAATCGACCACTAGGGTCGTCCAGTGGTCGAAATTCGACCCTATTCTTTTTTTGGTGTATTTCCAATACATTATTATTTTAAAATATAAGCTTTCCACACTCCTTTTCCATATTAACTTTAACTGTGCCAAATTTAATACTCCTCCGTCCGCGTAAATTTCGTAAAAAAGGGGGTACAAAGTTTTTGCTTCAAGTATTATTTACGAGATTTCGATAGATTTTATGTTACGAGTACGTCAAGTAAAACCAAACACAATACCGTTTGTTGTTTCAATATCAGTTTATATTATGAAGACAATAATATGACAGTAAAAACTGCGTTTGTAGATTTAATGTCGTTCTCAGTCTGCACAAGAAATTGTAATAAAATATTTCCAATAGTAGAAAAATACTAAAAACAAACACTATAAGTAGTAAAAAATTGGCAAAACCCATACGGTCTCATTCATAAAAAGGCTTACTGAAAGTTTTAGACGTACTTTAGTTAAAGTAACTACTCGATAAGCTTATAATTCGATTTATTTTTGTGGTGTACAATTATATTATATTATATATAAATACATATAACTCATAGCGCTCGTAAATTTTAGTGCTTTAACTCCCATTAAAATCATGACTTGTACATAGCAATAAATCCATGCATGATTTATCACACCATCCTGCTCAGAAAAAGTGGGCGTCCCCACTACGCAGCGTTACTTAATTACGATTGTAAAATGCAAACACGCGTTCTAGTTGCGTGGCAAACATTTGTAGTCATGATCAGATACGTGACCCAATCCTGTATCAATGTGAATTGAACACAGATTGCTTCGCACTGGACACACAATGGAATTATAGCCCGGCAATTAAGTCACAATTATGTGTGTAGCCGGAAGAAGGCTCTGTGATGAGAAAGCCTTAAGTGAAAGAAAGGTCGAGACGTGAGTAAGATAAATTAACAAAATTGTGTAGCGTAGTCATTTTCTTTGTTTTGTTCAAATGTTTTACGTCAATATAATTCTGTTTAATGAGGAGTTCACCGACTCACACATTGAATGGCCACCATTCCCTGCCGACACGTGAATCGAGTTATCAACGACAAAACGATCCAACACTTCCTCGCACAACGACTCGGTCCTAAACGGAGGTGGCCTATCAAATGATAATAGAATATGATCAAGCGAAGGGGCCTGGACAGTCGTGCGACGTTCTGCGCAGATAAATTTGACATTCGAAAAAAACTTGAAACTCTTTGTGTTACGTTTTCGCGATCCGAGAGTGCATTTCGCTATAAAATATAATGGTTGATTTTTCCGCTGTTCTACGTAAAAGTGCTTTTAGAGAGAGTGTTACGTAATAATGTATGGAGTGATGTGATAGGTGTAAGTGATAGAAACTGGTTTACAGTGATACTGGGCGTATGCGATGTACTTTACTTAACTGTTCTTTGTGTGTGCGGACAGTGAGTTTCAGTGGGATTGTGTAATTTTGGAAAGACTCTTGGAGATTTTCGTTCGTCGGGCATAAGGTAATTTGGTTTATATAATCATTATTTCTAGTGGTCTTCGAAACAGGGACTTGAATAGGGACACATGAGTAGAGCAATAGTTCAGAACCCACTTATTTGTCAGAAACCTCGTTATTTACTATTAGAATACTCTTAGTATACAACAATGCAAACATACCAGATACTATACAAAGAGTAAAGTACCCTCTCGTATCTCGACTTCCGTATAAATGACGTCTCACGGCTATCCGTAGTAATTGAAACAATCGAGTAGGGTCCAGTGTGCTAAAATGATTTAATGACAGCTCTTAAACTTAAAACCAATTTAAAAAAGACTGAACCGGAGCAGGACTAAAGTCCTTTTTTCATTGACTAAGGAACAAAGGTCATGGTTCGTTGTGGCGTCGCATTTGTGTCGGTAAATGCAAGTGGATAAATTAATCGGGCCAGTATGGAATATACACGGGCTCGTCGTCTTAAAGTTAAACCATTATGGGCGCAAGAGTATAGCTAAGTAAGCTTCGCTTGCCGAGGTTGGTTCGTGGATGGGTGGCTATGTTTACATACGGACCCTTCCGTGCCTCGGAGAGCACGTTAAACTGTTGGTCCCAGTTATAATTCGTGGATCTTTAAGAGTTGTTATGGGAAACGCAAAAGTATGACAACCAGTAATACCAAGGTTATAATGTTTCCCAGTAACTGGGTTGTGAGGGCAGAGAGGCAGTCGTAAAATATTGGCATTCAGCTACATCCAGTTAAAATGGAAGCCGTCCCCAAAAATTGTTGGGAAACGGATTCTGGCTTGGAAAAGGTATATTTTGAATTTTTGTTTCTAAGAAATGCCGGTTTCCTCACGATGTTTTCCTTCAACGTATTGAGAACAGTGGTGATGATATAATTTACACAAATAAAAGCACCTGTACGACATACAACTCGTAAGTGTTGTTTCCACTAGCCCACCATTGCTCACAGAAACAATATTATTATCATATTAAATTCAAATTATTGGTAGGTAAGATTACCAACCAATAATTCCTCATTTTTATCAAATAATTGCACACGGGAGAGGTACGCATTAATCACACATGATAAAACATTAATGAAACAAAAGATTCACGTTAAATAATGCACATTATTGTGAAGCTGGTTGTACGCAGATTTTATTCATTCATGCTTTCAGGATGCTCCCAGAATTCAGTGCTCAATCATATTTATTTAAATAACTACGGGATGTAAATTTTGAATTATTACGCTCTAGTTATTTTTCAGTACAGAATGAAATGAAATGACAAAATGTATTGTAATCTCACATCTGAATAAAACTTTCAGGGACTTTTTAAAAATATTATGTGTTCGAATGGTATATTATGCGTATACATTAAGTATGTAGAAAGATAGTGGTGGCCCAGTGCTAATAACTCTGACTAACGACTTTATAGGTCTTACATAAGTTATACTTTGATTAAATCATTTTATCACCAGTGCTCTCAAAACAGTGAAGGAACACATCGTGAGAAAACCGGGGTTTCCTAGAACGAAAAATTCGAAAATATGTAACGTCTACCAACTCGCACAGGACCGGTATGGTATATTGCAACCCACTTTATTTCATTTTTATTTATAATTAGCGTACTACAATCATGATTTTTCAGTGTTGTGTTTACACTAACTTCTGAAATTACCAGTTGCAATTGAAAAATTCCTACTGTCGAGGAAGGTTTCAGACTATTTGCCTTCATGCTGGGAGTCTTAGGAACCAAGTAAAAATAATCTAAAAGTCAGAAAGAAAACGAGGAAACAGCGCGGGTAGGTGATGTGATGCGATGGGGAACAAGAAATTTCACGCGCAGAAACTATCACATGTGATAAACACTAGGTATACTAGGCACTTGTACAGGCTCCTTCATACAAAAGCGGTATATTTACAAGAGTCCTAGAAATAGACGACCGTATTCCAGTTCTAATAATTCAATTAATTTTATCTTATCCCTACGCTTCGACACTGAAACCACTGTTAATTCAATATAATATAACATCTGCCTATAACGTTTATAGTTGAATACACTCTATGCAATTAATTACGCACTCCAGTGGCCACAGTTTATGGACTATGATTTCATGTAACGGCTCTATATACAAAACTAAGGGTTACGGCATAGCCTGATTGGCAATGAACATGAACGAGCCCCATGCGTGTTCATAACTTTACAGGGAACCATTCTAAGGTCACTTCCGTTACCCAACTCGATTATCATAACTTACTGGTCGTTATTGGTTGGTTGTTACTGTCCCTTATCTTTGTTATTATAGTAAACCTCACAGCTTTGCGTACGAGTGATTGAAATTAATTAGTTAAAAGTGTTTGTCGGTGATGTGTTAAAACCTATCAAATCCTTAAGTTTCTTTGACAAGTTTCACAATCAGTTATGGATGCATGGACTAGTAAATGTGACTACAGAAAAAATACCCCGACCAGAACCCACAGCGTAAAAACATCAGATTTCATAAAAGATCTGCGGTTTCATAGAAAAATACAATATCTACGTGGTCAAATTGTATTGAGAGGCAAAGTTTTATTTTATAATCGAGAAAAAACTTAACCCTAAAGGTCTATAATAAAATGGTGAATAATTCATGGTTAACATTTGCGCACTGGTATAAACTTTATCCTATATACTTCCCAATGTATGGATGATCGATTCCGAGTCGTACCACACCCAATTTTGTCAAATAAGATTTCTATCGATTCGTTTTCGTCAGCGATGGATTTGCTGTCGCGAAAACGCGATATTTCTAGCAATGCATCTTATGATACCTGTATATTTATATGTTTTAGCTTCTCATTTTTACTATGGAAATTTATGTAGAGCAAAATATATGTTTTGTAAAACGTATGTACCGAATGTTTTCGCATAAAAGGTTTTGTTGGAAAATAAAACATTCAAAATTATGTTCTGTATTTTGTATACACCATTTAAATTCTTAATATAACAACCGTAGGCATAACAAAAACACGTGTACATTCCCATAAAGTCCCCAAACACATGTACAGTCACACTCATAAACTTCAGCCGGCGACGGAAAGGAACGTTTCCTTTGTTTTTCCCGTTAATTAACATTATTATTTCCTCAGCCGTTTGTCCAATTTGGGCCCAAATTGGTACAGTTTCCAAGAAATAAAACCTCGTAGAATGTAGACGTTGGCAGTTAGTAGTGACGTAATTGACTGAAGCTGAATTATGACCACATGTATACGATGTAAATTGTACGCTGGTCGGTAATTATAGTGTTATCGAGGAATCAATTGTTTTCCTAACAACAGAAACCTAACGAAGTACCTATTGTAGGTACAAAACAAAATAGAATGTGTGAATGTGTGCATGTATTTATTATTTTAATTAAAATGATATTTATTTTAGAATTCTGTATGTATGTATGTCTGTTTGTATGTATGTAAGTATATTCTCATATTATTTGTTTAATTTTATTAAGTGAATGGTTTTTGATTATATGTATTTTATTTTTTCTTTTCTGTTACGCACGCTGTCTACATAATTCTATCATATCTAATTTTTCTGTTATATTCTTCTTGTCTGTTTATATATGTGTGTACATAAATGGTTAAATAAATAAATAATAGATTATTAAATACTATTTTTTTTATTGTAGTTCCTCTACTTTATGCATAATTAAAAAAATATGTAATTTCTGTTATTTTGTTTTATAAAGGTTTAGGATACACATCTATAAAATAACTTTAATTTTGACGGTTGCGTTGCTGATGGTGTTGGCCAGACATATTTTACAAACTTATAGCAATGGATAAGTAATTACCTTTGAAATTATTTCAGTTCTCATTAATATTGTGTTACGCAAGTAGGTTGCAGATATTTCATCGTAATTTCTTTTTTCTGCTTTTTTGTTCATAACAGTTCACTACTCAATTGATACTATGACTGTTAGTTTATTTTGATACTAGATTGCTAGTTATCTGTGTTGAATATTCCTGTTTCTAATTCCTTTTTTTCTTCTAAACTAGTCGTGTCTTCCCGATATTTCGTTGCCGTAATTATCTCTGCGAAAACGATTTATCTATATTTATCATTCCCTCAGGGTGAACTAAGCCTAATGTCTTGTTTGCTTTACGTCTGTGTGGTTTCACTCGAGCTTCAAGTGAGCAACATGTGAGAGCCTATCGGAATCCCGACATCAATCACTTAAGCGTAGAGTCTAGACAGTTGGTATGTTAAGTTATTTGGAGTAGGTACTGTACATCCTCGAAGTGCCGTGAAGGTTATAAGCCTAAATTATTAATTGCGTATAAAATTTTAAATATTATCAGTAAGGCTTGTACTGATGGATATCTCCGATCTTTTGAACTTTACCTTTCTTTATAACTATCTGATCACATCATACCAAATTGATTTGTTCATAAGGTACCTTACTCTTTGCTGTCAAATGCTTGAAGTTCATTCAACCGATTACCGTTTGGGTAGACGTGTTTTTGAGTAGAGACAGTGAATCGGCAAACATAAGGTAAAACGCCTTCAGGCTATGTGGAGGGACGATCTCTGCACGGTGGCTGGTAGCAGCTGGATAAGAGTTGCCAAGAATCGAGCTGAATGACGTGCAAATGGTGAGGCTTATGTCCAGCAGTGGGCTACTTCAGGCTGATAATGATGATTATTAAATATGTTATAATTGGCTACTGGTAAAACTACAATAATACAATTTTATGATTATTTTAAAAGCCTAATAAAATGTAACGTGTACCTCTTAACTATCCATCAAGATAATATACTGCCCTCTAAGTTAGTCGTTAGTTAATGGCCCATTAACATGAAGAAGCAATAAGTACGATAGTTTAACATCATACAATTTTCAGAGCATCAAACATAGAAATGTCAGTTCACAGATAACTTGTGTTTCTTAGCAGTTCTTAATGGAGCATGGGTGTGACAAGTACCAAGTTAGAGCCTATCAGTAAATAGAAAATAACTTACTCCGTGCTGTCCTAAGTAAACACTTGACGTGTTTTATTCCCTCCGGCTTATAGTGCCTACGTACAGTCCACCAAAGAGTTAGTTATACAGGCGAAAATGGGTATTAATTTTGCGTATAGATGTTAATTTTCATTGTTAATGTGTCTGTTATAACTTTTAATGCCTTTCACGTTGACTGGCAAGTGTCCCATATTTTGACGTGCAATAGTTATGCGGACAGTAAACCATTCAAAAGACTGCATTAATAGCTTTTACCACGTCGTAAAAAGCTATTAATTAAAACAGCGTAATTTTCGACGATTAATATCGTTTAACTGTTATTTCAACACCTACTGCAGTGTTAATATTTCAATTTAATATTTAAGTGCACTGTTTATATCTATGTTACGATGTGTAAATGTTTGTTATTCAGTCACGAAAAACGACCAAACGGATTTACATGAAATTGACAGACATTATCTGTCTGTCAATTTCATGTAAATCCGTTTGGTCGTTACACACACACATATAATATTTTTTAATACGATCGTGTGTGATACTATATATGACATTTATGCGGGTGAAGCGTCTGGCAAAGGCTAGTGTTTAATTACCTCATTTAGTATCTATACTAATATTATAAAACTGAAGATTTTGTTTGTTTGAACGCGCTAATCTCAGGAACTTCTGGTCCGATTTGAAAAATTCTTTTAGTGTTGAGTAGCCTATTTATTGAGAAAGGCTATAGGCTATATAACATTACGCTATAATCAAAAGGAGCAGAGCTGGAACGAAAAATATACTAAAACTGGCAGGCAATTCGGTGCGACGGGAAGGGTCAGGGGAGCAAAAATTTGACGCGGACAAAGTCGCGGGCAGAAGCTAGTTATTAATAAATAAATCAAAGCAGCGTAATGAATTGACAGCTATTTGTGACGTTGCAAGTTTTCGGTATGCACCATCTTTAAACACCCTCAAAAGGGTGCTTCGGTGAATACAGGCGTGATGTTACATACATAAATACAATCACACCTTTTTCCCATGGGGCAGAAACCACGGAATATCACCTGCTACGATCTCTACACACTCCTTTTGCCTCTTTAAGGTTCATACAATTGGTCATACACAAACGCCGGTTGCGATTACTACGCACCTGACCTTTTTGAAGAACATCAGCAATAAGGTCACTGTATGTTCTACTAGGGCGTCCCCTCCCGGTGTGTCCACTCACCCTGGTGTGTGCCTTGTAAATTCACCTCACCTTTAGTGAGCCATCCTTTATTCATCCTCTCAACATGACCAAACCATCTAAGCATACTATTTCAATTTTTGTCACTACATCTTCTTTAAAACCACACCGTTCTCTTATCACATCATTCCTCAAGCTATCATTCATAGTCACACTACACATGCTTTGCAAGGAACGCATTTCCACAGCATCTTTCTTCTACTTTCATGCTTCTTTTGTCACACCCAACATTCACTCCCATACATAGCGTAGGCACCAGTACACCATTGTGAATAGCCAGTCGAGCCTTATCGGACATCAATTGGTTGGTCACAATTGCATGTAAAGCACCATTTACTTTATTTCTCGCATTCACTCTTCTTTCCACATCTTTATCAATCTTTCCATCCCTTGTAAACAAACTCCCCAAATATACGAACTCACTTACTTGCTCCACACTCTTATCATTTATTTTCACATCACACCGATACGTTTTCTTCTCTTTCAAACACCATGACCTCCGTCTTATTCACATTTATATTAATTCGCTTCATATAAATGCTTCATCCATTACAGTCACCATATCTTGCAACTTTTCTGCTGACGATGCAAGTAGAATTTGATCATCTGCGTAGAGAGACATTTGACAGGCAACTTACTCATTGTCAATCCACACTCACCCTCTTTCAAATCTGTCAGACAACTATTCATGTACAAGTTGAATAGCCACGGTGACGCCACACATCCCTGCCTAACACCCCTCGAGATGCAAAACCAGTTCGTGTATGCCCCATTTATCCTAACACAAGCACTGGAATCCTATAAAGATTTCAGTGCCCGTACCAAGCGCCAGTCAGCGTGATGTTATGTTAAGTATATCAGTTAATTCACTATTTATCAACCGACGAAGAAAAACGGAGGAGGTTCTCAATTCGACATGTATATATATATATATATATTTTATGTATGACCACGCATAACTTTTTACATAGTGGTCCGATTGTGACAATTCTATGTATTGGAAAGGGTATACTCCCAAGGTGGTCCCATATAAATTTGGAAAACAAAATCGAACTCTAAGGGTCGGAAAACAGGAGATGATTGATTGTTCACTAACTGATTGTAATGTATAACCACGCATAACTTTATACAGAGTAGTCCGATTTTGATAATTCTTTTTTTGGTGGATAGAGTATACCTTGCCAAGTATTATGAGTACATTAAAGTCACAAAAAAATATAAAATAAAAACTTTTTAACAAACAATTAAACCGCCAAAAAAACTGAAAAGCATAAAATAATAAAACTTAAAATTATGAGTCGGCGCTGAAAAATCAATGAACGAAGATCACTCAAAGCGCCGACTCATAATTTTAAGTTTTATTATTTTATGCTTTTCAGTTTTTTCGGCGGTTTAATTTTTTGTTAAAAAGTTTTTGTTTAAAATTAGTTGCAAATCCCCTGTCTGTACACTTATCTCCTTGTTTGACTGTACAGTGCACCTAGATACATTTTATTCGTAGGCATGTTGATTTACGTACATTCAGATTTGCCGAATGAAAGAAAAATACGGATGTGTGAGTGTGTGTGCTTTTCATTTCAGTCGTGTTATTTGTGTGTATTGAGAATGTTTGGCGATTGAGCGAGCTGTTTCCTCGATTCTATTTCTTGGTAGATTTAAGGGTGGCTAAGGATTTACCAGCTGTGCTCTGCCGATGTTTTCTTTTCCTTAGATACGATAAAAAGACTCTTTTATCTTATCGTATCCGAACAAAATAAACAGGAATGAGTAGGTAAACTCAGTATGTGGTGTATTCTTTGTCCCGTTGTGACATCTTAGATATTAGGATATATAATACTGGATCAAATCCTTTACCCAGTACCATAATCTTGTAAAACAATACCAATCAAAATCTAAATTATTTTAGAGGATCCATTGCGTCATATGTTCTAAAAATTTGTCAGTTCAACTGCGTAAATAACGCAATGAATGTGGTTGAACTGTCAAATTGGAAGCATGTATTACGCCATTACCCCGCTAGTGCTGGGGATCATTTGTGGCATATATCTGTAGCTTTGAGCTTGAGCCTTATTAAGTACCTCTCTTACTGCAACAACTAAACTATATATTATTGTGAATGTGAAGACTTTGTACGGCCTTTTTTCTTTCTCTGTAAGTTGTAATCATGATCTGGCAGTTTGAGTAATTTATGCGGCCTACCCAAATGTCCTTTCTTTGGTATTGTTCCTCGAATCTTTAAGATTCTTAATTTCTGAGTTAAGTTGCACGATTATTGATAAATGCGTGTACTGAGTGGACAGGTCCACTCAATCGGTGTGATTCTTTTCTCAAAAGACCAATTCAGTCACCAATCTAAATGGATTTCACATAATGTGACCAAGATTATGTCTGGACTTAAAAACATACTATGACTTCTGAGATTGTTTCGGCCTTTCTTCTTAGAGTAGTCAGTTCGGAAACGCCAACCTCACCTAGTATTAAAAAATATGATTGACTAGCTTCTGCCTGCGACTTCGTCCGCGTCAAATTTTTTTCCCTTCCCGTCGCAACGAATTGCCTGCGAGTTTTTGTACATTTTTAATTGCTGCTCCACTCTTTTTAATCGTAGCGTGATATTATATAGCCTATAGTCTTCCTCAATAAATAGGCTACCCAAAACAAAAAGAAATTTTCAATTCGAATCAGTAGTTCCTGAGATTAGCGCGTTCAATCAATCAAACAAACAAACAAACTCTTCAGCTTTATAATATTACTAGCTTCTGCCCGCGACTTCGTCCGCGTCAAATTTTTGCTCCCCTGACCCTTCCCGTCGCATCGATTTGCCTGCTAGTTTTCGTCCATTTTTCGTTGCTGCTCGCTCCTTTTGAGTTATAGTGAGTCACCCTTAAAAGATAGATATATGCTCTCGCGGACTTTTTTTTTGAACTTATTAAAAGGAACAATTCCGTGATACATAATTTTTGAGTTACTTTAACCGTTTACGCAGCGCACGCAACGGAAACTCTTAAAAGGAATAAATTTTCCCCGTTTTTGCAACATTTTTCATTACTGCTCCGCTTCTCTTAGTTGTAGCGTAATGTTATATAGCCTATAGCCTCCCTTGATAAATAGGCTACCCAACATAAAAATAATTTTTCAATTCGGACCAGTAGTTTCTGAGATCAGCGCGTTCAATCAAACAAACAAACAAACAAACAAACAAACAAACTCTTCAGCTTTATAATATTAGTATAGATAGTATAGATATAATAGAGATAAAGTATAGATGTGTAAAATTGTTTGAAAAAACCTACTTACTGAAACGAAATCATCTATACACAAAACCCACGCAATTCAAGTGTCATAGTTTATTTAGTATAGTAACAATAAGTTCGAATTTCCTACTAAGTACAGTAATTAAAACATTTCCTATTCTGTGTAATGGTTCTCTAGTTTCCATATCCTCGCCTCGTGACCTTTACAATAGGACACGTTTTATTTCCTCTTTTACAACAGTTTGGGTGCGTAATGACTTAATGACAGACGTTCAGTCCTGTTTTATTACTGCCAAGGGTTTATGATAGGTAGGGAGGTTAAATCAAAGTTTTATAATGGGACTTTACCAAGGCCGTTCCTTGATAACTGCCTTTTAATGTACAAAACTGTTAATTTGACCTATCGACAGTGGAAATAGATAAGAATAATGAATCTGTTGTACTGAATATTATTTTGTCTACAATAACAAGTAAAATCATGACGGAATATTAATATTTCCCCAACATCTCATTAATTTAATTAATTACAAAACTCGTGTTCTAAAACGAAAGTATTACGTTTGTATTCAGCATATAAATTACATCATTAGTCCATTTTTGGGTAACCAAGGGAGCTTCATTCAAGGGGATTCATTTCCTGTTAGTAACAATTATTTGTAACACGTGTGACGACATGTACCGTGTGGTGGCGGACGTAAAGAATAACAGAAATGGGGTGGCCCATTTCTTCCCGTGGGTGTCGTAAAAGGCGACTAAGGGACTTACTAGAGAATGGGCAGCAGCGTTCTCTATGCATTTTACCACCATACTGCGATCGCCAACCCGCCTGCCAAGCGTGGCGATTATGGCAAAGCCCCCCAAATTGGGGGAGGCCTAAGTCCAGCTGTGGACGTCATACGGCTGAAATAATGATGATGTGTGACGACATGGGAAAAATAAGGTATATCTACTTGTCTAAACTAATATTATAAAGAGAAAAGATATGATTTTTATGTTTGTTTATTACGCTTTCACGCTAAAACGGCTGGACGAATTTGGATGAAATTTGTTACATGGATAGAACAGGTCCTTGATTAGTATTGTACATAAATACGTTTTAACCCGATATTCCTATGAGATCGGAATTTATGCGGGTAAAACTGTAGGGTGCAACTAATCAATAGTATAAACGAAGAAAGGGTTGTATATTTGTGTGAGACGAAGATATATGGCTTAAAAGGCAGTAAATTCTAAGATTAATTGTGATGTGTGGAAGAAGACAGTGAAGCTTTAATCCAAATAATTGATGATGATATCTTACATAATACAATAAAATGGCATTTTCAAATCAACAATAAGCCTATTTTTTCACTGCTAGGATACAGGTGTCCTCTCTGTGAGTACAATTGGGCCATAATCTACCACGCGTGCCTAGGGCGGGTTGATGGATATCACATGTCTTCGAATATTTGGTTCTTGGACACGCCGGTTTCCTCAGGATGTTTTCCTTCGCTGTTTTGAGAGCAGTGGTGTTGAAATTAAACACACAAGATGTTTACCTGGTTTCTAACTCCCGACCTACAATTTGTTACTCGACCGACTCCATGGGGCCACCACTTAAATAAGAAAGGTCTAAGCATGTAAAACACTTAGTTACCAGGAAAATGGTTCTATTATTATAATAAATCTTTATGTTAGGCTCTTTTAAAGAGTTCACTGTAACGAAATGAAAAAACTTGGCGCAATGGAAATTATGAATATAAAAACCCACGCAGAAGAATATTTACCGATTAGCGCCCACGCCGATCTGAATGAGTTACATGATGGAAAATATCAAATAACAAAGTTCTCGTAAGGGAAAAGTGAGAAATATCGGTAGTCCATTGACTAAAATATTGTTATATGATAATATTTTTT
Source organism: Aporophyla lueneburgensis (assembly GCA_932294355.1). NCBI lineage: Eukaryota > Metazoa > Arthropoda > Insecta > Lepidoptera > Noctuidae > Aporophyla > Aporophyla lueneburgensis. Next base: position 23,207,547 of record OW028741.1, on the reverse strand, counting down.
TATTTAGGTAGTATATAAATGATTGGTGAAGACCTATGGCACTGAAACGTGGTTGCTCATAATAGGTCTTTTTCGAAGGCTAAAAGTCAACCTAAAGGGTAATGGAGAAGGCTATGGTTGGAGTTTCCCTTCTTGATCAAATCAGAGAAGAGATCCTCAAGAGAATCAACATAACCGACACAGCACGAGAATTGCCAAACATAAGTGACAGTAGACAGGGCACATTGCTCGCAGAAGACATGGCCGATCGGGCTGAAAGGTTCTGGAGTGGCAACCGCGTTCCGGAAGGCGTAGCGTTGGAAAGCCTTCCACAAGATTAGAAGATGACCTTGTGAAGACCGCAGCTATCCACGGGATGCGGGAAGTACAGAACCGGTCAAAGTGAAATGATGATGAGGGTTTTTAATGTATTATTATTTACTAGCTTTTGCCAGTGGCTTCACCCGCGTGGAGGTCGGAAAATATCCTGCGGGAACGTACTATCGGGATAAAAAGTAGCCTATGTGTTAATCCAGATTATAAACTAACTGTGTTCCAAATTTCATCCAAATCCGTTCAATAGTTTTTGCGTGAAAGTGTAACAAACATCCACACATCCATACAAACTTTCGCATTTAGAATATTAGTAGGATTCATCCGAATAAGTTTTTAATAATACCAAACTAAACCCGTGAAAAGCTATGAATACATTACATGAAAGGGTATGTGCTACTATAATTTTACTTTGTAGTAAAAGAACCAAAAAAAAAACGATTATTTGGGCACGTACCAGAAATATATGACAAACATAGCACACAGGGTGGCAAGGACAACGAAGTGTACTTTGTACTACTAATTGTTCTAGTTTTAGAATCGTATACTGGATACATGGTCATGGATTTAGTACATAATTCTAAAACCAGAACAATGTTCATAATTGACGAAAAATTCCTACGCAGGGACGCAGGGGGTATACAATCTTGTGCTGAGTTTATGGTATCAGTTTGGGCATCGATGTCCGAGCCACTCGGTATATTAAATTTTGTTACAAAACAAAAAAAAAAAAACTCCCGTTGGTTTGCATAGCAACCAGCTACGCTAAAAGCGTGGTTTTGACATCCGTACATTTGTGCTAAGATGAAAAAATCAACTGTAAAAGCGAACTGAAAGCTTTTGCGTATGTAGGCGTGTAAGGCAATGTTCAGACGCTCTTGATTATCGGTGAAAGCATGTTTTCGGATACTTTTTTCTGGATAAAGGTAACCTACATCCTTTTCTGTGCCTTTTACATCGTGTTTACACACTTAATTTATAATCGGTTGAGTAGTTAAGACGTGAAAACCTAAAAAATAAACTCACTCATGTATTGAAAATAATAAAGTAAGAATAGTTAGGATTAGTCGAATCGAATTGTCTTATTCCGTATAGGCACGTACCACATAGCAAGAAATCGGAAATACGAATAAATTAAATTTGTAGCGCCAAAAGTGTGTTGATTGTACAACTTCTGTAATTTACGCCATTCAAAGCCTTCAGTGATTATACTTGACAAGCTAGGATTGTATTAAAAGTGTTGACAGTGCTGCCTCTAGCAGTGGCGAGATGTGTCCGTGCTCTCTGGCACATAAGAAGAGCTCTCATTGTGAAGGTAATTGTTCAAGGTATGTACCTTGGTCAGTTACAATACCAAACTTACAAACAGAGTAACTTTGAAAATAATCGTCAAAACTGAAGGGGGTATTCTATCCACTCACATAATCAACTTTACATTAGGACTAATTTTGAATGCGCAACAAAAATAGATCTTTTCATACAAAGGTGAGACCAATGGTGGCGCAGTGATATCGACCTCCTACTTACGAGTTCCAGGTCATGACCACTGCTCTCAAAATAGTGAAAGAAAACGTGAGGAAACCGGCATTTCCTAGAATACAAAAACTTTGTAACAAAAAATTAAACCGCCGAAAAAAACTGAAAAGCAAAAAATAATAAACCCTAATATTAACCCTATCCAATAAAAAAGAATTATCAAAATAGGACTACTCTGTATAAAGTTATGCGTAGTTAAACATTACAATTAGTGAGTGACCAATCAAACATCCCCTCTTTTTCGACCCTTAGCGTTTGATTTTGTTCTCCAAATTTATATGGGACCACCTTCGGAGTATACCCTTTTCAATAAAAAATATCTTATAAGAATTAAGAATTATCACAATCGGACTACTATGTAAAAAGTTTTGCGTGGTCATACATAAAAAAATAATTAAAAAAATATACGCGTCGAATTGAGAACCTTCTCCGTTTTTTTTCGTCAGTTAAATATTCGAAGACATGTGCCGTCTACCAACTCGCACTGGACCTGCGTGATAGCTGCAGCCTAGTCACTCTCACAGAGAGGATTACCAGTGTCCTAGCAGAAATTTTTCCCATAGTAAAAGTTATTCACCTTAATGGATTTAAAGACCCTCTTTGAACCCCCTTAAATAATCTCGATTGCTTCAAACTCACCTTGCACAATTATTGCTACATGATGAGGCTATTTCAGCCAATAACGGCTGTTAATTTTAGCTTAAAAATTGACTTTGCTAACTAAAGCTAAATATCCAAAATAGTTTTCGGCTGAGTAAGCTTGTGCCGGCGCTCGGCACTGTTCTGAAAAATAACTTTCACGCTGCCTGCACGCTGCACGGTTACCAACTGATTGCTTAATGGAACCATGTTGTAAAACTAATCGAATATGCGCTATTCATCGGAGATATTCGGCTATTTTCGGAAAATACACCGTCAGCTTTTGATACCATAGAAACTGGACTGATAAAGAGAATAGGACAGTGCAACTCTACAGATAAATGGCATCCCGAACTGTATTGAAAACTTTGTGTGCGATGGATGGAGCTGTGATCAGTCATCATTCATCATTTCAGTCATAAGGGCCCATCTCCACGAGCGAGAGAATCGCGACGGATCCGCGCTTCTATCGTCAGGTCGTCTCCACGAACGAGCGATTATTCCGCCAGCGTTTCGTCGCGACTGGTAACGGAATAGCCGCGTGCCCGCAACGACTCGTAACGGAATCGCCGTGTTTTCGCGACGAGGCGTTGTGCAATAGTTTTTGTTGAAAGAGTTCAGTTCGGTGCCAGACGAGAGCGAAATAAGTAGTGTCTAATTTAATTTAATTTCTCTGTTCCGATACTCGGGCAACTGAACATCGTAAAGGCCAGGTCTCTCTCTCACTTCAAGAATAAACTTTTCAATGTCAAACATTGTACTTATATTGTTTAAAAAGCTTGTCGATACTTAACGTCCTTGCTTGGCGAGAGGCAACGCTGAAATGACGCTGCGTTTGACAGCGTGCCCGCCGCGCGCTCGCTGCGAGAGCGCCACGTTCTGCGGCGAGCGCGCGGCGTGCGCGCCACCAGTAGCGACCATACCGCGGCGATACGACGACGTTACACGCGCATATTGCTACTCGTCGCATCACCGCGATAACATCGCCGTGTGGAGACGCGTTCATAGAGAGTGTATAGAAATACGTGGCAGGACGATATTATCGCCGCGATTCTCTCGCTCGTGGAGACAGCCCCTAAGAAGTGCACTGCTGGATATAGCCCTCCCCCGAATTGGGGCGCTTTGCCATAATCGCCACGCTTGGCAGGCGGGTTGACGATCGCAGTATGGTGCTAAACTGCATAGACAACGCTGCTGCGTATTCTATAGTAAGTTCCTTAGCCGCCTTTTACGACACCCATGGCAAGAAATGGGATGGTGCTATTTTTTACGTCCGGCACCACACGGGATACACCTGTGCACAGTAGTAGTGTATAAAAAATACTAGTAGTAAAAAATACCAGCTTAATAACATGTCGACAATACGTTTTACGTGTCGATAGCTTTCTGCGGGGGGCGTGAACGATTGGTGCGATACATCAAGTTCAAATTTCGAACACAACTGACGTTAGATTAACTATTTCTAGTTCGTATGTGAACAGTATATCACAGTACCTATACATTTACATATATACTGTTCCTGTACCTGTACCGGGGGGGACCGACTTAAATACTAATATTAACGTAAATAGGAAAAACTAAAATTTTATCAGCCTGGGGTAATCTATATATTAATACGTGAAGCGAAAACTTTGGATCCCTTTTTACGAAAATTGGGCGGACGGAGGAGTATGAAATTTCGCACACTTATAGTTTATACAGAGAAGAAATGACGAATGCTAATATTTTTTTAAATTAAGCGTTAAAATATATTATTTTCAATAAATAACACGTTACACACACTAATGTTCATTACCGTGTATCTAATACACACATGCATAGATATTCTTTTGTTTATGGTCCAAATCTGTCTTTATTATTTTGTGCAGTGTTACCAACACCCAGAAATATTTACCCCTAAAGCTTAAGTTAAAAATCCCTAAAATTGCCACAATTACTAAATAAATCCGCTAAAACATTATAATGAAAATAACCAACGAATGTTCAGTAATCATAGACCGGCACACAGTATTAATATTTGTCTATATTTATTACGCGACATTTGTTAATCATTCACTCTGCATTCTTAGTATCGAGGAACCGTACTAGAAGTCGCTAATACTTTTATTGTAATCAAAAACACAATGAGAACTGCAAGATGGCAAAAAATCCCTAAGAATACCCCTAAAAATGGAACGCCCCTAAAAAATCTCAATCCTCTTATTTACCCCCTAAATTTGGGAAAACCCCTAAGTTGGTAAGCCTGATTTTGTGTCTATAGTCTTACTGAATGTCAAGTATATATATAGTATAATAATAGGTAATAAATTAAGTTTATAGATATATAACCTATTTCATTTTTAAAATCTATGATCATATTGAGAATATTTGTCTTTAATATTATTCGTATTAGCGACGATAGGATTTAGTTTAGATTTATATGAAATATTTTTTGTGGTTTTATGGGGAGTGTCAAGTATGGCATTAGTAAGTTTCCCATACAAAACTTAGTGTCGTGTGCAAACTGTAGAGGTTGTATGCCTCACTATTTTACAGGCTGGTGATAGATTGTACAGGCTGGTTATAATTATGACATTTGGAACCGTCATAATTAATTAAAAATAAAAGGGAAAATTCTATACAAACAGAAAAAAAATCTGTGATCATTCATTCCATATTGTCCCATAGCCAGCCGTTAAGAAGTATTAAGAAAATAAAAAAGAGAGTCCTGAAGAAGTGTTCTTTACTCATTACACCTACGTCCTGGTCCTGGCCATCACCATCCCGCCAGCGAACCCTCTCCACATTAGTAAAGCGTCAACAATTTGTCTATAGTGTTACTGAATGTCAAATATAACCACATTATTTTTTTATATTTATTATTATCTATATTTTTCCATTTAATAATTGTCTTTCTATTCAAATGAAGTACGGTCGAATTTCGACCAATGGGCGATCACTAGTATAAGTAAATAGTTGTAGATGTAATATAGGTGGATTTTGAAATATTGGTAGGTATATTGCAACAAGGATCTGTTTGGGCCCAAATCACGTTCTTCCTCTTCTTCATCGTGCCGTTGGCATGACAGTTATCAAATTTAATTGGGCCAAAACTTCGCCATTTAAATTAACCTTTATTTGTGACCCAATTTCACTTCCACAACTTGATAGCCCAACTATACGGGGTTCGACTTACACCTTCCCACTTTGGAAGACCCTAAAGAAGAAAAATAGAAAATACTCGTTTGCGTGTAGATTGTGAGTAGATGGGGGAAAGGTATCCGGGTTACCTTGTAGGGACTCTGTGGAATTCAAGAAGCTATGCTTGCTTTTAAATCATTGTATTGTCATTGCGGGGCTCTGTATTTTATGAAATGTATGAAAAACAAGTTTGCGGCTGTAGTTTTGATTTTGAACACGATCCAAAAGATCCTCAGCTACATACAGGAATTTTTTTAACCAGGGCGCAATTTTTTTTTTTGAGGTTCAGTATCAGTAACACATTTCAACAATTTTTTCAATACTTTTTGGAATGAAGTTCCTTATGGCGCGTTGCGAAAGGGGGCTAGAGGGAATTGAGAGAAAAAGTTGTAACGACACTTTTTAACCGACTACAAAAAAAGGAGGAGGTTTCTCAATTCGACTGTATATATTTTGTTTTGGAACGTAGTTTTTGGAACGGAGAGAGAGAGATAGAGAGAGAGAGAGAGAGAGAGAGAGAGAGAGATTAAATAATAAAAAAAAACAATAATTAATCCTGGAAAGGAACTTCGTTCCATCCGGGTGTCCCTTGACACCTCTCAAGTTTTTTTTTCAATTTTTATCCGAACTTAAATTAGTAAACTGTGGACACCGTACATATTTTGTGATTTGATATCGACAATAGGAATAGGTCAGTAACCACGCGCCGGCGTAGGTACTTCGAACTTCTTAGAATTTTGATCAATCGAACAGCTGGTAGGTACTTGTAGCTACGCTTGGTCGTTCACCTTCGCCGCCGCGCCGGCCCTGCGCGCAAGTTACTATAAAAACCAGTTTCAAAATAAACATCTTTTGTTAACGATAACTTATTTTTTTTTTTAAATTTGCGCACTGGTTGAAAACTTATCCAGTATATGATTAAGGTATACACTAGGTATTGCTATGAGTGTAGTGGTCACAAGTGCGAATGCTATTACCGGGAGTGGGGTAGTACGTTCGGGGCCAAGTGCTATTGAGTTTTTTCATTACGAAATTCATATCCGCGGTAGTTTGGATTTGTGCCTGGTTAATGGAAATGCCTCGCACCCTGTTACATGGGAATTTTCACAAAAAACTAGGCATAATGTTACTTTTGTATAAATTCTCAGGGAAAGGGTGACATGAATCAGAATTAACCGTACATATCCACTTAAAACGATAAAATTATCACCATCTTCTAAATAAATAAATAAAATTGTGTCTGCTTGTAATGTCAAAACAATAATTGTTTACTAAATGCATATGAAAGTATATACAGTGTCTTTAGCAAGAAAATAATTTGTAATTTTTTTGTCTGTCTTTCTGTTTATTCCGCCTTATCTCTGAAACGGCTGTAGGTACTGATTCTGACTAGCCTCTCACTGGCAGATAGCTGATTTTATAAGAAGTAACTTAATAGGCTACTGTATTTTTTTTAAGAATTAGGGTCCACGCAAAACAAAATTGAACATCCAATAAACCTGTTCTCGCATATAGCTCGGAATGGATTTCTAAAATAATGCAACGTGATAGATGACATCCTGGAGAAGGACAAACGTTACTTTTGTGCCGTTAACACGTTTCCATGGGATTTTTTTTCACATACACGTAGACCAAGTCACGGGCAGAAGCTAGTTAACAATAATTCTTACTAACCCATTGTCAGTTTTACTTAAGGTTTCTTTATTTATCTATATTCCACATTTTGTACAAACATATTATTTTGTTTGTAATCTTGATAGCCACTCTCATTCACTTTGGTGTCCGTCGTGTAATAACCTAGACAGAAAAAACAGTGAAACGAGAAAATGTCGTGTTATATTTTTCTAGTATTAACTTTATTAAGGTACATAAAGGACAGGTGCCCGACCTCTCGGTCCAGACAACTCACTATTCACTTTGTCATCTCATTCGTCTCAAACGAATTAGTATTCCTTGTCCTTTTATGGACGAATATACCATCCCAAATATACCAGTAAATTACATTGGTATTATCTCGAGGTGAATGTGTTATTTCTTTGACCTAATCTGTAGGGCCTTGACATTAGGTTTTTTTCTTCTCTATTGACATAAGAAATAAGTTTGTGGTTAGGCACTCTATTCATTTTAGGTTTGTCAACCAATAATAAGATTTTCTTTTTGTGGGAAATGTGTTAATAGCGTCAGTAAAGTATATTTTCTGTTAATTAGCTACGTTACCACGCTACGGCGTAGGCGCTACGTCTACGATTTTTCTCGTAGCACCTGGCAAGGTTGCTACAATTATCGTGCCTAAGGCGGAAACTTGCAACGTTGTTTATACTGCATCATTCGACTTGGTTACAAAACGATGATACTCAAGAAGCGGCGAACGCTCGCTTCGAGCACTTGTCTCAAGCGTGCTCCATTATTTATTAATAATGGCAGTCATAGAAGTTTTGTGTGCATTTACCTCGTAGAAGTATACTTTAATTTTAGGAAAGAGAGTGCTTGCAACTACACGTCAACTTGCATTGAGTGGCTTGTAAACATGGGCTTGCATACTTTCACTGAACGGCTACAGAAACTCGATACATTACAAACAAACGTTGCAAGTATAGTTACCGCCTTTCTAATTTTGTAGCCTATCACAGTCTATTTCGTGTGTATCGAAATAATAGGTATCCTTCAGTGACTGCTAGGATTGCGAGAATTGTTCGGAAGAGTTACCGTGGCCCTGGCATATAGGCAACTGAAGGAACACGATTGGGTTTTAGTCAGTAAAACTCTGAGAGCTCCCAGGAGACTTCAGTTGATGTAAGCCCAACCACAAAAAAAAAAAATAGTGAAATGACACATCGCGATAGGACTGTAATTTAAGCTGATAATTATGTGCTATATTGCATTTGTTGTTACTTTTATAGCGTATGTGGTCAATTTTACTTTTTAATAAAAAACGATTTAAAGATACTTTAACTCGGGCGATGCCATAAAAAGCGCAGTAAAAATCACTGGAATTGTGTTCTATCTTTTTTAGATGGGAATTTTTAAAAATGGTAAATATGTTTTTTTTTGGCATTTTTTAACCTCCCCTCCCCCTTGGTGATACATGGTGAGGTTTAAGACTACCCCCACCCCCTCCACCCATATCACGTGTATTTTTTAGTACCTACAAAGAATCTTAATTTTTTTTTAAATATTTACACTTGTTTCGGACCGAACACTTTGTTACTCTATGCGCCTTCAGAACGCGCCGCCCGAACGGAATGACATCTGACTTGACAGTTTGATTTTGACACTTGACGCTTCCTCTTGAATTTGGTGGGAAAAAAGGGAACACGTCGCCGGTTGTATTTCGCGAACTTTTGTAAAGTAATCCCTTACCCCGGTGGTTTTGGTGACAATAGGTCATGACCCAGTTCTTTGTGTTAATAACCCCTATCTTGGTGAATTAATACGGGTTGAATTTAGAAATTACTAGACATTGAAGAACCTTGAAGGTTAAGTGCAAGTGACGCTATTGGGAACGAGTGATTTGAAGACCGCATGCTGTGATTGCCTCCAGCATTATTGCAGCGGATTCTAACCTGAAGAATACTCGTAACGTCACAACACGATACATATACACTCACTTACATACATAACTCCAGGTCCAGAGCCGTGTCCTTCAACCAACAGGTAAGTTCTTTTGTTGTATTGTAGGTGAGTTGTTCTCTTATATATTGTCTGCTCCGCGTACGGCGGACTAGTTTCGCTAGCCACTCTTGTCTCTAGAGCCCCACGGTTAGCACGCTTCCACATAATAATTAAAAACCTTATGGGGGTCTATTCTGGCAGCGTACATTTTTGGTATTCAGAGCGCGGTTATAAGACATAACCACCAAATTGGTAATTCACAGTAGGCTAATTACTTGGCAGTCTCTATAAGGGAAGTAGTAATACGCTGTAAATATTTGTTAACTATGATTGCTTGTTTGTTTGAAATAATTTGTAAATTTGTTGAGACGAGTAACTCATGTTACCTTAAGTCGGGCCGGGTTGCATATGCTAGTAGAGTTGAATGAATTGGGCTATGTTACAACCCCTTGTTTGTGTTTGACCTCTGTGTTGTATTGAATGTCAGGAAGACATTAAAATATTGAGTTTTGTACCATTGATATGGTTGTTTGTGAAAATTAATATTTGAAATTGGCATTTTTGAGTATTATCATTGTTTTAAATTGGAATAAAGGTTCATTATTGTTGTAACATTAACAAAGTGGTTTGTGAACTTAACATTTGGAATTGGATTTGAATTTGAATTTTGAATTGAATGTGAAATAGAATTTTTTGAACGTTGATATTGGTTTTGGATTAAAATAAAAGTTTTTTTTAATTGAAACCAATATATTGTTATTTCTTGAGTTGCTGATTAGTCAGTTTGGTAGTTTGATTGTTTGCTTGTAGTTATTTTGTAATTGATTGTTTGAACTTTGTTATTTGATTATTTAATTGCTTGGTTTGTTTGAATTGTATTGTTTGTGCAATGGCACACAAAGCGGTGAGAGAGGCAATCAGTGGATTGACCACACAGCTACGGTGGTTCACTTCAGCTGCAGCAACCGCTGAGCGCCCGGATCTTGAAGCGGTCACTCTGGCTCGGTTCGAGCAGTTGAACGAGAGACTCGGCAACGTTGATGCTCTGCTTACCCGCTACAACGAGTACATTTGTGATGTGGCTCTGGAAGTGCTGGATCAGGCAGCACGTGACAAGGTCCTTGCTGACTACGACCAGATCTTGGACCTGGGGGATGTCATTGGTCAACGTGCTCGGGAAATATTGGGGAGCCGGACACCTGTCCAGGTCAAACCGGAGACCTCGGTTGTTTCAGGTCCCGGACTATTGAGTAGACTGCCTACCTTGGAACTGCCACACTTTAACGGTCGCTTGGACCAGTGGTTAGGTTTCCAAAACCTGTTTGAAAGTTTGGTTGATGCACGCTCGGACCTCAGACCCGCCCAAAAGTTGGCCTATTTGTTGTCTGTCCTAGAAGGTGAGGCCCGAGCCTTGGTACAGCATCTGTCGTTGACTGACTCAGCCGACCCTACCGCTGTGGAGCTACTCACCCGGCGGTACCAAAATAAACGTTGTTTGGCTGACGTTCATATTGAATTGATTTTGGGGTTACCGGTAATTACTGGATTGTCAGCATTGCGTACTGACCTGTTGAACCCGTTGGTGGCAGCGACCAACGCTTTAAAGCAATTGGACTTGCCGGTGGACCATTGGTCTTACCTTTTGGTGCACGTTGTGCTGCAACGGCTTCCTGCCGATTTGAGGGCTCGTTTCGAGCAAAAGTATGGTGGGGATAGTGTCACACATCTCCCCCCATTTGATGACCTCGTCCAATTTTTGGAGGATGAGTGTCGGTTTGTGGACAACTCTGGCGTTGCCACTGAGTCATGCCAGCCGTCTTCCCGGCCACGAGACCAGGGACGGACTAGGGCTCGCGGGCCTGTTGATGGTCGCCCCACCGCTCGTTTTGCTGGCACCCAGAGTCGTCCTGGTTGTGAGTTTTGTAGGGACACGGGGCATGGCATGGCAACTTGCGCGGCCTTTTTGAAGTTGCACGTGAGTGCCCGCCGCCGAATTGCCAATGCACGCCGCATGTGTTTCTCTTGTTTGGGGGCTCACTTCCATCGGGACTGCCCCAACCCCCGCCCTTGTAGAATTTGTGGGGGGTCCCATTTGGACATATTGTGCGCTAACGCGAACCTCGCTGGCAGACCAGCCTCTGATGAAGGTTCGCGTACGGGGGGGTACCATGGAGTTGGTCACCGGGCTTCTGCCTCGCCGGTTCAGAACCGGGGAGAGGCCCGCAATTTTGAGCGCCGCACTCCACCCCCCACGCAAGTTGATCGGGAGCCGCGCGACCGCCATTTGGTCTCCCCGCGTAAAGGTGATTACGCAGTTGTTGCTAGGCAGCGCTGGCCAGACCAGCACCGCCTTCCCTCCCCTCCTTTGGCGGAACGTCCCCGGTTGGAGTCACGCCCCCCGCCATTCAGGCCTCCGGTGGGATGTGCCCATCCAGCGATGGCGCGTGGCTCGGGACACCGCGCGTACGAATTTGAATTCCATCCTCGTCGGGAAAGACTTGGGCCTGGGTGCGGCGATCGGTCGCCGCCCAGGCATTGTTAGGACATTGGCGCCTGCCCGCTAAGGTACCCCTCAGATCGACACGGTTTTGTTGCCAACGGCATCGGTCAGGTCTGGGGGCCCACGGGGGACTCTGTTGTGGTCCGTGTCATTATGGACATGGGAGCCCAGGGTTGCCTTTTGTCTATTGTTTTGTTGTTTGTTTGTATTGTTTTGGGCAAAATTGTTTTCTTGAGCGCCTTTGAACTGCGGGACTTGGCTGGGACGAGCCAATTCGGGAAACCCTGTCGGAAGATTGGCTCCAATTTGTATCCGCACTCCCTACAGTCAACGAGGTCGTGTTACCCCGCGCTATCCTCCCCCCTGGGAGCTACACTGCTACCCTTGTTTGTGATGCGTCTTCGCACGGTTATGCAGCTGTTGTTTGTCTGCGCACCGTCTGCGCGACAGGCCAGGTGAATTTGTCACTGGTCTTGGCCAAGAGCAAGGTGGCCCCCCTCCGGACGGCACTGACCATCCCAAAGTTAGAATTGTCAGGGGCGGCGCTTCTTGTGCGTCTATTGAACCACGTTGCTCACACTTTGGGTGGAACTGTGGACATTCGGGTTTCTTACACCTGGACGGACAATCAAATTGTTTGTGTTGGTTGAAGACGTCCGTCCACTCTTTGGAGGTCTTTGTTGCGTACCGAGTGTCCCAGATTCAAAATTTTGAAACGCCTTTGATTTGGAGGCACTTGCCTGGACATTTGAACCCAGGCGCCGTGGCCTCACGTGGGTGCATGGCATCCCGCTTGTTTGCTCACCCCCTTTGGTGGGGACCAGACTGGCTGACTCATCCCGAGGATGATTGGCCTCGATCGCCAGTCTTGATGTCGGGTCCTTTGCCCGGGCTCAAGGTGCTCGCTGTTGGAACGAAGGACCCTGATTTTTTGTTGAGTCGATACAGCTCCTCGACAAATTGTTGAATTGTTGGTGACTGATCGTCACATTATGAACTCGCATGCCAGTTGCAATGCGCTGTTGGCCATTCTGCAGCGAGAGTTTTGGAAATTGTCGGGAGCCGTTAGTAAGTTGAACCCCTTTTTGGACGATACGGGTCTTTTGCGTGTTGGGGGACGGTTGAGGCACTCTAGCCTTCCTTATGGGGCCCGTCACCCCCTTTTGTTGCTTATGGAGGGCCATTTGGTTAAATTGTTGTTTTGTTGTTGTTTTGTTATTGTTGTTTGGTTGTTTTGTTATTGTTTTGACCCGCCAGCCTGCCCCCATTGGGGGGTATTTTTGTGGCCGCGGTGAAAGCGGCACAAGGACTCTGGCGCAGATTGTTGGGAGACACCGTTCTCACCTTTAAGGAGTTAGCTACGGTATTTTGCCGTTTTGAAGCTGTATTGAACTCGCGTCCATTGTGCCCGCTGTCTTCGGACCCGAACGACTTGAAGGCCCTAACCCCGGGCCATTTTTTGATTTGACAGCCACTTGTCGCCCTGCCGGAGCACCCTTTTGTCGATGTGAGCCAAAATTGGCTACCGCGGTTTCAGTTGGTGCAGCAGCTCGCTCAGAGAGTTTGGAAGCGTTGGAGCTTGGAGTATTTGCACATCCTCCAGCAGCGCGTCAGGTGGACTGATAAAACGCAACCTTGTCGGGATTGCCAAGTGATTAGCGGACGGGAAGGCCCGTCCGGGGGGGTGGTAGATGTTTCGGACCGAACACTTTGTTACTCTATGCGCCTTTGGAACGCGCCACCCGAACAGAATGACATCTGACTTGACAGTTTGATTTTGACACTTGACGCTTCCTCTTGAATTTGGTGGGAAAAAAGGGAACACGTCACCGGTTGTATTTCGCGATCTTTTGTAAAGTAATCCCTTACCCCGGTCGTTTTGGTGACAATAGGTCATGACCCAGTTCTTTGTGTTAATAACCCCTATCTTGGTGAATTAATACGGGTTGAATTTAGAAATTACTAGACATTGAAGAACCTTGAAGGTTAAGTGCAAGTGACGCTATTGCGAACGAGTGATTTGAAGACCGCATGCTGTGATTGCCTCCAGCATTATTGCAGCGGATTCTAACCTGAAGAATACTCGTAACGTCACAACACGATACATATACACTCACTTACATACATAACTCCAGGTTGGCACCAGATCAGTGTCCTTCAACCAACAGGTAAGTTCTTTTGTTGTATTGTAGGTGAGTTGTTCTCTTATATATTGTCTGCTCCGCGTACGGCGGACTAGTTTCGCTAGACACTCTTGTCTCTAGAGCCCCACGGTTAGCACGCTTCCACATAATAATTAAAAACCTTATGGCGGTCTATTCTGGCAGCGTACACACTACTGGAAAAAATTAAAAGGGATCGTTTTTGGGCAATTTTCAACAGGCCGTAACTTCGAGAGAAATGGTCGTAAAAGAAATTAAAAAAAAAGAAAATTGTAGCTCCAAGTATATAGTTTTTGGATTAGAATTTTGTTGAGTCAGCGGATTTTGATTAATTTTGAAAAAATTAAAAGGGATCGTTTTTGGGCAATTTTCAACAGGCCGTAACTTCGAGAGAAATGGTCGTAAAAGAAATTAAAAAAAAAGAAAATTGTAGCTCCAAGTATATAGTTTTTGGATTAGAATTTTGTTGAGTCAGCGGATTTTGATTAATCTTAGAAAAAAGAGAAAAAAAAAACATATTTTTGAGTTTTTTGTTTTTGTCTACGGGCATGGAAAAAATATTTTTTTTGCTTAGACACTATATGAATCGGATACATCGTTCATTTAGCTTTAATTTCTTTTTTTAGGAACCATGACACCGAGATATGTCTTCAAATGGAAAAGGATCCTTTTTCTTTGGTTATCGATACGGCAGCAACCAATGATCGCATAGAAAGTTAAAGGTTGGTTTCAAGAACTTAAATGAGTTCCCTGTATCGACTAGTCATAGATTTTCCGAAAAAAAAAAAAAATTCTTCCTTTGTCGCATGAATTTGAAAATGCAACGTAAAAAGGGCTTTTAGTGGTGTTTTGGAAAATCAAGCGCTGTATCGAAAATATTGAGAAAACCATTAATGTTAAGTGAGCCTTTTACAGTTCAATATATCCACAAAAACCCTACAAAGGGCCAAATTAATCTAGCCAGCCGTTTTTTGTATCACTCGATCGAATTTTTGAAAAAATTAAAGGATCATGTTTTCTGCTCTGAAAAGCTAAAGCTAATGTTTAAAAAATGAGAATTAAAAAAACTTGAGCTTTTTCCACATTTTTATAGAAGTGCTTAAATAAAAATAAAAAAAAACGATTGTATTGGTTCGTCTGTCGGTATCTGGCATAAGCTCGAGATACGACGAATTGACTTATTTATACCCATCTGGATGGCAATTGCATGTTGACGGTAACCTTCGTCAATAAGAGTCATTAACCGAGCAACTTCCACGTCCTTTATATGTCGTCTAACCATGATTAAAAATCAAAAAAATTAGAAATGTTTAGTTTTTACGAAAAATAAAAAAGTGCTAAGCGAATAGTTTTGAAAAAAAAAAAGAAACTGTTTAATTAAGCGATTTGCTATAGATTCACGAAAAGTATAGCAAAACAATCTCCGAAATTAAATTAGGGGTATTAACTTTATTTTTAATTTAATTAACGGGAGATCAATAGAATCACGGAGTGCAGCAGCCGAAACGCGTTAAAAATGATTGGGCTTTGGTCTATAAAATTTCCTAAAGATGTTCCAAAATATATATTTTTTCTCATTTTTTGAAGAACTTTTCAGAGCAGAAAACGTGAACTTTTAATTTTTTCAAAAATTCGATCGAATGAAACAAAAAAAAAGGCTGGCTGGATTAATTTGGCTCTTTATAGGGTTTTTGTGGACATATTGAACTGTAAAAGGCACATTTAACATTATTGGTTTCCTTAATATTTTCGATTCAGCGCTTGATTTTCCAAAACACCACTAAAAGCCCTTTTTTTGTTGCATTTTCAAATGCATGCGACAAAAGGAAGATTTTTTTTTTTTCGAAAAATCAATGGCTATTTGCTAAAGGGAATTCATTGAAGTTCTTGAAACCCACCTTTAACTTTCTGTGCGATCATTGGTTGCTGACATATCGATAATCAAATAAAAAAGGATCCTTTTCCATTTGAAGACAGATATCTCGGCAAAACATGAACGTATCAAGGTTTCTAAAAAGAAGTTAAAGGTAGATGAACGAAGTATTCGATTCATATAGTGGATAAGCAAAAAAAATTTTCTACGCCCGTAGAACAAAACAAAAAACTCAAAAAAAAATGTTTTTTTTTGTTGCTGTTTTTTCTAAGATTACTCAAAAACCGCGGACTCAACAAAATTTTAAAGTTCTAGTCAAAAAACTGGACACTTAGAGCTACAAGTTCCTTTTTTTTTATTTCTTTTCCGCTTATTCTCGAAGTTACGGCCTGTTGAAAATTGCCCAAAAATTTCGAATTTTATTTTTGATCCCTTTTTTCCAGTAGTGTATAAAGTTCACTACAAGCCGCTTTCGATTTTGTACGCGTTTCACGAAAAAATAATTACACGTAACGCCGCTTTTCGGCTCAGTATCGCGCG
This sequence comes from Aporophyla lueneburgensis, assembly GCA_932294355.1. Classification (NCBI taxonomy): domain Eukaryota; kingdom Metazoa; phylum Arthropoda; class Insecta; order Lepidoptera; family Noctuidae; genus Aporophyla; species Aporophyla lueneburgensis. The sequence continues at coordinate 23,191,193 of OW028741.1, read as the reverse complement.
TTTGCCGAAAAAATAAATACACGTGATATATTACTACACCCCTTGTGATATTTCGTCAATTTTTATGGACCCCTCCCCCCCTTCGAGCCTCACGTGATTAATGGACAGCCCCTTAACGCTGTAATTCTGTGTGTTTTGTATGTGCGGTCAGCAACAAACATTGAAACGAAATATTGAAAATTTTCAATCACAATCTTTAACCAAAATATTTGTACTATAGTTAAAGACACCACGAGAACGCTTGGTTATACAACAACTGGTCATACAACCTTCAAGGATAACAGTCAAGATGCGAGAGTAAATAAAAAATTAAATAAATTATAAAACAGTCTTTTAAAAGCTGTTTAGTGAATTCAGATTGTTAATAAGTCGGGAGTCAGGTGTTGTAGGCGGGGGTGACGGTGTTCCCTCGACGAAAGAGTGAATTTAAACCAGTCAAAATGTTGTAATAATTGCTTATATTGGTACACAAAAATCATTCATCATCATCAATTAGCATCCAGCAGGCTAAGATACAAGTAATACACGTAATTACAAACATGCGTAGGTATTTATGTAAGATTTATGTAGGTATTTATGTAAGTATTCTTAGATATCTACTACTGTTATGAGAGAAAATTTTGGTATTTATTTAGGTATTTTACATAGGCTATAGCTGAGTTACCTACTACAATAATAAAGAAATATTAACATCAAAAGATAGCTTGTTTCATTGGGCTTCGCCCACAATAACAAAGGAACATTAATATTAAAGATAGCTTGTTTTATTGGGCTTCGCCTATACAGATTGTTATGTAAAAGTACCAATGACAGACGAATTTCATTGCTGGCTAAATTATAAAAATAATATCTTTAATTATTTCATTGTTATTATCTTACAATATTTAAATAACTTATGAAAAATATATGTACAAGTATAAAAGATTTAAAAAAACTATCATAAAGCATCAAAATTCGTTTGCATCGTTGTCATGATATCTTTAGTTATTTATTTTGAGAAAGCTTTCAAAGTTCTTTTAGATAAAATTAAATTTTTCGATCAAAATTAATTCAAACTATGAGTTAACATAGAACTCATAATTTAAATAAATTTTCATCTTATAATTACATTTTCTCAGTTAGAATATTATTGTTACCTTTACAACTACAAATGGACTATTTTTGGTATCAAGAGAGTTCGAAGTGGTTCATACGAGAGCAAGATAATCGAATGAAAGAATTTTAAATTTCCCAAAGGAAGAGACGTCACTCCAAATGATTCAATTTTATTTGAAACAAAAAGGAACCTTGGCTCTTGTGAGTTAACTGTAAGACCCCGTTACGTCGGAGAACCCTTTAGTAACGATTAATACAATGTATTCATTTTACGATTTCTTTTCTGATATTTTTAATCACAGCCTTTCCATTCACAAAAATAATAATGTACGTTTAATTAAATATTGTTGACGTGGAACGTCATCATACGTCAATATCATTATCATCAGACAGGTGACCTTTTTAATGCGATTTACAGTTGCATAACATCAACATGTAATCAGTAAATCAATCAGAGGGGCAATTCTCATTGGCGGCGGTGACCTCTTGCGTTCGGCCCTGGTGCGAGTCCTGGTACGGAGCGAGAGGGCACGGGAAGCCATCACCTTCTTCTGCGAAACAGTAATGCTCGCGATGGAGGAGGCGGGGCGCGTGAGGGAGTGGCAGTCTCTGGGCCCTCATGTCCCTAGCCGCCGCAGGAGGAGCCGCCCCGGGCGTCGGGAGTCCATTGCAGACTCCCGGCCACCGTAAGCGCGAGCTTGCGGGCGGCGAGCAATGGGTAGCTCGCCGCCCGGTAAGGACCAGCCCCCCTAGCCAAGTCACAAACGTTTACCGTTCTACAATCGGTAACGCCTCAGAGTGAGCAATTGTAGAAAACGATAAGTTGGTAGCCATGTTGAAGCGCCTGTGTCGGCCGCTCGTTCTACAGTGTCTTTAGAAAAACGACATATTATAACAAAGGATTTAGCGTTGAACATTGTAGAAACGATAAAAAATTATTCTATCATTTTGAACGATGTGAATTTGGCTACGAATTTTCTGTTCGTTTGTTCTAACCACGTGACTTAACGTTGAGCGACTAGCGTTAACGATTGCAGATTATCAACTTGGCTAGGGGTGCAGGTTCGGCTCGACGGTGCGTAGTGTTCCACGCGCGCCTCAAAGAGATGTCAGCAGTACTGAAGGGGTCTGCTAAGACCGATGCCTGCCAGGGTCGCGAGATTGTTCAAACGTACCATGGCCCTGGCATATGGATAACTGAAGGAGCACGGGTGGGTTTTCGTCAGTAAAAGTCTGACACAGGGTGTGTCCGACGACTTCCGACACGTCATTTGATGATTTCCTACCCCAAAAAATGGCCAATTTTCATAATTTAAATCTCTAAAGTCTGATCTCAGTCTCAATCCGCCAAAAATACCTGGAGTTTTTTTGAAGTGAAAACTTCTTTAGCGGCGTTGTGCAATTTTTTTGTAATGGGTAAAAAATGTTAAACTCGCGTCAGGACACGTGACCCTGATCGAAAATCGTAAGATGGACAGAGAGTAGGAGAGGAAGTATCCCCCTCTCTTTCTACGGCGGCGCGGCGAAAATATATGCCTGCGCCTGCTGTTTCGTTTAGGCGGCGCAGGACGCTTGCGCGAATGTTCGTGTGTGTTTATGTTACAGCGTGCCACGCGCATCCATGGATGGTGACAGCTGAGAATTTTCCCTATTATTTTTATATAATTATGACAGTTCAAAATGTCATAATTATAACCAGCCTGTACAATCGTGAGGCATTCAACCTCTACAGTTTGCACACGACACTAAGTTTTGTATGGGAAACATACTAATGCCATACTTGACACTCCCTATAAAACCACAAAAATTATTTCTTATAAATCTAAACCAAATTCCTATCGTCGCTAATACAAATAATATTAAAGACAAATATTCTCGATATGATCATAGATTTTTAAAATGAAATAGGTTATATACCTATAAAATTAATTTATTACCTATGATTATACTTGACATTCAGTAAGACTATAGACCGTAGACCAAGACCGTAGACAGTCGAAGCTATAGACACAAAATATTAAAGACAGATGTTTTTGATTGGACCACAGATTTTGACCATAAACAAAAGAATACCTATGCATGCGTGTATTAAATACACGGTAATGAATAGTAGTCTGTGTAACGTGTCTTTATAACGCGTATTTATTATTGAAAATAATGTATTTTTACGCATAATTTAAAAAAATATTAGCATTCGTCACTTCTTCACTGTATAAACTATAAGTGTGCGAAATTTCATACTTATCCGTCCGCCCAATTTTCGTAAAAAGGGATCCAAAATTTTCGCTTCACGTATTAATATATAGATAATTAAAGCAATTCGTGCAAAATTATTCCCTAACCATTCCAAAATATTATATAACATATTCAAGTATTCACGTCTGCCGGCACTCCCGGAGTGCAAACCGTCGTTTTTTTTTTGGATGGGAAATCATCAACCTCGAGTTTCCATACAATTTTGACAAGTTTTTCATACTTATTTGATAGTCGTCGATATGAGACTACGACTAGATTTGGAATTATTTTTATTACTATAATTGGTATTCAGATATTCTCCTATAAATATGAATAATCTTACATACATGGTCAACCGTATGACTGAGGTACATTTGCACTACGAATATCGTACTTATTGTTACGAGACAAAAACGCAGTAAATATCGAATTGTTATCCCAGACGTGTGATTAACTTTACTGCGATGTTAAGAGCTTGTGCTTCTATTTGAATAACATGTTCTTTAATAGGATTAATTAAACTAAGAGGGTTGTATTTATGATTTTAATGATTATAATCTAACACTAAACAAATATTTAATATAATCCTAGTTTTACAATAATATTTTTATAGTAGGTACCATAATTTGACTTTGTGACTGGGATAGGCGAAGACACCAGGCCGTACAATACAGTTAACACTAGTTTAGGGACCAGGGGATTCACATTTATGTTTACATTCATGTCAATAATACTTATTACTGATATGCATATTGCAAAAAATGTAAGACAATTAGAAGTTCGCTGTTTACCTTAGCGCAATGTCCATAAGTTTTGACTTGTATCTATACTATATATACTATAATATTATAAAGCTGAAGAGTTTGTTTGTTTGTTTGATTTATTGAATGCGCTAATCTCAGAAACTACTGGCCCGAATTGAAAAATTATTTTTGTGTTGAGTAGCTTATGTATCGAGAAAGGTTATAAGCTATATAACATTACGCTACAATCAAGAGGAGCGTAGCAGTAATGAAAAATGTTGCAAAAACGGGGAAAATTGCACGGGTAGGCGATTCGACGCGACGGGAAGGGAAATTTAACGCGGACGAAGTCGCGGGTAGAAGCTAGTGGTAGATATAGGTACGGTATGGTAGGTAGGAATATTCTTAATAAGTGACCCAATAACTTAATGGCGACCATCGTTCAATTACCTGTGTTCAAAATGGCGGATGGAAATTAATTACCTACTTAATTCATTTTGATAGATCTTTACCATTAAATAAAAGTCGGTTTTAAATAACGTATGTATGTAATTATCTTTATGATTCTTTTGTAAATACAAATAAAAAGTTCATAGGTTACCTATGCAAAGGTCTAAAATCTATATCTATATATTAATACGTGAAGCGAAAACTTTGGATCCCTTTTTACGAAAATTGAGCGGACGGAGGAGTATGAAATTTCGCACACTTATAGTTTATCCAGAGAAGAAGTGACGAATACTAATTTTTTTTAAACTATGCGTAAAAATACATTATTTTCAATAAATAACACGTTACACACACTGTAGTGTGTGTAACGTTTCATTTAATTCATTACCGTGTATTTAATACACACATGCACAAATCGAGTATATATTTGTTTTTGGTACTATTTGTCTATAGCCTTACTGAATGTCAAATATAATTATGGATTACGAAATTACGAAAGTTTATTGTCAAAATCTGTGGTCCAATCGAGAATATCTGTATTTAATATTTTGTGTCTATAGTCTTGCTGAATATGTCAAGTATAACCATAAGTACTAAATATGACAACATGAAGTAAATGCTGTTCTGTGCTGTTCTGCCATAACACAAGCTCTGCTTAGCTTGGGACTAGATGGCGTTGTGTGATAGTTGTGGAATATTATTATTATTATTCCCTTTATTCATTTTAACAAACTTATAAATTATATTTTTAAATATTAGAATATAAAATAAAAAAACATTTAAAAATATAAATAATAGTAGCCCACCGGTATCGGGAACAGGGTCCAAGCTACCGGTCAGGGCTCCAGAGAGAGGAACCTCCTGACGATGCGAGCCGTGTCCAGAAGTACCGCTTTCTGAATCAAGCCCTTGACCCAGCTGCCTAACGAGAGCCTCCTTAGATGTTGGTCGAGGCTCTTGGCTATCAACCCATTGGCTGTGACGACTATCGGCACAATGATCGCTGAATCCACATCCCACATGTCGAGAACCTCGCGAGCCAAGTCAAGATACTTGATCTGTTTATCTTTCTCGGCTTTCACGAGGTTCTCGTCATGCGGAACCGTTATGTCAACAATCATTGTTTGTGCGCCGCTCTATTCAATCCACCACCACTATATCAGGCTTATTTGCGACAATAGTCCTGTCAGTGATGATGGATCGATCCCAGTACAATGTGATATTTGCTGTATTTAAGAGCAAGTTGCTGATGGATAATCCTGGCTACTAGGTTGTGTCTATGCAAGTATTCTTCGTTAGCTAGACGAGAACACCCGGAGATTATGTGCCTAATTGATTCTCCTGGACGGTGACATGCCCGACAGATGTCAACAGTGCCGTCTTTCACAATAAATCTCCGGTAATTGTTCGTCATCATAACTTCGTCCATATTATTATTATTATTATTTTTGTTTTCAAAGTTTATTTTCTCAGGTTCATCGAACCTGGTTTTCTTTTTAAATCTCACGGGTGTAGACCAAGGTGAGATTTAAGTTTCAATAGTTTAAGTGTTTTATACTGCATTGAAGTTATTGTCTAAATCTAATTGTAAGAATTTCCGGTCTATACGACATAGAAAGAGAAGAAAGAAGAAAGAAAGAAAAAATATTTATTCTGCACAAACAAAACGCACAATATAAATTAGAAACTAAAAATAAAAAAAAATAAAAAAAATACACACGCACAAAGTAGCCAAAAGCCCCGTATTCATGATTCAAAAGGTTGTACAATATTGTCCATTGCTTGTTGATGTCATGAATACGGACCAAAGACAATACAGATAAATATGCGATTACGACATTGACAATTACTTAATAACAAACAAAACAAAAACAAAATTGCCGAATGCAAAGTGCATTATTGGTTACTTTTGTGATAAACATACCATAAAAATAAGAACAGTTGAGCCGTGCGTCGCATCTGTGCAAGAACAGGTCGTTGCTCAGCAAAATGCTGTGACTTCAGACGAATCTATCGTCAACAGCGCTGATTTTCAGCAACTACCTTTTACATGTGTCTAATATAGCTGCTTTCTGCAGTGTAAGATAAACATATTTGGAGATATTAATTACTTTTAAACTGATAAATAGTATTATTATTATTACCTATCAAAACTGTAATCTTATGTAATACTTTTAAATAATCTATATCTTATGCCTTTAAACGAGCAATTCTTGTATATATATATAATCTGAATCTCAGAAACGGCTCCAACGATTTTCATGAAATTTAGTATACAAGGGGTTTCGGGGGCGATAAATCGATCTAGCTAGGATTCATTTTTATAAAATGTCGTTTTATTCGTGTTTTCAATGACCAACTTTATCAATAATCAACTTGAACATAAACTTATTATTTTAAACACAATTTACCAAAAAATACCGAGCAAAGCTCCACCAACCAGATATTGATGTATTAATACGTGAAGCAAAAACTTTGCACATCGTTGTACGAACATTGTGCGAACGGCGGTGTATGAAATTTGGCACATTTAAAGTTTATTTGGAGAAATAGTGCTGAAAACTAATATTTGTATATATTAACGAATAATAGTCGAGTTTCGACCTCTGGGCAACCACTAGTTATATATAAAAGCGAAAGGTCACTCATCCATACATTCACTGATTAATTAATTTATTAATTCATCACTGATTAATCACGAAATCTCAAAGTGTGCCGAACCCACAAAGATGAAATTTGGCACAGAGGTAGATTATGAGTTGGGGACATCAGCTAAGAAAGGATTTTAGGAAACTCCCCCTGTAAACAGGTGCAGCAGGGGGTGGTAGTCCGTCAGTTTTGAAGCCAGAAATTTTATGTTTAGGCGGACAAATAAAAATAAATTGATACGTATCTGAGATACGTATAAATTTATTTTTATTTGTCGTTTTGATAATTCTACTCCCGAAGAGCTAAAAAGGGATGAAGTTGCGTGGAAAATCCTTCATTTTCAAAGTAAACATCATAAAATTTATTTAGGCACATGGTTGGAAACTATCGCAACAAATTTTCCGACCTCCACGCGGGCGAAACTGCGGTAAAAAGCCAGTATACCATATTATAGCGTTGCTCGAGGGCATGAGTATCAACCTTTAATAAAATAAAAGAACTAACTAAGTTGTATCTTATAACGCAGCAACAAATATGACTAAACAAGACGCTAGCTTATTTACATCTTTGGTTAATAGTAGCGTTGTTCTAGTTTAGATAGGAACAAGTTAGTACGTCCTTTAATCTTCAATTCTTAGTAAGAGCTATTCTTGTTATTACTGTACAGGAAATTGAACAAAGCAAACTGAAATCCAGGAACGTTTCTAACAGTAAATACACTTGTACGCATAATATACTAAGTACTACAGTCTGTATAGTCTCCCACAGTAAATCAACAACTGACTCACTACAATCACAGGATGTATGTTAACAAATTACTCCCAGTACGTTATAGTGAAGAGGGTAAACGGGAAACACTGTTGGGTTCGACCGTCTGGGCCGAACGCCGAATGACGAATTATGGCGTCTGCTTCCACGTACTAAATTGATCTAATCTCCGGCAGGGACGGGCCACGGACGACTCCGGTGAACATGACCTAGTGCCCCATGACATCGGCACACCCCTCGCCCCCACACCATAATCGCTCGCCGACCTGACGCACACAGACACACAAGTAAGTATTTTATATTTAATCGCGATGTTACTCGTTACGTAATGGGATGAGTACACGATTGTCTTGAAGGGGGACCTTTTTTATCTGGATGGGAAATCATTAAATGACACCTCCCGCTCTGGGCGGATAGGAGAGACTGTCAGACTTTTACTGACTAAAACCTACCCATGTTCCTTCAATTGCCTATGTCAGAACCATGGTAACTCTTTCGAACGAATCCGCGACCCTGGCAGGTCTTTAAGAGGCCTACTTTCTCGATTTTTGATGTTCCACACGTGTTATTAAACATAAAGTAAGTAATGTTCAAGCAACAGATTTTCAACATCGTAACTTTTGTCGTTCGCCACTGTGGTTCTTTTTTTATCGATAAATCAACAAAGTGATGCATAATATACAATCAAGAAAATCTGTAAGAAAAACTGACAAATATCAAATACAGCTTATGCATCGAATAATAATCACGATCGTCAAAAATGGAGCAAATATGTAGGCTCTTTTATGTTTGTGTCATTAAAGTTCAAATTAGGTTAAGTGACATGGAAATTTCGTCCTTCCATCGTTCCTTTACATATATATTTGTCTTTATTCCTCATAGATTCGAGTATCTACACTCATCGTATGTATTTCTATTTGATAACGCCTGGTGTAATTAGTACAGCAAAAAAGGCGCTGGGTAACGTTCATATAAATATTCGCTAGGATCTAATGTTTTCTCTGCGTCTCCCTCTCCCTGCGCTAAAAATATTCGTAGATTATTAAAAAGCTGCGTTACCTACGCACTTGTCTATGAAACAGTAGTTTTTTTTTTACCAACTAACATTTTCTACTCTAGGGCCTAGACCCCTAGATTAAAATCATGTGCTGAATAATGATTAGGGGTCATTATCTTTTTACATCTTTATCATTAAAACAGCAGTTCCTAAATTTGTTTTATTTTCATTTAGAATGTTTCTTCAATAGTTCATATTTCGTGTTTTAATACACCCCTCGTCGACACCTCTTAATGTGTGACGTAATGTATGGATGGCCCCTTATAGTTTGCGCATCGATGTCCCTGCCACTCTATTTACAAACTTTGTCAACAGAAAGAACAAAAACCATTTTTTGAATTTTGCAAACACAACACACATTACGAAAAAAAGAGACATAAAATGCCATAAAACATTCTGGGCTAAAGAAGTAAAATAAATAAATAAAATAAGATGCTTATTTGTTTTTCCGTATCTAAGTATACTAAATAAAAATATAGACCACTTTATTTGAAGCCCAATAAACTTAAGTGCCTTAACGTTGAACAAAAAAAGGCTAAACTAAGTTAATTTAGTCCTTTATAAAATAAACAGTAGTCTTGAAGTAATTCTGTTTAGTGTATTTGGAATGAAATTAAACGCAAAGGATCACGAACAAACAGGTTTGGTTATAAAATTTTCCGGTTTTCAGGAATTTTATAACTCGAGACGTTTTTGTTCTGAAACAAACAATGACGATTAGAGCATTTTTTTATGGTTCTCCGTTAACCATAAAAAATATAAAAACAAAAAAAATATATTTTGTAGTGTTTTGGTTTCATTCGATGGAAATTAGGTTACTAATCGCTGATGATTACCAAAGCAGCGTGTTGTTTCCCTTGTGGCTATGACACTTGTCAGTACCGCTGGTAGATAGTGACCATTGGTGTACCAGTGGTAACGGTCGCCACTTCTAAGTTGTAGGTCGTAGAATCGAACCTAGTCAGGCGCTTTACTTTATGTAAAGAATTTCATCACCACTAATCTCAAGACGGTGAAGGAAAACCTTGTGAGAAAACTGATATGTTCTAGACCTAAAATTTTGAAGACATGTGACATGAGCCCGCGCTGAGCCCGCGTGGTGCATTTCGGCCTCTCGAGGAGACTCTCTCAGCGAGGGGCCTGTGGTAAAGCAGTGGGGATATTAGAGGCTAGTTATGAGTATGTACAGTTTCTATTCAAAGCAAATTAACTTATTTTTTAGGCTCCCACAAACAGGCGTGACGCGACAGCGTGACTCAACCCGCTTAGAATTTTATTTTTTTAAACTTCATGGAAATTGTTCTTCAATTATCGCGTCGCGCCTGTCTGAAGAAGGCTTTAACGACAGGAAAAACTACAAATCAAATCAAATCAATTATCCGGTCTATCCACGTGGTCATTTCATTAAAAGCGGAAGTCAATAAGTTGATTGCCATAAAGTCTGTTGACATAAAGTAATGCAATGTGACTATATCAATATGTGGAATCTCATTAGTCATTCGCAGGGAAAACATCATAAATATTAACTAAGGTTGTCACCTAGATCATTAATTTTGAGTCGGTTTAATGGGTCGACAATTCTCACTGGGATAATAATGGTTATTAGGTATTATTTAGAACTGTGTTAGTGCCTACTATGTAGTTTACTTATAGTCTGTTCCTAATTTTATTTAAAAATTAAGCTGCTTTAGTTTTTATCCTAAGGAACTTTTGTTTGGTTCTTTGTAAATTAAATTCGAATGATTTATTGCAAAAATATACTTAAACAAAGGAAGACTTTAAAGAGGCTGGGAAATCGACGTGCAAATGTAGATAGTGTAGCTACTAAGAAATGAAAAGAAAACCCTGTTAAGGTTCTTTCAAGGCAGAATAGTTACTTTCTTTCTAGTCAGCCCCAACACGAGTACTTCGGTAACTTACTGGGGCTGCATCAATTTATGTTATAAACGCAATGTTTGTAGATGCAATAAAAACATTATTTTTCTCTTCGGATGAGACACTTCGCGCGTAAGACTATAAAACCAATTAAAAACTCGATTGGTTGTGACAGATGGGCAGTTTTTTCACACGTGTCTATACTTCTATAGTCAGTTTCAATCAAGTGGGCCGTCGACTGTTTCCCAGCCAGGCACGTAAAAAATGAGCAAAAGAGTATTAGACGCGGTAGTGGGCAACGGCAGGGGTGTTAAACAATTTGTGAATAAACCTTCACATCAAGAGGCGTGCTCGGTTCCCTGTATTATTAGTATTCGTGGCCCGTGCACCGCCGATAGAATATTCAGCGCACCAATATGTACTGAACGTACTTCAATCTAAATGTATACGAACATTATTTTTTGATACGTGCCTCTAGCGGTAATAAAGGGTTGCAGATTTATAGGGACCGAAATAGAATTATGTGGCGTAATGAACTTTTTTTTATTCAGCTCACATAGGACTTTGTTTCGACCTCTTAACCCACATTTTGGGCCCGCAGAGTCTTATCAATTGCTGCTCCTGAATTTTAAAAAGTGGACCTGTCATTCTGCAATAGCTGCTAATGTGTATATTTCATACCCTAGAAAGACTAAAATTTATATTTGCTCATTTGCTGTACTCGAAATATCTTATTTATGCATTATATGATTTCATAATTAAAAACTAAAATAAATAATTTTGTTCAAGGTTCACGTAATGATAAATAATATAGAGAAATTCTCAAAGCACTTTTTCGAATTTTCTAAAGACCCAAGATTCAGAATTTTAACACTATAAAATATTGTAATAAAAACCTGTAAGCAAGAAGCATAAAACCAACTACGAGACGATGAAAGTAATTCAAAATCTTTACACAAGAATTCCATAAAGAAAACATTTCATGAATGTTTTCTACCTTGAGAAAATATTTTAAAGCAAAAATTTTAATGTAAGATTGCTACATCTTTGTACCAGGAAAGCGAAGCCCCATTTTAAAGTTGGGTGAACTTGAGACACAATAAGTCTTGAGATTTTTCTCCCGTTTAAAATTTAAACCAATGTATCCTCCAGGAATTTTGAGCTTTGCGAATCTAACTCTAAGAAAAATAATGTTTTGAACGGTAGACGTCTTGGATACTCCTCAGCTGTACTCTACATTAGGTAGGAGAAAGTCTAAAGCTGTCCATCTTGGCTGTCATAAAAACATATGACAGTCGTCACGTGTAGCTGCCTGTAAAACACGTCACAACAAGTCTCTACGGTATTTGTCACCTGTTGGGTTCCGGAGGTTAAATGTCACTCACTGTGAGTGAAATATTGATAACATCTTCTGGTTAGAGCGAACAAGGACGAAAAAATTCCTAGTAGTCGTGCTCGAACTGTTGGGGTTGGAATTAATCGGCACAGCTGTGTCGGATATTTTGTAGATGTTATGTTTAAGAAAGCGGCAGTTTGGTTTAGCTATGGTAGAATTCATTTGCAGCATGCCAATTCAGCAAAGACACATGCCGATCGGCTCGAGCCGAATCTTCTTCTTCAATTACCGATGAAGAAGATTAGACTGATCAAAACCGAAGTAAAGCTGAATAAAATGTTAGGTGTCAACTTTGTTGTGCAGTAAATACTAATTTATTGATTGAATGTGCCAATCAGTAGATGCGGATGTGAAAAACCCAAGTGTGGAGCAGGCCTAAAATTTTCTAGGCTCATTAAGAGAAGATTTCACACACATTCTAGGCATTCAAAATTTGAATAGCTCACTGATTCTTTAATGAAGCGTAAAACTTGATCTCTAAGCTCGTTCACAGTAAACTTCTGCTTTGCTAGGTAAAGTTTGGTAATGTCACGAAAATTTAGGCTAGATTATATTTATGAATCAGTTACTAATGTATATTAATGGATTGGCTTGTAAAGACGTTCGTTTATTGTGGACTAGCTTTTGCCAGCGGCTTCGCCCGCGTGGTAGTCGGAAAATATCCCGCGTGAACGTACTACCGGGATAAAAAGTAGCCTATGTGTTAATCCAGGTTAATTTTGCGAGGATAAGAGCCCGAAAGCGTATTTTCATCCGACTTGCTTCAAATTTATCGTCACTGCTCGGCTCCTATGTATCTTAGCGTTATGTTATATAGCCTATAACCTGCCCAGGAATATGGACTACAATCGTACCAAGTTTGATTAAAATCCCTTCAGTAGTTTTTGACCCAAGCGTGAACATACAGACAGACGGACAGACAGACAAAAAATTTACTGATTGCATTTTTGGCATCAGTATCGATCACCATTCATCCTCCAATATTAATTTTGAATGTATTTTCAATGTACAGAATTGACCTCTCTACAGTTTTATTATAAGTATAGATTTAGGTTCTAAAGTCGAGGCATCAATGCTTTATTGTTATAGTTCATCGTGGATCTTTTTTCGAGGAAGACATGTTTTCTGCGAAGCTGCTATCTTTTTCCTTGCTCAAAATTACCTATGACACCTGTTTTCCATACATCATTATTCAACCCAAACTATGGGTAAATTACGATTACTCTAACCTCATTCTTTCAGAGTGGATTTTCGATGACTAATGATGCTTATTAATCTGATGCTGTTTAATCACAAAGTATCAAAGAACCGAAATACTGCATAAAAAATAGGAAAATTTTGTCCAATATTCGGACGAAATATCGTATTTCTTGTTAGTACAAAATATTCAGAGCTGCAGAATTGTCTTTTTAACGAGGTGCCTTGGGTCAGATACTATAACACTTTGTAGCAAGTTATGAGCCTCTACAGTCGTCGTAATTTGTCCCCTTTGTAATATTCCGCCGAGGAGGAGATAGTGGGTAATGAATTAGTTCAGCTTACAAATTCCTGAAGGTTGGACTTGACTATTGTATAATGTATTATAACGTGAATCTGTGTTCTACGTAAGTACTTTAAAGCTCCTTGTAAAGTAATTTAGGGTGGCAAGCTAACCGAAAGCAGTTATTAATAAGTTTAATTTAAAATAGTGTTTAGATGGCAGGATGGTGCTCTGTTAAGGCATGGGCATTTTTATGAAGATCGTCGACAATTTTAATCCCAAGATTTTTGTGGGAAGAAACAGTTTTATCTTTTGTTCGGTAAACTGATTATTTTACATAATCAGCCTATACCGTTCCCACTGCTGGGTGTGTCTCAGCAGTGGGAATGGTATAGGCATCTTCTCGGTGGGCCGTAATCTACCACGCGGGCCCAGTGCGAGTTGATATATGTCATTTGTCTTTGATTTTTTGGTTCTAGGACATGCCGATTTCCTTAGTATGTTTTTCTTCTCCGTCTTGAGTGAGGGAGAAAATTATTTACACAACGTAAAGCGTCTGCTTGGCTTCGAACTCACGAGCTACAACTCGTAAGTCGAGGCTAATATCACTGGGCCACCACTGCTCGATTATTTCACTAATCTATTAATCTTGTCATGCAGGTCATACACAATGGTACCGCGTTGGTTGCTGGTGTGCTGTGTAGTGCTGTGCGCACGGCCGGCGCACCCGCAGGGCGCGCAGCAGTGTCCCGCGCCCAACACCATCACCCCCTGCAGCTGCACCGTCAAGAAGAACGGCCTGGACATACTCTGCGAGTTCACTGAACAGCAACACATACAGAAGGTATTTTATAGTCTATGTTACGGAATATAGCAACAGTGTGTTTTTAAGACATGCTAAAAATAATGCTCATAAAACCATAACTAAAGGACTAATGAAACCGTGACCCTGGCACATAGGCAACTGAAGGAACACGGGTGGGTTTTAGTCAGTAAATGTCTGACATGCCCTCCCGCTCCGCCCAGAGCGGGAGAAGTCATTTGATGATTTCCCATCCAAAAAAAAGGCCTAATGAACATAACAATTACGGCGTACTTTGCATTGATTACAATATCTTGCTGCCTTGAAATTTAATATACTAAAGTAAACTAAAACAGACCAGCGCAAGTAAGATGGGTTAAACTGAAAACAAAAGCAAACATAAAAATAAAAGTAACAATAACTAAAATAGAAAAAAAACTGCAATTGAAATTAATAAGAACTGGGCAAGGAACATGTCACCGAAAATATTTAAGTCAGGTGTGTTTAATACAGTAGTAGTGTATTCGTTGCTCATTCTTATAACTGAAGACTGTAAACCTAGATTGGTTTTTGCAAAATGCGTATCAAATTCCTTTATTTATTTTTTTGCCTTTAGGGTAAATTGTACGCACTCTGGAATTGTTCTTATAGTCCACTGAATCAAAACCATTCTTAAAGAAAGTTACAGTTTCTAGACAGATTAACTAAGTTGCGCCGGTTGTCAGAACTTGAACTTTTGCTTTACTTACGTACGGTCTCCAAAACAGATAATTAACTAACTTAAATGAATTAATAGAAAACAAACTGTTCATTTATCACATTGAATTTCATTCGAAAAAATCCATCGTCTTCTTACCATACCTCAACTATAACCGACGACTCTGGTCGACTACTTACGTCTTTTGGTAACTATACTGTCTCTGTTTTATTCATAACTGAGATGCAATGTGTCACATTCATGCACATTGTCTATGCAACGGCATCCTGACGCTGCACGTAAGAATAGGTAAGACTGGTGAATATTTTGGCGTTCTTCAAATTCTACTCACATATTCGAATTACGTTTATTTGAACATGGTGGAAAATGTTTGGCTTAATGCCAATATTTTCCCAGTTTTATGTTCATCTGACGTTAAATCGTCACTTTTATTTCAAATGCACTTTTAAAACTTGTCAAAGGGTTGACCAGTCAGAAATATGAAGAACGACCAAGAAACTCCACTGAAACTCTTTTAAATCAAAATAAGTTCACAAAATATTGGTTACCTCATTCATGTTGTAAGAACGATGCACAAACGTTGCATTTTCAAATCACCTGCACTTTGATAGTATCAAGAAATGAAGATAAACATCATCATACCCATTACCTAAGTTTTTATGGTCGCAAATTGTTGTTTTATGCGGCGTAGTACGTTATTATTGGAACAAAGATCTTTAATGCAGATTGCGGTAGGAGTAAACTTAGAGAAATCGTCAAGAAACACAAAACTTACACCCCATCCATGAATGAATTTTATCATACATAATGGAAAGAGACACAAAAAGATAGTTTTCGTGGTTTTCGAGGGTGCTGAAGCCAATAGTGAGGTAAAAACGAAAATCAAAGATGGCGGCAACGATTATATAAGTATAAGACATGTAATAAACTCATATTTCTTTCGCAGGCAATGAACACACTACGCTCGAAGCCGATGATAATTTTCTACCTGAAACTACGACACAACAACCTGGCCAAACTGCCCTCATACATATTCCTGGGGCTGGACATCCGCCACTTGACCGTTCACAACAGCAGCTTGGCTGTTATAGAAGACTCCTCACTCAGTTCTATCGGTAACTACAACTAATTTTGTCAAACAAATCGATATTATATTTGGTTTCCTTGTTTGAATTATTTAAACATCTAAAACATTATTGTCAGTCCTTGTCTATAGATACAATGGATCTTGAGTGGGGTGTAATTTTTTATCGTTGAAAGATAATATATGAAAAGTAGGCAAGGCTATAATGATACCACTGTTGTATATATTTCTTTTTGAACTTGGTAAATGTGTGATGAATAACGTAGTTATGTATTTTTGTTTAAATTTCTTCTTGCAACTTGAAATAAGCTTGCGTCTCACATTCAGAAATATATTTAAATTAGAAGATCGTGACGCATAAAATATTTTACAAAAATTGGCGTACGAAGGCATCAGCCCAATTTGCAAAGATAAACCTTTGTAAATTTACACCTATAAGAAAAACTTCTTCCTCCACCAAATTGTTACAAAGTCCCAACATAATATGTCGAACCCGCCCGAGGCCTTGAAATTCGAAACTTCCACGTGTAACATAAAATTTCTCTGCGTCTTTATCTGTGACTCAAATAAAGACAAGAATATCTTCGTCCTCAGGTAACAAGTTAACACAACTTGACGTGTCGCAGAACAGCCTGGCGACAATACCGACCTCGTCGTTCACACATCTCAATCATCTGCTAATTCTCAACATGAACCATAATAAGGTAAGAAGAGCTCGGTACGAATGTTATTGACTTTAAGGACCATAGTTCTAAGAGCTTTTGAGTATCGACGTTCATTTATTTTGTTAGTACTTATTGATTTTGAAATCGTACTGGACAAGAAATAACAGACTATCGTTTGTTTTTTGTAAATATTTCATGTCTGGGCAAGTTGGTAAATATTTTAGTGCCTTCACCTTTGTATATTGAACAAGGTACTCGTAGCTAGTACATCTACATATAAATGCAAACCAATTCGTCTCTGAATATGATCGTAGCAGCAGCTTTATGCATTGATTTCCAATTCAGTGATTGGACTCAAGTTTCCTATAGACAATGTAGATATATATTATATATTCATTTTAGTGTGGATACACTGTTATGCTATAGAATAATACCTACTATATAATGTATGTTTTCAGAAAATATATGTGGGATGTGAATGATTAATAGTGATTTAATGTTAAATTAGCATGAACAGTTAAAATATGAATAAAGTATTAGATTAAAATATCTGGTTGACCGAGCTTTGCTCGGTATTTTTTGGTAAATTGTTTTTTTAAATAATAAGTTTATGTTCAAGTTGATTATCGATAAAGTTGGTCATTGAAAACACAAATAAAATGACATTTTATAAAAATGAATCCTAGCTAGATCGAATTATCAGCCCTGAAACGCCCTGTATACTAAATTTCATGAAAATCGTTGGAGCCGTTTCCGAGATTCAGAATATATATATATATATATATATAAAAGAATTGCTCGTTTAAAGGTATAAGATTTATAGAGAATAAATTTTCAATGTTCAGTTAGTTACTATAGTTACTATATTCACAATTATATTTTCCTTACTGTTACTCTGTGGAAGTAAATAAACACGTTCTTGAACTATACAGATGATGTCAATAGCACATGTTTATAGGTGACTGCGGTACACAACAGAGCATTCATGGGGCTGGACACACTTGAGATACTCACGTTGTATGAGAACAGGATATCTGTGGTTGACGGAGAGGCATTCAAAGGACTTGAGAAGTAAGTTGTTTGTAGGCTTATATATTTTTTTAAGTTTTTTTCTTTTTCTTTAATAGCCAACCGAAAATTGTTTACACCGTTACAATTTTACTTAAATCTAAGGCCCCATAAATGTAACGATTGTGTCAAGTACTATATGTACTGTAATATTAATAACTAGCTTTTGCCAGCGGCTTCGCCCGCGTGGAGGTCGGAAAATATCCCGCGTGAACGTACTACCGGCATAAAAAAGTATCGTCACTGCTCGGCTCCTATATGTCTTAGCGTTATGATATATAGCCTATAACCTGCCCAGGAGTATGGACTACAATCATATCAAGTTTGGTTAAAATCCCTTCAGTAGTTGTTGACCCATGCGTGCACATACAGACAGACAGACAGACAGACAAAAAATTTACTGATTGCATTTTTGGCATCAGTATCGATCACCATTCATCCTCCAATATTAATTTTGAATATATTTTCAATGTACAGAATTGACCTCTCTACAGTTTTATTATAAGTATATAGATATAGATATAGACTATGTATAGAAATCTCAAGAAATACGTTTAAAGTAACGTAAGATGATAAAGAGGTTAAAAACTTAAATAAAATTGGTCTGAAACATACAACATAGAGACATTGACGAAAATTAACGATAATAAAACATAAAATGGAATAAATTGTATGCATTGTTAACAGCTTCTTTGCGACGGTACTTGAAAAGCTATAAAGTAAATTGATGATTTTGGTTCGACTTAGCGTGGCTTCAAATGAATATATTTATGTAACGATTTACAATTTGTATAAATTGTAAGTAGCTACTATTCAAATTAGTTGGTTAGATTAAACGGTCGCGGCTAGACTCGAAGCCTAAAGTGATTTAATTTAGGGGTCTAACTATATAAATCTCATTTATCAAGATTTCAATAATTATTTGAACGAAGGTGTATTCAGTAGGTATAGTAGTTATTATCTTGTTTTAAAATTATTTGTAAAATTTTGAAGTACAATTTTGTAGTTACGGGAAACGGAATATTCCCAAAACAGAAGTTGCAAATAATGTAAATATACCAGATATTTTAGAAACATAGTTTTTCTGTGTTTACCCAGTTTGTTAGTTCCGCAGTTTGTAAACGAAAAGCTATTTTCTATTCAATCAACAGCTATCGCAAATTGTTTCAGCAATAGCGAAATTGGAAAAGGTAGATACGGTTTTTGTACCTACGTTTACCTAGATGTGATGTTGATGTTGAGGTTGATGTTGATTTAGATGTTGTGAAAATGTATGTTTCTTTATTTTCAAGTTGCACTGTCTTATATTCTTGTGCTTATGTTTATATTATTATTATACTAACATTGCTAATTGTGTAGAACTGTGTGTAAGTGTTAATTGTGTGTTAGGAATTGTATGTTAGTATATAAGTAATTGAATAATTTTATTTCAATTGTGTGTCTATGATATCGACACAACTAACTTTTAGTCTTATTTGTATGCTCTCGGGTAAAATGTAGCGAACTGTGCATATTCTTATAACATCCTATTGTAATTTTTAACCTACATGAATAAATGTGATTTGATTTGATTTGATATGAATTGCTTAAACTTTCAGCCATTTTAATTTTCATGTTAGTCTTGCAGTATATTGTATTATTTCGTGTGGTGCTGGACGTAAAGAATAGCACCCTCTATTTCTTCCCGTGGGGGTCGTTAAAGGCGACTAAGGGACTTATTAGAGAATGGGCAGCAGCTTCCTCTATGCATTTTACCACCATACTGCGATCGCAAACCCGTCTACCAAGCGTGGCGATTATGGTAAAGGCGTCCAAATTGTGGGAGGCCTTTGTACAGCAGTGGACGTCTTACGGCTGAAATGAAGATGATGATGATAATATTGTACAGACGCCAGCACATCAACTTACCTCAATCTGTCAAATTTCTTTAATAGATTTTCAACCTTATATCACAATAGTGGAAGGTTAATTTTCGATTGGTAACATTTGACAAATTGGGGTAGCTTGACCTGCTGGCGTCTGTACTAACCAGAAAATGAATATGAACTACAGTAATAATTTCAATATGGAGTTTAAAACTATGATAATTAATGCTACTGGATATAAAATACAAAATAATATGTGTTTTATTTCACACACTCAATTAAATACTGTGGTTACTGCTGTCATTCATATTGAAACCAGTAACCACAAACTATGATGGATAGTAATTATTTTGATTTAGGAATATTCTGAATAATGTAAACACCCATTAAATATAATTTGACCTAAATTACCTAAGGTACCGTGTGGTGCCGGACGTAAAGAATAACACCACCCCATTTCTTCCCGTGGGTGTCATATAAGGCGACTAAGGGACTTACTAGAGAATGGGCAGCAGCGTTCTCTATGCATTTTACCACCATACTGCGATTGCCAACCCGCCTGCCAAGCGTGGCGATTATGGCAAAGCCCCCCAAATTGGGGGAGGCCTAAGTCCAGCAGTGGACGTCTTACGGCTGAAACGACGACGACGACCTAAATTTTATAAGCATTGGTTTGTTCTGTATAATACTACAATAATTAATACATATTAATCAGGCCAAAATTCTTTTAGTAACAATATGTATTCAACCTATAATTTTCCCACTACTGGGACACAGGCCTCTTCTTTGTGACATGATGTGGGTCGTAATCCACCACGCGGGCACAGTGCGTGTTGGTGAATGTCACACGTCTTCGAATTTTTAGTCAAGGACGTGGCAGCTTCTTTATGATGTTTTCCTTCACCGATCCTGTGTAATTCCGTCTTTGGGTAAAGTAAACCACTTCCCTGGGGTCAAACCCACGACCTACAACTTGTACCTAAGTAAGGGCCATTACCAATGGACCAGCAATACAGCAAACAACATTTGGCAATGCCTTTACTACTACAGTCTTTATATTTAGGCAAAACCTGCAATCAAAAGAAATGATCAAACGACCTCAAGATTAACCTTGTTTATTACGTTCACCACCAAATCGTGTGTGAGACTATTTTAATAAACCGAAGCTCCAGAAAATAACACAAATTGAAAAGAGTATAAAATTGCTTTGTTTTAGAAAGCTGAAACGGCTAAATCTTGGTGGTAACGACTTGACAGCGGTGCCACAAAAAGCTCTCGCTTTGTTAGAGAATTTGAAAAAACTTGAGATGCAAGAAAATCGCATCGCTACTATTACTGAAGGAGATTTTGCAGGTAATGTTTCTTTTATTCGTTGTTTATTTTCTGCTAATGCTAATAAATATATATAGTCTTTTGTATTCGATGGACGTTGGCTGGATATTTTACGAAGGGGGCCGGCCCTTCTTTTTTCCCATGGGTGTCGTAAAAGGCATCTAAGGGATTACACCATGGGTTGGGTCACTTTATTCAATTTTGATTATGGTGAGCTTTCCTTACATAAAGGAAAGTTTACGTCCAGTAGATGACATGCTTGACATAGACATAAATAAATTATATTGTTTTATGTTTTTTAGGTCTGCGGAGCCTAGATTCCTTAGGCTTGGCTCATAATCAGCTCCGGGAAATACCCTCCCAGGTATTCTCGCATCTGACGTTCTTAAACTCATTGGAGCTGGAAGGCAATGTAATCCAAAGGATTGATGAGAAAGCCTTCGCCGGACTTGAAGGTAAATATTAATTTTCGTGGTTTATAAATAAAGAGAAAGAAGAAAGACACGGCAAAAATTGAGGGAATGAAATGAGTTAAACATTAAATATTTCCAAGGCTTACGGATTACTATCTGACTTTATGGCTTGTTTATGTATTTCTATCATTCTCGTTTATTGCTTTTTTACTGACGTTATATTTATGTACGATATTTTGTAGAAAACCTGCAATATCTGCGCCTGGGGGATAACCGTCTGCACGAGATTCCTTCGGAAGCTCTTCGTCCATTGCATCGCCTGCGTCACTTGGACCTGCGCTCCAACAACATCACGTACATCAGTGAGGATGCTTTCACTGGCTATGGAGACTCCATTACCTTCCTGAACATGCAGAAGAATATGTAAGTTGGGTTACTTATCATCACCTTCCTTCCCTCATCGCTATTTATCTGGAGTGAGCATAGCATCCTCTCTCATGACCGATATCTAAATATTTACACCTTATTATTTATCATAAGTTTTTTACTCATAGTTTGATCCAATTTTTATTAATTACCGATTATGGCTTCCATTAGTCACGATTTTTGAAATTTTATTTCCGATTATGTTGATGAATTAGACCTAACAATTCTAGATTAGCTAGGTCGTTTGTATGGATATTGATAGATAATAATGATAATATATGTAAATTTGAGGTTATTAAGGAAAGAAACCTTGATAGATCATATTTACAACGCTAAAGATGATTTATCATTTTTGGTAAAGTCAAAATCAAAGCCGAAGCATTTATTTCAAATACCTAGGCACATAAAGGTCTCTTTTGAATATCAACATTTACATTAAAATATAATTGATTATAGTCCATTCCAAAAAGTAGTTTCGTATCAAGAATAATGGGCTAGATACTCTACCGTTACTCTTTAAAAAAGAGAAAATAACTGAAAAATCTTCTCATCGGTAAGTTTTATCACCGTTCAGGGACGTAGTTACAAAACAATATGTAATTAATCACTCAACATTCAAAAATGAATGTTCACGAAAAACGTGGATAAAATATTAGAGAGTTTTTTTTTTTTTTTTGGACACTGACTTCTCGTAGTTAACCCGAGGGTTTTTACTACTTAACCGGGCTTTCCCTGCGAATGACTCTAGATGTTAATCTAAGGCCTCCAGCCAGGGGCTTACAAACTAAAGGAAAACTACAAACTAAGCGACTAAGACCTAAGGGCACCCCCTGTGGGGTTCGGACCTCGGCTTAGGGAGTCACTGGTGGGGGGGATCAGCAAGGGATCGGCTGGATCTGGGGGGTCTATAACTAAGGGCTCAGCGACGCGGGCTGGCTCATGCAAGGGTCGGGGGGGACTATTAGCTAGTCGGGAGTGTCGCGACGACGGACCTCGGCGGCGAGGTCGGTATGACGGACATTTAGGTTTAAGTAAGGTGCTGGTGGCCCTATTGCTCTCCTGGAGGAGGGTAATGGGGTCATCAGGATCGGTTAATATATGCCGCGGACGGCGGGTCTTGCTAATGCGGGAGGGGATGTAGTTGGCTGCCGCGACAACCAGAGGGTTGCGGTGGGTTGCGGCCCTATCGAAGAAACGCTTGGAGATGCGTTTCATGAATTGATGGATAGTCGGGAGTTTAAGGTCGAGGTGGAGATTAGCATTCCGAACGTACCAAGGCGAACCTGTGGCGTTGCGGAGAAAACGGTTTTGGAGGGTCTGCATCCTATGGACGTGGTGGGGTTTCGCGTGTGCAAAGACTGCACAAGCATAGGTCATAATTGGCCTTATGCACGCGGTATAAATGAGCTTTTTGCACCGAAGTGACATTTTGCTCTTTGGGTTGAGAATGGGGTGTAGCCTACCGAGAGCGAAAGCGGCCCGCGAGCGGACCTTCTTTATGTGCTCAGAGAAGGAGAGATGCTGATCTAAGATCACGCCTAGATATTTGGCTCGCTTCTCCCAAGGGATCTGCTTGGCGAACATGGATAGGGGGGTCGGGGGGCGGGGTTTGAGTCGCGGTTTCGTAAAGAGAACCGCCTGACTCTTGTCGGGGTTGACCTCGATTCGCCACTTCCTGAACCAGTCGGCGAGGTCGTCGACTGCGGCCTGGAGGTAGCGAATCAAGGCGTCTTGACTGCGCCCCGTGAAGTAAATGGCCGTGTCATCTGCGAACAGAGCCAACTGAGCCTTTAAACTTCTGGGGATATCGCTAGTAAATAGCGTAAAAATGAGAGGGGACAAGACAGAGCCCTGAGGGACTCCTGCTCGGATAGGATGGGGGGAGGACAGTGCCCCTTCGATGCGATAGCGAAAGGTGCGGTTCGATAGAAAGTCTCGTAGGATGAGCACGAGACGGTCTGGCACTCCGAGTTGGTACAGCTTGTATAGCAAGCCGTTGTGCCAGACCTTGTCGAACGCTTTCGCTATGTCGAAGAAAACTGCACCCGTGAACATACCGCGTTGAAAGCCAACGCTTATATGTTCGACGATACGGTGCACTTGATGGACACACGAGTGTTGGGTTCGAAAACCAAACTGCTCGTTGGGGATGAGGCCCTTTGTCTCGGCGTAATCTCTGAGACGCTTATAAATAAGCCTCTCATAGATCTTGCCGAGTACATTGAGCAAACTGATGGGACGGTAGCTCGAGGGCTCCGCCTTCGGTTTGCCGGGCTTTGGGATGCCAATGACTGTGGCTTCCTTCCAAGCCTGTGGGAAAATGTTATTGCTCAGGGCACCATTGAAGATGGTACACATGAGCATGATCAAGTGCGCGGGGAACAGCTGGAACACCCTATTGGTGATACCGTCTGATCCGGGGGCCTTGCGGGGTTTGAGACCTTTGATGAGCTCGTGCACCTCGTCAGGTGTGACGGGGGGCAAGGGCTCATCTGGGTCCTCAACGGGCGGGAGTGAAGCTCTGCGCTCGACCTCAGCATCGACCTCAGCGAGGTGATCTGGGTCTACTGGCAGTGAGCTAGGCGAGCATTGTGCCTCGAGGCTGTCGGCTAGGCACTCGGCCTTGTCGGCATCCTCGAATGCAAGTGTCGCATCGGGGCGGATCAGGGGGGGCATTGTGGTGACTTCTTTGGATTTGAGTTTCCTCTGAAGCTCCCAGAATGCCTGGTGGGTCGGTTCTAAATCGCCCAGCATCTTTTCCCAACCGGCGGAACGTAGCTCCTCAATGCGTGTCCTTACAGCACGCTGTAAGTGACGCAAGTGAGCCCTGTTCGCGTCGCAGGGAAAGTTGCTGTAGGCACGAACGGCCGCGTTCTTCTCATTCAGCAGAGCCCGTACATCGTCCGGAAGTTTCCAGCGTTGGTCGCCCAACTCTGGAACTTCCCTTGAACATTCGTTCAAGACCGATTGTACGTGCTCTGTGAATGAGTCGATCGCGGCCGTTGTGTCAGCGATCGAATCGAAGTGATCCGGGATGGAATCTAAGTGAGGGGACGTGGTGGCTTTCAGCTTTTCGCTGACTTTCCTCCAGTCCGTGATCACTTTAGTAGCGGGGGGTTGGGTGGGATCGTGGGAACCTAAGCGGGAGGCCAGGTGCATGACTACCGGCCTATGGTCGGAGTCGAGCTCGGGTATAGCTTCTATGGAATCCAGCCTAAGGCTGATATTCTTAAGAAGAGCTATATCGAGGACGTCTGCGACGTGGGTGGGATCATGGGGGAAAGGGGTAGGGGTCATCGGGGCGATGACGTCAAAGTGGAGGGTGGAACAGAGGTCGAACAGGTGTCGTCCTCTGGTCGAAGTCCTGGAACTGTTCCAGGCTGGGTGTTTGGCGTTGAGATCGCCCGCTATTATAACGGACTCACTCAAGCCAAGAAGTAGATCGAGGTCGTCCGTGAGGAGTTGGTAGTTCTCCGTCGAGGACTGAGGGGCAAGATAGGCCGATACCAGAGTGATCGGCTGATGACCTGTCATTCCTAAATGACAGATCGAAACTTCTAAACGGGAGAGGGGGGGAGGGTCCATGGGGATGCAGTACAGGGACTTCCTATAATAAATGAGGGTGCCGCCTTTGTGGCAGCGCGTCCTGTCATTGCGAACTAAGCGATAGTTGGCAATTTTCGGGTCGCGATGATTCGGTTTAAGGAAGGACTCTTGGATGAGTAGAATGTCTAATTGATGGTCGCGGAGGAAAGTGGCGATCTCATCACGTTGGTTGAGTATGCCATTGGCATTGAAAAAACCTAACTTTAGGGATCGGGGTTTGGTTCTCGCTAGTACTCGACTATCCATAATGGGGGGCTTGAGTAGAGAGGGAGACAAGGGCCTGCGTAATCTCCGGATACGCGTTGTAGATGGCCTGGATTTGGAGCAGGTTGCCGGCGCGTGCTGCGTCGACTAGCTCCTGGGCCATACGTTGGGCTCTGGGGGAAAAGAACGTTGTGAACGTACCCGAGATGATGTTAAAAGCATCTAGGGGGTTCACCTTTGCTCCAGATGGGGGTGCTACGGGACGGGGAGCAGGGGGTGCCGGTTTGGCGGCGGGAGCGGCCATGGGCTTAACGGGCTTTGCGGGGGGCGCAGGGGGGGGGCTGGGGCGTTGGGACGCGGGTCCAATAACGCAGGGATCCCAGCGGGGGAGGGCTTGGGAGGACCTAATGCAGGGAATGCCTGCATGTGGTTCCCTTGGTTCCAGTGATTCCAGGGGCTGGGTCTCTGGGGGCTCAACCTCTCTGGAAGTTTGGAAGAGGGGGCTTCTCTTAGCTGGCGAGCGTTGGCGCGCTTCGCCAGCTTCGAGGAGGAAGACTTCGGGGCCTTGGGGCAGCCCCGGTAGTTGGCGGGGTGGCCGGCCTCTCCACAGAGAACACAGCTGGGTGGCTCTGTGCAGAGGGCTCGGTCTTTGGGACGGGGGCAATCCACTGTTCCGTGATTCCCCAAGCACTTTACGCACCTGGGGGTTGCGAAACAGTGATGCTGTGAGTGCCCGTAAAGCTGGCACCTATGGCATTGGCCAATGTTGCCAGTTTTACGGGGCTTCTCAATGCGGATGCCCGTGAGGCTGCAGACAGCCTTGATCCGGAAGATGGGGTGGTGACCCTCGGTGGGAGGGCACACGACTAAAACCATGTCGAATGCCGGACCATGTCTGGCCCGGTGCATTCGATGGACCTCATCTACGGGCACGTTTTGTGCCTCGAGGTCGGCCTTGATGTCATCCGTGGCGATCTCCACGGGGATCCGTCGGATCACCACCCTGGTTTGACGCTCCTCAGGCAGGGCGTAAGTGTGATAGGACACATTACGTGCACTGAGGAGTTTGGTCAGGTCACGAAAGTCTCGTGACGTAGGGGTCTGGACTTTAATGCCCTGCTGGGTAGAGCGGGCATTAGTGAAGTTGACCCTCTGGTCAACACACCACTTGGAGATCTCCGTCCACTTCGCCTTGTCCTGTATAAATACAGGGGGCGGGGGAGGGATCTTTTTAGCGGTCTTGTTGACCGGAGGGGTGGGGGCAATGTCGCGGGGAGTGACAACCTTTGCGGAGGTTGACGCTTTAGGGGTGGGGATGGACGCGGCGTTAGCCTGCGGGGTGGGGGCACGCGAGGGAGGGGATGATTCCTCTATTGCGGCGAACTTAGCGGCCGGGGCGGCGCTAGACTTGGTCTTTTTACGCTTGTTTCCCTTGCCGTGGGAAACTAGCGTGAATTGTTCCTCATCCGACGAGGGGGAGGAGACCGAGTCTGCTGCTCGGTTTTCCTCCTCGCCAGAGGAGACCTCTTCGGTGTCCATCGAAGTGGGCACCTGAGAGCTGGGCACGGGGGGAGACTCTAGAGCGTCGCTAAAAGTAGCGACGCTAGTCTCTGAAGTCGGAGTGGCCTCGGCGGCGATGGTGTGCGCTTGGGCAACCAGGGCGCGCTTAGACAGGCGTTTGAACAACCCCTTGAACTCGGGGTCGTCCATGAAGAGCTCGCAGAGCGAGAAAAAACTTTCTCGCTCTTTTGAGCTCCACTCGGAGACCTTCGAGCCCAACATGGTTGGAAAAAGGGGAACCCTACTCGCTCATCGGAGCGCCTATCACCTAACAAGCCCTAATCCCCGGGTGGGTGTGCCCGGGGGTGAGTAGCACTCCCTGTCGGGTATAGACAGGGAGGTGTGTCCTACTGCGTGAGCCCTAATCTGTGTGAACCGTCGCCAATCTTATTGTGCGACGGGGCCCTAACCGGTCAGTGCGGATGGGTATAGAGATACCCTGACCAGTCTAGTGCGGGGGGTATAGAAATACCCGCGGCACTAGTACGCGGCTGTGGAAGCAAAACTGTCACCGGGACTGACGAGGGAAGCCCCCAAGGCCAGCGATCCGGGACCCGTCCAAACTTTCGCCTAGCCCTGAAGGGGATAGGCGGGTGCGTTGGGTCAGCACCCACTCGGTTTCGTTGACACCGTGAGGTTTCCACCGAGGACCACGAAACTGTGGATTTGCCCAGAAGGGGCCACTACGTTTTAGACGTATCCGAATAAAGAAACAATTTGTCTTGAAAAAGACAGTTTGAGACAATTCACGATCGAAAATAAATTTTCGATCGCCAATTGGGTAGCCTGAGCGACTACGATGCGGAGCGTTGCGCAGCAGACACAACACTGAACGAGCACTTTCACAGCGGCGGAGTGGTGGGGGGCGCGGGCGGCGGAGCGGCGAGCGCGAGAACAACACGTCCGTTCGCTGCGGAGGTCGAGCGTGGAATGAAAAAAGATATTAGAGAGTAAAAGGCAATACATTTTATAGCCCATTCGTCCGAAATCCCTAAAGCGTAAAGGGACTAAAAAAGATGAAGTTACCGAAGTAAATAATTCAAGCAATGTTCGTCTTATTTCACCGGTATTAAATACTCAATTCTCTATACTGAATAACTTTATATTCTGTGTCCCACTCATAAATTTGATTAAAGCGAAACATTTCGACTTTATGAATAATAAATATTTCTCATCTCATGTTGGCATTTGATTAATTTTCCACCTGTAGTATATTTAAATTCAAAAAGATTAATTATTTCACATTACCCAATGTGATCAAATTAAGGAAATAACTTCGATTAATTCACTCCACAATATCGAAGAGTGCTTTAATTTTATTACACATTCTAGCTACTGCCCGCTACTTCGTCCAGGTGAAATTACTTGTTCCCCCGACTCACCCTGTCGCATCGCATCGCCTGCCCGCGTTATTACTTCGTTTACGCTTAGCGTTCTTTCTGACTCTTAATATTTTTAATGGTATTCTCAGGGTCCTAGTGTGATGTGATTGAGATATATTTATATGTATATGCCTATACCAGCTAGCCTAGCTATCAAATGCAAAGATATATTTTCAATCCAACTTGTATTTATTTCAGAAATCAGTGCATTCTAACGAACAAAAATACAAACAAACTGTTCAGCTTCAATGGCTGTATTAGTTTAGGTGGCCTGTGTTACTTAGTTTTGGTAATGATGATTGGTAATGCTTTATTTTCAGAGCTAGTTCGATTTTTTATTTTAATATTTAAGGTACTGAGCAACAAATGTAGCATCGTGCAAACATGCATTTATTCGACGGTAGGCGCTTAAATTGTTAAAAATTTTAGCACTGTTTAAATGAGATCATAATTTAAGATTTTAGTAATGAGAGCGTTTTATAAAATATCTGCCGTACTTTCCTAACGTTGTTTGTGAAAACAAGAATAAAGAACATTAGTATACAGTGTTGAAATGCCTTTAATATTTAAATCAACAGTCTAGTTATCTCTTGCTTTAAATTCTCTAGGGATATCACGGGTCATGCTTTACGTCCACGGCGTACAGATTACATAGTAGTTAGCACTAAACCACTTCCCCTATCGCGTGTTGCACCGACTTCGTTCCCACAACTTTAGCTACTTCGGTTAAATCTAACAACTTTGTTGTAACAGGATCCACCAACTGCCGACTATGGGCTTCGACAACTTGAACTCCTTGGAGACTTTAAATCTGCAGAACAATAAGCTGCAGCATATTCCAGAGGAAATCATGGAGCCGATTTTGGATACTCTTCGAGTGGTTGATATTATGGGTTTGTATTATTCGTACCTAAGGTATACCAAAAATAGTTTACAGAAAGGAAATAAATCAGTTAAAAAATATATATATAATGATGACAAGTCGATTGCAATTGATATTTTCATTCTATGAGAAAAACATTACTCTGATCAAAATTTTCTGCGACGATGCATCTTTTCCATGACTCTAATATTCAGTGTTTCCTTTTGGCACAGACAACCCTCTGATATGTGACTGCGAGCTGGCGTGGTACGAGGCCTGGCTCGCGGGGCTGCGGGACAGAGATGACGAGATGATGCAAAAGAAGCGCACGGTGTGCACCATGGTGAATGAGCACCGGGAATACAGCGTCGCCAAGATGCCGCTCGAGAAGATGAACTGCAAACGGAAACCGGCGTACGGCCGCACCTCCAGCGCGCCCTCGACCCGCCCTGACGTCTGCTTTGCAACCAATGTACTCTTTGTCGTAGCGGCCAGGTGGCTTTAAAATAATCATAACATTATTTTTTATAAGTTAATCCTAATTTAATTTCTCGCGAAGGGCTACCCTCGGGCCAGCTGTGGCCGGATGGCTCGACACGTACCTCTTCGCAACGTTTGTATTTTCCGTTCAAAACTTGTAACGTGATGAATTTGTGCAATAAACTACGATACATATCAATTTTGGGCTGATAAACAAAATTTAGTAATATATATGGAGCGGTAGCTTGATAAGTGAAGATGGTCATTTTTCAAGAGCGGTAAGTTAGTGGTACAGTATTTTTACATTGTAGTAAAAACCTCTTACGGTATGCCTTACTAATAGTAATGTACCAAAATGTAGGTAACTACACGTTCTAACACCAGGCATCCTAGTATTAGTAGGTATCACTGAAGGTGTGTTTCATATCTTTATGGTCGTAGCATGCTTTTAGCATGGAGAAAACTTAAATAACATTTTCAAAAAATGTGATTTCACAATGAGCTAGAACTTTTACACAATCTTTAGCAAAGAACAATTTGATTTGTAATTTTACAATTCCCTATGAATTTGAAGGAGAATTTCTAATATTTTTTATCGTTTACCCCTGCCTTACGATATAACCTATTAGTAAGCTTTTACGTATTTACAATGTTGACTATTACGATATTATTCTATGGTACGGGTAAGAGGGCTCGAGGTACGAGTATTTTACCTCAATTTACGTACATTTACATCTCTCTAATTATATAGCCAAGGGAAATGATTGCCGAATAAATCTTCTCAATACATGTACGCTGAGTATCGTTTACAGGCAGTTATGTTAGCTTTCGGGACGGTACGAATATGTTATCTCGATTATTATATTACATAGTTAGAGCCCATAAAATAAATGTTCTATTTGATGTAGATTTAGTATTAAGTAGATATATATAAATGTTAGAGGAGATTCGATAAAATCAACGCTGTTTATATTTTGGGAGTCTGTAGCATTTATTTGATCCACAGTTTGGTTCGTAAAACTAGAATTAGTTGAATATTTTATATTATTTAATTAGCTTAAGTTCACTAAATTATATTTATTTTTAGATTAAAATTATAAGTTCTTAGGCTGATTGAAGCAGATTTTTTAACCGTGTAGCTTTAAATTATTTTATATTAAGTTAATACTTGATGTTAAAATTTATCGTTAGTATAGTGGAGTAATAAATGTGACTTTGAACATTTTTCCTTTGCCTTGTAGTCACCTTGCTTAAAGGGAGTGAAATAAAACCTTACAATCACAACTAATATAAAGAGGAAATCAAATGTTCTGAGCCCTATATTCAATATATGACGTGTATCTAAATCATTATCAAGTGATAAAGTTGTAAACAAAAACATATCCTGTAGTCTGAATAACTAAATTTAAGAATGTTTATAATATACAATGTTTAAATTGAATAAGTAAAAGATTGAGACTTGAAATTTTGATCAAAAAAAGTTGGCGAATAAATAGGAAGAGTTTGCAGTTTACTGCGAAAATATGAAACCCGAAGTTTTTAAGTACTACATTTAGCGAGATCGCGGTATTTTGCCGGGATTTTCTGATTTCAAGTGTCCTTCGGATTTTGTACTTTGGTAGTAGGTTTGGTAAGTAATGTCTACTCGGGTTTTGGAACCATTTTGGATCGCTGAAGGATGTAATAGAGCGAAATATCAAAAAAAAAAAAAAAACAATTGGCATATTCTTGTATAATGTACTTTTAGCGAACTGTTCATGATTGGCGTAAAATTGGATTCAAATTTAAATGGAAATTAACGATTAAAATAACTTCAAAAAGTATCAGAAATCATGAATACAGATGCACTAATATCCTAGGGGGGTTTGCGATATCTCTGAATGACCAAGTATTATAATTTTATTCACATGTATTTTTTTTTAAACCATATCATACGTATAAAAAAAATGTGTTAATTATGTAAGGCGCGAGATTGGGTACTTATTGTACCTAATTTACATAACATTGACACATTTTTGGTGATAATCCATTTTTATGTATTATGTAGTATTGATGTTGAAGCTTGAATGTTTATTGTCATTACTGTTACACATATTTAGCGGTTTGTGCACTTTATATACTTACGAGTAATGCACTTAATTGTACACTTTACTGATGATCAGAGTCAAGGCAACCTGAATAAATTTAAGGAATTTCGTGGACCGTGTCATGTTTATTCGATATATTTGTCTCATTGTATACACTTTTAATGTTATATATGTCGTGTTTCACTGTATTCCAATATTCTATTGTCTTTAACGCTTTCTCTAAGATCCGACGCAAGTTAATATTAAGAATCACTCGTTCTAGACTTTGAGATACTGTTACAAATATACCTATTTGAATCTTCATAATCGTGTTACTCTAGACCTGAAAGAGCCTACCTTAATTTAATAGGTAGAAGATCTACATACTATTTTTTCATGTATCTCAAAGGATAGACATTTTATTCGAATTATACTTAATTATATAGCTACTTACTTATCATAATTTTAGTATTTATGTATATATTTTTCATATTATATTAACTTATTCAAATATCACGTCTCGAATTACTCACTTATCGTAAAGCTTATTGTGAAACTGGCACATATTTATTAATAATAAATTACAATATATTATTTAAAAATATATTTATTCAAACAACGTCAGTATTCGTTGGATTAAATTAAAAAAAGAACCAGCATAAAAACATATCGTGGAAGTGGGAGCAATATAATCAAATTGGGCACCACTGACCTTGCATATCAATATAGGGTTAAGTCAACGTAATTTTAATATATATCCACTGTTATATTATAATATATGTGTGTTGTTTATATAAACGTATATTTATTGTTAAACTTTCACTGTTGTATGGATGGATATCGCTTGTAATATACTCTGTGTACCTTAGCACGTAAGTTGGATTTACATTTGACATTAAATGGTTGGTATTTGTTCAGCAATAATAATCAATATTATATTCAATATATCTCTTAACTGAGTAAGATATACTGTTGTTATCCAAGTTAACCCAGTTTGTGATACCTAACCGTTTACAGTCACATTTATTATTTAAATTAAATTAAATATAAATGTAGGTAATTTAAGTCTAATATTGAAATTTTGCTGTAAAGGTGTATTTATTTAATTTCGGTTTAAATAAAAATTTAACTATGAAATCGTCTTTTCCTTGGCACCTTTAAACTAACCCCGTAACGAGCTACATAAAAGTAGAAAAAGTAAACTTTTTTATTAGGATGTCATCAAATGGTACCTGACGGTCAATTCTCGTAATTAAAACCATTCAACATCTAGTCGTAATTTCATCTCAGCGACATGGTAATGTCAAAAACTTGTCAAAAATGTAGGAAAACTTCAGGTTTTTTTTCTACAGATTTAGATTGACACGAGCGGGATAATTCTCGAAATTTTAAGAACAAAAATATTTCGAGTTTCCATACACATACACATACAATCACGCCTTTTTCCCATGAGGGTAGGCAGAAACCACGGAACGCCACCTGCTACGATCTCTACACACTCCTTTTGCCTCTTTAAGGTTCATACAATTGGTCATACACACACGCCGGTTGCGAGTACTACGCACCTGACCTTTCTGAAGAACATCACCAATAAGGTCACTATATGTCCTCCTAGGGCGTCCCCTCCCGGTGTTTCCACTCACATCTGCCTTGTAAATACCTTTTGTGAGTCGTCCTTCATTCATCCTCTCAACATGACCAAACCATCTAAGCATACTTTTTTCAATTTTTGTCACTATATCTTCTTTTAAACCACACCGTTCTCTTATCACATCATTCCTCAGCCTATCATTCATAGTCACACCACACATGCTTCGCAAGGAACGCATTTCCACAGCATTTATTCTACTTTCATGCTTCTTTTGCCACACCCAAAATTCACTCCCATACATAAGCGTAGGCACCAGTACACCATTGTGAACAGCCAGTCGAGCCTTATTGGACATCAGTTGGTTGGTCACAATTGCATGTAGAGCACCATTTACTTTATTTCCCGCATTCACTCTTCTTTCCACATCTTTATCAATCTTTCCATCCCTTGTAAACAAACTCCCCAAATATACGAACTCACTTACTTGCTCCACATTCTTATCATTTATTTTCACATCACACACCGAGCACCACCACCACCATCATACATTTTTGAGATTTCATTGTCGCCGAGATGACACTTCTACTCCTAATGAAGAAGGCTTTCTGACTTTGAACATTCTTAAAATTACGAGAGTTGCCGCACAAAATGCCAATTCTCATAATTAAAAACTACTGATCACCTTACTCTACAGAGCTTGTGCTGACAGGCCATCAAAAGGACGGTATTTTGTAAATCTTATGACATAAACAAGAATTATTGGTACAGCGTTTTTTTTTTTTGGATGGGATATCATCAAATGACTTCTCCCGCTCTGGGCGGAGCGGGAGGGCGTGTCACCCGTGTTCCTTCATTTGCCCATGTGCCAGAGTCACGGTGTCTCTTTCGAACAATCTCGCGACCCTGGGAGGCATAAAAGAGTAACCGTTCGCAGGATGCGAACTTGCGCCGCGTTGCAACGCTCAAGTATTCCACCCATTTAGTCAATCTGGCCAAACGTACAGTTGATTGGTACAGCGTAATTTGAAAATTATACACATTTTATCAAAGTTAGCGAGGTAAAACTATGCATAAATTAGGACATTAATTAGGATTAAGGATTATTTGTGTTACATTTCTTATTACTTTTTAACAATTTGAATCCGAAATTAGTGTGCGGGAGGTGTTCAGTATATTTCCAATCGATTACAATTATTTGATTAGTCTCTGATTTGGTGACATTCAGGTTAGGTTTAAAAGGCGGATGTGAAATTGTTTAAAAAAATATAATAAAAATAATCGTTTATTTTACAAAGTGACACGTTTACAAAGTAACTTACCAGTTTAAATAAAATAGAGCACAGTTGCTTTTTTGCCTGAACTGGATTGAAATTGCTGTGCTGCTGTTCAGGCTAGGAAGTGCATAAATACTTAATGTAATTAATTAACAATGGGTTTAAATGAAAACCAGCCACAGGAATTCGCTAGATGCGGTAATCACAAAACCGGTCGAAGTGGTGGAGCTTGTGGGAGGCTTATGTTCAGCAGTGGATGTGTTTCGGATGAAATCATGTTGATGATGTTGATAAGTAAAAACGAAATTAAAATGAGGAAACTAAAAGTAAAATAGCATTCATAATTGTTGAAAAATAAAAAGACTCGCCACGCCACTGTCAAGCAGTCATCTCTTTTGCCTATAAGTCTCATTTTACCACTGTTCTTATTAATATTAATATCTGGATAACCGAGCTTTGCTCGGAATTTTTTGGTAAGTTGTGTTTAAAATATTAAGTTTATGTTCAAATTGATTATCGATAAAGTTGGTGATTGGTTGATTTCATTGAAAACACGAATAAAACGACATTTTATAAAAATGAATCCTAGCTAGATCGATTTATCGCCCCCGAAACCCCTTGTAGGTATACTAAATTTCATGTAAATCGTTGGAGCGGTTTCCGATATTCAGATTATATTTATATACTAGCTTTTGCCAGCGGCTTCGCCCGCTTGGAGGTCGGAAACTATCCCGCGTGAACGTACTACCGGGTTAAAACCGGGATTCACATGTTATATAGCCTATAACCTGCCCAGGAGTATGGACTACAATCGTACCAAGTTTGGTTAAAATCCCTTCAGTAGTTTTTGACCCATGCGTGCACATACAGACATACAGACAAAAAATTTACTGATTGCATTTTTGGCATCAGTTTCGATCACCATTCATCCTCCAATATTAATTTTGAATATATTTTGAATGTACAGAATTGACCTCTATACAGTTTTATTATAAGTATAGATACAAGAATTGCTCGTTTAAAGGTATAAGATTCAATACTAGCTTTTGCTCGCGGCTTCGCCCGCGTGGACGTCGGAAATTTACGCAGGTATTTTTCTAAAATAAAAGATTTTTTCTAAAATAAAAGTAACCTAAGTTACTCCTTATTACATCAGCTACCTGCCAATAAAAGTCTCGTCAAAATCGGTCCAGCCATTTCTGAGATTAGCCGGAATAAACAGACAGACAGACAGACAAAAGTTAAAAAAAAAGATTTTTTTGTGTAAGTACCGTATTTATTTTCATATAAATTTAGTGATAAGCTGTTAATTTGAAATTACAAATAGACACTTCAGTTATATTTATTTGTATATATGTAATCATCTGAGATGTCTTTTGTGTTGATGATGATTGTGCCACAATTGGCAAGGTAGTTCCAAAAATTTGATCAATCATTTCACCATCATTATCCTTCCAGCCGTAAGACAAAGACTACATCCTGGATCACAAATGAAATGGCAATCAACAACTAGTACTGTGTAAGATAAACAATAGACTTTGAAATGTAAAATGGAACGCGTAAAGAACGGTGCTTACCTGCATTATTTCAGCCATATTTTTAACGCAGATTGCAAAGTGAATCTGAAGCCCTGTTTTTATAACAAGCTCTTAACATTAACTTTTGACGGTAATGTAAAAGAACGTGCTGTGATAAAAGGCTTGATACATCGTCGGACGCCATTACAATCTTACAAAAAAGACCCGAGAATATTTGGAAAGTTTGCCTACTGAAAAGTTTTAAAATTCGCTTCAAAAACGAAATGTGGTTTGACAACGCTTTAATACTCCAATTTGAATGTCAGTGAAACCTGTGGGAATGTCAATGTGGGACATAAAGGTGATCTTGGTGGTAATGCATCTGGGTATTTAATATTTCATATTATTAATGGGAATGTTTGTACTTTTCTTAATGATTTGGACCTCAGATAGTTTATTATCTTTATTAGACTCAGAGGTCACAGTCTCTTTTAAAGTCCACACAATCTTGGTCAGATTATGTGAAGGCCATATAGATTGGTGTCTCAAATGGTCTTCTGAGGAAAGGACCACGCAGTTTGAGTGAACCAATTCCAGTCAGTGCACGCATTTGTCACTAATCGTGCACTACGAAATTGATACTTTTTACCTTGCCTTGATAATTATAATTTTCGACCTCAAATCGAGTGAAACTCCTGGGCAAATCTAGTTTGTTAATAAAAAAGCTACAACGATGGTTCATGTATATCTTATAACTATTTAATTAAAACAGAACCTAAATATACCTGTTCATATGTTTAGAAAAGGTTCAAATTACTATGTGCAGAGTCTACATTAAAACCGAACTGGTGCTTACTTTACATTTTATTTAACATCACAAGTTTTGTTACACTTTTCCGGGAAATGAGGACGCGGGACCGTCCCAACAAATTAATAGACGAGTTTCTTTTAATGTTTTGTCGGAGAAGTACAGTAGGCAGCTCGTCGGTACAAATATTTCCAGTTTGAGCTGCTCTAGCGTGACAGGAATTCTTAGAATGTATTTGAATTCGATTATCCCAATTTAGTCGATTTTGAAAGAAAAAAAGAAGAAAATGAAACTGTAGACAGTTTGATTTTCTTAAATTATGTTTTTTATAAATATTCAGCAGAGAATTGGATAAATATTGAACAAGGGTAGAGACTAGTCTTGGACAAAGTTAACAAAACACCAAACAAAATTAGACCCCTTGTCAGGTCTGACGGCTGGGGGTCTAATTTTGTTTGGTGTGTTCCGGGCGTCGGGAGTCGATTGCGGACTCCCGGCCACCGTAGGCGCGAGCTTGCGGGTGGCGAGCAATGGGTAGCTCGCCGCCCGGTATGGACCAGGCTCGGGTCGACGGCGCGCAGTGTTCCACGCGTGCCTCAAAGAGATGTCAGCAGCGGTGTAGGGGTCTACTAGGACCGATGCCTGCCGGGGTCGCGTGATTGTTCGAAAGAGATACCGTGACCCTGGCACATGGGCAACTGATGGAACACGGGTGGGTTTTAGTCAGTAAAAGTCTGACACGCCCTCCCGCTCCGCCCAGAGCGGGAGAAGTCATTTGATGATTTCCCATCATGAAAAAAAAAAAAAAAAAAACGTCTGACGGCTGCCTTTTATAGTGCCTGACCAACTTTCTAGACGTATCTGTTCCACATTTCGAATCACATACTTCGTATTTGAGAGTGTCAGCAGGAATAACAAAACGGCTTAAAGTGAAAATCTGGCCTTATTATGATTGAAGCTACAGTCAAGAAGAATGCTACAAAGCAAGTATTTGGTCAGGACCAAACACTTGTTTTATAGCATACACAAATAAATCTAATATAGATACCGATTTATAATGAAAACGTCGAAGGATAACAATATTTGAAGATTTTTATATAAGAGAAAATTAATTATGTAATATTTAGTTTTGTCTGTAAAAAACTGTCTAAGGTAACTAAACGTTTGATTTTCAGCGGTAACAGTGTTTAAAAACATAAAATGTGAGTTAAGTGACTGTCATCCGATTTCATATTGGAAAACATTGATGTAAAATGTTATACCTTTAAACGAGCAATTCTTGTATATATATATATAACCTGAATCTCGGAAACGGCTCCAACGATTTTCATGAAATTTTGTATACAGGGGGTTTCGGGGGCAATAAATCGATCTAGCTAGGATTCATTTTTATAAAACTTCGTTTTATTCGTGTTTTCAATGACCGACTTTATCGATAATCAACTTGAACATAATTAAAAAAATACGTATAATCATATTTTAAACACAATTTACCAAAAAATACCGAGCAAAGCTCGGTCATCCAGATATTTATATTTATACAACAAAATATATGTTAAGTACCACACCGGGTGCAGCTTTATACCAGTATTTTATATAGAGAAACTATCTATCTGATCTCCAGAACCCTATCTGGGTTCTGGAGATTGTTGATAAGACGATGATACCAGTTGGTAAGACTGGTTGTCACACTTTTAGGATTCTGACTACCAGTAGCGACTGTCAAAGATCTACAAATGACAGCTGAGACCAAAGGCTTAATTAAGTCTTAACGTGCTTTCTAAGACATGGCTTCAACATGAAATTGGTGGTCACCCATCCAACCACGGCAAGCGTCATAATCTTAACCGTAGAACTTCAATGGCCCCATGTGACTGATATTATATAGCCACAACCTCCTGTTTAATAAATAAAATACGTGCAGTAATAACCCAGTAGGTATTTAAAAACTTTTCCAAGTATGATATTGACTATACTTCTGGCATATCTTGGGAAATCCGCCCGGCTAACTGAAAATGCTCGTTAACCGTTTCACAACACTAATGAAAATGATTTCCTTATACGACATCAGGAAAGATTGTATTTTATTAATAGGAATTCAGACTTAATATGGAAGGCGGAGGACAGGGTGTTGTGGCGCAACATGGGAGAGGCCTATGTCCAGCAGTGGACAGCGATAGCACATAGATTGCTTGTCTTCTATCTATACTTATAATAAAACTGTAGAGAGGTCAATTCTGTACATTGAATATACATTAAAAAATTATATTGGAGGATGAATGGTGATCGATACTGATGCCAAAAATGCAATCAGTAAATTTTTTGTCTGTCTGTCTGTCTGTCTGTCTGTCTGTATGTGCACGCATGGGTCAAAAACTACTGAAGGGATTTTAACCAAACTTGGTACGATTGTAGTCTATACTCCTGGGCAGGTTATATAACATAACGCTAAGACACATAGGAGCCGAGCAGTGACGATAAATTTGAAACAAGTCGGATGAAAATGCGCTTTGGAGCTAAAAAAAAATTAACCTGGATTACACAGAGGCTACTTTTTATCCCGGTAGTACGTTCACGCGGGATATTTTCCGAACTCCACGCGGGCGAAGCCGCTGGCAAAAGCTAGTTAGAATAGAAATTCTGGGTTAAACATTATAATCAATTTCTATCTTTGAAAAGAGTAGGTTCGTTTTTTTTGCCATGTTTTCCCACGGAGCCACGATTTCCCTATTTCCTTAAGGAATTTTACTTCATAATCGTACCCTCCGTTACAAGGAAACCTCAGTAAGAGGATTAAGTAATCAAGGGAGTCCAATGAGCTTCTATTTTTATAAGCTTTCTGTTTTTAGATCCAGTAGGTAATTTATTTGGTAATTCTCGGGATGGTATAAGCATATATTTAAAGGAAAATTTTCTTAGTATACCTATAAATTTCGACTGGAATTATGTTTGGGTGTATACATTTGTATAGAATAATATTAATTATATACTCCGCTAACAAAACAGGACGCCTGTAATCCCTAAAATGTTAGGCAGAAGTGTACAGACGCCAGCATACAAAGCTACTATAATTTGTCAAATTTCTGTAATAGGTTTTCAACTTCATCGCTAAGGTTCAACATTCCTTGGGAAAATTTGTCAGTTTCGGATAGCTTGATGAGCTGGCGTCTGTTCCTACAGCACACCCATATTTCGGCAGTTATGTTTCAGTTTCAAGTAAAATTCCAAACAGAAAGCCATAATAATACTTTGCCCGACCCGGGGAATTGAATTTGGCTCTGCAGTACCGCTTGAAAACACTAAGTCAATGACGCAGTAAAATAGTAAAGGAAATTAAAGAAATAAATCTATTTTCCTTTCTTTTATTTCCTTCTTTGTTGCAGTTAGGGTACTTTTCATTAAAAAAAAAAACTATTCTTAAAGGATACTCAAAACTTTCAACCTCTGAAAAACCGGAGACAAAACACCAAAAACCCAATTAAACCGTTCAAAACACCGTGACAAACTGGGTCAAAACAGATTAGTTTTCCACTCTGTTGTCTCTTATCAAAGGAAGTGCCTCACAATGTCGGATATATTATTAAGTTTAAATATTAATCAACGTAACCGCGAGCATTAGCCGGATCGATAGGCTATTAGAGTGGCTCCACGAAAATATGACGATAATAAAGTGAACGTTTTACTGCATGATCAGCGTGGTTTATGAGGATCGCCTCACACTGTTTCCGACAATGATTAATAGTGTTGCGTCTGGGACTGAAGTTCTCAAACTTGTGTTTTTTGTCGCTTCTCTTTCTTTTGTTTTCTCTTGGGAAGATATTTCAAGATTTTTTACATAGTTTTGGAACTGTGTTTGACATTTGTTCATACACAGTTCCAAATCATGGCAGTGGTTAAAAGTACAATAGAAACGGCTTGTTACTTTTCATAATTTTTGTAAAATGTATGCAGGCCAGATGGTGTATTACATGCAGCTTTTATTATTCCCGTGCAAATGGCAAAACCTTGGTGAATACTATATCTAGATTAAATACTTATTAGGCAAAAGTATCTACCTTCAATTAGGTCGTTTATATTTTCAAATTATTAATATTTGAACAGAGATATCAACTCAAGTTGAAACCCAAGCTAACGACTGTAATAAAAATGGTACTTTGAGCGACCCTCCAGGCGGAGATAGCCGTTATTATTCTTGTAATTAATTTTTATTTAGCGCTCTCTGATTCGCAGGTCGGTGTCCAAAATTTGGGAACCGCAGAAATGATGAAAGAAATAATACTACGTCGTCATAACACCGATGTTGCCGCATTAAAAATGGTAATTAAAGTAGCAGAACTGTTCATAATTTATGGCAACTCTGCATGTCGCTGTTGTTTGAGCTCTTTCTTATATTAAATTCGTCACGGGTGGTCCGAACGTACTGCAATTTATAAAATAATGGGATCATGTTATCGAATTTTTATATTCGCAGTTTTCATTTTTACTTTTCCGGTAGAACCAACAGTGGCTGAAAAATTTATGAATTTGAAAACAGTTTTTATTCGCTACGGCTTTAGTTTGTTTTTGAGTTCTGTTACAAAAAGTAAAATGGGTCCTATTGCATATTGATTGTAAAAAATATACCTAATGGTTTCCATGTAAGCTACCACCAATTGTTTTGTTATTCATATTTGCATAAATAAAATCGATTTCGTTGTAAGCTATGTTATTATGGGCACGCCACAATTGCGGCGGTAAGTCCCCTCTTTGAGGAGTGGATAGAGAGGCGTCACGGCGTCCTCACCTTCCGCCTGACGCAGGTTCTTACCGGGCATGGTTGCTTCGGTGGGTTCCTGTTCAGGATAAAGCGGGAGGATACGTCCGGGTGTTTCCATTGTGATGATCGTCTAGAAGGTGGAGCATACGGTGGAAGTTTGCCCTGTCTGGGCGGAGCACCACCGTGTCCTCGTGGAGGCGTTCGGCAGCGGCGACCTCTCGCGTCCGGCCCTGGTGCGAGCCATGGTACGGAGCAAGAGGGAATGGGAAGCCGTCATCTCCTTCTGCGAAGCAGTAATGCTCGCGGAGGAGGAGGCAGGGAGCGTGAGAGAGTGGCTGTCTCTGCGCCCTCACGTCCCTAACCGCCGCAGGAGAAGACGCCCCGGGCGTCGGGAGTCGATAGCGGACTCCCGGCCACCGTAGGCGTGAGCTTGCGGGCGGCGAGTAATAGGTAGCTCGCCGCCCGGTAAGGACCAAGCTCGGGTCGACGGCACGTAGTGTTCCACGCGCGTCTCAAAGAGATGTCAGCAAAACTGAAGGGGTCTGATAGGACCGATGCCTGCCAGGGTCGCGAGATTGTTCGAAAGAGATACCGTGACCCTGGCACATGGGCAACTGAAGGAACACGGGTGGGTTTTAGTCAGTAAAAGTCTGACGTATCCTCCCGCTCCGCCCAGAGCGGAAGAAGTCATTTGATGATTTCCCATCCAAAAAAAAGCTGTGTTATTATTAGGCTTTCAAAAGTTCTTTGCATTGATCATTCACCCAGATACTTAAAAAACGACAAGAATATCGTGATTTCTAAAAATAAGATGCTCAGAGGCAGCATAAATATTATGAGAATTCTCATGACTGGTAAATTTTCTTTGAACTTTCATTCACCTTTATTCATTAATAAGTATCTGTTATCGAGAGATTCTATTCGCCACCTACATTATAATTTAACAAGTCGATTCCTGAATACATTTATTGATCAGTGATGTTTTGGAGGTCTTTGGGTTTGTCATTGGAAACCATGTTACTTTTAATAAGTA
Organism: Aporophyla lueneburgensis; assembly: GCA_932294355.1. Classification (NCBI taxonomy): domain Eukaryota; kingdom Metazoa; phylum Arthropoda; class Insecta; order Lepidoptera; family Noctuidae; genus Aporophyla; species Aporophyla lueneburgensis. Next base: position 23,147,933 of record OW028741.1, on the reverse strand, counting down.
ATATTGATAATTGTAGATACCTCCGATATTTAATTGATGGTAAGTTGTAGGAAAAGGAAATCTATCACCGCATCCACAATGCCTGAAAAAGCTACTGGTCCATGAATATGCTACTGAAGGTTGATCTACCATTTTCCCTCAAGCACATGTGTATCTCACCCGTCCTTACCTAGTGTTGCAAAGGACTTAAGTCCTCGAGTCGTAATTTTAAAGACTCGACTCAATTATGCAAGACTCAGTGTGCTCAAAAGGCTCGGAGTCTATAGTCAAGGCGAGCCCGAGTCATTTTCGAGTCTAAAAAAGGGACTCGAGTTTTAAAAAGGACTCGAATCTCAATAACGACTCGAGTTTTGTAGCTCATCATTCGAAAAAACTCGAATAACTCGTCATTTATTTGTACGCAAAGTTACATCATAACCACTAAATTGAATTTATTGCCTCCTTTCGAGTCTTTTCGAATGATGAGGTACAAGTTTCATCTTCATGCTCCGAGTTTTTCTTTAAGACTCGGGTTTATTTTAAGACTCGAGTCCTTTTTAAGACTTGATTCCTTTTTAAGACTCGAGTGCTTATATGTAGACTTTGAGCACACTGAGTCTTGCGTAATTGAATCGAGTCTTTAAAATTAGGACTCGAAGACTCGAGTCCTTTGCAACTCTATCCTTACCTGCGGTGCTCAGATCTGGTCGCTCACCGAGTTACAAAAGTTCCGCCTTGTGGTTTGCCAAAGAGCAATAGAGTGCAGCATTTTGAGCGTTAAACGAACCGACAGAATACGAAACATCACCCTGCTCTCCAAAACAAGAAAATCATAGACGTAAGCGGTCCGTGACCATAATGTCCACCATATAAATACAAAACAAATTATAATCAAGCACCGCAAATATACAATGGCCGGCCTTATCACTACCTGAGATGTCTTCCAGGCAACGTTTGAATGGACAATTTATGACTATTAGGTAAAAAGTTTTTTTTTTTGGAATCAATAATTTCCTGTAACTTTTTTTTAAGTATGCCTAGGCTGTTCCAATGCAGAGCAAAGATTTCCACTGAATCCCTTCAGGTATCCTATTCCAGGGCCACCTCTGACAAAAGATTAACGACAAAATAATTAGTTTTTATATTGTGTCCCAGTTAGAACATTCTTCTTTTATGTCACTTGGATAACCTTTTGTAAGAAACCATTAGTATTTTAAGGAAAACAGTTTGATATTATCAAGTTAATTTTATCTAGCAAAATGGTCTAACACTTTTATTTTTGTATAGACCTTTCATTTATACCTGTCTTTATGTCGTTTGTTACGGCTGAAAGAGGTAAAAATTAAAGGGCTTTCTAATTGTAAGAAAATGTAAATAAAAATACCAATATTTTAACTAGATACACAGAAATGAACACGAAACATAATTATCATTCTACCTAGGCGCGAGTGCCCGTACATATTTCAACATTTTTGTGTTACATGGGAAATTCAAAATGGTATTTGGTATTTTTGTAGCTAATTATCCTACAGTATAATTAATTAAGGCCCTAGTGGAAAAGTTCCTATCTACCCAACTCTCATATCTCTCCTTCTACTAAGTAACTGACGTGAAACGACAAAAAAAACGCATTCAGTCTGCGTATTCATATCTTACAGCCATAGAATAGAATAGCAGTCTACATAGGCCCTCAAGCAGATTGAAATCAATAGCGTAGGTTATTGTCTCAATCCGGTAGTTTCCAATACATTGCTGCTTGTACAAATGGGGCCATAAACTAATGCAAAGCAAGCAAGCAATATCTCTCGGTGACAGTTGATTTATCGTGTTTCCTACGCCGCCGGCTTGACGTTGGCTCAGGGGGACTAAACCGCGTGGTGAGAGCGTAATCTCAAGTTATTAAACAGAAGATTTTCCCCTTGTTTTTGCTTGTACATAAGTTCTTCTTTTCCGTAAAAGAAGAACTCATGAACAAGAACAATTCTATATTTAAAATCGTCCCGTATCTTGAGCACTTTATTTTCTTCTTTAAATAAATGCAGAATACCTATGTTACAAAACATGTAGAAGCCTATAGGTAAATCCCATTATTTTCGTTAAGGTTGAGATTATGCTTGGAAAGAAAATATTATTTATTAATAGTTTATTACTAAATGACCTCTCTTAATGTTTGATTTGTAGTTTGTCTCTACTTGGTCATTCCCAGAGTCAATTAAGATGAAATTACCTAGTTAAAATGATTAGAACAGTGAACACCCCCCCACCCCCCAACGTAGTTTGACAAACAGGCTGAACAAATGATGACGACCTACTTATGTATTTTTCGTGAAAATATAAAACTTTACCGGACAATACAGCACGTACATAGATTTATGTAGAACGTAGGTGATATATCTTACAGCCGTCATCAAATTGAATTAACGACGATATTCCGCCGGCTTCCGTACCTAATATATCGTCTATAGTAACATAGATCCCTATAGCACAAGAAAACGGCGACTAAACGTAGCAACATAAAATATGACCTCATCGCTTCGAGCAACAGTCGGGGCAATTGAAAAAAAAAATACAAAAAATACATAACCAGGAACATATTTTTCATCAGAAGCGGGGCGCGCGCGCGTGACTCTGGACGGAGGGAATATTGCAATCACGGCCCCCGGACGCCCTGTTGGTATTTCCAACGTTTTCACGAATAACTAACTGTAGTTTTATGACGGAATTTCCCACACTCCGTAGAAATTCACTTTAAATGCAATTTAATTTCCGTGTTAAAGCGTAAAAACAAAGCACCTTGGTATTTTTCAAATGTTTCTCTTTCAACGAAGCTAGTTTTGTATAAAACCTTATTTGCATATAAATAGTTTTTCTGAATACAATTTGTTCCGTTCAAGTTATTTCAGAGGATCAAAGAAAATGTGGTTCCATTGAATGGTTGTGTCTCAACCAAACAGGCTGAAATAATTTTTGTCTGTTTTTGGAAATTGCAGTCCTCTGTCCTTTTTTGCGTAACTTGGGAAAACTTACGTAAAATACTATTGTACCAACCTGCCCTTTATCATTATGTAATATACTCGTAATATACGAAACCTACGAAATAGTAACCTACATCTCTGTTTTTAATTTATTTAAGTATTTAATTATTCTGTTCAAATAACGAAGAAAGTAATCTAGGAACAATTTGATTCAATTATAGCGTCATCGAACTTTGTTAACAGCTTTTAAAAGCAATTAGAATGTAACTAGGTTAACGGTTATGTATTTTTAACTGAAAATATTTAAAGCAGGTCAGGTAGGGTAGGTCTTGATTGCAGCAATGAAAAGAAATTTTCATGAAGACTCTTCCGAACTCACAGTGGTTTCAAAGGTTGTGAACATCAATAACAATTTATTGAAAGAAAGAAAGTACAATATGTTTATTAGCATTCATCATCATCATCATCATCGTCAGCCTAAACTGATCCCACTGCTGGGACACAAACCTCCTCTCAGTGAGAGGGAGTGGGCCATAATCCACCACGCGGGCCCAGTGCGGGTTGGCACATGTCACATGTCTTCGAATTTTTGGTCCTAAGACGTGCCGGTTTCCTCACGATGTTTTCCTTCACCGTTTTCAGAGCAGTGGTGATGAAATTATTTATACAAAGTTAAGGGGCGGCACAGCGAAATCATTCAAAACAGTCGTCACTGTTAAAGTAATACAATCAATACTTTTGCCACAATTACCATAAAAAATATGTTATAAACACCGCAATGAATGTGTTTCATCCCGTTTAAATTGGTTACTCTATGCGCCTTCGGAACGCGCCCGAACGGAGTGACATCTGACTTGTCAAGTTTGACTTTTGACACTTGACACTTCCCTTTTAGTTTTGGTCTTTGAAAGCATCGGATAGATTTTTGCTTCCGCGAGTTTTTGTAAATTAATCCTTGAGAATTGGTCGTTTTTGCGGACAATAAGTCATGACCCAAGTGTTTTGTGTTTAATAACCCCATTTGACGGCATAATACGGGTTGAGTTTGGATATATCTTTGTTGAAACTTTGAGGTTAATGTGATAGTGGTTGGAGCCGCATGTTGGAGAAAATCTGTGGCGGGTTGCAGCGGCCGTGATTGTAACCTGGAGATACTCATAACGTCACAACACAATACAATACACACTCACTTACATACATAAATCCAGGTAACCCCAGAAGCAGTGTTCTTCAACCAGGTGAGTCCTTTGTTTGTCGTATTGTAATTGTACTTATTGAATTATATTATTATATTGTTCTGCTCCGCGCACGGCGGACAGTTTCGCTCGCCACTCTTGTCTCCAGAGCCCCCCATCATAACTTCCACTGCGCTATTGAAATCCGATGGTGAGGCTTGGCCTAGCAGCGAACAGAATGTGTTAACCGATTATAGTTGGCAAAAACTAAAAATATTGTATAGTTTAATAAACAAAAATTCGTAAAATGGAACAAAAATCTTAAAAAAGCATGCTCGGGTTTAGTTGAATTTTGATAGTAAACTGTTAAATTTTTTCACTAACTTGAACTCATATTAATCTCTTATTATCATACTACAATTTATAGTTTTTACATTTTCGAAATGTCACTTACTTATTTTATTATTAATTTATGTTTTGATTCCCACCCTGTTTTGAGTCATACGCAACGTACACGAGTCGAAAATTCAGTCGTCCACGAGAGCTCGGAGAGTGGTCACGTCGCATCGTGGAGCGACGCGCCGGTAACGATAATTCGCGATCTATTGTGTACGTATACGTTGCCACAAAGAGTGAAATAGGGTAAGTCACATTTGTGTTTTTTTGAGTATGACTTATATTTAGTAGCCATAACTAAATTTTACTTTTTGGTGTTTTTTTTTCTGTTTCCATATTACTATAACATTTTTCTTAAATATTTGTTTTAGTAATTATATGGGAAAGCGTAAGGACAGCTATTGTAAGAAAAAAGTTGGCGCTCATTTCCGTAAAAAAGCCGTTATCATAAAATGTACGTATTTATATTTTATGATATTAGTTCCAGTTTTTTTTCTCTAACATTCGATATGAGTGTCGTGGCTTTTGGGGGCGGCGTTTGCAAATCTGGTATTAAATTTGAAATCCAAAATGGCGGATGTAGCTTTTTCTCAAATGTTCAATATGGGTGTCGTGTAATGGGTTTTGGGGGGTGGCGATTGCAAATCTGGCATTCATTTTAAAATTCAAGATAGCGGATTTAACTTCAACTTTTCCGTTATACTCTATATATTATATATACCACATTTACCTATGATTTTCGCATGTTTTTGTAAATTAAGCAAGGTTTCTATTACATTAGGTAATTATACATTTTTTATCACAGACTGGTTTTATTATACCTACCACTTATCCATCTACCCTGCCTACCTACTTTACCGAGTAAAATTCCCGGGCGTGCAAGTAAAATTCATAATGCCAAAATTTCATAGCAATCGGATGGGTAGTAACTGATAATGTAGGTAATTTCCTATATTGTACTATATTTATACCTACATTATCCGCTCTATAAACTACAAACGTTAATTTTTATATAATACAGATTATTAGATTTAATTTCTGGATGTATGTAGGTACCTACATATATTCAGGTCACTCAACACAACGAATCAAATTTTAAAAATCCTAGGTTACCACCTTTTGTCGTGCAACTGCATGCCGGCTTCGAGCAAACTTGTCAATGTGTGCGTGGCGACGCACACGACTAGCGCGCTGTAGTAAATACCTATTTGCCGCGCGCCTCGTACGGTCGGCGCAGTCTTAAGCGCCTGCTTGAGTTTGAACTCATGACCTACTACTCACAACAACTACAAGTCACGGCCTTTACCACTAGGCCACCACTGCTCACATATTCACTTATTGGCATAATATAATTAAAAATAAAACCTTAAAACTATAAAAAAAACAGAAAACAATGATAATAACGCTAAAAGGGCAGGGCTCAGCACAATGTCATGTGACAACACAGTGTGTTCCACCTTACGAGCATTTTCAGCTGCCCACGAGTACCTACCATACCTATGCTAGAATAATAAATACATCGAGTGTGTCCGTAATAATAAATTAGGAAAGTGAAAATAAAATAAAATATTGTGGCATATTGGACTAGTCTAGACCTTGCTAATGGTTCTTATATCTTCATGCTTCAGTTTGGTTGAAGTAGCATGTGACTGCTTTTTGATGGAAAGATAAAATGTTTACATGTTGGAAGCGTAGGTACAGTGTGTCAGTCATCATCTGTCAAGTCTTTTTCCCACTGTGTTAGGGACAGTTTCCAGTCTACCCGGATGCAGCTGTAACCAGTATTTAACATGGAGTGGATTCCGTGTGGTGCTGGACGTAAAGATTAACACCATCCCATTCCTTCCCGTGACTATGGGTTTTACTAGAGAATGAACAGCGTTCTCTATGCATTTTACGACCATATTGCGATTGCCAACCCAAGGTGGGTTGGCGATCACAATATGCCAAGTACAGCAAACCGCTCCCTAAAAATTACAAACACTAAGAAGGAATAGCCACTTGTACCCGGCTACTCGCCGACTGATGTCCTGGTGAAGGCCGCTAGAATCCACTGGATGCCAGAAGCACATAACCGATAGAAGTGCTGGTGATTTAGGGATGCCAATGTCCTGTAGTGGATGTTTTTGACTAAAATGGTGATGAAGAAGACATGGTGCGATGCCTATTTGACTCCATAATCCAGTTATTGAGATTACGATAGTGCTTGGTAAGACTTTCATACTTTTGGGCTTTCTACGACTCGTAACGACGGTCAAAGTTCCACAAATGATAACCAGGACCAGCGGTTTAACATGCTTTCCGAGGCACGGAGGGATCTTGGTATGTAAAGTAGGTCACCTATTCCCGTACCAACCACGGCAAGCGAAGCTTACCCTGATCGGTTTATCTGTATATAATCTAGCAGTCTAGGGTAAATTAACTTAGAACAGCATTGAAATCATTATATCATTGTCTAGTTACTTTTCATCGCTCCAACGAATATGAAAACAATTTTCTATTCAGAAGATTAAAATGGCGTCTCCTTGCGATGTAACTGATGGCTTTCACATTTATTCAGTCGCTGTGATATGAATATTCTTTCTCTTTTGGAGCATTTTATTCAGCGTTTCAGTCGACGTCAGACACTGATTTAACGTCGCACCAGACTGATAAGATTATTAATAATTCAAAACACTGTCTCAACTGTTTGTAGCATTTAATTATGCTTTTTTCTTGAGTTTTTCCTTTACTTTTTTCCCTATAACCATTTCTTATTATCTATACATATTTGCATATTTCCAAGGAAAAAAATCTTTAAAATTGAATTTGCTGACATAATGGTAAAATCAAAAGTCATTTATTCAAACTAGGCTGAGAGTCAGCACTTTTTGAACGTCAAAGTTACAAAAGACAGTCCCTCCAAAACGCCTGCCCTTCGACACTTCCTAGTGCTTTAGCTGGGAAGAAGAAGTGGCGGAACAAACTCCCCAGCAGCACAGCTGTCTGTTAAGTTAGAAGAACTTGATTAATTTTGTAAGATTATTATGGTGCTTGAGGAAATCTTGGACATGACTTTGTTAAAAGAAAATATCGTAAGGAAATTTGAAACATCGCCAACACGTAATAAGCAAACCTGGTGATCAATTCTTCACTTATGAAAAGAGACCTTTACCTCACACACAGATTTTTTTTTCAATAGAAGAAGCGCTCATAAAATCTGCTTTTGTTGCATTCTTTCAATAAACAGCTGACATTCATATAATAAATAACCACCATCCAACGAGATCCTAATTATGAAATCTTTCAGTATAAAACTTTTTTACAAAAAAAAAACCGACTTCCACAAAAACACTAGAAAGTGAAAAATAACTTTAATTTCGGAAGTCGGTGTCTTAGGATCTGTATTTGAGTTTTTTGCCACCGACTTCCGAAATTAAAGTTATTTTTCACTTTCTAGTGTTTTTGTGGAAGTCGGTTTTTTTTTTGTAAAAAGTTTTTATTTTTTACTTTTTAGTTATGGTATCTACCCGCACTAATTCCTATACCACTAATCGCCAGGTGAAATTTAATACTACTGCTGTAAATCGTTGAGGAATTCCCTTGACTGCCTGTCTCCATCATCAGACCTGTTTTGGTACTTATAAGCCTTATGGGAGCTTTCTCATCAATAGAAATGAATTAAGTTCAAACACCAGGTAATTGCTGTAAATCGTTGAGGAGTTCCCTCGATTGTCTTTCGGCTCCATCATCAGATCAACTCCGGACCTTAATTAAATAGTAGTGATAAAATTGGGACTTTGAACCGTATAAAGTAACCCCAACAATAGGGAACTACTGTAAATCGTTGAGGAATTCCCTCAACTGTCTATGGTCTCCATCATCAGACCTGTAATGGCACTTATAGCCCATATGGGTGCAAAGATCTCATCAATAGAAATGAATTAAGTCCAAACACCGCGTAATTGCTGTAAGTCGTTGAAGAGTTCCCTCGACTGTCTTTCGGCTTCATCATCAGAGCAACTTCAGACCTTCATTAAATAGTAGTGCTTTAAGATAATTAATGAAAGAAATAAAAAACGCACTAGTCGCCACTACGATTTTCGAAGGTTCCCTTCGACTTCTCTGGGATGCCATCATCAGATCCTGGTTTCCTTATCATGGGACCACCATTGGAATATCTCCTTTCCAACAAAAAAAGAATCATCAAAGTCGGTCCATATACGACGAAGTTATCGGTGAACACACATAAAAAAAAAAAAATATACGGTCGAATTGAGAAACCTCCTCCTTTTTTTGAAGTTGGTTAAAAATGGCATTCAGATAATTGCAGTGCCAGGTTGCAACAAATGCTTTTAAATGCTATATAATACTAAATGCGATTTCTATAATCTAACCCGTAAAGTTAAAAAGTTCCCTAGCCTTATCGGCTTCTAGACCAAATTTATTCCAGTACTAGCTTCTGCCCGCGACTTCGTCCGCGTCAAATTTTTGCTCCCCTTACCCTTCCCGTCGCATCGATTTGCCTGCTAGTTTTCGTCCATTTTCGCTCCTTGAGTTATAGTGAGTCAACCTTAAAAGATAGACATATGCTCTTGGGACTTTTTTTTTGAACTTTTTAAAAATAACAATCCCGTCATACATGATTTTTGCGTTACTTTAACCGTTTACGCAGCGCACGCAACGGAAACTCTCAGAAGGAATAAATTTTCCCCGTTTTTGCAACATTTTTCATTACTGTTCCGCTCCTCTGAGGTGTAGCGTGATGTTATATAGCCTATAGCCTCCCTCGATAAATAGGCTACCTAACACAAAAAGAATTTTTCAATTCGGACCGGATTCGATTCGGAGATTAGCGCGTTCAATCAAACAAACAAACTCTTCAGCTTTATAATATTAGTATAGATAATTAGTTGACCCAGCGAACTTCGTATCGCCTCAGATTCAATAAATGTTGTTATAAACGTACCAAGTTTGACAACCTGGTACGCGGTGGTGATCTGGTAAGCGTTTTCTAGCTGACACTCATATGTTAGGTTAGCTCCTACCCAGTTATGATGACCTGGTACTTCGAAGGCATAAAGCGTTTTCTAGCTGACACTCCTTTGTTTGGTAAGCTCCTGTCAAGTTATGATAACCTGGTACTTCGAAGGCAACGTTTTTGTCATAGTACCACGTTTTATAGTGACTTGTATTCTCTTTGACGTTTTATGTGACGTCTCACGGGAACGCGGTCGTAAAAAGGGGAAAAAAAAAAAAAAAAAAAAACGGGATAAAAAGTATCCTATGTCCTTCTCCTGGCTCTAAACTACCTCCCTGCCAATTTTCAGCTAAATCGGTTCAGCCGTTCTTGAGTTATAAGTGAAGTAACTAACACGACTTTCTTTTATATATATAGATTTACATGGACTGACTGTGTATCTGTTCACGAGTAACACCCTTTATTATACCCTTATTATGACTGGCTATTGTTCTGGCTTTTGACTACCCGTAACGACTCTCTAAGATAAGATCTAAAAATGCAAATGTTTACTTTACCCTTAATTTCGTTTAGAAATTCACCATTCACCATGGTAATGTAAATAATTGAGAGGAAATAAGTAAGGCATTAATCTCGCCCCAGGAAACAATACATCAATGAGCTATAGCTAGTTAGGCATTGCCGCTACCCGACAATTATTTGTATCTTCGACTGACCCTTTTTTGTTGGGATAAAATATCTGTTTCAGCCTGTTTTACAGAAATACGGTTTTAAAACGATTAAAAAAAAGCTTTGTTCTCGTTTGTAACATAGAGCAACTGTCCAGCACAAAAAAGTCGTAACTGAACCAAGACATACATATACATACATATATAATAGGGGTTAAAGTATGAATATGTATGTATGTATGTATGTAGTACCGTGTGGTGCCGGACATAAAGAATAACACCACCCCATTTCTTCCCGTGGGTGTCGTAAAAGGCGACTAAGGGACTTACTAGAGAATGGGCAGCAGCGTTCTCTATGCATTTAACCACCATACTGCGATCGCCAACCCGCCTGCCAAGCGTGGCGATTATGGCAAAGCCCCCCAAATTGGGGGAGGCCTAAGTCCAGCAGTGGACGTATTTTTTTTTTTTTTTCAGGATTGGAAATCATCAAAGGGCGGAGCGGGAGGGCGTGCCAGACTTTTACTGACTAAAACCCACCCGTGTTCCATCAGTTGCCCATGTGCCAGGGTCACGGTATCTCTTTCGAACAATCACGCGACCCCGGCAGGCATCGGTCCTAGTAGACCCCTACACTGCTGCTGACATCTCTTTGAGGCGCGCGTGGAACACTACGCGCCGTCGACCGGAGCTTGGTCCTTACCGGGCGGCGAGCTACCCATTGCTCGCCACCCGCAAGCTCGCGCCTACGGTGGCCGGGAGTCCGCTATGGACTCCCGGCGCCCGGGGCGTCTCCTCCTGCGGCGGCTAGGGACGTGAGGGCGCAGAGACTGCCACTCCCTCACGCGCCCCGCCTCCTCCTTCGCGAGCATTACTGCTTCGCAGAAGGAGGTGACGGCTTCCCATTCCCCCTCGCTCCGTACCATGGCTCGCACCAGGGCCGGACGCGAGAGGTCGCCGCCGCCGATAGCAGTGGACGTCTTACGGCTGAAATGATGAAAGTATGAATAGGCCGTTTTATAGAGATACTTTGAACTGACATTAAACCTTCATGGTGTGAGAAATTTGAGTGAAACTTTTTTTACATTACACCCATGACTTTCACTGATGGTCTACTAAGAGCAGTCTTCACCAATGAATATGAATGTGATCGGAAGGCTAATTCTCGTAATTAAAAACGTTTAAAATCTAGTCACAGTCTCATATCGGCGATCATTAAATGCCAAAAACTTGTCAAAAATGGAGAGAATCTCAAAGTATTTATAACAGATTGAGACAGATCGGACTGTGAACGTTATTAAAATTACGAAAATTGCTCCTCTGGCAATCTTAACTACGATCAAGAGCATCAAGCATCATTGTTCTGGAGTATTGAAATTCTTGAACTCAGTTTAGATGTGCTGATCGCGTTCAGTGTCATTAGTGAAATTGGCGCTTAGTACCTATACACGTTACGTAATAGCTAAGCAATGCAAGCCGCCATCGTTGTTTACCCAACCGAGACAAAGGGTAAGTTCGGACATCGTAAGTTTTGATCTGCGATACCAAGTTGCCGACTCGGGAACTCCCTGGCTGGCCAATTAATGCCAATGGAACTGACAGCTTCGTAATTAAACTTTGGCATATTAGAAACCTGCTCCAAGATAGTGCTTACTGCAACAATGAGTTAGTTAGTATTTATTAAAACGATTGTCTGATCAGCGAGGAAATGTAAAATGTTTTATCAGAGAAACTAGGTTTCGTTATTTTATGAAATGTGGCTGGAATAAATGAAAACAAACATCTAGAGATTTTAGGGTTATATTACTATTAGTTTTTATTTTATTTTAGACTAGCTTCTGCCGCGACTTCGTTCGCGTCAAATATTTGCTCCGCTGAACCTTCCCGGCGCATTTTTTTGTTGCTGCTCCGATCCTTTTGATCGTAGCGTGATGTTAATAGCATAGAGCCTTCCTCAATAAATAGACTACCCGACTCAAAAAGAATTCGAACAGTAGTTCCTGAGATTAGCGCGTTCCACCCCCCATTTTAGGGAAGTGGGGGGGGGGGGGGTTAGAAAGAGACAAAATGTAGCCTATGTCACTCTCCATTCCTTCAACTATCTCCATTTAAAAAATCACGTCAATTCGTCGCTCCGTTTTACCGTGAAAGACGGACAAACAGACACACACACTTTCCCAATTATAATATAATATTAGTCTGGATTAAGTCCACAGAACTGAAGTATAAAATAAAAACAAACCAAATTGGGTTTAAGCGGTGTTGTATTTTTGTAAATAAAATACCTACACAAACATTTGGCTTTCACACTTACTTTAAGCACTGCTAACTTGTTCTAAGCAGCTAAATCAGCTGTGTAAGACAATCTGTTGAAGAATATTAATAAGTCAAGTCAAGCACAAGTTAACGTACTTTGAACAAGGTATGCAACAAAGATACCGTGGCCCCGGCACAAGATACCGTGGCCCCGGTACATGGGCAACTGAAGGAACACGGGTGGGTTTTAGTCAGTAAAAGTCTGACACGCCCTCCCGCTCCGCCCAGAGCGGGAGAAGTCATTTGATGATTTCCCATCCATAATAAAAATAAAAAAAGGTATGCAACAACATATGCTAAATGAATTTCTATCTCTATAATTATTAGCCCTAAAGTATTCGCCATCATAGACATTCTACAAGACTAAAAAATACACAAAATGCAATGAAAAAATACACTACAATACATTCTATGCAAAAAGTAAAGCATAACTCCGGGATCCCAGTGGGAAATTGTAGATTAACGAGTGAAATAAAACTCAGAATATAGAAAAATATGTGGTTCGTAGTGTAGTAACGGGCCATTTGTATGCTCCGTCAAGTACCAATCGCTTTACACCAGTGTGAGTGGTTTTCATAGGAAACTATGTATCGAGTACATTGCTATCAGTATTCAGTGTTATTGCCATAGATGTTGACAGATGAATAGAGGAAGCTCGTCACAAAAAACTATACCTAAGCCTCAGGGAAATTCTAAAAACGCGCAAGAACTTCTCTTGTTTAAAATTCCATCTTCAACAGGTTCTGGCGGTGTTGATGTTTTGACGATAAACAAGTCAGTTTTCCTTCATTATAGCTAGTTAAATCTCCCGAATGAAGAGTTAACATTTATTTCTGTAATTGTAGCTAAATTGTGCCACAAATTTTACAAACTAGCGTTATCTAATATTATCTACAACTATGAGCCCTGCATTAAAGGCCACAGGGGAATTGAACGTGACCGTTCGGAAATATTGTCAATAATTATGACGTATGCATAATGCTCGGAGCATTGGCGCGAGCGTATCATAGGGATACAATATGTGTTGTGATATTTTGTCTGTCCCTAATTAATAAATTAATCTAAACTATCAACTATCTCGTTTGTCTACTGGTTGCAAGTGCCGAGCATGAAGTCCCGGGTTTAATTCCCAGGCCGGGCAAAATGTTATTGGGTTTTTCCACCAGGATTTTTTTAGTAACAGCCCAGCGGCTGAATTTGTGCCCAACGGTTAGCAATAGGCTCGCCCCTTATTACATTGGAATTAAACATCACAGACGAAAGAGGGTGTACTAAAGGTTACCTCTGTCTTGTGCCCATCCTAACATCATCATCATCATTTCAGCCATAAGACGTCCACTGCTGGACTCAGGCCTCCCGCAATTTGGGGGGCTTTGCCATAATCGCCACGCTTGGCAGGCGGGTGGGCGATCGCAGTATGGTGGTAAAATGCATAGAGAACGCTACTGCCCATTCTCTAGTAAGTCCCTTAGTCGCCTTTTACGACATCCACGGGAAGAAATAGGGATTAGCCTTTTAATTGTCACATCCTAACATACACGATATAAAATCACGTCCCATTTTATGTTAAGTTACATCGATTGTACAAAATGCCCGCGGTGCTGGATAATAGCACAAACCTTAAAGCATTCAAATGAGAAATGATAAATGTTAAAATATTGTTTGTATAAAGCAAACTTCAATTCGTTCGCCTTTAAAGTTATCATTTTGTATTTTCGATACTATACATAGGGACAATCGATTTACACATATATCGCATATAGGCAAGACCTGTGTTATATTTGTATATAACATGTTCTCGATAGTGTATCATTTTCCTTGTTTTTGGCACTATATTACGTGTTAACAAACTTTCCAGGTAGGAAAATTACTAATTTTATCAGCGGTGAGAACATAAAATGCGAATTATAAACTTCAAAACGGGTTGATATTGACAAACTTTATAAACAATATCGAATTTTAAAATTAGAATCACACTTTATCTCAAACAGAATAATGTTACTATACATTTTTACCGATACGATATAGAACAAATCCAAGAAATTAATATCACTAAGGAGTTTCTATCATTTTTTTTAATGGTATGCATATGCGGTGCGTGTCATTTTATATCATTACAAAACTATTTCTTAACTTTTAACTTTTATTAAGTAGGTTCAACCCCTATGTATAAGAGTAAAATTCAGGCTCAGGGCCGCTACTGAGAAATTCCAGATGGAAAAACCCAATTATATTTTGCCGGACCTAAGAATCAAAACCAGGAACAAGTTTTATAAGGGTACTCTAATAATTATGGAGTAAATGTGCTCAAGTCTATTCCCCAACGTATCATAGGAGTTAGTTCTCTAGTTAGCCATCATAGCGGAGTATTTTACTATCTCATATCCCTGAGTGGTTTGGGAGAGCAAGCAGCTGATAAAATTTATTTCCTTGTAAATGGGAAGCGTCCCATATTTATTGTTACTTTCTGATATTAGGTGTTATGGTCGGGACATGGACACAGACTATCTTTCATTTGATTTTTGAGGGTTTAAAAATCAATGGGTGGAGTGATGCAAAAGGGTAAGTGTTTTAAGATTTATCAATTTCAAAGTAGGCTTTCTAGCGGTTGTTTCAAGACATATTTTATCAAAATTGGTTGTTTTGACACGACGATCCTTTGAACCCCCGACTAAAACAAAACCCTCTAAAATTTTACGTACAATTTCTTACTACAATTAAAAGGCTAATCCGTTTTTTTTTAAATTTTAGAGGGCATTGTTTTAGTCGGGGGTTAAATTTTAAACATTGCTCTGTTGATGAAAAGAAAAAAAAATATTGTTGGTTTTCCCTATTCTATCTAAACTATTAAAGACTCTGGAAAAGGCTGCCCTTTATACCTGGAGGTATATTTAGATATTAAGTTTTGTTTACGTTTTTTGTTTTAATTATTTATGTCTGCTTGATTATAGTTTTCATTGATTTGTTTGTGTATTGGCGTGTGCTAGCTGAAATGTGGCAAATAATTTAATGTTTTGTGTTACGCAATGTTAATTACTTTCTATTGTATAGAATCAGTTTCTTCTAAAAGAAAGGCGGGCGTTTTGGAGGACTGTCTGGGACAGTGTAGGTTAACAAAAAAAAAAAAACTTTTTGACATACGACATCTCACGACACAAGTCTACCTACCAATCGATTTTTTATGAATGAGCATATTAGGTACATGTGGGATGTGAAAAGAGCTATTATAAGAACAACATCTTTTGCAACTTTTTAATAAGAAATTCAAATGTTAGATTTTTAAAGAAGTGTAGTATTTAATTTGATTTAAAAGTTATTTTTGTCGCAATATTTGAACACGTACTTGGCCGGAACTAATATTAAATAACGTTTAAAATATTATGGATGGGGACATCATTGACGGCATTGGGCACTGGCAGTCTGATTTCAGCCCTGGTCGAGTTCTGACATAACTCTAGTGCTTCTTAACCTTTTGAATGTCTTAAGTTACACAGTTCGACATAAGCAATTGTCTTTCTATTGAGTCTCTAATTACGGCATTCGATGGGTTAAGTGTGCTTAACGAATTTATTGCACTGTGGATAGTGAATAAATAATAATTATTAAGAAATAAACGAGTTAGTGATTTTTAAAGTGAGTATTATTGTTCAATCTGTTATGTTCCCGCAATGTGCAGTGTGAGTTTATTTGCCTACTTGTACTTTATTCGATCCAGTTCTTTAGTATTAAAGTTAATCTGATACTTAGCTATGTGGCACCATGAAAATTGAGGCCTCAGGCATTAGTGAATTCTTGGGGTTCATTCCATTAATCGAGTCTGGTCAAACCACGCTGGGTTCGAGGATTTCATTTATTCATTCTAAGGCCGCGTCCAGACCAACCTCAGTCTGTCGCCGACTGTGAGCTGTCTAGTCAAAAATTTATGTAGAAATACAAAAGGCTAAATTCTTTTAAGTGCTTTTCACTAACACGTTAACTGCCGTGTCCGACTATGTGTCCGACACTTTTTGTTCCATTCATGCCTTGTCGGTCTATATGACCGACAACACATATAAAAGCTGAACATGTCGTTGCTGCCTTGCGGCAATGTTTTTGGAATAAATAATGTATTTATGGAATAAATAATATATTTAACACATTGAATGCCAAGATTTTGGAGGAGCCGTATTCAGTTCCCACCATACATTGTAAGCACATACGAGAAAATTCGTAGCTGGCGTCTTCATTAGTGAAGTTAACTAAAGCTGCCAATGTACGAGATATCTCGTATACGGGATGTCTCGTACTTTGGCACCAGCAATGTTATGCTTAGATTAGGTGCCATCTACGAGAGAACTCGTATGTGTCTTCCTTGTCTATCATGCGTATTTCTTGTGCAACAAAGCGATTTCAGATCAGTCACGCGGCAGGAGCCGCACTAGTTTGACGTGTGATTCCACGCTTTGGCGCCAAAATGTCGCGGCGACGAAATCAACGGCATACTTTCATTCAAAACGAGCAAGTTATTCAAGCGTTACAAGAATCGGAGAGTGAAGGCGACTTCTCAGCAGGTAGTTCAAATGAATACGTTCCTTCAGAACATAGCGATGAGAGCGAAACTTCTTCTCCAACATCCATTAGTTCCGAAGCCATTGAAGAAAATACTATACCAACTGTTCAAGATCAACCTTCCTGTGATCCTGAGAATCTGTGGTCATTCCAATCAGCAAGGCCTCAAAATTTTATCTTCACTGGTAACGCATCATTCAATATTCCAGAAGTTTCAACTCCAGGTGAATTTATTGATGTATTTTTCAGTGATAATTTCGTAGATCACATAGTCCAAATGACAAATGCTTATGCTAAAAGTACTCCTGGTCCTGTGCAAAAAAATGCTCGATCATTACAATGGAAGGAAACTAATCGGAAAGAAATGCGTCAGTTCATTGGAATTTTATTATACCTTGGCATTGTATCCGCACCTACAATTGCCCATTATTGGAGTAAAGATTTGTTATATAATTTCCCATTTATACGTAAAGTAATGAGTCGTAACCGTTTTCAAATATTGCTGCGATACCTTCATTTTTCTGAAAATGACGAAGAGGCAGGTACCGACCGGCTGCACAAAATAACACCGGTTTTGGATTGGTTCAATCATATCATGATGACTATTTATCAACCCCATCAGTCATTGAGCATTGACGAATCAATGGTATTGTGGCGTGGACGATTAGTTTTCCGCCAGTATATAAAAAATAAGAAACACAAATATGGAGTGAAATTATACCAACTCTGTGAGTCTTCAGGTTTAGTTTTGAAAATACGTATATACAGGGGTAAAGCAGATCGTCCAAGTTCTGGGTCTTTACACTCTACAGAAGTAGTCATGGATTTACTAAATGGCTATTTTGATAAGGGACATATTGTTTATACAGATAATTTTTATAATTCCGTAGACCTGGCCAGAAAGATGAGTGCTAAAAAAACATATATATGTGGCACTTTACGAGCTAATCGTAAAGGTAATCCTTCTGAAGTAGTAAAAGCAAAACTGAAAAAAGGAGAAATTGCTGCAATGAGTAGTGGAGATATAACGATTTGCAAATGGAAGGATAAAAGGGAAGTGATGGTTATTTCCAACAAGCATAAAATCAATTTGATACGTGTACGAAACAGGAATGGTAAAATAGCCATCAAACCAAATATTATTGCTGACTATAATCTGGGTATGTCTGGCATTGACCGTGCCGATCAAATGACATCGTACTATTCCTGTTTGAGAAAAACCCTCAGATGGTATAAAAAAATTGCTATTCATTTTTTCGATATATACCTTCAAAACGCCCATAGACTGTACAGATTTCAACATCCCGAATCCAAAATGCGGTTGCTAAAATTCAGGGAAGAAATCATAAAGCATCTAATCGGTCCCCTCAATGATGTACCTCAATCCACAGCAAGGCCGACTACTCAAGAAATTCACTATTTAGATCTCATCCCTGCCACAGAGAAAAAGAATGCACCTACTAAACCTTGTCGTGTGTGTACACGGAATAAAAAGCGCAGGGAATCAAGGTATGTGTGCGGAGTTTGTCCTGAAAGACCCGCTTTATGTGTGACACCTTGTTTTCGTACATACCACGCCCAATAAAGTTTTTTTAATTATTTTATGATGATTATAACCTACGTTAAAATTAGTAGAATGTATGCGAAACTTTATAGTTCCTTTAAAAAATTGTAATTATAAGACTGCATTTGAATTACCAGAAAAATGAGACTGATTGTAATAATTTCTTTGATATTTTTTTCTAATAAATAATCTTACTTTGTATTCATATTTTGTTTTACTTAAGGTGCCAATGCACACATTCCTGCCGCCCGTGTGGTGCCAGAATAAACCCTTTACTTAGAAATGGCAATAGAAATCCTACGAAACATCTCGTACCCGGCACCTGAGAATAACTTAGGCTACGAGATATATCGTAGCTGGCATTCAATGTGTTAAAGTGAAATAACACTAAGTACATTTTTTAACTTTTCCTGATTTTAACCATGGTAGTTAACGTGTTAAAATACAATTTATGAATTTTCTGTGTAGGTAAAGTGAGCAGCAAGTAGATATTAATTGAAAGTGCAGCTTTTTCTAATATATTTCAGGATTTAACGATGACTTAGGGAGTGCTAAGATCGCGTGCGGAGTTAATCGGCTTGAACAGCAGTCTTTTAATACAAGCCTCTAACTTAACATGGCGTGTCGAGCAAACATTTTTTATTCCCTTTCACTCATAATCCAGGCTTTAATATAAAATCACATTACAAAGTTTCATAAATTTAAAATATAATTTGTTTTGCGTCATTATTCAAAATGTCGAAAATGAAAAATAAAAGTTATTTCTGGATACTTAGAATAACTTTTAAGATGCTCTCTATTAGAAAGTTTTGTTTCTTCACCACCATTCAGTGGTCTGTGGAGACGAGAATGATATGCACGACAAGCTAGACAAAAAAAAAAAAATGTTATTGTGACGTTATCTAGTCGCCAGAACCAAAGCAATCGATCCCGCGTTAAAAATACCGTTAAAAAAATAAAAGTTTATTTCTACAACTTATGTAAACAACAATATAATTATAGGAAGTAGCTTTTAAGCAAAGCATTGCTTGTATTAGGTACAACCACTCTTCTGTTTTAACTGAACAATACATAAGTGAAGAATTAAACAATAAATTAAATTAAATAATAATTAAATCTAAAAGCAAAATTAAAATTAATATAAAACGAAAACAAATTAATTTTGAGATCAACATTAGAAGTAGAATAATTAATAACAAAATCAAAAACTAATTGACAATGTTATATGTCAATTTATTTAACTTGCGCGTGCTTGTGGTGCGTACGTGCGTGCGTGTGTGCGTGCGTGCGTGCGAGCGTGCATGCGTGCGTGCGTGTGTGCGTGCGTGCGTGCGTGAGTGCGTGCGTGCGTGCGTGCGTGTGTGGTGTGTGTGTGTGTGTGTGTGTTTTGTAGAAATGTACCTCTCGAGTTATGTGATGGTATGTAGTAATATGACACTCATTTCTTCGAAAAATCAGCAAGCATCCGCTGTGACGAGTTAAGGCTCGGCGAGATAAATTATAGCAAGGTTCACACGACGATAGCTTTAATTGGAATACGGCCTTATCGATCATCGTTACCTACTTAGAGATCATTTTTGGGTTCCGTTGCCAAATGGCAAAAAACGGTACCCTTATAGATTCGTCATGCCTGTATGTCTGGCTGTCTGTCCTTCCGTATGTCACAGCCACTTTTTTCCGAAACTATAAGAGCTATGCTGTTGAAACTTGACAAGTAGATGTATTCTGTGAACTGCATTAAGATTTTCACACTAAAATAGAAAAAAAAAAACAATAAATTTTGGGGTTATACTTAGAAATGAAACTCAAAAAAATTTTTTTCGTCAATCCCATACGTATGGGGTATTTATGAATAGGTCTTCAAAAATGGTATTGAGGTTTCTAATATTTTTTTTTTTCTAAACTAAATAGTTTGCGCGAGAGACACTTCCAAAGTGGTAAAATGTGTCCCCCGCCCCCCTCATCATCATCATCCTCATTTCAGCCGTAAGACGTCCACTGCTGGACTTAGGCCTCCCCCAATTTGGGGGGCTTTGCCATTATCGCCACGCTTGGCAGGCGGGTTGGCGATCGCAGTATGGTGGTAAAATGCATAGAGAACGCTGCTGCCCATTCTCTAGTAAGTCCCTTAGTCGCCTTTTACGACACCCAGGGGAAGAAATGGGGTGGTGTTATTCTTTACGCGCGCACTTTCCATACATTTACCGACATTTATTGTACCTATTTTGGAATATATTATTATAGCAATTTACAGTCCACTGCTTTTAATCAAGTCCTTAGTAAGGTCCCTAACAGCATTGCCAAATGTTGTTTGCTGTATTGCTGGTCCAGTGGTAATGGCCCTTACTTAGGTACAAGTTGTAGGTCATGGGTTTGACCTCAGGCAAGTGGTTTACTTTACCCAAAGACGGAATTACACAGAATCGGTGAAGGAAAACATCATAAAGAAGCTGCCATGTCCTTGACTAAAAATTCGAAGACGTGTGACATTCACCAACTCGCACTGTGCCCGCGTGGTGAATTACGGCCCACATCGTGTCACAAAGAGGAGGCCTGTGTCCCAGCAGTGGGAAAATTATAGGTTGAATACATATTTACATATTGTTACTAAAAGAATTTTGGCCTGATTAATATGTATTAATTATTGTAGTATTATACAGAACAAACCAATGCTTATAAAATTTAGGTCGTCGTCGTCGTTTCAGCCGTAAGACGTCCACTGCTGGACTTAGGCCTCCCCCAATTTGGGGGCTTTACCATAATCGCCACGCTTGGCAGGCGGGTTGGCGATCGCAGTATGGTGGTAAAATGCATAGAGAACGCTGCTGCACATTCTCTAGTAAGTCCCTTAGTCCCCTTTTACGACACCCACGGGAAGAAATGGGGTGGTGTTATTCTTTACGTCCGGCACCACATGGTACTCCGGCACCACACGGTACCCCCGCCCCCCGTAACTTCCAAAATAAGAGAATGGAAAAACAATATATGATGTACATAACCATGTAAACTTCCACCGAAAATTGGTTTGGTCGAGATCCAGTAAGTAGTTTTTTTTAATACGTCATAAATCATAAACCGCAATTTACCTTTCATTCAATCAACTCAAATATAAAAAAAAACATTTAATTTCATAAACATAAACCTTGTGCATAAACTGAGGATACCTACAGGTTTGTACGGAACCTTCGGTGCGCGAGTCCGACTCGCACTTGGCCGGTTTTTTAAAATTGGACTTATCGAAGATGGGCACGGTTGCAATATTCACCGTTCTTACATCACATTTAATAAATCCATGCTTTCATGCGAAACCCATCAATCAGGCTCGTCCATTTAATAGGCAATAAACGCCCTTGCCCGTGAAATTACCCGTTCGATCACTTTTGTGTTTACAAAGTTTATCAGGGAAATCGCTAATGGGCCGATAAAGTATCATCACTGTCTCGATTACACTTATCGAGATACGGTCGGACTATCAAGCTATCATATCCGTGGGTCGAAATGAATAACGCAGTTTCAGCAGTGACTGCTCAGGATGTGTATCTGAGAACCTGGTTGCCTCGTGTTTGCACGAACTTATACCGTAGTGAAAAATTAGTGAGTCATATTAGTTCTTCACTGAGGAAAACCCTTATATTGCAATCGAAATTCATTACATTCCATTTCCATTTATTAGGCTCTCCAAATGAGAGGACTACATTTGGTCCGGCCGGGATCCTTAGCGCATAAATCTAACGTATTGTCTTCAGTTGCAAAGTAAGTTTATTTGCTCTGATTAAGTGTGTGTTGTTTAAAACATTTAAAAGTTTTCTGCATGAGATTGCTTCAAGAAATCAATTGTAACTTTAGTGTCGTTCCCACTTTTATATTTCCACTGTTTAAAAAGACCTTAGTTTTCCAGCAGCGTAATATTACATTACTTTTCAAAATAATTAATTTTATTCAAGACATTAGTTTACTCGTTCCGGCGTGATTATCTAATAATTATTTCTGAATCAGACAACCAAACTTAAACTGTTATAGAAGTTTTAAAATATCTGCATCTTATTTAGATATTGTGTGAATATGTTAAAGACACGATGAATTATTTAACAATAACCGATTTTATAATAACTGCTGTCTTATAAGCTTTACCCATATCTCATTCAATATATTTTCTAACAGAAACACATCATGCAGTCGAGGCTGGCTGAGACTTGTGGTCCAAAGTATATTCGCAGCTATAACAGTAGCAAGTTTCATCCTAATATTACTGATGGCTATTCCAAAATGGCCGCCGATGACGCCAATAGATCGAGAAAGTCGCTGCACCACCCACGTCTGCAGGGTCGTCTGTAAAGAAGCGCCATACTTCGGAGAGTACGAAAAAGACATCAGCCACGCTATTTCGGTAAATAACTAAAGAAACTACTAATATTGACCATCCATTGAAACAAGAGCTTTGGACGACTTTAATGGTATCTATTGTAAAAACCAATCATTTTGTTACAGGAGGTAGACGAAGCTTGCAAGTCTGTTTTTCTAACTTTGAATAAGCCTATGTTCCCCGAAAACACTATGCCAACACAATGGCTGTCAAGGTTCCGAACAAATATCCACGAATTAACAATAATAAACGGAAATCTGATGCACGTTCCGTGTGACGCCTTCATGAGCCAATACTCTTCAAGCATACGAATACTTGAGTTCAAAAATTTAGAACTGAGAACTTGGACGTCGAATAGTCTCGTAGGACTCTCGAGTTTACAACAACTTTATATCAAGAATACCACCATTCGTAATGTACCAAGAGATGCTCTGCGGTCAGTCCATGACACTCTACAAAGTCTTACAATAACGAGAAGTAATCATTGGGATCCAACAAACGTAACAGGTGCAACGTCTTTTGCGGATTTAAAAGTCGTAGATTTTTCCTTCAATTCATTTAAAGATGTACTAGGGCAAAATAGTTTCACTGGACTTCAGAAATGTAGAGACCTGTATCTGAATTCATGCGGTATAACATATATTGGTGCGGGAACATTCGATAAATTACACAGCATTCAAATGATATACTTGCATAACAACCAGTTACACACATTACCCACGGGACTGTTTAAAACTATTATGGCAATCGCGTATCCTAAGCCTAGAATTAATCTACAGGATAATTTGTGGTATTGCAATTGTGGAGAAGAAGAAATCAGACAATTAACAATCAAGGATATTTTGCTTACTGATCCGTATTGTGACAGCCCTGAATACTTTAAAGATAAAACTTTTAGTGATCTCGAAAAAAAATGTGCTGAGAAAGAAAATAATTATTTAAAATATGTTGAAACGAATACAACCGATATAGGTAGCGAGAGATTTGATATGTATGAGTTGGATAATGGTGATATTTGTGGAATTGTTTATATGAGCAATGACTGCCGTAATGGTTATGAGGCTACTGTAAATTCATCTTTGAGGATGTTCTCACCGGTGTATGGACACACATGCCCTAAACATGAGATAATTGACTTCTATGCTCTTCCTACTTTTGTTAGAAATACAATTAATGAACTAATGCCCAAAACTAATTGGATAAAATTAACATATTTCTTGAAGACTCATAACTATTCTATGGTTGAGATAGGTGCATTAGAACCAAATGAATATGGTTTATTATGGTATCAGACTACATGTCCCAATGAGGTGTACTGCGTTAGTGACGTTCCTTCCGTTTTCAGGATTTATAACAGAGATGTATTAGCCGAATATATATTTTGTCCAATATTGCTCAGCACGGGTGAAGTTGATCGTGATAACTGCGTTCTCTACCGAAAAGCTACATTTGATTATGAGGGAGCGTATAATAAACTTCATATATTATTGTACGTCGGCGTCGCAACGGCGTGTATAGTATTTGGAGCGCTTTGCGTTTATGCTATAATTAGACAACACCCTCACCTTCTGAAAGGCAGTAAGAGAATTTTGCTCGTCAAACACAAATCGGTTGATGCATTAGTTATGCCTCCAAAAGTTCCTTTGAGGAATGACTGGGTAAATCCAGAGTCAACGCCACATTTTCATCAAAAGAAAATTTTCATAATGCCCTCGAACCTTACTCCGAATAGATTCAGCAGGACAATATCAAGAAGAAGTAGTAAGAGCAGTGCGCCTAGTTATATTTCTGCTCTCCAACCGACGGAAGACCAGCTGGCTGAATGGCGTATACGGCATCACTTTAATAATGATCTGTCTTTTACTTCTAATACGTCGGAAATTTCTACTTATTCGTGGGTTTCCAGCGATGATAGTCTATACCATTCCATTGATAACTATAGGGTTTACGAAAGTTTAAAGTAGTTGATTTACGACAGTTGTAACAGGAAATATTTTCCATTTATTACACACATGCCAGGTATCATTTATCATTTCAGGAGTCGTTTAGATATTCCATTTTTATGTCCATTAGTGTTCATTTCCTTTAAACTAATTTATATTCATGTGCTGTGTAGTAGATCTTAGTAAGAGCTTAAATAGAAATGAGTTATTTTCTTAAAGTAACTACCAGTTATTTCATAATATTTTAGATAAAGATGGTAATTTTTAAGTATGGGGTAGGTTATTAAGCTTGATTATTCAACGAATTATTCCAGCAGTGGACTGCTATAGGCTGATGATGATGATGATGATTCAACGAAACAAAATTTGATGTCAAATCCGTATATGAAGAGCATGAAATGTAAATGATTATGTTATTAACATTTCATGCTCTTCCTTAAACCATATTCCATATTTTTCTGCAGAAACTATTTTGCAGACCTTTTTACCTTTTTAAAAGGAACCCACAGTATTTCCCGGAACCAGAGCAATATCTCTAGTTCGCGTTTCGAGTTAGCCAAACAACTAAAATGTAGTCACAGTGTATCGGATAGCCGTCAAAGTGAGTGTCCTCGCCGTGAATCAATCTGTTACAGCTGTTTCTGACGTTGCGCCCGCGCCGGCTCACGTAGCGTGACGTGCATTGTCTTGCCCATTGGACGATTGTTCTATTTCTGGCCAAATTTAAAACCGACTGTAGGCCTAGAGAAAATCAATTAACAATCACGAATCACGTGACCTTGTTGCTTCTGACGTATCGTAGGAAAGTGATGTGTCAGAATGTTTCAACGTCAATAATTTCTTGATTAAGACACTTGTTTTTTATATGCTGTCTTTTCGTAACCCTGTATTTCTTTAAATAAATGCAGCGAATTACCTTATGGATGTGATTTTTAAGATTAAAGATTAAGTTTACTATACATAGGTATAAGTTTTAGCTTTTAGAACATAAATGTAAGTTGTTTTTGAAGTCTTGGACAATAAATAAAAATATTCTAAAAATAAACAGTTTGTGATATTATTTTAGAATATGAGTAGTATTTCATGACTACTACAACACTATTTTAAGTGGTTAGATAATTAATATCATGATGCCCACCCGTGAAATTCATTGTAGACTATTAATTTAATACATTTAATATTGCGATTACGAAGACTGTATCTTAACGTTTGCCCGGTCTGATGCCAGAGTGCAATTAACGGGCACTGCGTGGAGGCCATGACGTAGTGACTTGCTCCCCTTTTTCTAAGACCTAGGGGGGCTGATTTTACCAAAAATATGTTATGGAATAGCTGGAACTTTTTCTACAATCTGAAGTCTACCGCCGTCCCTACCACATACCAGTACTTTCCTTCCAAAGAAATAATAGTATCGGTGTCAACAGGATAAGCGAACGCGAAATACTTAGGCTACATTCGTAAAGACGTAAAAATATCGTGGCAGGATTTTATGGCGCATTGGATCTTAAACGCACTGCTTAGAGACGAGAGATGAAAATCGAACATTATGTTTTTTGGGCCCGTTAAAATGCACTCCGTTGGATTCTCAATGCTTGGTTATTAAACCAAAATATCAAATGCCGCCGCGATATTTTTACGTCCGTGTAAACCATTACGTTGTCAATCATGACGTTTCTGGATATGGATAGGCCATATAGGGGTGTTATTCACAAATTTGTACGTAACGGATATGAAACTGATAGGAAAATAAGTTGAATGTAACAGAAAATGTAACGGAAAAAGAGTCAGAACAACTTTTAAATTAATTATGATTTTCGTACTGCAGTAAACTCCTTTGCCATGAACATAGCTTTACCTTTACATAGCAGACAAGCGTAACAGAAAAGTAACGTATATGAACAATTAGCACATGTTTAACCTACAAAATACTATGTAGTGTCGAAATAAGTTTGCTTCCACGAAAACATTCGACCTATTTAACTTCTAGCACCATATTTCTGTTCTTGTAATAATATAAAAACGAGAAAATACTAACCAAAGTCAGATATAAACCACACAAACGAATTTCCTAGATAAAAGACGAATTAGAACGTCACACACAAAGATACTCGCACTATGCTAAAAAACAAATTGACAGAATCCATTGTCACGCCACCTGTTACAGTATTAGATGTGTAACGTTGCCAGTAAATAATTTTATTTACAAGATGGGTATAATTTTGTAAAGTCCTGTAACTGAGTGGAGTAAAGGAGACGAAATGAATTGTGGACATGCATTAAAGTATGTAAATGTTATGTATGAATAACTATGTATTGAATTTTGATTATATAATAACATAATTTTAGGCATACCAATGCTAAAAAAACATAAAATTACATACCGATACCATTGTACTTTTAAAAATAAATTTTAAAGTTACTTTATGTAAAGCGGGACAAGGTTTTTCTGTATGAAATTACTTCGGACATAGTATTAAAATTTTAAATTATGAAAAATCTACTTATATAACGACAGTTTTAATAAAAACAAATGATAGTTCAATAGTTTTAGAATTAGGGTGAACTGAAATTTAACTAGCAAATAAAAATAAGCAAGCTGGACGCGGAGAGCGTAGCAAAAGTACAATTTTTTTGAATAATACCCATAGAAGAACATGAATGGCCACTATTTTTAAAAACTTGAATCCTACATACATAATTACACATGCAATGCAATTGGGATACACCTGGCAATTGATTGATAATCTTAAATCACGTACCGACTTCGACTATTATCCAAAGTTATTCGGCCTTGGGAACTCATTAAAAAGTTATAAATCCAGCTACATAGAAATACTAAATTCGATAAAATAATTTAAGTTGTAATTAAAAACTTCAGTTAAAAACGATGAATTCGTTAGACTTTTATTTTTGTCTGTGAACTTTAATCTCTTAGTTGCTCCAAGCAATTTTGCGTTGTCATTTTGTTTTTCATTGTTATGAATCTAAAGTTATTAAATGCCAGCCACGTGTCCTCTGATAGAAAGTTCATCATGCACGTGTATTAAGAATGACAAGAACTTGGCTAAACAATAGAATATGAAGATTAGAATTTCCTTTGAAGTTAGAGTGTTGCATTCAACGTGGAATATTACTAGTGACGAAGCTCATGTTATCGTAATGTTTGGATGGGGTAACTTATTTATCAACAGTAAAGTTTATCGGTAATTTCGTATGGAGCCTTATTTATATTTTATACATTTTTTAGCACGTCCTATAGTTTGTAAATTAACAGTAAAATATATACTAATAAAAAAAAATACACACTTTTATACGAAACCAACTAAAAAGCATTTTTTTAAATCGGCTCGCTACATAAGTCTGTTTTTTTTTTTTTGCTATTCTGGTGATCCCAGCCAGAATAGTGGCACAAAATGAAATTATTGCATTGTTATCGGTCCTTGATAAGTGTGCAAATTTTCAAATTAATCCGACGTCTGAAGGGGTGAAAATCACTTTCAAAGATTCCATTATATTTAACATACAAATATGGCCATGTATGTACATATCCAGTTACTAAAAGCGTGTTAATGAATTGTTGTAAGCAACGAAATGTACGACAAATATTTTTGGTTTGATAATGATAATGATCATCAGCATTTCAGCCGAAAGACGTCCAATGCTGGACATAGGTCTCCTCCAAATAAATCCCGTGGAAAACACCAGGTGGGTTGGCGATTGCAGTATGGTGGTAAAGTGCAAAGGGCCTGCCCATTCTCTAGTAAGTTTCTTAGTCGCCTTTTACGACACCCACGAAAAATTTGGAAATCTGTACGCCCGACATCACACGAAACGGATTATATAAATGATATTATTTCTGTAAGTATGGTTGTACACTTACACGTCAATCATATTTTAAGAACTCGAAGAGATCGGTGTTTCCTATCTGACTACTCTGCGAAGAAATGTCAAAACAAACTCAGAAGTCACAGTCTCTTAAAGTCGAGACATAATTTTGGTCAGATCATGTAAAGACAAAGAGATTGCTTTAAAGGTCACAGTCTCTTTTAAACTTCATAAATAATCTTGATCATGTAAAGACAATGTAGAAATGATGGTATCTGAAACGGTCTTTTGAGGAAAGAACCACACAGTTTGAGAAGACCAGCCCACGCCGATATCCGTCCATAAGGGGTTGGACTTGTGGTCAGATAGACCGCTGGCAAGAACTGCTTTGCGTCATGATCTAAAGTTATCCTGCAAGATCACTCACTCATCATTTCGACAATACTTTGATCCTATACCTACTCAAAGAATAACATAATGATTAAATGGTCCCGGTGAGTACCGGTCATCTATCACTAACAGCAAGGTCCACCGACCTCTAATTGCATCAGGAAGTAGACAGTACTACCGGTTACAAAAGTATCTGCAGACCATTGAACATATCACTTTTATAAATGATGTCACAGCTGCTAACAATAGCATCCTAAGCGAAACGGGTTAGACTGCTGGCAGCAATTGTTTTCCTAGTGCAAGAACAATGCACTTGGCAGTGACATTGTCTCCCTTGGCAGCTGGTGGTGATATCGTCACCTAGTGATCATCGTGAGAGATTGGTCGGTGTGAGTGACGATTAACATTGGCTAATTATTTATAATTGTTTTTCATAACAATTATTAGAAATGGACTGTTCTATTTCTTTTTAGGTTAAAAATTGGGGAGTTATTTGTTTATTTGCCGTGCACCACCTATATATTATGAGCACCATTTCCCTGCAATAAAATGGTATCAGAAAGACCACCTCGGGATTTTTGTCAGTAGAAGTGCAACATAACCCACAATAACTGACAAATATGAATGCCGTCCGCCTTTTTGAGTTTGAAATCATCAAATGACTTCTCCCACTCTGGGCGGAGCGGGAAGGCGTATCAGACTTTTACTGACTAAAACCCACCTGTGTTCCTTCAGTTGCCTGTGCCAGGGCCACGGTAACTCTTCGAACAAATCCGCGTCCCTGGCAGGAATGCCGTCCACCTGTAACTCTTTCCAGAAAAAACTGAGGATTGCCCAAGAAAAAAGGGAATCCTTTAGTGCATCTTCGTGAAGGTCATCACGCGTCATGTTTCTAAAGAAGGAGGATTTTAGGGTTTGATGTTTGTAAAGTCTCACTTCTGAAAATACCTATGGCAGGCGGGCATTGCTTTAACTAGGTAATCTAAACGAAAAACTGGATTTAAAATACACATTTATGCCTGAAACTCGTTCTCGAATACAAACCTAAGTAAACAAATTATGAAAGCCCAACAGTTTTCATAACACAGTTTCTACATATAAAATGTTTGCTAACTTTCCACGCTGAGCAGATGAAACTTCCAGCATTTATTTCTTTTACTTTTACAATGGTTCTTTTCCAGCCACTGACAACATAAATAAACAAAGTAAGTTTCGTAGTCTTTTTACGATACTTTTATGTGTAGGAAAAAATATAGTAACCCACAGTTGGTTAATTATTTCGAGTTCGTAGTGGGACTCACTGTGGTTCCTCCAAATGGACCTGTAATCTGCAGATTTATTATTACTTTCTAAAATATGTCTGAGCTTTAGACTATCTACACCTCACCACTCGCTTTGTCTTTCCCAACTTGGTTCGGGTTAGCTTCCAGTCAAACCGCATGCAGCTGAATGTTAGTATTTTACATGGAGGGACCGCACATCTGAACACCACAAACCAGTTACTGGGTTATACGATACTCCTTGGTATGACATGAATGTCAGACTTTCGGGATTCTGAGCACTCGTAACGAGTGTCAAAGTTTCACGAATGACACCTACTAGGGCCCAGGACCAACAGGTTAACCAGAGAGAAACAGGATTGAAAAGATTGGAGGCTTAGAAAAATAGAAGACTTACGACCAAATTTAATTTTGTTTATTATTGCGTTTGTTTAACGAACAGGGTGATAAATAATAATACATCAGAAAGGTTAGAAAAAATATAGTTACGAAGGGTTCGGGAAAACATTTCATAAATATAAAGGCAGAGATTGACTTGCGACGTTTGTAATTCGAGGCGAGCTGCTACAAGACGCGGTGAACCTGCCGGGGTTGCGTGATTGTTCGAAAGAGATACCGTGACCCTGGCACATGGGCAACTGAAGGAACACGGGTGGGTTTTAGTCAGTAAAAGTCTGACACGCGCTCCCGCTCCGCCCAGAGCGGGAGAAGTCATTTGATGATTTCCCATCCAGAAAAAAAAAAAGGACGCCGCGAACGCACGCTTCGAGCACATGGCTCAAGCACGCTCCATTTCTTGTTACAAAACGGCGATACACTAAATGTTACGAACGCTTTCTTCAACAACTTGACTCCAGCGTGCTCCAATTTTATTCAGAACTAGCTTCTGCACGCGGCTTCACCCGCGTGGATGTCGAAAAACTCACCATTTCAATCCCCATTTCACCCTCTAGGGAATGGAATTTCAAAAAAACCCTTACCGTTACCTACTCGTCACAAAGAACACGCACTCCAAATTTCATGTTTCTAGGACTAGCGGTTTAGGCTGTGCGTTGATATATCATTCTTTCAGTCACTCAGGACTTTGAATTTTATATATATATAAATAGCGGTCGTAGAGGTTGTGTGTGCATTTACTTTGAAAAGTTTATTCCTATTTTGGAAAAGATAGTACCTATAACGAGATACGTTGTGCTTGCGACGACGCGTCAATCTGCACTGACTTGTTTGTAAACATGCGCTCGTAAGGTTCGTATCGAGCAGCACGGCGTTACACTGATTACTGTAACGCATTTCAAAAACGCGATACATTACATCCAACGGTGTAAGTCAGATATCTATGTGACTTGGTAGTGTACCTATGTTTATTTACTTTACCAATGGGATCGTCAGGTATATAAAATACCGAAATACAGCCAAGTAGTGTGTAACTAACAACTAGCATAAGTACCTACAAAAAGTAAAACAATGTACAATTTCACTTCGAAATATATATAGCTTCTGTCCGCGACTTTGTCTGCGTAAATATCGGTTATCGCGGACGCAGACAAAGTCACGGAATAAAAAGTAGCCTATGTACTTTCTCAGGCTCTTAACTATCTATGTACCAAATTTCATTTAAATCGGTTCAGTAGTTTTAGCAGGAAAGTGAGACAGAAGGACAGACAGAGTTACTTTTGCATTTATAATATTAGTGTGGATTTACTCTCTGCTTTAACGCAAAGTTAGTTCATGAAATTCTGACTTCATCTTTTAAAGTGGAGTTTAACAGTTCCCTTAGGGATTTAAGTAATAAAACTTTAAATGTTACAGAAACCCTATTTAAGTATCGACGCAGATACAGATATCTAGAGCACCCCGGGGGCTCCAATACCGAAAATTTTGTAACATTTATGAGAACATAACAGGTGGAGGAAGTTCTTAAAATTCTAGCCCCGTTTATTTCGTGATAAAACGTTACTATATTTACCAGAAAATTGCTTTGGAAATCTAACCCTGCCGGAAGAGGCGAGTGGAGAGAAAGTTTTGTTTTATTAAATTTTTTAACCTGGTGAACGCCGCAGGAATTCGCTGGTTGCGAGAAGCATAGAACCAGTCGTAATGGCGGTGCTTGGGGATACCTATGCCCAGCAGTGGACATTTTCGGCTGGAATGGTGATGATGACGATGGGAAATAAGTCTTGGTAATAATATTTTGTTTTTAACTTAGAAACAGGAAGATATGGTGTCTACCTTTATTTCTCAGTTGGATCTTATCGAATCTGTCAAAATTACAAGCAAACTCAACTACATATATCAACATCTATATTCCACTAAAGAAACTTGCAGTATCAAGTGAGTCACATTATTTTAACTTCCAACAAAAATGATATCTACAACAAAAATATGAAAATAATAATAAAGAAACACAAATGTGTGAGCGCAGTCATGGTAGCCGCAACTAACGTGAAATAAGGTATTGAGTTCGAACCTAACCAGGCACTTTACTATGTGTAAATTACTTTATCACCACTGCTGGCAAAACGGTGAAGGAAAACGTCGTGAGGAAACCGGCATGTCTTAGAACCAAAAATTCAAAGACATGTGACATCTATCAACCCGCACTGGGCCCGCGTGGTGAATTATGGCCCACTCCCTCTCACCGAGAGGCGACCTTTGTCCCAGCAGTGGGAACATTATAGGCTACTGATGATGATGAAACACAAATGACATACCAAATTAGTTTAATAATCTTAAACGATAAACATGTCATGTAAATATTTATATCCTACTTATTTAATGGAAGAAACTATTGTGACCAGTGTTGCCACAATCAACAACTAGCAGCGAACAGACTATAAATAATTTCACGAATATATTCAGTCTATTAATTACGGAACACCTGTAACAGTGATTAGGGTGCGACTAGATGAAACATTAATTGGATGTGGCCGGCCGACTGCGTGTGCGCAATGCCAACTCGCCAGGCGACGCGTGTGACGTCAGCCTTTTTTTTGTGTGGGAAATCATCAAATGACGCTCATCGAATGCTCTAGGGTGGAGCGGAAGGGCGTGTCAGACTATTACTGGCTAAAACCCACCCGTGTTCCTTCAGTTGCCCATATGCTAAGGCCAAGGTACCTCTTTCGAACTGATATCGCGACCCTGGCAGGGTGACGTCAGCGTTACAATACATTATATGGAAATATATACTTAGTTATATATCTTTACTAATTTTATTGCTTTTGTACTCTTTCTTGTTACGTATGCTATTTAAGAGCCTATAGCAGTTTTCTGAAGTAATTTATTTATATTAGAGTGCTCGTGATGGATATTGAACCAATTGTTAATGTTGGTCGCGTTGACTCTATCACTATAGTATTGTATAATTTGATTTACAAGTTTAACCCTACAGAAATGTTGTAGGTAATAAACTAGGAACACATTCTTTATTTATAAAAATACTCAAGTACCGGTTTCAATAACTGGTAATTTATTTTTATTTATATAATTATTTAAAAAACATATACGATTTCCAAAAAAAAAGTGAGTTATATTAACATGATCAAAATACACTGTGTGGATAAAGTACGTTTTATTGAAGCAAACTCAAAAACCACTAATCAGACCTCGTTCCAATTTATATGGGACCACGCGAAAAGTAAACCCATCTAACAAAATCATTAGAATTTTTAAAATCTCTTTAGATTAGAAAAAATCTATTAATGACGGAGACCTGAGGTAACAAACATTTAAAATTGCAACCAAACTCCTCAATAGTTCCTTCTTTTTCTGAAGACAATATTCTTTTTTTATGTTAACCCCTTTACCGAATGATAGTACAACAAAGCAAAATATTTTTCAATATTTCCTTTTCTCTTATGAAAAGCTACCTTCTTATCGTAAGTAATCATATTTACACCGGAAGTTAAAACTATGTCATAAGACAAACATGCAGTTATTCTCGTCAGTTCTAAATATCGCTATTTGGTTCCAACCTGTCTCATAACAAAGACAGGGAGATAGATGGTCAGATTTCAGTGAGTGAGGAGCCTGAGGAACTTGAAACTTTTCTGGCAGCTAAAGACTTTTTACTATCGTTTGCAAACAACTGTATTTATTTTCGTCACTATTTACTCTACATAGCTATAAAGAAGTCTTGTCATTCTTTCTTGAATTTAAGGTACGTAATGAAGAGCTTATAGTTTGAATAGCTTTTGTTTTGATAATTGGCTTGTGTTGTGTCACACTCCGATTTTCGGCTTATTCTTAAATTCTCCGGCTACGTAGATTATTGTTGAAAAACCTGAAAATATGAAAATATAAAATTAAAATAAAAGGTTCATAATTTAAAAGAACATTTGAATCTGGCCATTCTTATAAAGATGGAGGTTGGAAGAAAAAGGTTAAGGTATTATTTAAAAGGTTAAGGTAGAATCACACGTAACCGCGAGCGTCGATAAAAAAATATTGTACTTTTTCAAATATTGTGGAATAACAATTCAGCATTAGCCTCATGTATTTATAGTCAACTGAAATTAAATTTCAGCTAGATAAGAAAGAATGCCAAAATGGCGTTTCTGCATGCATTCTGTTTAACAGATCTGGTATAAAATGTTGCATTATTTATGGCTTTTAGTAAATATTTAACAGCTATGTAATCTGTTCTCGGCTTGTGTAAACTGTTTACGAGCTAGTAAAATTACTGGCACACGTTATTATTATGCTGTACCTTTCAATTTGCGGTGTTTACTCTGTGGACAATAAATTATGCGCAGTGTGATACAATTTTCCACAGTTAGTTATTTTGTATTGTTTAGTGAAGGCAATTGCGTAACACACTAACATGCTGGCTTTCATTTTGACAGTTACACAACATTCATTGCGTGGTTTAGAATGCGGAGCAGACAATTTTTTAGGGTTCCGTTGCCAAATGGCAAAAAACGGAACCCTTATAGATTCGTCATGTCTGTCTGTCTGTCTGTCTGTCTGTCTGTCTGTCTGTCTGTCTGTCCGTCCGTATGTCACAGCCATTTTATTCCGAAACTATAAGAGCTATGCTGTTGAAACTTGGTAAGTAGGTGTATTCTGTGAACCGCATTAAGATTTTCACACTAAAATAGAAAAAAAACAATAAATTTTGGGGTTCCCCATACATAGAACTGAAACTCAAAAATGTTTTTTTTCATCAAACCCATACGTGTGGGGTAGGTATCTATGAATAGGTCTTCAAAAATGGTAATGAGGTTTCTACTATCATTTTTTTCTAAACTGAATAGTTTGCGCGAGAGACACTTCCAAAGTGGTAAAATGTGTGTCCCCCCCCCCGTAACTTCTAAAATAAGAGAATGACAAAACTAAAAAAAATATATGATGTACATTACCATGTAAACTACCAACGAAAATTGGTTTGAACGAGATCGAGTGAGTAGTTTTTTTTTAAAACGTCATAAATCGTAAACCGCAATTTACCTTACATTCAATCAACTGAAATATAAAAATTAAAAAATATATTTTTTTTTAAACCGAAAATACCTACAGGTTTGTACGGAACCCTCGGTGCGCGAGTCCGACTCGCACTTGGCCGGTTTTTTGTACATATGAAGCAGTGGATTAGCAATAACTTCAAAATTATTCATACCCACGTTCATTAGAATGGTGGTTTTAACAGAGTAACTAGCTTAAAGATCTTCCGTTTAACTTACATAAAATTTAACGCTATTGTAACAACTTATTTGTACAAACGTTACAATTATTCACGTTAAATGAAAAGGCACGTTAAAATATCTTGAAAAAAGTATTAATCACATGAAAGCTTAGCAAAGTATTTAAAAGTTTTAATTGATGTTTTACAAGTTGCCTGTAGGATAGCACTTTATTTGATTTATATTGAATACTAGCTTTTGCCAGCGGCTTCGCCCGCGTGGAGTTCGGAAAATATCCCGCAGGAACGTACTACCGGGATAAAAAGTAGCTTTGGTGTTAATCCAGGTTATAAACTAATTGTATTCCAAATTTCATCCAAATCCGTTCAATAGTTTTTGTGTGAAAGAGTAACAAACATCTACACATCCATACATACAAACTTTCGCATTTATAATATTAGTAGGATATAAGTTACCTAAAGGTAAAATATTCTGAAAAAAGAAATGCTTAGCTATAATTTAGCTAGTTAAACAAAAAAATATTTAATTGATGTATCATTTGGTTTTCACTGCATTTGGCAGCATCGGCAGCAACAAAATATGTCACTGTCTGCAAACAGGCGCACCTGCCCTCTCCTCCCCCCTACCGCACTATCCGCGTTTAGATCACTACCTTTATTTACACTGTAGCATGTGCAACATGATGGCGATACCACTATTTAATATTGATTCACATTATTATGATGATTCTAAAATAAGGCGATGAATACACACTTTTCCAAAATAAAGTTACTAGGAGACAGATCAGCATTCGGCAGATCGGCATTTGTATTGAATTGAATGAACTTCGATTCCTGCTTTAATTCCATTAAAGTCAGCAAAATTGACGATGTTAAGGAAGTTTTCGTCCTTTTTCGTTAATAGATCTGAAAAAAAACGGGATATATCATGTTTGTATTAAATATGTTTCTTATAAATGATGAAGGAAAACATCGTAAGGAAACCAGCATAGCTTCAAGGACATGTGACATCTACCAACCTGCACAAGGCCTGCATGGTGAATTAAAGCCCACTCCCTCTCACCGACAGGAGGCCTGTATCCCAGCAGTGGGAACATTATGGGCTGAAGATGATTTTCATAATAATATGTTCTGCTTTGATGCACCATTTATAATTTAATGAGCAGCTCTAGAATAAAATTAGGTACCTACAAGAGGAAATCAAAC
Organism: Aporophyla lueneburgensis; assembly: GCA_932294355.1. NCBI lineage: Eukaryota > Metazoa > Arthropoda > Insecta > Lepidoptera > Noctuidae > Aporophyla > Aporophyla lueneburgensis. Next base: position 23,110,701 of record OW028741.1, on the reverse strand, counting down.
TTAACACGTTAACTACCATGGCTAAAATGTGAAAAAGTCAAAAAAATATACTTAGTGTTATTCACTTTAAATCGATGATTTATTCCATAAATAGGTACGTTATTTATTCCAGAAACATGGCCACCAGGTAGCAATGACATGTTCAGATTTTGTATTTATTGTCGGTCATATAGTCCGACAAGGCCTGAATGGAACAAAAAGTGTCGGACACGTAGTCCGACATGGCAGCTAACATGTTAATGAATGCAACAAAATCATTGGATACCGTGCTCATTTACACGTTAGGCTTAATTAATATTTTCACAGCTTTGTTGGGAATTGCAACAACACAAAACACTAAAGCTCATAATTTTGTGATAAGTATGAGCTCCAGTTTTAGGCTTTGTTGATTTCACATCATGTTTTAAATAATTCCTAGTACACTTATCATAAATAATTATAAAATCAATGTTTATATTTGATTTCAGGCATCATTATTAATACACAGAAGTAATTTCGGTAGTCTAGTAGAATATTTATGACGTTTTCAAACAGCATACCTACTTTTTCTCCCGAGAACCATATACCCTAGCAAAAATGCGCTATCCCTATTAATCAACGATTTATGATCCAAATATACCTTTACATAGAAAATAATATAGCTTATTTAAAACACAATTCTATTCCCGCTTTTATAGTAGCTACCTACCTACTTTTATTACTATTGTTTATAATGAGAAAAGTATTCTACAAATGGCGTGGCAACCATCCAAACAGGGTGATATTTTAATTAATGTGTAATTAATAACTAAACGGAATCGATTCGTTGATAGTGAAATACGCATTTGGCATATCGTACACGATGCAGATCGGTGCAGTGAACATCCGGCAACTGTTTTAATGTATGATGACCTTACAGACAACGGTTAAAAGCATTTTGCAGAGCCAAATCTGTGCGACTCGCTGCTCGGGGTACGGTCTAGAGAACGAAGGCACTGACTCTTTCATCCTGGGTGATATTTTAGCGCGCCTCCGCACAGTCGCTCATTCCATTCAGATAAAAGGGCTTGTGTTCCTCGTACTGTGGTTCACTATAGCGTACATCATCGTGCTATACCTGTAGCTAGAACCCGCGAACCGCAGCAATGGTGAGAGGATTTTTTAATGTGAATGTGATTTAAGTGAAGTGAAATAAGTGATTTTTGTTTTAATGTGAAAAGTTTTTGGTATTTTAAAAATTAATTTAAATTTTTCTGGTGATTTCAGGACGAACTTCCCCAGGAACAGATCAACAGTGAGTATTTTTTTTTAAATCGTTTTACTTGAAATTATTTTTCGGGTGTTCAATCAATAAGATTATTATTCTCCCTTATGACGTTTTGAACATATATTATAAATTATAAGATATGATTCATTTTTAACGTAATGCAACTTCAATGAGCACAATGAATATTTAAATTGTTTAAATACTTTTTTGTTGTAATAAGAACATAAAAGATAAGAATATAAAATTAAAATGTTCTTCCAGTCCTTAAGAAGGCGTTCGATGTCTTCGACCAGGAGAAGAAGGGATGCATTGGCACAGTGATGGTGGGCACGATCCTGGGCATGCTGGGGCACCAGGTCAGCGACGAAGCTCTTAAAGAGATCATCGATGAGGTCGATGAAGACGGTCAGTACCTTGCACATTTTTTTAAGTTTCCTTGCCTGGCAACTGTCCTGATCATGGTTCTCGTTTTTTTTCAAACTTTTGTAATTCTTGAGTCATTTCATCTTTAATCAGGTCTATTGCTGCTTACGCCATAATAAATATAGACTCGATTAATTTTAACTGCAATTTAATAATATTCAATTTCGGGATTTACTGGCGTCCTCACCCTGTAACCCCCTAATGTATCAGTTCTCTATTAGAAAACGTTATATAATTGAAATTCCTACCTAAAATCGAAGTTAGTGGGTCTATCTACCAGGAATTATAATGGAGTTAGTTAGTTGTGTTATGAAGTTAAGCACACAAAAGACGGACCCTTTTCACTAATAAGAACTGTGGAGTTATACTAATGTTGTCTAAAAAGATAGCTATTGGAGACATTTCGAGTTTCATTTCGTGTACAATGTTCGTTATTTTTTCCATTCCATACCTACAGATAGCTTTGACTAATCGGAACACAACTCTGTTGACTTCCCTAATACTTCGACTTATTTCTTTGTTTGCATGAAACAAGTTATAAAATTCGGTTTGACGTTCATTTTTATTTCCCGCTTAAAAAATGCTGGAGCTCGAGTCCATCACTAGGGTCATCGACATTTGACAGTTATATGAAAAAGTTTGAATATAGAATAACATTTCTTTTTTATTACGCGCAGTCCTGAATTTATTTAAGGTTTCTTTTTTTTATTTCTATGATTTTTTTTAAATTGACGTTTATACTTTACACAGTTCTAATAAAAATCAACGTAGGTATATCTCAATGTATGTTCGAGTACCTCGTGTGTCTAGGAATATACTAACCTTCCCCCTCAGTCAACATGATTTGCGTGGGAAACATTGCAGCTGATACATTCAGTATCTCACCTATATTTCTATTTCAAGATGGAAGCTGTTACTTTAGTAATACTATTCTAATCTGAGACCCAGCGTACGACTATAAGCAGAATATAGGCATGTTTGTTCGTTCAGTTTTGGACCAATTTAAAAACAAAGAGAGATAACCTTTATTAGTCTCGATTATAATATTATACTAGGTTATATACCTAATGACAAGGTACTCTGAAATGTCAAAGACCAAGAAAAATAACTAATAGCAGTCCAGTGGTCGGAATTCCACCATAACTTATTTAAAATGGAATGTATTATATTTCTAATGCACCAATAAATAAAAATATTATTTGTCTGCACTCCTTCTCCCTATAAACAAATTGTGCTGAATTTCATACTCCTCCGTCCACGTCTGCTTCAGGTATTAATATAAAATGCTTAAGATATATATATATTTTTAAATATAATATTATAATAGAGACTAATGAAAAATTGTAACTGCTTTCAAATTATTTTAAACATTTATGCCTGGGAAAATCGTGTTTAATTTAAAAGCAAATCTCATAAAGAATTTCCGGTAAGCAATTTGCGAGGTTCCTAAACATCGCCAATTTGTCTAAAAAACTCGTGTGTTTGAGTGTTTTAAAAATACGAGATTTTTAATTACTCTACCAAAGTTAAGAAAAAATATGTAGCACTACTAATTATGTTTATTAGAGTAGAAAATTTGAACCAGATTTTTATCAGTTAAATTTATTGTGAACGGGAGTGTTACAGATGCTAAATTACAACACAGTTGTCTCTCTAAATAACGAAAACATCTTAATTGAACGATCAATAAATTGTTTCTTTTTAAATACATTATCTTTCCATTTGCGTTCCATTATGGGACAGTTGAGGAAACGGAATGCTCTATTGTTAGTGAACAATTTTGTCTAAGGGCGGGAAAAAAACTCGGAAGACATATTTTGAAATTAATGTATTTCTATAACGGTGATGTGTTTGGTAATCAAAACATCTGTCACTGAAATGATTGTTTTTCATAAATTATCACGGTTTTTGTAAACAAAGCTCACATAGATTTCAAAGTATTTAATCAAAGTCAAACTTTAAATTTTTCTTTTTAATACTTTACAAAGCATGGACGTTTGTGTTCAGCCTACAGTTGAACTTCTCTAAACCAAAGGGGCAACTTGAACTAAACACGTTACTCGTAGAGGATGATTTATAGGAATTTGTGCGAATTACCTTTATTTCAGTCGGCTTACATCTGTTAGACTTTGTTTGAGAATCGTTACTTTGTTTTCAGAGTAGGTATTTTTGAATAAATGTAGCATTTGCTGCCATGAAATTTATCGCTTGGTGGAAAGATTAAAAAGTTGATTGATAAATTAAAAATATCAGTTATAGCTTCATTGAAATTCAGGCTTTCAGACTGAAAGCCGCCTTAAAATTTAATCTTAGTTGAGGCTCAGTCTATGACATTAACGATGTCCCTTCATTATTTGAGAAACTGTATTAATCTCTTGTAATGTATCTGTATAATTCTAGTTTGTATAATTTCAGATCATTAAAAACAAAACATTACGTTGAACAGTACAAAAGTTAAAAACATTAATCGCTTAAAATTACAGGCTCTGGTGAGTTGGAGTTCGAGGAGTTCGTGACCCTGGCCTCCAGGTTCATGGTGGAGGAGGACGCTGAGGCGATGCTGCAGGAACTTAAAGAGGCATTCCGGTTATACGACAAAGAAGGTACGGAACACGTTCAATTTTCTAACATATCCAACAACTTAAATGTAAGTACTGTAAAGTTGTCCTTCATAAGGGAAATTTAGTCTCATACAGGGTGGTAGAAAAATAATTCTGGTTGCATTCGATCATTCAAGCGAATTTGTAATCATTACAAAATTTTAAAAGAAGGGTTAGTTTTAAAATAAGAAACAAGTTTTTTAGGCGCGTAACAGTGTAAAGTACCTAAATAGATAAAATTCATTTTTGCTTCTTATGTAACATTGACTCTTTTCTGGTACCAAAGTTCATACTTATAAGCCCTTTAGTATCTAACTGAAACGGAAGAGAAGTGGTAGCCAAGTGTTAATGGCTGCAACTTATGAGTTGTTGGTAACGGCCCTCTCCCTCCCGGAGAGAGGAGGCTTGTGCCCAAGCAGTGAGAACCTTACAGGTACACACCCTTTACAGGTTTATTATGAGTACCTAACTAAGTACACCCGGTGAATCATAGGCAGTTATGTTGGCTGCCTCCATATCTACCGGAACTTTAACTGGCATGAGCTATTCTCATAGAGGTCGTTTTAGACGATATGAGAAAGCAAGATGTACGTTAGAGGGTAAAAAATATTTAATAAAATATTCGATACAAAGTTTTAGACGCTCGAAATTTTTCAATAGATTCCTTTTTCATTTGACACGCATTCTCCCGTTCAAAATGGATGATTACAATGAAATTTAATTCTGTTCAAAGAACGCTTCTATAGGCATGGATAGAGCTCACGTTTTAAGTTACGTTTTACCTTTTCTTTTCTCTCTAGCTTTAACAGATCCTAAAAAATACAAAAATTTGTCATCTGAATAGAATGTTGGATAAAAATAGATTATTATACCCAAGTAAAAAGACTGAAACGTTTTCAAAGTAAAAAAGTGAAATATCTCGTTTGTAATAGGATCAAACAAGACTAGCTTTTCAGCGATAACATTCAATGAACTGAATCAGAATTTAGTGAGCAATTTCTTTTAAGATTAAAATCGTTATGAAGATAAAGACGACCTCCAAACTTTTACTTGAAGCGTACTTCGTTTGGCTTGAGACAATATCGTTAGCAGTCAATAGAGCCGTGTTTAGAGAGAATTTGCTTGAGGGAATAGAATCCGGCATTTGTGGATCTTAGACAGTCGTAACGGGTCGTCAGAAGGTCGAAAATTTGACAAGCAGTTTTGTTCTGCTTATCTATAATAGGCCAGATAGACAGTCGCTCCATTAACACGTTAACTGCCATGGTTAAAATCAGAAAAAGTAAAAAAAAATGTACTTAGTGTTATTTCACCTTAAATAGATTATTTATTCTATTAATACATTATTTATTCCAAGAACATTGCCGCCAGGCAGCAACGACAAGTTTAGATTTGGTATGTGTTGTCGGTCACAAGGCCTGAATGGAACAAAAACTGTCGGACACAGTCGGACACGGCAGTTAACGTGTTATAATACTGATACTCAGCTGAATGCGGTAAAACTGGAAGTCGATCCAAACGTAGTTAGGAAAAAAGCTTAGCATATCATGATGCTTGAGGGAATACAATGTCTTTAAATAAGATTTTAAACCGGCGGAACAAGGTTACCTACTTCAACTAAAATAAGAAGCGATTGTTACTTATTTGGCTAAAACATTCTCATTTAATTCTCAAGCCAAGATTTTACAATGTCACGATCAATTGAACAAGGTATGATCTGTCACACGTGTCTGACAAGCGAAATATATACGTACACGAATGAAGTACGTATAAATAGTTTTTGTTATATGAAATAACATTACACAATTTGGCAATGTCTATTAGATTTGCAGACGGTAATAAATCATATATCATATCGCTGACACTATAATAGATGTCAGGACGGACAGACTTTGACTTCTAAAAATATCTGGTGTCATAAATATCTTAATCTAGGGCTTAAATCACTATGAAGACGGTATAATGGCCGAAGGATCGTAATTCTTCAGTAGGTTAGGATTAGACTCCAGTATATAACGAAGGAATATGTTACTTAAGTATCCACGACTAAGCCATATATAGAGTAGATTTTAAGTGGTATGTCAATACTTGTTAGAACTACCTATTGAATATTTGAGAGATCAAAGCTTCCGATGTAGCTACGTAGATTGATTTCGTTGCATAATTAAGAGTTTCCATTTAGAGTAACCATAGCTGATAAGCTATGGTTATTTGTTCATTCGTAATTGACTTCAAAACTTGATGGATTTCTTTTAGTAGCTCTTTTTTTATTACATTACAACCTGAGACTACGAAATCTGGATAATATTATTCTAATAATGTCAACTATACAACTATGTATTCAGTTGTCACATTTAATAGGTCAATTTTTATTACTTAGGTGCAGTAGGATTTTTACTAGATCTTCAAAGACGACAATTTCTCTCTTGATCCATAGGTATATAAATGTACTTGTTACTTGAAATCATCCCTGGTTTTTTTTTTCTCTTGATATTTGTGTTCGCAAGTTTATCTATTTTCCCGTTTACACGCTTACGACGATTATACTTTATCCGAGATGGCAGCAATAAGAAAAAGATACCTGTTCATTTCTTTCTATGCTTCGGTTCCATGAGTAGGCGTTATCATTCCATAAATTCTTTTTGTCAACGTTTTCTTCCATGCGATAACTGTTTAAACAAGCGTAGGATGATCATTCGCTAGCATTGAATATATTTACTGACAAATATTATGTCTTTAAATATTAGTATTGATATTGAAATAGAAGATACTCTCTGAAATTACAACACCCACTTCGTATTTGACGGAAGTACGCAGAGCTTTCAACATCTATTTTCCATGAACATATGTTTATTACTATTACAGTTTTCTCTACATTATTAATTTGTTTCAAATTCTGTGTACAGGTGTACCCTAGCCTATCATATAAAATTCAAGAAAGGTCGGACCGGACGAACCCAGGGCCAAGTTTCCGGCGATACGTTATAAATATGAAATTAATTTCCCCAGAAATGTAACTTTATTTCATGGCCACATAAATCAATTTTCAAAACCAATACAACTTTATTACTACAAGTACAAAAGGATCAAAATTACTTTCCTTTAAGTTGTTTGCCCAATTTATGACCGTTAACCTTTTCGGTCAGCAAGGTAACAAATTGAGTTTTAAGAGCGTTTAGTCTGACTGTCCCAATAGATTTCAGGGTCTTAGATATTGGGACATATTTGCTTTATATATTAGTAATGTTTGTATATTAGTATTAGTAATGACGTAGTTTCCACCCGAAATGAAAACAAAGTACCCAGATACTAATTGTACTCAAAAATGTGGAGCACATCTAAATTATGTGCAGAAAAATGTACAATTAATAATATTTTTTTTTTATTAATTATTATTAATTTTCCTTTATAAAGCTTTCAACCTGAGCCTGATCCTGACCGGGCGATTAGCCTTAATCTTAATAATGAAGCGTAGCCTGAAAGTGTACTTATAGTAGTTTTCTTTGTATTCCAGGCAACGGTTACATTACAACAGATGTTTTAAGAGAAATCCTCAGAGAGCTGGATGACAAGATCGGTGCTGAGGAGTTGGACATGATGATTGAGGAAATTGACTCTGACGGCTCAGGAACTGTTGACTTCGATGGTAAGTCACTGTTATATAGAATACGACTAATTAATTGCTTGAAAGTTTTCAAAATGTTCTCCTACACCTGCCATTTCCTTTCTTTTAGGACTGTATTAATTCTACTAAAACATCACTTCGCTTTATGTTAAACTAACTTTTGCCTGCGGTTTTGTGTGTTGATGTTATAAATTATCCCATAGGAACGTACTACCGGGATAAATCATAAAGTTTCCTTTGTGTTAATTCAGAGCATAAACGGGCAAGTACGTATATTTGCCAAATGTCATTCAAATCCAATCTGTCGTTTTTGCGTGATAGAGTAACAAATATCCAAACATAAAAACGTTCTCATCCACACTTCCACACTAATATTATAAATGCAAAAGTAACTCTGTCTGTCTGTCTGTCCCGCTTTCCTGCTAAAACTACTGAACCGATTTAAATGAAATTTGGTACACAGATAGTTTAGAGCCTGAGAAAGGACATAGGCTACTTTTTATTCCGTGATTTTGTCTGCGTCCGCGATAACCGACATTTACGCAGACGAAGTCGCGGGCAAAAGCTAGTTTATAATATTATGGTAGGATTTTTCAATATTTATGTAGAGTAACAAGAATGTTTTACAATATTTCATGTTTTACAAACGATTGCATGTTTTATTTTACACGGAAATATTTTAACAAAATCATGAAATCGTTTGTGAATCTGAAAAGATCTCGGATTTTTCTAAATTGAATTGATTAAGTTTTCCTTCATCGTCATATTTTTATAATAATTTTGAGGACTGACAGCCAGGTTTTCCTTTTGAATATTTAAGTCGTAATAATTACTTTTCACGCCATTTTATTTTTTAGGATAGAGTGGTTTGTTTTGACACAAAATGTACAAAATAATGTGGATGAGTAGTATCACTAGTAAGTTTTATCACTGATTATAAAACTTTCTGGGTTTATATTGTTTCCTTTTATATATTTTACATATTCACAGAAAATTTTACAAAATAAAATATTAAAACGTATCTGCTGTCATACCCCAGCCGCACTAAAATAAACTCAGGCAGTTTGTGGATTAAAACAGAGCCTATTTATTTATATTTACCTAAATAAAATTGGCTTCCCAAAAGTAATGTAATAAACGGTTCAATCATTATGGCTATGTTTTTATTTAGCATTAGACTAACTTGTAAATACCTATTGCTATATAAGACCCTGCCAATGTTTAGTCCTCCAGGCCGTAATTCAGCCATGGTGGCCATTCTGAATGAAGACTAGCTATCGGCGCGGGAGATATTATAGTGCACAGGTGTGTGTGTGTCGCAGGAACACTCACTCACTCACCCACCATAACCCTGACAATGTACATACTATTAAAGGCAAAATGTCTCAGTCATCACGCGTAGTGTCCGGATAATTTGGTGGTAGCAATAGACAGATCCCGCGGTTCATCCTTTTATTTTCTCACTATTTATTCCCACACCCTCGCCCAAACGGAAGTCGGAAATTATAAAAGGTGTCTATTCTATTTCACGGTCTATCCGTGTGTCAAAATTCGTCAAGGTAACAGACATATAGACAGAGCGGCATTCATATAAGTACGGATACAATATTATGAAGGTTAACTGCCGAAATCTCTTTTCTGATATATCGTTTTTCGCTTCAATTAGGATGTCTATTCTTCTCGGTCTTCACACAAAGTTACAGCAAAAGCATTTACTTCAAATATGCACATAAAAGGCACTTTTGAACATCAACATTTGTATTTAAATTGAATTGATTCTAGTCACCAATTCCAAAAGGAATGATTTCGTATGGAGAAGAGTGGGCACAAATCAAGATAAAACGTAACTATCAAACTACTACGTTTTAAATATAGCCCTAGAGGTAAGGTTAGTGACAGATTCTTAGCCAAATCTAAAGATAGTTGGCTATTAGCGCAACATTCTCGTTACAGACTCGAGTTCGGCTGGTTTGTTAGTAAATTGATTACACCGAACTAATTTACGATCGCGAAATCGCATGTTCTGTGTAGTTTATCTCGAGGCTATAAATTATTTCACCAGTAAACTGAAACAAAATAATGTTGAATCTAGGAATATTTCAATTTAGTTATCTTTGAACATGTATTTTCATACAAGGTATATAAGTTGAGCATATGGGTGATATAGAAGTGGTAGCCCAGTGGTAACGGGCCCGACTAGCTTGTTGTAGGCCATAGTTTCGCCACTGTTCTCGAAACGGTGAAAGAAAAATCGTAAACCACCAAAAAAATCAAAACGTGTGACATCTACCAATCCGCACTGGGCCCGCGTGATTGACTCCTTCCAGACCTCCTTCCATTGCTGGACTCCTTCCAGAAGTAGAAACAGCATAGGCTGATAATATTATACAAATATATGTGGAATATCGAGCTATACATTTTCAGTTTTTGCAGATATCGCATTGTACAAGATATCCGTACAATGAGAAGTTAGTTTTATTGGGCACGCCACAATTGCGGCGGTAAGTCCCCTCTTTGAGGAGTGGATAGAGAGGCGCCACGGCGTCCTCACCTTCCGCCTGACGCAGGTTCTCACCGGGCATGGGTGCTTCGGTGGGTTCCTGTTCAGGATAAAGCGGGAGGATAAGTCCGGGTGTTTCCATTGCGAGGATCGTCTGGAGGACACGGTGGAGCATACGGTGGAGGTGTGCCCAGCCTGGGCGGGGCACCGCTGTGTCCTCGTGGAGGCGATCGGCAGCGGCGACCTCTCGCGTCCGGCCCTGGTGCGAGCCATGGTACGGAGCGAGAGGGAATGGGAAGCCGTCACCTCCTTCTGCGAAGCAGTAATGCTCGCGAAGGAGGAGGCGGGGCGCGTGAGGGAGTGGCAGCCCTCACGTCCCTAGCCGCCGCCGCAGGAGGAGACGCCCCGGGCGTCGGGAGTCGATTGCGGACTCCCGGCCACCGTAGGCGCGAGCTTGCGGGTGGCGAGCAATGGGTAGCTCGCCGCCCGGTAAGGACCAAGCTCGGGTCGACGGCGCGCAGTGTTCCACGCGCGCCTCAAAGAGATGTCAGCAGCAGTGTAGGGGTCTACTAGGACCGATGCCTGCCGGGGTCGCGTGATTGTTCGAAAGAGATACCGTGACCCTGGCACATGGGCAACTGATGGAACACGGGTGGGTTTTAGTCAGTAAAAGTCTGACACGCCCTCCCGCTCCGCCCAGAGCGGGAGAAGTCATTTGATGATTTCCCATCCTGAAAAAAAAAAAAAAAGTTAGTTTTATGCATATTCGTTCGTTTTTTTTTTAACTTTCGCAAAACAAGACTTACCGTTATCATATCTAAAAGTAAGTCTTCATAAGTACGTATGTAGATATTTCCAAATCCGGAGGCAAAACTTTACTAATTATGGCCATATTCCCCAATAGTGGCCGTAGACTTTTGCTTTTGAAGGTGTTCAAATTATAAATCGAAATCTTTTTATTTCCAGAATTCATGGAAGTCATGACTGGCGGCGACGACTAAGCGACTGAATTACCAACTAAGAGTTCTGCACATCCCAGAATATGAAGGAATATCTTCACGAATATTGACATGATACCAAATTATCATTTGACATGTCTTCGAAACTTTTATCCAAAGTGAACCTTAAACATCTCCATTTATTTAATAAGTTATTTATATTATATTAAATGATTTTGCTAATAAATAACTCATAATTCTGCTCTTGTATTTATCTATTTATTTTTCACATAAATGATAAAAAGACATGCAACTTTTTCAGCGGAAAACATAAATGAAATTTATTACTGCTACGAACTAACAAAAAGTGAAATGAATTAGGGTTTTAAAAATACCTTTTCTTAAGACATTTACTTCGTGTGAGGTAGAAATTGGACTTTATTAGTAACTAGACTGTATGTTCCCAGCTTTATTCTATCACGCTGTTTCTCTTTTTGAAATACTTAATTCATACATAAAATACCTACGTTATTACGATTCTAATTAAGAAGTAGATATACTTTTTTTTTTTGCATGGTAAATCATCAAATGACTTCACCCGCTTTGGGCGGAGCGGGAGGGCATGTCAGACTTTTACTGACTAAAACCCACCCGTGTTCCTTCAATTGCCCGTGTGCCAGGGTCACGGTATCTCTTTCGAACAATCACGCGACCCCGGCAGGAAGTAGTTATACGACAAAAAATTTTTTTTTTTTTTTGAATTAGATATAGGTACTTATACGAAAAAAAAACGTAATAATATTTTTCTATATAATAGGGTATATCGTAATATTATTAAGGTATATCGTATGTCCTAGGAAAGATTTTAATTGACTTATTTAAGATAAAATATACATTGGTGGGTGGATTATGATGATACATTGGAAAAAATAAAATGAAATGTATGAAAATACAATAGGTTCGTGATTATCAAGAAAAAACGAATTTCATTTCTATATCTTTATATATATAACTAGCTTTTGCCAGCAGCTTCGCCCGCGTGGAGGTCGGAAAATATACCGCGGGAACGTACTACCGGGATAAAAAGTAAAGTAAAGTAAGCTCTAAACCATCTAGTTATCAAATTTCATTTAAATCGGTTCAGTAGTTTTAGCAGGAAAGCGAGACAGACAGACAGAGTTACTTTTGCATTTATAATATTAGTGTGGATAGTGTGGATTCTACTGTACGTGTGTATGTCACTAAACTCCTCCTAAACGGCTGGACCGATTTGAATGAATTTTTTTGTATGCATTTGGGTGGCATTCTGGATTGTTTAGATTCACAATTGGACCCGGTAGGTGGCGCTGCTATCGAGTTCTATGAGACAGGACAACGTCTGTACGGTCAGCTGGTGTCATTATGAATATTTAGTGTACCAGCCGTGCCTATTGTTGGACAGGCATAGCAAAAGCCATAGGCAGGCAAGGCATACAAAATCAATATGTACACTATAATATTTGTGTTGATAATTTTACAAAATAATTAACTATGATAACGAATTACCTGATATTTTATTATATACTAGCTTCTGCCCGTGACTTCGTCCGCGTTAAATTTCTTGTGCCCCCGACCCTTCCCGTCGCATCGAATCACCTACCCGTGCGATTTTCCCCGTTTTTGCAACATTTTTCATTACTGCTCCGCTCGTCTTAGTTATAGCGTGATGTTATATAGCCTATAGCCTTCCTCGATAAATAGCCTGCTCAACACAAAAAGATTTTTTAAATTCGGACCAGTAGTTCCTGTGATTAGCGCGTTCAATAAAACAAACAAATAAACTCTTCAGCTTTATAATATTAGTATAGACTAGCTTCTGCCCGCGACTTCGTACGCGTCAAATTTATTTGCTTCCCGGACCCTCCCCGTCGTCGCATCAAATCCCCTGCCCGTGCGAGGTTTTTGTATTCTTGATTTTTTTCTTATTGCTCAGGGTTACTCCTAAGGGTCCTAGCGTGGTGTTATATAGTCTTTGGCATTCCTCGATAAATGGGCTATCCATATAGTAGTTCCTGAGGGTACGTTCAACCAAACAAACTCTTGAGCTTGATAATATTACAATTAGAATTATAGTGAGCCAACTTTAAAAGATAGACAAATGCAATCGCATACTTAATTTTAGAACTATTTAAGAGGAACATTTCCGTCATATATGATTGTTGCGCTACTTTAATCGTTTACGCAGCGCACTCAACGGAATCTCTTAAAAGAAATTTTTGCAACACTTTTCATGAATGTTCCGTTCCTATTAGTCACAGCGTGATATTATATAGCCTTTCTCGATAAATGGGCTACCAAGCACTTAAATAATTTTTGACAAAAATTTACTTTTAGAATAGTTTAATTGGTTTAACTGTTACTTGAATATTGAAACATTCGTACTGAAAAACTATGGTAAGTTTTTTTCAGTTACGTTACGAGTGGTGTAAAAACAAAAACTAGCATAAACTATTTATATTATTTAATCATTTAAATGATATCGGTAATGTAATATTTTTGTGTCTTTTACAATTAGATACCCTGATTGTATGGCCGTAGGAGGGTGCAGTTAATTGAGAATAACTTTAGGTTTTTATCTATTAGAATAAATTAATATCACTCCCAATTGCACAAAGCACACACAAAACACGTCCTTTATTAAACAGAAAAGCAAGTTAGGTTGAAATGTTCTTCGAATAATTTCTCAAAATACAATAATATGAAAAAAAAACCGGCCAAGTGCGAGTCGGACTCGCGCACTGAGGATTCCGTACAAACCTGTAGGTATTTTCGGTTTAAAAATGTATAAATTTTTATATTTCAGTTGATTGAATGTAAGGTAAATTGCGGTTTACGATTTATGACGTTTAAAAAACAAACTACTCACTCGATCTCGTTCAAACCAATTTTCGGTGGTAGTTTACATGGTAATGTACATCATATATTTTTTTTAGTTTTGTCATTCTCTTATTTTAGAAGTTACGGGGGGGGGACACATTTTACCACTTTGGAAGTGTCTCTCGCGCAAACTATTCAGTTTAGAAAAAAATGATATTACAAACCTCATTACCATTTTTGAAGACCTATTCATAGATACCCCACACGTATGGGTTTGATTAAAAAAAACATTTTTGAGTTTGAGTTCTATGTATGGGGAACCCCAAAATTTATTGTTTTTTCTATTTTAGTATGAAAATCTTAATGCGGTTCACAGAATACACCTACTTACCAAGTTTCAACAGCATAGCTCTTATAGTTTCGGAATAAAATGGCTGTGACATACGGACAGACAGACAGACAGACAGACAGACAGACAGACATGACGATTCTATAAGGGTTCCGTTTTTTGCCATTTGGCAACGGAACCCTAAAAACGATAAAGGATTCCGGAAACACTTACGCATGACATAAAATAAACATATCATCTGTTTCATCCATTGCGAAATTAGTTCAACAGAATTAAAGGTTCGCAAGAGTAACGCAGCGATATAAGTGTATTGGATGTTTGTGTGTATTATTTGAAGATTTCTTGGTAAACGGTTAGTTGCCAAGAATACGGCGCGCAAATGGGAGTTCTCCGCGGAAAGCATTCAAGCAATTATGACAAGTCTGCAAATGGGCGCAATGGGCTATAAATATTACAGAAGTTTCAGCACGTTCACTCATAGGAACGATATAAATGATTCTGAAATGTCGCAACTTTCAAGCTAAGGGGAATATTTTAAACTGAATTGCACACGTGGGATGGTGTGAACGTAAGACATTCAAGGGAGAATATTGCTTAACTTTCTCTTGAATATACGTAAATGCATTTAAATGAGTTGGTTAATTGACTATTTCGTTTCAGCCGAAAAACGTCATTACTGGACATAAGCCTCCCCTCTTGTGGATTTGCCATAATCGCCACACTTAGAAGCTTAGCAGGCGGATTGGCGATCGCAGTATGGTTGCAAAATGCATAGAGAACGCTGCTGCTCATTCTCTAGTAGGTAAGTACCTTAACCCCTCGAATGTCTTAAGTTACACAGTTCGACATAAGCAATTCTCTTTCTATTGTGTCTCTAATTACGTCATTTGATGAGTTAATCGCCTTCTATCACATCCACGTGGAGAAAGGGGATGGTGCTATTTTTTAACCCCCGACGCAAAAAGAGGGGTGTTATAAGTTTGACGTGTCTGTCTGTCTGTCTGTCTGTCTGTCTGTCTGTCTGTGGCATCATAGCTCCCGAACGGATGATGCGATTTCAATAAAAAAAAAAATGTATTAAAGGTGACTTATCTGCGAGTGTTCTTAGACATGTTTGATGAAAATCGGTTGAGCCGTTTAAAAGTTGTGGGGGGGAAAGTGGGGACGAGTAACCGAATGTCAGCAAATATACTCGAGTGGGGTCTCAAATGAAAGCGCACTGAAAGAGAATATTGATGAATTAATCGAGAGTGTTCTTAGCTTCGTTTGATTGTACATTATATTAAGTATATACCTATAAAAAGTACAAAATAAAAAATTAAATTTAAAATTTAAAAAACCCCCGACACAAAAACCTAATTTCCCTTTAAAAAGTAAAAAATAATAAAATAACTCAATCTTAAAGTACCTAAGAATATATTAATAATTCAAAAAAAAAAAAAACGTCGCGTTGGGGGACCGCTCCGCGAGTGCAGACGTGGTTGACTGCATAGTTAGGTAATAAGATTATTGGTATTTAAATTGTTAGGTTTGAGGCGGTCCCCCAACGCGGCGTATTTTTTTTTTTGAATTATTAATACATTCTTAGGTACTTTAAGATTGAGTTATTTTTATTATTTTTTACTTTTTAAAGGGAAATTAGGTTTTTGTGTCGGGGGTTTTTTAAATTTTAAATTTAATTTTTTTACGTCCAAAACACACGGCACATTGACATTATATATTTTTTCTTTTCGATATATGAAATTAAAATTCATAGCTTTAGTACTTACTTATTCCCAAAATGAAAGAAAGGTTTATTTTATATATTTCAATGTCCACTTTGAGATTCGATACTATCCTGTTGGATGGTACTAATTCGAATTCGAAGCATTTATTCCAAATAAACCAATTACTTACAAGCATTTTTGACTGTCAGAAGGTTGGTCAGTCAGAAAGATGAAGCTAGCTTGACTGGCCTGTTAGTCTAGTGGTTAGTGACCCTGACTGCTACGACTGAGGTCGTGGGTTCAATTCCCACCCAGGGCAAAACTTTGTGTGTTGAGCACAATCATTTATTCTGTGTCTGGATGTAATTTATCTATAATATGTATGTATTTAGAATTATATAAGTATTTTTATCAGTTGTTCGGTTGCCATAGTTGCTCTGCCTAGTTTGGGATCAGAAAACGGTGTGTTGGTCGTCCTAAGATATTATTATTATAGTTGCTCATTCCAGAGCGTTGTAGGTACCTTAGGGGAGGAACGGGCAAGAAACTCCACGGACAACACACATTTAAATAAAGAACTGGTTTTACCTACCTTTCCTGCAAGTTGTAATGTCTGGCAAATGTCAACAGCGCGGCAATTTTCAATTAAACGTGTAAACTAAAAAAAAAAAACAATAAATGAAAACAGAAACAATGTTTGTAAAACGGAAAAAGTTACAGCTCGACAAGTTTGTTTTATTTTTACACTAGACATATTTCAACATTGTGAAGGTGTGACACTCAATATTTACCCCGTGTAAACAGGGAGGCAGGGACATCGACGCAAAACTGTTACCATGAATTCAGCACATTTTTTTTCCAATAATATTTTTAGTATCTTTTACTAAAAAACACGCTTCCATAGAAAACCAAACTAAGAAAGTTTGGTTTTCTATGGAAGCGTGTTTTTTATTTTAAACTATTTTTTTTTTTTGATTTTAGTTGAATATAACTAAAATTCAACCAAACCAATTAAACCTTAATTTATTCATTTGGAATAATAACAAATTCTCGTCTTTTCAGATTTGTCTTATGATAAGGATATTGGCAAATGTTTTAAACTACACAAAACTCCATAAATTTGAACCGGGGCATATGTAGCGTATTACTCTGAACAATCCCACCTGGCAGTGATCACGAATCGATTGGAAGCGGATTACTTTGTTATCTTATCGGAGTTTGCATGAATACAAGGGAAACAGAGAGTCCCACCCACTATTTAGAGGAATATATCACCTGGGCTTGAATTACAGATTCAAAGAAGGCTGGCAGAGAGTTAGGCGTATGTGAGCGAAGATATTTGCTTAGGCAACTTTATTTTTTTTGGAACACTAAATAGGCCTCCTGCGGGTCTGCCATTATTTAGTCGGTGTCAATTAATAACAAAAAATCAGGTAGATGATAAAGTCTGGTGGGACAACAACCAGCCTGTCATAGACGTGTGTGAGCAGTGCGGCTCAAAGTTTTACACCAGACGTTTGCAGAGCATAGATTGTGACACGAAGAGTTTATTCATTCGTGAATACGAAGTAGACAGCTTGACGTTGGCCCAAGAAATATTTCAATAAATCGAAACTAATTTGAATTGGGGTCATTAACTTATTCATTAGGTAAAAATACTTTACCTCATCTATATTATATAAATATCGCTTAATCTGAACTGTATTAAATTATTTTCGTATTAAATAAATAAATAAATAAAATTTATTTCAGACCATCAGTCCATATTTTAAAACACTACAGTTTTACACACAAAAAATGAAAAGAAACAAAAAGATACACAAAAAATACAAAAAAGCTCTATTTTATATACTGGAATGACGCACGATGAGTGGTCATCCAGTTCCACATCAATGGACTGTCCACTCTGTCGGCCATGATAGCCACCAAGCTGTTGGAGCTATCGCGTACTTACCGCATCAGGGACGCTATTCGTGTCCGCATAATAGCATAAAAATCAGGCACACCGTGCTCCGCGAACATCCCCGACGCACTGCAAAAGCGCGGTAGCCCCAACATAACTCTGAAGGCGTTATTATATTGGACTCGCAGAGCATTGTACGAGCTTTTTGTATAGCCGACCCATAGGGCGCACGTGTACATAGATTGGCAATAAGCTCTAAAGGGTCTGGTATCTGGAATAGTAGAAAGGTCGGTATTAAATTTTTGTTACATTGCGATAAATTATGAAGACATTCGTACTAACTCTTATTTAAACGAAATATTATTCAAAACCGCCTAGTTGATGCCAATAGGTGGATGGGACTGAAACACGTGGCAAAATGTTGTTGTACTGTAGGTACACATCTGCCTCTTCAGGAAATACAGTTTGGATGTAATAAACAATAAGATAACTACAAACAACTCGACCCGTGGTTGTGTTTATTCTGGCAGAGAATCTCACACAGGTCATTTAAACTTCGTTAAGGGCAGTTAATGCCGTCAGCGTCAGGAAAATGCAGTCGACCGCAATACACACTATCGACCACGACTCACTGGAGCACTGTCAAGGGAGATAGTGACTAATAGGGTATATAACCTACAATTAGACACCTGTCTCACAGTCGACGAAGAAGCGAGAAACTGTCAACGAGTTTCTCGAGAAATGTAGAAAATATTGTAGAGCCCGTGTAATTTCAAGACATACGTACTTATGTTAATAGTTGATCACTGACTCTTCACACCCAATGCTAGACTAGCCTAAGTACTGTGCTGCATAGTCTAAATGGCCCCGTTTCGCGATTTGACATCGTCATGAATTTGGACTACACGAAAGTCATGCGAAATTCGCATGTTTTCCCGAGTCCAATCCACATCGAAGGGTTGCGGAAGGAAAATCTAGGATATATCAAAGAATGAGAGTTATTATGAAATTGAAATATATGGTCCATAATTGTAAATTATTGAAATGTTAGATAGGCAGTGGGTCCGTGTAAAATACTGGTACTCAGCTGCATCTAGTCAGACTGGAAGCCAACCCCAATATAGTTGGGAAAAGGGCTAGGCAGATGATGTTGAATTGTAAATTATTGACTGTGATACATTTTTTTATTAAGGGAGGAGAAATAAAATCTGGGAATAGCAACAATAAAAGGTGAATAAGAGTTGAGTTTATGAATTACTAGTTTATTAATTCAGTTAAATTTTACAAAAATCCACAGAGCTGATTGCCTGAATAAATACTAGCAATTTTGTTGGTATCAGTTAGCGGAAGTTTTCATTTGATTGGTTTTTCAATGGAAATTTAGTTTTCATTTTTTTATTGGAAAATAAAAATATGAATTCTAAATTGCATAATATTTAGGAAAGTATTTTTCGTATTGATTTAGTAATACGTCCTGCATACATATATTTAAAGGACTGCTTGTCAATATGTCACTCGTATCAATAATGCAATAAACAACAGTAATCTCGTTTAAATGTCATCGAGACGTTATACTAAGTAAACATGCGAGATGTAGGATATTCTGCAATATTTCAAACGACGACGGTTCAGTATTTTTAATTTTAAGAGGGGCTTGTAACAACAGCCGCACGCTACGCTTGTCGTGGATGGTTGATGACTGTATTTACTGTTTACCAGATCGATTACGTACTTACCTACCTAGTACGTCATGTAGTGCATTCAAGATATAAATAGTTTGTCTACATGCACGATACACTGCATAAGCACAAAGGTAATGTATACATCAAGTTCCTTGTTAGTGTATCTTAAATTAGAGACTAATCATGCACGTATTTAGCGCATCGGAATCAAATGTTCCGCTTGAATAAATCTTATTTTAGACCGTAATTACAGTGGCTACATAAACCTCGGCGTTTGTATTAGATAACAGATAAGCCAACCGTTTTCCGGTCCCTGGGGATCTTTGGGCCGTGAGAGACGATTCGAAACAAATGATCTCTCTAGTCCGAACACTGTCCCAATACAACTTTATAGCTTCTTCAATATATTGCATTCAACAGGCAAAGATATCGCACCGTGTGAACAGACTAGGGATTGAAACTGAAAACTTATCCTAATGTTATTACGAGGATCTGCAATCATCAATCCTTCCATATATCGTTCGTTTGGATGAACAGAGTATGAACTCCAAATTTACGATTTTTAACCTAAAAATACAGTCCTACTAAAAATCCTGCGATCTTTCAAACGAACATGGTTGCATAACAACGTAACAACAAAGTTAAAAAACAGATGTTAAAATAAACATTTAATAATGGAAACCTTCAAATAGCTCTCCTGAAAAATAGGCTTTTTTGAGTTAATACCCTGTTAATCTGGACCAACGATATGACGAACTAGCTTTTGCCAGGGGCTTCGCCCGCGTATTATACGTATAAACCTTCCTCTGAAATCACTCTATCTATTAAAAAAACCCACATCATAATCCGTTGCGCAATTATAAAGATCTAAGCATACATAGGGACGGACAGAGGGATACGACTTTGTTTTATACTTTGTAGTGGTGATTTTTTTCAAATACTTTTATACGTCAGTTTTGTACTTCATAGGACTAATTGCGTAATACACTATCAATAGCAGTTGCTTTCATTTTGACCGTTCCACAACATCCATGCCGATGTTTACGTGCTAACCAGATATTTTCTCCGAACATATGAAAGAATAGAATTGCAATAACCCTCAAAATGATTCAAATTCTGATTAATAGTGTGTTACGTAATTAGTGTGCAGCAAATCATGGCAATTATGACGTTACAATTTCCTTTATTGACCTTTCATCATTTAAGGCCCTTCTTGAATTAAACATTTATACACTGAATGTGTCAACTAATACCCACTTCTTAATATGTGAAAAAAAATTTTAGAATCAACCAGTTTGCTATCGTGCGACATCATGGGCATAGATTATGTTCGCGAAAATGTAATAAGAATACACGACATCGCTATGCAGTTGGTACTCCGCCTTATAAATTATTAAAGCTCTCAAATAATCTGATTGGTACAGACTTAAGCCAACTATCTGTAATCAAATTTGTTCCAAACAAGGCACCTTACACTAGATCCACCAATGAACTACATAATTGAGATTTTCCCGAAAGTTTAAGAAAAAAAGAAAATGAGAATTTCGAATATAGAACGGTTTCCTTGATTACATTCCAAAACCAGAAGGCGTTGCCGGAAAAATAAATGCTATGAAAAATAAATCAGCAATCAGATGAATACAAAACACTTAAAATACTGTTTGACATAAAATAAAGAGAGTGAGTTAATCTAAAAATACAGCATTTACCCAAAATATAGGTACAGAATGGGTAATGAGGGTGATCTCATGGTTAAGTAGGTAAATACTAATTGGAAAACCAATTAAAAATCCTTCATAATTGATCAAAGCTATACCAGATATTATGATAACACTGATCAGTTGATCATCTTCCATACACCACAGTTACTTCTTTATTAAAACAAAATAGGGCGCACTCAATTAGAATAATACACAGCCATTCACGACCTAAAAAAATAAGTGCAAATGTTATAAGAAAATGTTATAGCCCTTTAGCCATTACTATCGATCATTGACTTTGGCTACTTCCGTGTAGGCTTTCTTTCATAGTGTACAGATTTAGTTGATAGCAGAAATTACATCATGGCCTGCAAGTCCCCGTTTCTAACGATCGGATAGGGTCAATAAGATCGTTGTCAGAAACGGTCGTCAGAAACGGGACTTAATAACCTACAGTTTTGGGGTGCAAATTGCTTAAGGTTGAGCGGAAAAATTAGACCAACCGAATCACTAGTTAAAATTTTATATGGAATTTTACATTTACCTGGTTGTTGTACTGAAAATTATACAATTATTGATAATTGGATTGTACCGACCTTCTGTATGACATAATGTTACGGCGTAAAGGTAGTTGATTTCATCCGGGGTGGTAGCTTTCATAAGGAGTAAAATTGTAAGAGTCGTCACGTTACGAAAAAGCATTATGCCCCCTCTCCATGGAATGTTACATTATCTATACATCTATACAAATAAATAAAATTGGAGTGTCTGTTTGTAATATTAAGATAACCACTTTTTACTAAGTGTATATGGTGTATACACGGTACATATACCAAAACAACATTTTTTACAATTTTTGTCGGTCTGTCTGTCTGTTTGTTCCGGCTAATCTCTGAAATGGCTGGACCGATTTTGACGGGACTTTCACTGGCAGATAGCTTATGTAATAAGGAGTAACTTAGGCTACTTTTATTTTAGGAAAATTATTTTATTTTAGAAAAATACCTGCGTTAATTTCCGACATCAACACGGGTGAAGCCGCGGGCAAAAGCTAGTATATAATATAAAGGGGCAGAGAGAAAGTTGATAGCTCTCTTGGGTTTCGAGGGTGCTGTAGACAAAAGTGTGGTCAGAATGAAAAGTCAAGATGGTGGCTGCAAAAATCTTGCATCATGGGTGTCGTTTTCATAGTTTTCGAGAGTGCTGAAGCCGAAAGTGACGCCAAATAGAGTATTCGTTACAGTTGGAGTTAAAAATAAAACGTAAAGAACTTCGTTATTGTCGGGGGTCCCCCCAACCCTTCTTAAATGTTTTATTGTAATTTGCTTTTGTCTCCCGGATACATCAGTTCAATTACAAAAGGCATCACATGTGTATTGCATTCTGAGAGACAGAGTTGAAATATCGCATGTATCTGTAATTCCTTTGAATTATTCATACAATACAATTCAAAGGAAACCCAGCAACGCTGCTTCGCGGTAGAAATAAGTATAAATAGCATACTTCTTGTGATGCAGTTTTCACTTGTGGGAATGTGAATTTATTAACCCCTAATTGGGATCAATGAATCTAGCTAGTTGTTTTTTGTCATGATTGTGCCAAGCGATGTGGCGATGATTATTTACACTACAGACGACACAGGCTGAAAACAAAAGACTGACTCAGCTATTGTCCGATTTTGTACCTTTTCAATTATTTCGTTTTGCTTTATAAAGCAACTAGCTTCTGCCCGCGACTTCGTCCGCGTTAAATTTCTTGTTCCCCGACCCTTCCCGTTGCATCGAATCGCCTACCTGTGCGATAAACCCCGTTTTTGCAAAATTTTTCATTACTGCTCCGCTCCTCTTCGTTATAGCGTGATGTTATATAGCTTATAGCCTTTCTCGATAAATAGGCTACTCAACACAAAAAGAATTTTCCAATTCGGACCAGTACTTCCTGAGATTAGCGCGTTCAATCAAACAAACAAACAAACTCTTCAGCTTTATAACAGTAGTAAGTAGTATAGAGTATAGATAATTTAAAATCAGCAAATATTACTACTTTTATTCTGGAAATGATTTTTGTGGATGTGTGTATATTGTTCTTTAGGTGTGTGTGTGCGTACGCAGAGAAATCAAATACTGATTAGATTTGAATATATAGGTACTTTTCTTCACAGAACGAATTACCTACATTAGGAATTTGGTAAGATCGTTAGCGCGTCTATAGGTGATGGTGTCTGCGGGCGAACTGTCCGTCGCCGGGTACTGCGCATTTAACTCGCGCGTGCACGTCTTGAAGCGTCAGCGCCCCTACATGATCTTGAGGGGCTTGTGTTAAGCAATAATAGTAGCACGAGTCGATTGATCAGGTTAAGATACGCTTGCCGCGGTTGGTCCATGGATGGGTGACCATATTTACTTATCACGACACCTCCGGCTTTGAAAAGCATGCTAAGCCGTTCGACCCGGCTGTCATTCATAGATATAAGCCTCTGACTATCTATAAAGATTGTCGTCTTTACGAGTACTCAGAAGCCAAACAACCAGGTTTACCAGAGGGTATCGTGTTACCGAAAAACTGGTGTATTCAGTTGCATCAGGTAAGCTCGCAGCTGATATTCTGGAAATAACCTTATTGCATTGAAACAACCAAAAATAATTCTGATGTGCACTTGTAATTCATGATGGTGATACCATAGATACATAACAGCAAGTGAGCATTTATTCGCCGTACTTGTCCAATCACTATACAAATCAGCGACAATTTAGTTAACCCGAATGATGGATTAAAAATTTTCAGTTACCGACCAATAGTTTCTGCCCGATGACACCCGGTGGGGTGTCTGTAACACGCCTTACAACATCGCCCGCGAGGAATGTGAACGTGCATTATCGAATATTGTTCGAGTATAAATCAGTCAACGGCTAATTATATCCTACATAATTAATGAACAGGCCACTCATTTTAATTATAAACTGTTGATATGGCCGCTTTCAAATAGAATACCTAAGTATATTTACCTTTACTACGGAAAAAGGGGAAGTAATCGACTGTTTTACTATTCCATACAATACAAACCGGCTACTATACATCATGTCCTGGAATTAACGCACTCCACTAAACACCCCAATTAGAATAATGTGTTATAATATTCATAATACTCTGAATTTGTAATTATACATTGTATAATGATTAAATTAGTAAAACTGATTGTGGAAGGAAATTGTACTCATATACAAATCTACGCACGCACGTAGTCGCACAGGTCTCTAGCGTAGTAACTACTTCGTCCATGTTGTTTTTTTAGTATAAAAATACATATATTAAAAACTAGCTTCGGCCCGCGACCTCGTTCGCGTAAAATTTCGCATTTTGACATAAAATATATCCTATAGCATCGCCTCGCCCGCCCGAAATGACTTCGTTTTCTCTCAGCGCTCTTTCTGACTTTTTTTTTTAAAGAACAGTGGTGAACTCCCGATCAAATTTTTGTTGACATTTCGTTTTAGCGTCTGCCTATGAAAAATATGTAAAAGTATAGAAATTGAATTGCTGAACAGTTTTGTTTTAGTAATACTTTTATAGGCAGTCAGGAATTTAAGATATTTCATGTTGAAGTTTTAGAGGTTATGTCTCGTCAACAACAGACTTATCGAAAAAGATATATAGAACTACCTACTTATTGGTCAAAATATCATTGATAGAAATGCATTTTAAATATAAAATAAACTACGGACGACGTATTCAGAATATTAAGTTCAACCGACGTGCGTAGGTATGCCACATGGTCCACGTAAGTAGGTAGGTACTTACCTACTTAATTATAATATGTTCAAAAGAATATTTATTTAATAATCTTAGTCAACTATCTTTAACCCATCGTATGCCGTAATTACAGACACAATTAAAAAACCATTGTATCTCGCGTGGATCCGCGTTTACGGTATACGAAAGGTTAAAGCAGTTACTTATAGATATAGTATGATTCATTACATGGTAAGGGGTTTCATTGGTAGGTATAGAAAAAAAAAAACAACTTTTTTTTTAATATTTATTCCTCATCTTCTCTAACCACAATGTCATCAAAAAAACCTGCGGGTGCTGTGATATATGGTTGATGTCTGGCCCATCCTAGATATCATACTTCAGTCATTGTGTGAGCGCAACATCCAACTCTCTAGTTAAGTGCCAATACCGGGTATCGTCGCATTTTATTGACACATAATATGTTGCAGTTGACACACATGATGCGTGTAGGCCTTACACGGCTACTCATTGTGATAAATAAATCGATGCACACACAACAAAATCCAAGGTATCATATCATTAATAATAAGCAGAATCGGAATCCAGAGTCACAAAAAAATGTCGTCGTATAGGCAAACAACCAGAATCCTTAGGCAAGCACTAGTCACACGGGGAACCGTAAATCTCAGAGTCCATGAGCAGAAGCAGTCGGTGAAGTAGAAAATCACGGAAAATCGATAGAAAACAAAATAACGAGACGCACGTGAAGACAACGACAAGTTACTAGTGCCGGTCATGTTTTTTTTGCGATGTTGCCGTACTCGAATTGCACTACGATGTCATATACAATGTACGTATTAAAAAATTATGACCGCTATAATCTTTAGCACAAGCAATAATTTTTATTTTAACATTTGTATTCTGATGCAGAAATATATTTCCTAAGTATATTAATGCAATACGTAAAACCACAGCGTATGTAACTTGACAAAGATTTATATTACATGGCAACATTAAAAGTATCGCTTAGCCAAAAGTCATGAAGTCAAGCAAGAAAGAAAAAAACTAAGCCATGATTATTTCTTAGCATCAATAATCTAGTCAAATACTTAAGCTCTTTATTATGATATTTTTGAAGTGAAAACTTCTTTAGCGGCGTTGTGCACTTTTTTTGTGACGTGACCTGATCGAAAATTCGTAAAACGGACGGAGAGTAGACAGCCGGCGGCGGCGCGGCGTAGGAGAGGAAGTATCCCCGTCTCTTTCTACGGCGCGGCGAAAATATGTGCCTGCGCCTGCTGTTTCGTTTAGGCGGCGCAGGACGCTTGCGCGAATGTTCGTGTGCAGCGTGTGTCGTGTGTGTTCGTGTTCATGTTACAGCGTGCCACGTGCATCCATGAATGGTGACAGCCATATATCCGTGGTGACAGCTGATGGCTTGACCGTCTGTGTAATTGCCGTCGTCGAAATTATAGATGGAAGTTGATTTTTCTGAAAGATAAACTTTTTAATGTAATATAAATTGTCATATTTGTGTACGATAGCGCAATAAATAAATATTGTATTCTACCACATAAATGATAGTACTTTTATACTGATAATTAAAGCAATTCGTGCAAAATTATTCCCTAACCATTCCAAAATATCAAAAAAGCACAACGTTAATATTCAAGTTTTCACTTCTGCCGGCACTCCCGGAGTGCAACCCGTCGTTTTTTTTTTCAGACTTTGATGGTACTTATGTTTAATTTGATAAAACTTAGTAAATTATTTCGTCGGTATCTAGTAGGGTGACATACGTAGACGCTTAATAATTTCGCTGGTATCCTTTACTCTGTTCCTTAGTAAAGTACCGAGATGTAAGATACCTGTAACCTTCCTAAAATATTGGGCTATCAAATGCAAACATATTTTATCAAATCCAACTGGTAGTTCCAGAGATTACTCCATACTTACAAACTAATTTTACCACGTTAAATTATTAAGAACTAGCTTTTGCCCGCGGCTTCGCCCGCGTGGATGTCAGAAATTAACGCAGGTACTATTTTAGAAAAATTCTTTCTAAATAGAAAGAATTTTTCTAAAATAAAAGTAGCCTAAGTTACTCCTTGTTATATCAGCTATCTGCCAGTGAAAGTCCCGTCAGAATCGGTCCAGCCATTTCAGAGATTAGCCTGAACAAACAGACAGATAGACAGACAGACAGACCGACAACAATTGTAAAAAATGTTGTTTTGGTTTATGGACCGTGTATACATCCATATACACTTAGTAAAAAGTGGTTATCTTAATATTACGAACAGATACTCCAATTTTATTTATTTGTATAGATTTGTATAGATGTATAGAAGATGTATAGACTAGCTTTTGCCCGCGGCTTCGCCCGCGTGGATGTCGGAAATTAACGCAGGTATTTTTCTAAAATAAAAGAATTTTTCTAAAATCAAAGTAGCCAAAGTTACTTCTTATTTCATCAGCTACCTGCCAATAAAAGTCTCATCAAAATCGGTCCAGCCATTTCAGAGATTAGCCGGAACAAACAGACAGACAGATAAAAGTTTAAAAAAAAGATTTTTTGGTGTAAGTATCGTATTTACTTTCATAATATGCATTTAGTGAAAAGCTGTTAATTTGAAATTACAAACAGACACTTCAGTTTTATTTATTTGTATAGATTAGTTTTTGCCAGCAGTTTCGCCCGCGTATCTATACTAATCAAAATCAAAATCAAAAGTCATTTATTCAAACTAGGCTGAGAGTCAGCACTTTTTGAACGTCAAAGTTACACAAGACAGTCCCCCCAAAACGCCCGCCCTTCGACACTTCCTAGTGCTTTAGCCGGGAAGAAGAAGTGGCGGAACAAACTCCCCAGCAGCACAGCTGTCTGTTAAGTTAGAAGAACTTGATTCTATAAAATACTATGTAATTAATTAATATTATAAAACAAAACAT
Source organism: Aporophyla lueneburgensis (assembly GCA_932294355.1). Lineage (NCBI taxonomy): Eukaryota > Metazoa > Arthropoda > Insecta > Lepidoptera > Noctuidae > Aporophyla > Aporophyla lueneburgensis. The sequence goes on along the minus strand of OW028741.1, from coordinate 23,082,489 downwards.
ACATTATTCACATATGTCAGCTAGCACACGCCAATATACCACCAACAAAACACTGAAAACTAAACTCAAGCTGAAATAAATAATAAAACAAAATCGTAAATAGAACTTAAAACGTAAATAAAGCCTCCAGGCATAAAGGGCGTGCCCGCTTACATATTCAACGATGCAAATTGATACATACAGCTAAGTTGAAGTTACAAGAGTTAAACTAAGGACCTCCGGAGTAGAATAAAATAACAGTTAATACAAATAACAATAACAAAAACCATGGTCAGCAAGACGACCAGTCACCACAAGCAGCACCCGTTCACGAGCATAACGCAAAGGTCAGCCATTACCCCCCTCGCCATATTTGAGGGAAGGTGGTAACCCGACCCCCGACGCTACCGCAAGCAGTGACATCTAAGGGAGCATGACGAACTTGCTGCCGGTTGGTCAGGCAAGAATATTATGAACAGCTGACGAGGTCGCTAGCTAACTACATGTTGCAATACAACTCATTTAAAATCATTGTAATGAGAAGATTATGTCCACAGTAAATCAAAATTAAAATAAAATAAAAATAAATTAAAAAATCAGTTAAATAAAAAATAAACAATTGTATGAACTACCCATATAAACTGTCGGTAGGAAAGCTAATTCTGGATTGAAAGAACATAAAGTAAAAGAACTAATATTATAAAGCTGAAGAGTTTGTTTGTTTGAACGCGGTAATCTCAGGAACAAAATTAAAAAAAAAAAATGTGTTGGGTAGCCTATTTATTGACAAAGTCTATAAGGCTACACAATATTACGCTACGATCAAAAAGAGCGGAGCAGAAAAGAAAAATGGTTGAAAACTGGCAGGCAATTTGATGCGACGGGAAGGGTCAGGGGAGCAAAAATTTGACGCGGACGAAGTCCGAGTAGAAGCTAGTTGTACATATAAACGTTCCTCATGAATCATCTGTCTAAAACTGCATTAAAATCTGTTGCGTAGTTTAAAATATCTAAGCGTACAAACGCGGATAGCGACTCTGTTTTATACTATGTAAAGATAACAGAAATCGATTCAGTGAATGGTTCTGAGCAAAGTATTTTCATAATGCGAACACATTGTATCTATATTGGTCAAAGACCTCAACCCTAGGAACGAATTTTCTTTCAACTTCTTCCTAAATAAATCCTTCTTGATTTTTTAAAGAAGTATAATCGACATATTGCATTTAAAATCGTAATTATTAATCTTGTTTACGAGAAAAATGCACAAACGTCATATCACGAAGGACGCACAGAGAGTCTGCCAACTATGTACCTAGTGTTATTCGAAGTAACAACTAGTAGCCATTATAGTCGGTTACAGATGACTTGATACTTTTCACAGGAACTTGGCAGCGTCGCTTTAGAAAACGTTAGTATTTCCGGTTGATTTTAGCTTGGACGAGTGTTAGGCGAGGTCATAGCTGTGGAAAATATCTGCATAGCGATAGAATTACACTGGAAGCCAAGTTAGCTGTTTCAGAGCGGTAATTGCGTAACTTAATATTAGTAGGAATCGCATTCATGTACTGATTAGACGAACAATACCTAAGCAAGGACTTGCGTAGGTATTGTTCGTCTAATCTTTGGGCTCCTTAAGTCCCGAAGTGAGCTGCACGATTATTGTCAAATGCGTGCACTGTTTGGACAGGTCCACTCAAATCTGTGTGGTTCTATGCTCAAAAGACCATTTCAGACACCGACTAAAAATGATCAGACCAAGATCATTTCCAGATTTTTTAAATACACATTGAGATGGATAAATTTTATTTATACAATGACATGAATATTTACTTTGTAAAGTATCATATTGTTTTAATTGTGAATGTGGAGAATGTGTGGGGTATGTTACTTTTTTTCTTTTATCTTTCTTTATTTGTCAAGTATGTTGTAATTATGATCTGGCAGGTTGAGTAATTTTTGCGGCCTACCCAAATGTCCTTTCTTTGGTATCGTTCGTCGGATCGTTGAGCTTCTTAGGTTCTGAGGTGAGCTGTACGATTAGTGACAAATCCGTACAATGACTGGACAGGTCCACTCGGTTTGTGTGGTTCTTTCCTCTAAAGACCATTTCAGACAGCTGTCTACACTGGACACTGGACTTTAAAAGAGACTGTGACCTCCGAGTTTGTTTCGGCCTCTCTTCTTAGAGTTCTCAGATAGAAAACGCCGACCTCATCTAGCTCACAAAATATTATTGACTTGTAAAAGTATTTGTACACACCTACTTACAGAAATAAAATCATTTATCAACATTCATTGCGTTATTTATGTTATTGAGTAGACACGTTTTTGAACATCGGACGCAATGGATTAGGAATAATCGTGAAAATGATTCAGAATCTGATAAACAGTAGGTACGTTACGCAATTAGGGTGCATGCTCGTATAATTAAGTCAGCATGGCTTGTTGGTGCTCAGATACAATGGAAAAATATTAGGAGATTATGACATTTATGAACAAGAATACCAAAACTGTCAAAATCTACAATAACGGCGTCAATGTTCGGCTATTCAAACATAATTATGTTAGCAGACTTGGCCCCATGGTCTCATGACACTTACTACTGATTCCAATAAGTTTTAATTATATTTTTGCGGAATCTTTATTTCGGTTTTGCCATATTTATCCCAATTCCAAACAGGATACTCCAATCGTAACTCGATCCAGGGATCTAACCATATCCAACCTGTAGAGTTTCACTCAGGTGCTAATAGTCCAGGAAGAACTCTATATATAAATAAAACTATAAAAGATGTACAAAAACTTATTAGAATTTGGGTAGATATACATTCATTGTATATCTACCCAAATTCTAATAAGTTGTACAGTTATGTTTACGTACCCTGATAAGATTTGGTACATTTTAAAAAACAAATGAATAAAGTTATTTCATAATTCTTTCTAAAAATGTTTAAATATTAGGTCTTTACCTATGAAATTGCCGTTCTGCAGTACTGGCCATTTCAAATCAAAATAATTTTTGTTTGTCTAAGAATTCTAATTTCAAATTAATTTTATTTTAAAAACATGGAATTCTTTTTCCAAAAGTAGTCATTTGTTTATTGATTAGTGTTACATTTTCATCGCATTTCAATCTTTTTCGTCATCATGGATACGTTAAAAATTCGAGTCATAATGGAATATGAGTATCGTCGTGGCAGCAACGCGGCACAAGCAGCACGCAACATCAACGACATTTACGGAGCTAACACTACAAACCAACGCACCACCTGTTATTGGTTTGCTCGCTTCCGTTCTGGAAATTTCGACCTGAAAAATGAACCTCGCGGTCGTCTGAAGACTTTGGTCGAAAATGACGAATTAAAGGCGACTGTGGAAGCTGATGATACACAATCTACGGCTGAATTAGCAGCAGCTTTCGACGTTAGCGTCAAAACAATATTGGTTCATTTGCGCCAAATTGGCAAGGTAAAACAGCTTGACAAATGGGTGCCCCACGAACTCAATGATCGCCAGCGCGAAGTACGCGTCGAGACGTGCCTTGCACTGCTCAATAGACACACAAATGAAGGAATTTTGAACCGCATTGTTACCTGCGATGAAAAATGGATTCTGTTTGATAACCGCAAGCACTCAGCAAGTTGGTTGGATCCTGGTTCAGCACCTAAACAATGCCCTAAACGAAAACTTACCCCTAGAAAAGTGATGGTCACTGTTTGGTGGTCTAGCGCCGGTGTGATTCATCACAGCTTCTTTTGGTAAGAAGCTGTGATGAATCACACCGGCGCTGGTGAGCATTACTGCAGATGTGTACTGTGAAGAACTGAACTCAATGATGGAGAAGCTGGCACATCTCCAACCAGCATTGGTCAATCGCTCGTCTCCGCTGCTCCTGCACGACAACGCGCGACCTCATACTGCACAGCAGACGGTCTCCAAGTTGCAAGAACTGGGGTTGGAAGCTCTCCGTCATCCGCCCTACACACCAGACCTTGCGCCTACAGACTAATACTTTTTCCAGAATTTGGATAACTTCTTGGCGGGAAAAAAATTCAATACCCGAGAGGCAGTTCAAAATGCCTTTGAAGAATTTGTTGCCTCCCGTCCAGTTATTTTTTTTAAGAAGGGCATCATTTTTTTTTTTTTTTTTTTTTTTCAGGATGGGAAATCATCAAATGACTTCTCCCGCTCTGGGCGGAGCGGGAGGGCGTGTCAGACTTTTACTGACTAAAACCCACCCGTGTTCCATCAGTTGCCCATGTGCCAGGGTCACGGTATCTCTTTCGAACAATCACGCGACCCCGGCAGGCATCGGTCCTAGTAGACCCCTACACTGCTGCTGACATCTCTTTGAGGCGCGCGTGGAACACTGCGCGCCGTCGTCGACCCGAGCTTGGTCCTTACCGGGCGGCGAGCTACCCATTGCTCGCCACCCGCAAGCTTGCGCCTACGGTGGCCGGGAGTCCGCTATTGACTCCCGAAAGAAGGGCATCATTAAACTGCCACTGCGTTGGCAAAGATGCATTGATTGCATGGGTGATTATTTCGATTAATACAAATAAAAAATACATGAAAAAAATTCGTTTAATTTTTTTTCATACAAAACGGCATTTTCATAGGTAAAGACCTATTATTTATGAATCAGTAGCTTTTGCCAGCGGCTTCACCCGCGTGGAGGTCGGAAAATATCCCGCGAGAGCGTACTACTGGGATAAAAAGTAGCCTATGTGTTAATCCAGGTTATAAACTAACTGTGTTCCAAATTTCATCCAAATCCGTTCCGTTTGGTAGTTTTTGCGTGATAGAGTAACAAACATTCACACATCCACAAATCCATACATACAAACTTTCGCATTTATTTATATATTCATTTTTTTGAACTTTAGTTCAAAATTTATTCTAGTATGAAATGAAAAAGCAACGCAATTTAAGAAACGACTATTAAATATTTAATGCTCGCAAAACTACATGTTTTAATTTTATTTTCGCTTCTGAAATTAATGTATTTATGATTTTCTCTAAATCATATTATGTTTGACGTTATTATTATTTTTGCATAAAAGAATAAGTTCGTACAAATCTGTGCATTCTAAAAACTAAATATTTTAGTGTACCATAGAGTCACATTGCATATTCAGTAATATGTGAAACGGTGGTAGTCAGGATGGTCACAATAAACGATGGAATTGCACTATAATTCTTTTATTATTTTAAAATTGGACAGAGTTTCCACTTACAACTTTTACACTTGGTGACGGTTACAAAGCGACTGATTCGAACTGCCTAACACACCTGCATTTATAGGTTTTGCTAATAACTTAATATTTAGATTGAATTACTTACTATAACGAGTAAATTTAAATAACAATTATTAACAAATAAATAAATGAAATAAAGTATATAAATCAATCATCTTAAGCAACCATTAATTTAAACTTAACACTTGGCGCGCCGGAAGCTGTCAAACTGAAGACGCCATATTAAGTAAAAATTAATAATTCTGATTATTTTAAATCACCAAGAATTAATCAAACATTTGGCTAAACAATTTTATAGCAAACAAAAACATTGATTTAAAGAACGATTATTTAATATAGGTACAAAGTCTAGCTGGTTTATGCAGGACCGGAAGTCGATAACAAATATTAACAAATTAATAAGAACGGTTTAATAATTTGACAGCGTCTTGAACGTCCACTGGTTATAGGCAATTTGACTTCCCATTAAACTAAAAAGGCATACAAAACAATACATTCTAACAGGAGTAAGCGATATAACCTTTAGAACAAAGTGCCTTACGACCACGGATTTCAGATGAGAATATTTTTGTTTCACACCTTTGGACCGTGATTTTTCAATAGTCTGGTTATAGTTTTTGAATTTACTTAATTTATAATGCACACTCACCCACAATATAACAGATAAATATGTTATTCAAACGATGACAACATAAGTAAAAGACTGCAACAACCAATTGAAAAAACGTACTTTCTTTGCCCTTTCCAGTTGAATCTAGCCATCGTACTTACTAACTAGGTGTAGGGAAATGACTTTAAGTAGGACGGTGGACTTTTCGTAGGCCAAAGGTCTACCCTCCTACATAAAGTCGTTTATTTTCGCTATCTGGAACCCTCATTACGTAACTCTCTATCAATCACAATCTGAATCATTCAATGCTTCATATGTTTGAAAAATTGGTCTGCTCAGCATCGTAAATAATGCAATGAATGTTGTCAAAATATATGCTATTAATACTATCAGTATGTTACACAATATCCCGCCGATTAGAACGCTATAAATAAGTCCGGGGAAACCACTAGAAAAAAGAAATCATGAATGATTACAATTTGATTTAGTGTAAGTGTCATTATAGTGTTTATACGAATGATTTATTATTAGATTCGGTGAGGGCGGCCCCGTCGTTAACATTGGGAGCCGCGGTCTAAGCATTCTCAACAGCATCCCATTGTGACAGGCGGGGGCCACCAACTCGTGTGATTGACGAATATTAATTAATTATTCGTGTTTGTTCTACTTTTCTAATAATTTGTTTCATAAACGAAAGAGTGCCTTTTATTGGGTCAAATCATCAAATGACTTCTCTCGCTCTGCAAGGCGGCGCGGAAAGGCGTGTCAGACTTTAACTGACTAAAACCCACCCGTGTTCCTTCAGTTGCCTGTGCCTGGCTACGGTACCTATCTATTTTAAACACATCCGCGGCCCTGGCAGGCATCGGTCCTAGCGGACCCCTTCAGTGTTGCTGACATCTCTTTGAGGCGCGCGTGAAACACAAAGCGCTGTCGACTCGGGCCTGGTCCTTACCGGGCCGCGAGCTACTCATTGCTCGAACGAAAATGAAAGGGTACCTAATGATAGTAACTGTTAAAACAATTAGAGAACCACCGATTGAATCACACTAATCGCACGACGCCATCGCGGCAGGCCAAGACGAAGATGGCGAGACAAGATTGGCTCCTACCGAAAGGACTGGCCAGCATTAGTAAAAGACAGAATTTTGAGGAAAAGGGTGAGGAGGCCTTTACCCGGCAGACAAAAAATACAGGCTAGTTAAAAAGATAGACAGATGAAAAAAGAGATAAAACGTTTAATTATATGTGTAATAATAAAACGCATTATTCGGAACAGTAACAACTCAAAACCGCTGGAAAGCTGGAAACCAATTACAATTAATGGCAAATTTCATCCATTTTCAGAATGTTTCAGATAAAACTAAATAGGATTTTTAGTCATACGATATGCTGTACAGTTAATTAAAAGGTCGTAGCGAAAATAACTTCGATGACGTGAATGAAAAGGTTATAGAAAATGTCAAACGTATTCGCTTTTCGACGTGATTAAATTAATTCACAACTTCAAGGAGAGTTCTAATACTATACAAACATTACATGAAATTACTTATGTACATACAAAAACTAGTACCATACCATTTCATTTGACTGGCCTATTAGTCTAGTGGTTAGTGACCCTGACTGCTAAGACTGAGGTCATGGGTTCGATTCCCATCCAGGACAAATGTTTGTGTGATGAGCACAATCATTTGCTCTGTGTCTGGGTGTAATTTATCTTTAATATGTATGTATTTAGAAATATATAAGTATATTGATCAGTTGTCTGGTTGCCACAGTACAGGCTCTGCCTAGTTTGGGATCAGATTACGGTGTGTTGGTTGTCCCAAGATATTACATTACATTCACAGGGCAGCAGCGTTCTCATGCATTTAACCACCACACTGCGATCGCCAAACACCAAGCGTGGCGATTATGGCAAATCCCCTCAAATTGGGGGACACCTTTGTCCAGCTTTGGACGTCTTTCGGCTGAAATGGATGACGATAATGAAATTGCTTTGCCCGGACTTTTAAATTTTGTATATTTTTTATATTAGTCTAAATAACTATCTGTTTGTAGGTATAGAATATAATAGATAGTTCCCAGTTAGCAGATGTTGACCATTGAGTCATCCATCTAAGCTGTGTCCCGTAGTTAGGTTACTTGGCGGCACAGAATGATAAATGCGTTCGGTAGCCAATAAGGGCTCTGTGCAGCATGTACCTCAACGGTAATTGGATGGTTAAGTCAGCATAAAGGTGCCTGAAATGTTTGGGTCCAATTAGAATTGCAGTCATGTTGTAGCAGGCTTCATCAAATACCAAAACAACTGAGTGTCCGTATCTACACTACAATTATTTGGACAAAATAATTACAAAATGTTTCAGTAAAATTTAGGGTTCCATACCCAAAGGGTAAAACGGGACCCTATTACTAAGACTCTGCTGTCCGTCCGTCCGTCCATCTGTCACCAGGCTGTGTTTCGTCAACCGAGATAGTTAGAGAATTGAAATTTTCACAGATGATGTATTTCTGTTGCCGCCATAACATCATCAAATACTAAAAAAACAGAATAAAATAAATATTTAAGGGTGCTCTTAGTGACTTTATTGCCAATAAAGTTTAAAGAATTTGTTACTCATAAGAACTTAAATAACAGTTCACTTAAAATGAGATACAAAAGTTCTTACATCTAATTAATTATCCATATTTATCGCCGGTGACATTATAGTGTACATACATGTTTCTTGAGATTTTTAAAAAAATGTTTATATTATCACACTTTTTTAACTCTTCCGGTAAATTATTCAATATTTGTGCTCCCTCAAACAATATTATCTTTCTACCGTAATTAGTCCGTGCTCGTGCAGTCATTAGTTGAAACTTGTGTTTACTTCTTGTGTTGTATGATGTTGTTTTTTTATGTATTTGTATATTAGTGTAATGATGTAGTGTAGTGCAATAATGGTACGGAATCAATTGACATGCCTGTTGGTCTAGTGGTTAGTGACCCTGACTGCTATGCCGGAGGTCGTGGGTTCGATTCCCACCCAGGACAAATGTTTGTGTGATGAGCACGATCATTTGTTCTGTGTCTGGGTGTAATTTATCTATAACATGTACGTATTTAGAAATATATAAGTATGTTTATCAGTAATGTCTAGTACCCATAACGCAAGCTCTGCTTAGCTTGGGACTAGATGGCGTTGTGTGATAGTTGTGGAATATTTTTTTTTTTTAAATCCTTCGTGCGCGAGTCCGACTCGTACTTGGCCAGTTTTTTTAACAGTATTATCATAATGACCACTTTGAGCAAAGTCTGTCAATAAAATATTTAAGTATTTATTACAATTGACATCAAGTACCCCGCGCTATGTTAATATAAAATGACTTTTTTTAATTTATATTTCTGGTTTAATTTAAACGTATTGCAGATTATTTATAATTTTTAGTTTGGTTTTCTATTAAAGCGTTAGATTATTTTTTTACTATTAACATTCTATTTTGTTACTATTATCAACTTTTCTAATCATTTTGCATCGTTGAATATGTAAGCGGGCACGCCCTTTATGGCTTTATTTAGGTTTTAAGTTCTGTTTACGTTTTTTGTTTTATTATTTCAGCTTGAGTTTAGTTTTCAATGTTTTTGTTGGTATATTGGCGTGTGCTAGCTGACATATGACGAATAATGTGTTTTGTTTTATAATATTAATTAGTTACATAATATTGTATAGAATCAAGTTCTTCTAACTTAACAGACAGCTGTGCTGCTGGGGAGTTTGTTCCGCCACTTCTTCTTCCCAGCTAAAGCACTAGGAAGTGTCGCAAGGCGGGCGTTTTGGGGGGACTGTCTTATGTGACTTTGATGTTAAAAATTTTCAATATAAAATTGCTAATCCTGAGGATCCTGCTCAGAATAATAGGACAAAGTTAATAAATTAGTTTTTCCAGTCACAACGACGTCGAAGTCGTTGTGTAAGTCTAAAACATCTAAATAATCTCAGAACTGAAACAATCAAATCATCAACAAATACAATTTCTCGTTTTCTCCACGATGTAGCTACCATTTGGTGGTCACAACTGTATGCATGGCACGCACTAACATAGAAATCATCTGTCACGTCAAACTGTCTCCGAAGAAAAGGGGCTCTGACGTCTGGACGACAGATGGAGAATTGGTTCCATAAATATTTGGCTTCTCGCTTTTATGTTGGTATACTTTCTATAAACCTTAGGTACCCATCTATTGTGAGAGCAACCTGGATGAAACTATGATTATCTCTATATTTAAATCGCGATTGCTAAAGAAACAAAAGTTTTTTTTGTAAAAAATATGATATTTATCTGCCGATTTACGATCTCCAACAAAAGATGTAAACAATACATGAAACATAAATAAAAGGGCATTCCTGCACTTATAAGAGACCACAGTATGCAAAATAGAGTTAACAAATAAGCTAAATTAAAGTTAAAATAAGATTATGGACATTCCAAAAAAAAAAACAAGTAAAACATGAGATACTTAAATCTACGAAACAAGTCTTATTTTTAGACAAAGGTTCACAGATGTCTACATTCTTATTGTTTCTATATTTGCTATAAATTTTTGTCAACCTACGGATTGAAAATAGTTTTCTCCATGCAATTTTGAAATAAGGTAAAGACAGGGATTGAAGGAAATCAGTTCAAAAGTAAATTATTTACTCAAACTATTTGTACGTATATTCAAACCGCAATTGTCATTCGTTGGCGTAAGGTATCAAGTAGGTTAACAATCATTTCTGTAGATGACTAAAGTCTGGCACACGAAAGTTGATCCTGGGGTTTAACCGTAAGTTTTTATATGGCAACTTTCTAAAAACGTCAGATGATTGTCATTCGACTTATATATTGTCAGACTATTCATAGGATTTCATTGTATTTATACTCGAATTTTAACGTTTAAAATGAACAAAACAATAAAAAGTGACGTGCGGAAGTTATTGTTTACTATGATGAATTCATTTGAAGAAAAACAACAAAAGAAACGAGATGATTACAACGAAAAACAGCAATGTTTACTTGCGATAACAGACTTTATAGGTTAGTTTATACATATAATTTTGATACTTCTAAATAGTATTATAATATTTGCTTCAAAATCATGTTTACCTTATTCGCATAGTTATGTAATGGATGTTTTGTTTACAGACAATTTGAATATTGAAGGTACCGAAGTTGCATCGGTTAAAGGAACTATTGCAAAACTAAGTGCTTTGGCAGAGAATGAGCTAATTAAAACCCAGAACCAGTTTTTGGAAGAAATTTCGTCAATCACTGGTATGTAACTGTGTATGCAGTGTTTTTACTGTGTAATGTACTGCTAGAATTCATATCATTATGGTATTATAAATGTATGGGATGTAATTTATGTTTTATTGTTTTCTTTTTCAGGAGTTAGCGTCGCAACTTTAAAAAGAATTAAAAAGGAAGGACGATTGAATGATGGAATTTTTAATACACCAGGGAAAAAACGACCCCATAAGCTCACAGTATCTAATTTGGACAGCTTCGATATAAATGCTATTAGAAATAAAATTAATGAATTTTACTTAGTACAAAAACGAGTACCTACTTTGCGAAGCTTATTGACTGAACTGAGGGAATCTATCGAGTTTACTCCCGGCTCCCGTGAAACTTTGCGTCGCATATTACATAATAATGGTTATGAGTTATAAAAAAACAAAAATGAACGGTCCTTACTTATTGAAAGATTTGATTTTGTAGCTTGGAGACACAAATTTTTACGAACTATTTCTTCCAAACGTGCAGAAGGGAAACCAATAATTTATTTAGATGAGACATATGTTCACCAAAATTATAGACCCAAGAAGTCATCGCAGGGGCCTTCAACAAGTGGTGTTATAGACAAGATATCAGCAGGCAAAAGGTACATAATTGTTCACGCTGGTTCAGAAAGAGGCTTCGTGCCAAATGCACTTTTATTGTTTAGCACTAAATCAAAAATGGCAGACTATCACCATGACATGAATTCACAAAATTATAACAAATGGTTAGTGGAAAAACTTATATCCAATTTGTACGAGCCAAGTGTCATTGTCATGGATAATGCAAGTTATCACACAGTGCAAGTGAACAAACCACCTACAACACAGACTGTGAAAAACAAAATTCAACAGTGGCTCAGAGAAAATAACATAGATTTTGAAAGTCATTATACGAAAGCTGAATTGCTCTGTCTGGTTCAGAAACATAAACCAGATCCAATTTATGAAGCTGATCAATTATTAGAACAGCATGGTCATGAAGTACTGCATTTACCTCCTTACCACTGCGACTTAAATGCCATAGAGCTAACTTGGAGCCTGGTAAAACGTAAAATCGCAAGTAAAAATATAAATTTACCATCTATTGAAGTGGAAAGAATTATAAGGGAATCCTTTGAGTGTGTAACCCCAGAAGAATGGAAAAAAAATACTGATCATGTTATCCATATAGAAAATACATACAAAAAAAGAGACAGAATAACCGATGAAGAAATGGATCGGTTCATCATAAATGTTGGTGACGATAGTAGCAGTGATTCGGATGCATCACTAGAAATGGAATTTTTAGATTCCGATTTTGAATATGATTCATAAAATAAAGCATTTAAATAATTAACCGTTTTTTTTTTTTCTATCAACATACATAGTCTAAATAGCTTGATGTCTATGAACCTCATTAATTACGATCATTGCATACGATAATTAATAAAATAACTAAAGTTTACAGATACTAATATTATAAAGCTGAAGAGTTTGTTTGTTTGTTTGAACGCGCTAATCTCAGGAACTACTGGTCCGATTTAAAAAAATCTTTCAGTAACCAAAATGCGGATGAAACTGCGGCGGACAGCTAGTTCGATATAAAACTGGTGAAATCTATTTAAATTAATCAGAACTCATTTACGTAATTCACTGGTCGAATTTTCAATTGTCAAATAACTTTTACTAATATATAGTATATGATTTGGTAGCTTTGTATAAAAAATATGTCAATCCACCGTATTCATTCGTCAGAATACTATACTACCACGAAAAATCGGTTTCAACCTTGTTTGAACATAATATTTTTTTTTACAAATATCAAAACTAGTTATTCCTATTGCACTCCGGGTTACCACACTTGGATTTTTTAAATTTGCCGCTGTTTTTCAGGATCAACTTTCGTGTGCCAGACTCTATACAAACATCCCTAAGATGGCGGCCATCTTGGTGTCTGAATTGCTTCAAATACATCAAGTTGTACAGAAGCCAGCACAAAAAGCTACTACAGTCTGTCAAATTTCTGTAATAGGTTTGCAACTTTATCGCTAAAGTATTAGGTTCAAGATTGATTGGTAAATTTGACAGTTTCGGGTAGCTTGATGTGCTTTAATTAATACAATATTTTAAGATAAATAATTAGGTACCATAATAATTAAAAAAGTGCACCCGCTTGTATTACTCACCTTAGATAATTTAATTAAGTTTAATTCAGATTAAAGAAATACCTTAGTATGTTTCGATATAGAGGCCAGCTGAGTCACTTAATTGGAGGGGGAAAGAGGCAGCAAAATCCCCTTCCTATTAAAACTGTTTTCAGAGGAGAACATTTTCTTGTTCCATATTTTTTAGAGCGTGGTGTTTCAGAAGTGGGGTTTTAGTTTTTGAACTTACTTTTTTACAACTGTATCTAAAATCGTTTTGTTGATTAACGAACAACACATTGGCACAGAAAGGTTGGCGATACCTGAACTATTCCACCTATGCGGAACTAAGTCGACCAAACTTATATAAACTGAATACGTCTATATAGACTCAATCAATTCCTGTAACGTTACCTGTTGGAGTTTCAGTGCGTCTGTGACAAGGAAATAAAATGGTGTGTGCAGTGCGCATATGGGATTTGAATTCGTTGTTTTGTTTACAAAATGTTGTTGATTAGTTATTATTTAATTTTTGTTTTATTTTCTTTCATGCGTGGAGCGCAGGACGAGCTTGAGAAGGATCAAATTATTCGTAAGTTATTATATTTACTGCCTTGATATAAATTATTGTTCTTGTGGGTGTGTAGTTAACCCAAGAGATACGTAGCCAAGGTCGCCGGATATTGTTGCAGTTGGATGTTTTCGAATGAAATTTTAATGAAATTTGATAAATTAACTGTTTGTTTTCTAGTAAATAGTAAGTACCTAGTAAACTTCAACTATGCGAAAACCTTGGTTACATATGTATCTATTTGGTGAATGGAAATCTCTACCTAACTCTTTGGGGAATACCGGTGAGATGTTATGTTTTCTTCTTAAGAAACTTATGAACTTTACCTGCATATTATTAGGCTATTAAAAATCAGTTATCACTATTAGATAATCCTACTTAATCAAAAGTTCAAAATCAATGATAGTACCCAAAGGTTAACTGGCAAATAAAGAGGTCGTATTATATTTAATCAAATTCACAAGTATACATCCTACTAATATTATAAATGCGAAAGTTTGTGAGGATGGATGTATACACATACATCCATCCTCACAAACTTTCGCATTTATAACATACACATGTTTGTTACTCTTTCACGCAAAAACTACTAAACGGATTTGGATGAAATTTAGAACACAGTTAGTTAATAGCCTGGATTAACACATAGGCTACTTTTTATCCCGGTAGTACGTTACCGCGGGATATTTTCCGACCTCCACGCGGGCACAGCCTCTGGTAAAAGCTAGTTTTAAATAAATCAATAAATCTAAACAACTTCAACCACTAATTTGTATAACTTCGAAATATGAAATTGAAAGGAATTGAAAAGGTCGTTGCCCTTTCAATTTCCCAATATTTTATTTATCATTATTTTTGTGCAGTTCTGCAGAATGCCTTTGATGCATTCGACCACGAGAAGAAGGGAGTCATCAGCACAGACTTTATCGGCACCATCCTAGAGATGTTGGGTCACGAGGTGGACGACGACTCCTTGAAGGAGATCATCTCTGAAGTCGACGTCGCTGGTAACTTGACGTATCTATTTTCCTAATAGTATCTGATAATAAGTATTAAATATCATTTGTCAATTGAGCCCAAATCCATCAACCAAAAAAGTTGTTCGTACTTCTGGGCCACTCACAGACTTTCATTTAATTAGTATCTACTGAACAAAAATTGAAAGATAGGTGAACTTCCACATGTCTACTTAAATCTTTCAATATTTCTCGTAGAAACCATTTTTTTTTTTTGTTTAATTTGTAACGAACGTTTTATTCGATAGATGGCGTTAGTACTGAGGCAGGTTGCCATTATGTTAAGAAGTACATAATAGTGCCGCAAGGTGGAGCTATAAACAGAATACAAAATAAACATAAATATTTTCAAGGGTATTTTTAATATTTATTGAGATATTAGCAATAAATATTAAACAAAATACCAACTCCCTCATATATTCATATAAGTATGAATAAAATTATATTTTAATTGGTAGAATAAAAAATATAGTAACAGGCAATTGAAGATATGTTCTTCAATTGCCTGTTACTATATTTTTTACTGAGATCTATTTTATAATGTTTATTGAAAGTAAATAAAAACAACAAGAATACCCAAAAAAGTAAGCCTCACCGTGACAATGCTTGCACATTGCCGTGACCAGGATTCGAACCTGGGTTACTACGGCCACAACGTAGGGTCCTAACCACTAGACGATCACGGCTACCGAGGCATGTACATTTAGGTTGAAATTAAGAAGCGTGTTCAACATAGTATTTTGTTGATAGCGAATAATGACATCATCAATGTTTGTATTACAGGAACTGGCGAACTACAATTCCAGGATTTTTGCGCATTAGCTGCTAAATTCTTGACAGAAGAGGTAGATGATGAGGCGATGCTCAAGGAACTCAGAGAAGCCTTTAGGTTATATGACAAGGAAGGTTTGTAAACAATACAGTTGATACATATTTTGCTTATAATGTCATCTCCCTTTCTGTACCTATCTTAATGACGTGTAAAGCAAAAATTTGTACAACGGTGTACAAATTTTTTACAACGAAAAAATCCGCGGAGGAGTATGAAATTTGGCACAGTTTATGTTAGGTAATATGAAGAAGTGCAAAAATCTATAATTTTACATAGTACCTAATGCATTAGAAATACAATTATTTAATTTTAAGATAAAAACATGGTTGAATTACGACCACTGGGCGGCCAGTAGTTACTGTAGTTAGTCATAGTTTATAGAAAGAAAGTTCATTCGATTTTCTTTCCACAGGCGAAGTAAAAATAAAGATCTAATGATTTTTATATCTTTGTCAGGAAACGGTTACATAACGACAGAAGTGTTAAAAGAAATCTTCAAGGAGCTCGACAACACCATCACAGCTGAAGACTTGGACACCATGATTGAAGAAATTGACTCTGACGGCTCAGGAACCGTAGACTTTGATGGTGAGATAACCTTCAGTATAAGAATCTAATTTAATAACTCATTATGAACGGTTAAATTATCTCGTACTAATTAGAAATGGCTAAACAATGGTATAAGTGTACCTATGGACACTATTTCCATTATTTTAACCAATGAATTAAATATAATAGATTTATATAAGTTTACCAAATTATATTCAGAGCGGGAAAAGGGGGCAAAACATTGCTAAAGGTAAAAATAGCACTCAGTAGGTATTTCCTATCTATTAATTATTGAAATAAGCACGTACCTACTGCATGAATGATACATGCAACCAATGGAAAACACAATAACGTAGGTAGCTATAATAAATGGTGAAATGTGGGTGTACTTAGATACACCTCTGCCTTACCCTTCTAGGATTAAAGGCATGACGTTATGTTATGGCTCAGTCATGTCCAAACACTGACTCAATAGATATTTTTTTATGTTTTCAGAATTCCTTGAGGTAATGACTGGAGAATAAAAGTACCTTAACTGGAACTATATAGGATATTATTAAAGCAATTGTAAATAATAGTACAAATTAATATAAGGAAAATTAAATAAGACAACAACGGAATACAATTTCATGGCCTTTTGCTACCTACGGAAACATGTTTCAACTTTAAGAACGAAGACCCTGGGAGATATTTATGTGTTCCGATAACCAAAGAACTTATAAGTTTAATAAATTAAGCTAAATTAGGTTTATACTAACTGCGCGCAGTATTTCTATTAAAAACAATTTAATAACAACATTGTTTTATTTTTGTTCATACCTATCTACTGTTAACAGCGACATCTAGTGGTCGACTGTAGAACTATGGACAGTCAACGGTTGTTGTTGTTAGGTGTGATCCTTACTAGGTGGCAGCACTTACATCAAACTCTTCTACTATTATATTATATTAATATTTTGGACTACCTATCTGTTTACCCAGAGGTTCTTACAGTCATCCAGGCTTATCACGTCTTATCTTTGAGGCTCTTCGTTCTAGCAAAAACCAAACTGTTTCATCACACTTGATACTGGAACACATTCCCCCTTATAAGTTATTACAAAACAAGATTTTTATTTAGACGAGAGAAAATTCTGTCTATAGACGAAAACCGCATTCAAATCCCTTCCGTTGTTTAAAAGATCTAAGTGTATCAACTGATTCGAAATGCGACTGTGTTTTATACTATGTAATTATAGATATACAATATTATAAAGGGAAGAGTTTTTTTGAGTGATCTTAGGAATTAAGTACTGTTTCGTATTGAATAAATATTTAGTGTTGGATAGCCAATTTATCGAGGAAGGCTATATACCCAACAACACGCTTGGACAGGTCAGAGGAGCAAGAAATATGACGCGGATAAAGTCGCAGGCAGAAGTTAGTTGAATAATAAAGTTGGAAATGCTGAAACTGTCTCAGAGTTGTAAACTAGAATAAAAGTTAGATCACATTTCGTTATAACACGGTTATAAGACGTTATTGAATAATTCTAATGGCATGATTTAAGAAGACATAAAAACAACAATAATGTTTAACTGTTACATTAGAACTGCAGCTTCCGCTAGCTAGATTCTGCTAGTTGGATTATGGAAGATAAACTACGGTATGGGTAGTTTATCGAGGAGAAAATTTGAAATAATATCCTAACTAAATCCTTAATGATCATCTACAACATTAACATACACTTTTCAAAATGATTAAAAGCATAAGTACCTAACCTAGAAAAAAAAACCTTTCCAACCTGTAAAAAAAAACTATCTAACTCAGAATAGAATTAGCACAAAAAGTATGACAAAGATACTTCAGTAGATCGAAAATTTTACACAATATAACTGACCTCGATATTTTTTAAGACCACTGCACCAGCTTCATTTAATCACTGAGGACTAAAATTGAATCATTGTTCAAAGTAGAATGGAGCTCCATGACGAATTCTGTTTTCTAAACAAAATTAAGTCAGGTATTGACAAAAGTGTTAGATCGGAACAAGACTCAACGTAACTTGGTTAAATTTCCTCACTAATTGTATAACGTTCTGTAGCAATGCTTTTACTTTTGTTGTTTAGCTTTACGACACTGAGGAAATAACTGTAATGCCTACAAGTGTCGTTATTATCCCCTCATTTAGACGTTTTCACATTCTAATAATTTACACTTTTACTGTAAGTTGGTCGTACGATTATGCGTACGCGCATCGATTGGAAATCATGTGATCAAAATAGTAAAGTACATCGGCATCGCATAGTAATTAATTTGATATCATTATGACAATTTATTGATTTAATATCGTTTAGGCATGATGCCAAAACTAAATAGAAATATAAAAATAATACACCTAATGGTATTTTGGTACACAAGACGCATATTGCATCTTAATATACAGAGCATTGTTAACAGTATATAACAATAATTCGAGCCACACGATCCAATTGAATTCTTGGCAATCTAGATGACACATTGACAGCTAACTCCCTCTTTGGCCCGAATACAAGTTCCGCTGTCGTGTGAGGCTATAGAGGTCGTGTCAGCCGTAGGGCATTTAAAAGGTCACTCCATAGGTACAGGTAGGGCTGACCTGATATAATTTGACAGCCTGAAGGTCCATATAAACGTCATTTACGATTTTGACGGCCATGCAAACTTAATTGACACTCATGGACATAAATTGATGTAGGTACATATTCATAACTACATTTCACAAGTTGGATTGGTAAACGCTTTAACTTAATCATTCTGAAGAAGTCCAGTGACACCATGTTAATTATAGCAGAGACATTATTTATAAACAAATATTTTAATTTATTTCAAAATATAAAATTGACCTCTATGTCGAAAATAATGAAGGGAAACTCAACCGTATCTCATTAATTAAGCATGGAGGAAAGGCACTGCATTTTTGACACCAGATGAAGTTTGTTTATCATAAGCCTGATATTCATAACACTTCCGTTTCATTCATGAATATTAAAACGAAGCGAACGATTTAAAAACGAATTATAGATAAAGATCAATTGGTAAAACTTCTCCTGGTAAAAAGCATTGAAACATCATGTTCGTGAACGAGCGCCGTCAGAAGGGACTGGTCATCTCATTTTGAGGTGATTTTTTTTTTCTTTTCTCTGGTTATTTTAATTTCTGTATTGATTTTTTTTATTCGGACCCTTTTAATGTACACTTCTTTTTAAATCGTTCTCACATACCTAGGTATATAATTTCAACATAAGTGATGTCTTCTCCATATTTACTTACGATTCTTTGAAATTGGCAACTATCTTCATCTTTCGACAGTTCAAAACTGCCTGTAATTAGTTTATTTGACAAAAAATGCTAGTCTAATCAACCAGCCGGCGTAGCATGACCAATTCTATATCTATTCTACCAAGAACAAAAAAAAGTTCCTTATGTATTTTAATTCTGTAAAAATGTTTCTATCTCATCAGAAAAATAGTCATCATACTTGACATCGTACTCTTGTCGACTGAAGAATAGAAACATCTCTTCTTTTCAGTTTTACACAATTTTTCTACGATAAAATCTATGATTTTGTCTTCTCTTCCGTCGACAAATTCCGTTTCTAGGCGGTCATGCTACGCGTGCTGCAGTCAAAAATCTTCTTACACAGGATTCTGGTGACCTGCCATCAAAACGAAACTGTAAGATACTTAACTAGATCACAGTCTACTTCTGATCTTGTTTGCAACATAATTGCAAATGACCAATTGCTTACAATTGCTACGTACGTGACAAGCTGGACTATAGACTAAGCTAAACCTATTATCTAAAATCAATAAAATAGAGAAAAAAATAGTTTGTGGTTGTCCTCGTTCACGTAGATATGGTATTTTGTTTTTAGTGCCAATGGTACTGGAATGTAGTGTTTTCACTCGTTAAACGTTCCGTTACGTATAGTTACAGTAAATATTAGAATATCGTGTTGCATCGTTGAGATCTCGCGTCGTAACTTTTAAGACAAATAGTTATACCAAACATACCGTAAGTCATATATAATAACAGCCAATTATATATAATATAGCTATTACCTACGATTTCGGCTGCAATCCAGGATGAAAAGTGGCCTATGTACCCAGGTCATGGTCTATCAGATTTCATCCAAATCCTTTTAGCCGTTTAATTGTCAAAGCGTAATAAACAAACAAACAAACTTATTTTCACACACATAAAGTTTGGATTGAATTTCCAGAAAATAAATTCATAGAAGTACACACTTGTTCCGTTTTTACCGTTTCCGTTGATTACCTGTTACAATAGTAAGGTACGTACCTAAATGCTAATGAACGGTTTTTGCAAAGCAAGGAAAGCAAAGTATTTGAAAAGAAACCTAAAACATTTCACAATCAACAGCTGTTAATTCTAAACGTATTTTTTACTAGCACTTCGTTCGCGACTTCTGCCGTGTGAAATTTATCGTTCATGTTACACACTACTGCTACTCTAACCTCCAATGTTTCCAACCAATGCACCTCATTTGTCATCTGAACAAATAAATAAATAATAATAATAATACCTACTCTGGAATAATGTAGTTATCCTAAGTTGAAAGAATTTTTAGAATCGAGAGATCGAGAGTTTATCCATTACAAGCAATCATAATATGGCTGTAGAGTGTAGATAATAAAAATCTACGTTTTGTACCAGACTACGGTGAAACAAAAAGGAGGGTTATGTTTTTTTGGGTATCCAATAGCAAATGGGTTACGTTTCAAATACGGTCACGGCTTTCAGGTGAGAATATTTTCTTTTATCGGCTTTTAGTTTTTGAACTTACTTTTTTATTTACCACAATTTTACTGTGATAACAGATTATCTAGTATCGCGTTATAAATTGCAAAATGCAAACGCCAGGGAATGAAAGCCCAACAAGATTAATGCTTCATTAACTTCAACCAGCGGCGGCACATATTAGGGCCCGTTTGCGGTTCTGTCCCTATCTCAGCAGATTTCTTCCTGTTACTGATTGAGAGTGTGATTGATATTACAAGACGGAAATTGCGTAGACAACAAATTGTTCAAGTAACTTTACAAATTAAGTATTAATAAACACGTTGATATTTGCATGTTTAAGTTCAAAATTTAATTAAGCTTGTAATTATTTCTAAGTAATTGTATCTATTTACGCATATAAAGTTGGGCTAATGATGCTTGTTGATAGTATAGACGTAAGTGGAGAGATTTAAAAGATCCTACTAATATAAATGTGAAAGTTTGTCAGGATGTGTAGATGTTTGTTACTCTTGCATGCAAAAACTACTGAACGGATTTGAATGAAAATTAGCACATAGATAGATTATAACTTGGATTAACACATTGGGTACTTTCTATCTCAATAGTACTTTCCTGCGGGATAATTTCCGACCTCTACGCGGGCGAAGCCGCTGGGAAAAGTTAGTAAGACATTATTAAATGGACTTACCTAATTATAATCATTAGATATACATACTTGTAGGTAGTCTTAGTGATTATTATAATGAACAAATATTTTGACTGACTATCGTCATAAGTAGACGATCTTTCAAAATGATTCAGATTCTGACTGATAGTGTGTCACGCTATTAGGGTGCTATATTCGCTTGCTGTTACTGCTCATCAAAGTTTTTTTTAAATGTTTTTATTTAGGAACAAAAACACATTGATTAATTACAATAGAAACGATGATAGCTACAAAAGTTATAAACTGTGTCGCAGCTATCAACGCCCGTCTAAACATAAGAAACACATTGTTCCAGACACATGACATGGGCTACAATTTGGCTCAGAATTTAAATTTAAGCATAAAAAGAAAATGAAAAATTAAATTAAATAAAAAAAAAGAAAATTACAAAAGAAAAACTAAATGTGTATATTTTGAGTAGTGGTGTAATGTGGAGTGGAAGTGTGAATGAGGGTATGTGTGAGTGTAGGTGTGTGTGAATAAGTGTGTGTGAGTGAGACCATGTGTAAGGCAGCATGCTCTAGGTAAGTTTCAAGTTTTCACAATTTCTTCAGTTTCATCATATGATAGAGATTTCAACAAGTCGGTCAATTTAACTCTTAAGATCTTACGAGATAACCGGTAAATTTCGATGGTTTTGTTAACGTTATTATAGATCTTTGGGCTAATGAACCTAAAATATCTTCTCGCCACTGCTGCTCTACAAGGAATTATTTTGCAGACTCTATCGGAGAGGTGTTTCGCTGTACTATAGTTTGGGTTGAAGGGCATGAGCTTATGTTTTTTGAGTACAGTCTATAGTACGAAGAGCTGCCTCACCGTGAGAACTTTGCATAGAGAGTAAAGATCGAGTGTTGGATAGCGGATTGGTTTCTTAGAAAGGACGTTCAGCACGGCCCTTTGCGCTCTTTCTAGTCGCAGCGGGGCGGTGCTCATAAAACAACCATTGTTTTATGAGCACCGCCCCACGTGGACACGCAATACCTAAGGACTGATTGAGCAAGAGCAAGGTATACAGTTATCAGGCATTTGAAGTCAGCAACCACCCTAAGCTTTTTAAAAATGTAAATCAATCTTCGCACTCGTGTCACCGAAGAGTTGATCTGCTTTTCCAATTTAAATGTTGGTCAATGATTACTCCAAGATAGCGTATGTTGTCGGTTGACTCGATGGGTGTTCAGTTATAGTTGGAAAAGTCAGTGAGTGAGCACTCATGTGCTTTAATTTCCAAGGAAATGGGGGGCTGGCTTAAAATGCCTGGGGTAAAGGCAATAAATTTAGTTTTGTTGATGTTGAGTGTGAGAAGGTTTGTATTCAACCATTTCCTGACCGTACAGAAGGCCATCTCCACTTTACAGAAAGTTTCATGCCAATCTTTACCGTGAATTACAAGAGCTGTGTCATCTGCGTATGTTACTACTGTACAGTTAGGAGAAGACAATTGGTACAGCTCGTTCACGTAAATGAGGAAGAGTGTTGGTCCAAGAACACTTCCCTGAGGGACGCCAAAAACAACATTCTCTACTTTACTCGTGTACCTATCTATTTTAACTACCTGGTGGCGGTCTTTCAGGTAGCTACGAAAAATGTCATGAGCTATACCACGAATGCCAATGCTTTTTAGCTTGGACAGCAATTTGGGGACAGAGACGGTGTCGAAGGCTTTGGACAAGTCTAAAAAGATACCAATCGATTTTTCTTTATTATTCAAGTGACCAATTATTATGTCTGTGAGTTCCTGAACTGCGTCGTCTGTTGATTTTCCAATTCTGAAGCCAAATTGGTTGGAAGCTAAAATATTGTTTTTTGTAAGAAAATTTACAAGTCGAGCATTAAGCACCTTTTAAAAAAATTTGGACAATGTTGTAAGTACAGATATAGGTCTGTAGTTGGAGACACTGCCCTTGTCCCCAGTTTTGAATATTGGGTGAACTATAGCCGTTTTAAAAGCACTCGGAAATACACCTAAAAATAGGCACAGGTTAAAAATGTGGACAAGAGCTGGAATAATAGAGTGCCTAGTAGCCTTAATAACGGACGCCGAAATGCCATCACAACCCACAGCACACCTGTCTTTTAGGTTTAGGATGATTTGGTCGATTTCTTCTTCATCAACGCCATACATAACCATGAATCCCAAAGGGGATGGCATGCCAGAGCTCAGTACTGCAGATTCAGGTTGCATATCTGATCCTGCTTAGGGTGAAATATGTTGGCGGATTTTAGAAGCTAAACTACTGCCGACACTAGCGAAATAATGATTTACTCCGTCAACTGACTGAGTGGGATCGTCACAGCACTTCAGCAGCTCCGAGGCAGGTATTTTGTTAGCCTGATTCAAGTTCGTTACTTGTTTGATTAGTCGCCAAGTCTCCTTCGGGCAATTCCTGGCCCTCTGAAATTCGGCAGTTTCATGGTCTTCTCTGAGTTTTTTCAGAAGGTTATTACAGTACTTACGATAGCGGAGGAAGACAAATCTATGAGACTCGTTATCAGGATCTTTCAAGACGGTCCTAGACAGTTTGTCTTCAAAATACGCATTCTACTAGGGATAATTGAAGAGTGAGTGTGGGTTTTTATGGAGATTGACAATACCGAGATCAGACTTTCAATAGTTCGGTCTGGGTCGTTACACTGTAGAATAGGAGAAAAGTCTGTGTTTTCCATATCGTTTGTAACCTCAGAGATGTTAATTTTGGAGAGTATTTTTTTGGGGGTATTTGGAATTGTCATATATTGGTTGCAGATAAGAAGAACAGGGAAATGATCTGTAATAAGAGAGTCCAGTACCAAGCTTGTGGAGTCGGTGGGCGATTTCAGTAAAACATGATCGAGACAGTTCGCGAGCCCGGTGGGGATAGTGTGCGCTGGCAGCATTGCATGGGACGCGGCAGTATTTAAGTATTCATCAGCATTAGAGTCAAGGCTACCTGGCACAATGTTAATGTTTATGTCTCCAACAAGAGCAATTGTTTTATAATCTGCAAGCTGGCTTAGCAAAACATCCAAACTAGAAAGGAATGGAGATAAGTCCCCATACGCGAGAGATCGGTATAGGGCGACAACTGCAACCTTGTCAGGAAACTTAAGCACAAAGCAATTTGCATCATTAAAAGAAGGGATTTCTAATTTTCTACAGAGCACTCTAGTACATCTCTAGTGTAAGCAACAACACCATCATTCTGGTTTCTAAAGGAGGATGAGTGGGTTAGATACCCAAGTAGGGTAGGAATATTAGTACATTTGCTTAGCCAGCACTCAGACAGTAAGATCACGTCAATAGAGAACTCCAATCTAGTTATTAGAACCAACAGATGATTAAAATGACAGTTAATGCTCCGAATATTAACGTGAAGTACTATCAGAGTACGGGAAGAGTTGTTGACATACTTGTAACTAAGCTCCGGCGAGCAAATGAAGGAATTGGAGACAGATACCTGCTCAATCTCAAGATTGATGGTGTTTAAATGATCAATTTTTAATTAATAGTTCAAACAAATGCAATAACTGAGGAAAGGACCAGGTTTGAGCAGCAGTGGGTACATGCAGGAAGTGCCACTTTTAGTACATAAGTGGTGGTGAAAAGTGTCAATGTTCTTATAAGTTTCGTTTGAATAAACATCAACTACATCCTAACTATGCCCAATTTCAGTCATATTTCTTTAAGAAAGAAAGCATTACATTTTTTAGTACAGACTGTAAGGCACTATACAGACCCATTGTGAATGACCACGTTTCAGTGCCATAGGTCTTCGTCTCGAGAAACTTCGGAATTTGGGACGAGGAGACGATAGACGAGACGAGAGATTAGAGAAATAGTGGCATAAGTACAATTTGGGACGAGATGACGAGAGACGAGCGATCAGAGAAATAGTGGCATTCATTTCTGAATTCGTGACTGAAATATAATTACTTATAGAGTATCTATTTCACTGCAAGTAGCAATGCATTCAGATAAAACAATATCTGTAATACAGTACAGTCTATTATAGTTTATTTCTATTAAACGTGTTCTGATAACAACTACACTGTGTATTTAATATTAATAGTAGGTGTGTTAATTGTTTGCAGTAAAAATGACTAAACTATTTTAAGACGTAAACTTCAAGGTAACTTACTATTAGAGTCGTAAAACTGTCGTAATAATTGTGTCAATCTAATTCTCTACTATTTTATAAGATTTGCATTCATTTTAGCAGCTTATCTTCGTAGTTTAAGAGACAGGGCTCAAATATTTGTATTTGAATGTACTTAACAAATATTTGTATGCAAACTTGTGTCAAATGTTCTTTGCTAATAAATCATCATCATCATCATTTCAGCCGAAAGACGTCCACTGCTGGACATAGGCCTCCCCCAAGCTCCGCCACTTCGACCGGTTTTGTGCTTCCCGCATCCAGCGGATTCTTGCGGCCTTCACAAGGTCATCAGTCCACCTTGTTGGAGGCCTTCCAACTCTACGTCTTCCGGTACGCGGTCGCCACTCCAGAACCTTTCGGCCCCATCGGCGATCTGTTCTGCGAGCAATGTACCCTGCCCACTGCCATTTCAGTTTAGAAATTCTCTGGGCTAATAAATATTATATTATATTATTATTTTTATTATATTAGTTTTTTCTTATAAAGAAAATTATTCATTGGGCACTGTTTCCTTGGTAATAAGACTGATCTGTGGTTTAAAAGCGATTGAGGGATTTTGAGTGTGATTTCTAGGTGCAATGGTTTCCTCCTATTTTTTCCTTATTTTCCCCAATAGCTCTTCTGCCTACCTTTTTTCAACTATGTTGGGGTTCGCTTCCAGTCTAACAGCTGTTTAGCAGTTTTTACATCGATTGATTGCCTATTTAAACTCCACCACCCAGTTACTAATACGATACCCCTTGGAGACTGGTGTTCAGATTTTCCAGCTTCAGACGACTAGTAACGACTGACGAAAATCCACGAATTTCAACTGGGAACCAATTCTTTAACGTGTGTTCCCATCGAAGGACCTTTCGCGGCAATCCTAGCTAAACAGCTATTATTACTTAGCTGCAAGCCCCTCATGCAACATGAATAGGTACCAACATGAAGTCCCTATTGAGGTGTAGGGATATTTCAAGACACGCTACCAAAAAAGGTATTATGTAACTGAAGCAGCCAGTCTGATACATCCAGGCACACATACCAGGACGCAATATATCTCTGTTTAAAAGCAGGTTAAGTATATTTGATTTGCAACAACATATCTTATTCTTAACTGTGCAAAATACTTAAGCAAATAGTTCCTTATTTTAATTAGAGTTTATTGCTTCAATTGTATTGCTCAATGAAGCACATGATTTAGAATAAATATTTATTTTAATTAATTCTAAATTGATTATTGATGCAATTTGTCTGATCATGAACACTGAACTGGAATCTTTGGAAATGTTTGACTTAATAGTTAAGAATGATTTATCGCATACGAGATAACACAGATAACTGGACTGGACCCTGTCATCTGTGGCAATTAACATGCAACTTTGTTGTATTGAAATATGACGCAAACTAATGAATTCACTGTATCAAATTAGTAGGACCTGTTAGTAGTTATCTGAGAAGAAGTATGTATGTATATTTGTTTATTTTTTGTGTTTATATTTAAATTATAGTATCATTTTTGATTTTATGTTTTCCCATTTATTTAAACACGTTCTCTACATCTATTTTTATCTTCTCTCCTATCGCAGGTATGCTGGAAGAGATTTCTATAGAAATAAGCATTACCTTTGTACGTATTTTTCTTTTCCTTTCTTCTTTTCTGTTTATATGTGTCCTTAAATATTTAAATAAAAATTAAATAATAAATAAATTAGAAACATGAAAGTGAAATATAACTTGATTTTCTCAGTAACAGTTGCTCCAATCTCAAAGAAATTATATTGACCCCGGAATTAAAATAACGTCGATTAGGTACATTTTTCCTTTTAAGTGGTGTGGTTAAAACCTTACACTTATTCTCGTCAAATGTGAATTAGTGAAAGTCCAGACGTTCTTGGAAATTCTCAAGGACAGTAGGTCTGTTTCACTTACTAATTTATAGTCAGCAGGTTCTTTACATAACGATAAAAAAGGACAAATAAGGGCAGGGGTAATACCGAGAACAAGTTTTATGTTTTTTTTTTCATGCTTTCTTTTAAGTTTTTAGGTTCAAACATTGAGTATTTATTTACTTTCCCACGTATGTCAAACCCACTGCAAAATTCACAGTGATAAATTCTCAAATGCTCATAAAAATTTACTAAGAGGAAAGTATTGACATAAGGATAAAGTTTTGAGCTAGATATATTTCGGTAAAGTATTGACTTCCGCAATTTCGCAGATCTGTATCCAACTGCTCCTAATGGACTAGTCTACGTGAACAGAAAACCCATACGTTGTGGGTTGCACCTGATATTTTGGGCCAAAACCATGTACCGGTGAACAGTTAATCAATCACAAATCAAATCCTTTTCCCAACTATTGTGGTATTTTTTTTTGAATAGGAAATCATCAAATGACTTCTCCCGCTCTTGAGCGGAGTGGGAGGGCGTGTCAGACTTTTACTGACTAAAACCCACCCGTGTTCCTTAAGTTGCCCATGTGTCAGGGTCACGGTGTCTCGAACAATCTCCCGACCCTGGCAGGATTATTGTGGTATTAGCTTCTAGTTTAACCGAGCGAGAGATAGAGCGACTGCCTACTAGACCTCCAGAATTCAGTTACTGGGTAATACGATACTCTTTAGTAAGGTAAGACTGATTTTCAGACTTTCGGGCTTCTGACGACCCGTAAAGTAAGCCAAAATACACGAACGACCGCGACGGCCAGGACCAACAGTTTAGCAAACTTTCCGATGCGCGGATGGGTATTGGTATGTAAGGAAGGTCAACTATCCACGAACCAATCGTAGAAAACGTAGCTTAACCTGATCAATCAACTCATGTGGCTGTTATGACTTGGCCATAAGCCCATTCACAATCATCTGCCAGGGAACAAAGGCTTATTATAACTGGCCCGACAATGAAATACATAGAATCAAAACATTCCCAAAATCACAACAGGCCATACAGGTGACTGGCAATATCATTGTAGGGTCATTAAATCATTAAAAATGTATTGTAATAAATATGGCATTATCAGCAGTAAGCTTTTTATAAATCACTTCATGTTCCGGTTCAAAAACCCACCGTCATGTAATATTGTATGCCATAATTAATTCTAAAAGCATTGATAACGAGACGCCTATTATGTTCACGCTTACGGATCTGATATAAAAAGGTCGAGCAGTGAGCAGGTAACTGTTTTCTTTTCAAGGAAACCCCGCAAGGATATACCGTCATTATGTTTATGAAGGGATAATTGCTTGAGAGAGGTATTTGTGGCGGACTTATAGAAGTAAGGTTTTTTTTTGTTTGTGATTCACGTAGGTACTCACATATGTGGGAAAAGTCAGTATCCCATATTATTAGCATAGTATGAGATAATATCAGCCTGTAATGGTTCCACCGCTAGACACAGGCCTTTATTCTGTGAAAGGGAGTCAGCCGAAATCAATCAATTTCAATATAATATACTAGCTTCTGCCTGCGACTTCGTCCGCGTTAAATTTCTTGTTCCTCCGACCCTTCCCGTCGCAACGAATCGCCTACCCGTGCGATTTTCCCCGTTTTTGCAACATTTTACATTACTGCTCAGCTCCTCTTAGTTGTAGCGTAATGTTATATAACTTATAGCCTATCTCGATAAATAGGCTACCCAACATAAAAAGAATTTTTCAATTCGGACCAGTAATTCCTGAGATTAGCGCGTTCAATCAAACAAAAAAACTCTTCAGCTTTATAATATTAGTATAGATCAATAATATATCCCATATCAATTCACTCAGGAGCCCAGTGTGGATTGATAAATGGTGGCTGTTATGTTAGTTGTCGAGGATGTCCAACTCTCACTACTTTTGTCACCTATCCTACTACCTAAGAGAACAGGTACGGCACTCACTAACTACATTAAGAAACGTTAGACGTGTGCTTACTAGATAGAGAATGGGCAGCAACGTTCTGTTTGTATATTTTACCACCATACTGGGGAGGCCGTTGTCCAGCAGTGGACGTCTTATGGCTTACGTGATGATGCGTGTGCTTTATATTACCATACCATATAATCTAATCCTAGTTGAACAATAAATCTATAAATATAAAAATACTCGCTTGGAGAGCATAAAACAAACCCACGCCTCACGCCCTTTCTTAAAATATTCATTGATTGACACACTCAATATGATTAATAGAGAAGTTGAACCCCGAAAAGAACAAAGGTAACAATTTGAGGCATTAACCCGTGAGGCCAAGCCGAAGGTCACCCGATAGGCCGATAAGCTGTCAGCATGACATACCCGTACCCTGACAAGGTCAAACCACACACGTCTTACTGTTCTCAGAATAGGGTCGAAATTTCCTTGATTATGGCAACTTAATTTGGGCTGACATGTTTATTAGACCAGTGGGTATGAATGATTTGTATGAGATCAGATTAGACATAATGTATGGTTGCCAGGTATGTTGTATGTGGTTCATGGTGCTAATCAGTCATTTTAAAAGGCTTGAAAGGGTTCTGGCGGATGCAGGAAATTGTTGAAAATAATATGTTGTGTGCCTTCCGCGCTTTTATTATGACGCGGGTAATAATAAGTTTAATTGACGGATAACTATACGTAGAAATATTGTTTGAGTGCTTTTTAGAGTTCCGTACCCAGAAGAGTGCCAACGGGACCCTATTATAAGTCTCCTCTGTTTTACGTAAAAACGAGGCTTTACGGTTCAAAATCTATATATTAATACGTGAAGCGAAAACTTTGGATCCCTTTTTACGAAAATTGGGCGGACGGAAGATTATGAAATTTCGCACAGTTGTAGTTTATACAGAGAAAAAGTAACGAATGCTAATATTTTTTTTAATTAAGCGTAAATATACATAATTTTCAATAAATAACACGTTACACACACTACAATTCATTACCATAATTATATTTAATACACACATAGATATTCTTTTGTTTATGGTCCAAATCTGTGGTCCAATCGAGAATATCGGTCTTTAATATTGTGTGTCTGTAGTGTTACTGAATGTCAAGTATAACCATAGGTAATTAATTAATTTTATAGATATACTAGCTGACCTGGCAAACATTGTTTTGCCGGGTGAAAAAGAGTGAAAATTTAGAGTTGTATATATAATATTTGCCAAATCCAATAAAATAAAAATTTGTCAAAAAAAATTAAAAAAATATTTCGGCGTAGGTCACCCTTATCATTTAGGGGTATGAAAAATAGATGTTGGCCGATTCTCAGACCTACCCGATATGTACACAAAATTTTATAAAAATCGGTTAAGTATATTAGATAACCTATTTCATTTTTAAAATCTATGATCATATCGAGAATATTTGTCTTTAATATTATTTGTCTATAGTGTTACTGAATGTCAAATATAACTATATTTATTATTATATATATTTTTTCATTTAATAATGTATTTCCATTCAAATGAAATACGGTCGAATTTCGACCAATGGGCGATCACTAGTATACAGGGTGATTGGAAGATGGGTGCAAAGCTTTAAGGCGAAGATAGTACAGATAATTTAGAACCATTTAAGCCATGGTTGTCTTAGACGAAGTCTTACCAAATATTTTTAACCAAATTTTTAAGTTTTTTTTTCGGAACTTCTCAAAATTTAATATAAACTGCATAATTATAGCCAATATAAATGATAAATGAATTAATTTTTTATTTATTTAATTAAAGTAATGTGTAAGCAATCAAGCAAAACATGTTTTAGGCTTCTGTGTCATTAGACATTTATTTTACAGACATTTAAAGCTCAGAAAAAATAAAAAAATTGTACAATACGTATTTTAAGCCTTATTAAAAAAAAACGGATGGTGCTTTTTTTGTTCAAACCTTTTTGAAGACATGCTTGATAATCGCTCTTTCTTTTGAGGTATCATTTATGCGGATATTTTACAAATTATTGAAATTAGGGCCTACAAACCAATTTGAGGGAGAAATTTTTTATTTTAGGCAGACTAATAAAACAACATTTGAATTAAAATTATTTATTTTTCATATTCAAAATGACGGCCGTGATTCCTAATACAAGCACGGCCCCGTCTTCTAACTTCTGTAGTCGTTATTTTCAACATCAACTCCTGCTTCATTGTCTAAAACGCTGAATTTATTCTTTGTATCAATTCTTCTCTAGTGTTTATTTCTATGTTGTTATACACCAGTTCCTTGGCCCGGCCCCACACGAAAAAGTCCAACGGGGTCAGATCTGGGGAGCGAGCGGGCCAAGGGATGTGTCCATCCCTGCCGATCCAGCTATCAGGAAAGCAATTGTTGAGGTGTTCCCTTACATTTAAAGTCCAATGCGCTGGACAACCGTCTTGCTGAAAGATGACTGTTCGGTCTCTTTCGAAGATCGGGGCACCTGTTACCTCTACAAGCAGTGGTAAATCAATTTGCAGAAATTGCAAATAATTTTTGCCATTCAATGGATCAGGCAAAAAGTGGGGCCCAATCAATGTTCTGCCAATTATTCCAGCCCATACATTCACAGAGAATTTCATCTTAAATGACACCTGCTTCTTAAAATGTGGATTGTTGTCTGCGTCGGCCCATTCATGGATGTTGTGAAAGTTTGTAATACCTTCCCTTGAAAATTTACTTTCATCCGTCCACAAGATTGATTTCAGAAACCATGCATCTTCGATGTCTCTGTTGAGGAGGAAACGACAGAACTGAATTCTTCTTTGAGGATCTTGCTCTACTAGACCTTGCACACTCCTGCCATGGAACGGATACTTATCATTTTGGTGCATTGTATGCCACACCTTCCATTGAGAAATGTTTAAATTTCGAGCTACTGCTCTAGTACTGGTAGTAGGATCCACTTGAAATGCTGCTAAAATGTCTTCGTCGACGGCAGTTTCGTGTCTGCCCGGGTTGACTCCAGGTTCCACGCGGTGAAACCCATCTTGGGCAAAACGACGAAACGTGTTGTAAAACACTCGGACATTCGGTATCCTGCGATTCGGATAGCGCTCTTGATACATCCGTCGCGCCAAAGATCCATTGCCGTCTGCTCTACCGTACATAAATACGATATCCGCATATTCTTGATTGGAAAAAGTAGCCATAGTCACTTAACAATTAAGAAAAACGGTGTAGGAGCGCACTAAATGTCAACTCAACACAATTAAGTCAAAAATCAACACGTGCAGGAGCGCGAGGCTACGACTGGACACGGTGAAACAAAAATGTTCAAAACTAACGCAAACAACACGTGCAGGAACGCAAAGGGCTACAACTGAACACGGTAAATTGTGAATCAACACGACAACGTCCACTCACAAGGGCAGTAGTTTGACTAATAAGTAAAAGATTTAACGGCTTCATCACAGACCGACTGACCCTGACTAAAGAAAAACGACTTTGTTGCCTCAGTAACTAAGACCATATTGCTGTAAAAACCAACTCTTATCACTTTTGCTATTCATTGGGCGTTCTACCTGGAAATGCCGTCGCACCGCGCTCGGTGGCCATTGTTTAGAGAATCCTCTCAATGGGTTCCCCTCAATTGGTTCCTGCATGTGCCAAAAATTCTTAGAATTGAACAATGTTGTCATTTCGAGCACATAAAGTATTCTTTTAAGCAAAAATTTTGTGTTTTGTTAGACTGCCTAAAATTTAAAATTTCTCCCTCGAATTGGTTTGTAGGTCCTAATTTAAATAATTTGTAAGATATCCGCATAAATGATACCTCAAAAGAAAGAGCGATTATCAAGCATGTCTTCAAAAAGGTTAGAACAAAAAAAGCACCATCCGTTTTTTTTTTTAAATAAGTTTTAAAAGACGTATTGTACAAT
This sequence comes from Aporophyla lueneburgensis, assembly GCA_932294355.1. Taxonomy (NCBI): domain Eukaryota; kingdom Metazoa; phylum Arthropoda; class Insecta; order Lepidoptera; family Noctuidae; genus Aporophyla; species Aporophyla lueneburgensis. Next base: position 23,048,819 of record OW028741.1, on the reverse strand, counting down.
GTTTTTATTTTTTCTGAGCTTTAAATATCTGTAAAAAAAATGTCTAATGACACAGAAGCCTAAAACATGTTGTGCTTGGTTGCTTACACATTACTTTAATTAAATAAATAAAAAATTAATTCATTTATCATTCAATTTGGCCATAATTATGCAGTTTACATTAAATTTTGAGAATTACCGAAAAAAAAAACTTAAAAATTTGGTTAAAAAAATTTGGTAAGACTTCGTCTAAGACAACCATGGCTTAAATGGTTCTAAATTGTCTATACTATCTTCACCTTAAAGCTTTGCACCCATCTTCCAATCACCCTGCATATTGAAGTCCAACTTTGTTAAGTCAAAGTTAGTACCATGTTTGTTTATTAAAAAATGTGAAGAGGAGCAGATTATATTGCACAGCAATAGACACCTGAAAATTTCACAGAGCGTATACTACTTTGGCCGCTTATAACAAAAAAATAAATAAATAAACTTTAAAGTTACAAGGGGTATACAAAAATATATTTTTTCCTGCGTTTATTGCTTGATTTAAAAAACGAAAGATTTATTTTTAAATATGTAGTGTTAAATATTGTACGATGATACAGAACCCTTCGTGTGCCAGTTCAACTCTCCCTTGGCCCCTTTTTTATAATTAAGTGCTGAAACGGGAATAAAATAAGAACAAATAACTACCTATGTTATGGTTATTGATGAATAAACCCTTCGATGGAACTGTTGGCCATAGTCGAGCCTTTAGTCGTGCACTATTATGAAATAAATAAATAAATATCTTTGGACAACCAACAAATCGTTGTCTGATCCCAAACTAGGCAGAGCCTGCACTATGATAACCAGACAACTGATAAACATACTTATATATTTCTATATACATATATATTATAGATAAATTACACCCAGGCACAGAAGAAATGATTGTGCTCATCACACAAACATTTGTCCTGGGTGGGAATCAAACCCACGACCTCAGTCTTAGCAGTCCGGGTCACTAACCACTAGACTAACAGGCCAGTAGGCTTGGAAACTGGGATTTAGAAACGTACTCACGGGTCCGCACAGTCGACGGCTTTTCGGTGGCACCAGTCCAATACACAGTCCAGGAACGTCCCTAATTAGCCACTCAACACTGACACAGAATTGTTGTAAAGTATTGGTAGGTAGGTTTTGTTAGAATATGGTAGATTTATATTTTATTGCCGTCGGCCGATCGCACGCCCCATCGCACGCGCCATCCTGGCTCTGAGTTCTTGACCGAGTGAGTTGTCAAAAGGATTGATTGAATCCCGAAGGAAACGGATACATGAACGAAAAGATAGTTTGGGATGAGCAAGGTGTGTGATTGTGCATTAGTCAATTTAATGTTTTTTATTTATTTTGATACATTAACAACCTATTTAATTTATTTTCATTCACAAAGCCAACAGAGTATGTTTGTTATGGCTATCCGGTGCATAATCCTTTAGGAGGAAGCTGCAATGTTTGTCTGCGGAATCTCATTATTTTTATTAATCATCGAATAAACCTGTTTCAGCTATAAAACACGTTACAATGACGATATCTGCATTTTCATTCACAAATAAATGTGCATAATAAACAAAAATGCAAATGCAATAATATTATGCATTCTTTATAATGAGATCATGAATGTAGAGTTCATTGTGGAGTGTCAAGTGTGGTAGAGTCAATGTTGCGCGGTCACCTTTGACCCAGATCGACTCTACGTAGAGACTAGAGTACGTTCATTGTTTAGAGACTAATAGAAATAACAATGGGTTTGTTATGGGATTGTAGAAAATGTTTTGACTTGAATTGAAATGTTTGTGGATTATTTTCGAAGCTTAGGTATTGTATTGTCTCAATTCCTTTAAATAGTGTTTTAGACTTTAGTGGTTAGATCTCAGGTAGACTTTCGAAATGTCGTGTAATATTTTCTATCAAGTAAATAAATTAAAACCAATTTAAAAAAAAAAAAAACATGTACCTATAGATCCGGCATTATGTGACAAATGACAAATAAAGCGCGAACGCATCATAAATCATAATGATTAATAATTATCATTGACATTATATAAAATAGGTACCGCATATAAACATCTGTAAGTGTTAGTTTATATTTATTTCATTCCGGGTAAGGCGTAATAAAATAAGTGTGAAATACGATATCTACGATATGTAGGATTAGAAATTATAATAATTCATACTTACTTCGTTTTCCATAATAATGGACTCATATGGAAATTAGATTGGTGGAATTTATTCGTAATTTATTGACGATTTAATTGAAATGTAGAATGCTACTGAATTCTTTGATAGATGTATCGTAAATTATGAACGAGAATTATTACCACATATCATAAGATAAAAAATAAAATTGTATTTATCCGCCGGCTATCTTTAGATTGAGAAGCGATGAAAAATAAAAATATTTGGTACTACTTTCAGAACATAAACACCAGAAGGCAGGCCTTAGTTATTAGCAGTTGAATCATTGTTTTTTTGGCTTTCCTCTATTTCAACTTTTGAAACAGACAACTAACGAAATGGGGATTATTGGTCCAACGGACAGCCAGTGTGCCTGACCAAACCATTTCTCATGAGTTAAAGTGACCAAAGTTGGATACCTGCCACTTCTAAGGGCCTATAAAACTGAAATGAAATGAAATGTTTAGTTCTGTAAGTAGATCTTATAAGACACTTGTAGGTACATGTCCACATTTTTTGGTCAATATTTTAAAAACCAGATGGCGCCTGCATCTCCTAGCTTACTCTTCCCTGAGAAGAAACGCCGACACAAACTCAGAGGTCATGGTCTCTCTTAAAGTCCAAACATTATATTATTAAAATTTTATGTGACTCTAATATTGCAGGGCAATGTCTGGAAGAGCCTTTTGAAGAAAGAGCCGTTGCAGCTTTGAGCTGACCTGTCCCAACAGATGGCGTGTATCTATCAGTCATCGGGTAGCTCAACTCTATGTATAAATATAACTCCTCTGGTGCCGCGATTGGCGTGGTCACCTGCGAGACTCAACTCATCTGACATAATGTAACATTTTTACCTTTGCCCGCGTCTCTAAAAAGAGAGTAAATAGAAGTCGAATTTACATGTTATTTCTCTAAAAGTATATTTTCTAGATCAAACAACTCAAACATTGACCTTTTCGCCCCAGCGATACCCCGAAGGTCACTGGCGGCCAAGAGCAATTCTCTTTTCGATAGAAAAAAGCGTGACAAGCAAGTTTTTACGTACATTTCACTGTGCACTGCAAATTCAGTGCTTAAATAATTGGACGTAGTTATGCAAAAAGGATCCAATCCACATTCAGTTAATTTTGAATTATTGACGTTTTAAGTTCAAGAGGTATTTTTTTCATTACTTAAAAAAACAAATTGTCTGTGGAATATTAACACGTTTTTTATTAGAAATGGTATATTAACATATTCTGGTACAAATACTAGTTAAGAACCAGAAAGTTTAAATAGTTTATACTGAAAAAAAAATAAGAAGCGCCATACCATTGGTTTTAAAAATTAAAGTACACGAAAAATAAAGCTATTTTTAGCTAGGTCGTTTTTACTGACTCGTAGTATGTATCATTTGGATCAGTTTGGTGCACTTAACTCATTTTTGACCAAGTTGTGGATTGGATCCTTTTTGCATAACTACGTCCAATTATGTTTGTAAACGGCAAGGACTGTGGGATTTTTGCAAAAGAGCTTGTTTTTTAAATTATGTCCTTTCAACACCATTTATGGGGAAAATGCAAAGTATAAAAACAAAGAAATTATGGAGTTGCTGCTAAAGCATAGTTCTTTCATAAGAGGTCTATCCATCACGTGCCTAGTGGCATCGTTTCATTCGATTCGATTCACACTACATATTTCTACGACGGCTTTCAACAGGATTGATTTTACATTCGTCGGTAGCTTATGGCAAGCTAAATAAATTTTTGACTTATCGTCTTCGTTATCGCTAATAGAATGTCTCTTTGTCTCGGTTGGAGTTGCCACATATTTATTTAGTAGCTCTTGCCAGCGATTAATCCAGGGTATAACCTTACTTGTGCCAAATTTCACTCAAATCCGTTCCACCGCTTTTGCGCGATTGAGTAACAAACGTTAGTAGGATATGTAAAGTTTGGATCCAAATGCTTTGTCAAAATGAGTGAGGACTATGTGAGCTATTTCTTTTTTTTAGATTATTCTGGGAGTTTCAGTACTTTATTTATGCGCTTGTCTAATCGTAGAACTTCTTTAGTTCTGAGTTGAGTTTCACGATAATTGACAAATGCGTGCACTGAATGGACAGGTCCACTCAAATCTGTGTTTTGTTCCTCCAAAGACCATTTTAGACATGATTTGGTCAAGGTTATGTCTAGATTTTATATGTAGACACTGTGACCTCTGTTGTTTTCGGCCTTTCTTCTTAGAGAAGTCAGTTAGGAATCACGACGAATCATCAAACACCGACCTCATCTAGTTTTTAACCGACTTCAAAAAAAGGAGGAGGTTATCAATTCGACTGTATTTAAAAAAAATATTATTGACTTTTACAAGTGTTTGTACAAACCTACTAACAGAAATAAAATAATTAATTTAAGGGTATTTCCATTCCTTTGTATTTAATGATAATGTTCAACTTATGTAACAAAACAGTAGGGTTACCACAATCGATATTATCACGAATAAAGCGAGTCCCTGCGACTGAGCAATTGATATTAGACGTATAAGGAACTGGGAACGAGTGGAGTCGTGAGCTTAGCTAGTTTATAATGGCTGTGACTAAGTAGTAGCCACGACCCGGCAGATCTTATCTAACTTGTAGACAAGACTAGGTTTGACTTATCTTTGTCTTGTGGCACGAAACATTTTACACGTGAGAGAGTGTTAATTTGAGAATGGTTTTGTTTTAATTGCGTCACACTCATTTGTGTATTTTGATAGATTAAGAGATGACCAGAACCTGAACAAATCTATATTCATCATCATCATCATTTCAGCCGAAAGACGTCCACTGCTGGACATAGGCCTCCCCCAAGCACCGCCACCTCGACCTGTTCTGTGCCTCTCGCATCCAACGCATTCCTGCGGCCTTCACCAGGTCATCGGTCCATCTTGTGGGAGGCCTTCCAACGCTACGTCTTCCAGTATGCGGTCGCCACTCCAGAACCTTCCGACCCCATCGGCCATCTGTTCTGCGAGCAATGTGCCCTGCCCACTGCCACTTAAGTTTGGCAATTCTTCGGGCTATGTCGGTAACCTTGGTTTTCCTACGGATCTCATCATTTCTGATTCGATCACGTAGGGAAACTCCAAGCATAGCCCTCTCCATTGCTCTTTGGGTGACTTTGAGTCTTCTTATGAGGCCCATTGTGAGCGACCACGTCTCAGTACCATATGTCATCACTGGCAACACACACTGGTCAAAGACTTTTGTCTTGAGACACTGCGGTAATTGGAACGAGAATATACCGCGTAGCTTCCCGAACGCTGCCCAGCCGAGTCGGATTCGACGATTGACCTCTTTCTCGAAGTTGGACCTACCTAACTGGACAGTCTGTCCTAGGTACACATATTCGCCCACAACTTCGAGTGTAGCGCTTCCGATCTTCATTGGAGTGGGTATCACATGAGCATTGGACATGACCTTTGTCTTGTCCATGTTCATCCTAAGACCCACTCTTTCGGAAGCTCTACTGAGGTCATCGAGCATTGTACTGAGGTCCTCCATAGTCTCAGCCATGACTACTATATCGTCGGCAAATCGAAGTTGAGTGATGTACTCGCCATTGATGTTGATGCCAGCCCCTTTCCAGTCCAGAACCTCGAAGACATCCTCCAGTGCAGCGGTGAACAGTTTCGGAGAGATGACGTCTCCCTGTCTCACCCCTCGCTGCAGGAGGATAGGTTTTGAGGCTCTGTCCTGGAGCCGGACTAACATAGTGGCGTTTTCATACAAACACTTCAGCACTTCGATGTACCGATAGTCAATCTGGCACCGTTGGAGAGACTGCAGTACAGCCCAGGTTTCGATTGAATCGAAGGCTTTTTCATAGTCCACAAACGCTAAGCAGAGAGGCAGGTTATACTCTTCGGTCTTCTGTATAACCTGCCGCAGCGTATGTATGTGGTCTACGGTGCTAAAGCCTTTACGGAATCCGGCTTGTTCGGGAGGCTGGAAGTCGTCAAACCTTCGCGCGAGACGGTTCGTGATGACCCTTGAAAACAGCTTGTAGACATGGCTCAGAAGTGAGATGGGCCTATAATTCTTAAGTAGGGTATTGTCACCCTTCTTAAAGAAAAGTACCACCACACCTCTGTGCCATGCCTGTGGCGTTTTGCCCTCGAGTATGACGGAATCAAATAGCTTCTGAAGGGCCTTTAGAACGGGTTTTCCGCTGGCCTTCAGGAGCTCGGCCGTAATTCCGTCATCTTGCTTGGTTTTTGCTATTAGTACGGCGGGTCTTGAAGAACTGAGACCCGACCGTATGGACAGTTTCCACAAACCCATCGTTATAATCGTCCACGGAGCTCCCTAGGCACTCAAAACGATTCTGGAGTTCGAGCTGAAAGCTCTCGGGGTTCTGAAGTTGGATCGGTGCTGGACGGAGCGTTGACCTCATCAGCCGAGATCTTTCCAGCTTGATATTGATATTCAATGTGCCTCTTACCATGCGGTGATCACTTCCGGTTTTCACCGCGTTGATCACAGAGACATCATTGAATATGTGCTTCTTCGTCGACATAATGAAGTCAATCTCATTTTTAGTTGCACCGTCAGGACTCTGCCAGGTCCACTTCCTGTGCTCGCGTTTTCTGAAGAAGGAATTCATCATAAAGAGGCCTTCCTTCTCCATAAAACTAGCCAGTAGGTGACCCCGGTGATTCCGACGTCCAACTCCAAATTGCCCCACTCGCAGCTCATCATCGCTTCGCTTGCCCAGTTTCGCGTTGAAGTCCCCCATGACAACGGTGAAGTGAGATTTGGTACCATGCATGGCTCTGGAAATATCCTCATACATGGTCTCCACCTCATCGTCGGGGTGTGTCGAGGTCGGGGCGTACACCTGTATGGCCTTCAGCGAATACCTTGCGGATATTCTGAGTATAAGGAACGCCACCCTGGTCGACACACTCTCGATCTTCACAACGTTGCTCACAAGGGACTTATGGACGATAAACCCGACACCACCTTGGGACTGCTGGTCGCCCTCCCGGAAATAGAGCAGGTTTCCAGAATTTAGGATTATCGAGTCCTCCCCCTGTCTTCGGACTTCAGATAACCCTACTATGTCCCATCGTAACCTGCTCAATTCTTCCTCAAGTTCAGCGATCTTCTCGTCGGTCCGGAGTGTGTGCGTGTTGTAGGTTGCCAGGTCCAGTTTTCGGTGATTGTGGTAGCCGGATCTCTTCCGGGGATTGTTAGCACCCCTTGCCTTACCGTGGCCTTGACCGCTACCATAGTCAAGGGTAGGTGCGCCGCCGGGCACTAGGGGCCGTTTTTTATTTGTGCTTGTCATTAATTGGGGGGGAGTTGCCATAATCGCCACGCTTTGCCAAGGCGGGTTGGCGATCGCAGTATGGTTTTGATAAAATGCATAGAGAAAGCTGCTGCCCATTCTCTAGTTAGTCCCTTAGTCGCCTCTTACGACACCCACGGGAGGAAATGGGGTGATGCTATTCTTTACGTCCGGCACCACACGAGACTCCGTGATCTATATTACAGAAATAGAAGAAGATACATGAAATGATCAGATGGGGCTAGTTCCTAGAACTAGAAGATTTTCTAGGGTTAAATAAAAGATCTGACACATCCAGGCTAATATCGTAAATTCTAAATTCACTTTGTCTGTATGTAATCTTTTCACGCCAAACCATTCGATTGCCAGATTTTATCAAATCGAATCGTGGGGAATGGCATCCTGGGGAAGGATATAGCTTTTTTTTTTGTAATATCCACGATGGTGAGGGCGCTTGCAGAAAGAAGCAAGTGCAGTAGGTACTCGCGGTTTCGTAAAAATAAAACAAATTTCCGTATAAATTTTCTTAGGTACAATTTTAAAAGAACTAGTGGTCGCCCAGAGGTCGAAACTCGACCATTACTCGTTAATATATACAAATAATAGTTTTCAGCACTATTTCTCCAAATAAACTTTAAATGTGCCAAATTTCATACACCGCCGTTCGCACAATGTTCGTACAACGATGTGCAAAGTTTTTGCTTCACGTATTAATACATTATTTAGATATATAGATTATTTCAAAGTATTATATAAGATTACAGTTTTGATAGGTGATAGAACATTATTTACTTTATGTTGTCATATTTATTACTTATATACTTGACATATTCAGCAAGACTATAGACACAAAAATTAAAGACAGATATTGTCGATTGGACCACAGATTTCGACAATAAACTTTCGTAATCCATAACTATATTTGAAATTCAGTAAGGCAAAGACAAATAATACCAAAAACTAATATATACTCGATTTGTGCATGTGTGTATTAAATACACGGTAGTTAATGGTAGTGTGTGTAACGTGTTATTTATTGAAAATAATGTATTTTTACGCATAATTAAAAAAAAATATTAGCGTTCGTCACTTCTTCTCTGTATAAACTATAAGTGTGCGAAATTTTATACTCCTCCGTCTGCCCAATTTTCGTAAAAAGGGATCCAAAGTTTTCGCTTCACGTATTAATATATAGATTAAGAATCTTGTCTACGCAATATTCAAAAAGAATTCACAACCCAACTTCAATTGAAATATTTTAAAATGAAATGTTAACAAAGTCAAAAATGTGAATTCTATTAACCCACTCTAACAAAAACCAAGAAACGAACCGTAAAATATTAATCCACCTTGATATTAAACAATATTTATTACAATGAAATCGCAATAAAGCCTCTATCGAGATCTTTTCGGTAGTAAATGAGAGCGCAGAATATGTCCATAGTGCCTTATAGATTTAACCTACCGAGGCATAAAATAGCGTTACAAAGCTATTAACAATGAAATGTATACAGAGCGTTAAGCTTAAGTCAAGAGTCCATTGTACAAGACAAGGTGATGTTACGAAACGACAATAGGGTTACTAAAGATTGCCTCTGAAATAATTGGATAGTGATGAAAAACGTTTCTTAATTTTACGATTTTGTATTGTTTTTTTTAAACGTTGTACCTAAGTGTAGTTTAATAACTGTCAGCTCAAATCTAAGGACTAATACTGGGGTCTTTTTTGTGTAACAAAACATGTCTTGAAATGTTTTTTAGCTATCACTCAATGGTAATTGTTCCGTGTTGTGCCGGGCATAAAGAATAGCGCGATTCATCTATTTCATCCCATGGGTGTAGCATGAGGCGACTAAGGGACTTACTAGAGAATGGGGAACAGCGTTCTCTATGCAATTTAGCACCGCACTGCGATCGCCAACCCGCCTGCCAAGTGTGGCGATTATGGTAAACCCCCCTAAACTGGGAGAGGCTATGTCCAGCAGTGGAGATGTTTCAACTGAAATGATGACGATAATGATGAAATGGTCAGGCCTGTTGGTCTAGTGGTTAGTGACCCTGACTGCTATGCCGGAGGTCGTGGGTTCAATTCCCACCCAGGACAAATGTTTGTGGGATGAGCACGATCATTTTTTCTGTGTCTGGGTGTAATTTATCTATAACTAGCTGACCCAGCGAACTTCGTACCGCCTCAGAATCAATAAATGTTGTGTTAACTTATCAGATCCCACCAACACAAAGCAAAGAGCACCAAGTACCATATACCCATGTTAGACCAAGTTATGACAAACTGGTACTTTGAAGGCATAAAGCGTTTTCTAGCTACCACACACCCATGTTAGGTGACTTTGTATTCTTAACACGTGTTTTTAAATTTTCTAATTTTCCGCGCAATTTTTTAATTTTTTTCTTTTATAAGAACCTTCTCCTGACAATAACAAACTCAACAATAAAAAAAAAGTGAAATCGGTCCAGCCGTTCACGCGTGATGGCGTGACCAAGGGAAATAGGGATTCATTTTTATATATATAGATGTATGTATTTAGAAATATATAAGTATGTTTATCAGTTGTCTAGTACCCATAACACAAGCTCTGCTTAGCTTGGGACTAGATGGCGTTGTGTGATAGTTGTGGAATATTATTATTATTAATGGTAGAGGAACGCTAACATTTTTTGAGAGATATGAAACTCAAGTGATAACCCTGAGTTAGTAAATTGGAAAAGTTAACCTGAATTGTAAGACGACCGATTATAACGCGCCTTTGTTATGTTTTTCATCAAGGGTCTAGGTGCTGTGTGGTAATGCTTAAACGTTTTATTTTTAAAGCATGAGAGATGCTAATAGAAACAGAAATCTTAGTTAGAAGAAAATATTACTAACTTAGTTTACTTTGACCATGCGAAACACTGAAAAAGTCTGTCATCAAATTGAATTTACGACAGTTTGTCTCATTATTATTATTACCAGCCTTGCTTTTTAGATGGAGCGACCAGCGATAGTTTAATTGAATCAATAAAACTATGAATGCATGAAATTCTGAATTTTCTCATAGAAAGCGTCCTATTTATCTTGCGTTTAACGTAAAATTGTGATAAAAGCAAAACTTCGTTATGTTTTCGTTTTTCTATAGACGATTTTTTATTATCTCATAATCATTTTACTGGCTTAATGAAATTAATGAAAGTCTTATTCTTGTCCCAATTAATTTGGAGCCGAAGCAACATATCTCTTTCTTCTATTTGTATTTATTACGCCACCATTTCCAGTGTATAAGGTACACCATGGACTATCTGCAGTGTTGTTTCTCGTTTTCCCTTTAATCCATCGAAAGACTGTCTTTAATAGATAGCTTTTAGGTAAGACACCGCTTGTTGTGTACCCCTAATTATTATCTATAGTTTATATGAAAATATTGTATATTCTATCCATCTATCTCAGTATTGACCCTTTTTTAAAAAGGAGTCAAGGGGTTTTTTTAGGATGGGAAATCATCAAATGACTTCTTCCACTCTGGGCGGAGCGGGAGGGCGTGTCAGACTTTTACTAACTAAAACCCACCCGTGTTCCTTCAGTTGCATCTCAGTATTGACCTTTTTTAGAAAGGAGTCAAGGGTCAATTGGGGTTATGGCTAGCCATATCATGTTCTACACAAGCTATCCATCGTTTATTTGATGTTTCCGTACTCCATAAAAAAATGAATGTGCTTAATTTTGCCAATCAGCCACGTAAATTTTTTACCTTCATAACAAACTACAAATTGTTAATATTTCACATATTTTGACATCGTAAAACTTATGATTATATAATTTTTTATATATGGTTGACGTAAATGGGCCCACCTATGATACTAATTAGCATTATAATCAATCGGAATCATTGAATAACAAACCTAAAAGGACAGCTTGTTTGCATAAGATGATAAATAAGTACCTATAGATAGTTAATTAGAATTGGAAAGTGTCACGTGTCGAGGCGATTCTAACTAATAACTTATTTGTAGAGTGGTGTAGCCGACAGCGTTGTAATTATGCAGTCGTATTCCAGTTTAAATGAAATTAGTACTTAAATCCTTATTAGGTCTTCAGAAGCTACCCCGATGATGGTATCTAAACAGGAATTGAAAGTATAACACCATCATTCCGACGTACAAGGACACAGAAGTGGAGCAAGCATCAGATAATGCGATTATGGTTAAAGTTAAAAAAAGTGGAAAAAGGCTAAAGAAATGATGTATCGACTGTGTGATGATATGGCTAGAAAAGGGGTGACTATCGAAGTGATGATGAATAGAGAAGTATGAAAGAAAAACACATGTTGCGCCGACCACAAATCAAATTGGAATAAAGGCATTAGAATAATGCAGCTGATGGCTCAGGTTTAGATAGGAAACATAATTCTACGGGACTGATTGAAAACTAAATGTTCTATGCCAATCTTGATAGTATTATAGCTAAAAAAATCTGTATGTGGGACTTTAGGACACTTTGGTTTGACCCAGTAATGTTTGGGTTAGAAAGAGGCACCAGCCAAACATTTACCTTTTAATAGAATTTATACATCAGTTTGAATATATTAAATAAAAACTGAAGAACGAACAGTGGCATGTGATCTTGTGTCCATGTTGGTAATAGAAATAAAAATCTTTAAGAAGAAGAGACTTGAATATACCCACTAAATAGGATTACAAAAGATAAGCCAGTATAAAACTTTACGACACATTAAGTAGATTTATGACTAATTTCCCAAAACGGAAACTAGAAAGATATACAAAGTGCTTAAAGCTTGAAGTAATAAGTTAATATACGAAATTTCCGTTTCTTCCCGTGGGTGTCGTAAAAGGCGACTAAGGGACTTACTAGAGAATGGGCAGCAGCGTTCTCTATGCATTTTACCACCATACTGCGATCGCCAACCCGCCTGCCAAGCGTGGCGATTATGGCAAACCCCCCCAAATTGGGGGATGCCTAAGTTCAGCAGTGGACGTCTTACGGCTGAAACGACGACGACGACGACGACGACGACGACGATGATACGAAATCAAGACACAACATAGAGCTTTTTATTAAACTGAGTGCTCAAATTGTCAACATCCGGGAAGTCGACACACACGGTATCCTAACCATTGATCAAAATAAAAGAAGGAATTAATTTAATGAATTCAACATTAATCAACGCAGTGATCGTTAGATCACTCGATTGACAACGCTAATCACGTTTATATACCTTCACACTTCAAATTGAAAATATATGCACTCATTGTATTCAAATATTTATACACGCAGTAATCAGCTTTAGTGGGAAAGCAGAGGTTTCATTTTTGACAAGCCACAGTCATATATTAAGCTTAGTTCATCTGTGCACGGGTTTGCAAGCGTTCACGTTATTTGTTCACAGGATATCGTGATATTGAGAAAGACTAACGACCTTATTGTTATGGCGATATAGGTCAAGCTAGAGTATGGGTGCACAGAAATGGTCGGTAATACAATGGCCAGTTAGCCGTTGAGATATCACATCGACGGTATTAGCTTTAGTTCAAGGATAGAGTAACTGAGGGAAATGTTACCTGTACACAACGATACAGCTGGTAATAGTTTCAAAGAAAATGATAATAAACATAAAATCATACCTTTTTTCCTTGAAGGGTTGGACAGAGGTGTAACCATAGTACGCCCACATTTCGCCCACATTTCGCCAGTTATGATTACGAGCTTAGTAAAAGTGGGCACAAATCCAAACTTCGGGAAATGCTACTGAGAAGTTTCAGATAGAATAACCCAATAACACTGCCTGACCTGGGAACCGACCTCAGGACCTCAGGCTTTGGGACTCGAGGTGGCCTTGCACAAGTCCGAGGCCATGGGTTTTCATGGTCCTCGGAACGCGCCACCTGCGGGTTCCCAACTCACGGTTGGAGGGGTTCACATCGGCGTCGAGTCGACGATGAAGTACCTGGGACTTGTCCTCGACAGCCGGTGGAACTTCGTCAAGCATTTCCGACGTTTGGCTCCCAGACTGGAGTGGGCTGGGGCTGCCTGAAAAAGTGGCTCCTGCCCAATCTGGGGGGTCCAAACGCCTCTTGCCGGAGGCTCTACACGGGGATCGTGCGGTCCATGGCCCTCTACGGGGCACTGATGTGGGCGCCCGCATTGAGGCTGCGCCCAGCGCGCCGGTTGAGTGCGGCCCAGAGGGTCATGGCCATCCGGTTAATCCGGGAATACTGCACGGTCTCCTGCGAGGCGGCGAGCCTCCTTGCCGGAGTGCCGCCATGGGATCTGGAGGCAAAGGTCCTCGCGCACATGTGGGAGTGGCGCGAGGAGGCGAAACTCCGCTGCCGCGACAAACCGCGGCACGGCGGACAGAGCTCCGGTGTGATCTCATGGCGTCATGGCGGGTACGATTATCGCAACCCAGCGCTGGGCACGCCACAATTGCGGCGGTAAGTCCCCTCTTTGAGGAGTGGATAGAGAGGCGCCACGGCGTTCTCACCTTCCGCCTGACGCAGGTTCTCACCGGGCAAGGGTGCTTCGGTGGGTTCCTGTTCAGGATAAAGCGGGAGGAAACGCCCGGGTGTTTCCATTGCGAGGATCGTCTGGAGGATAAAGGAGGAGGCGGGGCGCGTGAGGGAGTGGCAGTCACTGCGCCCTCACATCCCTTGCCGCCGCAGGAGGAGACGCCCCGGGCGTCGGGAGTCGATAGCGGACTCCCGGCCACCTTATGCGCGAGCTTGCGGGTGGCGAGCAATGGGTAGCTCGCCGCCCGGTAAGGACCAAGCTCGGGTCGACGGCGCGTAGTGTTCCACGCGCGCCTCAAAGAGATGTCAGCAAAACTGAATGGGTCTGCTAGGACCGATGCCTGCCGGGGTCGCGTGTTTGTTCGAAAGAGATACCGTGATCCTGGCACATGGGCAACTGAAGGAACACGGGTGGGTTTTAGTCAGTAAAAGTCTGACATGCCCTCCCGCTCAGCCCAGAGCGGGAGAAGTTATTTGATGATTTCCCATCCAAAAAAAAAAGGTCCTCAGGCTCAGCAGTCGATATTTATGGGTAGGAAACCACTTTTTACAAAAAATACGCAGACGGTGAAGTATGAAATTCGGCACAGTTAAAGTTCAAATGGAGAAAGAGTGCAGAAAGCTAATGTTTTTTCTTAAAATTTAAATTAATTATGGTCGAATTACGACCACTGGGCGACCAGTGGAATTTAAAAACAAGATTTATTACACTGAAACAAATCGAACATGCTTAATTTACAAAATATTTTTTGTCGCCTTACATTTTACCGTAACCACGCTTCTAGTCAACTAGAACAAACAAGAAATAAAAGAAAAGAATTGGTTCTGAATGCGCATATAAAAGAGCATTCCGTAATAAATACAGCTAAGTAATCATTCACTTCCAAAAATGCGTGATGGCTTCCGAATTACCGGTTCAGTGAATTTATTTTTTGTTACTCTTATGCACAGCTAAGTGGCTATTGTGTTACCTACATTCAGTTTCTAATTCACTATTTCCATCAAGCTTCATAAAATGATTACGTGGGTCCAAAGTAGCTTTTCCTATCAGATGTACTTTCTGAAGGTGACGAAAATATCGTGAGGAAACCTTGACTTTATAAGTCTGAAATAGCCAACCTGTCCGGAGAGAAAAATATAAGATTTCCTTCATATTCTCTTTCACAGTACCGAAATATGATGTCACAACACAGATGAAGCTACCGTACTATGCCTATAAACTTAGCAATAACACACTCTTTGATATCTCCCATCGATAAAATAGCCTCTTATCGATTATTTAATCCGTGTAATCATTTGCATTCCGCGACTAATGTCTAGTCGCTACCGACATAATAAGGAGTATTTACTTTCTTCGATCAAACAGATTAAGATTTCATTACACGCGTGCATAATGCCATGATGAGAGAAAGTGAAAGCTATAAGACAGTCTTATAGCGCACTATAAGATGACTATAAGCGTAAAAGATCACCGGACACCAGGCATACGTTGATGGATTATTGTTTAAGTTTAAGACAACCGTGAGTTATACTGCCGGGTCCATTACGGCTTACAATTGATAGAAGGTATTAACCTGTATCTTTTTAATTATCTGAGTTAGATAAATTCAACACAGGACTATAGGCTGTGTGAAAAAATTCATTTTTTTTTTGGAAGTTACATATTCGAACCGTTTGGGGATCAAACACTAGGGGCCATGTGGTCCGAGTGCCCGCTTGTTTTCTAGATATCGCCAAGCTGTAAGTCGACTTTTCACGTGACGAGAGGGCTGACCAATTTTTTTGGCCAAAGAACCAGCATCACAATGCCTGTGCCTTTTGGGTACCTACTTTTTCTATTGATAGCGATGCGGGCGAATTTTTTGATGATATTTTATATATACATGTACAGTACACACTATTTATATTATTTTATGTACGTTAACTTATATGTTATCAAAATATTTAAATAAATCACACATTATTTACACGGGTTCTTATTACAGAATTATGTATATAAAGTAATTAATACTTATGCAAAGACACGATTCTTTGCTTAAATATAAAAATCTTGAAAAGTTCGTGCTTACACCTGCTTTGCAATACTGCAACCATTTTGTACGTGCTCAAATTCAATAGCCACTCTTTTTCAGAATCTTAAGAAAGAATGGACTAGTTTTTTTGTTTGTTCATTTCTATTTGTGGATTAATTTTGCAATGGTATATTCAGCTAACAATAACACTAATCTTATTTATTAGCTGCCTGTTTTGAAACGCCTTTTCGATTATTGTATCGAAAGGAAAAACAACAAGCCGATAGCTGGCCCGCGCGGTACAAATTGGCCCAGTTTTATGAAATCGATGACATAAGGTGCAGTCAGGACTCAGATAGCTTTAGTCCGACAATTGCATCTAGGGCTGACCTATCTTCATTTTGCGATCCTTTAGCTACAAACGAAGACTTCGTTTGCAGCTTTGACTGCAAATTGGATATTCCAATGAAATTATCATCTGCCCTACCTTTTCCCAACTAGGTTGGAGTCAGCTTCCAGTCAAACTGGATGCAGTTGAATACCAGTAATGCACTGGATGCAGTTGACCTCCACAATATTTGATACCTCTTTATAAGACTGGTTGTCTGACTTGACGCGACGCGGTACCTACTGATCGTCACTGTATTACTCTCAAAAACAAAAAAAAAACTCCTTTCTGGAAAATAGCTATTTCGCTGTAAAAAAAGCTGCTCTTTCGATCTAGACTATTAAAAAAAATATATAAAAATGCCGTTTTTGAGATATAACATGTTTTGTATTTTTTGAGGTTAGGAACTCATTTTTTTTTTAAAACGGAAAGCAGAAAGTTATTTTCAAAATTTTTTATGACTTGTGTTTACTGTTGTAATTGTGAGCTGAAAAGTAGATATTTTGGCGCTCGCGCGCCGAGCTAGGAGAGTTGACGTGAAATGCCTCATATAAGTGTCACGGTATCATTATTCAACTTCATATTTTGAATCTTGCCAATTGCAAAACGCTGTTTCTTCATGATAATTTCCGCTGGTGTCCAAGGTTCGGTATTCACAATATTCGTGGTTCGATTCCTCCGAATATGAGGTTATTTACCTATAATGACTGCCTTAATGTTTCCAGGTGTAGTCAACCTGGAAACATTAAGGCAGTCATTTATAAAATAGAGGGTCGGGTTAGGTGATATTGTGTTTTTCTATGTGTAATTTCTCAGCAGCAGCCCAGTGGCTGGATTTGTGGCTGGTTGATGGAAATAGATTCGCCTCCTATTACATGGGACTTAAACATAACTGGCGAAATGTGGATGTACTTTAGATACACCTGTGTCCAACCCTTCGGGGAAATAACGCGTACTTATGGGATCCTTTTAGATGTTCGTACTATAATTCGAACAAACTAACGTTACTCTTCAATTCTGTTATTCACTGAAAACGGGAAGAATATTAACGCAGGCAGCAGCCCTAATCGAATGCAGTGTTGCAACCGCCCGTTTCGTGACCAAACACGAATGCCCGGAAGTCAATGGCCCACTTACAACTCATTTTTCGTGGCCACGACCACGTTATACACAAATAATTTATTTGTGATCAATAAAACCGATCGTTTTGCAATATTTGCTATGACGCTATTTAACTGACAGATAGATTAATTTAAGTTGTATGTACCTAATTTCTTAAGTGCATAATGCATATTTATTTGGTTCGTGCGTCATACGATTGGTCACTGAAGATCTCGAGATAAGTTTTAACTGTTATGTAGCCATAACATGGCCTGGAACGAAATAGCTAATATATAAGGAAACTTTCCAAAAAACTCTACCTACGAACTTGATATGTGTAGACCTAAACTCTGTTGCACAAACACAAATAATTGCATGAGGCGTGCTCCTAATTTAAATTAATTAAGTATGCATGGGTGATGATTAGGTTTAAAAGTATTGTATTTCAATTTAAAGAGAACAAACCGTAGACTTAATACAAACTCAAAGCATGCAATTAAATTAAATTATTTTCATCCCATCTATTCGAAAAAGACGACTTGGTTCGCCTTTATGTGTACCCAAAGGTGGTGTTGCTATAAGAAACTTTTAGCGGGCAGTAATGAGTTTTTAATCCTCTTTATAAGTGCGCCGCAATTATCTTTGCCGCGCACTTTTTGAATTTGGAACATCTTGTGTTCAGCGCCCAAGAAATCGAACGCAAATATTGTTTGAATAAAGACTGGCTGGTGCGACGGCCCATAGTAGCGCCGCGCGCCGGCTGAATACAAAAAAAAAGAAATAAAATTAAAAACGCGCGAACTATAGCCCGCGTTTTCGTCAATTTTCACGGATTGATAGAAATTCATGATTTTGTTTTGAAAAATGAGTTCTTCAAATGACAGTGAAAGTATAGAATTAACTCCTGATAGTATTAGAACTGACGCAAGAAATGTGATGGATAATCTACTACCTGCAAAATCCCAGGAGAAATATATGAAAGCTTATGGTAATTTTATTGAATGGAGAAATTCAAGAGGCGCCAAGAATTTTTCAGAATCTGTGTTTTTGGCCTACTTCCAGTACTTAGCCAAAACTAAACAACCTTCCACACTTTGGAGTACCTACTCAATGCTAAAATCAACAGTCAGTTCTAATAACGACGTAAAACTGGACACATATTCGAAATTAATAGCGTATCTGAAGAGGATGTCTGATGGATTTAAACCTAAAAAATCCAAAGTGTTCTCAGTCAAAAACGTGGAGACTTTCCTTAATGAGGCACCCGACAACATCTTTCTTGCCGTAAAAGTAAGTAACTATGTATGTATATATGGTGGATTAGTAAAGTATAACCAGTGTTTTAAAATGCGCATTTTATTGTAACCTGTACTTCGATAGATAGGTACTTGTCTTATTCACATTCGGTTTTGTTACAGGTGGCTTTAATTTTCGGAGTACATGGAGCTTGTCGTGGCAATGAACTTTTAAAAATAACTGTTGATGATGTCGAAAATCACTCGGATAATTTACTGTTAGTAAAGCTGACAGACACAAAAACAAAAACTGACCGATCCTTCGTAATCCGAGGAGAATACAAAACTATTGTACAGAAATACCTGGACCTGCGTCCTGCTGATATAAAGACCAATCGGTTTTTCATCCGTTATCAAAATGGCAAGTGCTTCAAACAAGTTATGGGAAAAAATAAAATTTCTTACATGCCACAAGAAATCGCTACTTATTTGAAGTTACCAGATATCAAGCTATATACAGGACATTGTTTTCGTCGCACTTCTGCTACCCTGTTGGCAGATTCTGAAGCGGACTTAACTGTTCTCAAGCGACATGGAGGATGGAAGTCGAGTGCTGTAGCAGAGGGATATATAGAAGATTCCATTGAGAACAAGGCGAAAACATGTGAACGCATCGTGGAAAACATTAAATTGCAACCTTCAGTTAATCCATCCATGCCACTGTCGCCGCGCCCATCTACATCCAAACAAAGAGATTCACCGTCACATTTTCCTCAAAATGAGCCAGATTCTGACATTATTTCAAACACGCAGAATAAAATTAAATCTACAACAATCTCTATTCCTAATAAAACTGTAACAATTAATTTTCAAAATTGTGAAAATGTCTCAAATGTAAATATAAGTTTTTAGTTGTTTTATTATTAGATACTACTTAATTTCAATTTAGTTGTTACTCTGTTTCATTAAATATTAATATTACAATAAAATATGAGGCGCCTTTTATTTTCTCATAGTGGGTGATGAAAAGTAGAGTGTATCACTCGGGCGCAAAATATATTTTTGGCTCGGGCGACGTACTTTGAATCCCTCGCTACGTTCAGGATTCTACTAAAGAATCCCTCGCTACGCTCGGGATTCTACTCTAGAATCCCTCACTTCGCTCTGGATTCAAAAAAGCGCCCTCGCTGTAAAAATATTATTTTGCTCCCTTATGATACAATCTACTATTACTTTTGAATTGTCAAGGAGTCATTAAGTCAGAAAAATTAAGGTCCCATTCCAAAGCATGATGGAAGGAAGCTGTTATTCTATAAATAAGAACGGGCAATAAACACCATGTACACTCTTTTATGTCAAAAGACATAGGCCTCCCCCAATTTAAAGTGGTTTGCCATAATCGCCACGCTTGGCAAGCGGGTTGGCGACTGCAGTATGGTGGTAAAATGCATAGAGAACGCTGCTGCTCATTCTCTAGTAAGTCCCTTAGTCTTACGACACCCACGGGAAGAAATAGGATGGTGCTATCCTTTACGTCCCACACCACACGGAGCAGTTTAAGTCTTAAAAACACGTAATTAAGTATGGCTTAAAAAAAATGTTTATCTACTAAATAATAATTACGAAATACTCGCGGAATGGAGTGGTGACAGCAACGCTGATGCCGACTTCTCGTCAACTATTGTCATCAATATTGTGCAACGAATTTTTTACACCATTATATTGTTTTGTTCGGCAGGGTCGGTTAACTTAGCTCTTGACATAATTACACCGTTTCGTTTACAATGGTGTTACGTTAATTATGATAGCAACAAACAGTAATGGGCTATGTTTTAATATTGTTCATATTTTCGTGAACTTAAGTGTTCATTTCAAGGTTTTGCTTATATTATAATTCTATTGTATTTCTTCTTGCTCTAGTTTAGGATAACCTTTAATAATATAAAAAAAAATCGAATATACCTTGAGAAATTTTAAATGAATCAAAATATAAGCAGCAACTGTAAGAGACGGTGAAAAATTGTTGAAGCCTGTTTCTAGTCTAGAACTTTTTAATATAAATACAAATTAAATGCCGTTGATAAGCTATCACTTTAGGAGAGTTGTACCGATTAGGCCTTTTTAAGTTTTAAAATGTTCGTTCCTAAGTGGTGTGACGCTATTCTGGGGGAACAACTTCCATGTAGTTTTTAAAAAAATGTTCTAATAGCGGCGCGTCGCGGTAACTTTAAGGTTTTCATGAAAGGAAAAATTACAAAAGAATCCGGGAAAACATAAATATATGAATATGGCACAATTTCACGTCTTTTTTTCTATGAGATTTGTGTATGAACTAAAGACCATATTGAAATTATGACAGGGCAAAGTCTGTCGAGTCAGCTAGTAGGTAATAGGTCTAATTCTGATTGTTACACTTCTTATAATAATAGTGATCGCCCAGTGGTACAATTTCGACCATAATTCATTCAAAACTTAATGTATTTCTAATGCATTAAAAATAAAAATATTAACTTTCTGCACCCTTCCATAAAAACTTTAGCTCCACATTTCATAAGTTCCTCCGTCTGCGTAATTTTCAGAAAAAGGGCACAAAGGTTTGCTTCAGTTAGGGTACCAAGTTTGTAGATAAAATACAATGTTGCCAAATAGAATATTATTCAATCTTTATGATGGCAGTTTATTGACTTCGTATGATTTCTTTATTAAAACGTGCAAATAAGATCTCTTCTCTTTTGCAACCAAAGAGTTGTTAAGACTTACAGCTGGTACCTACATTATTATTCTAGATAACAAGTGTGAAATTAGTTATTGCGAAATATTATATTAGCATAATGAATAATGTAATGAAATGAAATTCAATCGAAAGTTACCTGATTTAATTTTGTACAGTAAGCCGCATGTCAGTTGTAACAAAACCAGTTTATGCTGGCATAGTAAAATCAAAAGCATCAACAGCCTATGACATTCCCATTGCAGGTGACAATCCACACTATCCACACTTCCACACTAATATTATAAATGCAAAAGTAACTCTGTCTGTCTGTCTCGCTTTCCTGCTAAAACCTCTGAACCGATTTAAATGAAATTTGTTACACAGATAGTTTAGAGCCTGAGAAAGGACATAGGCTACTTTTTATCCCGGTAGTATGTTCCCGCGGGATAATTTCCGACCTCCACGCGGGTGAAGCCGCTGGTAAAAGCTAGTTCATTATATACCAAGACACTTCCATGCCTCGGAAAGCTCATTAAGCCGTTGGTTCCGGCTACCATTTGTAGATTTCTGACAGTCGTTATGGTTAGTCAGAAGGCCGACAGTCTGACAACCAGCCTTACCAAGGGGTGCCTTGTACCGGGGTTATAGAGGTCAGTCGGCAATCGCTCCATTCAAAATACTAGTATTCAGCTGTATCCGGTAAGAGTGGAAGCCGACCCCAAGATAGTTGGGAAAAGGATAGGCAGATAATAACGTGTAGAAGCGTTAAGTATCTGACAAAGTTATTAAACAATGTTACGGATTTAATTTCTTATTTCAAACCATAACAAAAGCTACACACAAACAAAAAAAAAAAAAACAACGAAATTATTCAAATAAATGCAATTTTACACAATATCACTTTCCAAATATCTAAATATTTACATATTGAGCGCCGTTTTTTTCCCACGGTACCCGATGAATGACGATGAATACCGAAGTGTAGATGGAACGCGTTCGGGCACGTGAGCGCGCGCGCAACAATTTGGCATGCCACGCGACACTTGAGAGCTGATTTATGTGCCACCATTATGTTTTCTGGGAAACTAAGTGAGTGTGTGTGGTGTAGTTGTAATAAGAAAGAGGTGTTGGCTATTATTATTGGGCTTTTAGAGCTAAAACCACCCATTCCCTTTTTTGGGTGGAAAAACATCAAATGACGTCTCCCGCTCTGGGCTGAGCGGGAGGGCGTGTCAGTGTTTTACTGACTAAAACCCACCCGTGTTCCTTCAGTCACCTATGCCATGCTGTGGTAACTTTTTCGAACACATCCGCAACCCTGGCAGGCATCAGTCCTAGCGGACCCCTTCAGTTTTGCTGACATCTCTTTGAGGCGCGCATGGAACACAACGCGCTGTCGACCCGAGCCTGGTTCTTACCGGGCAGTGAGCTACCCTTTGGTCGCCGCCCGCAGGCCCACGCCTAAAGTGCTCAGGAGTCCGCAATAGACTCGGCAACGGGGCGTCTCCTCCTGCGGTGGCTAAGGGCGTGAGGGTGCAGCGACTGTCTCTCCCTCACGCGCACCACCTCCACCTTCGCGAGCATTACTGCTTTGCAGGAGGTGACGACTTCCCATGCCCTCTCGCTACATACCATGGCTAGCACCAGGCCAGACGCGAGAGATCACCGCTGCCGATCGCCTCCACGAGGACACGGTTGGAGGGGTGCTCTGCCCAGGCAGGGCACACCTCCAACGTGTGCTCCACCGTGTCCTTCGGGATAATCACGCAATGGTAACACCCGGGCGTTTCCTCCCGCCTTATCCTGAACAGGATCCTTCCGACGCAGCCATGCCTGGTGAGGACCTGCGTTAGGCGGAAGATGAGGACGCCGTGGTGCCTTTCCAACCACTCCTCAAAGAGAGAACTTACCGCTGTAATTGTTGATTGCCCAACACTGGGTTGCGACAATTATACCCATGAGATCCCGCCGGAGCTATGTACGCCGTGCTGTGATTTATTGCTGCAGCGGAGTTTCGCCCCGGCGTTTTGCCTCCTCGCGCCTCTCCCACATACCAATGCGCGAGGACTTTTGCCTCCAAATCCCATAGCGACCACCCATCCCTTGAGACAACATTGTGTCCATCCTAACCTACCTGATTCTCTATCCGTGGCTGAAAAAAAAAGTCGTAAAACTTTTTGTTAAAATATAACAACAGCGGGCCAGTGTTCATTTAATTAATCTAAAAAATGTCTCACGAAACATTATTCGTATTAATCGAGATACCATCGGCAGCAGATTATAGTATATTAATAACTTAAAGTTATTAGTAATTAACAATTGTGATTGACGTTCTAATCATATCGTGAAAGTTCAATTCTATATGAAATTGTGCGCGTCTACAATGTTTAATCAGACACGAGAAATCTAGAAACTTATCAGGATTATATTCTAGATTATTTAGAAAATACACGTAGGTTGGGTTAAACTTTTGTTTTGATGCATAACTTTGCTCAGTGCAAGATTTCTTTCTAAGTTCTTTCTACTACCACCTGCATTAGTGATCAGCTTTCGTGTAAATTAAATCTTCTAAAATCAAACATCATTATCTGAGCCCTTACCCAATTAACGTTGGGGCTTCCTGTCTAACCAAATGCAGGCTGCGTTCGGTTAGACTGGAAGCCTACCAAGCCCACCAACACCAGTAAAACCAGTATTTTATGTGGATCGACTGCCTTTCTGCCCTTCACAATCAGTTAATGGAAGATACGATTACGAAACCCCTTGGGAAGACTGCTTCTCAGACTTTCAGGGTTCTGACAGCCCAGAACGACTGTCTATGATTCACGAATGACAGCCAAGACCAACGGCTTATCATCCTCAGAGGCTGCCTAATTGGCCCCTTTTTTTTTTTTTTTCAGGATGCGAAATCGTCAAATGACTTCTCCCGCTCTGGGCGGAGCGGGAGAGCGTGTCAGACTTTTACTGACTAAAACCCACCCGTGTTCCATCAGTTGTCCTTGTGCCAGGGTCACGGTATCTCTTTCGAACAATCACGTGACCCCGGCAGGCATCGGTCCTAGTAGACCCCTACACTGCTGCTGACGTTAATTGGCCCCTACGGCTGTTATTACATAGCTAAGAGCCAAGAAGCCAACCATAAGTAATGAAAATAAAGTTCAATGGAGACTATAACGTATATTGAGTGTATCTTTTTGTTAAATGCTATCATTACACGGTTGAAAGAGTCGCTACGTTTTATTGTGAATCGGCCGATATTCGCAGACAAAATGTTACCAAAAAAAAAAAAAGACGACGAGAACGCAGCTTCTTTATGTTATTGAAGTTGTTTTAAAATATTATGTAGCCCCCGGACCATATTTCGGCAATGGCAGCCAATCTCAACGGAGACCAGCCATCGGCGCGGAAGACATTATATTGCACAAGTGTGTGCGCAGACATAGGGGCACTCGCTCTTCTCTCACCCTCATAGTCCCATAAGATGGCAATAACCCAACGAACCAACAGCTTAAGGTGCTTTCCGAGGCATGGGGTATCACACCGCCAACTACCAAACTCCGGGCTAAGAAATCCTTAATGAAAAAACCCAATACCACTTTGCACGACCTGGGAATCGAACCCAAGAACCCACGCTCAGCAGACGCGCTTGTGACCATGAGACCAACGGGGCAGTTAAAGCATTACTAAGTACCTAACTAAGTTAGTAATTTTGAGGGCTATGTTTTACTTTTGAGATTCAGTGCAGAGGCTCACCATAAAAATACACACAAAAACTTTTTAACAAATATTAAACCGCCGAAAAAACTGAAAAGCAAAAAATAATAAACCTTAAAATTATGAGTCTGCGCTTTGAGTGATCTATGTTCATTGATTTTTCAGCGCCGACTCAAAATTTTAAGGTTTATTATTTTTTGCTTTTCAGTTTTTTCGGCGGTTTAATTTTTTGTTAAAAAGTTTTTATTTTATATTTTTTTGTAGCTTGAATGTACTAATAATACTTGGCAAGGTATACGCCATCCAATGAAAAAAGAATTATCAAAATCGGACTACTCTGTATAAAGTTATGCGTAGTTATACATTACAATCAGTGAGTGAACAATCAATCATCCCCTGTTTTCCGAACCTTAGGGTTAGATTTTGTTTTCCAAATTTATATGGGACCACCTTGGGAGTATACCCTTTCCAATAAAAAAAAGAATTGTCACAATCGGACTACCGTGTACAAAGTTATGCGTGATCATACATAAAAAAAAAAGTATACGCGTCGAATTGATAACCTCCTCCTTTTTTCTTTCGTAGGTTAAAAATGACAAACGATCACAATTCCTTTCATTTCGACAGTTCAGCAGGTACTCAATTAGGATGCAGGTCCCAGAAATTATATACAACATTGACTACAGAAGTTCTCAAGGCTGTTTGTGGGTATATTATTGGTTAATAGTTATTTGAATAATAATTTAAAATTATAGATACGTAGCTACTTAAATCGACTGTCAATTATTGCGGTTAAAATATGGTAATCAAACCATGTCTTGAATGTTAATACTGTTCTATAATAATTGCTACATTGTATTATGATAATGAAGAGTTTCAGTAAAGTAGTAGGAAAATGAACTCCCGGACTCTTAAATCTAGCAATTATTTATTTGTGAGTTAAACATGCTTATATGAAAATGATGATGAGTCAAAGTAGATATTTTTATGCAGTTTAGTTTTGAAGCCGACATATTTGACCATCCTTTTGGTGACGTCTCTGAAATCACGATCTTTTAAAAAGTTATAGATTTTTTTGTAGAAAGTGCAGGATGGCTCGATTTAGCAGTCCGATAGTAGGTACATAAGCAATACAGACACAAGTATGCAGTTATTAAATTGTTTTTAGGGTTCCGTTGCCAAATGGCAAAAAACGGAACCCTTATAGATTCGTCATGTCTGTCTGTCTGTCTGTCTGTCCGTCCGTATGTCACAGCCACTTTTTTCCGAAACTATAAGAGCTATGCTGTTGAAACTTGGTAAGTAGATGTATTCTGTGAACCGCATTAAAATTTTCACACTAAAATAGAAAAAAAAAATATTTGGGGTTCCCCATACATAGAACTGAAACTCAAAAACTTTTTTTTCATCAAACCGTGTGTGGGGTATCTATGAATAGGTCTTCAAAAATGGTAATGAGGTTTCTATTATCTTTTTTTTCTAAACTGAATAGTTTGCGCGAGAGACACTTCCAAAGTGGTAAAATGTGTGCCCCCCCCCCCCGTAACTTCTAAAAAAAGAGAATGATAAAACTAAAAAAAATATATGATGTACATTACCATGTAAACTACCACCGAAAATTGGTTTGAACGAGATCGAGTGAGTAGTTTTTTTTTTAAAACGTCATAAATCGTAAACCGCAATTTACCTTACATTCAATCAACTGAAATATAAAAATTAAAAAAAAAACATTTATTTTTAAACCGAGAATACGTATAGGTTTGTACGGAACCCTCGGTGTGCGAGTCCGACTCGCACTTGGCCGGTTTTTTTTACTCACTTGCCCACAGTATTAATAATGTAATTAGTTATATAGTGAGCTTTATATAATAGCACATCTATTTCCAAGTTTACATAAAGTTGCCAACATCTAACACAGCAACTACAGCACCAAACCGTCCGACCTACATAAGAAAATGTAAATTCGCAATTTTACGGCACAGATATCGTGGTTTTAGACAAAAACCGTAATGCCATGGATTACTTTATTTACACAATTCATTTGTTCTTTATTTCACAAGTCCGGCGCACTATCCAATTGTTGTGATAGAATAGAAGGTGCGATGAAAAAAAACGAAAGATAGAGCGCCCTGTCGATTTGTCATTACAGTTTGACTTAGGACTTAGCAAATACATAATTAGGAATTTATTTTTTATGTTGTATTGCTTTGCTTTGGCAATTTGGAGAATTTAAAACATATCTTTGCCTAGCGATCCGATACAAGATTTGCCTGAGTACCTGGGACCTGAGTACTCGTCTTCTCTTTAAGGAAATTTCTCACTCACAGTGGGTCGAAACTGCTATATAAGAAACATAGGATTTTTTTTTACAAATTCTATTTAAAAAAGAATGCAATAGAAACATCCTGTCATTACAATAAATAATTGTCATTATAAATTTTTCTCTAATACTGATAGATTGCCCGGAAAATTTAGCCAAGTCTTGACAGATCTTTCTTTAACACTACTTAAGCGTTATTCTTTGGGTTATTGGCTTTAATTCTACAATATCAACGCGCACCCATAGTTGCCCGTTCAAGAGTTGCTTTTCGGCACGTTTTCTGATGATAGCAATGCGGCAAATACTTCGACGTCTAAGTTCCCTTTTGTTTTTGTTTTAATAATAATTTGTACTGTACAGTAACTATTAATTTAAAAATTCAAGCAGTCAATTACATGAAAATATAATCTAATGGTAGATTGTAATTGTTCATAAAAACTTTACAGCCAAGAATTTGAAGTATTTAGTCAACACCTACTTAATAAGTAACTGATAAAGTTTTGTGTAATTAACAGGAAACTCGTTATTTCAGTACCTATAGTACATATTATGTTACCTTCTCATAAATTATGGCTTATCTTAAGTAATATCAGGTAAATACTTGATAGTTGCTTGGTTTGTGTAAGTGTTCCGAATTAGGAAAACAGTTTGTCGTTCAAAATGGAGCGTCGATAACGTTTAATTTTAGTTTTAAATTAAATACATAGAATAATGTCACCTATTTAAAAGTAATTTAATTAAGGCTAATTAACATGTATTCAGTCTTAAGTAGTCATTAAGATAAGTTACTAAAAAAATTGAAAGGTCGAAGTATGCAATTCCCAAGGTTTCACAGTTTCACGATATTTTAAAACTTAAGGTTTGATAATAATAGATTGTCTTAAAACTTGTTCAACTTGACTTCTTGTCTGTTCTGGTTTTTTCTCGTCGTGCTAATGATCGCAAGCGTTATTGTTGAACTGGTTGAACATGAGGTCGTTGGTTCGATTCCCAGGTCGGGCAAGGGTTATTTTTGCATATGAAATTTCAATGTACCAGCTTGGAGTCTGAATTAGTCATTGATAGCTATGAACCCGCCTCCTATTACATGGAACCTCTGCTCAATCCTTCGGAGAAATAAGGCATGATGATATGTGTGTTATGAGTTACTTATAAAATAGTTTTAAAAAACGCCAGTGCTAAAACTAAACTAGTCCACAAAAACATAATTATCTATTCAGTAAAATGTCACTGTGCAAACGTAGGTGAAGTGAGCTATGTAGAAGTGAATTGTGATTCTACCTGATGGAGAGATTGAAGCTAGTGACAGCTCATTTGAAGATCACTTTACAAGATGTGCAAAAACGTGGACTTCAGGCATATAAATCTTAGTAACAAAAAGTCACTTTTCAACCGACGAAAAAAATCGGAGAGGTTATCAATTCGACGCATATATTTTTCTTTTATGTTTTTTTTATGTATGACCACGCATAACTTTTTACATAATCGTCTGATTGTGATTATTCTTTTTTTATTAGAAAAGTTAAACTTCGAAGGTGGTCCCATATACATTTGGAAAACAAAATCGAACCCTAAGGGTCGAAAAACAGGAGATGTTTGATTGTTCACTCACTGATTGTAATGTTTAATTACGCATTACTTTATACAGAGTAGTCCTATTTAGATAATTCTTTTTTTATTGGATAGCGTATACCTTGCCAAGTATTATTAGTACATTAAAGCCACAAAAATATATAAAATAAAAACTTTTTAACAAAAAATTAAACCGCCGAAAAAACTGAAAAGCAAAAAATAATAAACCTTAAAATTATAAGTCAGCATTTGTTCATTGATTGTTCAGCGCCGGCTCAAAATTTAAAGGTTTATTATTTTTTGCTTTTCAGTTTTTGTAACAAATAAAGAGAGAGTGAGAGGCTTGTGGCTAATAACAACCGCACGAGTACCAAGACCTCTTTGTGCTTCGGGAAACATGATAAGCGTTTGGCCCTGGCTGGCATTCATGGTTCTATGACAGTCGTGACGGTTCGTCAGAAGCCCGAAAGTCTGAAAAAGTGCCTTAACAAGGGGTATCGTGTTACCCAATCACTGAGTTTTGGTGGTCAGATAGGTGGTTCCTTTTGTTGACTTGAAACAAAATGGGGCCGAAAGGTACCTACTGAAGTGGCGATCGCGTACTGGAAGACGTAGCGTTGGCCGGCTTCCCACGACGTGGACCAATGACCTGTGGAAAGCCCCAGGAGTCCGCTGGATGCGTGACGCACAGAACCAGTTGAAGTGGCGGTGCTTTTTTGGGGGGGGGATATGTCCAGCAGTGGACGTCTTTCGGCTGAAATGATGATAATGATGATGATGAAAGAAACATTTTTTTTAAGTGCTAAGTCCATAGCACTGTTCTAGCGCTGCCAGGAAAATTAATTCTTGAGCAAATTGGCTACCATATAAAATTGTCGGTACATTTAAAGAAACTGTAACGGCTGTTTCACGTATTATGTCAATTTCCTTAACAATTAAATTCCCTGAAGACAAAAAAATATTAATAATCCCTACCAATATTATAAAATATGTAAATGTAAGTTGGTTTGTTATGGTTTCACGCGAAAACTACTTAACCGATCATCATGAAACTTTGTAAACATATTTTTGAAGGTATTAGAAGTAACATAGGACACTTTTTATGAAAAAAAAAAAAAATATGCGAGCGAAGCTGCGGGTAAAAGCTAGTACGTATATAAAAACAGTTAAAAGAATCACAGGGCATCAAAAAACTCGTCCGTATCGCTGTCAATGGAAAAGTGCCCAAAAAGCTGGCAGCATTGCCACGTTATATTGCGATGTTGATTCTTGGCAAAAATCTAGGCCCGTCTTATAGTCACATGAAGAGTCGAAAAACCAAGTGGGCACTAGGTCCCATCATAGCCTTAGTGTTACAGCCCCAAACGGCTCAAATATATTACTGCCAATAAGATTGGAATACTTTCTCCGTTTGAGGTTTTCCGCACCTGCAGCAGACGTCCCAGCACAATACGACGTACTGGGAAGATGGGATGGTGCAAGGGTACACATACAATTTCCATGTACCTTCATAAAGTTAACTGTTCTAAGAAAGTCATCTACGTAAATTGGTATCTCACGGATGAAGTAAATAGGTGGATACTTTGGATCGTGCCGCAATCGGAAGCAACTACTAATTAAAACATTTGCGTTAATATAACTTCCAGCATATGAGTCACTATTTTTCACATTGATTGCCTTCACAGTGACAGTTTCCACGGTCTAAAGACCGGGTATGTTCCGGAAACGGAAATCGTAAGTACACAACTAATGACGCATTTTGTAACCATGGACAAATTAGCTTACACGCATTGCTTAAAATCTTGTTAGGCCTTAATAATTTGTTGTAACATTTTTTTTTTCTATTGCATGGGTACCAATCATGATAGTGATCATTCGTCACAAGTATGACGTGTAACTTTGAAATAGAGGACGCTGCCTACGTCATCAATCTGTCTAGATTTTACAAGACTATATTGGGGTTGGCTTCCAGTCTAAACGCATTCGGTAAGACTGGAAGCTAAAATACTGGTATTTTGCTGCATTCAGCAGAATACCAGTATTTAACATGGATAATAAAGCGACTGTCTATCTGACCGCCACCACCCGGCTACGTACTAAATAATACGATACCTCCTGATACGACTGGTTGCCAGACTTCGGTTTTTCTGACTACCCGTAACGACTTTCCACGATAGACGAATGACATTTGGGACCAACGGCTTAACGAGCTTTTTGGGGCACGGAGGGATCTTGGTATGTAAAAATGTTCATCCATCTACAGACCGGCCGCGATAAGCGTAGCTTGATCTAATCGATCTGTGCGACTCTTGTACTTAATCACCAAGCATTACGGTACGTATTTGTTTTAACCGACTTCAAAAAAAGGAGAAGTTTATCACATCGACTGTATTTTTTTTTTCTTTTTTATGTTTGTTACCTCATTACTTTTGACTGGGTGAACCGATTTTGATGATTCTTTTTTATTTGAAATTTGGTGCTTCCCGAATAGTCCCATTTTAATTTGGTTCCATTCAAACAATGGGATCCATATGAAAACTATTTAAGTCTTAAATTTGCATTGAGTACTTACGCGAGAAATGAACGAATAACGCGAGTAGATTAGTGCGGGGTATCTGCCATAACTAAAAAGTTAAAAAAAAACTTTTTACAAAAAAATAACAACTGACTTCCTAAAACAACACTACAAAGTGAAAAATAACTTTAATTTCGGAAGTCGGTGGCAAAAAAACTTTAATTACAGATCCTAAGACACCGACTTCCAAAATTAAAGTTATTTTTCACTTTGTAGTGTTTTTTAAGGGTTCCATTGCCAAATGGCAAAAAACGGAACCCTTATAAATTCGTCATGTCTGTCTGTCTGTCCGTCCGTATGTCACAGCCACTTTATTCCGAAACTATAAGAGCTATGCTGTTGAAACTTGGTAAGGAGATGTATTCTGTGAACCGCATTAAGATTTTCACACTAAAATAGAAAAAAAAACAATAATTTTTGGGGTTCCCCATACTTAGAACTGAAACTAAAAATTTTATTTTTCATCAAACCCATACGTGTGGGGTATTTATGAATAGGTCTTCAAAAATGGTATTGAGGTTTCTAATATCATAACATAACATAACATCACGCCTTGTTTCCTCGAAGGGTTGGGCAGAGGTGTACCTATAGTACACCCACATTTCCCCTGTTATGTTTAAGTTCCATGTAATAGGGGGTGAACCTATTGCCATCAACCGGGCACAAATCCAGACTCCGGGCTGCTACTGAGAAATTCCAGATGGAAAAACCCAATATCATTTTGCCCGACCTGGGAATCGAACCCAGGACCTCAAGCTCAGCAGTAGCGCTTGCTACCACTAGACCAACGAGGCAGTCAGATAGAGTTTCTAATATCATTTTTTTCTAAACTGAATAGTTTGCGCGAGAGATAGGTAAAATGTGTCCAAAAAAAAAATATATGATGTACATAACCATGTAAACTTTCACCGAAAATTGGTTTGAACGAGATCTAGTAAGTAGTTTTTTTTTTAATACGTCATAAATCGTAAACCGCAACTTACCTTTCATTCAATCAACTCAAATATAAAAATTACAAAAAAAACCATTTAATTTCATAAACATAAACCTTATGCTAGGTTTGTACGGAACCCTCGGTGCGCGAGTCCCACTCCCACTTGGCTGGTTTTTTTAGGAAGCCGTTGTTATTTTTTTGTATAAAGTTTTTCTTTCACCCGTTTCCGCTTACTACGTCTTGTATTTTGTGACGTGATAACAGTTATTTTATGACCAACTTGCTTTTGTCCATGGCTTCACCCGCGTGGATGTCGGAAATTAACACAGGTATTTTTCTAAAATAAAAGATTTTTCTAAAATAAAAGATTTTTCTAAAATAAAAGTAGCCTAAGTTACTCCGTATTACATCTGCTACCTGCCAAAAAAAAAATCCCGCCATTATCGGTCCAGCCATTTCAGAGATTAGCCGGAACAAACAGACAGACAAAAATTGTAAAAATGTTGTTTTGGTATATGTACCGTGTATACATCCATATACACTTAGTAAAAAGTGGTTATTTTTAAATTAAAAACAGACACTCCAATTTTATTTATTTGTATAGATGTATAGATAGATACGTACGAAAAATTGGTGCTAATCTTTTTTTTTCACCTTTTCCCAAAAGTCTGAGAATTAAATATGTTGCAATCAAACCTGACCCAGATCAGATCTTTCATCATTTCAATAATAATTATGGTGAGAATTTCATAACCTTCAGAATAGTTCAGTATTAACGTATGAAGGAAACTATAGATACTTAACATGACAAGATCAAGACCGTATTTGAAATCGGCATTCAAGGGTTATTAACTTATAAAACTATTCATTTAGCTTTAGGCTCTAGGCAAGTAATTCTGCCTACATTCATTATTCTGAATTAAAAAGTTGTTTCTATCTTGCCTACAGAGTGAATGTATTATGAATAATTATAGCAAGAACGTATTATTAGACTAACGTAAAGTTAGTGTTTAAATAGACAGTCAATTATTATCTACGGTTATATAAAGAACGGAAGGTGGGAAGGTTCCGGTAGGATATTAAAAGAAAGAATAGTTCAATGAAATCATACAGATATAAGAAAGTTTTATCGAGTGTATAAACCACTTCGAGAAAATATTGAACTTTGAGCGGAAAAGTAGAGGAATACTTTTCCTTTTTGGAAAACTGAGAAAAGTTCTCCAACTGAGCTTTTGCAGTCATTCATAGATTACTATTTATTAACTTACTATCTACTGGATGGAATTGAAAACATACGTACACACGAAATAGAAGGTCCCGTAGTTGTAACCTGTATAAGTAACTATATTATAAATTGTCATTTCCCAAATATTTCTTTTTTAAACAAATTGTGTTATTGTTATCTTATTGAAAATTCATTAGACAAGAATCATCGGCGGTCAAGTAAAAAAAAAGCTATCAAAACAACAAAATCAATATATCAATTTTAGCTCGCAATCATTTATCGTAGAGTTCACATCATGAAGGAAGTTGGAGACGCGTACAACTAGCGGTCAGTATATTTTAATTTGGCGCACATATTTAATTTCATCTTGTACATCGCAGTAGATCTAATCGTTGCCGCATTTTCTCCATCTTCGTTTCAGCCTGTCACCATCCACTGTTCTCTCCTCCTTCTCTCATAATGATAAAGCGCTTCAATTGATCGCTCGCAAAGTAGCCTACCTTCGTCCATCATTTAGGTTTTAGATGGTCCTTACATAACCTGCGCAGAGTTATGGAAGCTAGGTAATCTCACGACAAAATGTTTACCAGATTCCCTAAGCTTGTAATCTTGACTTTGAAATCTGTAGACTGAATACTGCTAATTGGCAGTGTTTGAGCGCCGCAAGCCACGTCCAATTGCAAACAGGTTTCATGATGTTATCGCCGTACGTTTGTGTGGCGACGTTTCAATGGGATTTTGATGTAGAATTTGTAACATGCTGTGGTTCCAAGACTGTTATTTTGTATGCCCTCGGGCTGAAATCGTTAACCAGTGTGATGGGAAAGTTATGTAAATATTTGTGTAATTCTGTGTTAGATAAACGTCAGTTGTCCGATGGAATATGCTTTTCCATCTTGCAATGGATGTCGTAAGAGCCGGCTGTAGGATTTTATTGAGCATGCTATCCGCTTGTGTTCGTAACATCCTATATAAGTATGCGTAAACCTGGATTTGAAATGGTACTTTGCATAATGTTATCAAGTCATGACATCGTGGATAAAGGGGACTGACTGATGCGTTTGCTAAATAAAGCGCATACGCAATTGACTCGTTTTTCTTTAGTAATACAAGCGGACTCCAGGCTCTGAAAGGATTTATCCGAGAAAACGCGAAAATAATGATGACTTAAGTAATACAAAATCGTCTATGGAAATTATATTTGAACTTTCGTAGGATTTAAGCCACTTAAAAGAAAATAATAATAATACTGTATCTAATATACAAGTTCTCTATTTAAAAACTAGCTTTTGCCAGCGGCTTCGCTCGCGTGGAGATCGGAAAATATCCCGCGGGAACATACTACCGGGATAAAAAGTACCTTATGTGTTAATCCAGGTTATAAACTGTGTTCCGAATTTAGTAGTATAATATACTATTGAGGACTTTTTGTAGATCTTTTGAAGACCATCATCTTTGTAATACTTACATACTTTTGGTGTATGATCAACGTATGCGAGGATAAGAGCTCAAAAGTGCATTTTCATCCGACTTGCTTCAAATTTATCGTCACTGCTCAGCTCTTATGTGTCTTAGCGCTATGCTATAACCTGCCCAGGAGTATGGACTACAATCGTACCAAGTATTGTTAAAATCCCTTCAGTAGTTTTTGACCCATGCGTGCATATACAGACACACAAAAAATTTACTGATTGCATTTTTGGCATCAGTATCGATCACCATTCATCCTCCAATATTAATTTTGAATGTATACTCAATGTACAGAATTGACCTCTCTACAGTTTTATTATGAGTATAGATACATTTTGAATTTCTCATAGTTCACCAATTCAAGCTAGGCAATACTTAAAAGGCAGATTCACAATGCTTTTAGCATCTCTGATTATTACTCTCAAAGTCCCTAATTGCCCGTGATTACCTAACTTGGCAAAATTATCTGCAATCGCGGATCCTATTTGGTATTCTATGCAAAATGACTCACTATAAATTGAAGTTTCAATGAAGACAGGTCCAGTTGCGATTGTGATATTTATTGGGTCAATTTTGTTTCGACAGCGCGACTACCCGTGTATTTCTGTTACACTGCTGGATTCTTATGTAGATCTGTTCCCCATACAAGGTATTTTCGCTGTTCGGCCCATTGAAATGTTAGCAATTTCAAATATTTCCTGTCAGAAATTTTGAAGCGAATTCCTTCGCAGCTAATTGCAGTTCCTAAATGAGAAGTGTTGATTTAAAACTTTTTGTAAGACATTCCAATCAAGCTGTGGTTCTAAGATTTATTGATATTAAAATGAAATCGTCCACTGATCATTTCAAATTTATAAATTGATGTGATTCATCAAATGAAGTGATTAATTAAATCAAAACGTATTTTACTTACCAAATGAAAACAGCAGAATGAATGAATAGATCTTACAAATTGTTCGTAATTTTTCCCCAGGAATTAATTTTAGCTAATTTATTCGTTTTTATGCACGACCCGATGGTGTAACTCAAATTACTGAATCAATTAGCTCAAACTAGTAAAATATGTACATAAAATGCATATTGTGAATTTGTGATCTTGTCGTTGACACCTGCCAATTTGGGAACACGTCGAGTTTCGTTAGTACATAATATAATTATAAATTCTGTAGTAGGTATGTCTTCGAAAGTCCCTGTAGCAAAATAAATTGCTATCTTTACTGCAACGTGAAATGTACCGCCACCACACATTCGAATCAGTTAATGGGTAACAAAACTGTAAATTACAGCAGAACAGGGAAACAATTATTCTTGCAGCGGTTGCAAATTACTGTTTCACAGAATTCTGTGTTTTTGGTTTTTACCTGCCAGCCAGACTTCCAATGCCACACACTTAGTGATTGTTAAAAAAAAAAAACTCACTTTTCGAACTTGGAACTCTAATACTATGAATTCTAAAGTGCACTGGCGTTAACGGTCCTTCTAGACCCATTTATATAATTGGACAGCAGATAGCACTCACTTTAACAGTTAATACAATTTAATAGTAGTAATAATTATGTAGACGAGACTTATTCAACCGTTCGTTACAATATTGTAATTAGGTATCAAGATTAAATTTGTAATAAAATTACTTCTAAATATGCAACAAGTAATAGTTCCAACACGTCATAACTTTCTATTAGCCAATAATTTCCGACATTTACTCGACTTTGTATGTAAGTGTGCAAGAAGATATAAATGGAAATGCAATCTTATTTCCCGTATTTAAAAAGCTATAGACCTTGTTATTTCTCTGTTCAGTAATTCTTGTTCTGTGTTTGCGTGTTCTTTGAGCAAATGTCTGATGTAGTGTTCCTTATTACCAGTTAGTAAACCAACCTGTGTTGAGATCAACACTATTATGTGTTCTTAAAGGAGAAGCACAAGCATACGTTGTTTCTAACATCATTACTGTACCACAACCTACTTTGTTGATACGAGTAGATACGATTCTTTCTGGCAGACAGCTGAATCAAACTTGCTGACTAGTGACAGAACCTGCTTATCTGTACAGCGCTATAGGTAGATAATAATCATCATTTCATTCGAAAGACGTCCACTGCTGGACACAGGCCTCTCCCAATTTGGGGTGGGTTGGCAAGTGGGTTAGCGATCGCAGTATCTTATCTTATACCTTTAAACGAGCAATTCTTGTATATATATATATATAATCTGAATCTAGGAAACGGCTCCAACGATTTTCATGAAATTCAGTATACAGGGGATTTCGGGGGCGATAAATCGATCTAGCTATTCATTTTTATAAAATGTCGTTTTATTCGTGTTTTCAATGACCAACTTTATCGATAATCAACTTGAACATAAACTTATTATCTAAACACAATTTACCAAAAAATACCGAGCAAAGCTCGGTCATCCAGATATTGGTAGTAAAATGCATAGAGAATGCTGCTGCCCATTCCCTAGTAAGTCCATTAGTCGCCTCTTACGACATTCACAGGAAGAAATGGGGTGATCTGTTCTTCACGTCCAGCACCACACGGAATAGGTAAATATAAATAGAAAAGATAGAAATAATGTATAGGTGCACCATAAAAATACACATACATGAATAAATTTTACAAACAATGACACGATGGGTCGCTAAGAGCTCTTACACACGAGCGGCATGTTGCCAAAGGCAGGTAACTGCAGCCGTCGACACGCGATGATGTTTCTGAGAGTTTCTTTGAAGATGGCGTGTTGCCGGCTGCCGTCGGCTGCCGTCGAGACGCGTCGACATCTGCCGGCAGTTGCCGTCGGCTGCCGTCAGCTACCGTCGAGACGCGTCGACGGCTGCCGCCGACACGTATCGACAGTAGCAATTACCTTTGCCGTTGGCAACATGCCGCTCGTGTGTAAGAGCTCTAAGAGCGAGCTAACATCAATTTAAAGCATTATCCAGCTGAAGACTGCAACTATGTTGATAAATGCCATTTGAACAGTAAAAGATTCATCACTATAGCAAGAGATCAATTTGGGAAAAACTGTATTTTCAATCAATCCTAGCAGCCTACCACTGCTAGACATACACCTCTCCCAGGCTGCGCCACAAATTGTGGCTCTGTTTTCCATCTTCCTCATCCAGTCTGCCCCAGCCACGTTCTTAAGGACGTCGGTCTATCTATAGTCTGTGCCAGATGTGAAAAAATAAAAGTCGTTGACATCCGCCCTTCAATGTTTTCAAATATTTCAAAACGATACGAAAAAAATGTGAAGAAAATGTCGCTGGCACGGTCAAAACGGTATTTGAATACATTGGTAGGCAGGTGTCAACGACTTTTATTTTGCTCACATCTGGCATAGACTATTGTATATATATAATATAGCTGGGGGAGGTCCCACGCTACGCTTTCCGAATCGCGTACTTCACTACAGCGGGGCTAGAGTCTATGCTTGAGTCACACATTATATCAAGGTTTTTGCTCCCAAACTGATTAAATGTGTGACCTATCACAGTAAGACGTGCTCGTCCCGCAAGTCTTGACAACATTTAGTTTGATACGGTGAGGATGTGTTTCTATGAAAGTCAGGATGTCTTGTCGCGTGAAAAGCTAGTTTCAAATCCATTCCTAGAGTGTCAACGTATGAATGATCGCCTTTACATTTAGAACGTTGTTTAACGTGATACTTAATTGCTATACGATTGAATTCTTCCGCGATATTGCGATAGAAATGCAGGCTATTAAGATTGATCTATTAATTACACCAATAAACACTGTCTTTGGTCCACGATAAATAGTTACGTAACAAGGTAGAGCTTTTACTTTCAGGTAATCTGGAGCAATATTTAAATTTTGTAGTCAGTTCTTCCTTTTTTTTAGCAATTCAGTTACGAAATACATTAATTTGTTTAACCGTAGTTACTCATTCGGATGAATGCAGCGAAAATTAATTTGACATAGTCTATCTTTTTGGTTCCTTTTGTGTCATTTTGCGAAATTAAAAAAAAAAAAACATCTGGTGACTTTATATGACAACTGACAACCTCTATATGAATGGTAAGGATGTTGCTTTCATTGCGTTATTTAAGATCTTTAGATTATAATCATGCATCTAATTGACTACATAATATTGTCAGAGTTGAGTAAGGTGTTTCTGGTGTACATTTTGGGTAAGTAATCAAAACATAAATGTGGAAATGGGGGCTAAGTTCAATTATAAGAATATTTTTTGTCATCGACTTCACCGAAATGAAAACAATTGAGATCTAAAGGAGGGTCAAGTGTAGATAATCTTGAAATTTATTTATAAGATTATACAGCATTCTAATATTTTAAAACACATTTTTTTTGTCTGCTAATACAATGTTTGCTATTTCAAATATAACTTCATTAATTAAATCAGTCTATATCTCAAAAAAAAAACTGTTTTTATTTTAGTACAACGTATTTTCGATCAGTCTTAGATAAAACTAAAAATATTGAAGCTCAATTGAAGATTTGGCTAGGGTAGTTTTTACCAGCAAACCAAAACTTTTATAAGAGTAAGTTGACCTTACAATATAAAAAACAATAACTTGCGTATAACCTACACCACGTTGGAGTTTCCAAGATAGCCTCGGACGAACATTTTACACTGTGTTGATATATTGTATGGATTTCGTAGCATTAGGCCGAGATGCGTTTCAGATTCGATTTAACAGAAGTTTGGCCGAAATTTGGTGCATTTGGTATAAGAAAATATTAAAATATCTCAATTCATTTGACGACAATATCAAAACAAAATTAGCAAAATAAAATCAGAAGCTGGCTTTTATTGTTTGTTACTTGTTACTTATTTACATTTATTCTGATCATTATCAGAATTTTTCGCGTAGACATAATAAACAATTTTTTGTTGGAATCTTATTACCTTCCAGTTTTTCAACTTTACCATTTTTTTTTTCACCGAATGGTGGTTGTTTTCGTTTCAAACACCGTTCGGCCAATACCTGCCCACATTTTAATTTTGAAATTATATTTTTTTCCGTAATTAATTGTTACGTTTTTAATTCATCGTTTCTATATAATTCAAAATATTATTTTTTCAGTTTTCTTTACTGATCGACTATTATATAACGAAGTTTCTAAACCTGAAGCCACTTTCATTCAATATTCATACCACCTAACAAGTACTTTCGAGAATAGAATTAGTTACGTTAGTATCCTGTCAATATTAATATGTATTGATTTGTATGTTCGAACTAATAATTGAGGTCCAAAGCTGCACTTACGAGGAAATTAATTAAAATTTATACATGGAAATCAACAACGAGACATTAATATAGCCAATAGTTTAGTCATACAAAAGTGATTGGATTTACTTAATTTAATTATGTGATACCTACAGCAGTTATAAAGGTTAATTACAAAATATTGTCTGTACTTGACAATTGGCTGTTTGACTATTCGCAAGCAATATAGTATGGAAGACGTCATATTGATTTTGAATTACAAAAACGGCTCTTACGAACGAGACAAAAAACTTGCACGCCTCTATCAATCAAACAATCAACTCAGCGTATGTCCACTGCTGGACAATGGCCTGTCCCATGTTGCGCCACAACACCCTGCCCTTCGCCTTCCGTATCCAGTTTATCCCAGCCACTTTCTTTAGGTCGTCGGTCCATCTAGTTG
This sequence comes from Aporophyla lueneburgensis, assembly GCA_932294355.1. Classification (NCBI taxonomy): domain Eukaryota; kingdom Metazoa; phylum Arthropoda; class Insecta; order Lepidoptera; family Noctuidae; genus Aporophyla; species Aporophyla lueneburgensis. Next base: position 23,007,867 of record OW028741.1, on the reverse strand, counting down.
GTCTTCTCCATCGGCCATCGGTCCTTCGACAGACATTGCCAGCGCACTGCCACTTCAGCCTGCCTAATCTGCGAGGTATGTCGGTAAATCCGATTGTTTTCTGAATAATTTCATTTCTGATTTTATCCTTCAAAGAAACTCCGTATAGCCTTGAATTTGTGGCATGCCTCTATAAGTAGGATAAAAGAGAATATAATCGTGTGTCACAAAGATATCCCAGTCCAAATAGTATGCACGGTAATTTCAACTTCGCAAAGGCCATGTCTTGCCCCTAGAGTCAGTTACCGATTACCCAACTATCCTTTAAAGAATTAATTAATTAATTCACTTTTACGCACAACTGATATCCAATTATAGACAGTAGTACTACACTCGTCTTCCCACGCAAATTAGAAGAGATTGAGTAAAATAGATAACCAATTAACTCATGCCCCAAGCGATTTTATACCACCTATCATTATTTGACCAATTGGGCAATGACGCAATGCATAAAATCATTGACTTTGCCTACTAGTCCACTTTCAACAAAACGGATCGCATTACTTGCATTGCAACCTGGTCATAAATAACAGACTGAATGATAATCAGAAGGTTTGAGGTAAGAACTATCTTGCATCACAAATCACTAAATGCATTTAAAGCATTAGCAAGCATTTAGTTGATTCGCACAATTTTTCTAGCCCGAAACGAATCGACACTTTTAAATAATTACGCGGTTAGACCTAAGTTAATTTAACTGCGGGCGAATCATCAACTCCTGAAATACGTATTAGTCACATTTGAATTGAAAGAAAAAAAAACTCACTAGTTATTAGGAGAAAATCGAAGTAATGTTACTACTGTATTGAATAAAATTCAAAACGTTTGTAGACGTATAGAAATATAGTTAAAAAAAAACGCGGACGTATTGAGAAACAAGTGAAGTTATGGAAATAAATAACACATATTTTAAATTTTAAATAATATATAAAGTCGGTAAAAGAAAAAGTGAAAATGATTTCTAAGTATAGAACTAATATTTCATACTCTCAGTACCTACTCAAATTGGCATTGACAGACGGAGAAAGACACGAGTGATCCTATAAGGGTTTTGTTTTTCATTCGAACCCACGAAACCCTAAAATACCTATGCACTAGGAAATGAGTTCTAGTACGCTTTTCATCAATGTAGTAATTGCAGAAGAATAGCTTACTTCAATAACCTACCCCTGTTATTTATTAGTATAAGTATACACCAACAGCTTCTGTTCTTCTTTATAATCGTCGTGTAACTATGTCAACTCACCACAACCGCATTGAGTGAACTTGCCCACGTGTTTTATCAATTACAACTCGCACATCTATGGTATCGCCCGAGGATATTTTAGGCAATAAAAAATCGATTTAATCCATAACTCTAACACTGACGAGACGCTTAAGGGCAGAATTAACAGTTTCTTAATAAAATAACGCGTCAATCTAAAATAATTGTTTTAAATAAACGGCCATTAGGCCAGATTGTGTCAGTTAAGGTACTTTGATTTATAAATATTGACACTACTTTGAGGTAACTTTGTAGCCCGAAGCAATAATGGTGTTAAACCATGTTAAAACTCAAGCGCAGATTTATAAGCTATTAACTTCGGTATTAGAGATATTTAATTAAATGATATGACGTAATTTCGTAAATACATATTTTTTCGTATTATTTCCGTGTGACTAATATACTTACTAAATAATGGGCTAGATAAAAGAAGACTTCCTGAATTTATTTTCAGTTCATGTTGTTTTGTAAATCATTGTTTTTTCACTTTTGAAAAAAAAAAGAGGAATTAAGGGTCAGCAGTAGGAAATCGTGTTATGGGATTTCGATAAGTTTATATAGTAAACTTAAAGTAATTGCCACGAAAAAATACATCTGGCTAGCTCAAGAGTTTTACTAGACGATGAAAAAATCGGGTTGGGCATAAACCTTGCAGATGATTGTTAAAAAAATATTGAATTTCACTAAAAACGTGTAAAAAGCACTGCCGTATTTTGATAACTTAAGGCTTAAAACAAGAAGGCACCTATTGAATTTATACATAAATAAAAACAATAAAGAACAGAAAACCCGATGCATTTTTTAATTTTCCATAATGTTACTTCTGATTTGCGTAAAAAATTCGCAAACTTTCTCAATTTTGACGCTCGAAATCTCCATACAATTTACTATGGCGACGCGGTTTACCATTTATATAGCAGTGTTCGAACCGCGTAGCTCAGTCGACCGCGCGTCTTCAAGGTGGGTGCACGTCGCTCTTAGTAAAAAAATACGCGGCAAATAATGGCCTGTGCGTAATACGAGATCCCCCGTACAGTGGTCGGAGTCAGAACAATTTGTACAAGTACTAAAATTTAAGATTTTTGAGCTCTATTCTTTCTGCACATATTTTGTATATTGTGACAATTCCTTATTTGTTTGTTATTATTTTTACGTCTTTCCGGTTCATAATTATAATCTTATTTTCAAGTACTTGGTGTGATATAATTTGCTCTAACTACATAATTGTTCTCTTTAACTACACAACATAGCCCTGTCGTGTTTGGGCTCGTAAGATTTGTCTCGACAAGTACTATAGATCTAGATGGTGTCCAGGGTCTGATGATGAAGTCGGAAGATGCCCATAGAAACTCTTTAAGTATACAACATAACATTGTCGTGTTTGGGCTCGTTAGATTTGTCTTGATGAGTACTATAGAACTAGAATAATGTCCAGGGTCTGATGATGAAGCCAACCGGTGACCATAGGAACTCTTTAAGTATACAACATAACCTAGTCGTGTTTGGGCTCTTTAGATTTGTCTTGACAAGTACTACAGATCTAGATGGTGTCCAGGTCTGATGATGAAGTCGGAAGGTGGCCATTGAAACTCCTTGGTCAGTGGATATGAAACGGGCACTATGAAACTTTGGGATCCGGTGGGATGTGGGAGTAGTAGGGTGGGGGAATACCATGGGACACCTCAAGAACATTGACCTTGACCTTGGGGTCGTTGACCTTAAGGTCAAACTCAAAATTCAAGATCCGTGGTTCTCCCAAGGTCACTGACCTTGACCTCATGGTCGTTGACCTTGAAGTCAATGTCAAAATTTCGAAAGTCAAGATGCGCGATTTCCCAAGGTTACTGACCTTGACTTCATGGTCATTGACCTTGAGGTCAAGATCAAAATTCCGAAAGTCAAGTTTCACTATTTTCACAAGATCACTGACCTCGACCTCATGGTCATTGACCTTGAGGCCAAAGTCAAAATTCCGAAAGTAAATTTTCGCGATTCTCAAGAGCAAAAACAGGTCAAAATTCATGGAAAGTGACCTTAAGGTCAAAGTACCTTAGGATCAATATAAATAACCACGAAGGGCATGTTAAGGTCTTCCAGACCCCGCCATCCCCTTCGTCGATTATTTTAAGTATACAACATAACCTCGTGGTGTTTGGGCTAGTGTTGCAAAAGACTCGAGTTCTCGAGTCGTAATTTTAAAGACTCGACTCAGTTATGCAAGACTCAGTGTGCTCAAAAGGCTCGGAGTCTAGAGTCAAGCCGAGCCAGAGTCATAATCGAGTCTTAAAAAAGGACTGGAGTTTTGAAAAGGACTCGAGTCTTAATAACGACTCGAGTCTTAAAATGAACTCGAGTCTTGTAGCTCATCATTCGAAAAAACTCGAATAACTTGTCAGATTTTTTTGTACGCAAAGTTTCATCATAACCACTCATTTGAGTTTATTGCCTTCTTTCTAGTCTTTTCGAATGATGAGGTACAAGTTTCATCTTCATGCTCCGAATTTTTCTTTAAGACTGGTTCATTTTAAGACTCGAGTCCTTTTTAAGACTCGAGCCCTTTTTAAGACTCAAGTGCTTATCTGTAGACTCCAAGCCTTTTGAGCACATTGAGTCTTGCATAATTGAGTCGAGTCTTTAAAATTAAGACTCGATGACTCGAGTCCTTTGCAACTCTAGTTTGGGCTCGTTAGATTATAGTCTCATGCAACAAAAAGAGGCACGTGCACTCTGAAAAAAAATCATGATGTAGACGTATTAATTGACTTTATTTTTGAAAATCATAATATAACAGCTGATTGATGTCTACATACAAAACTACAATAAACCACTACATGTCCCATCCTTCCTTACTAAGTATAAATGCAATAAAAAAACAACATATTATCCACTTCTATTTTTAATATTATCTTCAAGGTTCCTGCCGCTCCAACCACTATGTAAACATCTATGTGTGCGTGAGCGAGGCGCGCGCGCCTACCGCTGTGTGAGTAGCGCTTCAATACCTAATTTTCTCTCGCGCTTGCAGTGTATCCGACCCTTAATCAGCAGATAAGCCTAAAGTAACCAGTAAATATGAAAGTGATACGTATACTTAGATGCGGTATACTGGTTTGTAAAAACCCTTATCTAATCTCTGATCAAAGTTTGCAATCAAATCCAACGTTAACTTTACTGTAGTTGATTTGGATTGGTATTTCGGTCAACCAATCACAAACCTTACCAAAAACTTTAACTACAATTAACTGATTGGAGATTTGATAAGGTTCCTAGAGATGAAGATGAGGGCCAATGATTGGTGAAAGGTCTTAATCGAAATTGGCAAGAAAAAAGAATTTAATTTGATAGCATGAAACTCATTAGCCATGGACCTATGTACGTCTTTTATAAATGGCTATCTGTCTATTCGCTATAATTTTATGGGATTATAATCATTTCCGTACCGTGTACCGTGTGGTGCCGGACGTAAAGGTACCGTGTGGTGCCGAACGTAAAGAATAACACCACCCCATTTCTTCCCGTGGGTGTCGTAAAAGGCGACTAAGGGACTTACTAGAAAATGGGCAGCAGCGTTCTCTATGCATTTTACCACCATACTGCGATCGCCAACCCGCCTGCCAAGCGTGGCGATTATGGCAAAGCCCCCCAAATTGGGGGAGGCCTAAGTCCAGCAGTGGACGTCTGTCGGCTACAGTGATGATGATAATTATTCATTGAACCAATTTTGGTAAAACTTTGCATAATGTAAGTGAAATCCTAATAGCAATATGCGCGATAGGATACAAGGGATACTGGTTACCTTATCTTGTCGTTGATGGGAGTAACATATCAAATATCTGGGTTCCTTATAGATGATGGTTGTTGGTGTTTTGATCAACCAATCATATCAGATAGCTTATGATTTGATCATAAGATTAGATCGTTGCTCACTGATTGGTAGATTTCTTTTTTGCGATCAAGATAGAAACACTGATTAGTATCATACTAGGACTCAGTTTTGCTTGTAAGCAAAATTAACTTAACACTTGGAACTGCTACAATTTATCAAATCGACTTTCTTAGATGCTTTGGTTGATGATTTTGACTGTGTTTATTCCACATTTTTTATGCACAATCTTCTGAAATGATTTTATTGTTTGGTAAAGAGGTAGGTATCATGAATAATGGATAGAGATGGATTGATGTTGAACCGGTTTCTGGAAACCTTATCTATAAAATCTAATCTTTGATCAAATCTGCTATCCAATTTCATATTTTTGATCGTGTGGTCATCCAATCAACAGCTGAACTACTAATTAGAGATTTGATTAATTTCTTAGAGACGGAGGCGAGAATCAGTGATTGGACAATTTCTTTTATTGCTTCAAATGATTAATTAGGACCAACAGACTAGAACAAGCTTATCTATGCGGAACTAAACCTGTATCCGTGTCGACTGATAATATAAAACTAATAAAACAAACGTAGATAATCTAGTTAGAAACGATATAATAGATTACGAGCATAATTATGTAAAACTCGTGTAACAGTATCTGGTACTTAACCTGTTGAATGCCGTAATTACAGACACAATTAAAAACCATTGTGTCTATACCAAATGTGGTATCTCAGGGACTTAGAAGTTAATGTCAATAAATATTTATTTACATAAAAACTTACAAAATACTTACTCTTACACTTATGCTCACTCTTATGCTTATGATATTAATTATAGATATTAATATTTTGAAATGTAATGCAAATAAATTCATATATGATGTTTTGTATTGTTTTAGTTGTTTCGTTATACTAGATTTTAGAAAAATTCGTTACCACACCAATTCGAATCATCTTTTACCAACTTTGTTGGGGATGGTTTCCAGTCTAACCGAATTCCGCTGATAGCACTATTCTTTTTTTTTTCTATTTTTTGAAGTGAAAACTTCTTTAGCGGCGTTGTGCACTTTTTTTTTTTGTAATGGGTAATAAGTGTTAAACTCGCGTCAGGACACGTGACCTGATCGAAAATTCGTAAAACGGACAGAGAGTAGACAGTCGGCGCGGCGTAGGAGAGGAAGTATCCCCCTCTCTTTCTACGGCGCGGCGAAAATGTATGCCTGCGCCTTTTTGATCGAAGGCCTGCGCCTGCTGTTTCGTTTAGGCGGCGCAGGACGCTTGCGCGAGTGTTCATGTGTGTTTATGTTACAGCGTGCCACGCGCATCCATGGATGGCGACAGCTGATGGCTCAACCGTTTGTGTAGGTGCCGTCGTCGAAATTATGGATGGAAGTTGATTTTTCTGGGTGATAAACTTATTAATGTAATATAAATTGTCATGTTTGTGTACGATAGCGCAATAAATAAATATTGTATTCTACCACATAAATGATAGTACTTTTATACTGATAATTAAAGCAATTCGTGCAAAATTATTTCCTAACCACTCCAAAATATCAAAAATGCACAACGTTAGTATTCAAGTTTTCACTTCTGCCGGCACTCCCGGAGTGCAACCCGTCGTTTTTTTTTTTCTGGGACCAACGGCGGAACAACGTTCTCTCTGAGGCACGGAGGTTTTAATAGGGATAAAACTACCACTTTCTCACGTCAAATGTCACTGCTGCCGTTGTAACAAGCATTTGACAACTATCTGTCACTTTGCAAACAGTTTTCGTAAACAAGCAACTTCTTTTGTGAGCTCACAGTTTTTAACCTCATTCATAACTATTCATGTACTAATACAACCTGCTCAAGTGCTCACTTGAAACAATGACTAAGATAGCTTACAGTTCTTAACAAAGCTTTCAAGAGCTTCAAAAAACATGTTGAACCTTGACCCCAACAAGTGCCTATTCTTATGTATCTGTTATGGTAACAACATGTTACAACCCGCGGGTCAGTGACATTGACACTGTTAGGTTTGATATATGACCCATTGTGATATCCAAATGATCAATCAACTTGAGAATCAGAATTAATTTTTACATAACATAGGCCTACATAACAATAGTAATGATCCTTATTATGATAAGTATTATTAAATTAAGATTAACTCTAATTTGGACTAAAAGTGTGTGATGTGAGCCAGATTTCGTTGATAAGGGTGTTGTTTTATTGAACTTCACCTTTTTTAGTTTGTTATTTTTAATTACAGTGAAGTGTTAATTACTTAAGCTTAAATATAACACTCTGAAAAATATTTAAGGAAAATCCTAAATTTGGACAGTTTTAGTTCGAATACAAATAAATGAATCATCAAAAATAAGACTTAATAATTTCATACGTCAATATTTTGAAATAAACATGATATCTACCGAATTACTATATTTTTTATTTTAGCCTTTTCTGCGCGACTGTACCAGGGCTACCAAGCTACAGTATACACATATACATGTACATATATTAGAAGAATGAATAAAAATAAATATTCTTCAGGGGACGAATGGGCACAGGGTGCGAATCTTAGGTGACGAATGGGCTCGGACCCATTTTTCGGTTCATTCTTCATTCATTAAAGTAATACTTCTTGACTTGATGGATAGCCTTAAGTGAGTAGTAAAGTACAAACATTAAATAATTCATAAAGTACATTTGAATTACTTTATAGAAGTCGTCATAGACGTCTTCAAATTCGAATTGACAGACTACATGCACTCTTGAAACCACCCGCCCGCTTCCCGCTTAAAGAAATACAAGTTTAGGTCAATCAATAAATTTTGAGACAGCAAGCAGCTAGATATTCAAGTTATTCGATTTGTTCTTGCGTCGGTAGATCATAATCATCATTCCAGCTGTCAAACGTCCATTGTTGGATTCAGAACCTGAGGGTAGCCATGATTGCCACGTTTGGCAGGCAAGTTGGCGATCACAGTATGATGCTAAAATGCATACAGAACGAAGCTGCCCTTTCTCTGGCCTAGCACAGTCTCTTAGTCGCCTTATACGATTCCCACGGGAAGGAATGGAAAGGTGCTCTTCTTTGAGTACGGTACCACAAGGAACATAAAATGAATCAACCAATTGGAACTGTTCACTTAGCTTCTGACATTTTATATATGACCATATAGGTTTATGTGAAATAGAATATTTTGATTTTGATTTTAATAGCTCTCAAAGCTTTTTCACCACTGAAACCTAATATTGTAATCGAAGAGACGAATGGTCTATAAGCTGTAGTGAATAAAAGCTACAACACCTGTAACAACACCACGAATACACTTTTTTGTATAAGACACATTTCACAGACCGGTTTTATTTTGGCACTCTGGAATGTTACTAGGTACTAACAGTTTGTCTGAAACTGTGGGAGCTACTAATGGGCAATAAAAGTCCAGGTAGGCAAGTTCACTCGCGCGAGTACAGTCACGATCAAAAATAATGCTCACACGCCCACTTGATAATTCAATTAGACGCATTAAACCTCAGTAACGATGTTAATAAAGTATTTATTCAGTGTAAGCCCTATTAAGTGTAAGATATGAGCACGATATACACAGAATTATGTTCACTTTGCACCTGTTAAAGGAAATATTCTGTCGAACGTCAAGCGTAGGCCGCCCACCTTGTTTCAATCATCGGTTGCGCAAACGCTGTTGTTGCAAAACCATTGATAAATTTTTGTGTTACATGTACAGTTGGGTGCAGCGATGCTTATTTAAATTATTCGTTACGTATATTTAAAAAAAATGGGATAGCAATATTTTTACATTTTACTATATGGACCGCGCCGTCACTTGTTTCCTTAAACAGGTTTTTTTTGCTTCATTCATGCGTTACTGTTAAATGTGATATTTACTAACCCACATATTAGTTGTGTACTCCCAATGTTTAAACCACCATCACCACCCTCCAATGAAGTACCATTGTCATCGAATGTACACTAAAAAATGTTCATGGCCTCGATCAACCTGATGGAACGCAATAGGTAAGGTTTAAAATCCAGCCAGGATTTAGTAAGCTTGGCTATCATTTGGAATTGGTCCGCCATTAATCTGACACTTGCCAGTCAAACATCAGATTAATAGCGGAGCTGACTGCCCTAGGTGCGCTGGATGTTTGCAGGAATAAGCAATTTAAAAACTATTCAAGCTATCTATATCGATACTAATAACAAAGCTCAACAGTTTGCTTGATTAAGCACGCTAATCTCTAGAACTACTACTCTGGTACGAAAAATCTATCTATATAAAAGAAAGTCGTGTTAGTAACACTATTTATAACTCAAGAACGGCTAAACCGATTTGACTGAAAATTGGTGGGGAGGTTGCTTAGAACCAGGAAACGGACACAGAATACTTTTTATCCCGTTCGAACGCGTTCCCGTAACGTGACATAAAACGTCAAAGAGAATACAAGTCACTTTAAAACGTGGTATGACAAAAACGTTTCCTTCGAAGTACCAGGTAGTCATAACTTTGTAAGAGCTTATCGAACAACAGTGTCACTGCTGTGTATTACTTTGCATGCTAGATTTAGCGAATTGTATTAGATACTGTAAAATAACCCGACCATCTGTAATGTACTACAATTCTTGCAAAATAAATTTCATTTCATTTCATTTCAGAAAACGTTTCATGCCTTCGAAGTACCAGGTGGTCATAACTTACTGCCAGGGTCGCGAGATTTGTTCGAATGACTTACCGTGACCTTGGCATAACCAACTGAAGGAACACGGGTGGTTTTTAGTTAAAAAACGTCTGACACGCCCTCCCGCTTCGCCAAGAGCGAGAGATGTCATTAGATGATTTCCCCCCAAAAAAGGTGGTCATATAACTTGGTATGAGCTAGGCAGAACAGGCTGGTGTCCGCAACCCCACATCTGAGCGCGTAAGGTATGAGCTATTATTAAACAGAAGTGTCAGCTAGCAAACGCGTCGTTTTTAAAATACCATAAATACAACTGAGTAGGATGTGTCAGCTAGATAACGCTTTATGCCTTTGAAGTACCAGGTTGCATAACTGGGAAGGAGCTTGCTAAACATAGGAGTGTTATCTAGAAAACGCTTTATGCCTTCGAATTAGCAGGTATATATAACTCGGTAGGAGCTCACTTCACCTAATTGCCAGAGATTTGTTCGAAAGAGTTACCGTGGCCATGGCATATAGGCAACTGAAGGAACATGGGTGGGAAGTCCACCAACAAAAATAAAATGTCAGCTAGAAAACGCTTCATGCCTTTAAAGAAGCAGGATGTCATAATTGGGTAGGAGCTTGCTAAACAAAGAAGAGTCATCTAGAAAACGCTTTATGCCTACGAAGCACCAGGTAGTCATAACTCTGTAGGAGGTCGCCTAACCTCACCCTAATTGCGCAACACACTATTAATTAGAATCTGAATAATTTAGAAGGTTATTTATTGCTCATCATCATTCATATTTTTCTTTCTTTTCTTTCATATGGTCGAAAAAATTGCCTGTCCTTAGTAACTTAAACAACGTCATGAATTTTGTGGAACTGTCAAAGTGAAAGAGATTCCTACTGATAATATATTACGCAATGACTTTCTGGGTATGTGTCAGGTAGAAAACGCTTAATGCCGTCGAAGTACCAGGTTATCATAACTTGGCAGGAGCTTACCAAACAAAGGAATGTCAGCTAGAAAACGCTTTATGCCTTCAAAGTATTATCATAACTGGGTAGGAGCTAACCAAATATATGCGTGTCAGCTAAAAAACGCTTACCAGATCACCACCGCGTACCAAGTCGTCAAACTTGGTAGGTTTATTACAATATTTATTGAATATAAGGCGACACGAAGTTCGCTGGGTCAGCTAGTTCAAAATAAAAGAAAGTCATAAAGAACGGTAAGCGAAAACGAAGTAATAAGTGAGTAAGTGAGGAGTGAACAAGCCTAAGTGCAGCCCAATGTTATTGAGCAAAAGCCAATACTTGTTTTTTTAACACATTCAATTAATTAATTACACTAATTGATTTCGTGCAAGATTGGAAGGTTTAAAGTTACACATATACGAGAAATTAATACATAGATAAGAACGTAGGTGTAATTAATTACAAAGCTACTTCTACGCTGACATGTCACTGAGCTTTCGTTGTCTTGGGAGACTGTTTACATTCTGCATTTGGCTGATGTAAAGATAAGCTGTCAGTAATGTCACGTTTTAAACGTAAACTGGTCCAACGACCAAGGTTACCCACTGACCCATTTTCGCACAATTATGTGACAATAATACAATGTCATTATATGGTCCAAAGCTAGCAGAGTGCCTGTACCTAAGCCGGTTATCCCTTCACTTTCAAAATAGAAGGTACTAAACGGGAATGTACACGCGCTACATATCAAGCTATACATTTCCAGTTTAAGCTGACCTCTCAGTTTATTGAAATCCCATACAATGTGAGATCAGTTTATACTGGAAATGCATTGCTTGATATGTAGCCCTGTGTACTGCACTAGAAAATTTATGCATATATTAAAGCTCATCTAATCTATCTTTAGAACTTTTTTGAAGGTTGGAAGATAGTCAATGATACTGCCGGACTGAAGATTTATAATATAGAGGGGCGAGGGTGCACAGGTGATGACCGCTTATCATGTTCTACTTCCTCAAAATTAATACTCATTAATGTAGTAACATAAAAATGCGGAGACGTCGATAGTGTATGAGTTAACTGTATATGCTCCCAGTTCAAAAAGTTTTACATCTTCTGATCCGGCTCGAAGGACCATATAGAAGGTTGGGATCAATAATAAGTACTGCTGCGGTCAGGGTAAAATAAATGTATTTAATTGCCTAAAGGTTATATTTCATATACAGGATAGTTTAAGAACACGCGATGAGCGCTAACCATTCACTAATTGCTCAATTAATGTTAATTCATGAAGTAACGTAAAAATGCTTAGTCGTCGATACTGTGTGGTTTCAACTTTGTTGTCCCATTGCGGGGTAAAGGTCTTCCTCTCTTTTTCCACACACGTTTGCCCTCAGCTATTAGTGGCCAGTCCTTTCGGTAGATTCAATTGTTAACGTCAAAATATGCAGCAGTTCCATCTGATAAGCAAAGCGATTATTTCATCATCAATTCAATTCCACTTCATCGAATCAAAGATCACAATCTTATCCTAGCTTTAAACAACATAATCTTTGCGGTATTATCGTTGCTATAACCAACAAGTGAATTTACCAATGGCATTCTTTATGGTGTGATTATCACGTGGGTGGCGCACGCGCATAATGCCCTTGAACTGATTATTGTATCGACTATTATTCATCAATTTTTGGCTAGAACCATTTAGTTAGATAGCTAATTGAGATTAACCGGATACGTTCTTATAAGTATTAGCTGGTTACAAAATACCTGTCTATATTTATAAATGAAATGGATTTCATGTCAGGGTTAGGGGCAGGGCAACGGAAGACGGGGTCTTGTGAGCAATAATGTAATTAGTTAGATTTGTTTTGACGGTGCAAGCACGGAGGTCTAAATGGGAGTGTGGCTCAGCAGTAGTTTTTAAGAATAAAGGCATTGGTGATGATTCTGTGGTACACCAACTAAACTTTACGTAGGCTATTATTGTCTTTTTCTTTCTAACTAAACAAGAAAGAGGCAGAAAAAAATAAAAGCTGTCAGTTGAACTAAGATTTTCTTCGGCACAACTACGACGAACTTAATTCATCATGCTTTAAATGACGCCAAATTTAAGACCATCGACAAGTAATTAGTTTGACAGTTATGAAGCGTCACTTTTCTTGTTTTCGTGGTCTGGCAGCAAGAGATAGGTGGCAATATTCTTATTATTGTTTAAGTGAACAAAATAATTGGCATTTTTACTTTATAGCTCACCGTCACTAAAAAGGCTATAAATCGTAATGATCTTATAGGCTCATCATTTCAGTTAAAAGACGTCCTCTGCTAGACAACGGCCTCCCCCAAAAAAGGCGAGTTTGCCATTATCGCCACACTTGGTAGGCGGGTTGACGATAGCAGTATGGTCGTAAAATGTATATAGAACGTTGCTGCCCACTCTCTAGTAAAGCCCTTAGTCGCGTTTTACGAGCAGAAATTGGGTCGAGCTGTTCTTTACGTCCAGCACCACAAACAAATAATAAACTCACCTATTATAAAATTATTTAGCACTGAAAACTGCCTAAAACTGAAGAAAATCAACATAGTAAAATTGATTGATCTGGATCAGTCACGTCGCAAAAGTTTACATCAGTCTCCCGTATTGAGATAGACTCATTGATCATGTCTAAAGTGTAGACAAGAAATACGACTTCCTTCATAATAAGTGCACGAATTTAGGTTGAAACTGCCCGTAAAGTGTGTTTAAATCAAATAGCCGTCCTTGCAATATCCCTGCAACATACTATTAAACTCTCATTATAACAAGAATGTGACACTTTTACATTAAAATTTAAACAAGGTCGTTTATAAAAAGTAAACCATGTGCGTACTGTTATGTTGCAATAACGCTTTTAATGATTTCTTTTATTTTACACAAGAAGTTGGCGGCCATGATGAAAAAAATAATAACGTAATTGTATATTACAGTCTATACGTTCATTAAATACTAGGCGACAAATTTGGTCTAGTTTTTATTGGGGCACCAGATAACTATAATTTTCAACCAATCAATTTTGGAGTTGCATACTAACTAACTAATAAAATCATTTGTATTTTTTTCTGTCTGTTTGTTTTTACGTTAGTTATTTAATTAATCAATCTAGGAAGCGATCATAATAAAATGAAATGCCTAATGGAACGAAATACCGGTAGATAATTGATTTTACTCAACATAAAACTCACTTAGTACCTAAGTACGTAGTTTACATTCAATTTTACTATTAATTTATAGTATCCTAGCCCTTAATGCAATAAACAGTCGAACTCTAGATTTAGAACTAGACACCTCTGCTTATGCGCTGAATAATACTCTCACAGATACAGCAACACAGACACACAACATAAATCATTTTACTATAACTTCTTAAGAAATCGATCTTACTTGCGTGGGAAAATCTCTTCTCAATGAATCCATAAACAAATGAACACTAATTGAAATTTTGCAACTCAATGTAGTTAGTTGTATACATACAACAATGCACTAGTGTCCCTATTGTGTGTGCGTGTGTGTGTGTGTGTACCGACTAGTTTATCACTCACACATACAAAAAAGCTTTTTAAACCACAAGTCTGTGATTTTAATGTCTTGAAGTCAATCAATCTGTATTAGCGGCTAATCTTTTATATTCACCTGTTCATTACATTGAAAGATAAGATTTTATAAGCACTATTATCTATTAGCCTCGCCTCTGACATGATGCAAAACCAATGTATATGCTAATTAATCAATGAGGTAACAACATGTCAGATTCTACTGCTGGATCAAAAAACTAGGCATGCTTATTTAGTATCCTGTTTGAATGAAGCAATCCTAGGATAGACAAAGAGTTTTTGAAGATTCTCGTTGCTAACAATAAAGTCGACAAGGATGACAATATTTGAACTAAGATGCTGTCTTTGCCGAGGAGGCGGGACGCGTGAGGGAGTGGCAGTCTCTGCGCCCTCACGTCCCTAGCCGCCGCAGGAGGAGACGCCCCGGGCGTCGGGAGTCAATAGCGGACTCCCGGCCACCGTAGGCACGAGCTTGCGGGTGGCGAGCAATGGGTAGCTCGCCGCTCGGTAAGGACCAAGCTCGGGTCGACGGCGCGCAGTGTTCCACGCGCGCCTCAAAGAGATGTCAGCAGCAGTGTAGGGGTCTACTAGGACCGATGCCTGCCGGGGTCGCGTGATTGTTCGAAAGAGATACCGTGACCCTGGCACATGGGCAACTGATGGAACACGGGTGGGTTTTAGTCAGTAAAAGTCTGACACGCCCTCCCGCTCCGCCCAGAGCGGGAGAAGTCATTTGATGATTTCCCATCCTGAAAAAAAAAATGCTGTCTTTGCTACTTGCATTTGGAGATTTCATCATCATCTCAGCCAAAAGACGTCCACTGCTGGACATAGGCCTCCCCTAAAAGGGAGGTTTGCCATATTCGCCACGCTTGGCAGGCGGGTTGACGATCGCAGTATGATGGTAAAATGAATAGAGAGCGCTGCTCCCTATTCTCTACTAAGTCTCTTAGTCGTCTTTTTCGACAGTCACGGGAAGAAATGAGATGGTGCTAATTTTTACGCGAGTCACGGGAGATTTAACCTGTGTAGATGCATCCTGTTTTGTACTCTAACAAAACTTAAAATCAAATACAGACGTCAACTCGAGAACGTCTTTCTTTTTTCATCGTATAAGAATTGAGCTTAGTATATAGCGCCAAATCAATCAAAACCCATTTTTAGGGTTCCGTTACGAAATGGAAAAAAACGGAACCCTTATAAATTCGTCATGTCTGTCTGTCTGTCCGTCCGTATGTCACAGCCACTGTTTTTCGAAACTATAAGAACTATGCTGTTGAAACTTGGTAAGTAGATGTATTCTGTGAACCGCATTAAGATTTTCACACTAAAATAGAAACTAAAACAAAAAGATTTGGGGTTCCCCAAACTTAGAACTGAAACTCAAAAATAGTTTTTTCGTCAAACCCATACGTGTGGGGTATTTATGAATAGGTCTTCAAAAATGGTATTGAGGTTTGTAGTATCATTTTTTTTAAACTGAATAGTTTGCGCGACAGACACTTCCAAAGTGGTAAAATGTGTCGTCCCCCCCCCCCCGTAACTTCTAAACGAGACCTAGTAAGTAATTTTTTTAATACGTCATAAATCGTAAACCGCAATTTACCTTTCATTCAATCAACTCAAATATTAAAAAAACATTTAATTTCATAAACATAAACCTTGTGCATAAACCGAGAATACCTACAAGTTTGTACGGAACCCTCGGTACGCGAGTCCGACTCGCACTTGGCCGGGTTTTTTATGATATCGGCATGAGGAAAACATCCATCAAAAAACAAGAACTTCACAGTTCAGCGATGAATAAGTTATCGAATCGACCGCCAATCATATCCGAATGAGCTTCCTAAGTAATGCGGTGAGCTGATTGCAAATTACGTCAAGTTATGAGATATGTTTCCTCTACGCGAGATGCGTTTGAAGATATTAAACAACGATCTACCTGTCATGAAACGGGCCTAAGGTTTATTTTTTAATTGGTGCACGTCATCAGCTGTGTAATATTTGAATAATAATTAGTATGTTATAATTTTATCACTCGGATATGAGGAATTTAAAGCCAAATACAAATTAAAAATTATATTTTATACTAGCTTTTGCCCGCGGCTTCGCCCGCGTGGATGTCGGGAATTAACGCAGATATTTTTCTAAAATCAAAGAATTTTTCTAAAATAAAAGTAGCGTAAGTTACTCCTTATTACATCAGCTATCTGCCAGAGTCCCGTCAAAATCGGTCCAGCCATTTCAGAGATTAACCGGAACAAACAGACAGACAGACAAAAATGGTAAAAAAATTTGTTTTGGTATATGTACCGTGTATACATCCATATACACTTAGTAAAAAGGGGTTATCTTAATATTACAAACAGACACTCCGATTTTATTTATTTGTGTAGATGTATAGATGAGGTATCGTATTACCCAGTAACTGGGTTGTAGAGGTCAAAAAAGCAGTCACTCCATGTAAAATACTGTTATTCAGCTGCATCCCGTTAGACTGAAACCTGACCCCAATATAGTTGGGAAAAGACCAGGCAGAAGGTGATGATAAGGAGTATGAATATATGCTTCTCGCATATATGGGGCTGAGTGCAGGCGCAACATAAAAGTTGCCAATCCTCAATATACTTATTAAGAGAATAATTAATGATAATGAAACACAAAATGTCAAAAGAGCCTCCAGGGCTAAAATAAATATCTTAGTTGATAAAATACAACAATAGACCAAAATCAAAACCATCGAATCTTATCTTCTAAAAAAATCGAGCGAAGCCGCGGGCAGAGCCATTATTATACCAGAACACAATTAAACCATATGGGGAAGTTATGTTTGCTCTAGAACTATCATTTGGCAGATCAATTATCTTCAATCATATCGCAATCCACGCGGCTTGGATACTCGTGAGGTGATTGCCAAATGGGCTGAGATGTGGACGCCGCGTGCGCCACTCACCTCGCATCGTAACTTACACGTAATTTACGTATTAAATGTTAAAGGGAAGTTTCAGTTTTAGGCTGAGAGATTATAATCTTTACATAGTAGAAAACAAAGTTGCATTTCATGTTTCTACGCTTATATTTTCTAAACTACGCAATAGATTTTAATGCAGTTTTAATCAATATACAGAGTGATTCAAGAGGAAGGTTAATAAGTATAAAACGCGGGCGAAACAGCTGGCAAAAGCTAGTGTAAAATAATTTGTCGAGCTTGCAAGTATTTTTTACACTAGTATGTCCGAAGCTTAACTACTTGTATATATTAGTTTCTTAGCGAGCTTTCAAACTAATTCTTGCGATCCTATTCATAAAATGGTAAAATTGGAATACAACCAAAATCAGTTAAGATTTAATTTTACCGCTGACGTAGAATTACTTACTTCTAATAAATTATTTCTTTAAAATCATTAAGTATTTATTTATTATTCATGACAGTGTCACAAACTATATTACGTTGTTATAGAGTTGTACCAAAAAAAAGTTACATCAAAACGCCTTATCATTTTAACCCATCAGTTTATTCCATATTCAAACAGGCTTCACCTTAACAGTTTCTTCTAAGATTCCGTTATAAACCGCACCTTATAAAAGTCTTTAAATATTGCGGCATCTATTTGCCTAACTTATTGTGCATATTTTGTTTACATAACCCCACATTTGCGACAGAGTCAGTTAATAGTTGTCATATGAGCTAATATTAACTAAGGCAAGTAAGTGTTTTACTTAAATACTCGTAATATAAACGGCAAATAATTGAGTTTCTTGTTAATAGACCAAGACTATAATAACTCGTGTAGTAGTCATAAATTGTATAATTTTATGACAATTATTATGTATAAGTCTCAGAGTTTCTTGTAATGGACGTGGGGTCTATAGACATCAGAGGCCGAGGACATATTTGACAACCCGATGCCTTCCTAGGGTCGAAAGAGCCAGAGTATAATGGTGATCGTTCTCATCAGTGTGTCAAGAGGTTTGGTATAGCCAGCCTTCATATGGATACAGTTTACTACTTTTATAGTAATGTTGTTTACGTGAAGATGTCAACGTGTCGTTACTTACTCTGGTCTCATCAGATATGCAAAAAGAAAAATGTCGTTTCAGTGAATGTATCTGTGTTCACAGATATAAATCGCATACCAAAATTTTATGGACCAATGAAGCTTGAGGAGTTCTTAAGGAATGTTTCGATAAACATGCAGTTTCAGGTTCCTACATCAAGAAGAATTTTGTAAAAACAAGTCGGTCTTAGAAATAGAAATAGAAATAATATTTATTTGCATAAAACATGGTATATGAAGGTGTTAAAGATAAAGTATAGAGCATACATGTTTAGCTTATATTATAGCATGCAAATATTATTGGTTACATTTAAAAATGTTTCCCGTCCGTAAATTCTTTGATACTATAAAAATTTTTAGTTTTTAACCATTCCAGTAGTTTTTTTTTAAACAATCTCAAATCTAAAGTTTTATAATCACTTGGAATTTTATTATAAATTCGAACACACATGGCTAAACAGCTTTTGCTATATTTAGCCAGTCTGGGAAACTCACTTAATACAAGCCTGTGAGGATCTCGCCGGTTTCGAGAACATACATCCTCTGCCTTTTTAAATAGGTCTTTATGCTTCTTAACAAACATACATACTTCATAAATATAGAGAAAAGGTAGCGGTAATAAACCAAGTTCTTTAAATATTGGCCTGCAAGATTCATCAGGTTGAAGCCCATATATTGCACGAATACACTTTTTTTGGGCAACAAAAACTCTGTTCCTATCGGTACTGTTACCCCACATTATGAAACCATAGCGTATCAATGATTCTACGTAAGCATGATAGGTAGTGATAGCAGTTTTAACGTTTGTTATATTTTTAACCTTTCGCAATGCATATACGAATTTATTTATTCTTGTAGATATATCATCGACTTGCGCTTTCCAATTGATGTCCTGATCTATTATTACTCCAAGAAATTTCGTTTGTGTAACTGCGTTAAGTTTTGGTATGTCAAGTTTAAAATTGTATTTATTATTATTTGATTTATTAAATTGTATGTAAACAGATTTATCTAAATTAATTTTTAAATTATTCATGTCAAGCCATTCAATTAATTTGTCAATTGTGTTGTTGATTTCTCTTTCATGGTCGTCAATTGTATTAGTCTTTTTATCGGAAGTCACTATAATGGAAATATCGTCAGCGAATAGAATGCATTTATGATTTGTTATGTCTGTGATTGAGTCTTAATACCACGCTCGCAATCTCATATGCTTCCCGCAGAGATAACTCAGGCATTTATCCGAGGTACAGAAAACCTTTAAAAAACCTACTCTGTTTCCCAATCAGTTTCTATCATCACACCATACTTATCTGCATACGAATTCTTCAACAGAAAGTGGTTTGCAATTACTAGCGAGGTACGTCGTATGAAAAGATAAAAAGACATCAGGAAAAAGTCTATCATAATAAACAATCAACGCCCTGCGGTGGGAAACAATTAGAAATGGTAGATGCAATCGTTTTATAAGCTCACCACATGATGTTGTGCCTTCGTTGAACAGCTGGGAGTAATGACCCTCGGGAATTGCCAAAGGCGTAGAGAGATGGCGCATTCGCCTTGTGGTTTTAGTCGGTAGCAATCCAGGCGTTGAGGGATACAACGGATGTTACTACAAGAGTAATAAATAAAAATAAATAAATAAAATTCATGTATTCAGGCATAACAACCCAAACAAAAAAAAAACAACCCTAACAAAAATTAAGTTAAATGTGACAATGCTGTAGCAGAAAATAATGAAATATCATCAACAAAATAGAAATAAGTCACAGAGTTGAGATAAAATAAATAATGTCAAATTTACGGATCATAGTATTAGAATTTAAACAAAATGACAAATTTAACTGTTACAGTATTGGGATTCAAATAAAATGTCAAAATTTACACCGAATTTAGATTAAGGAAATGTAGGTAATTTAGATAATGAATATAAATGGATGATGAGTGAGCTTACTAGACTTAAGAAAAGATGGATGAATTTTGTGAGTTATAATATGAAACAAAAAGGAATGGATGATAGAATGACGTATGAGAAAGGAAGAAAAACCTAAGTAAAAGGGGACAAAGGCAAGAAGAGAATGAGTCATCGGTTATGCAGTATAGGAAATTCCAATTTACTCTGATACTTCCTATATTATTTACATGAGAAACTTGGAAATGGGAAAACGATAAATACAACCAAAATAATCGTCAAAAAGTAATTACCTTTTGAAAACGTAGCTGTCTTGTCAGTAACCGCAACTCAAATTAAATAGACATCAGATATTCTATAAATTCCATTACAGAAATTCTTTATATTCAGATATCGCTTATCGACATAGCAAGTGCGTAACACAAGAATGCTCTTATAATGATTTCGAAGTTAACAATACACATACAGCTCTCAAATCGAACCACTTGTACCTATTTCCTTTCACTACATTTTTTCCTCAAGTTTTTATTCTTTTTGGCCTACGTATAGATAAAATAACATCGATGACAAACACTTAACTTTCTATCCAAATAGGCAGAATGAGTATTGGGATATCTATGCAAGTATAATAAAAAGCGATTGTACAGATCTAGGTTCTGATATTAGACTAATTTGCATTTTGATAGCCATTAAAGCGTACCATCTCAATAACAATGTGATGAATTAATGAACAGCTGTAAAACTAAATAAATTTCGAATTTTAAGATAACCTTACGTAACAATAACATTGATCACATAATTTTATAGGCCTAGTTTATGTTTTGATTGGGAATAGAAAGGCCAATTAAAGAGCATTAGGTAAATTAACTCATTTGTAGGTCATTGTTTAAAAGGAACCAACAAGAAGATATGGTTATGAGAATGATTGATTGTTAAGTGAGTGTTTAGACGTAAGAATATTTGCGCATCAAATAAATATAAGATCATGCCATGGTCGATTAATCATTAAGCTATTACATACTATAGGAGAGCTCTATTAGCTACTAGCAAAAAAAAACTAGTTTCAAATCTCATTGGGATTAGCACTAGATGATTTTGTGCTCAATGAGTTCACCCACTTCCACATGGTGACGATTTAAACATAAATGTGAGTGTATACTTCAGCTCAACCCTTCCTGCCAGGGTCGCGAGATTTGTTCGAAATAGTTACCGTGGCCCTGGCATATGGGCACCTGAAGGAACAAGAATGGGTTTTAGTCAATAAAAGTCTGTCACGCCCTTCCGCTTCACCCAGAGCGGGAGAAGTCATTTGATGATTTCCTACCCAAAAAAAAAGATCCTAACCCTTCAGGAAAATATTTGCTCATTATTGATAGTCGTTACGGATAGTTGGATAGCCCGAAAATCTGACAATTAGTCTTACCAAGACGTATCGTATTACCCAGTAGCTAGGTTGTGGAGGTCATATAGGTAGTCCCTCCATGTAAAATACTGATAATCAGCTGCATCCGGTTAGACTGGAAGCCAACGCAAACATATTTGCGTTATGCGTTTTGCGTTATTGATTTTGTATAAATATTTAGTTAGGTCCTTCTTTAACATTTTGAACCCACAAACCTTTCACCTTAGACCCACGTATACACACCGCTGACGACAGTTTACAAATCAATTAACAACATACGATCAATGGACCGTTAGCAGCCGGCGCACGCGCTCCGCTACGCACGACTAGCTACCGGCACGCGCGTATAACCTTATTTACTAACTATTAGGCTATATAGTACATCATAACTTTACCTAGGAATATGGAATTTAATTGTATCTTTGATGTACTCTTTTAAGAATTCTATAGTAAGTCAGGATAACTGCCTAAATGCTCACCTTTTCTCTATCTTTCAATCATGATTCACAAATCAATCGATCTCACAAATAAACAGTAGGTTCTGTAGAGATTATGACATACATAGATTGTGATGTAACCTTTTCTAGTAGATAATTATAAGATGGTGAATAAATAATAGAGATAAAATTAGGAGATAAAAGCCAATATCAATTTGGAAGCCAATATGGCAGAAGTAGGCCTCAGTTTATCAAATATTTATAATGTAACATTATGTCATTATTTAAATAATTACGAGTTTAATTCTAAACAAGTTTTTCGTTGATCCGACTAATATTAGGACTAGCCTTCATTTTGACAGATCAACAACATTCATTGCGTTATTTACGTTATTCAGCAGACAATTTATTCGAGCATATTAAGCAATGGATTAACAAAAACTTTCTTCAAATATACTATAGATACAGAGAGTGATTGACAGTCACGTGTATTAGGCAATTAAGTTGTCGCAAAGAGAAACAAGAATCCGTATTTATAGTATGTTCCGGATGGCTGATAGCAGCTGGATGAGAGTTGCCGAGAATCGAGCTGAATGGAGTGCATTTGGAGAGGCCTATATCTGTAGTGGACTGCATACTGATGATTATGGTAATTAAGCATACGTACGCTGCCAGGCTAGGCCTCCCAATACGATTTCAAGTGCGCAGTGGAAGAGTTATAATCGTGGGGCTCTAGAGACAAGAGTGGCGAGCGAACTAGTCCGCCGTACGCGGAGCAGACAATCAAATCAAAAACTTACCTGTTGGTTGAAGGACACTGCTCTGGTGCCAACCTGGAGATATGTATGTAAGTGAGTGTATGTGTATCGTGTCGTGACGTTATGAGTATTCTCCTGGTAACAATCCGCTTCCAATTAGGCTGGAGACAATCACAGCATGCGGTTTTCAAATCACTCATTCACAATAGCGTCACTTGAATGACCTTCAAACTATCTCAGGTATTTCCAACAAACAGAACCCGTGATATGTCAAATTAGGGGTTAGCTACATTCACCTCAACTGGGTCATGACAGATTGTCACCAAAACGACCGGTTTTATGGGATTACTTTACAAAATATCGCGAGACTCAAACGGCGACATGCTTCCTCGTTTCCCACCGAAAATCAAGAGAGAGCTGTCAAGTGTCAACGTCAAACTGACAAGTTAGATGTCACTTCGTTACACGCGCATTCCGTTAGGCGCACAGATAATAAACGGTACCGAACATCTACCCCCCCCGGACGGGCCTTCCCGTCCGCTAATCACTTGGCAATCCCGACAAGGTTGCGTTTTATCAGTCCACCTGACGCGCTGCTGGAGGATGTGCAACTACTCCAAGCTCCAACGCTTCCAAAACTCTGAGCGAGCTGCTGCACCAACTGAAACCGCGATAGCCAATTTTGGCTCACATCGACAAAAGGGTGCTCCGGCAGGGCGACAAGTGGCTGTCAAATCAAAAAATGGCCCGGGGTCAGGGCCTCCAAGACGTTCGGGTCCGAAGACAGCGGGCACAATGGACGCGAGTTCAATACAGCTTCAATGCGGCAAAATACCGTAGCTAACTCCTTAAAGGTGAGAACGGTGTCTCCCAACAGTCTGCGCCAGAGTCCCTAACCGCCTTCACCGCGGCCTCAAAATACCCCCCCAATGGGGGCAGGCTGGCGGGTCAAAACAATAACAAACAACAAAACAACCAAACAACAATAACAACCAAACAACAACAACAACAATTTAACCAAATGGCCCTCCTTAGGCAACAAAAGGGGGTGACGGACCCCATAAGGAAGGCTAGAGTGACTCAACCGTCAACAACCAAACAACAAAAGACCCGTATCGTCCAAAAAGGGGTTCAACTTAATAACGGCTCCCGACAATATCCAAAACTCTCGCTGCAGAATGGCCAACAGCGCATTGCAACCGGCATGCGAGTTCTTAATGTGACGATCAGTCACCAACAATTCAACAACAAAACAACAATTCAACAATTTGTCGAGGGAGCTTTATCGACTCAACAAAACTCAGGGTCCTTCGTTCCAACAGCGAGCACCTTGAGCCCGGGCAAAGGACCCGACATCAAGACTGGCGATCGAGGCCAATCATCCTCGTGATGAGTCAGCCAGTCTGGTCCCCACCATAGGGGGTAAGCAAACAAGCGGGGTGCCATGCACCCACGTAAGACCACGGCGCCTGGGTTCAAATCTCCAGGCACGTGCCTCCAAATCAAAGGCGTTTCAAAATTCCGAATCTGGGACACTCGGTACGCAACAAAGACCTCCAAAGAGTGGACGGACGTCTTCAACCAATACAAAACAATTTGACTGTCCGTCCAGGCGTAAGAAACCCGAATGTCCACAGTTCCACCCAAAGTACGAGCAACGTGGTTCAATAGACGCACAAGACGCGCCGCCCCTGACAATTCAACTTAGGGATGGTCAGTGCCGTCCGGAGGGGGGCCACCTTGCTCTTGACCAAGACCAGTGACAAATTCACCTGGCCTGTTGCGCAGACGGTGCGCAGATAAACAACAGCTGCATAACCGTGCGAAGATGCATCACAAAACCCATGAAGGGTAGCAGTGTAGCTCCCAGGGGGGAGGTTAGCGCGGGGTAACACGACCTCGTTGACGGCAGGGAGTGCGGATACAAATTGGAGCCACTCTTCCAACAGGGTTTCCCAAATTGGCTCGCCCCAGCCAAGTCCCGCAGTCCAAAGGCGCTCAAGAAAACAATTTTGCCCAAAACAATACAAACAAACAACAAAACAATAGACAAAAGGCAACCCTGGGCTCCCATGTCCATAATGACACGGACCACAACAGAGTCCCCCGTGGGCCCCCAGACCTGACCGATGCCGTTGGCAACAAAACCGTGTCGATCTGAGGGGTACCTTAGCGGGGCAGGCTCCAATGTCCTAACAATGCCTGGGCGGCGACCGATCGCCACACCCAGACCCAAGTCTTTCCCGACGAGGATGGAATTCAAATTCCTCGTACGCGCGGTGTCCCGAGCCACGCGCCATCGCTGGAAGGGCATATCCCACCGGATGCCTGAATGGCGGGGGGCGTGACTCCAACCGGGGACGTTCCGCCAAAGGAGGGGAGGGAAGGCGGTGCTGGTCTGGCCAGCGCTGCCTAGCAACAACTGCGTAATCGCCTTTACGCGGGGAGACCAAATGGCGGTCGCGCGGCTCCCGATCAACTTGCGCGGGGGGTGGAGTGCGGCGCTCAAAATTGCGGGCCTCTCCCCGGTTCTGAACCGGCGAGGCAGAAGCCCGGTGACCAACTCCATGGTACCCCCCCGTACGCGAACCTTCATCAGAGGCTGGTCTGCCAGCGTGGTTCGCGTTAGCGCACAATATGTCCAAATGGGACCCCCCACAAATTCTACAAGGGCGGGGGTTGGGGCAGTCCCGATGGAAGTGAGCCCCCAAACAAGAGAAGCACATGCGGCGTTTATTGGCAATTCGGCGGCGGGCACTCACGTGCAATTTCAAAAAAGCCGCGCAAGTTGCCATGCCATGCCCCGTGTCCCTACAAAACTCACAACCAGGACGACTCTGGGTGCCAGCAAAACGAGCGGCGGGGCGACCATCAACAGGCCCGCGAGCCCTAGTCCGTCCCTGGTCTCGTGGCCGGGAAGACGGCTGGCATGACTCAGTGGCAACGCCAGAGTTGTCCACAAACCGACACTCATCCTCCAAAAATTGGACGAGGTCATCAAATGGGGGGAGATGTGTGACACTATCCCCACCATACTTTTGCTCGAAACGAGCCCTCAAATCGGCAGGAAGCCGTTGCAGCACAACATGTACCAAAAAGTAAGACCATTGGTCTACCGGCAAGTCCAATTGCTTTAAAGCGTTGGTCGCTGCCACCAACGGGTTCAACAGGTCAGTACGCAATGCTGACAATCCAGTAATGACCGGTAACCCCAAAATCAATCCAATATGAACGTCAGCCAAACAACGTTTATTTTGGTACCGCCGGGTGAGTAGTTCCACAGCGGTAGGGTAGGCTGAGTCAGTCAAAGACAGATGCTGCACCAAGGCTCGGGCCTCACCTTCCAGGACAGACAACAAATAGGCCAACTTTTGGGCGGGTCTGAGGTCCGAGCGTGCATCAACCAAACTTTCAAACAGGTTTTGGAAACTTAACCAGTGGTCCAGACGACCGTCAAAATGTGACAGTTCCAAAGTAGGCAGTCTACTCAATAGTCCGGGACCTGAAACAACCGAGGTCTCCGGTTTGACCTGGACAGGTGTCCGGCTCTCCAATATTTCCCGAGCACGTTGACCAATGACATCCCCCAGGTCCAAGATCTGGTCGTAGTCAGCAAGGACCTTGTCACGTGCTGCCTGATCCAGCACTTCCAGAGCCACATCACAAATGTACTCGTTGTAGCGGGTGAGCAGAGCATCAACGTTGCCGAGTCTCAAGTTCAACTGCTCGAACCGAGCAAGCGTGATCCCTTCGAGATCCTGGCGCTCAGCAGTCGCTGCAGCTGAAGTGAACCCCCGTAGCTGTGTGGTCAATCCACTGATTGCCTCTCTCACCGCTTTGTGTGCCATTGCACAAACAATACAATTAAATTATCAAATAACAAAGTTCAATCAATAAATAACAAGGAAATCCAACGCAAACAATCAAATAAAATAAACCAAGCAAAAGGTAATTAAGTAACAAAGTTCAAACAATCAATTACAAAATAACTACAAGCAATTGGTTTCAATCCAAACTGACTAATCAGCAACTCAAGAAATAACAAAATATTGGTTTCTTTTCAATTCAACAATACACTTTTATTTTAATTTTAAACCAATATCAACGTTCAACTTCAAATTCAATTCAAATATTCAAATTCTAATCCAATTCCAAATGTTAAGTTCACAAACCACTTTGTTAATGGTACAACAACAATGAACCTTTATTCCAATTCAAACAATGGTAATACTCAAAAATGCCAATTTCAAATATTAATTTTCACAAATAACCATATCAATGGTACAAACTCAACATTTTAATGTCTTCCTGACATTCAATACAACACAGAGGTCAAATAACAACAACAAGAGGTTATAGCATAGCTCAATCTAACCAACTCTGAAGCATATGCAAACCTGGTTGACCCCCGGCAATATGAGTTACTCAACTCAACAAATTTACAAATTATTTCAAACAAACAAGCAATCATTGATACCAATTATTTACAGCGTATTACTACTTCCCTTATAGAGACTGCCAAGTAATTAGCCTACTGTAAATTACCAATTTGGTGGTTATATGTCTTATAACCGCGCTTCTGCTACCAAAAATGTACGCTGCCAGGCTAGACTAGACCCCTACCATAGGATTTCAATGCGCAGTGGAAGTGTGATAATCGTGGGGCTCTAGAGACAAAAGTGGCTAGCGTACTGTCCGCCGTACGCGGAGCAGACAATCAAATCAAAAACTTACCTGTTGGTTGAAGGACACTGCTCTGGTGCCAACCTGGAGATATGTATGTAAGTGAGTGTATGTGTATCGTGTCGTGACGTTATGAGTATTCTCCTGGTAACAATCCGCTTCCAATTAGGCTGGAGACAATCACAGCATGCGGTCTTCAAATCACTCATTCACAATAGCGTCACTTGAATGACCTTCAAACTATCTCAGGTATTTCCAACAAACAGAACCCGTGATATGTCAAATTAGGGGTTAGCTACATTCACCTCAACTGGGTCATGACAGATTGTCACCAAAACGACCGGTTTTATGGGATTACTTTACAAAATATCGCGAGACTCAAACGGCGACATGCTTCCTCGTTTCCCACCGAAAATCAAGAGAGAGCTGTCAAGTGTCAACGTCATACTGACAAGTTAGATGTCACTTCGTTACACGCGCATTCCGTTAGGCGCACAGATAATAAACGGTACCGAACAGCATACGTCCAAGGACAATGAGCATTTCAAGTTTTGATTATCGATCGAAACAATCGACTGGGAGTAAATTAACGAGGTTTTCTAAGGTAGATCTCTGGCAGGTTAAGTAGCATCTACTGTCTTAACTACCTCTTTGGTTTACGATAAGCGGTAGGCAGTTAACGAATCTAAGGTTGTTGGAAATGTCTCTATAGCTTGCGGTTAACAGAAGGTCACAGGTTAATTTACGATTCATTTTGGGTTATTTACTTCTTGTGGTTAATTGCTGCTACATCCGATTAGTGCTGTACATTTATTGAAATATTAGGTTGTTGAAAAAGTTCAAATGGGATTGTAAAAGAGAATTCACGATTGAGCTGTGCGGTCTCACATTCCAATATGAGGAGTTACGTTACTTTTAAATATGGGTACCATTACGAATGTAGCCAGTGAAATAATTTCGATAAAACTTATGTAAAAATAAGTAAAAACACCCTTGAAGATTTAACTGAGACCGAGCCTTCATGTGTACCGTGTGGTGCCGGACGTAAAGAATAGCATCACCCCATTTCTTCCCGTGGGTGTCGTAAGAGGCGACTACGGGATTTACTAGAGAATGGGCAGCAGCGTTCTCTATGCATTTTACCACCATACTTCGATCGCCAATCCGCCTGCCAAGCGTGGCGATTATGGCAAAGCCCCCCAAATTGGGGGAGGCCTGTGCCAGCAGTGGACGTATTACGGCTGAAATGATGATGATGATGATGAGCCTTCATGGCTAACTCAAATCACATTCAAAATCAATAGCAACATTCAGTTTCAGATAAAAAATCGCCTGTGGCAGGGTTCCTAATCTTTATGCCCGTCAACTAAAATACATAGTTTGATACTTTGGAATAAAACCTACACCAAATTAATTAACTTTTTTGGACAGACAAAAGCACATCGGTAGTTGGGACATATCGTGGTGCCATTCGTTCTTAGTGCGAGTTCCAAACTAATCTCTCCACAGACGGACAGGAACAGACAACGGCGTGCCTTTCATCCTGCGCCGCATGTCCTGTCACCTGTGCATTTGATGATCTGAACTGCGTCAATGAGCGGAGTTAGCGCAGCTGAACTTTGGGCCAACGATATTTGAAGTTTTTGCCAGCGAAACGCTAAAGAAAATATGAGTCTTTTGTCCGTAAGTGATACAGCGCAGAGCTCACCAGTAACTACGGACGAAAATTTCATGCTTAGTTATAGTAGACTTCCTAAAGTGAAACCCACGAGAACGTTGTAGGCCTTGTAGACTGTTGGTTTGTAGAACATTTTTATATTTTAGTAATTCCCTGGTACTTGTTGACAGGCCTACTCTATCCTCCTTTGCCTATTGACACTGTGATTTTTGAAACCATTGGAAAAGTCGATTATTTTTAAAAGAGTAACCGTGGAGTTTCTTGCCGACTCTTCGCCATAGGAATCAACTAATTGGAACCGTGCACCTAGCTTGTGCCGTTTCATAGGTGCCTATGTAGGTTTATGTAAATATTGAATTGTGAATATTAGGTCTTCACCTATGAAATTGCCGTTCTGCAGTACTGGCCATTTCAAATCAAAATAATTTTTGTTTGTCTAAGAATTCTAATTTCAAATTTATTTTATTTTAAAAATATGGAATTCTTTTTCCAAAAGTAGTCATTTGTTTATTGATTAGTGTTACATTTTCATCGCATTTCAATCTTTTTCGTCATCATGGATACGTTAAAAATTCGAGTAATTATGGAATATGAGTACCGTCGTGGCAGCAACGCGGCACAAGCGGCACGCAACATCAACGACGTTTACGGAGCTAACACTACAAACCAACGCACCACCTGTTATTGGTTTGCTCGCTTCCGTTCTGGAAATTACGACCTAAAAAATGAACCTCGCGGTCGTCCGAAGACTTTGGTCGACAATGACGAATTAAAGGCGATTGTGGAAGCTGATGATACACAATCTACGGCTGAATTAGCAGCAGCTTTCGACGTTAGCGTCAAAACAATATTGGTCCATTTGCGTCAAATTGGCAAGGTAAAAAAGCTTGACAAATGGGTGCCCCACGAACTCAATGATCGCCAGCGCGAAGTACGCGTCGAGACGTGCCTTGCACTGCTCGACAGACACACAAATGAAGGAATTTTGAACCGCATTGTAACTTCCATGAAAAATGGATTCTGTTTGATAACCGCAAGCGCTCAGCAAGTTGGGTGGATCCTGGTTCAGCACCTAAACAATGCCCTAAACGAAAACTTACCCCTAGAAAAGTGATGGTCACTGTTTGGTGGTCTAGCGCTGGTGTGATTCATCACAGCTTCTTACCAAACGGGGTGAACATTACTGCAGATGTGTACTGTGAAGAACTGAACTCAATGATGGAGAAGCTGGCACATCTCCAACCAGCATTGGTCAATCGCTCGTCTCCGCTGCTTCTGCACGACAACGCGCGACCTCATACTGCACAGCAGACGGTCTCCAAGTTGCAAGAACTGGGGTTGGAAGCTCTCCGTCATCCGCCCTACTCACCAGACCTTGCGCCTACGAAGTACTACTTTTTTTAGAATTTGGATAACTTCTTGGCGGGAAAAAAATTCAGTACCCGAGAGGCAGTACAAAATGCCTTTGAAGAATTTGTTGCCTCCCGTCCAGCTGATTTTTTTAAGAAGGGCTTCAATAAACTGCAACTGCGTTGGCAAAGATGCATTGATTGCGTGGGTGATTATTTCTATTAATACAAATAAAAAATACAGGAAAAAAATTTGTTTAATTTTTCTCATACAAAACGGCATTTTCATAGGTTTCTATTTACTATTTTGATTTTTGTTTCTGACTTTTTCTCGCGCCGATTGTGTCAACTAACCTGTGAAAGTATTTTTAGCTCACTGGCGATCCTTATAGTATACGATGACTGTCAGTAAACACGAATAGTACAGGCCCATAAAGTAATAGTAAACCAAATGGACACCTTACATCAATTTGCCATATTACAGTAATTTCATACTACTGTCAAAAAAAGACATTTGTGATTTGAATATAAGGACAATTTAAGTTGATAGTCAATTCGCTTTGCAATTATTTCGCTGACATTGTGGTCAAGTCAAAATTCAATTAGTTATTGAGTACATTGTGCAATTAAAATTAATAGCACAATTTAACTAAGTAAGACGCGCCGTTACAAATCAATTATAAACTTTGATACTATTATATTAACATAGTTATATTTAATAGGGACTTTCAGTATGTTTGTCACGATTATTGGAGCTATTAAACAAAAATGTGTACCACAGGTAATTCTTGCATTCTGATCACGTGGATTCAACTTAAATGCTATGTAATAATATTTACAAGAACAATAATACGGAAATATAGGGTGCACTGAATATTATTCATTTGTTTGTTTAGTTTAGTTTTTGGTGAAAGACTGTTATTTCATTTGATTTTTGATGAGAAGTTAAAATCGAATGGTATAAAATAATGAGAAAAGTGTGATGTCGTTATATATTATGGTAGTATAGACTGTATCCGGTTAAGACTGGAAACCGATCCCAACATACTTGGTAAAGGACTAGGCAGATATAGCACCCTCAAAAACCATGAAAACTTTCTCGCTCTTTGTCTGACTCTATAAGAGTCGCATGGAACGGACATAACGTTATCCTCATTAAGTGATGATTTTTAGAATTTTATTCGTACCACAAGCTGCATTAAGGAACTTCGTTTCAAAAGGTTATCTACTTTACAGTGCATGGTGTTGGTTGCTCAGGGTGGGCCAATCTAGGTACAGCTTTTGGATCTACTAAACCTTGAAATCATCATCATTATTAGTCTGTATTAATACTGCTGGGACACAAGCCTCCTTTTCAACCGACGAAAAAAAACGGAGGAGGTTATCAATTCGAGGCGTATTTTTTTTTTTTTATGTATGACCACGCATAATTTTTTACATAGTGGTCCGATTGTCACAATTCTTCTTCTATTGAAAAGGGTATACTCCCAAGGTGGTCCCATATCAATTCGGAAAACAAAATCGAACCCTAAAGGTCGGAAAACAGGGGATGATTGACTGTTCACTCACTGATTGTAATGTATAAACACGCATAACTTTATACAGAGTCGTCCGATTTTGATAATTCTTTTTGTGTTGGATAGGATATACCTTGCCAAGTATTATTAGTACATTAAAGCCACAAATAAATATAAAATAAAAACTTTTTAACAAAAAAAATAAACCGCCGAAAAACTGAAAAGCATAAAATAATACTTAAACCTTAAAATTTTGAGTCGGCGCTGAAAAATCAATGAACAAGGATCACTCAAAGCGCCGAATCATAATTTTAAGGTAAATATTATTTTATGCTTTCAGTTTTTCGGCGGTTTAATTTTTTTATGAGAGGCAGTGGGCTATATGCAATCTACCACCCGTAATAAATTAGTAAGTGTCACCTTGTTTTTGTATTGTTGGTTTTAATCTGTTTCCTGACGATGTTTTCCTTCACCGTTTTGAGAGCAGTGGTAAAGAATATTTTTAGACAAGGTAAACGATGGCTTCGAACACACGATAGACTCGTAAGTCGGGGCCACTACCACTGCTCTTCATACAGCTCAAAATATCTCATAAGAGTTGCCAATATTGGTGATTGACGTCTAAACAGTATTATATTTTAAGTACGTATTAACAGCTATCAGTCTGCCGGGGTCGCGTGATTGTTCGAAAGAGATACCGTGACCCTGGCACATGGGCAACTGATGGAACACGGGTGGGTTTTAGTCAGTAAAAGTCTGACACGCCCTCCCGCTCCGCCCAGAGCGGGAGAAGTCATTTGATGATTTCCCATCCTGAAAAAAAAAAAAAAAAAAAAAAAAAAAAAAAAAAAACACAGCTATCAGTGATTTATAAACGGTAATTAAAATCATAAATATTCAATCAGTTCAGTCTATTATGAAGTTAAGTAAATATTTTTTTATTTCATTACACTTGTTGAAACTGGGCTATAAACACTTAATGGGGCAATTTTCCTACAAAACGTTGCAATAAGTGTAAACGCTGATTAATATCTGAGCACTGCAGCCGTATGCACATAATTATTGAAGTTACTAATGATTTTTTACGAAATATTTCCCCACTCTTACTGTAAACACTTACTTTTTCATGCAAACTTAATTCTTTACAAAATCTATATATATAAAATTCAAAGTCCTGAGTGACTGACTGACTGACTGACTGACTGACTGACTGATATATCAACGCACAGCCTAAACCGCTGATCGTAGAGACATGAAATTTGGAGGGTGTGTTCTTTGTAAAGAGTAGGTATCCACTAAGAAAGGATTTTTTTAAATTCCACCCCTAAGAGGGTGAAATGGGGGGTTGAAGTTTCTATGAAACTTTTTATTCTCTGGGTCGATTGACACAAAAATTGGTACACATATTGTTCAAGTATAATTATGAGACACGTGTATCACATACATCCCTTTACTGAGTCAAATAGGGCTTCAAATAGGGATATTAATATGAACTAACTAGCTTTTTCCCGTAACTTCGTCCGCGTAAATATCGGTTATCGTGGACGGAGACAAAATCTTGGAATAAAAATAGGCCTATGTCCTTTCTTGGGGTTCAAACTTACCTCGTACCAAAATTATCTTTCGGAATTTTGTTTTTTTTTTCATAAAAATTAACTTATGTAACTTTTAATACCTCCAAGAATATGTGTACAAAGTTTCATAATGATCGGTTAAGTAGTTTTCGCGTGAAAGCGTAACAAACAAACTTAATATGTATTAGTAAGGATATTTGCAAATTATAACTGCCGCACGGGTCGATCGTTCAGGTTAAGCTACGCTTGCCGCGGTTGCTCCGTGGTTGGGTGACCATCTTTACATAATAAGACCCTTCTGTGCCTCGGAAAGCACGTTAAGCCGTGGTCCCGGCTGTCTTTCCCACCATCGTTACGGGTAAAATTGAATAACTACACTAAATATTCTTTAACAGATACCTATGCAACTTTACAAGTAGAAACTAATTGGGCACATACCTACTATAATACTTTACGCACTAACATATAAATCTGTACGTTCAATGAGAATAGTGCGATTTGGTTTATGCATTAAAGTTAAACATAACGACCAAGCCACAATCATCAATGAAATTCTTTTGAGATCGTTCGAAGGAGATGAAAATAATTATAAATTAGTGGACTCGAGTGATAAACAATGATGACGCCATACATTACCCGGTTTAGTTTCTTAACACATTAAAGCTTCTCGGTCTCTCAACTCACATAGGTATGTAGGTATAAAAATGTAGAGTTGGCGCCCAGTTATGTTGCTGCGTAATTTAAACCCGCCAAAATTATGCAATGACACCAGGTTGTGAGTGAAAATATTGCAACGAAATGTTATCGAGGCAACTATACTGACACGTTGTTCCTGACAGGAGTCTATGTTTATTCCGAGGATACCTCTAACGCAATCGAACTACCCCTTTGAGTTCAAAAGAGTGCAGTTTCCCCTCAAAGTCTGCTTTGACAAGACCATAAATAACTCTCAAGTCAAAACACTTAATTTAACAGGGGTAGACTTAAGGGAGAACTGCTTTTCACACGGTCAGTTATACGTGGCCTGCTCAAGAGTAAGCTTACGGAGCAGCCTGGGGATTCTAGAATATGAAGTAAAAACAAAAAATATTGTTTACAAAGAAATTCTGCGGTAGGCACAGTATTTCTTAGTAAACAATATTAATTTTTCATTATCCACTTCTGATTGTCTCTTATATAAATCTTTTTACATAGGCTTTGAGTTTTATTACAACTATACTACTCTCATCCCAGAGATTAGTTTAGTTTTACGGAGAACTTCGTCCTATTTGCTTTGTTTGGGATATTGTCAGTTCGTATATTAAATTGAGAGGTAGTGAGAGAGCGTATGTTTGTTTCTGAAAAAAAAAAGTCATTTGATTATTGTAGGCCGCGCGTAAAGCCGCGGGCAGAAGCTATTCAAAATAAACCAATGAAATAAACACAGGAAAAAAAACATCTGTCCTAATTATATTACATGCATAGTGCATACGTTCGACACGTTCGTAAGGATGATGCTAAATATACATAATATCCTAAGGAGGTCTTAAATTTATTCAACCCATCTGGTCTTCGTCTCACACACTTATCCTCAAAGTGGGTGCTCCAGTAATGCTACTACAAAATCTTAATGCGGCCAAGTTGTGCAATGGGACCAGGTTGTGTGTGACCATTGTATTTACTGACCGTGATCAAGGTGTATCGGTGTACTATATACCGTAGATACCACTAATACCATCGGAGTACCAATTCGTGTTTAAAAGGTCGCAGTCCCCTTATGGTTTAGCAATGACGATTAATAAGTCTCGGGGCCAGTCACTGTAAACAGCGGGATATGATCTTAGAGGGGACTGCTTCTCGCACGGCCAGTTTTACAAGAGTGAGCTCATCTAGCAGCCTGGTTGTATTAGCACCTGAGGGTAGAACCTGCGGGTGGTGAGCAATGGGAAGATCGCCGCCCGGTAAGGACCAGGCTCGGGTCGACGGCGCGTAGTGGTCCACGCGCGCTTTAAAGAGATGTCAGCAGAACTGAAGGGGTCTGCCAGGACCGATGCCTGCCAGGGTCGCGAGATTGTTCGAAAGAGACACCGTGACCCTGGCACATGGGCAACTGAAGGAACACAGGTTTTAGTCAGTAAAAGTCTGACACGCCCTCCCGCTCCAGAGAGCGGGAGACGTCATTTGATGATTTCCCATCCTAAAAAAAGGGCAGAACCTCTAAAGTAGTATTTAAAGAAATACTTTAAGTATAGACTAAAAAATAAATAGTCTTAAACCCCTGTGAACAGCAAGTTAAGTAAAATCTTCATTTGAATAATTTCGGTAGCAATTTTTTTTCGAAAAACCCAGGGAAAATAATAGTTTAAATAAACTAAAAAACACGCTTCCATAGAAAACCAAACTAATAAATCTATAGTTTAAAAATCACTAGAAAAAGACGCTTTTATAAATGCACGTAATAACCAAAAACCTTATCGTGGTCAAAGTTCATTACAAGACCTTTCTAACAAGTCCAAACACGGCTATGATACGATATTCCATCATGGAATGCCAGTGTCTATCTTCCGGCTTCATCATCAGACCTTGAAACCTAATCGTTGTCAAAGTTCATAACAAAACTTTTCAAACAAGTTCAAACACAGCTATGATACGATGTTCCATCATGAAGTTCCAGTTCATATCTTCCGGCTCCATCATCAAATCAGTTCGACAGTACTATATTATTGTATTGTCATCAGAACTACATACAACTGCCAATTTTCATGACGCTACGGTTCTTGGAAGATGGTTAAAATAGTTACCTTAGATTTCATTACATAGTTAGTTACATACAGGTCGACCTAATAAAAGCGTCTTAAAAAGTAGAAAATAATGGAAAAAAGCGTGGGGAGGCACTCCACGCTTTTTTCAATATAATATCAATAAAAAAATACCTTAAAAAGCGGTTCGTTTAGTTTTTTTAAACTTTTATTTATTTTCTATTATTTAGGGTGTTTCGAATTTTGAGGCGTATGTCGGCGTAGTTTGTGACGTATGTCAGCGTAGTTTCCGAAGACAGTTTTTTACTGTACTGGTAACACTGGCAAGGATAATGGCACAAATTTATGAAATTATAGTATTGTCATCGGTCTTTGACAGGTGTGCAAAGTTTAAATGAAATCTGGTCGTTTAAAGTGGTTCAAAATTGCACTATAAGGAGTCGGTTTACAAACAAACATACAAACAAACAAACATACAAACATACAACCATACAAACACACAAACATACAAACAAACATACAAGTGAAGCTAATATAAAGCGTGTAATAAAGAGAATTTATATTTTCGCTTTAAAGTTGCCTTCAAAGTCATGCAAGTAGGTAATTTGCCGTTCCGTTATATATTTCGTCACTATTGTTAGGTTTTGGGATTAATTATCCTACAACAATCATTTATCAATCCGAGCGCTGCTCCTATTATAACACAAAGCAAGCAATGCAATAACACATTGTTTACCTAAATTAACACATGGGATACTTTCAATCCCGGTAGTACGTTCCTGTGGGATATTTTACGACATCCACGCGGGCGAAGCCGCGGGCAGAAGCTAGTACAATATAAAAGACTGCCAAGTGATATAAACAATTAGTTTCTGACTAATTCTTTAACGAGGTGTGAATACGGTATACCTCTTTATATAATATACCTGTTTATACAGGGTGTCCAAGAACCTGGCGTCCAACTGGATTCCCACGATGCCCCAAGTTCTAACAGTACTCAGAAAAATATTTTAAAAAATCCACCCCATGTACTTACAGAATTATACTGATTTCAAAAAAAAAGGGGAAATGAGCACCCTGTGACATTCTTTTGAATGCTGTGACTGCTAATGCTGATAATTTCGATATTTCTTGGAGGTTTTGTAATCTAGGGTATTGCTGTGTCTAAATAGAATGTAAAAATAAAGTACTTATTGTACCGTTTTAAAATAAAATATTATTTTAACTAAAGGTGATATGGAAAACTATTGAATTTCGCAACTTTGACCGACTGTAGTGTAAAAAAAATGTACCAAAATAGTATGGCAAGTGACGTCAAATTTTGACGCGTTTATTCCTTTTAAAAAGGTATAATACTTACACATTAATTTGAAAAAAAAAAATTTTGATAATATTTTTACTCAACAACCCAATTTTTACGATGTCTTACAGAATTCTTAGAAAGAAAAATTTACGACGAATTGAATCTAACCTCTAAAGAATTACTATTGTATGCTCATAAAAATAACAACAGGCCTCTCAAAAAACAGGTTAGACCGTAAGGGACGGTATGTGCATGCATCTCACCATAGTGATTCGTTATTACAACAGGAGGGAGCAAGACAGAAACTATCTTTGCGATTTGCTGGTTCTTCTTTATGGTACCCCATTATTCAGGTAAGAGTGAGGGAGAAAAAGGTTAGAGGTGCGAGTGAGATAGATAGTGACGCTATCTGGGATCGTGCTATTTAGGATAACAGTACGGTCAGTACGCGTCACTGCCTCCTGCCGTTACTACGCACCTCTCTCTTATTGTTACCATTGATCACGTACTACGATTTAAAGCTTTGTTTATTGGACTCGATTACTCTTTCCTCGCACAGAGATGCTTGGATTTGCCGACACCGCCTCTAAAACTTCATCGCGTATGAAGTCATTTACGGGTCGTCCTTCACCAGCTACTTGATTGGGGAACCGCCCGTCACATAGTGATCTGTGCACATTAATGAAAACTCGATGGTCGGGATATCGCGTAGCCCTCGGATACCTTTCTCTGTAAAGTCTCGCTGCAGCTCGTCCATTACCTCTACATTCTCCATAAATGTAGTGCATATTTGCGTATTCTTGCGGAGTGTAGGTCGCCATGGTAGCACACACAAAACACAAACTGTCCAAACACAGGCAAAGGTCGTCGTAAAGAGTTCGTTTCAAAGTCCAGAGCACAAAGAGTAATCGAGTCCAATAAACAAAGCTTTAAATCGTAGTACGTGATCAATGGTAACAATAAGAGAGAGGTGCGTAGTAACGGCAGGAGGCAGTGACGCGTACTGACCGTACTGTTATCCTAAATAGCACGATCCCAGATAGCGTCACTATCTATCTCACTCGCACCTCTAACCTTTTTCTCCCTCACTCTTACCTGAATAATGGGGTACCATAAAGAAGAACCAGCAAATCGCAAAGATAGTTTCTGTCTTGCTCCCTCCTGTTGTAATAACGAATCACTATGGTGAGATGCATGCACATACCGTCCCTTACGGTCTAACCTGTTTTTTGAGAGGCCTGTTGTTATTTTTATGAGCATACAATAGTAATTCTTTAGAGGTTAGATTCAATTCGTCGTAAATTTTTCTTTCTAAGAATTCTGTAAGACATCGTAAAAATTGGGTTGTTGAGTAAAAATATTATCAAATTTTTTTTTTTCAAATTAATGTGTAAGTATTATACCTTTTTAAAAAGAGGAATAAACGCGTCAAAATTTGACGTCACTTGCCATACTATTTTGGTACATTTTTTTTACACTACAGTCAGTCAAACTTGCGAAATTCAATAGTTTTCCATATCACCTTTAGTTAAAATAATATTTTATTTTAAAATGGTACAATAAGTACTTTATTTTTACATTCTATTTAGACACAGCAATACCCTAGATTACAAAACCTCCAAGAAATATCGAAATTATCAGCATTAGCAGTCACAGCATTCAAAAGTATGTCACAGGGTGCTCATTTCCCCTTTTTTTTTGAAATCAGTATAATTCTGTAAGTACATGGGGTGGATTTTTTAAAATATTTTTCTGAGTACTGTTAGAACTTGGGGCATCGTGGGAATCCAGTTGGACGCCAGGTTCTTGGACACCCTGTATATGAATATTAACTATATAATTATATATGAACCTATTTTAACTGACTTCAAAAAAAGGAGGGGGTTCGAAATTCGTTATTTTTTTATTACTCCAGAACTCCGTGATTCAATAACCGATTTGATAAAATCTTATTTTCTTTGTTACTCAAAGAATGGACCCATTGGCAAAGTCAAACCCATTGGTAAAGTTTTTGAGTTAGCTTCGTACGTTTTATTTTCAATTAGTGTATGAGGATGATGGTATAATAACTTCCTGTCAGTGTTATTTACTTTACGAAAAAGATAGAAACAAAAAGAGCCGACTTTACAAAAACATCCCACAGTGAAAAATAACTTTAATTTCGGAAATCGGTGGCCAAAAAATTAAAGATCAAAACCAGACTTTTGAAATTATGGTTACTTTTATTACTTTGTGATGTTTTTTGGGAACGCAGTTGTTTTTTTTTTTTTTAATAAATTTTGTTTTTCTTAATTCCAAACATGCTTCTTTCACTCAGACATGATTATTGAACTCATGTCATAAATATAACAGAAAATTGAAAACATATTCTAATATTTATGTAAATATCTTCTCATTTACTTTTCATCAAACGCTTGCGCCGGTGCCATAACTAGTCTTACTTGTTGCAATATCTGTCCGCCATATATAGAACGATTTGTGACTCTATCTACTGAGGAAATGTGGAAATTGTATAAAATGTTATTTGACGCCTCCGAGCAACGCTGTACGAATACCAAATGATTTAGAGTTAATTACAAATCTTAATTTTCAACATTTCATCGCACAATTTGATTCGCTTATGTGTTTTTGCTCCGATCCAATTGCAAAAGCGTTTCCTCGTTTTAATTTAGTGTTCCGTTGATAACTTGTTAATTAGAATAAACAGATTCAAAATCAAATTTATATTGAGGATGATATTGTGCAACGTGTTCAAATTTTGCTTTAGTGCCAGGATGAGCAATTGTAGCATCCATTCTTAATTTTTCCAGTAAAAGATACCTTTTAATTCCTCAAAGGAAATATGTAACTGGTAAAAAAACATTAAAAAAAAACATTTTGGCCTTTTCATACACACAGAGCAGTAGCATTGGTAATGGAAACTTCGACTTGAAGAACGAACCACGTAGAATACCGCCTATACAGGTGAGTAACGCTGAATTGAAGGCGATGATGGAAGCCGATCCGATTCATACTACCCAGGAATGAGCTGCATTGTTTAACGTTACCTTATCAACAGGAGGTGTACTCATTTACGTTAAATCAATAAGATACAAAATAAGATAAAAGGGTGCCTCATGATTTAACTGATCTGCAGAAAGAGACTCGTGTTGAAACTTGCGCTGCCTTGTTGAATCGGTACAGAAGTGAAGAAATATTAGATCGAATTGTGACATAATGACGAAAAGTGTTTTCTTAATGATAACCGTACCACAGTTTGTCGAATCTAGATCCCCAAAGTTCTATCGCACCGGCATAAATTATCTTTCGATTAGATAATATCTTAGGACAACCAACATGACGTTATTTGATCCCAAATTAGGCAGATCCTGTACTATGGCAACCAGACAACTGATAAATATACTTATATATTTCTAAATATGTACATACATATTATAGATAAATTACACCTAGACACAGAACAAATGATTGTGCTCATCACACAATATTTGTCCTGGGTAGGAATCGAACCCAAGACCTCAGTCTTAGCAGTCAGGGTCACTAACCACTAGACTAACATGAAAGATGACAGCAATGTATGGATAATGAGCGTAAATATTTTGATTAAATAAATATGTTACATCTTGGCAAAAAAAAGAGTTTTAATTTTGCAGTATAAATCGGCAATTTCATACTTTAACCCCTAATATTAATATCTTAATAATGAGCTCCTTTGAAATGGAATGTTTATTTATGGAAATAGCTCTTATAAGAGACTTTTACCTGTCAATATTTTGTGGTCAATATTTTGAAATCTCGATTTGCTATATGACTGTTACCTGAGAAGTAATGCCGAAACGAAACTCAGACGTTCTCTTTTGAAGTCCAAACATTAAATTATTAGAACTAGTGATCGTCCATTGGTCGAAATTCGACCGTACTTCATTTGAATAGAAATACATGACTAAATGAAAAAAAAAAATGTAATAATAAATTTAAATAAATAATATGGATATTTGACATTCAGTAACACTATAGACAAATTGTTATATATATAGAATTTTCCCTATTATTTTTAATTAATTATGACAGTTCAAAATGTCATAATTATAACCAGCCTGTACAATCGTGAGGCATACAACCTCTACAGTTTGCACACGACACTAAGTTTTGTATGGGAAACTTAATAATGCCATACTTGACAATCCCCATAAAACCACAAAAATATTTCTTATAAATCTAAACTAAATTCCTATCGTCGCTAATACAAATAATATTAAAAACAAACATTCTCGATTTAATCATAGATTTTAAAAATGAAATAGGTTATATATCTATAAAATTAATTTATTACCTATGGTTATACTTGACATTCAGTAAGACTATAGACACAAAATCAGGCTTATCAGCTTAGGGGTTTTCCCAAATTTAGGGGGTAAATAAGAGGATTGAGATTTTTTAGGGGCGTTCCATTTTTAGGGGTATTCTTAGAGATTTTTTGCCATCTTACATTTCTCATTGTGTTTTTGATTACAATAAAAGTATTAGCGACTTCTAGTACGGTTCCTCGATACTAAGAATGCAGAGTGAATGATTAACAAATTTCGCGTAATAAATATAGACAAATATAACTACTGTATGCCGGTCTATGATTACTGAACATTCGTTGGTTATTTTCATTATATTTTTTTAGCAGATTTTTTTAGTAATTGTGGCAATTTTAGGGGTTTTTAACTTAAGCTTTAGGGGTAAATATTTCTGGGTGTTGGTAACACTGCACAAAATAATAAAGACAGATTTGGACCATAAACAAA
Organism: Aporophyla lueneburgensis; assembly: GCA_932294355.1. NCBI lineage: Eukaryota > Metazoa > Arthropoda > Insecta > Lepidoptera > Noctuidae > Aporophyla > Aporophyla lueneburgensis. The sequence goes on along the minus strand of OW028741.1, from coordinate 22,965,249 downwards.
AGAATATCTATGCATGTGTGTATTAGATACACGGTAATGAACAGTAGTGTGTGTAACGTGTTATTTATTGAAAATAATGTATTTTAAAGCATAATTTAAAAAAAAATATTAGCATTCGTCACTTCTTCTCTGTATAAACTATAAGTGTGCGAAATTTCATACTCCTCCGTCCGCCCAATTTTCGTAAAAAGGGATCCAAAGTTTTCGCTTCACGTATTAATATATAGATTTTATGTGACTCCAACAATGTAGGGCAATGCCTGGAAGGACTGTTTGAAGAAAATGCCATTGCAGCTTTGTGCTGGCCTGTCTCAGCAGGCGACATGAACGTTTCATTCATCGTGTAGCTCAACCGCTATTTTAGGGAGCTAAACAGCTCGTCACAAGACGCGACCAAATCTGCAGGACAGTTGCGTAGACCATACACAAATGACTAAAAACCTATTTTTATGAATGATCCTCTATTTCCTTTTTGACATTTTCATACACAATAATATGAGGTTAAACTCCTTTCTTAACAAATTGTTTCTATTTGTTAAAGCAACTCTAGACTTACTTTATTTATGAAACGAGAACACTAGATAAAGATTAGATCATTGAGAACAATTCAGATACTAATGCTTATACGCATGCTATTTGCAACTGCATGCCAGAATGCCTTAACAAAATGGAATGCGGAAGAATTACAGATAAAGGGGCTTATAATATAGTGGTGTATTCGCATCACGATGCCTATAAATGGTACAATGAGAAACTGAACTGTGCCGCGACTTATTCTGTTTCGCTACCCTAAAACTGGCTCAAGATTTCTTTAGTATTTAGGTAACTAACTCCCTATGTTTTACAAGTATTTTTGGCCAGTTTTTGTGACCTTTCTCTAAACGACTGTACATAGCCAAGGGATTAAAACCGGAACAAAAACAATATATGAATTCCGATTATCTACTTCGTCTGGAGCGGACAGATAAGCACGCGTTTTCGATGATACACCCTAGGGTGGCTTTTTTCTTACCGGCCCATCGTGTTGCTCGACGAAGTGGGCAAGCTTTTTGAAAGAGTGATTGCAGACCGCCTCGACGGGTGGCTAGTGCGGGAGGGACCGGACTTGTCGGACGGCCAGTACGGCTTCCGCAAGGGGCGCTTTACGGTGGACGCCATCATGTGCGTGCGAGCCCTCACGACGGGGGATGGAGTGGCCCGGGGCGGGGTCGTCTTGGTGTTATCTCTAGACATCGCCAATGCCTTCAACACCCTGCCCTGGAGTTACATTAGGGAGAAACTCCGGTGTAACCGGGTGCCGACCTACCTCTGTCGCGTGGTCGAGGCTTACCTGACGGATAGGGCCGTCATTTACCCCAGTCACCAGGGAGAATGAAACCGGCGAGAGATGTCGTGCGGTGTCCCACAGGGATCGGTCCTGGGGCCGCATCTTTGGGACATCGGATACGACTGGGTGCTGCGCGCCGATCTCCCTAACGGCGTCAGCGTGGTTTGCTACGCTGACGACAGGCTGGTCCTGCCGCAGGGGAGGTCGTACGAGGCGGCGGTCGACTTAATGACACGGGGAGTTGTGATAATCGTCGACAGGATCCGGCAATTGGGACTCGAGGTAGCCCTGTACAAGTCCGAGGCCATGGGTTTTCATCATCCTCGGAACGCGCCACCTTCGGGTTCCCAACTCACGGCGGGAGGGGTTCATATCGGCGTCAAGTCGACGATGAAATACCTGGGACTTGTCCTCGACAGCCGGTGGAACTTTGTTGAGCATGTTCGACGTTTGGCTCCCAGACTGGAGCGGGCTGGGGCTGCCTTAAAGCCGCTCCTGCCCAATCTGGGTGGTCCAAACGCCTACTGCTGGAGCCTCTATACTCGTGCGGTCCATGGCCCTTTACGGGGCACCGGTGTGGGCGCCCTTATTGAGGCTGCGCCCAGCGCGCAGGTTGAGTGCGGCCCAGAGGGTCATGGCCATCCGGTTAATCCGGGGATACCACACGGTTTCCTGCGAGGCGGCGAGCCTCCTTGCCGGAGTGCCGCCATGGGATATGGGCAAAGATCCTCGCCCACATGTGGGAGTGGCGCGAGGAGGCGAAACTCCGCTGCCGCGACAAATTGCGGCACGGCGGACAGAGCTCCGGTGTGATCTCATGGCGACATGGCGGGTACGATTGTCACAACCCAGCGCAGGGCACGCCACAATTACGGCGGTAAGTCCCCTCTTTGAGGAGTGGATAGAGAGGCGCCACGGCGTCCTCACCTTCCGCCTGACGCAGGTTCTCACCGGGCATAGGTGCTTTGATGGAGACGCCCCGGGCCACCGTAGGCGCGAGCAATGGGTAGCTCGCCACCCGGTAAGGACCAAGCTCGGGTCGACGGCGCGTAGTGTTCCACGCGCGCCTCAAAGAAATGTCAGTAGCAGTGAAGGGGTCTGCTAGGACCGATACCTGCCGGGGTCGCGTGATTGTTCGAAAGAGATGCCGTGATCTTGGCACATGGGCAACTGAAGGAACACGGGTGGGTTTTAGTCAGTAAAAGTCTGACACGCCTTCCCGCTCCGCCCAGAGTGGGAGAAGTCATTAGATGATTTCCCATACAAAAAAAGGGTATTTATTTTAGGCTGGATAAAACGGAATAAGCCATTATTGTATTGAAGCCAGAATTAATGCATTAATTGTTCTAAATAAGGAACAATTTTTTAGTGTTGTTTTGATAACTCTGGTCAATTGACATGCTATTTAAGAGATAGGCATGCTTGTTGTTTATTCGTATGAACCATTAATAAATGATGAACCTGTTTCAATAGTTTCGGTCAGAAGTGTAACGAAGCCATGCTATATATGCAAGATTAATATTATTAGCTCATCGCCACCTTTTTCCATCACAAAGAGTCTCCATAGGTTCACGGGTCTTCATGGATGCTACCACTATGTATGTGGCACATACATATAGTAGTAGAGACCGTACGATTCCGCACATAATCATGATCCGGACTGGTATTGTATTAGATCATTTAGCTCCCTTCAAAACGGTTGAGCTGAATGGCGCTAATGCGTCACGTCCGTGATCGAGCACCGTCAGTAGTCAACTCATATAAATTTTTTGCATCTCTTAGCTGCCATAGCTTAAAAAATACATATTATTTTAATTAAAAATAAATTGTTGTAAAATAATATGAATTTCTTTTTTCATTTTTATTTTATTACGGATGCTTCTAACGTTCTGCATTATTCTCGCATACATAATTATAACTTGAATTATGTATCCAATTTTAATTTAAGAGTTTGAGGAGTCCTTTCTGTCTTTCTCCAAGGGTACCTACAAAGGTTTGAAATAGGCTCAGCTTTTTGACTGACCGACCTCTCGACAGTGACAGTCAAAAATGCCTGTAGTTGGTTTATCTAGACATCTAGACAAACAAATAAAATTGGAGTGTCTGTTTGTAATATTAAGAAAAAAAATTAGGATCTCACGAAAAAAATAAAACTAATGAAAAACTTTTTGTTACATACCACGCGGATGAAGTCGCGGGTAACAGCTATTACCTATATAACCTGGATTTGGAACCTGACATTCTTACCGCGGTAGTACGTCCTCCTGCTTTAATTTCCGACATCCACGCGGGCGAAGCCGCGGGCAAAAGCTAGTTTAAAATAAATTCTTTGAGTTTAGTAGCCCGTCAAGAGTTTCAGTTCGCCCCGTCGTCGCTATGTGTGGACTATCCTATGGCTAGCTATATCCCTCACCTGTGTTCATTTAATAAAGAATGCAATTTTATACAATCTACTATAAGGGCCCGTTCAGATATACTTCTACATGAAATGGCAAAATGTGGGCAAGCAGTGGTTATGTGTGAATAGTGTCGCTGCAGACTTTTGCAGTTGCGTTATGGTAACAACAACATTTTGATGTAATGGCGTAGGCGTTATTAGTTCTGATGTGGTTATGTTGTAAATAAAGTTTGCGGACAAGCATACCGACTCTGGATGCGGAGGACTCGGCGCTTGTTGCTCTTGTTGTGGCGCAACATGTGAGGGGCCTATGTACAACAGTGAACTGCGATAGGCTGAGTTGATTGATACCGACCGGCCGGCAATTAGTGCTCACTGGTGGCTACGTTGTAGTTGCGATGAGGTCCTGATGTGGTTGGTATCACCCACGATTTCTTTTGACGGCCAAATGTGGTCTGACGGACCAATTACCACCCATCCTACGTTGTGGTACGTGTGATCGGATCTTAAGAGGTAAATGTACCGAAGTCTAAAAGGAAATCTTACTGGAGCAATAAGTACTCGGTAAGTGAATGTGTGTATGTCTGTTTGATTGCAAATCTAACGGCTTTTTCACCTTCTATTACATATATATCCTAAGTTTATATAGTTTAACTATGATCATTAAACGTCGATTGTAAAACTGTCTAAGACTTTGCTCTCATTTCGCGACATGAAGTCAATTTCTCGCTTAAAGCGTATATTATTTGACATTTGCAATATTGCCTGAAATGTAAATTGAAATCGTGTATGCATTTTATGAACTCATTACGGGTTGCGCAAGTTTTATATAACATTGGTTCCGTATATCACGATATTGTGTTGATTACATTGATATTGAATATTATAGCACAAGTTCTAATTTAATAGAATTTCGTTTTCTATAAAATTATTTAATCCGAAGTTATTTTGTAATTGAGCGATCTATTGATTGAAAATCCGGAATCTGTTTCTGAGTGGTGTTATTGCGAAATTCTATCAACTTAATTGCCATATATTTATGGAACTAAGCTAGATATTTAAACCGTTTTTGTTTTATGTCGTTTTTTTTTTCAGATTATATATAATATAGAATATATATTATAGAATTAATCAGATTATTTTTTTAATTTATAGGTTTATACGTGAGGGTTATTTTTGAATTTCTTTCTCTTTTCATTTTCTTTGAGATGTTTTGTGGCTAAATAATAACAGCCACACGGTTTGATCGATCAGATTAAGCTACGCTTGCTACGGTTGGTTCATGTATAACCATCTATGGGTCATGGGTGACTATCTTTGCATATCAAACCCCCCTTGCTCCCGGCTGACATACGTGAAAAGGCCAAACAGGACCAACAGCTTAACGTGCTTTCCGACGACCCGTAAAGGCTATCAAAGATATCTTTGACAGTTGTTAGGCAACTTCAGAATCCCGAAAGTCTGACATACTGGATCATATCACTCAGTAAGGTTTTGGATGTCAGATAGACAGTTGCTTCATCCGGTTAGTCAAACCGGATGAAGACGGCAGCCGACCCCAACCTAGTTTGTTAAGGCTAGGTAGATAACGATGATTCATGAATTTCTTTTTAGTGACACAGTTTTGGTGACCTTGATAACCAAAAACAACAAAGGTAATTTAATTAAACAAATACCTACCATTAGTTTTGAGGTCGTGAGTAAAAGTTCCAACAATCAATTACATTTAGATCAAATATAATTACGATGATTGATTCAACGTATTGATGAAACAAAACGTAGCTCCTTCAACGCCTGTGCGTAGTTACATAACCACATTCTTATGTTGAAAGGTATAAAGAAGAAAAAAAGCAACTGCCTTTAGGTAAGTCTGACCACTACTTTAGCTTTGAACCTCATTTGTTAAGTTAGATGCTGAGCAAGATCTAGTATTAATCATTAACTCAGACGTTTTAGTAGAACAAACTATTTCATTAACTCTTTTTGTATTAGCAACTATTTTCAGAGCTGCCATTGCAAAATCTATACTTTTATACACAAATGAAATTAAAGTGTATGTTTGTAATATCATAATAACAACGTTTTTACTAAACGTTGTTTTCACTAAAGTAAATACGGCAAACATAACAAAAAAAAAATATTTTTAAATGTTTTCTCTGTCTGTCTGTTTGTTTGTTTCAGGTAATCGCAGAAACGGCTGGAGTGATTTTGTCAGAACTTACACTGGCAGATAGCTAATTTTACAAGAAATAATAATATAGGCATTTTTCTTGTCCCAGTAACACATTCCCCTGCGATATTATCCGACATTCACGCGGGCGGACCCGCGAGCAGCAGCTACTCCTAAATAATACAGACTATAAATTCAGTGAAATACTAATACAATTAAGCGTAAATTGTATTATTTAAATTGAGTCTAACAGGCTAAGGCCGTGGTGCCAACAATTACCGACGTTTGTAACTCGACATAGTTTAGATGCAGTTTTTTAAATAAATCGTTCGTAGATAACTACGAAGAGCGGTTGTGAAACAAATATATTGGTTTTTATTTCGTTACTAGCTTTTGCCAGCAGCTTCGCCCGCGTAGAGATCGGAAACCATCCCACGGAAACGTACTACCGGGATAAAAAGTATTCTATATGTTAATTCAGTTAATAATTATCATCCTAATAGGTACGTTTAGCCATTTTTGCGTGATTGAGTAATAAACATCCAAACCTCTAAACATTCACACATAAAAAACTTTCATTTCACTACATAGTATAAAACAAAGTCACTTCCTTCTATCTGTCCCTATGTATGCTTAGATCTTAAAAATTACGCAACGGATTTTGATGCGGTTTTTTAAGAGATAGAGTGATTCAAGAGGAAGGTTTATACGTAAGATACGCGGGTGAGCCGCTGGAAAAAGCTAGTTTTTAATATAAGTAAGATTGACCAAAGTAGACATTACATCATATCACGTATGTATCACTGGAGGAGTTAGGAGGAAGTGCACCTAGAAATACATAAAAAGAAAAAACAAAATGTGAAATAAGAGGTTATTCAGAGTTAAGATGAATAAACTGTAAAGATCCCGCTTTTCAAGCGTGGTTGCAGCGGATAAATATCTATTAGATTTATAGGCTGTAAATGGCAAGTCCAGATAAAGATATTATTGCAAGTAATGGCTTCTACTAGAGAACATTGTTGGCCCAGTAATAATAACGGCCGTAACTTCCGAGTTATAGGTCGTAGGTTCGAACCCAGACTCAAAACAGTGAAGTAAAACATCGTGAGGAAACCGGCATTACCTCACGATGAAACAAAAGTTCGAAGACATGTGACATCTACCAACCGGGACTGGCCCATATGGAGAATTACGGCTCACTTCCTCTCACCGTGAGGAGCCTTAGCACATTTTTTTTTGGAAAATGACGTCTTGCTGTTCAAGACGTCCTGTGAGTGTAATAAATTAAGGCCTCCAACAAAGGCTTAAAAACTTGAAACTAGAGCGGCTCGCTAAGGGCACCGCTTGTGGGGTATACTAATAAAGGCCAGCAAGGGACGGGCTGGATCGGAATGATTATTACAATATTTAATACAAAAAGTTACAGGCTCAGCGGCGCGGGCTGGCTCGAGCAAGGGTCGAGGCGGACATGGATTGGGACGTCGCGGCGGGCCTCGGCAGCGTGAACGGAATGACGGCGGTTTGTGTCGGTGTGTCTTGAGTCTGCTAGTGAGTTTACTACTCTCCTGGAGAAGGTTTGCGAAGGTTCTTGTTTGCAGGGAAGCGTCATCGGGAATGTGGGCTCTAGTCCCAGCAGTGGGATCATTATATTATGCTTATGCTATAAAGGCTCCTATAGACCGGCGCCTGACACCTGAAACCACCGAACTACCGATACAAATAGGGACTTACCTATTGACTTTGATTAAAACACCTGATTATCTAACCAACACAGGGTAAATACAGGCTTAATTATACCTACATTTAAGAGTCCGCTGACGGCATATCAATTTATCATTTACGCCGCTCGCGCTCGGGGCAAATGTGTTGTTTACTTATTTCAAATTCATGTTATTTGTCTCATTTCATTAGTCGCTATTAGTCAGATGGTATCGAATTTACAGATCGTTTTGTTAGAAGTGTCATTTGTTATAAAGTTATGATAAATATACGATTGCCATTGCAGAAATGCAGTCCGAGTTATATACAAGGTCAAATTAAATTAGCTGGCAATACTACCCACATGTACTACTCTTGCATGTATATTAATAGTTCAGGATCCTTGGAGGAGAAATGAAAACATTTCATGTCCGATAATTCTAATAATTAATTAAAAAGAAAGAAAAAGGAAATACATTTATTTGGCACCGACTAAAAGGAGCACAATATACAACAGGAAAGAGAATAATACACTAAAACTAAAGAAAAATTGTAGGATGCAAAGAAACAAGCATTAAAGTGTGCTACACGGTTGCGCCAAAACGGCCCAGTTTAGCTAAAATACCTCCTAGAACCTGACGCTGCATATGTGGCGAAGAACACAGACGCTAGTAACAATAAGTGAACTCTCGATTCAATGAAGAAGTATCCTTTGTGCCTAGCACCTAGGGGTGAAAATCCAAGACTGTGTTTTTCAACTCTTTTTTTCAAATGGATTCTCAGTCCTCAGTTCAACACTGAAAGTAGAAAATTCAGTGATCAAAAGGTGCGATCAAACCCCGCGGTGATATTTTTACCTTTATGCAAACAGTCTTAGTTCTAACAAAAACCACCTAATGTAAGCGATTTAAAAACTGATTCATTCATATCATGCATTGACCGAGTTTCACCTTCAATTAAAACTTATGCGACTCACAAAAAAAATACGTAAAAAATTGAAAAGTGCGCCTAAAAATATAAATATTCAATACCACAGCCTTTTACACTCTGTTTAGCACAATATCATTAAACAACCAAACCTTAAAATATACTAACTTAGACCGAAACTATTTCAAGAACGACCTGATAAATCTTAAATACTAGGTATACTTGAATTCGTTTTTTGGAGTTCCGTACAGGCAAGAATCACTTTTGTTGGTTTCAAAATGTTTCACGAAACGGCTTATTTTGCTTTTTGAAGTGTCATGATCTGAGGGGCAGTTCTCACAGTCAATCTTATTTATAATTTTTCGTTCCTTATGGTATGCTCCTTCATAGTTTTGAAAACAGTGGTTAACGATGAAATCAAATACGCAAATTAAAGTGCCTGGCTGGGCACGACTTACAAATCATGACCGATTTCATTACTGCATAGCCCAGTGATATGTTAAGTTCAGTTTAAGTTTTTATAATCTTCACAGAATAGTATAACTGATCGGATTGTTGCCGGATGTGTCCAGAAGATGGCATAATAGATTACAATGCAACTTGAAGAATAATATACCTATTTTCTATACACAGATCTACTTTTAAGTGTTTGTTATTGTTCCTAATTTATTTATACCTGTATATTAATTAATTAAACTAACATAGTTGAAGTAATACTAACAAATTATGGGTCATGTGCCTGAAATAAAGATAAATATCTAAATAAATAACTTTCTTTACCTAAATAATTGATGCGGCACCCTATTCCACCAGTGGTTCGACACGAACTTGACACGTTTTAAAATACTTTTTGCATCGTATTTAACCATATGTTACTCTTGATTCATGGACTTCTAAGTTATGCTCATAAGTATATCGCGATCTGTTTGACTGAGATTATAATGTAAGTCTTGGTTAAGTTATAAAATCGACAAACGACAAGAAAATTGTTGTATTTGAGTGTTTGTGTGTGTATTTCAACAATTAACACGCTTGTCAGATGTCGAATTTAATTAGACCACCTAACTTAGAACTGGCTGGACGTGTTTTCTAAACATGTTTTATGACTGAACGAGGCACAGGACAGTTGGACATTCTGGTCCGTAAATTAATATCGCTACACTGGTGGGATTTAGGCATTCGGCATTCGTAAAATCTAAATTAGACTCGGATCTTAATTGCGTAACGCACTATCGATCAGAATAATATTGAAGAATATTCAATCATCGATCTGCTTATTTAACAATGGACATTACATTAATATTTCATGTAAAACTCCTCGAAGAATCTTTTAACATTCCATAACGTAACTTTCCGTGTGGTGTGAGACGTAAAGAATAGCACTATCCCGTTTCTTCCCGTGGGTGTCGAAAGAAGCAACTTACTAGAGAATAGGCAGTAGCGTTTTCTATACATTTTACCACCATACGGCGATCACCAACTCGCCCGCCAAGTGTGGCAATTATGACAAACCCGTCCAAATTAGGGGAATCCTATGTCCAGCAGTGGACGTCTTACAGCTGAAATTATGAACATATCATCTCGCCTGTAATATACGAAAGGTTAGACAGAGGAGTCCAACAACTCTACCAGAGCCTACACTTATCGATTAATACAAGATTTCGTCATATTTATAATTGTATCGTACTATAAGCTTACAATTATCAGAGGGCCTAAAAAGGCCACATTAAGCAATTCATATTCTGAATTCCCAGCAATTCATTAGCAATTCCTGTAATTTACGTGAAATGATGACACATATTAGCACAATCATACTCAATTCAGTTCAAAATGAACTGTTATTATGGGTTGTCAATTTGTGACCATATGCCATTTTACGATTTATAATATGATTCTTATTATCCTATTATGATTCTGCCAAAGTGGCCTTTTTAGACTCGCAGCTAGTAAAGGCAAACACGAATTCTGAATATACGAGATTGTTCCAAATAACACTAAATTCATTTGTAGACATTCAATTTATAATTTAGTTTCAAACTAGCAATTGCTGGGTATAGTTTCAACTAAAGACTCAATAGAACTTGTCGTGAATGTAAATGATTTATTTAAATAGAAAGGTATTCGCATGAAAGGACACTAAACGCGTTAGACTCCTGCGCATAGATACTACGTACAAATTAAATTGCTTTTGGTTTCTTCTGAATTAGTCGGAGGACATTTTGCTAGAAACTAAGGACATAACCTAATATTAATTTACTATACATAGGTATGGCAATGAGAGTAGAGGCAGACCAAAGAAACGATGAATACTACTGTGGTAAAATTTTGATATGTATAGAAAAGGCGTGAATTCTGCGATGACCACTAATAGAGAAGTGTGGTAGAAATTGACATGCTGCGTCAACTCTAAATAATTTGGGATAAGGGCAGAAGAACGATGATGACATATAGATACCTATCCGTCTATTTGAGCTACCGAATAAATATAACAATAGTCAGATGTAAAATAACAGGAACTCAGAGTAGGAATTATTATATATTATAAACTAGCTGTGCGAACGAAGTCGATAATATCGGTATCAATAATATTATGTCTCGTGGAGAAGGTGTAGGTACCACACTTGTATTGAAAAAAAAAAGCGTCTTTTATCTCATTATAAGTTTTTTCTTACGTGGACTGTTTTTTTTTTTTTTGTGGGTGGGAAAATCGTCAAGTGACGTCTCCGAGAGCGTATCACAATTTTTCTGACTAAAACGCACCCGTGTTCCTTCAGTTGCCTGTGCCAGGGCTTCGGTAACTCTTTCGAAAAAATCCGCAACCCTGGCAATTGCGTGCAACCCTAATCCTTCTAAAATAAAAGAAGCCAAGCTACTCATAACATCAGCCAGTGAAAGTCAAGTCAAAACCGGTCCAGTTGTTTCGCAGATTAGTCTGACAAACAAACAAACAGACGGACGGATAATATTTAACAATTTCTTTTTTGTTACGTATACAGTTAAACATATTTTTATAGTATGCAATTTATAAAAAGCTGTTGTTTTGACATTACAAACAGTAAATGTACTGTTTGTAATGTCAAAACAACAGCTTTCACTATATAAACTAAAACGATGAAGATTTAAAACAACATAAAATCTTCAACAATAAAATGAATACCTTGTATTACATAATCATGTGGTTAAAATTCAATGCCTCTATTATTTAAATAACTTTTACTGCAATATAACTCCCAATAAATAACATAAGCATTCAATAAAAATATCAATAAATTATTATGCAAATGTCCATTTAAAAATCAATCTAAATTCAATTAAGTTTTTGTCAAGAGCAATTCAGAGGATTTAATCAATTGAAATGTTGTAAAAACTAAGGTCCTATAATTAATTACAGATATCGAGTCCGCACACTGCCTGTATACTACGTACGTATACTGCTCCAATTGTTATACACACATACATACACAAACGCATGTCTTCTTCCCATTGGGATAGGCAGGCCCAACAGCACGCGTAGCATGACCGCCATAGAAAGAACTTTGTCTATTCTTGGTAGAATAGAGATAGAATTGTCATGCTACGCCAGCATAAACGGTACAAATCTTGCTACAATCTTTAATTCTGTCTTTAATCTTTCTACAATCTGTAATTTTGTCTATTCTTCCGTCGACAAAACCCATTTCTACGGTGGTCATGCTAAGCATGCAGAATGCCTCCTGTTATGATCCTTACATTCATCTGTTCCTTCGTTGACGTTCATATAACTTATCACACCCGCATACAATACTATAGCTACACACTCACTTCTATTAATCTTCAATCACCACTCCCCAACTATTTTGGGGTCGGATTTCAGTCTAACCAGATACAGCAGAATTTTACATGGAGCGAATACCTATCTGACCTCCACAACCCAGTCACTGGATAATAAATACCCTTTGAGTAAGACTAGATTGACAGACTTTCGGGCTTCTGACAACCCATAATGACTGTCAAAGATCCACATGACAGCCGGGACCAACGGCTTAACGAACTTTCCGAGGCACAGAAGGGTCTTGCTTGATATGTGAAGATGTTCACACATTTACGGGATAACCGCAGCAAAAACAGCAGCCTGATCGATCGACCAGTGCGGCTGCATATACATAAACATACTTTCCATACATTTAATTAGTACACCTTAGCAGATAAAGTAGCAGGTGTGAAGTTAAAAAAAAATACATCCAAAGCTCTTTAAGTGCCTAACTAACACTATATCATGTTTATCTACACCATATAAGTAACAAAATAAACACATTTCTTGCTCATTACCTGAAAGTGATCGGGTAGGTTCCAATCGGGCGTTGTCAAAGACCTTGGTTAACTGTGGCAGTGTCAATGGAGCATTTAGGTAGGTATGTGGTAATAATGACCAGTTAAACCGCGTTGTACACGACTGAGGACAGGCCCCTATATCAGCGATGTGTAGAGTCAAGCTTATCTAACTGAACAGACAGGTATGCTGCTAGTTTTTTTTTTTATTTTTGAATCATGTCTCGCTTGTCAACCTTTGAGTTTGTCGGCTACTTGACCGGACTTGCCTGTGGCTACCTTAATAAATTAAGGCCTCCCGCTTAAAAAACTAAAAACTAGAGCGACTACTCGCTAAGGGCCACCCCCTGTGGGGTATGGACCTCGGCTTAGGGCATCGCTCGTAGAGGGCAGCAAGGGAAGGGCTGGATCGGATTGATTATTTATTAGGGGCGAATTTAAAACTACAGGCTCAGCGGCGCGGGTTGGCTCGAGCAAAGGTCGGGCGGACATGGATTGGGACGACACGGCGGGTCTCGGCGACGAGAACGGAAGTACGGCGGTGTATGTCTGAGTGTCTTGAGTGTGCTACTTAGTTTACTATAGGGAATGGGAATGGGGTGTGCTGCTTGGGAGTATGTTCCGCCACTTATTCTTCCCAGCTAAAGAACTTAAGAACTAGGAAATGGTGAAGGGTGAGTGTTTTGGGGGCTGTCTTAAGTAACAGGGGTTTTTTGTGGGTGGGAATACATCAAATGATGTCTCCCGCTCTTAGGCGGAGCGGGAGGGCGTGTCAGACTTTTACTGACTAAAACCTACCCGTGTTCCTTCAGTTGCCCATGTGCCAGGGCCACGGTGTCTCATTCGAACAAATCTCGTGACCCTGGCAGAAGTAACCTATTACTTAAAAATAAAGATAGGTTAGAGTATGAAATTGCCTTTAACCCCTTTCACTTTGACTTTGACTTCAAGAACGAACCACGTGGAAGACCACCCACGCAGGTGAATAACGCTGAATTAAAGGAGTAAGTTGAAAAAATATGAAAAGTGGGTGCCTCATGATTTTACTCTGAGGGTAAAGGGTGGCTACCGAGGAGCTTAGCACTTAGCTGAATCCTGCTGTTGGTGGTTGTATACAGCGCAAGAGATGGACTACAGTAATTCTCTCTAAGGAATCTGAATACTGTAATATTGGGGCTTGCGTTTTTGATAAGGTATAGACAATAGGCTAATCTTTACTCTTTCATCATTTGCTATTCAAGAATCCACCTCTCCGCTGACAGTGAGCCCACACGCTCATACATTAACAAACGCTCGCATTAGAATTCCCACGCACCACCTGATGACCGCAGCACCTCATATTCGGGAGCAGTTACGTCACAATATATCATTTATGACGTGCTATACAATTTCACTTTGATTAAAGTATGTGTGTCAATGAATAAATTAAACACACTTACTTAATAGGGAGCGACTACCTTCAATTAACGGAAAAAAATAACATGATTAACTGGAGATGAATCACACGAAACACCTAATCATTACTTAATAATTAATATTATGAAATAATATGGTGAGATTTCAATACCTTATTAAAACAAGGTGACATTATTATTAAATCAGAAATGTAGGTTATGGGGCACAGCTCTTTGATGGGGGCGTTACCAAACTGCCATATTTTAAAGTTAATTAATGTGCTTACGTATATAAATATAGTGTAATATGTCGTGTGACCCCAAAATATTGCTTTACCTTTCCTCATAAATGATTATTATACGGTAATAAAGAGATTTCCACATATCGTCAAGTTCCAGTATGTACTGATACAAAGATAACATCTAAATTACAATAAATATTGCTCGATTTTATAAATTACCTTGGAAAAAGGGCGGTCACCATAATATTAATGTTGTAGGAACTATTATATATTTCTTAAGATGGATGTAGGTATGCATTCGTAGGTAATATGTACTATCTCGATGTATAGTGACCTTATTGGTAACGTTCTTCCGAATGCTTAGGTGCGTAGCGCACGCAACCGGCGCAGCGTGCGTGCTTGAACAGATGTTTGAACTAAGCAAAACGAGTCTGTAAGGAACGTAGCAGGTGCCGTTCTATACTGTCTTTCTGCATGGTAGGTAACTTTCTTACCTGTGTATCATTTTCGTTAAACTGCGAAACTATCGTCATAGTCATTGTCTTGCTAACCTATTGCTGGACGCTCCGACATAATAAAATTAGGTTCCTTCTTGAGCTTTTGAGAGATCACAATTTCAATGCAAGCCCATTTACTATAAAGTTCCAAAACGCTTACCTGAAAAAGAGACATGACAATATGAAATATTTTGGCTGAATTTGATACAAAAATACATGCTGTGTGGGCTGTAAAACGCAGCAGTTTAATTTAGCACAAAATTAGGGTATATTTACCAAAATGTTCAACACATAATAACAGTAATCACTAGTCATTGAATATATCTAAGTACCTAACTAGTTAATTGTGACTAAGTTCAGCTCGCGGCATTGCTCGCATTTACTTTGGAACGGGGCAAAAATATTTACGACCCGTTTGCGATAATTTATAATAGATTAGATTTCGCACGCCTTTAGGGTCGTAAAATAGCCAAAGCAATAAAATATGTCTCGTGGTTCATATTGCACTGTTAGTAATATTTTTAGTCGTGCTTAGCAACGGAAAATAATGGAAAAGTTAACGTTCATAATTTTTTTTAATTATTAATTTTTCGCATCGTCCATGTCTTTTCTAGATGAAGTCAGGCCAAACCATGTCCAAATTCAACATTAATAAAATATGCCCTCATTTCTGGGGTTTTACTGCATTGATTCTTCTTTCTCTACTTTTAATAATAAAGAGAAATATTTCGTAATCGACCTTTAACATGAGGTGAAATAGTGGTAGGTATTTAGATCAATAAAATAAGTAACAAAATCATAGCTAATGAAACTTACGAACGTACCTATAAGAACTACAAGAACCTAGGTACCTAACCATTGATAATTGCCGGATTAATGGTATACCAAATGATTAATTTATATTTTATTAATTTATATGACAAATGCGTAACCCATTTGTCATATAAATTGACAGTCGACCTGGAAATGGACAAAAACGGCATTACTTTAAAATATAAAGTCAAGTTCGTACTGCAAGTATTTCGCAAATTAACACCTTTAAATTGAAATAGTAAACAGTCTATTAACACAGTTATACTTAAAGGATTGTTACTCAACAATGGTGCTTGGGCCCTACCATTGTTCCAATATGCGTTCACTATTCGTAACTTGTTAAAACAATGTGGTCAAAGCTTCCTATCTGTCGTTGCCTACCAAGGATTTGTTTTTGAACGGTACAACTGCAAGAGTTGTGCAATTGTCAATTTAAACGTGCTCGGACACTGAATATCGTGTTACTGGGTTTCATTCTACGTGTTCGATACGGTCGGTGGATAAAACCTATAGTATACCTACATTGGGTTCCGCAAAAAACAGATTTGTAGCAAACACTTGACGATTCGGTCGCTTTTCCGTGACAACGTCAACGTCAACCTCAACGTCTTGTTTAATAAGTTTTTATGTAACGTTACCAAATGTTTAGTAAAATAAATAAATAAA
This sequence comes from Aporophyla lueneburgensis, assembly GCA_932294355.1. Taxonomy (NCBI): domain Eukaryota; kingdom Metazoa; phylum Arthropoda; class Insecta; order Lepidoptera; family Noctuidae; genus Aporophyla; species Aporophyla lueneburgensis. The sequence continues at coordinate 22,948,809 of OW028741.1, read as the reverse complement.
TAAATAAATATCTTAGGACAACCAACACAACGTTATCTGATCCCAAACTAGGCAGAGCCTGTACTATGGTAACCAGACAACTGATAAACATACATAAATATTTGTAAATACATACATATTATAGATAAATTACACCCAGACACAGAACAAATGATTGTGCTCATCACACAAAGATTTGTCCTGGATGGGAATCGAACCCACGACCTCAGTCTTCGCAGTCAGGGTCACTAACCACTAGACCAGGGGTTCCCAACCTTTTTTTGTCTACTGCCCACTTTAAGAATAAATTATTTTTTAACGCCCCCCTTTTTGTCTTGTCGGTGTCTAAGAGTCTTCCTAGCTAGGTAGATGAAATTATAAATCGATCCCAAAGCCCTACACAATGCCCCCTTTTTTTTCTGGGTCTCTTACCGCCCCCCTTTAGGCCTGCAGCGCCCACAAGGGGGCGTTATCGCCCACGTTGGGAAAGACTGCACTAGACTAACAGGCCAGTCAGGCCAGTGACTAACAGGTCAGTAGATATCATAAAACAAACTTAACCAGTCAATTACCGTAATTACAGACATAATTAAAAACTATTGTGTCTGATACCAAATGTGGTCAGAGGAGGTGGTGGTGGTGGTGGTGGTTGTGGTTAGAGGTTAAAGTTACGCTTTGATAATTTTGTTATAATAACTTGTGTGTTATTAAACAACACTTAAGAAATCAATATCATAGGAACGAAATTACTTATTGAATGTTATACTCTTTACACTTCATCATCATCATCATCATCATTTCAGCCATAAGACGTCCAGTGCTAGACATGAGCCTCCACGAAGCACCGCACTTCAAGATGGGGGTAATTCTCGTAATTTTAAGAACGTTCACAGTCTCATCTGAGTCTCAATCTCTCAAAAATACCTCGAGTTTCTCTATACTTCTGACAATCTTTTGGCATTTGATTGTCGCTGAGATGGGACTGCGACTTGATTTTGAACGTTTTTCCTTACGATAATTGGCATTCTGTTCTATGCTTCTCACAATCAGCGGATTCCTACAGGATTACCTGTAAAAGGTCATCGGTCCACCTCACGGGAGGCCTTCTAACGCTACGTCTTCTTTGACGCGGTCGCCAATCCAGAACGTTTCAGCCACATCGGCCGTTTGTTCTGTGAGCAATGTGCTCTGCCCATTTCCACTTAAGATTGGCAATGCTTGAGGCTATGTCGGTTACCTTGCTTCTCCTTCTGAACTCTCAATTTCTGATTCAATCATGCAAGGAAACTCCAAGCAGCCCATTGCCCTTTTGTTGACTTTGAGTCTACTAATGAGGCCAATTCTGTGCGACACTCTCATTTCATCTGTACATTTGGCTAGACTGAAAAAGTTTAGGTAATATTCAGACAAACACGACGCTCTTGAAATGTGCAAAAACTCATTCGCCAAACGTGCAAAAGGAAAAAGAACTTCATTCAACCGGATGTCCCACGACACCTCTTACTGTTATTTTTCCCATTCGTTTATCGTTCGTTAGAAGTTCCCACATAACTGCACACATATTTTACTTTTATGACCAGTTTGATTGCCTATTAATTTAATACTTTTTAAAGTGTCTACAACACTAAACTCGAAATACATAGTAAAACTAAATACCGTCCAAATATTATTTGCCTACAGATTTAAAATCCTACTAAAATATCAATTACGAATTTTAATACACGATTCAATCACAACAATCTCGATTTGCTGACACGATTCGAAATTCGATATCGACGAACCGATCGACTTTGGTAGGCGCAGAATATTTTCGAAATGAATTATTGTGTAACAAACGACTTGATTTATCTGGACTGCGATCAGACAGGTGACAGAGTGACGAGAAGCGCCAGTCTTCAGCAAATATGAAAAATGAATATAAATGTCTTACGGGTCGTAAATTAAAGAAATAGTAATTGGTAAGAACTGCATTCGCATAGTCTTCTACGATATCGGTGCTGTTGTCATTGCCACCATAAATCTTAAAGCTCTAATGGTCCTAATCATACAACTACGAATTTTGATCGGCCTTGTACTAAGACAGGCTTAAAAGTAGTAAACAATGACACAATAAGCAACTAAAATACGTATTATTATTTCGTTAATAGATAAGTAACACTTTTAACATCGAAGGTTGAAAAGTGGCTTAACAATTTTAAAAACCTTCGCTAAATCTACTAAAAAAGGTAGTAGTTGCGAAATGGTACTAAAACTTTAATCACATTGTGGATATACCTAGGTCTTTAAAATCGAAACTTATATTAATTAACTAGAGAGCTGCCCCTGTTTCGAACGGGTGTCACGACTTAAAAAAACATTGAGATTTCTTTATTATATCATCATTTCAGCCAACTACTGCTGGACATAAGTGTCCCCAAGGACCGCCACTTTGACCGGCCTTTTATTATATGTAAGTTTAATAGTAACACATTTGCTCACATATAAACTTTAGGAATAAATTCTGCATCAAAACCCGATTAATAGTTTAGAATAACAACGTGGTCGCATAGAGAGACATAAAAAGCAAATTTCATTTATAAATTACAAAAATTAGAAAAAATCTGTCATATTTCCCAAAACTGTTGAAGTGATGAGAGATAAATTAATCTTATCTATTATCTTTATCTATACTATATATCTATACTAATATTATAAAGCTGAAGAGTTTGTTTGTTTGATTGAACGCGCTAATCTCAGGAACTACTGCTCCGAATTGAAAAATTCTTTTTATGTTGGGTAGCCTATTTATCGAGAGAGATTATAGGCTATATAACATTACGCTACAACTAAGAGGAGCGGAGCAGTAATGAAAAATGTTGCAAAAACGGGGAAAATTTATTCCTTTTGAGAGTTTCCGTTGCGTGCGCTGCGTAAACGGTTAAAGTAACGCAAAAATCATGTATTATGGAATTGTTCCTTCTAAAAAGTTCTAAAAAAAAGTCCGCGAGAGCATATGTCTATCTTTTAAGGTTGACTCACTATAACTCAAAAGGTGCGAGCAGCAACGAAAAATGGACGAAAACTAGCAGGCAAATCGATGCGACGGGAAGGGTCAGGGGAGCAAAAATTTGACGCGGACGAAGTCGCGGGCAGAAGCTAGTAATATTATAAAGCTGAAGAGTTTGTTTGTTTGTTTTTTTGATTGAACGCGCTAATCTCAGGAACTACTGGTCCGAATTGAAAAATTATTTTTGTGTTGGGTAACCTATTTATCGAGGGAGGCTATAAGTTATATGACATCACGCTACAACTAAGAGGAGCGGAGCAGTAATGAAAAATGTTGCAAAAACGGGGAAAATTTATTCCTTTTGAGAGTTTCCGTTGCGTGCGCTGCGTAAACGGTTAAAGTAACGCAAAAATCATGTATGATGGAATTGTTCCTTTTAAAAAGTTCAAAAAAAAAATCCGCGAGAGCATATGTTTATCTTTTAAGGTTGACTCACTATAACTCAAAAGGAGCGAGCAGCAACAAAAAATAAACGAAAACTAGCAGGCAAATCGATGCGACGGGAAGGGTCAGGGGAGCAAAAATTTGACGCGGATGAAGTTGCGGGCAGAAGCTAGTAATAAATAAATGTACTAATATCGAAAGTAATACCTGCTGTTGAATCATCATCATCATCACCATCCTGCACCTATCCCAATTTATTTTCTTCCACACTTTTCTTTTAGGAGTCATCTCAGTGGTCACCCCCTTTCTATTCATATCATGATTCACACAATCCATCCATCGTTTCTTTAGTCTCCCATCGACATTCATACTCAAAACTTTTCTCACGACATACCTACCTACCTACTTATAAATAAAACTCTTAATATTTTAATGATAAAAATATGAATGCATCAAAAACATCTCAATTACTTGAGCTATTTGGATGCGACAACTATTAACCGGTCAACCTGGTACAGGTTGTCGTAGGTTATGACGACTATGTCTAATTTTGCATATAGAAATTTCTTATAACTGGTAACTGACCAAATGAATGTAAATGATATCATAAATGGTGTGACTCTTCTGTTTTTCCGGTTTAATCAAGGCATTGAACTCTGTTGACATTTTAAAATTAGGAATTAATTTTTGAAATCTTTTCTGTTCCAAATAAAAGTCGGTCTACATTAAAAGTAAAGAGATTGATAGATAAGAACATTGCACAATACCATATAAGAAATACCCTACCGCTGCTGTATTCTTGGTGGAATGTCTCAAAAGAATTAATAAGGTTTTAAAATTAACATGGAAATTGAGTGAAGGTAATACTTTCTTGGTTTTGAAGAATCTCCTTAAATAGTTCGCCCATTTTCCAAGACGTCAATTTAAATGTTTAATATAATAGGTATAAGTATACTTAAATTATTGAATCTGAAAATAGTTCCTGAAACTACAGTACTTTCCTCAAAGTCAGGTTCACAAGACACCAAACTTGCCCTTTGTATAACAGGTATTTCAAACATGTTCTCACAGACAGATATGTGAACTAACACATAATTCAACAAAGGGTTTGATGACAGCATATTATTACGTGTCCACCGACATATAAGGCGTTGTAAGGTAAAACAAATGAGTTACATTATCGCCAATATGTCAACGCAATTTCGTAAGGGCGCGGAACAAATGCCAAACGATACGATACCGTTACAAATGGCCGACAGAACAATACCGACTGATATCGCGAAGTAGGCGCGGAGACAGTAAACCTCGAGATTTAACCTCATCAAAATATCATGAGTAAAATCTTTATTTCTCCATAAATGCTTTTACATTATTTAGACTACCTACTACGTTAGCAAAAAATGCATACATGAGGATCTAAAGATGAACACTGTCAGACAAGAGATTACTAGACATAGTAAACGGTATCAGACGAGAATCTCAACTCACATCAATTAACTGGCATCAAAGCTAGTAGGCACAGGAAGTGTCACACATTTCCGACTGAAACGGCATAGTGTCCCTACACTTATCGCGAGATTTGATCTTACCATAAGAAAAGAACTCCCAAAAATTCCTTCTACTCATAAAACACAAACATCATTTCAGCTGAATGGCTTATTGTGTTGAACACAGACCGCCAAGTTACAGAAGAAAGGAAAAAAAAACTGAAACATCCTGATTTCTAAACTTGGTTTATAAGTGCTAATAATGATAAATAATCAAATATTGCCGACTTCTGTATCTTAGAAGCAATCTTGTTTAGCAAAACGGTTGTGCTATTATTGCTGATAAATGCGTGCGCTGACTGGACATTTCCACTCAATCGGTGTGGTTCTTTCCTCAACAGATCAATTCAGTCACCAATCTCTATAGTCTTCACACGACCTGACCAAGAGACTGCACAAGATCTCTTAGTTTGCGTCAGCCTTTCTTCTCTGAGTAGTCAGATAAAAAACGCCGACCTCAAGTAATCTTAAAATGTGATTGTCATGTAAAAATGATTGCGCAAACCTACTTACAGAAATAAAATCATTTATCAGTAATATTTTATGTATTATAACGATGTTTTCAGCAGTTTTAATACTTTAATAGAGGCGATTAAACCATTAAAGCCGTAATATATTTTTAAAATAAGGCTTTAACAAGAACTTGATTGGGTAGTTAGATAGCTATATGCTAAACTAACAACAATTATTGTATCAAATGAAGCCGGCAATTATAACCACTACCACTACACTATTATATCTGTAAGCAAATCTGATTGCCTACCAAATTAAATAGCGAAAATAATATTGCAATTACCTGCTGAATTTTTTCACTTGCACTAATCAAAACGTTAATGACTCCTGGACTATTATATCTTATAATTTATTGTCATTCTGTAATAATAGTAAACGGATAGTGATTAAAAGCTTTCGTTTCCTTTACAACTGGACCAAGGACCATTGACTTGTAACAGTTGTCCAGCTCGAAACGTGTGGGTAAACAATGATTTTAATTACAGATTACGCCTAAGAATTTATTTTAACTAAGCAGAATTGTATTAATGTCATGCTAAGCACTATAGAAACGCCTTTGTTTTATGTATATGTAATGAACAGGACGCAAATGCAGAGAGTGAACGAATTGATACGGCGCATAACGTATGCATAGAAGCCACATATTAGTCGATCCGCACGAACACAATCGCCCGAATTGGGCGAATTGAATTTTTTTTAAGCGTTTTGTTCTAAATTAATCATAATTAATGGTATAAATTTGCATGCAGTGACGTAATAATATTAGTTCGATTTTCTACTGTTATCAATTAAAAGAATCTAGTATTTTCTTAAGTATATTGCATAACATTCAAAGCGTGCCAAATGCCTGATACGTATTTCTGATCTTGTCCATTAACCCACAAATAAATTAAGCTCATGTGAATCGCCTACAGAAAATAATACATCAATAAAAATATTGTCGATTCGCCCGTTTCAAGCGACTAAATTCATGCGAATCGAATCATAAGCCGTAGAAGCAAGGCAAAAGCTCCATAGACACTACTATTATGTTGCTATTGAAAAGGCAATTATAGTAACTTTAATAGCTGTTGACTTCTGAATTACCACCTTTATCCGCTAATTACTAGTTACTTATTGAAAACGGACTTCTAAAGAGAAACCCTGTCGTTTGCGTCAAAGGAAGCCGACAGCCGACTGCAGCAAAGGACAGCCACAATGTTGATTGAAGCTTATTTGCCATAGATGATTCCTGCCTTTCTATTACTCTGAGATCACAGATAATAACGGCAATCAAACAAAATCGTATTTTCTCAGAGAAATATATTTCTATGGATCATAGTAATTTTCTCTTTCTCAACGCTGACAGCGTGACATTGTCGATCACATTAGCACAAAACTGATTGGTACACGTCACTTCTACATGAACCTAGTCACGATGTAAAAGTTATTGCTTCGCTTGTAAAACTGGCTATTAGAGAAATTGCTTTATTGATTATACCTCAAAGACGTACACTGACACGATAGACTGAGTTCAGCATGGTGCAGGACGGTGCAGCTTACATTGTGAGACTCACCTATTGATTCCGTATCGTGTAAACATAGCATTACCGGCAGTAATGTTGATTTATATGCGGCTTCTGAGTAAATAACTCGTTGTTGGAACATCGTCGTGATAAATGCTTTCATAAATCATGTTTCTCTCTCAACTCATCTCATCGCACACAACCACTACAGATATTCTTAGAAAATATTGGCTTCAGGATGTTTAGAAACCTGCCAGGGTCGCGAGATTTGTTCGAAAAAATTACCGTGTACCGCTTTAGTCAGTAAAAGTCTGACACACCCTCTCGCTCCGGCCAGAAGCAGGAGACATCATTTGATGATTTACTACCCACCAAAAAAAATGGCGATGATAACCTGCACGAAAATCTTCCCCGTTAAACTGTAGAAACAAGCATTTAGTTTTGAAGAAAATAAAACGATTAGAAACAAGACCTCTTACTAACCTCATCCACAACATTTTACGCAACCCAACGTATTGTAGCAAGACACAGTGACAAACATACAAGTCCATTTAATTTGTATAAAGCACACGTATCATCATCTAGATCCGTTAGAACTTTCGTTTTGTATCTGAATGTTGGGCACGATCTGTACTATTGATTAGAAATTGCCACTCGGCGGCTGATGTCACTGGCATGCAATGCGATTATGTTGCTCCGGTTACTACATAGAAAAGAAATGCTCGAGTTGCATAAACACGTAGAATGCACTCTGAGGATGATTGCAAATGTTCTGCAGCACAGTTTGACCATCTGTTCAGATGTTTTAAAACATCGTTGTTTAAATTCTTAACGGGCAGACATTAAAATACTTTATGCTAACGCTATGTAAAGTCAATGAAATTCGTTGTTTAGCAAATTGCCTTCTAAAGCAAATAGTCCGTAGGTATATTGAAATCACAACTGACAAATGGTATGAAATTGCTATAAGACGGCTAACTAACGTAAGAAGTAATGTAATGTGCATATTAGTTAACTAGCTTCTGCCCGCGACTTCGTCCGCGTCAAATTTTTGCTCCCCTGACCCTTCCCGTCGCATCGATTTGCTTGCTAGTTTTCGTCCATTTTTCGTTGCTGCTCGCTCCTTTTGAGTTATAGTGAGTCAATTTTAAAAGATAGACATATGCTCTCGCGGACTTTTTTTTAGAACTTTTTAAAAGGAAGATACAAGATACAAGATACAAGATACAAGATATTTATTTTGTAAAACATGAGTGCAGAAATACAGGTCTTAAAAATAATAAGAGGTAGCTACATGTTTTGCCAATCATGGCGTACAAAATTAGTCGCGCTAAGACGACTATTACAAAAAGATAATGGAACAATTCCGTCATACATGATTTTTGCGTTACTTTAACCGTTTACGCAGCGCACGCAACGGAAACTCTCAAAAGGAATAAATTTTCCCCGTTTTTGCAACATTTTTCATTATTGCTCGTCTCCTCTTAGTTGTCGCGTAATGTTACATAGCCTATAGCCTCCCTCGATAAATAGGCTACCCAACACAAAAAGAATTTTTCAATTCGGACCAGTAGTTCTTAAGATTTTAAGATTAGCGAAAATTAAACAAACAAACTCTTCAGCTTTATAATATTAGTATAGATTTCCCTGACTGTAATATCTAATACCTCAAAGAAACGATCGACTTCTACCTAAAAAAATTTGATCACATCGACATTTATTCAGTTACGGTGGGAAGTATTTTATTTCGTATGAACCTACATGGGCACTTATGGAACGTCAGAAGTTAGAAGCACGGTTCCAAATAGTCGTTTTATAAGGATAAGAACCGGCAAGAAACTCTTTTAAAAATAATTGGCTTTTTAAAATGACACGCGAGGACCCATTTTATAGATTGAGCGGATTGCCCTCCTTTGTAAAATGAAAATTGAGTCAACGTCATCTGCCGGAACACACAGCATAACACCATAAGACATAATACCCTGGAAATAAGCTAAGTATACTAACATAGCAAAGGTTGTATCAGTCAACTACCTTATTTTTCTTACTACATATGCAGCTAAACTTAATCAACCTGGAAGAGCCCTAATTTGGAAACATAACTGCAAGTATTCATGAGGTCAAGAAGCGGCGCGGGCGCCGCTTCTTCGCCATCGGCGCACCCGCAGTTAGAAGTGGCATGACGGAACAGTGTACGCAGGAGTCAACAATTTAACATAAAATAACGAGAAACACCGCGCCTCGCCTTTCCGACACCGTTAGCACGCCTGGTTCTGCGCTGCACCGGCGCGCGGCGGCGCGGCGCCGCGCCCGCACCTCACCCGCGCCACGCTCGCGCCTCATCTCCGCCCGATGCCACTTGTATTTGTCCCGCGCCTAATAGAACCTTCTTCCATTTAATATTCTAATCAAGTCATAAGGGAGAAAATGTAGTTCTTAATACATACCTTCACGAATCACGTTTCCTTTTTCTCATGAATCAGTTGCTGACTTAGCTTGTCTCCTAAAATGTGGCAGTTTTCTGTGTTATGTTTTTTCTTTATGATTTTTTGTGTATTCAAATGAATAAATCTAACCTTAGCAGTTCTCTTTACGTCATACAGTACTGGCCTAAAATTGGGATAAAATATTTTTAAATATCGTTAGAAGTCAAAACTAGCTTTTTTTATCTCGAGGTGGAAATTCTCATGGATATCCTCCACCCTGGGGTGGGCGGAGGGGTCTGTCATACTCTTACTGACTAAAACCACCCCGGTGTTCCGTCCTACACCTTTGTCTGGGACCACGGGAACCAATATGTCTTCCGTGATCCCCGACTGGTGTCGGCCCGCCTTTGCGGGCCTCCTCACGTTAAGGGGGCAGTGAGGTGATAAGCCCCCCCCCTTCAACACAGAGAGGCGCGCGTGGAACACTACGCGCCACCATCTCGGGTCCTAAGGAATAGGGGGCGACGGATGTCCCCAGATCCGTCGCCCCTGGACCCATTTAGGGGGGCTGGAAGAGGGCGTTGTCTGCCCTCCGCCGACGCTCGGTGCGCCTGCTGCGGGCTGGGTGAGCGGAAAATATCTCCCGCTCCCTTTTCGCAGCCTCATTCTGCGACATGACTGTTTCGCAGAAGGATACCACCGCGTCACAGGACTCCTCGCTGCCGACCATCCACTCGACAAGTCAAAACTAACTGACTCGACTTCTAGAAACAATAGTTGTTATATTCATGATTATGTGCTTATATTCTAGGGAGAGATAGCTGTTCTTCGCTTGGTGCAGTGCAGTTCAGTGCATACATACATACATAATCAGCCTATAATTTCCCCACTACTGGGACGCAGGCCTCATCTTGGTGAGAGAGAGTAGATCGTAATCCATTACGCGGGCCCAGTGTGGGTTCGTAGAAGTCACGTGTGTCATGTCTTCAAACTATTTGGTTCTAGAACATTTTCTCAAGATGTTTTCTTTCATACAAATAGTCAGTGCATACATACTTATTTTGAATTACGACATATACAATATCATAATCTTTTATTGAAATACGGTAGAAAATGTACTTAGGATGATTAATTAGGTTTACTGATTTATGTTATCCATATTAAACATACATAGAAAGTAATAAGTATGATTTATACAATACTTTATAATATATTCTGTTGGTATATAATATATAGCTTCTGCCCGTGACTTCGTCCGCATTAAATTTCTTGTTCCCCCGACCCTTCTCGTCGCGTCGAATCGCTTACCCGAGCGGTTTCCCCCGTTTTTGCAACATTTGTCATTACTACTCCGCTCTTCTTGGTTGTAGCGTAATTTTATATAACTTATAGCCTTCCTCGATAAATAGGCTACCCAACACAAAAATATTTTTCAATTCGGTCCAGTAGTTCCTGAGATTAGCGCGTTCAATCAAACAAACTCTTCAGCTTTATAATATTAGTATAGATAAGCGAAAGGTCACTCATTTATACATACATTTACTCAATGATTAACCACGAAATCTCAAAAAACTACTAGACCTACGAAGTTAAAATTTGGCAAAAACATAGATTATGAGTATGAAATGTCAGTAAACAGTAAACATCATTAAATTTATTATTCAGGCATATTACCGGAAACGAATGCCACAAAATTTCCGGCATCCACGCGGGCGATGCCGCGGGCAAAAGCTAGTTTATTTATATACGAAAGTGTATAAAGAACTTCTATTATTAGAAACTCGACTCACCATCATGCTAGAGGGCAAATAACTAGTTTGAGATAAGATGTATCTTTACTATTTGTTGTGTCATTCTTGAGCATAGCCGCTAGTACACGCCTCTTGTGATAATCTGATGACGGCATAGATAATTACGTAATTTACTCAGATTTAGTTTTTGATTTCAATTGAATGCGTCATTGGTCTAGTGGTCGCAAGTTCGACTGCTGAGCATTAGATCCTGAGTTCGATTCTCAGATCGGGCAAAGTGTTATTTGGGTTATCTATCTGGAATTTCCCAGTAGCAGCCCGTAGTCTGGATTTAGTTAGCGGTTATAGGATTGGACTTTCTTTTATTACAAAACATAACTGCTGAAATGTTGGTGTACCTACTATAGATACACCTGCCCAACTTCTTGGAAACAAAGCGCGATGTTATGTTATTTCTATTTCAATACTTGGGTACAGTAAATTATATATGTCTGACTAGCTTTTGCCCGCGGCTTCGCCCGCGGGGATTTCCGAATATATCCCACGGGAACGGAAAATTTTTTTCTTCATTGAATTCAATGTTACCTGATCCTGCGAAGTAATTATCGCTAATTAATATCTATCATAGAGATATGCTAGTAATAGCAATAAATTTAATTTTATATTTGCAATATGAATAACTTCTCATAATCCCAGCTATCCGAATCACCCACGTCACTATTAGCACACTGTTGTTTATTCAATTATTAATAAATATTTAAGGAATGCATTCTTGCTAAGTAAAATATCTCAAATGCCAATGGAAAGTGATACAATCTCACTGACTCCGCCATTTTAGGACGGTTCGCGGGAGAATTGGTGCATTCAGAAATACCGCGGTGCCGTAAACGAACTATGATAAAATTCTACTAGTGCGTTATAATCTAGGCTTATAAGGTAAATCAAATTTAGTAACCTTCTTACATGGTAGCTTAGTTCCACAGAAATACGTGCTAAAATCGAAACGTTCCACAAATCTTTTTACAAACTTAAACGTAGAGATACTCACGTTTTCTTCCCAGAGGGTACGAAGAAACTATAGAATGTCATCTGATACCAACCTTACGTAAATTCTAAATAATCCCAATCCTTAATTCTTTCATTTCATTAATGATTTTATTATTTCATAAAATTAATTCTTAAGTCAATTTAAACAAAGAAATGTCCCAACGCTAAACCATACACATGCATTTGTTTTTTCTTTAGATTTGAAATTCGAATCTGTTCTTTTTTTAAATCAATCAAGATCAAACATCCATAAAAAACATGCAACGAGGTTGAATGTCAATAAAAAAAATCTGTCAAAGTTTTGCGAAATATTTTTCAAGCAACCAACAAAGAGTTTTTTACTACGCATTTTATGCATGCCTGGCACAATTCATTGATCTACATAGAACAGGTTAACCCAATGGTGACCTTAAACGCAATCCGTTTCCTATACTTGCTTTCCTTTGAACAACTTGCGTAAAAACCAGTCAATCATACACGAATTATACGTGCTTTACATAATAATTAGGTGGGCGGTGTAAAATTGTATGTTGTTTTCAATTAGATTGTAAATTAGCATAATCACCTAGGCTTAACTGTAGGTTAATTTTATTACGATCGAAAATCTTGACGAAATTGGTGCATACGCACTTAGCCTTGGTATAAATAAGTGAGAAATCGTGATAAGTAACTTTGTACAGAGCTTACCCAAAGAAGTGAAATGCAATTTATGTCTGCCAAATTCGAAAAAAAAATCTTGAACGAAAAAATTAAAAAAACTGAATCATCGTAAATAGTTTAAGATGTTAACCCTTTGAATGCCGAAGTTTTAAATGACATTAATTTATACATGTTTTTTTTTTGTCATTTTATAATAACGAACTAGCGATAAGCTATGTTTTTTTAAAGCGCCCTTAAGCTAATTTTAAACAAAACTTTCAGAATAGCATTAGCTCTATGCATATACGGTGTGGGAAAAAAATGTTAGTTCATAAGTTAATAAGCGTATTTATTGCAGCTATAAGATTAAAGTATTACAATAATCATGTTTGACAAGCTTCCTACTTAAAGATACATATCAATTTGGAACAACTAGGAAAGACTCAAGGTCTGGGCTTTCGAGCTATATCCGTAAACGATTCGACAAGATTGATATAACGACTGACAGTTTAGGGAACGTTTAGTTAAGCCTACCGGCATTTATGCGATACAGCCAATTATATTTATAGTTAAAAGGTTTTGAACGACTTTTTTGCAATGTTCAATGATTTAGATAATAAAACATCCAAGATAGTTGTAGGTTTAGTGTCACGAAGGCTGATTTTTAACAATAGAAACACTACAAAGTAACAAAATTACTTACCGACTTCTAAAAAGAAATTTGATTTTCGCTTTGTAGTTTTTTTTTTAACAATCCCCACACAAAGTATAATATATTTTTACTTGCTAAGTTACTAACAGTGACATTATAAAAGATAAAAGCTCTAACTGGAAAAAAAATCTTATTATTAAAGCTAACCCAAAATCCTTAAGTTCTGACTTGACCAAATTTATTCAGGACCATTCTGTATGTAGGTATATCTTTATTTTTATTTTTTTCGACAAAATAAGAATTATGCAATTCGATTTTTAAACACGGATTTCTGTATAAAACTAAAATAAATAAAATTTAATTCCTTATTTTAAAATGTTAAAATTTTGTTGAATACGTGCATGATATAAGCAGGTCCAATCAATTCTGGGTGATTCTTTATTCAAAAGAACATGTCAGACACTAATCTTTATCCGAACCTCCCTTCATAAAACCTAGATTATATCTGGACTTTACAAGTTTGTTTCGTTTTTATATTTTCGAGTAGTCGGATAGGAAGCACCGAGCTCGTCTAGTTTTAAAATATAATTTATTATTGACATCTAAGTTTTTGAGGCTTGACAAGACATCAAGATATCGGTTTTAAATCTTAGTTAAACTTAGATGTATTATACTCATAATCCTTTCAGAATCTCTCCACATAGAGGTGAAAACTGCATCAAAATCCTTTGGGGAGTTTGTAAAACTCAGTGGTCATACGAACAGACACAAATGAAAAAGACTTCAATTTGTAAAATGTAAGTGGAAATCAGTATGGTTGCGTAGTTTCTGCGGTGTGTCTGTTAAAAAGCACCAACAGTATGTAAAACATAACCTGCAGTATTTTAAAACGTAGGTATTTATTCACAAAGTAGACGTGGTGTAGATGGTATAGATAACATATAATAGGTCTGTAAGCTAAATTTTTATCTGGCATAACATATTTCAAAAAACTACGAGTAAATTATAGTTATCATACCTTTTCTAACACATTATATCCCAATTAACGGGCCGGTAGGCAGCAGGCTTCGATTGGTTAATTTTATTCTGATTTATTTATAATATACATTTTCTAACCATATCATTTTTATGATGTATACCTAAATGTTCCTATTAAAATATTCCATAATAAGAATGTTATGTGATGCGTATTATCTAATCTAACCGGCGTTAAAGGGTTACCCACCATTTCTTTACGCCACCGTCCGCATAATTTAACAATTTAATAAGTTATTTTTAGTGCGCAAGAACCAATAACCGTCAAAAACATGGACGTCAGACCAGTCCAAACGTAATATGGTGTAATTTTATTAGTTCTGCATATGTTTAGGACCTGATATCTAAATCTGATAACACTTGGAGAAATCGTTTGACATCGAAGTTGCATAATTAAGGTCATTTAAAACCCCTCTAAATTATTCTGCAAAAGACGTCATACAATTTCTACTATCACTTCCTGAAAAAAATAAAAAAGGTTATTCAATGAGAATTATTCAATCAGATCTATAATGCAATACTTTTGAGTATAAAAAACAACCATCTTCTAAAGAAAAAAAAAATTAAATCATAAATTACTTTCATTTTGGAAGGTTTTGTATTTTATGCCACTGACATCAAAAATTAAAGTTATCTTTTACTTTGTAGTGCTTTTTTCATTTTTGTTTTTATAAACTTATAGTTGTATTTTTAACCAGAACCCAGACTATACCTATATTTCCGAAGGTTTTCGATGCGTTGAATCCAAATCTGGCCTCAGAATTGCTCTATCACGTCAGATTTCTGAGATATCCTAACCTAAAAGTGCAAAAAGTACCGTTTTTGCCCGATTTTGAGGTTATAAAAATATTTGAGCAAACTCAACGGCATTTGAAAGAGAAAGACTTGTTCTTTAATACGGCAAACTTTTTTTTTTACAACGTTTTACTAGATTTATACGAAAGAATATACGGTACTTATAACAAAAATATTTATTTTTATTTTTGTGTGTCTGGTGTTTGTTCCGGCTTAGCTCCGAAATCGCTGGACTGATATTGACGAGACTTTTGATCGAAGTTTCACAGGAAGATAGTTGAAATAGTAACAAAAAGACTACTTTTTGACCCGGTAAGTTTTTATCTTCTCGTCCCACATACCGCAGTGTCTCAAGACGAAAGTCTTTGACCAGTGTGTGTTGCCAGTGATTACCTATGGAACCGAAATGTGGTTGCTCACAATGGGCCTTATTAGAAGGCTGAAAGTCACCCAAAGGGCGATGGAGAGGGCTAAGCTTGGAGTTTCCCTATGCAATCGAATCAGAAATGAAGAGATCCGCAGGAGAGCCAAGATAACCGACATAGCCCGAAGAATTGCTACACTGAAGTAGCAGTGGGCAGGGCACATTGCTCGAAGAACAGATGGCCGATGGGGCCGAAAGGTTCTGGAGTGGCGACCGCGTACCGGCAGACGTAGAGTTGGAAGGCCTCCAACAAGGTGGAGCGATGACCTTGTGAAGGCCGCAGGAATCCGCTGGATGCGGGAAGCTCAAAACCGGTGGAAGTGGCGGAGCTTGGGGGAGGCCTATGTCCAGCAGTGGACGTCTTTCAGCTGAAATGATGATGATGATGAAGTTTTTTCCGTAGGATAATTTCCGACATCCGCGCGGGTAGCAGCTAGTCATTAATATAAACGAAGTGGAAAATATACATATAATAAGACACACCTTGGTAAGACGCTTCTGACGACGTATAAAAACTGTCAAAGATCCAGGAAAAGCAGCCGGGTATATAAGATGTTATGTAAAGATCACCCATCAAAAAACATCGGTAAGCATAGTAAACCAGATAGATCGATCCGTACGATTGCCATTACTTAGCCACAAGCCTCTATAACATCAGCAGCCTATAACGTTCCCACTGCTGAGATACAGGCCTCCTCTCGGTGAGAGGGAGTGGGCCATAATCCACCACGCGGGCCCAGTGCGGGTTGGTAGATGTCGCATGTCTTCGAATTTTTGGTTTTAAGACATGCTGGTTTCCTCACGATGTTTTCCTTTTTGAGAACAGTGGTGATGATATTATTTACACAAAGTAAAGCGCCTGCTTGGTTTCGAACTCACGACCTACACGAAAGTCGCGGTCGTTACCACTAGGCCACTAATGCTCTCACAAGCCTCAATATACATTGGGCACGCCACAATTGCGGCGGTAAGTCCCCTCTTTGAGGAGTGGATAGAGAGGCGTCACGGCATCCTCACCTTCCGCCTGACGCAGGTTCTCACCGGGCATGGGTGCTTCGTTGGGTTCCTGTTCAGGATAAAGCGGGAGGATACGTCCGGGTGTTTCCATTGCGAGGATCGTCTGGAGGACACGGTGGAGCATACGGTGGAGGTGTGCCCTGCCTGGGCGGAGCACCACCGTGTCCTCGTGGAGGCGATAGGCGGCGGCGACCTCTCGCGTCCGGCCCTGGTGCGAGCCATGGTACGGAGCGAGAGGGAATGGGAAGCCGTCACCTCCTTCTGCGAAGCAGTAATGCTCGCGAAGGAGGAGGCGGGGCGCGTGAGGGCGTGGCAGTCTCTGCGCCCTCCCTAGCCGCCGCAGGAGGAGACGCCCCGGGCGTCGGGAGTCGATAAAGGGACTCCCGGCCACCGTAGGCGCGAGCTTGCGGGTGGCGAGCAATGGGTAGCTCGCCGCCCGGTAAGGACCAAGCTCGGGTCGACGGCGCGTAGTGTTCCTCGCGCGCCTCAAAGAGATGTCAGCAGCAGTGTAGGGTTCTACTAGGACCGATGCCTGCCGGGGCCGCGTGATTGTTCGAAAGAGATACCGTGACCCTGGCACATGGGCAACTGATGGAACACGGGTGGGTTTTAGTCAGTAAAAGTCTGACACGCCCTCCCGCTCCGGCCAGAGCGGGAGAAGTCATTTGATGATTTCCCATCCTGAAAAAAAATAAAAAAAATAAGCCTCAATATACATTACGTAATAATAATACGAGACAAAAATATGTAATAATAACTACGAAACCTACTATATTTAACCACCAAAGCGGACGAAGCCATAAAATTAAAACGCTTTCAAATGCTATTTAGAAATCCGGAAAAGAATTCACTTTGGTACAGCCTCAAAACAATTAATTGCACTAAGTGCGTAGTACATAAACGTTGTTTAAAAATATATTTAAATAAAGCCAAATAAATATTCGACATCCTACGCCTCTATATATTTAAATAATTACTGTTAATGTTCCCCTTAAATTACTATTTCATTCAATTAGCAACTTCATGGTTCGAGCAATTAAAAACTGCAACGCACCGGCACATTGGAGTTAGAATAAATTTTATGGTAGTTAATATTCTGCTCTGTAAATTTATAGGTAAAGTAACTACTATAATATAATAACTTCATTTGAAGTGTAAAGGCGAGCAACTGATGGAACACGGTTGGGTTTTAGTCAGTAAAAGTCTGACACGCCCTCCCGCTCCGCCCAGAGCGGGAGAAGTCATTTGATGATTTCCCACCCTGAAAAAAAAAAGAAGCTTAGTAACTTGCTTTTCCCATCTGTGAGAAACATTTATGCGGCAGTAGCACCTATAGCGAAAATATCAAATGTCGTTAGTAACCTCTGTAAAGGAGAGGCTCGTAGCTATGTAAAAACAGCCGTACAAGTCGATCTTCAATATTAAGCAACGCTTGACGAGGTTGGTCCGTGGATGGGTGGACCATCAATTACCTAAAGACACTCCTCTGTGCCTAGGAAAGCGCCTTAACCCCGTAGTCCCAGCTGTCAATTGTAAATCTTTGACAGTGTTTACGTATAGAAGCCCGAAAGCCTAACGATTAGTCTTACCAAGGGGTAACTTCTGTAACGCTTATAGACACAAACAAACACTACATTTTCCAAATACGTACGTACGTTATTACTGGGTTGATTTTCCGGAAAGTCATAATTGCAGTCATTCGCACAAGTGATTTGTCAGGCCGACCATTTCTGTAAAAATCTAATTAAAACTTTTTAACAAAAAATTAAACCGCCGAAAAACTGAAAAGCATAAAATAATAAACCTTAAAATTATGAGTCGGCGCTTTGAGTGATACTTGTTCATAGATTTTTCAGCGCCGACTCAAAATTTTAAGGTTTATTATTTTATGCTTTTCAGTTTTTCGGCGGTTTAATTTTTTTTTTTAAGTTTTTATTTTATAATTTTTTTGTGGCTTTAACCCTTAATTTGGCAGGATTTTTTTTACATTTTATTCCTGATTTTCTGAATTAATTTTACTTAATTGTGTGTAAGTAATAGGGGAAAAATACAAAATAAAATAACCAGGCGTGCATTTTTTAGAAACGTTTAGTATAATATATTATACATATCTCGATGTACAAAAAAGACGCGATTTAAACATTCGTACAATATACTATACATATCTAACTCACAGATCGTTTTGGGTAAAAATTAAAACAAGCAATTGGAGTTAAAGATATTACCAAAAGTTAATCATCATGCAAATTACAGAAACAGTTTCACTTATTTGGGATAAAGTAAAGTCTAAGCTGACATTTGGTGCAAAAAACATTTGTTTGCTCCTTTTTACACCGGCTACCGGCTTGCTCATGGCCAGTTTTATCACGACGGATATCATCAAAAGGCGTTCTTCTCGGTACAGCAATCTTTTTGGACAAAGCTATTGCGGTTCTTCAGCTGGTAAATAAGGATTTCCAAATTTTATAAGTTCTTCGCTGCCATTTACTCTGTTTTTTTGCATCATCGGTTTTTCTTCAATCCTATTCATATTTCTTTTATACATAAGCCACGCATTGTTGATGTAAATATTAATAATTTGGAAAAAACGACAAACACCACCTTCTTGATTTCATCTCAGTTCTGTTTACAGCCATCATAGCATATCAGCTAAATCTCCTCCTCCCATGTGAGCCCTGAAGCTGCAGCAATTGAAGGAACACGGGTGGGTTTTAGTCAATAAAAGTCTAACACCACTCCGCCCAGAGTGACCTCATTTGATGATTTCCCACCCAAAAAATGCATAGTTGGTATTCGTTTTTGGCGAAGCAATGTTTTATAGAGTATGTGGTGGCGAAGGCTTAAATTCAGTATCAGATTCGGGTATAAAACTTGGACGACGATTATGGGACGGTACAGTTTCATCTTCTAAATTTGATTCTGTTGCAAATAAATTTTGTTCGGGGTCAAGAGTGGGTAGGAAAATGATAACAAGTCCACTCACTCAAGAGAAGAGTGAACTGAAGGATCTTTAGAAGATGTGTCTGAAAATACGCGATTTCGAAAGAAATGAGATTCTTTACCCTTTCTCCTGTCGAGTCACCACTGGCACTGGATCTTCTATGTTCAGGTGGAACCTAAGCGAGAATGTGATGGCTTCTTGTTGCGGGTATATCTACGCTATTAAAAGAAAACACATGCTATAATCCGCAGACCAAGCAAGAAGCAAAGGCAAAACAAAAGTACACCTAGATTTATGCAAGCGTAATGGTATATTTTAACTTGTCACCTACCGAGTAATGAGACACAGTTGATTTTTAATTGTTATTGGACCTCACGAGGTCTTTTTGTCGTTAATAAATTGATAAGAAATGATTAGAAGAATAAACACACATAATTTGTGTTATTTTCTATACAAACAGTAAACGCGTTACTTTGTAAAATATAACAAAATGTAGCAGTATGTATAGCCCATTATACCAAAAATTGCAACTTAACTTTCTTGTGCATAGCGAATTGTATAGCTCGTTATACAAAGGACTTTGATGTTATCTTTCACTCACGTTATTGTTCAAAATTGCATTTATTGATTTTTATTACTATTATTAATCACTGTTCAGTAAAATTTCATGCAAAATTCATAAAATTTCCGAATAAAATAAAAATAAAAAAAAAGATTTACCATAGGCGGCCGTTGACGATTCATTTTTGAAAACTTTGACGTAAGATATGTTATGTCACATTGAATGCACAGATCATAAAATAGTTTTATTCAACAGGCAAAATATTGCTATAGAGTATGGTCAAAACGAAAATTTGTAAGTTATAAATCCATAAGCTGTAGATTTTTTTTTTGCAAACGTATAATATATTATACGTTGTCAAATTAAGGGTTAATGTACTAATAATACTTGGCAAGGTATACCCTATCCAACAAAAAAAAGAATTATCAAAATCGGACTACTCTGTACAAAGTTATGCGTGTTAATACGTTACAATCAGTGAGTGAACAATCAATAATCCCCTGTTTTCCAACCATTAGGGTTCGATTTTGTTTTCCAAATTTATATGGGACCACCTTGGGAGTATACCCTTTCCAATAGAAGAAGAATTGTCACAATCGGACCACTATGTAAAAAGTTATGCGTGGTCATACATAAAAAAAAAAAATAAATATACGCGTCGAATTGAGAACCTCCTCCTTTTTTTTCGTCGGTTGAAAAAGAAAACTTAGGTGAAGTAAGCTTGAAGTAACCTATCGTCCTCTGATGCTAGAGATTTAGACTATTGGCAACTCTATTCAAACTTAGTTCAATTAAGTTTTTTATAGAATAGCCCGGCTGAACTATATTAATGAGAAACAGAACGTTGTTTATGTAAGCTCAGGCGCGTGTTCACGACTTCCATGCCATGGTGAAGAGAAAAACGGCGTCGGTATTGGCGATAACGTGGTCAAGTCAAAATACCATTCTGAAAATGTTAGTTGACAAATTTAAATCGCCAATTATGAATCACTTCATGTAGGTCTTAATTAGGCAGGAGTGATTCATTTCACATGGTGAATGTATGTAAATATTGTTTTTCTGTAAACGGCTTAGTGGTCGAAATTTAGCCATTATTAATTTTTTAGGTAATACATTATACCTACAAAAGTTGTTTTCTGCGCTCCTTCTCCATATAAACTTGAATTGTGCCAAACCAACTCTTCGTTCGCGTAATTAGTTAAAAAGGGTTTTAAGGTTTATATTGTACGTACCTTACTAACATAAAATGGAATTTTGTTGTCTAAACTGATAAATATATTTAATTTAATAAAATAATTAAATGTCAATCGTTAGTTTTCCTCCACTCCGTTTACAGTAGAGCACCGCCTTACCCTCCGATGCGCTCTAGAATTTCTTCATGAATTCCAAATTCAACTAAATGCGTAACGCGATACGTAATTTATGCCGAGTGCTATGATTTCGCTTGCTTTAATAATAGTAGAGATCTGTCTTGATACCCTGGTGATGATGGTTTTACTATTGTAAGCCGTATATAAGCCGTTAATTATGGAAATACAGATGCAAAGTACCGCCACTACCGCTGTTTTAAAAATGTTACAAGACAGGCACGTAATCGATGTTTGTTTCACCATTCAGGGCAACTTTAGTTAATATCAGGACAAAACTGAGTAATTTTTTTTATAGCCAATACTGTCACTTTGCTGTGCAAACGGCCATTCATCTTCAGGTAACCACAGTGTGGGACTTTGCCATGCGGTCATCGTGATTGCGGCTGATTTGTCCTGACCAATCCCATTTCAGCCTGGCAGCGTTCTTTCCTACATCTAGTATGGCCCATTTTGGAACGCAGCGTGGGTACCGAATTATGTACTGTCTTTTTACAACCCTAGAATGCTGCATTCGCTCTTTGGCAAACTCCAAGGCGGATTCGCGACTCGGTGAGGGACCAGGTCTGTGCACCATAGATTAGTACGGAAGGATACCCATGTCGATGAGGTTGCGCTTCAGGGAGTTTGGCAAATCACCCTTTATTACCATCTTCATGGACTAGTAGTGGTTCCAGGCGTTTTCAATTCAGCGATCGGTTTTCCTATGCTACCTGTTTAGAGAGAAACTAACTAGCCCAAGTAGATATACTCATCTACATCAATTATTTCCTGCCATATCTCAACCCTACGAGTAGTAGTGATTCGCGGATTCTGGCGCAAGCGCCAGAGCCCGCGCTTGCACCAGAGCCCGCGAATCTGTAGCACCCATCGTAAAAAAAAAAAAAAAAAAAAAAAAAAAAAAAAAAAAAAGGTTTTGGTGTGCTCTGATCTCAAATCTGTGGTCCATTTTAGCGTAGGATGCGTGGTTCTGGAGTTATGCAAATCAATTAACTGTTATCTCATTGATTTCCGGTGGTCCTGCACCCTCATTAGCATTCCATTGTTCGCCTAATCCTTTTATCTATTATACTTCGAACACCTCATTACGTTGCGCCAGAACCCACGAATCTGTTGCCCTACGGTTGATTTGGCGTTCTTATCTATTACTCATTGTATGTCTGCTTTTCTATGTCATCAATAAAACACATTCATTTTTATTTCAATATTTTATTACTTTTTTCTACAAAATATGAGCGGAAGATCTCATCCACAAAAATATCATTGTGCAGTGTGTTCCCTGTAAATATGTTCGTAAAACTATGCATTGAACATCCCTGAAACTTAAATAGCAAATACATTAAGCAATATTCACCACAAACTGAAGTCCAATCATTCTGAATCCTATCAACATTCCAGTCCCATCTCTTACAATTCCTTTTCAAAAACTGGAGATGATATCGCTCAGGTGTTCGTCCATATGAATCAAAATATTGACCGATACCATTCGTATCGATATGTACAGCTACCCAGTGTGAACCTGGTTTATCATCCGCATCCAAATTGCATATTATATACGTTGGTACATGTGTATACATAGGTAGTCTATTAGCAGCATAAACATTATTTTCTAGACTGGGATGAATCTTTTTCATATGTTTTTGTAATTCTAGTGTATCCATGATATTACTGTTATTAGCAGATTATTACAGTACCAATCTATTCAATGGTTGTCATAGGAATGTTCAATTATAGTGATTTGTAAATATTAAATCGCATTCTTTGTGGGAGTCACAAAGCAGGTTGATGCCTGTTGCGAAGGAACGTGAGATAAGTTTGTTGACTCATAGAGTTACAATCAGTTTCGTATGTGCTTATGTAAAGTTTAAACTCGAACACTGTTTTGTATAAGATTAAATAGGGGAGGTTTATAAAGAAATAAAAAATAGTATATTGCATACAATTTGTTTTATTTAATTTTATAATGTTATCTTTAGTTACACACACACAAAATGCATTAAACATAACACATATATCTAAAACACAACACACATTATAATCCTAACTACTATAGTCTACAGTAACATTTCTATTTTTATCTATTTCAATAATATTATCAAACTCAGCATAAACAATACAGTTAATTGTTTGTATTAGTGAGGATTCAAATCGTACTTCTAATCTTACACTACCATGCTTTATGAGATTCCAATGGGCTGATGAGTTAGCTGATAAATCAGGAGTTAAATCAAATGCTAAAAGACAGTAACCTTTGGCATACTGTTCACGAGAGATTGCATTTCCTTCATTAAGAAAGTGAATACCAGTCCCCGAGAATAGAGTATGATATGCTGATGTAAATATATTATTATTAAAAGATGGTTGCAAAGCTTTGGAAGGTATTTGTTGACCATCAATATATAAGCTGAAAGAGTTAATACCATAGTTTTCAAAGTTAAATGGATTTTTAGTAAGTGAACCATTAAATGCAGAATTATTCACAAAACCAATAATACATCTTTTGGGTACCTGTCCTAAGAATATATTATCAAGAGTTTTTCCTTGAACACCCGATGCAATTGTTAAAACTTTAACTTCAGCACGAGTAATAGGATATTTAGCAGTGGTAGAAGCTAAAACTTTCTGATGTGCGAGTAATACACTTGGATTAATTCGTGCTCTTCGAACAATAAGAGTTGCGTCCGTAATGCAAACTTTAAACTTTACATCATTTGACCCAGCAATTAAATTAAAACTCTCTCTTGACCGAACTAATTTTACACTCATTTCAACGCCATTAATTAAAAATTTATCTTGATTGAAAATGTCACCATGAAGATGACCAATCATTTCTATTTCCCTGCTTTCATTAACTAATTCCTGTCTTTTAACAAATCCTATGTTTTTACCATCTGTGGAATCCATTTTTCCTGCTGTATCATCATACCAAAGACTACAAGTAAGATGAGATTGTTTAGCAGCAGGAGCATAGTTTAAAAGGGTTTCCATGTATGCTCGATAGGCATAGGTATTATTAGGTGGTGATACAAGTTTTTGGTTTAAATAAACATCGAGTTGACTAAAAAGTGAATGCAACCAATTATTTACAGGTGCTACTGCTGTAGCTGATATCAAGTTTGTTGAATCTTGATTTAATACTTTTGCCTTTATGTGGAGTAATGTATGAGACAAATCTATGTAGTCATCGCCTGTTCCAGGAACTTGAAACTCGATAGGTCCATCATCAGCAAGAGATGAAATTGGTTTATAGTGAATCCACAATCCATTTTCAATGCTTGTTTGTGTAGACGGTAATGCAAACAAATCTAATTCTGACTTAACGCACTCACAAGAATGATTATGAAGGAAAGACATACTTAATTTGAAAATATATCTTTGATGTTTTTTGGTTTTAGACCAAGTTTTTTCGTAGCTTTCACTTTAGCTGTTAGTGGTGGAATGAACGAGGCCAATCGTTTTCTTTTACTTATATACCCAGATCCTGTCATGTTAAATCGATCAATTTTGTCATCAGCCTTTCGTTTTAAGTTTGTACTAACTTGCTTTAGACGATCTTTTATTGAAGCTTCCATAGGACGGGCTTGAACCATATCCGATAAAAGTCCTACTCCAGCGTTTAATGCCTCCTTACCAACCACTCGAGCACCACTTGAAAGTAAAGGTAAAACTGATCTAAATAACCCTCCTAAGAAGCTCCCAATACCATGACCGCGTTGGTATGGTGAACCCTTATAAATTACTCCAACTCCTGATCCAGCTTGATGTGAATAATAATTTTCATATGGACATTTATGATGATCATGAGGAGAATACATTATTATAATTTGCGGAAATGTAGTTTAACACACACGGTTCCAAACTGGAATGGTATTTTTTGTCCTGTGCTCGATCTTATATCTATTTCCAGCGTATCGAACTCTCTTCGCATAACAGGTAAGTAGTGAGGTGGAGAGAAAATGTACATTTTATTCGCACCATAAATGTATTTTGAAGGATCTAATGAAATGACTCTTAATAGTGGAGTCATAACATCACCCACAATCTGAGGATCGATAATGTCGCAATATAGAAATAGTTGAGATGGTAACCCTAAGTGTAAATTAGCAGGACACTTCCCAAAATTTCTGTCTAGGAGATTTGTATTTGGTTCATAACCTAGTTGTAAACTTAATTTGGGTGATAATGTTACGGATGTTATATTTTTATCCAAAACAGAAACAGACACAAATTTTGTTATTTCATCATAACGAAATTTCAAGCTCTCTCTGATACCATTTAACGCTCTTAAAATATGTTCAACGTTATCGTAGTTGGTAGCGGGAATATGTTTTTTGTAGTACACTGTTGATGGTTTATCTTCATTAGGCATTAACATGGTTTTTGTGATGTATACAACATTTTCATGATCTTGAACAGTAAACATGGTGCATGGATATTGAAACTCGACAACTCCAACCGCCCATTCACCTTCTAATTTCATAGCTTTTGGTAATTTTGTTGAAAAATTTGTGGTCTTGTTATCAGGAAAGTATTCCATTGAACTATTGCTGAGCAAAGTTAAATAAAAACTTTCTTTATTCATATTTCTTTTAAACTAGAAGCTAAAATCCAACTGTTAAATTTATCTGGATAACCTTTCCACTTCACTAATACTTCTTTTCTGTTACCCGAATAACGAGTGCCAATTATTTTATCTATTTTATATTGTGAGGTGGGGCTGTAAGTGACCTTCTGTAATTCTCTTTCATAAAAAGTACCAACTATTGGTTCATTTTGTAAATCTGTTATTGTATAAACAACCCATGGAGATCTATCAATTATTGAAGATATAATAAATATTTCATCACTCCAATTTGATTCATATCCTTTTTGGAAAACATGTTTATATTTAGTTATTCGAACATAATCACCCACGTTGAAATTTGGTTTTGGATTTTCTAGAGAAAGTTTGTTTGACCCTCTATCATAAAGATTAGTCCAAACTGTCATAATATTGTTGGAACTTACATCACATGGGCACATCTTAATACTCGAGTGAATGCTGTGATTATAAGAGTATATTAAATCTTGTAAAACATCTATATATCTATAAGTATTATTATGAGTGAAATAACGCCACATTTTCATTTTTAGAGTTCTTTGAAATCGTTCAACAATACTAGCCTTAATATCAGGATTGTTAGTGGTATAGTAATTTATCTTTTTGGATTTAAAGTATTTTTGTACATCTTTTGAAACAAATTCTGTACCTTTATCAGATTGTATGTGAGTAGGTGTTGTATTACTTTCAGTAAATATACTTTCAAAACATTCTTTAGTTGTTTCTGAGTTTTTCTTTTTCATTGGTCTTGCAAAAGCATATTTACTAAATACATCAATAACACAAAGTATGTAGTTGAAACCATCATTATATTGAGAATAAGTTCGCATATCACTTAAATCAGCTTGCCACAGCTCATTAATATTTGATAGAATGTACTTATTACGCGGGAATTTTTTCCGAATGGGTTTATGTAATGTATATGTTTCTTGTGATTGTAACCATTCCTTTGCTTGCTTTTTATCCATTTTACCCTTCATAGCTTTTGATAATTTATCAATACTACCAAAACCAGCGGGGTTAGATGGATCATAATAAATCCTGTTAATTTCTTCTAGTACGGGGTCCATTTTTCCCAATCGATCTTTTTATGTATTTTAGTTATAGATCTTTTATCTCCACTGCTCGGTGTAGAAAACTCTTGAACTTCAATCTCAGAGGTTTTGTTCAGATCTTTTACTTGAAGTTGGTTAATAAACTCACATCTCTTTGGATTTCCAATATAAGTAAGTGGTACTTTAATATCTTTTAATGCTTTAGCAAATCTATCCCACCCTATCGGATCACTTTTTTTTAAGGGTCTAAGTGAATCATTTATTAAATCAACAATATTACTTCCTGGAATTTTTTCATTATCAATTATGACTGTGCCTTCATTATCCCAACGTATTTTACTTTTACTTGTTCCAATTAAGTTTAATAATGACTCACCTTTTTTATTATAAGTTTTTGGTATTAAACTGAGTATTTGTGTTGATGAATACAGTGGATTTGCCTCACTTTCTATACTTTTAATAGATCCTTTCTCCTCCAACAAAGATTCAGCATCAACTGAACTTTTTAGATCTCTATCTTTATTTTTAAAACCAATTTTAGACCCATTTGAATCTTCATTAGATGTATCAGAATAAATTGGTAATCTGAGTGGTTGACGATCCTCTTCGGTAAAGTGAAGGTATCTTTGTAGTGTTTGTAAATATAACATCCACTTCTTTCGGTCTTCCGTCTTACTATTCATAATATTTTGCATTTCAATATCTAATCGAGACAAATTACTAGTAACCTTATTTTCTTGTTTTAATTTTTCAATCAATCCCGGTTCAATAAGTATCATTTTCTTAGCATTTTCCATGTTAACTGGCTAGTCCACTTACTAATCCACTCAATATTGCACCTAATATTATTGGTAAGAAAGCCCCTCCTTTTTGTATAATAATATTTTTTCTTAGTTTATGTTTACACTTATGCACCAGTTTACGGAGTATATTTTTGTGTTTATTCAATTTTTGTTTATCTTGATCTTTAAGAGGTATCTTTCCTTGTAAAACGTTATGAATACATTCACAAATACAATTTATTTCTTCTTCATCACACGTTTTAAGTAACGCTCTTTGATATTTTGGTTTAAGCGTATGCAAAGCGTTTAGCAAATGTTTATGCGTTGTGAATCGACGATGCATCATTTAGAAATGATTTGAATTGTTTGATTCTTGGTGTATTTAAACTGCAAAGCGTTTAGCAAATGTTTATGCGTTGTGAGTCGACGATGTATCATTTAGAAATGATTTGAATTGTTTGATTCTTGGTGTATTTAAACTCTTTCGTGGGGACGTAGACTGTGCAGTAACCATTAAATGGGAATACATTTGTCTTGATACGACAAAAATCATTTGTATTCTGTTTTAAATCTACCATTAAATATCCATGCGCTTCTAAAGTTGCATCCCTGTAGGCGTCTTCAATGAATTTTGGGTTATCTGGTGACACTTGTCGTGCTAAATATCTTATTTGAGTTTTATCTCGAGGGTTTTTAAAATAAATTATATAACTTGAGTTTAAAGAAATGTCTCTTTGACCTTTACCTTGATGAAATAAATTTTGTGTTAAATAAAATACACTAAGATTCCTGTGATGACTACCTTTTGTAAATATATCCACAATTCTTCCATCAGACTCTCTCATTAGATCATCAATAATAATAAGGTGTGGGTTTTCACCATCAAACATATTAAGATTTGGAATTCCTTGATGATAGTTAACATTTGGTAAATTATTTAAAGCCTGCATTTCATCAAAGCACCATGTGATCTGATTAAAATCACAATTACATATTTCTTTAACTGATTTTATGAAATTTGTTACAAAATTTGACTTCCCACATCCACTTGGTCCTGCCACAATAGCAGTAAACGGATGGATAAAGTGAAACATTTCACACGTCTAGAGTTTTAAAGGGATGAAATAAAAATGAAAATTTTGGTGTAAAAATTAAATATATATATATATATATTGCTAAAATTATATAAAACATGTAATTTGTGAAAAACAGAATGATCTGTATACTATTTCTAACACAATTAGTACTTATCAGAATTTCACAATCACCTCAACGTCAAATTTAAACACACAAATAAAAACTACAATTATTTTACATTATTTACAATCAAACAATAAATTTTAAATATGTAATAAACTATTATATAACATTACAGTAATATCATAATTTTACAATCAGTACAAAATTTGTATATACACACAGAAATAAAAGTAAAAAGTATTACACTTAGCGTAATTTATAATGTCCCCAAGCCAATGTATCAATGTTGTTGTTCATAATACATCGTTTGGTATCATTATATGATAAAGATGTTTTATTTATTTTTTGTGTAAAAATAGTGTGTTTGATTGACTTAAATCGAAGCATACTACAATATAATACATTTTTATTAAACAAACACGATTTGTAATTTTCCATATTCATTTTTTTGGTAACACTTTTGTTAACCCCTTTTGCCTTTGCTATAAATTTATCTTCTATTTCTAAGGCATACAAGGGTAAAATGGATAAAAAGCAAGCAAAGGAATGGTTACAATCACAAGAAACATATACATTACATAAACCCATTCGGAAAAAAATCCCGCGTAATAAGTACATTCTATCAAATATTAATGAGCTGTGGCAAGCTGATTTAAGTGATATGCGAACTTATTCTCAATATAATGATGGTTTCAACTACATACTTTGTGTTATTGATGTATTTAGTAAATATGCTTTTGCAAGACCAATGAAAAAGAAAAACTCAGAAACAACTAAAGAATGTTTTGAAAGTATATTTACTGAAAGTAATACAACACCTACTCACATACAATCTGATAAAGGTACAGAATTTGTTTCAAAAGATGTACAAAAATACTTTAAATCCAAAAAGATAAATTACTATACCACTAACAATCCTGATATTAAGGCTAGTATTGTTAAACGATTTCAAAGAACTCTAAAAATGAAAATGTGGCGTTATTTCACTCATAATAATACTTATAGATATATAGATGTTTTACAAGATTTAATATACTCTTATAATCACAGCATTCACTCGAGTATTAAGATGTGCCCATGTGATGTAAGTTCCAACAATATTATGACAGTTTGGACTAATCTTTATGATAGAGGGTCAAACAAACTTTCTCTAGAAAATCCAAAACCAAATTTCAACGTGGGTGATTATGTTCGAATAACTAAATATAAACATGTTTTCCAAAAAGGATATGAATCAAATTGGAGTGATGAAATATTTATTATATCTTCAATAATTGATAGATCTCCATGGGTTGTTTATACAATAACAGATTTACAAAATGAACCAATAGTTGGTACTTTTTATGAAAGAGAATTACAGAAGGTCACTTACAACCCCACCTCACAATATAAAATAGATAAAATAATTGGCACTCGTTATTCGGGTAACAGAAAAGAAGTATTAGTGAAGTGGAAAGGTTATCCAGATAAATTTAACAGTTGGATTTTAGCTTCTAGTTTAAAAGAAATATGAATAAAGAAAGTTTTTATTTAACTTTGCTCAGCAATAGTTCAATGGAATACTTTCCTGATAACAAGACCACAAATTTTTCAACAAAATTACCAAAAGCTATGAAATTAGAAGGTGAATGGGCGGTTGGAGTTGTCGAGTTTCAATATCCATGCACCATGTTTACTGTTCAAGATCATGAAAATGTTGTATACATCACAAAAACCATGTTAATGCCTAATGAAGATAAACCATCAACAGTGTACTACAAAAAACATATTCCCGCTACCAACTACGATAACGTTGAACATATTTTAAGAGCGTTAAATGGTATCAGAGAGAGCTTGAAATTTCGTTATGATGAAATAACAAAATTTGTGTCTGTTTCTGTTTTGGATAAAAATATAACATCCGTAACATTATCACCCAAATTAAGTTTACAACTAGGTTATGAACCAAATACAAATCTCCTAGACAGAAATTTTGGGAAGTGTCCTGCTAATTTACACTTAGGGTTACCATCTCAACTATTTCTATATTGCGACATTATCGATCCTCAGATTGTGGGTGATGTTATGACTCCACTATTAAGAGTCATTTCATTAGATCCTTCAAAATACATTTATGGTGCGAATAAAATGTACATTTTCTCTCCACCTCACTACTTACCTGTTATGCGAAGAGAGTTCGATACGCTGGAAATAGATATAAGATCGAGCACAGGACAAAAAATACCATTCCAGTTTGGAACCGTGTGTGTTAAACTACATTTCCGCAAATTATAATAATGTATTCTCCTCATGATCATCATAAATGTCCATATGAAAATTATTATTCACATCAAGCTGGATCAGGAGTTGGAGTAATTTATAAGGGTTCACCATACCAACGCGGTCATGGTATTGGGAGCTTCTTAGGAGGGTTATTTAGATCAGTTTTACCTTTACTTTCAAGTGGTGCTCGAGTGGTTGGTAAGGAGGCATTAAACGCTGGAGTAGGACTTTTATCGGATATGGTTCAAGCCCGTCCTATGGAAGCTTCAATAAAAGATCGTCTAAAGCAAGTTAGTACAAACTTAAAACGAAAGGCTGATGACAAAATTGATCGATTTAACATGACAGGATCTGGGTATATAAGTAAAAGAAAACGATTGGCCTCGTTCATTCCACCACTAACAGCTAAAGTGAAAGCTACGAAAAAACTTGGTCTAAAACCAAAAAACATCAAAGATATATTTTCAAATTAAGTATGTCTTTCCTTCATAATCATTCTTGTGAGTGCGTTAAGTCAGAATTAGATTTGTTTGCATTACCGTCTACACAAACAAGCATTGAAAATGGATTGTGGATTCACTATAAACCAATTTCATCTCTTGCTGATGATGGACCTATCGAGTTTCAAGTTCCTGGAACAGGCGATGACTACATAGATTTGTCTCATACATTACTCCACATAAAGGCAAAAGTATTAAATCAAGATTCAACAAACTTGATATCAGCTACAGCAGTAGCACCTGTAAATAATTGGTTGCATTCACTTTTTAGTCAACTCGATGTTTATTTAAACCAAAAACTTGTATCACCACCTAATAATACCTATGCCTATCGAGCATACATGGAAACCCTTTTAAACTATGCTCCTGCTGCTAAACAATCTCATCTTACTTGTAGTCTTTGGTATGATGATACAGCAGGAAAAATGGATTCCACAGATGGTAAAAACATAGGATTTGTTAAAAGACAGGAATTAGTTAATGAAAGCAGGGAAATAGAAATGATTGGTCATCTTCATGGTGACATTTTCAATCAAGATAAATTTTTAATTAATGGCGTTGAAATGAGTGTAAAATTAGTTCGGTCAAGAGAGAGTTTTAATTTAATTGCTGGGTCAAATGATGTAAAGTTTAAAGTTTGCATTACGGACGCAACTCTTATTGTTCGAAGAGCACGAATTAATCCAAGTATATTACTCGCACATCAGAAAGTTTTAGCTTCTACCACTGCTAAATATCCTATTACTCGTGCTGAAGTTAAAGTTTTAACAATTGCATCGGGTGTTCAAGGAAAAACTCTTGATAATATATTCTTAGGACAGGTACCCAAAAGATGTATTATTGGTTTTGTGAATAATTCTGCATTTAATGGTTCACTTACTAAAAATCCATTTAGCTTTGAAAACTATGGTATTAACTCTTTCAGCTTATATATTGATGGTCAACAAATACCTTCCAAAGCTTTGCAACCATCTTTTAATAATAATATATTTACATCAGCATATCATACTCTATTCTCGGGGACTGGTATTCACTTTCTTAATGAAGGAAATGCAATCTCTCGTGAACAGTATGCCAAAGGTTACTGTCTTTTAGCATTTGATTTAACTCCTGATTTATCAGCTAACTCATCAGCCCATTGGAATCTCATAAAGCATGGTAGTGTAAGATTAGAAGTACGATTTGAATCCTCACTAATACAAACAATTAACTGTATTGTTTATGCTGAGTTTGATAATATTATTGAAATAGATAAAAATAGAAATGTTACTGTAGACTATAGTAGTTAGGATTATAATGTGTGTTGTGTTTTAGATATATGTGTTATGTTTAATGCATTTTGTGTGTGTGTAACTAAAGATAACATTATAAAATTAAATAAAACAAATTGTATGCAATATACTATTTTTTATTTCTTTATAAACCTCCCCTATTTAATCTTATACAAAACAGTGTTCGAGTTTAAACTTTACATAAGCACATACGAAACTGATTGTAACTCTATGAGTCAACAAACTTATCTCACGTTCCTTCGCAACAGGCATCAACCTGCTTTGTGACTCCCACAAAGAATGCGATTTAATATTTACAAATCACTATAATTGAACATTCCTATGACAACCATTGAATAGATTGGTACTGTAATAATCTGCTAATAACAGTAATATCATGGATACACTAGAATTACAAAAACATATGAAAAAGATTCATCCCAGTCTAGAAAATAATGTTTATGCTGCTAATAGACTACCTATGTATACACATGTACCAACGTATATAATATGCAATTTGGATGCGGATGATAAACCAGGTTCACACTGGGTAGCTGTACATATCGATACGAATGGTATCGGTCAATATTTTGATTCATATGGACGAACACCTGAGCGATATCATCTCCAGTTTTTGAAAAGGAATTGTAAGAGATGGGACTGGAATGTTGATAGGATTCAGAATGATTGGACTTCAGTTTGTGGTGAATATTGCTTAATGTATTTGCTATTTAAGTTTCAGGGATGTTCAATGCATAGTTTTACGAACATATTTACAGGGAACACACTGCACAATGATATTTTTGTGGATGAGATCTTCCGCTCATATTTTGTAGAAAAAAGTAATAAAATATTGAAATAAAAATGAATGTGTTTTATTGATGACATAGAAAAGCAGACATACAATGAGTAATAGATAAGAACGCCAAATCAACCGTAGGGCAACAGATTCGTGGGTTCTGGCGCAACGTAATGAGGTGTTCGAAGTATAATAGATAAAAGGATTAGGCGAACAATGGAATGCTAATGAGGGTGCAGGACCACCGGAAATCAATGAGATAACAGTTAATTGATTTGCATAACTCCAGAACCACGCATCCTACGCTAAAATGGACCACAGATTTGAGATCAGAGCACACCAAAACCTTTTTTTTTTTTTTTTTTTTTTTTTTTTTTTTTTTTACGATGGGTGCTACAGATTCGCGGGCTCTGGTGCAAGCGCGGGCTCTGGCGCTTGCGCCAGAATCCGCGAATCACTACTACTCCTACGCTTAAATCTGGATAATGTCTAGTAGAAATTACCGCTTATAGCGAGAGACATACCTATAGATACCTAACGAGTTTCTGCAAAAACTTACAATTCAGTTATCCAATGAATTTGCATTCACGTATCAAGCCTGAAGAGTAAAAGTAGGAAACATGCAATTAGTGCCAAAACTTGACATAAAAAGAGACGAAGCCAACCATCATTAAATTATTATCATAATTATGGAAACACACAAAATCCAAAAAGAAACCGTTTAAATGCAGCAAAATATTGTGAAAATCATTAGATGCTTTCAAGAACCAACAGAAGTGTCAAGGTGTCAAAGTCAAACTGACAAAGTCAGATGTCACTCTGTTACACGTTTAGAAACGTAGGCGCATAAAGTAATAACGGTACGGAACAAGTAATATACAATATATAATTTTAAAAAAATCTGTTGGTAAGTTGAAAACGGATGGTCTGATTTGGTAAAAATTTTCGTGATAAATAGTCCAAATTAGGTTTTCATGGAAAGAAAATTTGGAAGAGATTCTCAGAAAATTTCCAAATTCATTGTCAATTTCGGGAAAAACTAAACATACTTTTTAGTACGGGACTTTTTTAGCGGACAAGACGAAGTCTGTTGAGTCAGTTAGTTTACAGTAAATATTACAGACAGCTGTGCTGCTGGGGAGTTTGTTGCGCCACTACTTCTTCCCAGCTAAAGCACTAGGAAGTGGAGAAGGGCGAGCGTTTGGGGGGACGTTCTTATGTAATTTAGACGTTCAAAAAGTACTGATCCTCAGTCTAATTTGAAACGAAATAAGTACTTTTTTGGAAATCGTTTTTTTTTTTTCTTTTTATTTGTGTCTACCCTATAAAAAATCATAAATTATCGCTAGCTAAGTAAATAACAGTCGCAGAAAGTTATTATTATAATTAGTACACTATATAAAAAAAGAAGAATTTATTAAATTGGTTAAAAAATAAAAATACATTTGAATTCAGAATTTAAGAAAATGTGTTACTTTTTTATATGGGTTAAAAATATATTACAAGAAATTGTATAGCGTGACTGAACAGAGATAAGGAAGAGATCGAATGTACATATGTACTTACAATTTAAGTATCGTATGTATGGCATATTACAAGTAAAAGTTCTAGTGTTTCCCATTCAACGAATTTAAAAATAGATTTGGTAATTGATATCCGAGGCAACGTTGCGTAGGTTTCCGCTGCCGCCAAGGATGGTTGTGTGCCACGAATATGCATATAGCAAAGAGTTAATTATTTAATTTTAATTATTAGTAGCTAACGTGTTTATAGCCAGCCATTCATCATTCGAACGTGGTTTTAACAGGTGCTCACAGTGATTGTCCTTCTGTAATTGGTGATGTAGTTCAACTTGACCGTGTAGACTGTAGCTATTGGTTGAAATGAATTGAGTTACAATTAAGATACATTTTGTGGGTAGGTAGTTGTTATAAAGAAAATTTTGAATTAATTCATGAAAAATACGTGGTGAGGAATATACGGGTTGGCAATTTCAGACTCATCTATAAAAGTAAAAATAACAATTTTTTACTAAATCTATATAAAAGTATACCTTAACCTCTAAGTCCCTGAGATACCACGTTTGGTATTGACACAATGGTTTTTTAATTGTGTCTGTAATTACGGTAATTGACTGGTTAAAATGTGCTGTTAACGAGGAAAACATTCGTCTGTCTGTCTGTTTGTTCCTGCAAATCTCCTAAACGGCTGGTCCAATTTTGATAGTATAAAGCTGATGTTATACAGAGTAACATAGA
Organism: Aporophyla lueneburgensis; assembly: GCA_932294355.1. NCBI lineage: Eukaryota > Metazoa > Arthropoda > Insecta > Lepidoptera > Noctuidae > Aporophyla > Aporophyla lueneburgensis. Next base: position 22,912,452 of record OW028741.1, on the reverse strand, counting down.
CTTTTTGTCCCGGTAGCACGTTCCCGTGGGATAAATTTTGAAATCCAGGCTGGCTAAGCCGCGGGCACCATTTAGTATTAATTATATTACGGTACGGTACGTACAGTAAAGTACGAGATAAACATGAATTGAAAAAGTCTCATTGGCACTTGCCCAGATTCAGACTCACAACTTCGTCCATGAGAAGCAAGACCTTACTCACTGCTATGGGTCATCACGACATTTTTGCGCGAAAAATAACCTTTAAAAGAATAGAATAGGTCTTTATTTGCTTAGAATGTAGGTACATACATATAAGTTGTTAAATTAAATAATAGGATCCATGTACATTCTGCCTTAATCTAGCATGCAAATGTCGTACAAAATAGAGAATCATAAAAATATTACACAAAATTATCATTTAAGAAGTCCTGCACAGAATAATAACATTTGTCTATAAGTAATTCTCTGAAACGTTTTTTAAATTTTTGCAACGGTAACCTTTAAGTAAAATTAAAAAAATCTGTAGTAGTAATTACCTACCCACACACATAATAATAGGTATTTTCCTTATGTAACTACTGACTAATTGTCACTACGAGGAAAATACCTACAATAGCTATTATACCCGAAATAAGTCACCACAAACCCATAACAAAAAACTTAATTACAAATTCCCGCAACTCAACAGTCTCTATATCCTTCGAAGTTCGTAGAAATGTTACTACATATAATAACAAAGAGTTCATAAAACGATCAAGTCTGAACCGAACCCAAAACGCACTTCACCTTGGTTACGTAACACCAATCACTCAGTTATGTTGACGTAAGCATTCCCTCAGGCGCACGCGCAGTCCGTATTCATTAAAGAAAACTGTAGCAGACTTGCATGAATATTTCGTAACTCTATAAAATTATTTTTTAAAGTTTAATTTTATAATTTTTGGTTTACTTTTACTTTTTACGTAAATGTGTCAATCAGAAAGTGTGACTAATTGTTTTTAGTATTTTTCAGATTCAGGCAGAAACCAATTTTAGAGTGTTCTTTTTTAAAACCATAATAACGAAATATATAATATATATTATAATTATAATATTAATAATTTAAGTCTTGCATTATTGTCTCAGTGAGTTTAAATTAAGACTAAGAAGCGAATCCCAAAAAGGTAGCCGGATCAGATATCCAAGCAACTGGAGATACTTATCAGCACCACACTCCACCAGGCAACTGACCATAACTGATGAAAAAAAAGACCGTTGACAATTTGACAAAGAGTCACGATTCACAGCAGTGAGAGAACGATTGAGAAGAGAGAGAGGGGAGAGAAGAGACAGTTGAAATTGTTAACGACCAAAACGTTAGCTCGTAATTTATGTTTATCTAAAATCTGACAGCAAGAACACAATACGAGCAGCCATCAAAATATTTCGTGAAATAAACCGGCATCAAAGGCGTTTTCGAAATTTGAATACAATAATAATGTATGACCGGTAGAACAACGAAGTCCGCTCGTTCCGACCACAGATAACATCAGACACATTTCTATTTACACACAATACAGATAATGTGCAAATAAAGAGAGTAATGTGTTTTGTCATTTCGTGGGAAATAAGCGAACTAACTGTGTGAACTATGGCGCTGGCATAGTGAGCTAATGTCATGAGCACGAAGCAATGTGGCGAAATATTTTATCTTTTATATTAATTTTTGTTTCGGCACAGTTATTGTAAAAGATTAGTGGCAAAGATAAAAGTTTTATGAATTTCGCCTGACAAGGTTGTTCTTATTTATTTTTACTTCGAAATGTCGATTCGATTAGGTCTTTGCTACAACAAGCATTCTATGGGAGCATTTTTTTATCTAAGCCAGTCCGCATTTGACGTTTTAATTGCATTAAAATGTCATCAAACACAAACTAAATGATAGGAGATTTGTTTGCTATTTTATTGATATAATCGTAGACAATAAAAGTCATATAAACTCAGCTTTAAGACGACGCCTGTTCAAGTCAGTATAAATTAACATTTCCATCAGTAATCCTAATAGTTATGTAAATACGACGTAAATTATGAAAGGACACTTAATAATAAGTATGTCTGTTCCGTGCAGGAATAATTTGATCAAAGAAATGAAATAGCTTTCGAACGCAATCATAAACCCGTCAATTATCATATTTATCATTAATTTAAACTATGATATTTATTTCTACGGTCCAATATCTTGCTCAACGACAACTAGCCTCTATGCCACTGAATATGCAATTAATGGCACTGTATTATTATTTTTTATCGTCACTAATTGCGTACAAGTACATTTGCTTGCTCAACACATTTAATTTACAAGTACTCTTAATTTCATTACACGATTACACTAAATTCTAATTGTATATTAGCCTTAAATTTATAGTTTTCTGTGGCAAATGGCTAAAGAGTGGCAAGCAGACTGTAAACAGTTATTTAGTAAATTGGATTGTACAAGATTGCGAACAATTAGTAAACTAAGATTTACTGAGTTAATAAAGTTATTATGCCAATTAGCTTTTGCTCAAACTGTGGGTAATTATCAAAACTGCATTGTCGGTTATTTTGATCTACTTAAAGTGTTGCCATTTTCAAAATTGTAGGCTCTGGCTCTATGTTCTATGGCGGCAATGCATATAATTATTGGCGTGTTCCCTTCCTATACACTCAACACTGTAACTGTTAAATACAAAACGTTTTGGACCCTTTGAAATGGTAACAACATAGTTTAAACGACAACTGACTGGGTGCGGTTCCGGGTTTGATATTTACCTACTCATTTCTAAACACCTGGTGTTATTTTTACCTATTTTTTACCATATTATTCTGTTTGATCTATTTGCTCAGTAATCATACGTTTGATACAAATGGAGCAGTAAGCACAATCACCAACTTACTTCAGGAAGAACTGGAAAAATGTTTAGATACCTTAAAAGGTTGTTAAACTTGACGATATTTAATTTTGTAAACACATACCAATAGTTTATTTTCTTTCACAAGCTTTGTACTACATAGCTAGTGATAGAAGTGATTTTTAAAGCAAACAACTGCCTGTATTAGAACACTCTACTCTTCCACAAGTTAGATTTAAGTAATGATAAATAAGTGATTTTACAGTCAAAATACTGCATCTCCACAAGTTTTAATGCACCACATGAAAAACCATTACAATCAATGCACAGAACAACCCATAGCCGTACGCCAATTTTTTTTGAAGTGACATCTCGCAGGTCAACCTATGAGGTTGTCGCATGCTTAACCGGACTTACCTGTGACTACCTTAATAAATTAAGGCCTCCAGCCAGGGCTTAAAAACTTAAACTAGAGCGACTACTCGCTAAGGACACCCCCTGTGGGATACGGACCTCGGCTTAGAGCATCGCTGGTAGAGGGCAGCAAGATACGGGCTGGATCGGAATGAACGCCAATATATTTTGAGGCATTCGCGAGGGTCGTCTGGAGGACACGGTGGAGCATACGGTGAAGGTGTGCCCTGCCTGGGCGGAGCACCGCCGTGTTCTCGTGGAGGCGATCGGCGGCGGCGACCTCTCGCGTCCGGTCCTGGTGCGAGCCATGGTACGGAGCGAGAGGGCATGGGAAGCCGTCACCTCCTTCTGCGGAGCAGTAATGCTCGCAAAGGAGGAGGCGGGGCGCGTGAGGGAGTGGCAGTCTCTGCGTCCTCACGTCTCTAGCCGACGCAGGGGGAGACGCCCCGGGCGTCGGGAGTCGATAGCGGACTCCCGGCCACCGTAGGCGCGAGCTTGCGGGTGGTGAGCAATGGGTAGCTCGCCGCCCGGTAAGGACCAGGCTCGGGTCGACGGCGCGTAGTGTTCCACGCGCGCCTCAAAGAGATGTCAGCAGCGCTGAAGGGGTCTGCGAGGACCGATGCCTGCCGGGGTCGCGTGATTGTTTGAAAAAGATACCGTGGCCCCGGCACATGGGCAACTGAAGGAACACGGGTGGGTTTTAGTCACTAAAAGTCTGACACGCCCTCCCACTCCGCCCAGAGCGGGAGAAGTCATTTGATGATTTCCAATCCAGAAGAAAAAGGCATACCTATTTTTTGTTTTTAGTGTAACACCAAATTTCCACAACATTGCTAATACAACGGGGATTTAATCTCGCATAACGTAATAGGATCTATTAAAACAACGTTGAAATGTGCTCACGATACCACGATATCAAAACAGCTGCACATAAAAAATGATACGGATTTGCCTGCGGCGACGCTTGCAAAATAATTATAGCTTCCGATGACAAGATGTGATAAATTGCTGATTATGTTGTGATTAAAGAAAGATTTGTGGTTATGAGTTAATAAATTAGGCCACCCAGCACATTCATTGTCGTGGATATCGGAAATGGTGACTAAGAGAATGGTCAACTTTAAGGTTCCCGCAGACAGACACAACGCAATAGATTCCATAAAGTTTTCCCTGAAATTGTTCTATTAGAGAGCTATAGTGGTGGTATCGGCTCCGACCTACGGGTTGTACGGTCATGGTTTCGTATCCAGGCAGGCGCTTTACTTTATGTAAATACATAATTAATAATAATCCACTGCTCTCAAAAAGTGAAGGGAAACATCGGACGGAAATCGGTATGCCCTAGAATCAAAAAATTCGAAGACATGTAACATCTACCAACCCGCACTGGGTTCGCGTCGTAAATTACGGCTCACTCTCTCTTGAAGAAGGAGCCCTGTGTCCTATATTATTCCCACTGCTGAGCGGAAATAAAATTAATAATAATAATAGGCTGATTATGTGATTATGTTCTATTAAAGTTGCGCGCCATTAGCTTAAAGGCTATATCTTCTATCTATATGTATAAAAGGAGAAACTGACTGACTGACTGACTGACTGTTGATATATCAACACACAGCCCAAACCGCTGGTCCTAGAGACATGAAACTTGGAGGGTGTGTTCTTTGTGAAGAGTAAGTATCCACTAAGAAAGGATTTTTGGGACTTCCACCCCTAATGGGGAAAAATAGGGGATTGAAGTTTGTATGAAAGTCCGTCAGTTTTGAAGTTAGGATCTTCAAATTTTGATTTTAGACTGAAGATTGAAAATTAATCAATACGTAACTCAACGTTTTTGATAATTATACCCCCGAAGGGTTAAAAGGGGGGATAAAGTTGAAAATCCTTAATTTTCGAAGAAAACTCACTACTATCTAACGCAACGGTGTTGTTAGAATTTCAACCCTTAAGGGGGTGAAAAGGGGGATGAAATTTTGTTTTTAATTAAAGTTCTTTATTTTTTAATTTAAAATCACTAATATTTCGGCTTATGGTTGGAAACTAACACAACCTAAATATTTGTTTTTTTTTTTTAAATTTCAACCCACATGTGTCTGAAAGGGGTATGAAGTTTTGTATTGAAGTTGTTCATTCGCAAAATTTTGTATTCAAGCAAAAATAATATTTATAAGTACACGTGTACTGTTTCTAACTTAGATCCTCCTTAGATTTAGACTTGTGATAATCGTAATTTTGTAGCTGTACGTAGCTGATGGCAAAGTTAACTTCTATTGGTAAAGTTGCCAGGTTCGACGGTACTTTTTTTCTCCTAAGTTAATTTTCACATATCATTATTTACGTATAACAGCTTACGCATAATATTTTTAAGCATAATTTCATTAATCATAATAATGATTAAGCATAACATTCTGAAGCATAAAATATTTACGCATAGTGATATTAAAATATTTTTTTTTTAAAGGCATTATATAGAAGTATAATAATTAACTCCTAAAATGTTAGACATTAATAAACATGTAAACATGCATACACCATGCATACAGCAAACATGCAGCATGCAAGCAAGCATGCAAGAGGCATGCAGCATGCAAGCACGCATCCAGCAGGCATGCAGCATGCAAACAAGCATGCAAGCAAGCATGCAGCATGCAAGCAAGCATGCAGCATGCAAGCAAGCTTGCAACATGTAGCAGGCATGGTTTCTATCACGGCTCCGGCTCTTCGAGGCTCCGGCGGTCCCACGCGAGCTTAACGTCGCGGATCTGTTTTTCGCTCACCACCGCAGCTACGGCTCGCTAATTAACTCCTAAAATGTTAGACACTAATAAACATGTAAACATGCATACACCATGCATACAGCTAACATGCAGCATACAAGCAAGCATGCAGGAAGCATGCAGCATGCAAGCATGCATCCATCAGGCATGCAGCATGCAAACAAGCATGCAGCATGCAAGCAAGCATGCAACATGCAGCAGGCATGGTTTCTGTCACGGCTCCGGCGCTGCGAGGCTCCGGCGGTCCCACGGGAGCTTATCGTCGCAAATGTGTTTTACGCACGCCACCACAGCTTGTGGCGAGTGTCAAAACCAGCTGCTCCTCAGCTCGCGGGCTGCCTTGCACCTCCGCGCCTACGCGGTTTTAAACTACACTCTAGGGGTAGGGCAGACAAGACTACGTGCAGTCGGTTTTGCAGCGATTTTGTAGCATAACATATTGCATTTTTAAGACAATACATAAACTTAAATTTTGGGTTATAAATTGAATTTTAAATGTATGACTAAATACTATTATGCTAATAATCATAATACCTAGAAACATTATGCGACTCAAAATAATGCCAAAGCTAATTAGCCTTCAAGATCATTATGCTAACATACAAAACTTTATACGTTTTTATTTTTAACTTTTTAGTTATGGTAGATACCCTGCACTAATCTAATCGCGTTATTCGTTCATTTGTCGCGCAAATACTTAATGCAAATCTAAGACTTATATGGTTTTCACATAGATCCCATTGTCCGAATGGAACCAAATTAAAATGGAACTATCCGAAAAGCACCAACTTTCAAATAAAAAAAGAATCATCAAAATTGGTTTACCCAGTCAAAAGTAATGAGGAAACAAACATAGAAAAAAATACAGACGAATTGATAACCTCCTCCTTTTTTGAAGTCGGTTAAAAATGTATTCCAAAAAAATATACGGCAAAGTATTATTATGGCAAAACAAATTATGCCAAAATAGGTATGCCAAAGTACATTAGGAAAAATTTAAAAAAAACCCCGACACAAAAACCTAATTTCCCTTTAAAAAGTAAATAAAAAAAACTCAATCTTAAAGTACCTAAGTATGTATTAATAACTCAAAAAAAATACTTCGCGTTGGGGGACCGCTCCAGACCTAATGATTTATTTACAAATAGTCTATTACCTAACTAATTAAGAAAATAAAACTTTTATAAAATTACTTCACAATATTGCATTTAGGATACGACCGTCAACGTTTGCCCTCGCGGAGCGGTCCCCCAACGCGACGTATTTTTTTTAAATTATTAATACATACTTAGGTACTTTAAGATTCAGTTTTTTTTTACTTTTTAAAGGGAAATTAGGTTTTTGTGTCAGGGGTTTTTTAAATTTTTAATTTAAATTTTTATTTTATACTTTTTATAGGTTCATACTTATCATAATGTAGAATCAAACGAAGCTAAGAACACTCTCGATTAATTCATCAATATTCTCTTTCAGTGCGCTTTCATTTGAGACCCCAGTCGAGTATATTTGCTGATATTCGGTTACTCTTCCCCACTTCCTCCCCCACAACTTTTAAACGGCTCAACCGATTTTCATCAAACATATCTAAGAACACTTGCACATAAGTCACCTTTAATACATTTTTTTTAAATTGAAATCGCTTCATCCGTTCGGGAGCTAGGATGCCACAGACAAACAGACACACACACAGACAGACAGACAGACACGTCAAACTTATAACACCCCTCTTTTTGCGTCGGGGGTTAAAAAGAACATTATGCGAAAAGAAGGGATTTCGTTTCGCAATGACGATAAATAAGTTTCATAGACAGTCACTTAAAACAGCGGGATATCATCTTAGAGGGGACTACTTCTCGCACGGCCACGTTTACGTTGGCTGCTCGAGAATGAGCTCATCTAGCAGCCTGGTTGTATTAGCACCTGAAGGCAGAACCTCTAAAGTAGTATATAAAGAGATACTTTAAGTATAAACTAAAAAATAAATAGTCTTTAACCCCTGTGAGCAGCAATGTAAGTAAAATCGTCATTTGAATAATTTAGGTAACAATTTTTTTCGAAATTCCCAGGGAATAAAGATAACTTATATTTTTGCTTTAAAGTTGCCTTCAAATTTGGCATGCAAGTAGGTAATTTGCCGTTTCGTTATATATTCCGTCAATATTGTTATGTTTTAGCAATATTTATCCTACAACAATCATTTATCAATCTGAACGCTGCTCCTTGGATAACACAAAGCAAGCAATGCAATTACCCATTGTTTACCTGGATAAACACATAGGGTAGGTACTTTTAATCCCGGTAATACGTTCCTGTCTGATATTTTTCGACATCCACGCGGGCGAAGCCGCGGGCAGAAGCTAGTAAGCTAATAAGATAATAGTTTTAGTATTCGAGCTCTTTATTGCGAGAGTTCTTCCAGCGAATTACTAAGTACTATAAGAAGCTTAGCTATTTCTGACACTAGTAGAGCAGTGCCAGTTATAAAGGAATGAGTACAGTATAGGTAAATGTATGGTAGATATCCATGCCTATGCATGGAATTAGTAAGTAGAGTACACAGGCTCTCATGCGACATTCCTGGTCAGCCGTTGATTTCAGCTCGGCAATGCTTATGCGGTTATAGTTGACCATTGATTTATCGGTGATGAGTTAAGCACCCATTTAAGTAGCTACTTACTTATTTGACACCCATCATCACCATCTGCCTGACATTTTCCCGACTTCGTTGGAGTTGAGTCTTACCGGATGCAATACCAGTATTTTACAAGGAGCGACTGCTATTCATATAATTATTGTTTGTCACAGATGAAAAGTGAGTTCTTATAATAAGCACCTCCACAACTCAGTTACCACCCAAAACCATGAAAAAGTAACGTTAATATAAAATAACGTTATAACGTTTTTAATCACGCCAATGCGATGATGATTTTTCCATGTCCTTTACACTTGAGAAAACAGCAAAACCTATATACCTCCTTGAGTTACCGTTAACGGAAGAAAATTAACTTTTTGTTCATACTTTACATCAGACCCATGAATCATCAAACCTGCATTCACAGAGCGGTTTCCTAAGAGTTCAACAGAAAAACGTCACTATGTCATATACACACGCACGCACACAAGCCAATGACACCATAATATTATTGTTATTAGCATGTGCATAATTATTATCGAGAGCGGCTTTTGTTCCCACGATTGAAATAATTACTTTTTGGAACAAAGTTCCTTTTTAACCGACTTCAAAAAAAGGAGGAGGTTATCAATTCGTCTGTATTTTTTTTATTATTTTTTATTTTTTATGTTTGTTACCTCATAACTTTTGACTGGGTGAACCGATTTTGATGATTCTTTTTTTATTTGAAAGCTGGTGCTTTCCAAATGGTTCCATTTTAATTTGGTTCTATTCAGACAATGGAGTCCATGTGAAAACCATATATGTCTTAAATTTGCATTAAGTATTTGCGCGACAAATGAACGAATGACGCGATTAGATTAGTGCGGGGTATCTACCATAACTAAAAAGTTAAAAATAAAAACTTTTAACAAAAAAAAAAACAACCGACTTCCTTAAAAAAACACTACAAAGTCAAAAATAACTTTAATTTCGGAAGTCGGTGGCAAAAAACCTTAAATACAGATCCTTAGACACCGACGTTCGAAATTAAAGTTATTTTTGACTTTGTAGTGTTTTTTTTAGGCGATTAGACGCGACGGGAAGGGTCGGGGGAACAAGAAATTTAATGCGGACGAAGTCGCGGGCAGAAGCTAGTACATCATAAATCGTAAACTGCAATTTACCTTCCATTCAATCAACTCAAATATAGAAATTAAAAAAAAAAACATTATGTATGTATCAACGACAAAAATTATTCAATTGCCCATATCTTTGTTCCACGTTTTTGTAAAAATGTGTAGCCATAAAATATTATATTGGACCCTCAATCGTTAACACACACATAAACCCGTACACATTCATAAAACATTCGTCATGATCATCATCATAATAATATGTCACTGCTAAGACACAGGCTTCCTCTCTGTTAGAGAGAGTGGACCATAATACACCACACAGGTCCAGTACGGATTGATAGATATCCCATTTCTACTAATTTTTGGTTTTAGGACATGCCGGTTCCCTGTCACGATTATATAACATAAATTGAAGACAATAATTGTGATGTTTATCTGATAGAGGCGTATTCTAGGTACCAGCATTTGGTGTCACTCAATATTAGTTGAGTGTATCTCAAACTGCATCCTGTATAATAACGGACGTTTCTTAATTGCAACGTCTGATTTTTAGTGGTAAAATCAAAAATCTCGAGCGCGTCAAAAATGCACTGTAAAAAATAAGGAAACGAGGAATTTTGTTTTAATGGGTCGTGGGGCTTTCGGGACCGGGACCGCGGTCCTGGATTCCACCTAAAAAACAATAATTATTTTGCAGTAGTATTTCGGGACGACAAGAAAATTTTAGTTAAAGTACAGTTACCAAAAAAATACGAGAAAAAACGATAATAATTTATTATCTCATACATTTTGTATGTCTAATTTTATAATTGATCGTTTTTTAAATGTGTATTATTTTATTTTAATTTATATTTTTAATTCCAATTAATTTAAATGTAATTTATATGTGTATATGTAATTATATTTATTGGTTATTATTTTAATGTTATGTGTTCCATTGGATTTTATTTTTGTAATTTTAATGAATTTATAACTTACTAGCTTTTGCCAGCGGCTTCGCCCGCGTGGAGGTTGGAAATTATCCCGCGGGAACATACTACCGGGATGAAAAGTAGCCTATGTCCTTTCTAAGGCTCTAAACTATCTGTGTACCATTTTCATTTAAATCGGTTCAGTAATTTTAGCAGGAAAGCAAGACAGACAGACAGACAGACCGACAGACAGAGTTACTTTTGCATTTATAATATTAGTATAGATAGTATAGAAGTATGGATGATTTAACTTATAATTATGGACTATGTCTGAAACAAATGAATGAATGAATGAATGAATAACGCGGAAGGAGCTCACCTAACATGAGTGGCTATGTATCAGCTAGAAAACGCTTTATGCCTTTAAAGTACCAGGTTGTCATAACTTGGTAAGAGCCTAATAAGTCAACACATCACCTATTGGCTCTGAGACGGTACAAATTTCGCTAGGTCAGCTAGTATATGATGATTCCATTTTTAGGGTTCCGTTGCCAAATGGCAAAAAACGGAACCCTTATAGATTCGTCATGTCTGTCTGTCTGTCTGTCTGTCTGTCTGTCCGTCTGTCCGTCCGTATGTCACAGCCATTTTATTCCGAAACTATAAGAGCTATGCTGTTGAAACTTGGTAAGTAGGTGTATTCTGTGAACCGCATTAAGATTTTCACACTAAAATAGAAAAAAAACAATAAATTTTGGGGTTCCCCATACATAGAACTGAAACTCAAAAATGTTTTTTTTCATCAAACCCATATGTGTGGGGTATCTATGAATAGGTCTTCAAAAATGGTAATGAGGTTTCTATTATCATTTTTTTTTTTAATGTCAGTTAATTATGTTTAATTTACAAAAATACTAATGATATTCAATAACTGTAATGATTATGACCGCTGCTGACTTTTAAAAAACTTCACTATCTTAATTAGACACTAATTAAGATAGTGAAGTTTTTTAAAAGTATTATTACGTTTTGGTGGGTGATTAGGTGGACGATAGGTGATTTAAACACTCAAGATTACTTTTTTTAAATAGTATTTTGTATTATTTTTTAGGTTTACTTCTTATAGAAGGCTGCCATTAAAAAAAAATATATCGCTTTATAAAATTATTTTATTTGTATAAATTCTAATTTTTTTAGCTGACCGTACTTTCCCAAGACATAACTTTGTTTATTTTACTTGTGGTGCCAAAGTACAACTAAAAATATTTATTTTATTAATAGGTGGATTCTGAGACCGCGGTCACGGTCCCGAAAGCCCCATGACCTGTTTTAATAGACTATTAAATTTAATACTATAAGCAACAAGCCAGGGTCGCGAGATTCATTTGAAAGAGATACCGTGACCCTGGCACATGGGCAACTGAAGGAACACGGGTGGGTTTTAGTCAGTAAAAGTCTGACACGCCCTTCCGCTCCACCCAAGAGCGGGAGACGTCATTTGATGATTTCCCACACACACAAAAAAAAAGAAATACTATAAGAAATATAATCCAGTCTAAGGTTATAAAGGTCTTTATTTTTAAATTTAAGAAGATGCCTCCGCTGTCGGGTAAAAATGATTCTAGATAATGATTTCTGCTCCTTACTTAAGTAAGAAGAGTACCTTCTTATTAAAGTTAGGAGCAGAAATCATAATAATCAGAATACAATTTGAAAAAGAACTAATATTTTTTTCTGCATTGCCTTCGGAAATGCTCAGTATAACGGGTCACGTTATAAACCTACCTTTACAAGAAGGTAATTAAAGTTTCTATTATTCGAATACACCCACATTACTTTGATAATGTCCGAGTTGTAATTATTCTTGTCAAATAGGTATTATTAATCTAGAACAATAAATGGGCGGCATATTTGCATTGCCATTCGCAAAGCCTTAAACTATTATGTATCACAGTAGAATAGTACTATATCTCAATAACCAGGGTAGGAATTAATGGAGTGTTTTATTTCTATAGTTCTCCTTTTATACACAATTATTTAAACTCAGTTTACTGCGACGTTGGTTTAGTGGTCGCAAGCGCTACTGCTCAGCATGAGGTCCTGGGTTTGGCTAAATATAATTGGGCTTTTTCTTTTGGAATTGCGCAATAGCAGCCCGGAGTCTGGATTTGTGCCCGGTTGATTGCAATAGGCTCGCCAATAGGGGGCGACCCTATGTGGATGTATTATATACCTCTGTCTAACCCTTTGGAGAATAATACAGGTTAAAAGAAGATGGCCAGCTTTTCTTTGCCTATAGAAATAATTATCTATCCAAACATCATCCAACATGCCGGAAACCTTACCGTAAAGGCAGGCTGAGACTTACTAACAATGTATTGACAACAAACAATCTGCCTTATATTTTAATCGGCTTCCAGTCTAACCGTATGCAGCTAAATATCAGTATTATACATGGAGTGACTGCCTACCTGACCTCCAAACCCCACCACCCAGGTGACAAGGTACCTTTTGGTACGAATAATTGTCAGATTTTTGGGCTTGTGATAACCTGTAACTACTGTCAAAGATCCCGATACCACTGACACCGGAAACCAATAGTTTAACTTGCTTTCTGAGGCATGGAAGGGTCTCGATATGTGATGGGTGACCACAGCAAGGCAGGGGGCGTAGAAGAGGCGGAGAGGGGCCTTCTAAAGATAACACATATTCACTTTTTTCGTAACCATTATGTCTACTTGTGGACAGCGTTGTAGCGTTGTGGGTTTTAGTTAAATTATCTATCTATACTAATATTATAAAGCTGAAGAGCTTATTGTTTGTTTGATTGAATTTGATTGAACGCGCTAATCTCAAGAACTGCTGGTCTGAATTGAAAAATTCTTTTTGTGTTGGGTAGCCTATTTATTGAGAAAGGCTATAGGCTATATAATATTACGCTACAACTTAGAGGAGCGGAGCAGTAATGTAAAATGTTTCAAAAACGGGGAAAATCGCATGGGCAGGCGATTCGACGCGACGGGAAGGGTCGGGGGAGCAAGAAATTTAACGCGGACAAAGTCGCGGGCAGAAGCTAGTTTCATATAAAGTAAATATTTTCTGTTCCATACTTAAAAAAAAAATGATCGACCGGTGCAGCTGTGCCTAGCTCGTGGCTAAATGATTAGCCGCAAAACCCTCAATGCATGACAATTCAGCTTAAACAGCAAAGCTGTATGTACTTAAGTAATTATATTAATTCACCGTGCCTTTATAATGTAGATTAACTTCGGCCAATCACAATTCAGATCTGCAAATTCTAAGGGCCGCGACAAATCCGCCACACGACATTGGCTGACAAGCTAACTGTTATAATAGTAGTCCTTGAAACAATTAAATCATGTTTTATAATAAACTGTTTAGGTACTTCTAAATATGCACCAACATCCGGCTGACCTCCAAATGGCCTTGTTAGCGCACTTTCTATAACAACAGACCGAAGCAAACTAATTATTAATAACGTGACACCTAATTTCGATATTTTTCGTTACCATTTGTTCGGCTTTTAATCAAAATTAAAGCATTCGTTTCAATTAAACCGTTTGTAGGTACTGTTTTGAATATTGTCAATTAGTTAATAAGAATTGTCAGACTGTTGAATTAGTTACCTATTTATTAGTATCAGCCAGCAATGCCATATAATGAGGCAATGCTGCCAGACTTTTGGGCATTTTTCCTGTTGACAACGATACGTATGAATTTTTCGATATCCTTTCTTGTTATACACTTGTACAAATTATTATCTAGTACAGATTTCTGTTAGTTTTAACATGATGTAAATATTTTTAGAAATTAAATTAGATCAATTCTTTTATCGGTGAAACCGACAAAAAGTTACCTGCTCCGAAGCAGAGATCCCTAAGAAGTAAAACGGAAAAAGCATAGAAACTATTTTAAGATTCTAACTAACTTTGAATCTGGGTTAGGGAATCTGGGATAGGGGCTGTCAGTGTTATTACTTTCTGTGGAATCTGCTGACAATTCTTTAACATGATTAGATTTGCTGATTTAAAATTCCTACTAAGAGTTAAAATTGAATACGACCAGCCCAATAAACTACGTTTAAGAGCTGACATTGTCAAAAATGTTGTATAATAATGATACTTACAGTTGATGAACATGGTTAAGATTTGATGATCACGTTCAGATTCACTGGTGAAATTCGCCCTTTTGAGTCTGGGTACTTCTTAAAATCAACTTTATATAAGTACCATATCTTCAAGTGCTGGACTCATAGATGCCCATAGACGTTAAAGAAGCATTAAATTATTTAAAAGTAATTAGTTTTCTTGTCTAGTGAAATGAGGAACAAAATTTACCTAAATAGATCGTAATTTGACATTAACAATCAAGTTACAACATAGTCTGCAGTCGGTGGGTAAGTACAGTAAAGTGATTCTAAGTTTTTTACTTTTGTGACTCAAAAGATTATTTTCTACTATTCAATTTAAATTTATCTAAAAGGCGAAACATGACTTTTCTAAAGTTTTACTTTTGTACCTTATATCAAAGCTTTTGTACCAAATGTAATGAAATCACGTTCTCTATTAATAAAGTAATTATCGAGTATTATCGAATAAAACGAATTAAACTTTTTAATTTGATTGAAAAAAACTTTCATCTTAGAGTAATGGTTTGATGCAAAAAAAATGCTTCTGTAGTGAATTTTATTTAAGCTTGTATTATACTTTTTACATGAAGATGGATTCGCTAGATTAGTTTAACAAAGTATCTTTCAGCACCCTAATTACATAACACAACCACAATCTGAATCATTTTGAAAGATATTGGTATTCCATTGCTTCATTAGTTGGTAAAATTGTCAGTGCTTACGAAGTTAAATAACGCAATGAATGTTGTAGCACTGTCAAATGAACCCTTTTCCTCTGCTGGTGGAATACGCAATTACCTTAAGGTTATAGAAAAAGCTAAGTGATACAACCCAGGATTGATTGCAGAACACCACGTTAATGCATCCAACAAATGCATTAATATTTAAAAGATCCGTAATCTTACGAGGTGTAGGATAGATTCAATGACTTAATATTAATTAAGAAACAACAAAATCGAATTCTGTTACAAACACAGAGGGGTGATCACGGCCTCTGTGATGGTTTGAGTCACGCATTTAATTACTGTTTTTGCTCCCATCACCATCATCATCATTTCAGCCAAATGACGTCCACTGCTGGACATAAGCCTCCCCCAACTTAGGGGGATTTGCCATAATCACCACGCTTGGCAAACGGGTTGGCGATCGCAGTATGGTGGTTAAATGCATAGAGAACGCTGCTGCCCATTCTCTAGTAAGTCCCTTAATCGCCTCTTACGACACCCACGGGAAGAAATGAGAATTTGCTCCCAAACTGTGATAAAAATGTAAGACTTAAGTCTACTACAGTACGCCGCCGCCGTCTCGCCCCGCAGAACTCTAAATCAAGTCGTGTTTGCCGCGAACTTGACCAAAATTATAACAAAAGATTTTTATCTGAAAACTATCAGGGCAGAGCTCTATAGACGGACTGAAGTAGGTATCACAGTATCTACCAAAAATCTGACGAGCATTTTTCCAACGATGTTGGGGTTAGCTTCCAGTCTAATTGGATGAAGTTGAATACCAGTATTTCACATGGAGCAACTGCCTATTTGACCTCCACAATCCGGTTACTGGGTAAGATTGGTTGTAAGAACTTTGGCCTTCTTAATACCTGTAACAACTATCGAAGATCGACGATTAGCAGTCGAGACCGTGTGACATTCTGTCTACCTTCTGTTCTTCTATCTAGTGTTATCTCTCCTTCTCCTTTTTATTCATGCAAAGGTTATCTATAAAAAATCCCTTTTAATGATAAGACCGCCCACTATGTCACCACTATGTATCGTTTCTACAATTATATCTTAAATTCATATGGTGTACATAATAAAGAGTTTTCTATTCTATTATATTCTATAGGCCCGCAAAAGTACTTTACATTGTTACATTTGTTACGTCAAAACTGAAATATTTTGTGCCTATCATATCATGTAAGCAAATTGTTTCGCCTTACTTCACTTATGTAATGGCATTTAAATTTCTTGGATTTGTTACGTTTTCTCGATTATTATGTGTTACTTCATAACTTTAATTTGATTGTAATGAAAACAATTTAGAGCAGTGATATTATAATTGACCTGAATAAGTATTATGTGTTATACGTTACCGATAGTGTTTATTAAGTTAAGAGCTCAGTCACATACAATGGTAATTATTATATCCGGTTGCCACCATTATTATATAGAGAAAAACCTTTTGGCGTATACCTTTGAAATGTTTTATTTTATTTTAATTTTAACGAAATAATTGCTTAGCAATTGGTGAGAAAGAGAGGGGAGATTAAGGGAGGTAAAAAGGGTTAGGTTAAATAAGAAAACTGAAGATGGGGCAACTACACTTAAAAATATGGTAGGTAAATATACGCAGGAGCAAGACTATATGTAATAAATACTTTATGAGAACGCTAATCAAGCCGAAACACCATCTAATCATGATGAGACTGATATTATTGCATTTCAATAAACGAAAGAGTTCTTTACTGAAAATAATAAAATGTTTGTATTATTTTTTGAAGAATTGGTCTTAACTGGACTAGGCTTCGAAATTAACTTCCACAAATAAAACTAGCAAAATCTGCACTTTAGCAGTACAATAATGAAGTCAGGCTTGGTTTACCTTACAATAAATATCTAGATACGCAACGCGATAAGAACATAGCTTTAAATGATACTAACTAGTTTGAAACAGGCGCTGTAATATATCACGCTGCGCCGGCGATCAACGAGCTTGTTATAAAATGAACCTGCTCGAGATTTACACGTTATTTATATCAGTGAGCTATGAAACCATTTTGAAAGTTGGATATTTCCCAAAATGGTAAATTCTCGTAAATTGTAATCTCCATAAAAGTAGAAATTCCACACGCTACTTTTATGGGGCTTAATTTGTTTTAAAAAAAATCTTAAATAAATAACCATGTTCTTACATGTACGTTATTAAAGTAAATTTAATATGATGTTAATTGACAGTTTAATTTGAAACAGTCCTTGGGTTTGTACTTCTCAATCCTTAGTAAAAATTATGTTAATTATGCAGGTTGCAGGTTGCAGGCACCTTGAAATAACTGAGTAGTCATTTTCAACATAAATTACTTGCGGAGTTGGAATCTTGAGATGATCATCTTGGATGTCCACCTCAAACTCCCAACTCCTAAATTACCTGTCTTGGACACTATTTGCTGAAAAGCAAAGGGGCGTTTTCCATAATCGCTACGCTTGGCAGGCAAGTTGGCGATCGCAATATGGTGGTAAAATGCATAGAGAACGCTGCTGCCCATTTTCTAATAAGTCCCTTAGTCGCCTCTTACTACACCCACGGGAAAAAACCGGCCAAGTGCTAGTCGGATTCGCGCACCGAGGGTTCCGTACAAACCTGTTTTGCATAATGCATTTTGCATTCTCGGTTTATGCATAAGGTTATTATGAATTTAAATGGTTTTTTTTTATTTGAGTTGATTGAATAAAAGGTAAATTGCGGTTTATGATTTATGACGTACTAGCTTCTGCCCGCGACTTCGTCCGCGTTAAATTTCTTGCTCCCCCAACCCTTCCCGTCGCGTCGAATCGCCTACCCGTGCGATTTTCCCCGTTTTTGCAACATTTTTCATTACTGCTCCGCTCCTTTTGGTTGTAGCGTAATGTTATATAGCCTATAGCCTTTCTCGATAAATAGGCTACCCAACAAAAAAAAAATTCAATTCGGATCAGTAGTTCCTGAGATTAGCGCGTTCAATCAATCAAACAAACAAACAAATCTTCAGCTTTATAATATTAGTATAGATAAAAAAAACTGCTTACTAGATCTCGTTCAAACCAATTTTCAGTGGAAGTTTACATGGTTATGTACATCATATATTTTTTTTTAGTTTTATCGTTTTCTTATTTTAGAAGTTACGGGGGGGGGACACATTTTATCACTTACGAAGTGTCTCTCGCGCAAAATATTCAGTTTAGAAACAAATGATATTAGAAACCTCAATACCATATTCATAGATACCCCACACGTATGGGTCTGATGAAATTTTTTTTTTGAGTTTCTGTTCTAAGTATGGGGAACCCCAAAATTTAGTTTTTTTTTCTTCTTTAGTGTGAAAATCTTAATGCGGTTTACAGAATACATCTACTTACCAAGTTTCAATAGCATAGCTCTTATAGTTTCGGAAAAAAGTGGCTGTGACATACGGACGGACAGACAGACAGACATGACGAATCTATAAGTGTTCCGTTTTTTGCCATTTGGCAACGGAACCCTAAAATTGGGGTGGTGTTATTTTTTAAATCCGTTACCACACGGTACCATTGCGCGCGACCAGAATTAATGAGAAATCTATTACAAGTTATATTCTCATAACTGATACCTTAAAAACCACCATCAGCATGGAAACTCCAGGGTAGCCCGCGAAATTAAAATTTCCTTGCGTTTTTGCAATTTCCAGGTCAGTGCACAGTTGTATACTTATTAAACAACAAATATAGTTTTACATAATTTCAATCACATAAATCATCAACACAAACCTCTAAATTAATTTAATTTGATTAAATTACTATTTCATGAATAAATCATTAAATCAAATGAAATGAAGTTCTTTTTTCTGGACCTTTATAGTGTCATTCCTCACCATTGCATTTCTCGCAAATTTGAAGCTATAAAATCCACCATCAGCCACGTACGGGTCATATTTTGTCAAGCTTCATTGGCTTGGTTGATAGAAATCTCACGACGTATTTTTCCACAAAGGGCCCGGCCCTTTAACCTTGCCAACTAAGTACAAGGCCCGAAAGTAAAAAGTCGTTTCTTCATAAAAAGTTTATTATCTGTAATGGTCCACTTTTTAAAACCGGCATTGTTTGGTAAGACTTATGTAAGCAGAATTAAGTACTTTATTAAAAAAAAGTAAAGCACAGTGATAAGAATTAAAAGTGTCAATTAACGTCACACGTCTGAATTCACTTTTATTGTGTCGAAATCAAAACTTATTGAAGCCGTAATAAGGCTCCCACAAACAGGCGCGACGCGACACTCATATAACACTTTTTATGAAAACGTCATGGATTTTTTCCACAAAAGTCCCGTCGCACTGTCACGATGCACCTCTATGAAGAAGACTTAAAACACAAAACCAATGTATGTTTGTATACAACAACGCTTGAATGGAATTAAGCTGTACACATCTGCCATAATATGTCAGAAGATCAATGGGTCAAACTTACGACCCAGTGTGGCAAACGACAACGCGGCAGGCCCAGACGTAGATGGCGGGATGAGCTGGACTCCTTAAATAAAAGGTCTACAAAAGATCCTTGTCAGCTCTGGACAATGAGTGCTGGAAAGAGAGTAAGAAGCAGCAGAGACATTATTGGCAAATAATTATAATGGATGGAATAGATGGATTTTAAATATTTTCATCGCATTCAGCTTTTCATGCATGATGACATTTATTATTAAACTAGCTTTTACCAGCGGCTTCACCCGTGTATTACATACCTATATACCTTCTTTTTGAATCACTCTGTCAACTTATGAAAACCGTTTTAAAAGCCGTTGAGTAGTTTAAAAGATCTAAGCGGCAAACTACTTTGTTTTATACTATGTAAGGAAGATACTCCCCAGCTCTTCAAAATAACTAAATAACGTTCGATAAATAATTCCAGACGATACGTCTGCGATGCACGCTGGAGATATTATATGAATGTGTCGAACACGACCATGTGCTGTCAATTTCCTCAACGAATGTTCCTCAAATGTGTCGTGCATACAAGCGCGCATGCGTGTGAGCATGTATGTTAAACACCTATTGGTCAACAATATTGATCGCTACATGAAACAACTTACCGGTTTTTTGGGAACAGTTCCAACACTTATGCTAATGTCTTCGGATGGTTATACTTCATACTAATTTGGTTAATGGTTATGGTTAATGACTACCGAGCTGTTCGATTTATTGGAATGTCTTGGATGGGTGGTCTTGGCACATATGAAAACCATATTGAACAGAAAAGAGATTTGATTTTTGGTGCGTTTTTTTCTTGGTAATAGATAAATTTAAAAAAATATTTAACAAGTTTAAAAAAAAAATCGTTCATCTATAGATGTTTTTGGTAGGTTGTGGTAGCTTATGACTTTTTGTTTGTAATGGATAAACTCAAAAACTGCCGGACCGATTTTAAAAATTCTTTCACCATTAGTAAGATACATTATCTGCAAGTAACATAGGCTATATTTTATTTTAGAAAAAAATAGGGGTCCGTAAGATGTTTGGGTTTTTCGGACCCAAGGTGTTAAAAATCACCCAAAAAAGTTCCCTATTAATATGTCTTCGAAGTACCACCAGGTTGTTATAACTTGGTAGGAGCTCACCTAACATGGGTGTGTGGTAGCTAGAAAACGCTTTATGTCTTCGAAGTACCAGGTTGGCATAACTTAGTCTAACATGAGTATATGGTACTTGGTGCTCTTTGCTTTGTGTTGCTAGGATCTGATAAGTTAACACAACATTTATTGATTCTGAGGCGGTACGAAGTTCGCTAGGTCAACTAGTAATTGATAAATAAGTGGACGTTTCTTTGCAGTGCCTCAAACGTTCACGACTGGTTATAATATCTGAATAGATTTTTTATACCTTTGTGGTAAGTTTGGAAAACCACTGTTTCCCACATCAGAAATCTCAAAATCAAGAGAGATTTCGGGATGTATGATGTAGGATATAATAAAGCAGGGAACGGCTACTGGGGCTTC
The DNA here is from genome assembly GCA_932294355.1 of Aporophyla lueneburgensis. NCBI lineage: Eukaryota > Metazoa > Arthropoda > Insecta > Lepidoptera > Noctuidae > Aporophyla > Aporophyla lueneburgensis. Next base: position 22,890,881 of record OW028741.1, on the reverse strand, counting down.
AGGACCGAAAATTTCCAGTCATGTTCCAAAAAGTAGGGGCTTTAAAACTGAAACTCAGAAAAATGCAATTAGTTGCTCAATTTGCAATTACTTATGACAAAGGAAGGGTAAGAAACTCCACGGACACTCTTTTATATTAAAATAGAAAGATTCTTCGTCCTAATAAAACTCACTGCAGATCCACTATTAGGTAGGTATACCAACAAACTTGGAACCTTTGTGAAACTATAGTTTTATATATTACGTGCACGCACAAATATTACGTGAAAGATTAGTAGCTCCACGTTAGTCGCAATTTGGCGAATTCAGTCACTATTACCGACCAGAAGAAATTTATCACTACCGCTATGGTTATTTAAATCACATACTATTACCTTCCAGGCACACCGCATTGGGTAACAACTGTTGTGTGTTACATTTTCTTTATTAGATGGCGGCCTACTTTACAATGCAAGTATCTGTTTTTTAGAAGATTGGAGTTGTTTGTTATCTAACTAAATATTCTCGTTCCTGTATCTTTAAATCGTGGATCTCAAAATAAATAAATCGAAGGTTTTCGATTTATCGCATCAACAAATCATCTAAAGTTCTAAACTAACCCCAACGTTTTTGGAAAAGGCACACAGCCTTTTCCAAAAATGTTGGGGTTAATTTCTAGTCTATAGAGGGACTGCCTATATGACCTTCACAACCCAATTATTGGGTAATACAATACCCCTGGTTGTCAGACTTTTGGGCTTCTGACGACCCGTAACGACTGTCAAATATCCACAAATAGTAGCTGGGACCAACAGTTTAAAGCGCATTTCGAGACACAGACCGGTCTTAGTATATAAAGACGGTCACTCATCCACGAAAAAACCGCGCCAAGCGTAGCTTAATCTGATCGATCGACCCGTGCGACTATTATTTCTAAGCAACATACCTCCTACCTAATCAAGATCTGCTGCAAGAACAATGACAAAATTCAAACGAAGAAACTATCAAAACTGGAACTGAAGAGGTAAGAATACAACGTTCCAATTATATTTTTACAGAATAAACATTATTTACTGAAAAACAAAAACTTTTTACAAAAAAATAACAACCGACTTTCTTAACAAGTTCGCTGCCACCCCCGCACCGGTGCGGGGAGGGGTGTCCATGCGAGAGGCCGACCACGCACCGGTGCGGTCTCGCGCCTTAGTAGATTCATACACTCAGTTTGGCGCCGGCACTGGGCCAAGAACGTTGTGTTTGAAGCGGCACTGCGCTTGAAATTTTAAATTTTCGTAACGTGTTTTTGGTTTTTTCGTATGTTTGACGGTTGAGTGTTTATGCAGAAATAAATATCAAGTAAAATGGATTGCGAAGAAGGCCCTTCTAGGCCTAAAAGGCAGCGAAAACAATTGTTTTCTATTATGCACGACAGTGATATAGAAGAGGTATTGTTTTCTGATAATTCTGAAGACGATTATCAGCCTGGTGACGAGGAGTCAGCATCAGAGAGTGAAGGTGAGGAGCACCCCTTAGATATCGAATTACGCTCTCCAGCACGTCAATTAGTGTCACCTACAGCTCAGGATCAAGACCTGCAGCCAAACTCACCATCTGTATCAGACACTCAAGGTCAAGCCCAGCTGAACCAACCCTCTGCAGTAGGCTCAACCGCTGAATGGACTACAACTGGCGAGATGAGAGAAATTTATTTTACAAAATCAAACGAATTTTATGGTGAAATTGCAGGAGCAAATCCTATTGATTATTTTAATTTTTTTTTTACTGAAGATTTTTTGACGATGATTTGTACTGAGACAAATGCACAGGCACAGAGGTTGATAAGTAGACATAATCAGGAAGTTTCAAGCAGACGAAGTAGAGATTTTGCCAGGATTTCTGGATGGAAACAGGTCACTGTCTGCGAGCTGAAAATTTTCCTTGGTTTGCTGTTCCACATGGGAACTATCCCTCTCAGTCGTTTACAGGATTACTGGAAAAAAGATAGGCTGTTTTCAATTCCAATTTTTGGGAAACAAATGAGCAGAAACAGATTTCTCCTCATACTGAGATGTTTGCATTTTACCTCAGAGGAAGAAAGTGAGGATCCAATGTTCAAGGTTAGAAGTGTCATTGATTACTTCAACAACAAAATGACTGAATGTTATTATCCTGCAGCACAATTATCTCTGGATGAAAGTATGGTGCTATGGAGAGGGCGACTGAGTTTTCGGCAGTTCATCAAAAATAAACGCCACAAATACGGCATAAAGTTATATATGCTAACTGAACCAGATGGATTGGTATTGAAGTTCCGTGTTTATGCAGGTGGAAAAGATACAGACGTATCTGGGAAGGGTCACGCTGAGAAAGTTGTCATGGAGCTGCTTCAGGGAAAACTAAATAATGGCCACGAATTGTACATGGACAACTTTTATAATAGTTTTGGTTTGGCGAAGAAGCTGCTTGATCACAACACCTATTGTACGGGCACTCTACGTAAAGACTTGAAAGAAAATCCTCAGGAAATCAGGAAAAAAAATATTAAGAAAGGAGAAAATATCTCAATGTTTCGTGAAGGAGTGCATGTTGGCGTGTGGAAAGATAAACGCGTTGTGACGTATATTACTACCCAGTATAAAGACAGAATGGTTCCAGTCCAAAATAAACGTGGCCAAGTTACTCAAAAGCCAGAAGCTATCTCGAAATATAACGATTACATGTCAGGAGTAGACATGCAAGATCAGCTTCTAGCGTACTATCCTTGCGAAAGAAAAACTTTACGCTGGTATCTGAAATTAGCCATCCACACATTCCAATTACTTTTCTTGAATTCAATGAAGATGTACAATAAATATTCAGGGCAACGTAAAATGTCTCTCTATGATTATCGCATGAATGTCATAAATGCTCTGCTGCCCGAAAATGTACCAGGAAATAGACCTTCAAATACCCAAACTCATAAAATAAAGAAAGCCACTGAAACTACTTCAAATGGGCGTCTCAAACGAAAGACATGCCGTCAGTGCACCAAGAATAAAAAGCGTACTGACTCTCCTTGGTATTGTGACACCTGTCCTGACAAACCTGGACTTTGTGTGGAATGTTTTGAAAATTACCACTCAGAACTTCCTCTGTAAATGTTATAATTCATGGTTTTATAACTTTTTTAAATATGACATTGTTGATTGATAATTTCTGCGTTTTTCTCTGATTGTTTTTGTTTTATAAGATATTTTATTCACATTGATGCCAAAGTGTAATGCCATTTCTAAGTAAAGTTCAATTAGAAAATATTTATTTGTTTTACTTTTCTCTAAATTAATGTTGATTTTGCAGTTTATTTCATTACAAAAATGCAAGAAGTATCTAATATAAACCACATTTAAATAAATAAAAGCGTATTATTCCTAATTAACCATAAAAACGTAATAAATTCATAACCCGCACCCGTGCGTTCTTTGGCACTGAGAATGAAAATTTCATTCCCAGTGCCTAGCACGCACCGGTGCGGTGTAGTTGCCCTCCTCATTTAAAATACTGTAAAATATTATATAGATAATTAAGTATAATTACAATCTTATATAATCACTTTAAAGTCGATCAAACAAAAAAATATATTTGGCCTCCCGGTGACCTTCAATTTTTGCAAGTGGCAGTCAACCTGTTAAAAGAAACCTTAAATACAGATCCTAAGACACCGAGTTCCGAAATTAAAGTTATTTTTCACTTTGTAGTATTTTTTTAAGGAAGTTGGTTGTTATTTTTTTGTAAAAAGTTTTTATGTTTCAGTAAATAATTTTTATTCTGTTTAAAAAGTTTTTAGTTATGGTATATACCCCGCACTAATCTAATCACGTTATTCGTTCATTTATGCAAATACTTAATGCAAATTTAAGACTTATATGGTTTTCACATGGATCCCATTGTCAGAATGGAACCAAATTAAAATGGGACCACACGGAAAGCACAAACTTTCAAGTAAAATAAGAATCATCAAAATCGGTTCACCCAGTCAAAAATTATGATCTATCAAACATAAAAAAACAGTCGAATTGATAACCTCCTCCTTTTTTTGAAGTCGGTTAAAAATTGTACCAGTTACAGTACCTAGGTATTTTTAAAATCACAACGGTGACTACAATAAGCTTTATCTAATAAATGCAGCTGCCCATTCAGTTGATTTATGCCTCGTCAAGGAATGTCCCCACCTTAAAACTTACCGGAAACCTATCAATATAATATTAATTGCTTTATTTAATTAGTACTTAGTTGAACACTAAATAAACAGTTTTTAAATATGGAACATTTAAACAATCATTAAATACTTGACTGAATTAAATGAAAATGAAATGTTTAGTACATAAATCAACGACTAGATTATACAATTAACAATAAACTATACAGTGTTAACTATTATTTGATTAGGTTGAATGAATTATAGTATTAAGTATTATTTAATTGAACCTTCATGGTGACCTTTTTGTTTTATTGCTAGTTATTTGATAAGAAATTAAAGACAAAACCACTCCAAGGAAAACAAGTTGTGTACGGGTTTCTGAAGCTAAAGAATTTTCTTCTATTTTTTAAAAGTTCTGGGAAGTAACTGCCTTATGAAAATTTGTTTCAACACTAACAGTTGACACCTAGATTAACCGAGCAACTCAGCCCATTACAGTCCTCTGAATATAGGCGTCCTGAATCAAAACACCCTACCCTCCACCAAGGACCATATTAAAGTAGCCGGCAACAGTCTTTTATTTTTAACCGACTCCAAAAAAAAAGAGGAGATATTTTTTACTTTTATGTTTGTCACCCCAGTCCCAGCCCCAGTATGTTTGTCCATTTATTAAATGATTTCAAAAAATCATATTTTTTTTAAAGGTATATTTAAAGGATACTTACCGAGTTACACCACATAAATTTGGTCAAGTTCTGATAAGTGGTTTATGAGTTAGCTTAAATAATTCATATTTTCCCACATAAACTTATTATTTTTCAGTTTTTAGTAATGGAGCTTCCCCCTTAAAAAGCAAAATAGAATAGATAAAATATATCATTGTGTTTTAAAGAATTCAGTGAGACTCTTCGTTTCATTGTCCATAACATTATTATCACATTTATGCGGCTGTCTATAATAGACAGCCGCATGCTCTCTACAAATATGATAATAATGATGCTGAAGTATTATGAAAGAATGCGGCTGTAACTCAGCTGAAAATACTTACCGTGGCTTCACCCCTTAACTAACTATATTATCACTTCTCCATTACCTAACTGTCATGATTGGATAATTAACCACACTCAATAAAAGAACAACATGGCGATAACGTCATACATAACATGTCTTCGTTCGTCCCGACTCGATGGACCGTTTAATAATCGATTACGTTTGCTTACAGCTATGTATTGAGTTAACAAGTCAGTAATCGAGCAAAGTAACGTATCTTTATGCTTAGAAACGATTGGTAAGAGTATCTTTGACTAATTATATAAGTATCATTCACTATATCACTGTCGCAAAATAAAATATTTAAGAACAAAATCCCCCTGGTATCGTCTGATTTTCATACTGTTTTCACAAATGGACGGAGTAATTCATCGTTGGAGATGTTGGAATCGTGGCATCCAGGAGCTCAGTCGCGTACGCCGCATAAATAAGAATTGGATTAAAATAAACACACCAATAGTTTGTGGTACTTTGATTCCTTGCGGGGCGCGCACGGCCTATAAGCTTGAGTTACACATTTTTATCATAGTTGGGGGCAAAAACCGTGACAAAATAAGTGACTCAAACTTATCACAGAGGATGTACTCGCCCCGCCGTAGTGCGTTGTCTTGGGATTTGTTCCGAGTTCAACGCGGGCCAAGCCCCGGGAAAAAGCCACCATATTATTTAGGTATTAGAGGTTTATGTCCCAGATACAATCCTAGGTAATGACGATTTACCGCGTTTAACTTCGCTCTTGTCAATTTCATGCCAGTGTCAAGTATAGATTTACTGTTCAAGTCAATATATCAAGATTGGTCAAAAGATCAATCTCAATTAGGTGAACTGAGAAGTGGCTGATTAATACAGCCCCTTTGGCTATATAAATACACCAACAGAGCTCATTATTGGCAGCGAATGAATACTTGAACTGTAGTGCTAATAATAGGTGCTGAAATAACATAGTTCTAAGATTAATATTCATACCTATTTCTTCCGCTAAGCAGTGTTGCCCTGTTCCAAGGCTGATCTAATAGGATATTTGACTACTATCAAAAGTATACTAGACTCATCATAATGATTCTAGCCTACGTGGTTTCGGGTCCGCTCCAATATAACCAGATTCAGCGGAATACGAGCGGTAGAGGTAACACGATACCCCTTGGTAAGACTGGAATTTCGGACTAATAAAATTATACTTACTAGCCTATCAGAATTAATCATTTTTTAAAGATTAAAAAGACAATTTGCAAAAACAACGTCAGTAGAAAAATGGAAGATAGATAGAAGTTACACGCTTTTGAAGATACTCTTCCATAATGTCACGTAAAACGATAATTGTACCTATTGAATGGCATGAAGCTACTATGGCGTTCCTGTGTTCTTTAAAACGCATACAACATCGCCTTTTTATGATAGCTATTTAACTTTTTTACTGTGCTTCAAGATCTTTACCCTATACCATAACAGGCAGGCACATAAGACGTCTCAGCATTTTCTCTACGATGTCTCTACCATTGCAAAGATCCATACGGCTGTGAGTGGTCATAGCCGTGGTCCTAAATACATTCCAAACGGCGATAAAAGCGGTTTTATTTCTCTCCCGAAAGGCCGAAACTACATCGTCGTAAAATTAGGTAAGGTTCATTTATTTCGGACAACAGTGATCCATATTTTGTTAGTAGTACAAAACAATTTATATTGTAATGTTAGTAGTTATTATTTCAGCCGAATGACGCCCATTGCTGGACATACGCCTCTCCCAATTTGGGCAGGATTCCCAAAATCGCCCGCTTGGCAGGCGAGTTGATGATCGCAGTATGGTAGATGTGTAAAGAACGCTGCTGCCCTTTCTCTAGTAAGTCCCTTAGTCGCCTTTTACGACACCCACGGAAAGAAATGGAGTGACACTGGTCTCTACGTCCGGAACCACATGGTATAATGTTAGTATCACTACATAGTAAAAAAACAAGGTCGCTTCCCCACATAGGGACAGCCCTATGTATGCTTAAGTCTTTAGAACTGCGCAACGGATTTTGATGCGGTTTTTTTAATAGATAGAGTTATTCAAGAGGGAGGTTTATACGTATAATACGGGGGTAAAGCCGCTGGCAAAAGCTAGTAAATAATAATACGTACAGGTAAGGAGATTATGCACACTCCAAGCAGAAAATGACCAGACAAGAAAATATGTGACCTATCTGAGCAACCTACGCACAAATTGCCCAATATTTGGGCAATAGCTCTCCGCCACAGCTCTCAGGATATAGTTAAACTAAAGCAGTTCGATTTCATTACGATTATTTAATAAGCATTACATCATTGCGATATAATACTACCTGCTGTATCTCGTAGGTAATCGAACACTCGAATACGACTGCACGACCGAATAATTGACACTTGAACTTTTGATTTGACCGCAAAGACTGTAACACTCGAGTTGCTATCTACTTTGTGAATGCGATATTATGTCGGTGTTACGTAGGTATATTATGTTGGAAGGGTTTCATTGTTTTATGATTAACTGGACGATCAATAACTTTTCTATCTTTAATTTAGAGGGTAGTGGTTTTTTCTATGAAATTGTCCGGTACCGAACTTAATCCAATTATCTGCTACAAATGTTTAATGCCTTAAAAACACAGACGACAAATTACAAAATGGTTTGTCAAAATGATGAAGAAAGATTATAAATAAAATACAATAGCTACGCATTCAGTCCGCCACCCGGGATTGCATGCACTTAAGCAACTAATTAGCTACGGAACCCAATCCTTCACCTATATTCATAGAAATCAGATTTCAACGGCGTGACTAAAAAGGAGACACTGTTTCATTGTGTATTATAAAACGTTACCGCGCTTGCGCTCTATATCAGAGAGTTTCGTTAAATTATGATTTCGCGGTCTCGCACATTTTCGTGTCGCCAGCGCAGGCGCACCAAGGCCGATATAATAAAAGACGGAATCGGCCAAAAAAACTGTAGCAATAGTTACGTAAACGAGTGAGAAAGTTGGGTGTGAGGTTGGGAAGTGAATAATCCACACACTCGGCCGCCCCATTAGCCGCCGGAGTGTAATGGCCGCGTGAAACAATACACCGGACAACTGGTCATTACAAATACATAATGGTCACAACTGTGTGCGGAACTAATATTTTAATGAGCGTACCAATTAGTGCTGAATTTGATTCACGTTGAGAGTATTTACAGGTTTCGTCAAGCTGTCACTCGACAGCTGGCTTGATGTATTTACGTATTTGCACGTAGTCAGTTATGTTAATTTGCATATAAATTGGTTTCAGTTACGATTTATGATATACCAGCTTCTGCCCGCGACTTCGTCCGCGCCAAATTTTTACTCCCCTGACCCTTCCCGCTGCATCGAATTACCTGCCAGTTTTCGTCAATTTTACGTTGCTGCTCGGCTCCTTTTGATTGTAGCGTGATGTTATATAGCCTTCCTCGATAAATAGGTTACCCAACATAAAAAGAATTTTTCAATTCGAACCAGTAGTTCTTAACTTTAAGCGCGTTCAACCAAACAAACACACACTCTTGAGAGAGATGAGATGCGTAAGGGTTCATAAGATTGAACCCTTACGCATCTCATTGAAAATTGGTTTCAATGCATTAGAAATACGAAAACATGATTTTTCAATATATCAATCATTAATTTTCAATTTCATAATAAAACCATAAAAGGTACACACAAGGGAAAGTACACATGTAAGGCATACACACACAATCTAGAGCAGTCATAAAAGCAAAGTTTTGTAACCAACAACTGGTCTAGACACTATGTATTACCAAGTAATAAAAATAAACTTTATTACCCGAATGTTTGATTAGCTCCCCTTTCAGTTTTGACATTTGTATTACACAAATACATATGAATATCAATGTACATACATGTTTCACTTATGCATTATTGCGTACTTGAAGTTACATGTTTTTGCTGCATACTTGTCTTCAAACGGTACCGCTGAAAGCCTTAGGGCAGGGACACACTTATCAGTAAAAGCGTCAATCCGCGTTTGGTTATGATGTTTTGATTACACTTATAAGCGTATCTAAGGTTAACCGTAAGTGCAGCTACATCATTAGGTACATGTCTGCAGAAATAAAAGAAGAAAGTTTTCATATTTGACAAGAATACTAAGGCAAAATAACACATATAAACACTGATAATCACATCTTACACAATGCATATGCCATAATCTACCACGCAGGCCCAGTGCGGGTTGCCGGATGTCACATGTCTTCGATTTTTAGAGTTCCGTTGCCAAATGGCAAAAAACGGAACCCTTATAGATTCGTCATGTCTGTCTGTCTGTCCGTCTGTCTGTCTGTCTGTCTGTCTGTCTGTCCGTCCGTATGTCACAGCCACTTTTCTCCGAAACTATAAGAGCTACGCTGTTGAAACTTGGTAAGTAGATGTATTCTGTGAACCACATCAAGATTTTTACACTAAAATAGAAAAAAATAAATAAATTTTGGGGTTCCCCATACTTAAAACTGAAACTCAATTTTTTTTTTTTCATCAAACCCATACGTGTGGGGTATCTATGAATAGGTCTTCAAAAATGGTATTGAGGTTTCTAGTATAATTTTTTTCTAAACTGAATAGTTTGCGCGAGAGACGCTTCCAAAGTGGTAAAATGTGTCCCCCCCCCTTCTAAAATAAGAGAATGATAAAACTAAAAATAATATATGATGTACATTACCATGTAAACTACCACCGAAAATTGGTTTGAACGAGATCGAGCGAGTAGTTTTTTTTTAAAACGTCATAAATCGTATAACGCAATTTACCTTACATTCAATCAACTGAAATATAAAATTAAAAAAAACTACATTTATTTTTAAACCGAGAATACCTACAGGTTTGTACGGAACCCTCGGTGAGCGACTCCGACTCGCACTTGGCCGGGTTTTTTGCTCACGATGTTAATCTTCTTTCTTTGAAAAAAATAAATACAAAAAGTATAGTGCCTGCCTGGGTTCGAACTCATAAATCGGGACCAATATCAGTGGCCCATTGGGCAAAGCTCACTAAAAAGATATCTGAAGGATTGGTAATAAGTATTTTAAAATTGTTCTCATTTACTAATCCAATGCTAACTAAACTATGTAAGTAAATACATAGATCATCATACTAGAGGCGTGCTGATTAATCTGTTATTTAAAATGAGTTTAATATTTCTTTTCAGCTACGTATCATTATAATAACACTTTATTTACATCATAACGATAGCTATTAATATATTTGCTACAATTGGTTTAGTTGAATTGTCTGACAATTAGATTAGTTTGCAACCAGCAGGTAAGCAAAAAACATTAGTTAACCTTAACCTTTGCTTCGTAACTTTTACGGTCTAGACATAATTTTTCATGAGGTTTCGTAGTTCATTAACCATTTGTGTTTATTTTAATTGCAAAATGTTTCATTAAACTAAACTTAACAAGTCTTCTTCTGTAACTTGATTAATATCGTATAATTTCGTTGAATGGTCGAATATTAGGCAGGTTGGCAGGGCAAGGTAACCGACATAGCCCGAAGAATTGCCGATCTTAAGTAGCAGTGGGCGGGGCACATTGGTTGTAGAATAGATGGCTGATGAAGCTGAAAAGTTCTGGAGTGGCGAATGTAGCGTTGAAAGGCCTCAAGCAAGGTGGATAGATGAAGGCCGTAAAAATTATCTGAATGCGATAAGAACAGAACCTGTATAAGTGACGGTACTTTGGGAGGCTGATTTTCAGCAGTGGTCATCGGTTGCTCCTTCAGCTGTAATAATGATGATGATAGCAGAAATATAAAAAAAATACTGAGTCCAATGAGTATGTTCCGCGTCTTAAAAATCGTGATAGTGTTCTGCCTATTATTTTAAGAGGAAAATGTACAACAAAGACTGCTAACATTATTATCAAATTGGCATTACATTTGTGAACATTAAATGTTGCGACATGTAATGATTGTTGAGTGTTTTATAAGAATAAATCTCAAAAGTTTGTGATGAAATAAAATATGAAATGTGTTAAGTTTTATTTCATAGATATAGTTGTATGTTCTGCATAACTTTAGTTGACAGATGTCCAGTTTTCGCCATAGACCTTCCTCAATTTTGAGGAGTTTGCCATTAGTCGCTACGCTTGGCAGGCGGGTTGGCGTTCGCAGGCTGGTAGTAAAATTCATAGACAGCGCTGCTGCCCTTTTTTACTTTAATATTCTAACAAAACTTCTCTTAAAACAGTGTAAAGTTTTTAACGCAACATTTAAATGGGTACGTAAGTACTAGATCGCGAGATTTGTTCAAAAGAGATACCGTGGCCTTGGCATATAGACAACTGAAGGAAGTGGGTTTTAGTCAGTAAAAGCCTGAAAGCCGCTTCGCCCAGAGCGGGAGAAGTTTATTTGATAATTTCCCACCCAATTCACCAGTTTTAGGTTATAATTGAAATCCAAAATGGCATTTACATGTAAATGATAGTTCTGTAGAATCAGTAAGCAATTAAAAGTGGGTTGGGCAAGTTATTTTGATACGGTACGGGTTGATTTGATAATGACAGGTAACCACTATTAATTATAGTGCTAAAACAATCGTAAACTTAGGATATTAATCCAAATATCAAGCTTTTATAGAAGTACTAGCTTCTGCCCGCGACTTCGTCCGCGTCAAATATTTGCTACCCTGACCCTTCCCGTCCCATCGCAGCCTGCCAGTTTTCGTCCATTTTTTGTTGCTCCTTTTGATCGTAGCGTGATGTTATATAGCCTATAGCCTTCCTAAATAAATAGGCTACCCGACTCAAAAAGAATGTTTCAATTCGAACCAGTAGTTCCTGAGATTAGCGCGTTCCACCTCTCATTTTAGGGAAGTGGGGAGGTTAGAAAGAGACAAAAAGTAGCATAATGTCACTCTCCATCCCTTCAACTATCTCCATTTAAAAAATCACGTCCAATTCGTCGCTCCGTCTTGCCGTGAAAGACGGACAAACAGACACACACACTTTCCCATTTATAATATTAGTATGGATAGTAGAGTATAAATATGATTGTTTCCGACATACAACAAAATAAAATAAACAACACACACACTCTCACACACACTAAATATATATATTTTTTTTTGACTTACCTACCTAATATTGACATCGTAATTTATGATTAATATTCAAATTGTATTGCAGCTTTTTGAGTTAATGAATTATTATATGAATGTACCATGCCGAATATGTATTAACTATCTTATAAAATAATAATATTAATTGTTGATGTGTATTCATAATGTTGCATGCCTAATTTAAAGTAGATTGTACAAGGATCACCCATATTTTTTGTCACATATTATTTACTGTACCTGCAATCTATGCAAATAAAATTTTAGTTTACTTTAACAACGCGTGGTACATTACGGCCCACTCTCTCTCACCGAGAGGAAGCCTAAGTCCCAGCAGTGGGAACATTATAGACCGATTATGTGCACAACAACGAAAGAATTCCAAAAACTTACTGTAGCAATATAGTGAAACAAATATTTTTACATTCATAAATATTAAAATAATTATTAAATAGGATACAAACGCGGTGACACAATTATTCTGTTCTGTTTCGTGCGGCTTAAGATTTATCTGGGCACTAGTGATTGTAACAAGCATTACCATAAACCCAACCGACCTTACTTTGTACTTATATACCTATATATTACGTATGTATTATATATTATGTAACTGCAGTACCTATTTTAGCGAATACCGAGTTTTTATTTAGAGCGATTTTGAGATTTATTAATATCGTACAGGTAGATATTTTTATCTGCTTTCCTTTTTAGTATAAGGTGTTGCTTTTTGTCAACAAGTTTACTGTAGTGGCCTAGATAATATATTACACGATTATTATAATATACAATATTTTCAATAAAATTGGATCAAGATTTGTTTTATAACGGACCATTCCAGTTATGTACGACTTATGAGTAGATATGGGGTATGACTGAATTTGTCCATTATTCTTTTATTTTATCTCTTGTAGACTTTTAACCTTTTTAGGGTTCCGTACCGCGAAACGAAAAAACGGAACCCTTATAGGATCACTTTGTTGTCCGTCCGTCCGTCTGTCAAGACCCTTTTTCTTAGGAACGCGTAGAGGTATCAAGCTGAAATATATATCAAATACTCAAGTTTACTGTCCCTTGGAGCTGTGAAAAAAATAAACTTCTAAGCTAAGGCAATCAAAAAATATAGCCGTTTATGCCGCAAGTTTTCGAAACTCGCAAGGTTGTCAAAACCTAAAGGGCACTTCCAGTTGATCTAGAATTTTGAAATTCGGTACGAAGCAACGTCTTATAGCACAGATAAAGTAAAAATTTAAACCGTACATTTTTAGTTATATCATATAATAAAAATATTTTTAATAAAAAGCTAACGGTTGCGGTACGGTACCCTCGGTGCGCGAGTCTGACTCGCACTTGGCCGGTTTTTTTTTCTGTTTGAGGAGCTTGTGGCTAAGCCGCACTGGTTGATCAATCATGTTAAGCAACGCTTGTTGCGGCTGGTGCGTGCATGGGTGCGTGTATGTTTACATACATTACTCTTCCATACTTCGGAAAGCACATACGTTAAGATATTGGTCCCAGCTGTCTGTTTAGATCTTCGATAGTTGATCCGGGTCGTCAGAAGCCCAACAATCTGACAAACAGTCTCACGAAGAGATATCGTATTATCTAATAACCGGGTTGTGGAGGTCAGATAGGCCGTTCCTCCATGTAAAATACTGGTACTCAGCTGCATCTGGTTGTACTGGAAATCGAACCCAACATAGTTGGGTGAATGCTAGGTAAATGATGGAGACTTTAAATATTTTAGTACTTAACTTATGCCTGAGAGATTTGTCTAACAGAGGTGGCTGTAGGTTGTTGATGAATGTTGTTTTCATTTATTTATTTTCTAACATATTAAGTATATTTTTAAATATTTTAACAAAAACCTAAAAAAAAAATATAAAATATAGCGACCCATCGGCATCGAGGACAAGTCCAAGCTACCGGTGGTCAGGATTCTAGAGAGAGGAACCTCCTGACTATGCGTGCCGTGCCCAGGAGTACTGCCTTCTGAATCAACACCTTGATCCAGTCGTGTAATCAGAGCCTCCTGAGGTGCTGGTCGAGGCTCTTAGCTATTAGGCCATTTACTGTAACGATTATCGGTACAATTATTGCAGAGTCCACATCCCACATGTCGACAACCTCGTGTGCTAAGTCAAGATGCTTGATTTTTTTATCTTGCTCAGCTTTCACGAGATTCTCGTCATGAGGGACAGCGATATCAAAAATCATTGCACGACGCTCTTATCGATCTATCACCACTATATCAGGCTTATTGGTGATGATAGATCGATTCCAGTACAATGTGGCGTGACCATTGATGAATATTATTATTGTCATCAGCTGCCTATAATGTTCCCACTACTGGGACACAGGCCTCCTTTCGGTGAGAGGGAGTGGGCCATAATCCACCACGCGGGCCCAGTACAGGTTGGTGATGACATGCCGTTTTCCTCACGATATTTTCCGTCACGTTTCGAGAGCAGTGGTCATGAAATTATTTACACAAAGTAAAGCGCCTGCCTGGGTTCAAACCCACGACCTACACTCGTAAGTCGCGGTCGATACCTCATGTTGTTGATGACTGTCTATTTATAATGGATATATTACTTTTACAGCTAAACTACAAAGTCAAAGCATTTATTTCAATTAAACCATGTACACTTTTGAATTTTTGTTTAATTATTCAGAAAGTTGATGTTAGTTGCACATAATCGAATAAAAATGTTCACTGAGACGGCCACGTAACATCACTCCTTGTTTCACTTAAGAGTTGGGCCGGGGTGTACCTACATATAGTACTCCCACATTTCACCAGTTATGTTTAAGTCCCGTCCCGTCCCGTCAAGTTCTTACTTTTGTTGTAGGTATGTTTGTCACAAAACTAGCCAGAAATGCACTCCGCATCCGGCAATTTTGTTTTTGTTTTGTTTTTTATTACAAAATTACTGTCAGTGGCATAACCCAGATGTATTTTGATTTGTATTGTCTTAGGTCCGTAGCCGTGACATCAATAAGCCATGGATAAAATTGTACAACTTTTTTAACTTGAATACGGGGCTTTTGGCTACCTTGTACGTGTGCATTTTTCTTTTTTGTAACTAGTTTATATGTCATATTGTGCGTTTTGTTTGTGCAGAATAAACTATTTTTCTTTCTTTTAATAGGGGCGAGCATATTCCCATAAACCATTAAATAAGCACATTTACCTACTCTATTTGGTTTTCATCCCACATAGTCATAAACTTTTCCAGTGCAAAGCTGCGGTCAACGCTAATCTAAAAACATTAAATAACGGAAAGGAAAAAAAGACAAAAGATATTTGTTATTGAAACAAAGAAATACCATTCTATCGCCTTGGCCTTAAATAACATGACTTTAATAATCTACACAAAAAATACATTATTTCGTCAAAGCAACGTACACAAAAACACTGTAAGTACATACATTAAGTTTATAAATTAACTTGTCTAAAGTAATTGAGATTTTCGCTTGATGACATATGCTATTTGGGAATGGTTATCACTTAATAAGATACTAGTATTATCTTGATCAAATTAGTGAGACAAATGAGTTATGTTCAAATACGTACCTCATTTGTCTCACAATTTTTTTAATCAATATTTTTTCTAGGTTGATCTGAAAATTTCGGAACTTTACAGAGCTTTAATTTGTAATTTAGCTTCATTGTCTGGTTAGTCGAATTTCAAGTTGGTATTATTAAAAATTGACCCAATATTTTAAAAACCATATATATTTTTACTTTCAGTTTGAAGGAGTCTAGGGATAGATAAATAATAATACAAAAAAACTTTTTTACAAAAAAAAAACAACCGACTTCCTTAAAAAAACTTTTTTACAAAAAAAAAACTACCGACTTCCTTAAAAACACTACAAAGTGAAAAATAACTTTAATTTCGGCAGTCGGTGTCTTAGGATTTTATTTGAGGTTTTTGCCACCAGTGTTTTTAAGGAAGTCGGTTGTTTTTTTTTGTAAAAAAGTTTTTATTTTTAAATTTTTAGTTATAGTATCTACCCCGCACTAATTCCAAACAAGCAATGCATATTTATGCGATAGCAGAAATCGCGATTGATTTGCTGTCATTTTTTAAAGAGTTCCGGTTTCTGTCTCCGGAACTCATCATCAGATCTATATGAAACTTATATGGGACCATTTCGGAATAAACCCCTTTCGAGCAAAAAAATAATTTTGCAAATCCGTTAATATATGAAGGAGTTATGACCGAACATACATAAAAAAAAAAATATAAACATCCGAATTGATAACCTCCTCCTTTTTGAAGTCGGTTAAAAACACAAGGATAAACTCACGCCTTTTCGTATAATGATATGTAGAAACTATATAACGGTTCTGACTACTATTCTGACGATCCGATCCGCTTCGGCCTTATTAAATAATAATTTAAGTAGTTAGAAAATTTAACCATTTCAAGACATAATTGTATCCTGAACCCCATTTTTTTAAACGCACTACATGTAACAAGCCATGAGTATTCTCTGAGACTCAATTTTGTTGTTTTCCTCTTTACAAAAAATCACAGAAACGCTATGTTACACAAGTGTGGGAGAGACTGATGTATGCACGAGGAATAAAAATATACCAGATCACCAAAACTGTGATCTTTCTCTTAGATCACTGCAGTTATTTGTCTATTTTTTTTTTTTCAGAATTGGAAATCATCAAATGACTTCTCCCGCTCTGGGCGGAGCGGGAGGGCGTGTCAGACTTTTACTGACTAAAACGCACCCGTGTTCCATCAGTTGCCCATGTGCCAGGGTCACGGTATCTCTTTCGAACAATCACGCGACCCCGACAGCAGTTATTTGTCTTCTGTGCAGAAATAGGATGAATTTCTTCACTACACTGTTTTGAAGTAATTCATCATCATCAGCAGCCTACAATGTTCCCACTGCTGGGAAACAGGTCTCCTCTCAGTAAGACGGAGGGAGAGGAGATACGGATTAATTCATACTACAAGCTAATTCCTCATTTACAGTCACCTCGAAATAACCTACATGCACTATACTTACAAAGCATTGCATGGACCTCCCGCAGTGTGCACCTTTGTATTTCCTGGGTCAACATGGTATAATTCTATGCTTTCTAGCAATTTATTACATGAACCGAGGTGCGTTTTGGCGTGACAAGCCTAAAATTATCTAACATGTCAGAAAACACATTTCTACCTGTGAAAATACAAGTAATTACATTCTAATTATTCATTAACAAAAGAAAGACTTCACTATCACATAATTTATATTATTTTAGACTAATTACATTGTGACCTGTCCCACGATTAAAAAATAAAACTTTCGACATTAAATAATACGCCATTTCTTCGAAGTAAAAGTGTCCATGCTGTACGGCTCTGAAGATAGCGATAAAATAAGTGATCATGGCTAGTTTCACATTTATTACCATGACTTGTTTATGGCATGCGTATGAGTTGCATATTCAACCTCACTACTGTGGCAAAATAAGCATGAAAGCAGAATTACTGCTGTGAAAATGCGTTCCTTGCTTGTGTGATGTGACTATGAATGAAAGGCTAAGGAATGAATTTATAAGACAACGGTGTGGGTTACAAGTAGATGTAGTTACAAAAATTGAAAAGAGTATGCTTTGATGGTTTGGTTGTATTGAGAGGATGAACGAAGGACAGCTTACAAAAGGAATTTACAAAGTAGATGTGAGTGGAAACGCCGCGAGGGAACGCCCTAGGAGGACATTTAGTGAGCACTGTATGTTCTATATATGAAATATGGTGATGTTCTCCAGAAAGATCTGGTGCGAAGCACTCGCAACCGGCGTGTGTGTATGTATGTAGTATGAACCAAAACGAGGCAAAAGGAGTTTTTAAGGATCGTAGCAGGTAACGTTCTATAGATTCTGCCTACCCCCATGGGAAAAAGGCGTAAGTTTATGTATGTATGTACTATTACTAAGTTTCACAGTATTATAGTTGAGCTACAACTTAGTGTAAGAATTTCTATTTAGTCTAAGCTACTGCAGTTAGGTCAAGACACCACATAAGATTACGCGTATCTTCTCCATAGGATAAGACAAATGTGTGTCCATAATGCTCCCATATTGCGCTAGTTAAATCAATAAATAGATAAGTCATATTTTTAATAAATTCTTTGATCGATAGTTTAACAATTTCGATAAAAAATGTAGAGTGACATTTTCAGTCTAAGGTCATAAGATCATTGTTAGCGAACAAAACAAGAGTTTTTAAACGAACTGCTTTTTTACCGTCGCGTCGCTCGCGTCTATACAAAATGTTTCAAGTTAAACATTTTCTTTCGTTTTATGAACGGTTGATGACATTATTGTAATTCATCTTGGTACTGTTATAGGATCCAAACGCAAACGCGACGAGTAGATCTATTTCCATGAAGTTTCAAAGAAATTATTCATTAAAAATCGCGTTGCGCCTGCCTGTGGGGGCCATATATTTATTGCACTATATTGTTCTGTTAAATAGACGCTTTTAATTTTATTTAAAGGAACTTTCTTTGTTGATGACGTGAAGTGTAATTTGACGGCAGACATTTATTGAGTTTGAAGTAAGATGTTATTTTGGAACGTTTTATTTACATATTTATTAATTCAATACTTGAAGCACACAAATTTACAGAGGTGGACTTAATACCACAGGCATATTCTACCAGTCAACCTCAGATCAGTCAGGCAAGTCAGTTCAGTTCTTTATCAAATCAAATTTATTTCTTGTTCAAAAATATAGGTACCCATAGATGTTAGTAATAATAAACTTTTTTCTAATATTAATACATTTTTTTATTTATTCATCTCCGTTTACCGCTTGCCTCGATGCCCGACACTACCAATTTACAACGTCTTTGTTTCCGATTTTCCTAACTTGTACACATGTACTAACAAATAACAATAACAAACGTTTACTTATATACATCCTCATACAAGTTTCATAACTAGGTATGAAACTATGAACATACTTACTTGTACATTTAACCGACGCTAGTCTGCTGTTTATTACTTTTTAATGTTGGAATATGTTATCAGGCATTTTATTAGAGCTTACGTAACACTAGCTAGGCTAGCTCTAATCCTGGCTGAAATATTATAAGTTTTTTTTTTAAAGTTAGGTATTATAATATGTCGAATGGAAGGGGACACCCTAGGAGAGCATATAGTAACCTTATTGGTGATGTTTTTAGAAGAGTCAGGTGTAACCGACATGCGTGTATGACCAGATTTGTGAATTTAAACGAGGCAAAAGGATTATGTAGGGACCTTAGTAGGTAGCGTTCTGTAGTTTCTGCCTACATCCATTGAAAATCGCGTAAGTATATGTAAGTATAAGTCGAATGATTGATAGTACCTACTCTCATATCAAACTCCGCAAGGCTTGTTCTTCGTCTTTTTTTTTCAACCAACACACCGTAATCTGATCCCAAACTAGGCAGAGCCTGTACTATGGTGACCAGACAACTGATAAACATACTTATATATTTCTAAATACATATTATAGATAAATTACACCCAGACACAGAACAAATGATTGTGCGTATGACACAGATTTGTCCTGGGTGGGAATCGAACCCACGACCTCAGTCTTAGCAGTCGGGGTCACTAACCACTAGACTAACAGGCCAGTCAAAAATCTTTCCCTCAATGTTGAGGATCGATCGCGACCACATACGCCACGTCTCCAAGTTATGCGGTCTTCTGCAGTGTGGACAGCTCGGTAAATGCTGCCTTCAACACTCCTCTTGGATCGCGCCTGACCATCCTATCGGTGCCTTGCCTTGAGCGCGTTTTCCTTCCTCCCGGTCCATTATCCTAAGGCATTAAGCCTTTCCAGGCCATGCTTAAGCGAAAGCATAATGTGTCTAAGCTGAGGGCACGCTCTTGGTTTATTGTAGAGAGCCGCTTGGTGATGTTGATTTCCTCTTGTAGGGATTATTAATTTTAATATCACATCTCTGGGTATTGTTACCTTAACATTCACCCTATAAACACACATAGCATACATCATCAGCCCAAAAAAGACCTAGGTCTTGTCTTGAAATTTTAGAAACGTAGGTATATCTGGTATACATATGCTTCTCTAATTGCACGCAGTTCAGCAAATCATCAGCTCCCATACAACATCGTCTTTATCCATTTTCATCCTTATTATCCATACGACACCCATAACAGATAGCACAACACAGCTTCCATTTTTAAATTCCAACAAAACAATTCTGCGAAAACGAAATTCATACAACATTCATCAAAATGTCAGAGAACATTCCTTAAATTCAAACAAAACTCGTAAATAATATAAATCTGAATGCAGGTCGCCTAAGAACACGGATTTGGTATACATTGCACACTACCCACGATAGCTTAACAAGTCTAATAAACTACAATACGTATTGTCATGTACATTTATAGTACATATCCAGTATACCAGTACATTTTCCTTTAGACCACTGTGAGAGACATCTCACACAAAACAATATACCTTTGTTTAATAAAAAGTTCACAATTAGTTCATTATTTAAACATGGAGATTGTCTGATTACATCTGAACGAAACTTTTCAAGTGAAATGTTTTAATACATCACAGTTAAAAACATTTGTAATCATTTTAATGTGAGATTTTTTCGCGAAGAAAGAAATTGTGTAAGTAGAAATTGGCGGCAGAATGTAATGTTTGGTGCTTGTATTATGCGAAAAAAATGTTAATTTCTTAAAAGATTTCAGCAGGATAATGCCCCTACAAGAAAATGATAAACTTACTGTCATTGTTAAGGCATATCATGCAAAAAAGTGCTGTTCTGCACGGGATAGTTTCAGACTACACTTGTACCCTAATAATGTACATTATTCAATCAGCGTACCTACTGATAACCCCACTGTTGCACTCAATGAGCAAAGCCAGTCTGATTAGGTGTTTGCAAATTGAACCACCTCAATCCCATGAAGTGGTTGCCTTGTGGTAGGTAAATAATTCGTTCCGCAGTTTTAAAATAATTTACGGAGGTAGCTACTCACACGGATTCGTTGTCATTGAAAATGAATACATTAACACTTCATGCAAAAATTTATATTCTCACTTCAATGTCGAATTCGAGTATGCGTGAAAATTAAAAAGTTGTTGACATAAATATTTTTAGCAATCAACATTTTTCTGAAACCTACATTTCTTACGTTAATCTCCACTCAACCTCAAAAATAATATCGATCATTTAATTAATTACAAACTTGTTATTTTACTTTATTTTTCGAAACACGGTGCAAACTGGGGCAACTCCACTACGTAATACCTGAAAGTTTTACGTCGTTTTTGAGTTCACTTTGCTGTAATTACGACACTTTTCTTTTCAACGACGTCGGCCATTTTATTTAATTCTTGGTGAAAATATTTTTGAAATGAGAACGTGATAAAATTCTTTCTTATTTCTGACAACGAATAAGAATGTGGATAGTATCAGCTGATATTCAGTGTTGCCACGTTTTACTTGTACTTGGCTGCTAACTGTATATAGTCAACAGGTAGTAGGTATCTTCATTAATTAACATAAAATTTCAAAAATATTTATGATTGAAGTGAATGTGAATGAAGTCCACGTAAGTTTGCTTCTAAAAGGTAAATAATGCAGTATGGTTGTATCCGATGAATGTGTTAATTTTGTTATGCCTAAGCCGCTGCTATTCGTGACCAACCCTAGTTACATTTTATGATTGGCAGACATCCACTGACATAGTTTGCAGAGTGAGCAGATTGAAGTGTGGGGTTGGCCATGTTTGTCGAAAGACGATAGAGCAGACGACTCCTGGAGACCGCATGTCGTGGTGCAGCATGGGAGAGGCCTATGTCCAGTATTGGAATACGATAGGTTGAGTTGATCGTTGATTGAAACAACGATTAATTAAATGAGCCACAATTCCTCTCACGCATGTCACATTCAACCTATGGACATTGGGAAAAAAAAATACCTGCGTCAAATCAAACCTATCAGTCACCATCATCTTCATAACCAAACCACGAGCTAACTTCATCCCATCGTAACAAGCCACACGGCAGAACCAATTTATCTTGAATACAACCGCATTCCGTGAAAGTGTTGGTGATATCGTAATGGTCGTGGTGCATGTAACAGCCCCCGCGGCTCCCAGCTAGAGATACCATCGTTGGACTAGGAACCGAACGCCGGGTGGTCTCACACCTACCGCTTTGCGCAAAGGTAATTTATTTGATAATAGTTTAAAGGCAGTTTATTGGTGACGTGAGCTATTATATTTGAAGTTAAGATCTCTATAGTGACTTCAGGTTTTATTCTTCGGACTAGATAGAGTACTTTTACTAATACGTTCAATAGTTGTCCTGAAATCTAATTAAATTGTTACGTTGTATTTTAGCCATATTTGCCCCAAGCTGAGAATTCATACGATATGATGGATGCATTTACGAACAAAATCATAAGCTCCGTATACGCTATGACGCATCAAAAAAGTCTTTCATTGATTAGAACGCCCATGCTAGTAGAATATTGTCGTAAATCAAATTAAAAGTAAAGTAGCGACAGCTATAAAATATGACTTGTCGAGAAAAATATGTTATACCTCACGAATTTGTACTAAGGAAGTAATGTAACTCCAGACAGAATGTGCTTAGCAACGAACGTATAATTAAATCGAATATTTTCAATTATTAACTGAAGTTGGACCTCTAAAGTTTATTCATGTAACAGTTACCTTAGTCGATATAAGTGCGGTGGTCACGCGAGCCGTGGAGATTTGCCTAAAGGTTACATATATTTGATTTTTTAATAACCGTTTCAAGATTTTTTATTGTTATTTCCTTGGGGATCAATGTTGAATAGTTTATGCTGTAATTTGAATGTTTGCAATAAGACAATAGAGAGATTTGAAGGAAATTATACGGTTTAAAATTTAATGTTGGGAGTTTGAGCGCAGTAATTGTTTAGGATAGGCTTGCATGGAGGTTGAGAAATCCGTTGCGCATATGCTAGTTGTATACACTGGCGTCATCACCAGATTCGACCAGAAAACCTCGGGCACCAAATCTTACACACATTTTCTTAAAGACCAACAGATGTAATCAACTTCTGGAGAGAGGTGGACTGGTATGGTAGTGGTATGGATAACCACCGGCGGCCGCCGTGGCCCACGCACCATGATCCATCTGAAGAACTTAGTAGCATATTTTAAACTATAACGTCCTCACTGCTAGATCACAGGTGAGAGAGAGTTGACCTAAATCCACTACGCGAGCCCAGTGCGCGTTGGCAGATGTCACATGACTTCATATTTTTGGTGCAGGTTTCCTCACGATTTGAGAGCAGTAGTAATCTAGACACGCGGCAGCGTGTCAAGCCAAGTTCAAGTAATAGAACTGGTGAGCAGCACCGTGTGTAATATTACACGAACCATTTGGAGCCACTTTCGATCCCCTCATAACTCAAAAACTATTTCACATAAACGTGTCAAGTTTGGCTCATATAGTGAAACTTGCGAGATACATATGAACTCCAAATTTCATAAACACGTCTCAAATGGTTATTTAGATATTAACGTCCAAAAATCGTTATTTTTATCACTGACTGACCTATAGATCAAAATTCTAACCCAGTTCCAGATGACCTAGAAAGTTCAAATTTGGCATGCAGATAGGTAATTAGGTGAATACAAAGGAATAAATCAGAAACTAATAAATTTTTATCATTTTATCATAATTTTTCACTTAATTGATTCTATTAGGAACACTTATAACAAAAACCATTTGGTATTCATTTTGTTAAAAATAAGTACCTACTAATAATTTATGTACAAAAAGTAATGATATCCCATCAAAAGCATAAATGTGAAATGAGAGCCAGGTTCAATATTATGATATATTCCTTGGTTGTTGATTTCAACGAGAAAAGAAGTGATATCTAAATGGGTGCCAAGTTCAATGGTCAGTCCTGAAATGTATTTATAACTACATAAAATATAATTTCTTCTTATAACTTAGGATAATTTATTGTAGCCTAGGGTCTGACTTGGCTAGTTTTCATAAACGAATTATATTATAGCCTTCGCAAGTTCTAAACGTGTTACTTGTCGGTTCTTATTTTATTATTACGAAAATTTGGTGTGCTTGTAGAAACTAGCCATCGAACATAATAATTCGTATATGAGAACTAGCCAAGTCAGACCTTCGGCTACAATATATTATCCTAAGTTATAAGAAGAAATGATATTTTATGTAGTTATAAATACATTTCAGGACTGACCATTGAACTTGGCACCCATTTAGATCTATCTCACTTCTTTTCTCGTTGAAGTCAACAACCAAGGCATATATCATAATATTGAACTTGGCTCTCGTTTCACATTTATGTTTTTGATGGGATAGAATAATTCACTGAAAGTAAAGAGCCTATCAGGGTTCAAACCTGCGACCTACAACACGTAAGTCGCGGCTCTAACCACTGGGCGACCACTACTCCAAGGACTAAGTGTGGAAACCAAAACCTCCAACATAGAAATAGGTATTTGTAACCTTGTAGTTTGAATCTGTCTCATGAGTAAAAAGAATATAATTAAAATAAGAAAACTAAACCGAACTGAAATTTAAAAAAAAAAAAACAAAGTATGCGCTAGGCGAATAAGAAAACGATCATCAGTTCGTACTCAAATGATATCGTGCAATTAACGAAAGACATCTACGAGGTCGGCTTCCAATCCAACCTAGTGAAATGGAGCGACTGCCTATCTGACCTCCGTAACCCAGTGACTGGGCCAATACGACATCCCTGGGTAGGACTGGTTGTCAGACTTTCTGGCAATCAAAGATTCACAAACGACATCAAGGAACAACGGCTTAACGTACTTTCCGAGGCACGGTGGGATCTTGGTATGTAAAGATGGCCACCCACACACAAACAAACCGCGACAAGCGTAGCTTAACCTAATCAATTGATCCGTGCGTCTATAACTATTATTACTTAGTCATAAGCCTATTGCATTTAACGACAGTCTCCTCCAAAATTGTTTGTCTACCAACCTTTACCCAAACACAAACCTTAACCAGTCACTTCTGTATATATGTACAGACGCCAACACATCAAGCTACTACAATCTGTCAGATTTCTTTGAAAGATTTTCGACTTTATGTCTAGAGCATTAGGTTCAAGGTTAATTGGGAAAAATTGACAGTTTCGGGTAGCTTGACCTGGTGGCGTCTGTACATACCCAAGTAAATCAGCATACAATACGAACCGCAGCTCTGTACCTACTGCCCGATAAGGAGCAAGTGTACACGCTTTACAAATGTCAATACCTGACCCTATTATTGACCCCACCACAGATTATACCCCCAGATATGTTAATGTGGAACTAATTTACTAATACTAACTGACTTTATTTGAGCCTATTTCGCTGTTGTCTGTACCATGGTATTTACACTATCGAAATGTTTCGAGTCTCGAAGTGTTACAGGTTAGGCAGTAAGAAACAGAGCATAGATAATTGTGGATTCGTTCTAGGTAGGCTGATTCTGTGCTGAAAAAAAGAATACAAAATTGAGCGTCCACTGTAATTTGATAACAAAAAAGGCTGTCGGTAACTTTCTCTCGCTATAGAAAATTTTATTCAATTATAAATTGGCCGGGATCTGAATGAAATCTGTACTGTGATGGCACTGTATGGTTTGGCTAATTTAATAATACCTTTGTCAAAAATGATTCACAATGAGTTCTATGGAAATGCTTAAAATGATACCACAGGTCAGCCGAACATATTATCAATTAGATCAACGTTCCATGAGATATTAACCGTGTGAATTCCATCAAAAGTCAAGCCTTAATAACATTCAGTCTACTTGCTAACGTTTTGACATAAAATTATTTATAGACCAAGAAACCCTTCACGAACTAGGCTTTATGTTCCAAATATATTAAAATATAATTTTAATAGACAGGTAACTAGCGATTCCTCATATACCTTTTCCCAACTCTCTTGGGGTTGGCTTCCAGTTGATCTGGATGCAGCTGAGTACCACTATTTTACATGGATCAACTGCCTATCTGACCCAGTTACTACGTAAATAATACTTTATCCCTTGATAAACTAGTTTTCACACTTTCGGGCTTCTGACGACCCTTAACGATTATCATAGATCCCGATGACTGCCTAGACCAACATCCCGAGGTACGGAGAAGTATATAAAGATGGTCAGTCCACGGACTCATTAATAATCCACGGACCAACTGCGGTTAAGTCTAGTTTAACCTGATCGATCAATCCAGCTGTTATTTCAAGTAATAACGTTGTGATATTCTAAGTAGATTCTCTTATTTAGGATAAACAAAATATCATTTTCAAATTCATATTCGCAATGTCAGAAGACTGTTACGATCTTTTGTTTTCTTAAATATTAGATAACATCCTTTAAAACCAGACCCAAAATTGTCAAAAAAATAAGAAGTTCCTGTATTAAATAACTGAAATTAAAAAGGCGCTCATTTATTATAATTACATAGTTTATTCTGTAAGAGCCTTGTCTACATAGGCCGCCATTAACGAAACAATGTAAACTTGACAAGCCATAATTTTACGTTATGACGTCATAATTCAATCACTCGTGGTCGTGATAATCAATTGTCAGCTCTAAACTGATCACATAGATCATGGAATTGGGGTAGGCGCAGTTGCCAAGTTTAAGCGATCAATTATGGTGTGGGTTTGGAACGGCAATTTTCTTGGCTAGTATAAGAACATGTCGACGGTTAAAAGGTAATAGGGCATAAGCGCCATTTTGGTCGAAAATGACTTATGAATCCCATCCTACTTAAAATTTTCTGCTTTTTCGAATGCGCTTACTCCCATGGCTCTACGATGTCTTTAAAATTTTCATGATATGACAATAAACAAAAAGTCATGTCACTTTTTTTACAATTTCAAACTTTAAACGCTCTCCTGAACAATTTTGATTTTTGTCGCTTATACCCTATTACCTTTTAACCGTCGTTGTAAGAGTGGAACTGACTGCTCCAACTGACTTCTGCCATGTGCTTTGTGCCTCGCAACGAACTTATACGACGAACTTATAAATAATCTATCTTACACAAATAAATAAATGTGTTACAAAATATAAATATTCTAAAAAGGAAGAATAATAAGGTAATCAGTAAGAATTTAGAATTTAAATGTATTTCACTATCGCATTAGGTGCAAACCTGTAATGGTAGATGTAAGCTGGAAAATAGATAAATAAATAAGTAGAATAAGTAATATTATAGATAAATTACACCCAGACACAGAACAAATGATTGTGCTCATCATACAAAGATTTGTCCTGGGTAGGAATCGAACCCACGACCTCAGTCTTAGCAGTCAGGGTCACTAACCACTAGACTACCAGGCCAGTTAAAAGTATTAACAAAAGTTATCCTAGCGAATGTTTATCTAAACAAATTATAGGTGTACAAAACATGAAATTCACAATAAAGATATTGTAATAATAATGGAACAAAAACTGTTCAATTTCAGCTGTAGTTGCCAAAAGAGCTATCTACCAGTTAATCGCTAACAGTGGCACCAACCTTAACGTCACTCGGCCTTTGTTCCAGTCCATTGCCTTACGTCACGAAACTATTCCAAGTATGTGACCTTATCAAAAACATATGTGCACATGAAGTGTCACAGGTCTTCCAAAGTACTCACTTTTAATGAGACCGGACGTGTTCAGTTACTTATCTTAATTATCATATAATTTGGTGGCATTTACAACTAACAGCTGGAAGCCTTTTCTAGTTAGCTTTTCGTACATTATTAGAAAGGAAACAATTAAATTTTGATGTACGGACTTTAATAAGGTCAGGTGGGGTAAGAGAAACATACTTTATTTTCAGTAAAATATTTTGACTGCTAGGACGAACAGTTGAAGTCTTTTAAGATATTTGGAAAACACAAAACTTGCCTTTATGTATTAGCTTCCCGTGGGCTAAATGTCATTACGCTAATAACACTTCTTACGACGATATTGACGTAAATGTCAAGATTAAATAAACGTTCCTCTTCCCCTCACATGGGGTAAGAGGGACAGTCATTGTATTTCCTAAGATTGGAGTTTGAATTAAAATATTCGTTGCTAAATGTTCGTTAATTTGTAGGCAAAACTGCTTCGATCAATATTAGATCTTAACTTCGATGAAATAAGGTATCATTTGGAATGAAAAAGAAGAATAAATCAATTCGGGGTAAGAGGGGCATACAGGTTCGATCAGGGGTGGCAAACTAAAAAGAAGTCGATCAGTTATATTTTTATTTAATCATACAAACAGTAGTAATAAACAGTCTCACCCTAACTAGTTTTAAATAACAATGGTACTATGTAACGAGATCAACATTGCGAATCAGTCTTTTAATTCTTCTAAAAAACACCAAAACTATTATAAAAAAACACTAAAACTATTAAAAAGTAACACCAAAACTATTATAAAATACCTGAAATTATTTTTGAAGCAAGGCACTTGAATCAATTAAATTGGCGTAGGTACAGCGCCTCTTAAATATTTATGAAAAATATGAATGATCTTCTTCATCTAAAATAAATTCTTTGGAATTGCTAGGATTTTGAGACAGGCGAACTTTCTTGACTACAGAGTATTCTAAAACAGTATCACGATCTACTTGTTTAGCGAGTTTGAATTTCAGTGGCTTTTTGTAAGTTTTGTAAAACATTATATCATAACTAGTATCGCTTCCAGAAAGTATATTTTCTATGTAACCTACATAATACACCCACCTTTTCCTGATAAAGTATCGAATCAAGACATTGTCATTTATTTTATAATTCTCTTTCTCTTCTATATTCTTCATATCCCATTTGTCATTACCTGCTTTTGCCATAGTATTATTGTTCCTTTGATGCGATCTCTCACCAACTTCCTTTGCCGCCTGATATCTGTCATCCGAACTATCACAAACTTTTTCCAGCACATCGTTTCTCTCATCCGATATTCCACTGACTTCATGTACCACCTTGTTCCCCTCAGTAACTACTTGTTCATTAGATGCACAATACTCTTCGTTTTCCACTTCTGTCAGCCCATCCCATTCGCCGTTAAATTCCCCTGCTACCATATTAGTTTCATCTGATTCCTCTCTAAAATTCACTGTCTCCTTGCTTCGCTTGTCCAAATTCTTACCAACTTTCTTCACCACATTGCTTTTCTTATCTAAGATAAAGATTTCATCCTCTTGTTCACTATAGGGTTCATAATTTTGTAAAAATTCGTTACTGTATAAATCTCTTGTTATATCATATTCTTCATCGGTCAAATCTATAATATCAGAATCCTCATGCACGCTCATGCAATCAGATATGCTGGTAGATGAGGATGATGATATTTTTCTGAGCTTTTTATTTCGTCGAATTATTTTTTTTGTAGAATTTATGGTTTTACTCTTTTTTGACTCACTTTTAATTTTCCTCTTTTTGTTAAGACCTGATGGACCTGGTAATGACATATCCACTCCAGAAACCTGTACATCAGTCTGCTTATAATCACCTCCGTTCTCACACCTTTCCTCCCCGTTCCTTTTTTCTGCTCCTGTCTTATTATTTGTGCTCGCTCTTTTTTCCGTTGGTTTCTTTTTTTCTTTACTTGCTTTGTTTTCTTCTCGTTTTTTCAACTTTTCTTTTTTTTCTGCTTCCTTTATTTGATATCTTTCGTACACAAGATCATGAGTGATGACCTCTGCTCCTGGCGCTATTTTTGTTCTTTTGGTTGTCAAATATGGTTTTCCAGGTTTAATCATTTTCAGAAGCAACTCTTCAAATGTGACATTGGTATATACACGCTGATTGTCAAGAATTTGGACTTTAGGACGCTGTTGAACATTTTCAATATTTAGCAATGGAGCAGCTTTTTCTTCGCTGTGTAAAACGTACTTTGGTGACGCTTCTATTAAATTACACTGAGGAACTTCCTGCTGTATTATAAATGTTTCATTTAAAACAGTCAGTGCGATTTCACTCAACTTTTTGGGGGATATTTGTTTAACAAGCTGATTTTGTGATTTTTGTAGCTGTTCATTCTTCCATTCTGCTAACTGAACTGGATCAAATTTCTCTTCAGCTATGACATTTTTATTTATTGGGTATATCCCTGCTTTACGAAAGCCTGCTCGACATACTTGAGAATCTATCTGAGTCCACACTTGACCAAGAATCGTTGAAAACTCTTTTTTGGGTAAAACCTTGCCGACATTCAATCTTTGCCATTTGACCAACGCTATGTCCCATTTGTCTTTGAACGATTTATTTACCGCTAGATCCAGAGGCTGCAATAAATGACTCGTATGCGGTGGGATTTTTAAAATCGTTATGTTGTTTTCTCGTGCCTTTTGTATAATATTAATTCCCACATGAGTAGAATGACCATCGTAAAGCAAGAGAATAGGGCGTTTATTTTCAACGGTTGGCAAAAAAACTTTTTCGAAAAAGTTTTCGAATACTGTCGCTTCCATCCAACCTTTTTCTGTCGCAGCATAAACTGTTCCAGGAAACCCATCTTTAGAAACCCATTCGTTCCAGATATTTTTGCCTGTATATATAATTAGCGGCGGAGCTTTGTCACCAGCGGCACTGCATGCTAAAAGCACAGTTGTATTCGTTTTCCCTGGAGAGGCGATGGTTCTTGTAGACGTATAGCCTCGACGACCGACAACATTTGATTTACTTGGGTCCTTGCTGAAGCTGGTTTCGTCGAGATTCCAAATATGCGATGGTTTATCACGTAAGCCCAGTTCATTGATAGTTTCCTCTAATAAATCAAAGTAACTGTAGATCACGAAAGGTCTGCATGCAGCTTTACGTGCATGTTCAACGGCCTGGGGTTTTTTAACGGAAAGGCCATGTCTATTCTTAAAAGCAAGAAACCAGTCCTCTCCAGGGATCCCATCTCTAAACGGAGTTTTAATATTATTCTCAACCACGTATTGGCCAACTAATTCAATCACTTCCTTGCGCGTTAACCCAAACCTTGACTTTTCCATGACATGGAGATTTTCCGCAAGTGTTTCTTCCACATCCGTAGGCAATGCAGTACACCTGCCTAAAGTTTTGGATTTTAAACCTTTGCGGTCGTATACACGGTTAACAATTGTTGTTCTTGGTATATTATAAAGTTTTGATGCAGCGTATGCAGATATTGTTCCATTTTTTACTGCATTGACAGCCTCACTTAATTTATCATTATCATAACTGCTTCTATCAGTTTTTCTTATATATTTTCGCGGCATGTTTTATCATTCCTGCAACAGTCAAACAACAACAAAATATTACAATTAAAGAGAGAGGGACACAACGCATGAAACTTTATTTATCTAAACTATTATAATATACTAAAAAGAAAAGATTTGATTTTTTATTTGTTTGTGATATATATATGTATATATTTAAATCGGTCTTTTAGTTTTTCTTTTGACTTCTCTTTTTTGTTTATATAAATAGATAGATAGAAGATAGATAAATTATTCACAATGTTGGTCAACCCCTGACATGGGGGAAGAGAAACATATGTTCCTCTTTCACCGTGAATAGTGAGCCTCTTACCCCAGCTATTGTTTTCGGAGGTTAGGATTTTCAAGCGTAAGAAACTCATATTATTAGTTGTTTTTAAACTAAAATGGTTAATAAAAATAAATACTTACAGTTTTCTCCATGTATCATTACATTTAAAATATTTCCAGCACTCTTTTTTCAGCAAAATATTGGTTAGCAAGAAAACGTGCTTACTTTGTGCTAGTCGAGTTCACAACTGTCAAACGTGTTTTCATTTTTTGTGGCGTCTGAGTTACGTAGCGACATCTATTGAAAACCGTTCAAACTATTTCGCCTTCACTGTTTTATCGACGGAACGTTCATAGTCGTAAACGCTTCGGTTTACTAGTTATGGTCCTTAGTCCCTCTTCCCCCGGTATCTCTCTTACCCCACCTGACCTTATATTGATTGAAAAGAAAGTATTTTTACTAAGCGTAACGTCACAAACGTAAATTAATTCTACTTATTAAAAATGTTTAGGTACCTAGCGTGCAAAAGAGCATTTAACTAACTAAATAATAATTTCTAAATGAATTGACAACAAGCCTTTGTCTAAAAATATGTAATCAGAAACATGCACTCTTAAACACATGGGATGAGTAAAAATTGGCTTTACATAACATAACATAACATCACGCCTTGTTTCCCCGAAGGGTTGGGCAGAGGTGTACCTATAGTACACCCACATTTCGCCTGTTATGTTTAAGTCCCATGTAATAGGGGGCGAGCCTATTGCCATCAACCAGGCACAAATCCAAACTCCGGGCTGCTACTGAGAAATTCCAGATGGAAAAACTCAATAACACTTTGCCCGACCTGGGAATCGAACCCAGGACCTCACGCTTAGCAGTAGCACTTGCTACCACTAGACCAACGAGGCAGTTGGCTTTAAAATTGGCTTTTATTTTCCTTTTATATAGTTTTCAGTCATTTAATTTAGCCAGAACTTGTTTAGTGTATTTATTCAATTTTTTTATTCTTTCCAGCTGTGCCGCCAGACGTTTTTCGTGTCCAAATTTCAAAAAACTCTTACAAAAAACCACTTTCAGTGTTTCCTGATTTCTTTAAAAAAAAATTATATCCATAAAAACCAAATTCAGATTATTACGAACATTTTAAAATAAAAATACCCAAATCGATCCAGCCATTCTCAAGTGATGCACGTACCAGTGAACATTTTTATTTGAATAGACAGTCAGGCTTTTCATTTTTTTTTTGTCTCCGGTCCAGCAAGTAACAAAAAGTAATTTGCTGTTTTGTATCTCATTTTATCACTGGTTGACGTCACACCGTCAACGCTGGCTGTCGCTGAGAACCAACGCTGTGACTGTCTGGCATAGTGACACAGCATCATGCTGTGATGTATGTCCGTTTTACGTGAATGTGACGCATATTTTCCCTTTGTTAATTGTTTTTTGCTTGCATAATTTTTTACTGCAAATTAACGTATTTTCTTTCTTTCTACCTCGACATAAATTCTCCACTACATGGTTCGATTCGTACTTCCGAGTTTATATTAACCTGTACTACTATCAATGACAATACCAACGAACTTCTTAAACCTCCATAGCATGTAAATGGATATATGGATTTATAGATACATATATGTATAGTCAGACATAATGCATGTTAAAGGGTAAACATTTGTAAAGGAACAACCATAGCACCATTAGAAGCAGCGTGCCTAAACAAAACGCTTGTTTAATTGTCTATGATACCACTATTGAACCGAATCACGCGATCTAATAGTAGCTATTGAGCTGGTAACCTTACTGAACTAAGTGCACGACATTTGGGTCTCCACCGTCCGTCGATCGACTATGAACGTGTCCAAGAGATAGGTCAAAAATGAACAGAAGTCTGTTTTAACAGACGTATCAAGGACTGTTTTTAATAGACGTATCTAAGTTCAGTCAGTGACAAAGGTCGATAAACACTATCTTAAATCTTTAGCTAAGTGTCAGCTTCGAGTCTAACCAGATGCAGCTGAATATCAGTATTTTAAATGGAGCGACTGCCTATCTGACTTCCACAACCCAGTTATTTGATAACACGATACCACTTGGTAACACTGGTTGTCAGGCTTTCGGGCTTCTTAAGACCCGTACTGACTGTCAAAGATCCAAGAATTATAGCCAGGACTAACAGTTGAACGTGTCTTTCCGCAGCATGGAGTATACATATGTACAGATGGTCACTCATCCCACCAACCATGGGAAACGTAGATCAGGTAAACCTAATCGATTGAACCGTGCTTATTACTAAGTCACAAGCCCCTATATAGATATTCAGCAATGCTGTGAAAAAATGCGGGACAACAATTAACTAAATCGTTGTCACCGAAATCCGAATCATCAACTTACCTGTGATAAATGACTTTATGTTTGCAAGTAGGTTTGTACAAACACTTTTACACGTCAATCGTATTTTTAGGGTTCCGTTGCCAAATGGCAAAAAACGGAACCCTTATAGATTCGTCATGTCTGTCTGTCTGTCTGTCTGTCCGTCCGTATGTCACAGCCACTTTTCTCCGAAACTATAAGAGCTACGCTGTTGAAACTTGGTAAGAAGATGTATTCTATAAACCGCATCAAGATTTTTACACTAAAATAGAAAAAAAATATAAATTTTGGGGTTCCCCATACTTAGAACTGAAACTCAAAATTTTTATTTTCATCAAATCCATACGTGTGGGGGTATTTATGAATAGGTCTTCAAAAATGGTATTGGGGTTTCTAATATCATTTTTTTCTAAACTGAACAGTTTGCGCGAGAGACGCTTCCAAAGTGGTAAAATGAGTGTGTCCCCCCCCCCCCCCCCGTAACTTCTAAAATAAGAGAATGATAAAACTCAAAAAAATACACGATGTACATAACTATGTAAACTTCCACCATAAATTGGTTTGAACGAGATCCAGTAAGTAGTTATTTTTTTAATACGTCATAAATCGTAAACCGCAATTTACCTTTCATTCAATCAACTCAAACATAAAAATTTAAAAAAAAAACCATTTAATTTCATAAGCATAATATAAACCTTATACATAAACCGAGGATACCTACAGGTTTGTACGGAACCCTCGGTGCGCGAGTCCGACTCGCAGTTGGCCGGTTTTTTAAAACTAGATGAGATCGACGTTTCCTATCTGGGATCTGAGAAGAAAGGTCGAAACAAACTCAGAGGCCGCAGCCTCTTTTAAAGTCCAGATATAATCTTGGTCAGATCATGTGAAGACCATCGAGTGGACCTGTCCAATCAGTGCACGCATTTGTCAGTAATCATGCAGCGCAGCTCAGAACTCTATATTAATTAAAACATACGCTAGAAAATAATTAAAATCACATCCTATTCCATAATTTCCACATGTTTACCCCGGACTGCCTACGGAGCCGGAACTAAAATACCCCGTACAGTAAAAACATTTAGATCCACGGTCAACTATCTACGGCCGCAGATCAAACCTGGGGCTTACCTTGAAGCCGTAATAGTGACCTGTACGTGGACAACTGGACATGTCAACCGGTTTGCGGCACTCGACATATTGCTTACTATAACATGTTTGAATTACGTCACTAGGGTCACGTAGACAAAAATATGCTGGCTTTGGGTACTGCAAACAAACGAATGAGAGTTTACACTTGCTTCCATGGACACTGCGTTCAAGAAATGGGCTAGAGAGATTTGTTAAAGAAATGCCGTGCGTCTGTTACAATTTTTTTTTTTTTGAAGGCCATTTACAACCACAGCCTTGCTAGAAGATAACTATAGTGTTTTCTAAATGATTTTGTACTTATTTAAGGTGTGTATATTAACAATATGCGTATGGTAGAATAAGGCAAGTTGGGCCGACCACAAATAAATGCAATAAAAGCAGGAGAATCTCTACAATTTTTGGGGTTGGCTTGCAGCCTAACCGGATGCAGCTGACAAACAGTACTTTACATAGAGTGACTGTCTATCTCAACTCCACAAACCAGTTATTGGATAACACGAGGGCTTTTTTTTTTTTCAGGATGGGAAATCATCAAATGACTTCTCCCGCTCTGAGCAGAGCGGGAGGGCGTGTCAGACTTTTACTGACTAAAACCCACCCGTGTTCCATCAGTTGCCCATGTGCCAGGGTCACGGTATCTCTTTCGAATAATCACGCGACCCCGGCAGGCATCGGTCCTAGTAGACCCCTACACTGCTGCTGACATCTCTTTGAGGCGCGCGTGGAACACTGCGCGCTGTCGACCCGAGCTTGGTCCTTACCGGGCGGCGAGCTACCCATTGCTCGCCACCCGCAAGCTCGCGCCTACGGTGGCCGGGAGTCCGCTATTGACTCCCGACGCCCGGGGCGTCTCCTCCTGCGGCGGCTAGGGACGTGAGGGCGCAGAGACTGCCACTCCCTCACGCGCCCCGCCTCCTCCTTCGCGAGCATTACTGCTTCGCAGAAGGAGGTGATGGCTTCCCATTCCCTCTCGCTCCGTACCATGGCTCACACCAGGGCTGGACGCGAGAGGTTACCGCCGATCGCCTCCACGAGGACACAGTGGTGCTCCGCCCAGGCAGGGCACACCTCCACCGTATGCTCCACCGTGTCCTCCAGACGATCCTCGCAATGGAAACACCCGGACGTATCCTCCCGCTTTATCCTGAACAGGAACCCACCGAAGCACCCATGCCCGGTGAGAACCTGCGTCAGGCGGAAGGTGAGGACGCCGTGACGCCTCTCTATCCACTCCTCAAAGAGGGGACTTACCGCCGCAGTTGTGGCGTGCCCATAACACGAGGGCTGGATAATGATGATGATAACTAACTACAGCATCCCTTTCAACACAGCCTTTGTATATAAGAAGTATCTATTCATACACGAAATATTTTAAGAGGTACACCTGTAGGTGGTAAAGAAGCTATAGAAGCATAAAGAAATTTTTTATCTAAGCGTTTTTGAATTTTCGTAATTATTATAATTTTAAAACTGCTTGAGACGTTTTACATAAAACCTTTACTCCAAATTCTATGAATGGCCTGCCTGACGCTGCGAGGGCGGCGACCGGACGGCACGAGCATGGCCGCGGTATCTCGGGCCGTAAAAAATAAGGAGCCAGTATTTCTAATGTGCGTCAAATAATTTATAAATATTAAATTTTGAAAAAAAATACATTTAGAAATTATTTTTTTCGTTGCTGTAGCTTCTTTACCACCTTCAGGTGTACCTTTTAAAATATTTCGTGTATGAATAGATACACCTTATATAAGGGTAGCAATAATTTGGCTCAAAAGTTGAAAATAAACAAAGATTATTAACTGATTAGAGAAATCTAGTTCAAAGATAGAAAACACATACCATTACATCACTCTTTGTTTCCTAGAAGTATTGAGCAGAGGAAGTATAGTACACCTACATTTCACCAGTTATATTTAAGTCCCATATAATAGAGAGCGAGCGTATTGCCATCAATCGGGCACAAGTCCAGAGTCCAGACTACTACTGAGAAATTCCAGATAGAAAAACCCAATAACACTGCCCGGTCTCGGGATCGCACCCAGAACCTCATGCAAATATAAATAGATAGATGATAAAATAAAAAAATGTGGAAGTTTGTAAGTATGAATGTTTGTTACTCTTTCACGCAAAAACAACTGATCGCAGTTTTATCCCGGTAGTACGTTCCCGCGGGATAATTTCCGAACTCCACGCGGGCGAACCCGCCGGCAAAAGATAGTAGATGATAAAATAGATAGTCAGAGAATAAACAGTAATTTCAGCTGTTTTAAAAAGTGATCTAAGCTCATCTGTGTAGGTTAAAACATAAAAACAGATCCACAAACTCATAGATCACTTATTATGTAACAATAAAACCTTGTAACACAAGCTACATATAATTTATCGCACAGTACCAATGAACATAGTGGCCTGACTCTTAGTACGACATTAATTACAGTTTTTAACAATTCAAAAAGCATACCTCATGAGCACCTGTAATAACGCCAACGCTAATGTCTGAACAGCCTTCGAACAACAATAAATCGAAATAGTTCCTTTGATTCGACCTACGAACATTATCAATTTATAATTAATAGGCTACAGTGCCGGTTGCACGCCCACTTATGTACTTATACCAAGTACTAAGATAAATCCGTATGAGTCACGTTGTTATTAGAATTGTTAAATTTTTGGATTATAACGCGCGTTTGTGAGGGCGAAGACCATTTGGTATCATCGGCAGCCTCGTTCCCACTGCTGGGACACAGGCCTCCTCTCGGTGAGAGGGAGCGGGCCATAATCCACGACGCGGGCCCAGTGCAAGTTGGTAGATGTCCCATGTCTTCGAATTTTTCGTCCTAAGACATGCCGGTTTCCTTACGATGTTTTCCTTCACCGTTTTGACAGCAGTGGTGATGAAATAATTTACACAAAGTAAAGCGCCTGCTTGGGTTCGGACTCACGACCTACTACTCGTAAGCCGTGGTCGTTACCAGTGCGCCACCCCTGCTCCCATCTATCTATACTAATATTATAAAGCTGAAGAGTTTGTTTGTTTGTTTGATTGAACGCGCTAATCTCGGAAACTACTGGTCCGAATTGAAAAATTCTTTTTGTGTTGGGTAGTCTAATTATCGAGGGAAGCTATAGGTTATATAACATTGCGCTACAACTAAGAAGAGCGGAGCAGTCATGAAAAATGTTGCAAAAACGGGGGAAATTTATTCCTTTTGAGAGTTTCCGTTGCGTGCGCTGCGTAAACGGTTAAAGTAACGCAAAAATCATGTATGACGGAATTGTTTCTTTTAAAACGTTCTAAAAAAAAATCCGCGAGAGCATATGTCTATTTTTTAAGGTTGACTCACTATAACTCAAAAGGAGCGAGCAGCAACGAAAAATGGACGAAAACTAGCAGGCAAATCGATGCGACGGGAAGGGTCAGGGGAGCAAAAATTTGACGCGGACGAAGTCGCGGGCAGAAGCTAGTTTGGTATAATATCTGTTTCAATTTTCAAAAGTTATTCTTTTGGAAATTTTGCTTTTTGCAAAATATAATAAGGTACCTCCGGTGGTTCCGTGTGTTGCCGGGCGTATAGAATACCACCATCACATTTCTTCCCAAGGGTATCGTAGAAGGTGACTAAGGGATTTACTAGAGAATGGGCAGCAGCATTCTCTATGTATCTTGTCACCATACTGCGATTGCTAACCAACTTGCCAGTGACGATTATGGCAAACTCCCTCTTTGGGGTAGCCTTATGTCCGGCAGTGGACCACTTTGAATGATGATGAGTAAGGTACAGACGCCACCAGGTCAAGCTACCCGAAACTGTCAATTTTTCCCAATGAACCTTGAACCTAATGCTCTAGAAATAAAGTCGAAAATCTATCAAAGAAATCTGACAGATTGTAGTAGCTTGATGTGTTGGCGTCTGTACTTACAGTTGAATTTACATGGGTAGAGATTGAGGTCGTGGCTAAATAATAACAGCCACTCTGGTCGATCGAAGGTCAAGTTACGCTTGCCGCTGTCGGTTCGTGGATGGGTGACCATCCATTACATTAACACCTCGGAAAGCACGTTAAGCCATTAGTCCCGGCTGTTATTTATACATCTAATGCCGCATTTACACATCCGTGCAAATCGCAAGGCGAATGGCGACGCGAATAACGAACACGCATATGTTAATAGTGCGCTCGCTATTCGCCTCGTGCCTCGCCTCGCGATTCGAGCATTCGCGTTGAGAGCGGTTTTTCGGACGCGAATCAAAGGGCACGAATGGCGAACACGAACTTATTGTTTACACATTCGCCTGCATTCAGGGCCCGACTGAACAGGACGTGTAGACGCAATTATTTTCACGTCCTCCATGTTCGTGTGCAAATGACAGAATAATTCACAATGCCAATGTGTGAACAGTAGTTCGGGACGGCATTCGGTAACGAATGTGTCGTGGAATGTTCGTCGAGTGACGAGGCGTATGGCCAACACGAATGTAGGGTAACAACCGATCTTACCAAGGGGCATCGCATTACCTATCTGGACAATGAAGGTCAGATAGGTCGCTTCATTTAAATTACTGATATTCAGCTGCATCTAGGTAGACTGGAAGTCGACCCCAACATAGTTGGGAAAAGGCTAGCAGATTTTGAGAGATAGAGAAAATATTCTGATATGTTTCACGAATATTGTATGTGAGTAATAACATTGCTAGTTTACGTATGTCTTCGTTGAACTTACTTACTGCCATTGGTACAAAATGGGTACAAAATATTGGACTACAGACAGATACCAAAATTAAAAATCAGCTCAAAGGGATACAATTTTCGTCGCCGGAAGATGCGCTGTCAGCCTTCGAGCAGGCTGTAAACGATGTGTCTGCGGCGGACTGGAAAAAGTATTTCAAAAACTGGTTCAAATGCAAGAAACTTTGTAGAGACTAGTGGAGAGTATTTTGAAAAGATTTAATAAAAAATATTTACCTATAGAAGACTTCTTTTTATTTTCGCAAACCTTTCTGAGTGTCCCACGTATGTATAGCGGTGCTCTACCGTCCGTAATAGACTTTGATATTTCCTATTCCACTGAAATCAAATTAAAAATCAAAATACTTTTTCACAAGAACCTATATGGGCAATTATTAAATGTTAGAAACTAGATACACGGTTCCAATCTGTTGATTCCTTTGGAGAAGAGCCGGGAAGAATTTCCATGGTCACTCTTATAAAAATAATGGTTTTTACAATGGTCAAATTACGGCGTCTATAGGTACAGGAGGACAGTTTAGTCCTCCCAATTAGTACCAGGTAGTTAATCAACTAGAAAATGTTCTATAAATCTTCAGTTTACGGTCATGTACAGACGCCACCAGGTCAAGCTACCCGAAACTGTAAATTTTTCCCAATGAACCTTGAACCTAATGCTCTAGAAATAAAGTCGAAAATCTATCAAAGAAATCTGACAGATTGTAGTAGCTTGATGTGTTGGCGTCTGTACAATGTTCTAAATGTTCTAATATTCACAAAAAAAAAAAAACAAATGAAATACCAGATCATCATCATCATCACCATTTCAGCCGAAAGTCGTCCACTGGCCTCCTCCAAGAAATTATAATAGTGGGTTTGCCATTATCGCCGCGCTTGGTAGACGGGTTGGAGATTACGGTATGGTGGTAAAATGCATAGAAAGTGGTGCTGTCCATTATGTAGTAATCCCTCCAGTGGAAGAAATGGGATAGAGATATTCTTTACATACGGCACCACACGGAAAAAATGGAAACAGATGCAATACTAGACAAATAGAATATAAAAACCTATTATAACCGAATTTAAACCGAGTTGAAATTAGAATTTTAGGTTTATACTCGTAATGTGAAGTAATGAGTAATTCATGTCAAAGAAGTATGTACAGACGCCACCAGGTCAAGCTACCCGAAACTGTCAATTTTTCCCAATGAACCTTGAACCTTGAACTCTAGAAATAAATTCGAAAATCTATCAAAGAAATCTGACAGATTGTAGTAGCTTGATGTGTTGGCGTCTGTACTTTAAAAAAATGTACTGCTCTGAACTGTACGAATGTTTCATACTCCTATTTTATTTTCTGGGTACTTAAACAATATAATAATAGTTAACTAAATAAATCAATTGCTTCCCTTCCATATAACAACCAGCGCACTCAATACTAATTAACAACTGAAATAATATGCAACAGTTTTTCGTTAACAAGCCTTGACGTGGAATCCTGTTTGAATAACATTTCCCTCATAAACTAGGCTCGTCCGCACACCGAGGGCGTAACGTACATAACGTATTTACATAATTAAAAACAACTGGATGTGTACGATAAGCGAGTTAATTACATAATATGCCTTTTCACTTCAGACTATTTGATTTTATTTAGTTAGTTATTTGTAATTAAAGATGAAAATACTAAAAATTTAAAGCGCTGAGATGTCTTTTAGCAAGGACTATTTTAATTTTGTAAGGGACTATTTTAAGAAAGAGGGCGGCAGTATTATCTCCACTATTGCAAATGTGACATGATTAATAACATTACCACGTCCATAAACTTTGCACCGACTATTTAACGGTCAAACATGGGGGTGATTTTCTGGCTGATATATTATATATGTAAATCATCAAGATAACTGTATACTATGGCATAAAAGCAAACTAAATCTTTTTTTTATCTAACTTTAAAATCGCAAGTGGTTTCTTCATCATCATCAGTTTAGCCAAAGGTGGTAAAATGCATAGAGAACGCTACTGCCACATTCTCTAGTAAATCTCTTAGAGCTCTTACACACGAGCGGCATGTTGCCAACGGCAGGTAACTGCAGCCGTCGACACGCGATGATGACGCGTTTCTTTAAAGATGACGTGTCGCCGGCTGTCGTCGGCTGCCGTCGAGACGCGTTGACATCTGCCGTCAGTTGCCGTCGGCTGCCGTCAGCTACCGTCGAGACGCATCGACATGCTGCTCGTGAGTAAGAGCTCTTAGTCGCCTTTTGCAACACTCTCGGGAAGAAATGGGATGATGCTATTATTTACGTCCGCCACCATACGGAATAAGTCGCTTCTTAATAGGTCGGAGTTCGACTTTTCAAAACTTCATCTAAGTTTTGCATCGAGGCAACATCTACTCGCAACAATTTGTATGTAATAAAAGTTTCATAATTTACTGAGGAAATTAAAAGCTAGTTAGTGTTTGCAATCGCTTGGAAGATCCATTCACAAAAAGCCCGTTAATTACTATAACAAACGTTATACTACCACCAGCCACCAATAACGCAATAGTCCTAAGGTCCATCTTGGGAAGAAATACAAAACATGATGAAGGTGTTTTTTTTTACTTTGTCTGTAAATTCTGTATTGAATTTAAAAGGGACAGTAAATAAGTAACCAACAAGCAGCTCCCTTTTGCTATGAAAGATCTAGCCCAACAACATGACGCTGAATATAGGGTACTATCCCCGTAACGGAGAACGCCACGGTGGTAATCTGTCATCATCTTTTTAGCGACACAAATTAAAATATAGCACAGATTTACCGAACCAGTGCATCTATCATATTGAACGCTGAGGTCGCACAAACATTAGACTTCCTCCTATTTCCTCAACAGAGGACCGCACCGGAACGTAGCGCACGCCACCTCGCGTGCGCTACGTAACATAACATAACAGACACTTTATGGCTCAATGGCTCACCGGCTCAATTAAGCACTATGTCGCCATCTTTGATACCTGATGTGCTCCTGAGATATTGCACCGAACTCGTCTTTAAGATGTGGACATGTATCGGTGTCCCTAATTTCTATCGATGTGCAATGAATATTAAATTACATATGGAAATATTCACCCTAATATGAGGAAACTTATAGAAATATAACGTTTTGACACAAACTTCAAATTCAAGGTAACTAACAGTCCGGAAGAAACATCTTTATTTCAAAAGCGATGTATTTCAGTACAAAGAAAACCAATTAATGCAACTCTACCAATACATATTAGTTCGTGATTCACTGAAAATTGGTTTTCAGAAGGATGTATTGTAGGTAAGGTGACTGTTATGAAAAAGAATTTGGTGCTTTTTATTTTATTTTTTTGTATTTGTAACCTGATAATGAATCAGGTATGAATAAATTCTGTACTTAAAAGAATGTTGTCAAGGGTTTCAGTTTAGATAGTAGTAGTATATTTTACTGTCATATGATGTTTCACAAAATGGGACTGGGTCGGAAACCTTTCCCGCATATCGGATGCATTGTTGGCTAAAACTACCAAAACATGAGACCCCAAAAACTTCAAACGGCATACGTTCATCCAGGCGTAGATGGCGGGACGAACTCAACGCATAAATGAAGGATTGATCCTTATTAACTCAGGATAAAGTTAAGTGGAAAACGGAAATGGAGGCCTTTACCCTTCAGTGGGACAATACACGCTGATTATTATTATGAACTTTGAAATGGGATCAAGCTAGAACTAGTGAATGCTATTTTCGAAGCTATCAATCAATTCAGCCTATGGCAGGCTACGGTTAAAAAATAATAATAATAAAAGCTTGATTTAATTACGTGCAAATAACAATCTAATAGCTTAAAGGTAGAGAATCAGAAATTCATGAAGTTTGTAATACAGATAATAAAAATAATATGAAGACTGTACGGTCACCCTTCGGGTAAAGGCATCTTCTACGGAAGGCCAGTAATCTTTGTGGTGAGCTATGTTTAGCCACCTTTGACCTGCCATATCAACTATCTCATTTACCCATCTAGCGTTAGGCCTGCCTTTGATTCTAGTACTTCTTAGTCCAGTCCATTTTGTTACTCTCTCCATCCATCTATTATGTGTGTTTTGTATCATCTATTTGTGTGCTGTGTTTGTGCTTAGCCAC
Organism: Aporophyla lueneburgensis; assembly: GCA_932294355.1. Classification (NCBI taxonomy): domain Eukaryota; kingdom Metazoa; phylum Arthropoda; class Insecta; order Lepidoptera; family Noctuidae; genus Aporophyla; species Aporophyla lueneburgensis. The sequence continues at coordinate 22,846,610 of OW028741.1, read as the reverse complement.
GTGGCCTGTCGCGGCCATCTCTTTGTAGTGGGGGTAAGTGAATCTTTTACCCTGTGCTTTTTTTAGATAACATAGATGATAAGTAACATCAACCTGTTTCCTCATCTTCTGTGGTACTAACATAATGTAAACGGCGAAATATAATTAATAAAACCAATAGATATTTTTGTTCCTAGTAAAATCATTAATCTAACTAGTCTGTATTGGACAATACAGACCACTGGAGGGTAAAGGCGTTCTTCTCCCTTTTCCACAGAACTCTTTTTTTGCTAGTGTTGGCCAGTAAAGAAGTGTTGGAAGAGTCAAGCTCGTCCCACTACCTTCGTCCCGGCGTGGCGCGATCGCATCGTGCGTTTAGTGGGACCGAATTTGTGGTTCTATTAGCCCATTTGTAAAACCATTAATGATCAATGAATATTCAAATGAAAGACAAAACATATTTGAAATCCGTTTTGTCATTAACTCTACATTCAGATAGTTTCAAGCTTAATCACCGGCGAAATATGCAAAGCATTTCACGGCCGTAATTACAATATCGTAAACGAAAGGTGACTTAACGTTCTAACACAAACATGATATTGTGATGATGAATAGATAAGCAAATAAACGAAGCCAGATTAAGTCAAAAGCGTAGCAGTAGAGTTGATTACTTTTTTATTAATGCTTAGAACTCTACAAAATAAAAGTATTATGAGAATTCTTCGTTAGGTGTTCATTAGAATTTGACCTTATACCTTATTAATAACAGCTGGGTCGATTAATCAAATTTAGCTACGCTTGCCGCTATTGGTCTATAGATGGATGATCCTTCCATCCTTTCATACCAAGACTCCTCCGTCCCTCGGAAAGCATGTTAAACTGTTGGTCCCGGCTTTTTTTTTGGATGAAAAATCATCATATGACGTCTCCCGCTCTTGGGTGGAGCGAGACGGTGTGTCAGACTTTTACTGAATAAAACCCACCCGTGTTCCTTCAGTTGCCCATGTGCCAGGGTCACGGTGTCGCTTTCGAACAATCTCGCGATCCTGGCAGGCATCGGTCCTACCTAGCAGACCCCTTCAGTTCTGCTGACATCTCTTTGAGGCGCGCGTGGAACACTACGCGCCGTCGACCCGAGCCTGGTCTTTACCGGGCGGCGAGCTACCAATTGCTCGTCACCCGCAAGCTCGCGCCTACGGTGGCCGGGAGTCCGCTATTGAATCCCGACGCCCGGGGCGTCTCCTCCTGCGGCGGCTAGGGACGTGAGGGCGCAGAGACTGCCACTCCCTCACGCGCCCCGCCTCCTCCTTCGAGAGCATTACTGCTTAGCAGAAGGAGGTGACGGCTTTCCATGACCTCACGCTCCGTACCATGGGTCGCACCAGGGCCGGACGTGAGAGGTCGCTACCGCCGGTCACCTCCGCGAGGACACGGGGATGCTCCGGCCAGGCACGGCACACCTCCGCCGTGTTCTCCACCATGTGCTCCAGACGATCCTCGCAATGGAAACACCCGGGCGTTTGCTCCCGCTTTATCCTGAACAGGAACCCACCGAAGCACCCATGCCCGGTGAGAACCTGCGTCACGCGAAAGGTGAGGAAGCCGTGGCACCTCTCTATCTACTCCTCGAAGGCTTACCGCCGTAATTGTGGCGTGCCCAATTCGTGGATCCTGTACAACTAGTCTGACAAACAGTCTTACCAAGCGGTATTACCTAATAACTGGGTTGTAGAGGTAATTAAGGAAGTCTCTCCTTATAAAACACTGATATCCAGGTTAGACTGTTACCCGAACATATGGCATATGGGTTACTGAAGGAACACGGGTGGGTTTTAGTCAGTAAAAGTCTGACACGCCCTCCCGCTCCGCCCAGAGCGGGAGAAGTCATTTGATGATTTCCGATCCATAAAAAAAAAACCCGAACCCAACATAGTTGGAAAAGGCTAGGCAAATAATAATTTCTAGAATTTGTAAATTGTGAACTCAGCACAAAATCTTCACAAAACATAAAAATAAGGTTTTTTTTTAATTCTACACCAAGTGGGCCGAAGGTTTAGTTTCTCTAAAGACACGTGTAAGTATTCAATTAAAAATTGCACGCAGGACATGACTGTCAATCTAATTATAGAGTTTCAATATCCAATGAATTGATCCTCAAACATACAGTATTAAAACACTTATATAATTACAGAGATATTACTAAAATTACAACGATTCAAAGTAGTATGTTTTACGAAATAAACGCAGTTAAGTATCGCTATTAGTACAAAAACAGAACGATTTTCATATTTGTTTAATGCTGAGCTTTGCCGGAATATGCTTGATAATTATTCTAATTAATTATGAATGATTTGTGTTATAAAGTAGGAATTACAACAAAATAATCAGGTATAAAAACTTGGTGGTAAATTGTCTCAGACTGATAGTTTATAATTTCAGGACACAGATTGCTACAATCTTAATTCCAAAGATTGATTTTGAAGAATTATGAAATTGACAGTGCAAAAGCCCTTGCACTTTCATGTCACCTCGATTTGATATTTCGTAACGGAATTCCTGTTTTTAAATAATAATTCGACCAAAAATCTCGAGCAGTTGAAAGTTTTGTGTTGCGTCGTCGTAAAACCGGACACTACTACATTCACTGACTTTTGTTTAATAAAGCTAATTAAACCTACTTACTTATATGCAAGTGTTACGTACGTATTGATATGCAATTGTTATTAATCAGATTTTTACGAAAATGGATTTTTCGTAAACTGTGCGATATATTTCATCACTTCAAGTAAGGCGATAAGACAATTTCTACCAGCATTGGTCGATATTATATAGATAAGTTTAATTAAATTGAGACAGACAGACAATACCATCGCCACCATCAATTTTTCGATACAATTTTTGATTTCTAAATGACTGTCAGCGATCATTTCGAAATCAGATGAAGACGTAAGAGACGACATGTACGCGGAGCAGACAATATATAAGAGAACAACTCACCTACAATACAACAAAAGAACTTACCTGTTGGTTGAAGGACACTGCTCTGGTGCCAACCTGGAGTTATGTATGTAAGTGAGTGTATATGTATCGTGTTGTGACGTTACGAGTATTCTTCAGGTTAGAATCCGCTGCAACAAGGCTGGAGGCAATCACAGCATGCGGTCTTCAAATCACTCGTTCCCAATAGCGTCACTTGCTTAACCTTCAAACTTCTTAAACAAGATATATCCAAAATTCAACCCGTGTTATTACGTCAAATTGGGGTTATTAACAATCCAAACAAGGGTCATGACTTATTGTCACCAAAACGACCGGGGTAAGGGATTCCTTTTCAAAAGATCGCGAGACACAAGCGGCGACGTGTTACCTTTTTTCCCACCAAAAACCCAGAGAAGTGTCAAGTGTCAAAATCAAACTGACAAGTCAGATGTCATTCCGTTCGATGGCGCGTTCCGAAAGCGCATAGAGTAACTAATCCAACGGTCCGAAACATCTACCCCCCCCCCCCCGGACGGGCCTTCCCGTCCGCTAATCACTTGGCAATCCCGACAAGGTTGCGTTTTATCAGTCCACCTGACGCGCTGCTGGAGGATGTGCAAATACTCCAAGCTCCAACGCTTCCAAAAACTCTGAGCGAGCTGCTGCACCAACTGAAACCGCGATAGCCAATTTTGGCTCACATCGACAAAAGAGTGCTCCGGCAGGGCGACAAGTGGCTGTCAAATCAAAAAATGGCCCGGGGTTAGGGCCTCCAAGTCGTTCGGGTCCGAAGACAGCGGGCACAATGGACGCGAGTTCAATACAGCTTCAATGCGGCAAAATACCGTAGCTAACTCCTTAAAGGTGAGAACAGTGTCTCCCAACAATCTGCGCCAGAGTCCCTGTGCCGCTTTCACCGCGGCCTCAAAAATACCCCCCCAATGGGGGCAAGCTGGCAGATCAAACAACAAACAACCAAACAACAACAACAAAAATTTTACCAAATGGCCCTCCTTAGGCCACAAAAGGGGGTGACGGGCCCCATAAGGAAGGCTAGAGTGACTCAACCGTCAACAACCAAACAACAAAAGACCCGTATCGTCCAAAAAGGGGTTCAACTTACTAACGGCTCCCGACAATATCCAAAACTCTCGCTGCAGAATGGCCAACAGCGCATTGCAACCGGCATGCGAGCTCATAATGTGACGATCAGTCACCAACAATTCAACAATTTGTCGAGGAGCTGTATCGACTCAACAAAAAATCAGGGTCCTTCGTTCCAACAGCGAGCACCTTGAGCCTGGGCAAAGGACCCGACATCAAGACTGGTGATCGAGGTCAATCATCCTCGGGATGAGTCAGCCAGTCTGGTCCCCACCATAGGGGGTAAGCAAACAAGCGGGGTGCCATGCACCCACGTGAGGCCACGGCACCTGGGTTCAAATCTCCAGGCACGTGCCTCCAAATCAAATGCGTTTTAGACTTTTGAATCTGAGACACTCGGTTCGCAACAAAGACCTCCAAAGAGTGGACGGACGTCTTCAACCAACACAAAACCATTTGACTGTCCGTCCAGGCGTAAGAAACCCGAATGTCCACAGTTCCACCCAAAGTGTGAGCAACGTGGTTCAATAGACGCACAAGAAGCGCCGCCCCTGACAATTCTAACTTAGGGATGGTCAGTGCCGTCCGGAGCGGGGCCACCTTGCTCTTGGCCAAGACCAGTGACAAATTCACCTGGCCTGTTGCGCAGACGGTGCGCAGACAAACAACAGCTGCATAACCGTGCGAAGACGCATCACAAACAAGGGTAGCAGTGTAGCTCCCAGGGGGGAGGATAGCGCGGGGTAACACGACCTCGTTGACTGCAGGGAGTGCGGATACAAATTGGAGCCAATCTTCCAACAGGGTTTCCCGAATTGGCTCGTCCCAGCCAAGTCCAGCAGTCCAAAGGCGCTCAAGAAAACAATTTTGCCCAAAACAATACAAACAAACAACAAAACAATAGACAAAAGGCAACCCTGGGCTCCCATGTCCTAAATGACACGGACCACAACAGAGTCCCCCGTGGGCCCCCAGACCTGACCGATGCCGTTGGCAACAAAACCGTGTCGATCTGAGGGGTACCTTAGCGGGGCAGGCGCCAATGTCCTAACAATGCCTGGGCGGCGACCGATCGCCGCAACCAGGCCCAAGTCTTTCCCGACGAGGATGAAATTCAAATTCCTCGTACGCGCGGTGTCCCGAGCCACGTGCCGTCGCTGGATGGGCATATCCCACCGGAGGCCTGAATGGCGGAGGGCGTGACTCCAACCGGGGACATTCCGCCAAAGGAGGGGAGGGCAGGCGGTGCTGGTCTGGCCAGCGGTGCCTAGCAACAATTGCGTAATCGCCTTTACGCGGGGAGACCAAATGGCGGTCGCGCGGCTCCCGATCAACTTGCGCGGGGGGTGGAGTGCGGCGCTCAAAATTGCGGGCCTCTCCCCGGTTCTGAACCGGCGAGGCAGAAGCCCGGTGACCAACTCCATGATACCCCCCCGTACGCGAACCTTCATCAGAGGCTGGTCTGCCAGCGTGGTTCGCGTTAGCGCACAAAATGTCCAAATGGGACCCCCTACAAATTCTACAAGGGCGGGGGTTGGGGCAGTCCCGATGGAAGTGAGCCCCCAAACAAGAGAAGCACATGCGGCGTGCATTGGCAATTCGGCGGCGGGCACTCACGTGCAACTTCAAAAAGGCCGCGCAAGTTGCCATGCCATGCCCCGTGTCCCTACAAAACTCACAACCAGGACGACTCTGGGTGCCAGCAAAACGAGCGGCGGGGCGACCATCAACAGGCCCGCGGGCCCCAGTCCGTCCCTGGTCTCGTGGCCGGGAAGACGGCTGGCATGACTCAGTGGCAACGCCAGAGTTGTCCACAAACCGACACTCATCCTCCAAAAATTGGACGAGGTCATCAAATGGGGGGAGATGTGTGACACTATCCCCACCATACTTTTGCTCGAAACGAGCCTTCAAATCGGCAGGAAGCCGTTGCAGCACAACGTGCACCAAAAGGTAAGACCATTGGTCCACCGGCAAGTCCAATTGCTTTAAAGCGTTGGTCGCTGCCACCAACGGGTTCAACAGGTCAGTACACAATGCTGACAATCCAGTAATGACCGCCCCAAAATCTGTTCAATATGAACGTCAGCCAAACAACGTTTATTTTGGTACCGCCGGGTGAGTAGTTCCACAGCGGTAGGGTAGGCTGAGTCAGTCAAAGACAGATGCTGCACCAAGGCTCGGGCCTCACCTTCCAGGACAGACAACAAATAGGCCAACTTTTGGGCGGGTCTGAGGTCCGAGCGTGCATCAACCAAACTTTCAAACAGGTTTTGGAAACTTAACCAGTGGTCCAGACGACCGTCAAAGTGTGGCAGTTCCAAAGTAGGCAGTCTACTCAATAGTCCGGGACCTGAAACAACCGAGGTCTCCGGTTTGACCTGGACAGGTGTCCGGCTCCCCAATATTTCCCGAGCACGTTGACCAATGACATCCCCCAGGTCCAAGATCTGGTCGTAGTCAGCAAGGACCTTGTCACGTGCTGCCTGATCCAGCACTTCCAGAGCCACATCACAAATGTACTCGTTGTAGCGAGTAAGCAGAGCATCAACGTTGCCGAGTCTCACGTTCAACTGCTCGAACCGAGCCAGAGTGACCGCTTCAAGATCCGGGCGCTCAGCGGTCGCTGCAGAAGTGAACCACCGCAGCTGTGTGGCCAATCCACTGATTGCCTCTCTCACCGCTTTGTGTGCCATTGCACAAACAATACAATTCAAATAAACCAAGCAAAAAGATAATTAAGTAAACAAATAACAAAGTTCAAACAATCAATTACAAAATAACTACAAGCAAACAATCAAACTACCAAACTGACTAATCAGCAACTCAAGAAATAACAAAATATTGGTTTCAATTCAATTCAACAATAAACTTTTATTTTAATTCTAAACCAATATCAACATTCAAAAAATTATATTTCACATTCAATTCAAAATTCAAATTCAAATCCAATTCCAAATGTTAAGTTCACAAACCACTTTGTTAATGGTACAACAATAATGAACCTTTATTCCAATTTAAAACAATGGTAATACTCAAAAATGCCAATTTCAAATATTAATTTTCACAAACAACCATATCAATGGTACAAAACTCAATATTTTAATGTCTTCCTGACATTCAATACAACACAGAGGTCAAATAACAACAACAAGGAGGTTATAACATAGCTCAATCTAACCAACTCCGTTAGCATATGCAAACCTGGTTGACCCCGGCAATATGAGTTACTCAACTCAACAAATTTACAAATTATTTCAAACAACAATTAATTATAGTTATCAAATATTTACAGCGTATTACTACTTCCCTTATAGAGACTGCCAAGTAATTAGCCTACTGTAAATTACCAATTTGGTGGTTATATGTCTTATAACCACGCTCTGCTACCAAGAATGTACGCGGAGCAGACAATATATAAGAGAACAACTCACCTACAATACAACAAAAGAACTTACCTGTTGGTTGAAGGGCACTGCTCTGGTGCCAACCTGGAGTTATGTATGTAAGTGAGTGTATATGTATCGTGTTGTGACGTTACGAGTATTCTTCAGGTTAGAATCCGCTGCAACAAGGCTGGAGGCAATCACAGCATGCGGTCTTCAAATCACTCGTTCCCAATAGCGTCACTTGCTTAACTTTCAAACTTCTTAAACAAGATATATCCAAAATTCAACCCGTGTTATTACGTCAAATTGGGGTTATTAACAATCCAAACAAGGGTCATGACTTATTGTCACCAAAACGACCGGGGTAAGGGATTACTTTTCAAAAGATCGCGAGACACAAGCGGCGACGTGTTCCCTTTTTTCCCACCAAAAACCCAGAGAAGTGTCAAGTGTCAAAATCAAACTGACAAGTCAGATGTCATTCCGTTCGATGGCGCGTTCCGAAAGCGCATAGAGTAACTAATCCAACGGTCCGAAACACGACGAAATCCAAAATCTCTTAGTTATTTTAATCATTGTTATGAAGAAAGATAGGTTTACTCTTTAAGGCTAACTCGGTTTGAGTTAAAAGCTATCGTTAATTCTGATCGCTGAATTCGCTTTCACCTAAAAAAGAACTAAACAAAACATGCATTACACAGTACGCACATACTTCTTATTAAATGTTTTGATAATACAGCCCATTAAAATAAATATTTCAAACGCTTAACATCTTAATCTTGAGAGCACCTCAGATATGACTGAAATATTTTATGTGAATTAAGCCGTTTTTAGAATATGGAAAGTGGCTAAAAATAGGCAAAATTGCATTTTGGTATTGCAAGACCGTATTAGCACGAATCTTTTAAAGTCCACTTTCCAATTATAATGAAAAAAAATTATATAATGGCAATCTGGCGGCTGATTTATTGCTGTTGCATTTGATGTAGGTAAATAAAAAACAACTTACGGATATCATTTTTTGAAACATGAACTTTAAAGCTAAATAAAACAAGCAGATATAAACTTAAAAGCTAGTATAGAGAAATGTGTTGCGTATTATTATTTCGACTTCTAAGTACTGAAAACAAGTGTATCTAAATTATGAGGTGTTGCTCCGTAGGTGGTGATTTAACTCTAATAAATTGCTCAGTAATTTATACCGTGATTGCCCTTAATGCGGCGCACGTTCCTGCCTATTTCTTAGATACCTGAGAACTTCCCATAAGCTTCACATGTTGTGTTTTTTTACGGGAACAGGTTGCGTTACTCAAGATAAAAATGGAAATCAAAGTTTCCTCAGAACCAGAGAAAAAATACAAAGGGTTCAACGAAACTTTCAAGCTGTGCGCTTTCTCGCTAGCTTTCGCTTTCCTCTACCCAAACAGGACCACCGCTATCAGAAGATGTGCTACTATCACTGCCATCGTCACTTTCTGCGGTGGCCAGCTCTTCTGGTTCATCACCTACACGTTTAAATGTCTCTACACCTTGGACATCTACAATTTCGCCAGGAACATGACACTGGCCGTCGTACTCGTTCTTTTCTTCATCAAAACGTATTACGTTATCTATGCGACGAGCAAATTCGCACCATTGCTGGACAAAATAACAGAAGATCTTTTAGAGGCTAACAATCTCGAAGAGGAATTTCAGACGCTATACGATGATCATATTAAAATAGCAAAAGTTGGCGAGATTTCCTGGTTGCTAATCCCGACAATCATGAGCGCCTTGTTTCCTATTTATGCTGGAGCCCTGATGACTATCGAGAGTATTCAAACTGATGACTACGAGAGACGTATGGTGCACGATATGGAGCTACTCTTCGTTGAGGATATCCAGAGTGAAACGCCATTCTTTCAGTGCATGTTTGCGTACAATTGCGTGCAATGCGTGGTTCTCGTGCCTAATTACTGCGGATTTGACGGCTCCTTCTGTATAGCGACGACGCATCTCCGACTCAAGTTGAAGTTGCTGACTTTAAAGGTAGATAAGGCCTTCAAAAATTCACGGAACCGACTTGAGTTGCAGATGAGAATGAATGAAGCAATCAGAGATCACCAGGACGCGCTAGATTTCTATGCTCAGCTGCAAAATGTGTATGGGCCTTGGTTATTTGCTGTGTTTATGCTCACGTCTTTCATGATATCATTTAACTTGTACCAGATATATCTGCTGCAACGGATAGACCCGAAGTATACGTCATTCGGGGTGGTCGGTGTCCTACACATTTACTTGCCTTGTCACTATGCGAGCGAACTGACGAAGGTAAAGTGATTGATTTCTTTTCTTAATTATGTTCGTGTGCTGCTTGTATAATTGTTACCCGTAGGCAACTGTTAATCGGCGGAAGTGGGTAATGTCTTTGTCAGAAATATTGATTTAATGTAATTGATACCGTGACCTTAGAAGTTTGTTTAGGTAGGTTGTTAACATTTCCTTGATTTTCCTACTTTTCGGTAAAACAGCGATTTCTCGGCGCTCCACCTATCCACGTATGTGTGGTGCTTTGGCTGCGTATACGCAAGGTTAGTTCTAAGCATGGATTTCGAAGACAGGTTTGATAAACGATACAGTCTTTTTTCAATTGTTATTATTTCTGGAAAATTGTGCTCATAGCACAAATAACGTCAAACATCAAATCATTTTGTGGTTATATCTGTACACACGCAATTCATCATTTCCTACCACTAAATACACTCTGACTGACAAGGATACTATGTAACCCAGCGCTGGTAGATCAAATAGATAGTGTTTATCCAGTAGCTAATGATTACTTGCTGGTAATGAGAACATTAGCGAGACCGTAAGCTATGTGTTCATAACGACTATCAAGATATGAGAACCTGCTATATTCGCGCCGTGATTTATTAAATTAAGTACCCTTTTAGATTATTTAGTGTTTGTTTGTACCTATGCAAATGATTGTCTAAATCCCAAGCGCAAAAATGTGATTGTCTTAAGTTAGTGGTTACGTTTTTTGCATCTTGATAAAACCCTTTTTGTAAAAACACATCACGAAAAATAAGGTCAAATTTGACACTTTATGGATTTCCTAATCAAAAGTTACAACGAAATCGCCAACCGTTTGAAATAATAGCAGTTTAGTCTGACTCGAACCAACTAGAAGACACTAACTACTACCACTCTTGTACCCTTAATTCTTTGTAAGTTTTCGGCAAATCGATCTACATTTTTCTTAAATATCATCTATACTATACATATAATATTATAAGAGTTTGTTAGTTTGTTTGTATGTTTGTTTGTTTGATTGAACGGGCTAATCTCAAGAACTGCTGGTCTGAATTGAAAAATTCTTTGTGTTGGGTAGCCTATTTATTGAGAAAGGCTATAAGTTATATAACATCACGGTACAGCTAAGAGGAGCGGAGCGGTAATGAAAAATGTTGCAAAAACGGGGAGAATCGCACGGGTAGGCGATTCGACGCGACGGGAAGGGTCGGGGGAACAAGAAATTTAAATAAAAGAGAGCAGTGGTGGGCCAGTGGTATCGGCCCCAACTTATGAGTTGACGGTCGAACCGCAGCAGGCGCTTTACTTTGTGTATCTAAATAATTTAATCAACACTGTACTCTCAAAAAGGTGAAGGAAAATATCGTTAGACATGTCCCAGAACCAAAAATTCGGAGACATGAGACAACTACCAACCCGCTCTGGGCCCGCGTGGTAGTTTAGGACCCGATCCCTCAAAACGAGAGGAGGCCTGTAGGATAGGTTGATTATATATACTTAACCTAAATCTAAATATATAAAGGCGAAATACCACCACTGACTAAAACGAAATATCAAGAACTTTTAAACATACTTTGCTTTTAATATGTTTCATATTTCAGACGAGCGAAGAGATACCACTCGACCTGTATGTGGTTCCCTGGGAGGCCTGGGCTGACAACCGCGTGACCAAGCTTCTTATATTCATGATCGCCAGGGCTCAGAAAGGAATGATCGTCACCGGTATGGGCCTCGTCGTCTTCAACATGGAGCTGTTCAAGTCTATTCTGCAAACTTCTTTCTCGTTCTTCAATTTGATTACTGCTTGAATAAAGTGTTTTAAAATTAAATTATTTCTGAGGCACAATAAAATTGCACACTTAATAACATTTTATCACCATACACATTTGTTATTTATCTATTAAATATAAAATAAAATAAATGCTGTTTGAAACCCATCACTTAGGACACGGTGGAGCATACGGTGGAGGTGTGCCCTGCCTGACGGCGTGGAGGCGATCGGCGGCGGCGACCTCTCGCGTCCGGCCCTGGTGCGAGCCATGGTACGGAGCGAGAGGGAATGGGAAGCCGTCACCTCCTTCTGCGAAGCAGTAATGCTCGCGAAGGAGGAGGCGGGGCGCGTGAGGGAGTGGCAGTCACTGCACCCTCACGTCCCTAGCCGCCGCAGGAGGAGACGCCCCGGGCGTCGGGAGTCGATAGCGGACTGCCGGCCACAGTAGGCGCGAGCTTGCGGGTGGCTAGCAATGGGTAGCTCGCCGCCCGGTAAGGACCAGGCTCGGGTCGACGGCGCGTGGTGTTCCACGCGCGCCAAAGAGATGTCAGCAGCAGTGTAGGGGTCGCGTGATTGATCGAAAGAGATACCGTGACCCTGGCACATGGGCAACTGATGGAACACGGGTGGGTTTTAGTCAGTAAAAGTCTGACACGCCCTCCCGCTCCGCCCAGAGCGGGAGAAGTTATTTGATTTCCCATCCAAAAAAAAAAAAATTAAAATGTTCGTAATATTTTATTTAAAATAAAACCGTTTTTAAAATAAAAACGTCAATTTTTATAATAAAAGAGTAACCATGGAGTTTCTTGCCAGCTCTACTCCATTGGAATCAAACAATTGGAACCGTGCATCTACCTTCTGACGTTACATAAGTGAGTGCCAATGTAGGTTTATGTGAAATAAAATATTTTGATTTCACACAGTAAGAAAAATTAGAAGATGATGAAGAAGAAGATAGGAAAATTCCGGAACAACTAAAAATGCTTTTTGTGTGAAGTCAAGTTCTTATTATTTTGAGAGGACTAAGTCTGTCGGGTAAGGTATTAATGAATGCATAAATACGTCAATCAAAGTATATGTACGCTAGGAAATACTTTACGTAATTTTTCGTTTTGTTAATAAAGTAAACTACACAGCACTAAACCGTGTCTCAGTTAATCCTAAGTTCTATAAATGAGCTAACATAAAAATGAAAGTTTGTTACGCCCTATCATGACGTATACATGCGTCGTCTTCGCGCACGCATCCTATGAATGTGGTGGGTATCAGCCACCACATTCACCCTCCCCGACCCATCTCTATGTTCGGCAAGCAGATCCCTTGGGCGAAGCAAGCCAAATATCTAGGTGTCATCCTCGACGAACACCTCACCTTTTCTGAGCACATAAAGCAGGCTCGCTCGCGGGCCGCTTTCGCTCTCGGTAGGCTCCATTGCGTCCTGAACAAGCGGAGTAAAATGTCTCTTCTGTGTAAGATGTGGCTTTACACCGCTTGTATCAGGCCGATTATGACATACGCAAGCCCAGTCTTTGCACATGCTAAGCCCCATTTCATCCATAGGATGCAAACCCTCCAGAACCGTTTTCTCCGTCAAGCCACAGGCGCGCCTTGGTTTGTTCGGAATATTAATATTATATTATCTTCTCTTAGATATGAAACTCCCGACTATCCATCAGTACATGAAACGCGCTTTGAAGCGTTTCTTCGATAGAGCCGTAGCCCACCGCAACCCTCTGGTTGTGGCGGCAGCTACCTACACCCCCTCCCGTATCAGTAAAGTCCGCCGTTCGTGGCACGTTCTATCCGATCCTGACGATCCCACTACTCTCCTCCAGGAAAGTCGAAAAGAAACCAGTACAGCTAGAAAAACACACAGACACAAACCGTACTGACCTCGCCGCCGAGGTCCGTCATCGCGACCCCGACTTAATAGTCCCTCCCGACCCTTGCAAGAGCCAGCCCGCGATGCTGCGCCGTTAGCTTTAAATTAGTCCATAAATAATTTAACCCAGATCCAGCCAGTCCCTTGCTGTCCCCCTACCAGTGATTGCCTAAGCCGAGGTTCGTACCCCCCTCGGGGTAACCCTTAGAGCTTTCGCTTTAGTTTTAAGTATAATAAGCCCCGGCTGGAGGCCTAAAAAGGTAACTTTTTAGAACTCGCCGGGCTACCATCCGTTTAAGTAGTAACAATCTTTTCAGGATTAACTACGAGATGCAAGACAAAACAAAAAACCACCACATTCATAGGATGCAGACCCTTCAAAACCGTTTCCTTAGAAAGATTACGGGCCTCTTATATGTCCGAAACGAGAATATTCGTCTAGATCTCAGAATGCCCACCATCCAGCATTTTATGAAACGCCTTTTCAAGGACTTTTACTATGAAGCACCTCAATCCTCTGATCGCGACAGCGCAGCGGTCGTGTGAAAATGTTCTAGTGTACTGTCTGCTACTGTTATAACGCTGAACATTTCAAGAACAGCAGCTAAGCGCACGAAAAAAACAAAGGTTATGCCGTATCATAACATAATTATGGTTATATTAATGAGTGCACTATTCGAGAACTTTATATGTATACTAGTCATAATGCGAGAGCTATGAAGGCTAATTGCACTGTCATTACGAGCAGATTAGATCACAACAGGCATTGAATGATGTTATGCAGCGCCTTTTTGTCTAGCAGTAGTCAAGAATCTAGTTCTTTTAGCTCTATTTTGTCTTTATTTCTATGCCTGTCAATGAGTACATGACAAATATAGCGTTATGAACATAACAAGTTCTCTATTGAATGATCAATCTATAATTCAGTAGAGAATTTTGGTGATTCTAAATCCAAGCAAGTGCAGGTAATAGTGATGGGGCAAAGAGCATAGTGTGAAATTATACGCTCTAGATAGCGCTCATCTATACTATATATTATATATACTATATTAATATTATAAAACTGAAGAGTCTGTTTATTTGATTGAACGCGCTAATCTCAGAAACTACTGGTTCGAATTGAAAAATTATTTTTGTGTTGAGTAGTGTATTTATTGAGGAAGGCTATAGGCTATATAACATCACGCTACAATCAAGAGAAGCGGAGCAGTAATGAAAAATGTTGCAAAAACTGGTAAAATCGCACGGGTAGACGATTCGACGAGACGGGAAGGATTGGGGGAACAAGAAATTTAACGCGGACGAAGTCGCGGGCAGAAGCTAGTCTATACTAATATTATAAAGCTGGAGTTTGTTTGTTTGGTTAAACGCGGTAATCTCAGGAACTTCTAGTGCGAATTAAAAAGATCTTGTTGTGTTGGGTAGCCTATGTATTGAGAAAGGCTATGGGCTATATAACATCGCACTACAAAAGGAGCGGAGCAGCAACGAAAAATCTACGAAAACTGACAGGTAATTCGTTGCGACGGGAAGGGTCAGGGGAGCAAAAATTTGACGCGGACGAAGTCGCTGGCAGAAGCTAGTGTGACTCTCACCCCTTCGGGTTCAATCTGTTATGAACAGATTGAACCCCAAGGGGTTAGAATTATAAGGAGTCCTACATAACCCTTAATTTTCCGTACCCGTAAGACATCAATGAAGATGTCCCAATGAAAACAAATGAGGTATGGTGATCAATGCAATGAACAATCATTACCGTCAGCTTTACTCGCAACTCTCTATAAGTTCAAGTAGATAATTTCAGGCAGATATTATTATTAACATGTAAAGATATCATCAGAACCCATCCATTATATTATTTAAAATAACATGGTGACGAAGCGAGTTTCACGTTAATTCAATTAAATATGACCATATCAATTAAAAGCATCGCGGAAATATAAACCATTGTTATGAACTGAAGAATAAAGATTATAATTTCAACCAACAATAATAAAAATTAAAATAAGACAAACTAAAATGAACGTGAAAAGGAGGTGCAGATGAGCGCCTACAATAGGCATTTACAACATAGGCAGCTTCCTATAAATCTCGTAAAGCCTGAATTAATAGCTTGAATTACCTAGGTCGTGAAGTAAAATGATGCGATTGGATTCGCGTAACATACTAAAAGTAGGAATGGCTTTCATTTTGACAGTTCAACAACATTCATTGCATAATTTAAGTTGATCTGCAGACATATATTGCGAATGTAAGAACCAATGGATTGTCAATAACCTTCAACATGATTCGAACTAGAGTTCCAAAGGACTCGAGTCTTCGAGTCCTAATTTTAAAGACTCGACTCAATTATGCAAGACTCAGTGTGCTCAAAAGGCTCGGAGTCTGTAGATAAGCACTCGAGTCTTAAAAAGGACGCAAGTCTTAAAAAGGACTCGAGTCTTAAAAAGGGCTGGAATCTTAAAAAGGACTCGAGTCTTAAAATGAACCCGAGCCTTAAGGAAAAACTCGGAGCACGAAGATGTACCTCATCATTCAAAAAGACTCGAAAGAAGGCATTAAATTCAAATTAGTGGTTATGATGTAACTTTGCATACAATAACAATCTGACGAGTTATTCGAGTTTTTACGAGCTACAAGACTCGAGTTAATTTTAAGACTCGAGTCGTTTTTAAGACTCGAGACCTTTTTAAAACTCGTGTCCCTTTTTAGACTCGAGAATAACTCGGGCTCGGCTTGACTCTAGACTCCGAGCCTTTTGAGCACACTGAGTCTTGCATAATTGAGTTGAGTCTTTAAAATTACGACTCGAGGACTCGAGTTCTTTGCAACACTATTCAGATTCAGATATTTTTTTTACTAGATAGCTGAAGCAGTGCGCTGAAAGCTAGAAACACATCTTATAAAATTATCCCACTAGCGTACAATCTCTCCCACAGTTTAGAAGCTTCGTGTAAACCAAGCACAAAGAATAATATCCAGCAATATAATTTAAGAACCTTTGTGAAACTCAACCACGATCGACGAATTTATTTGTCAAGTGTAAAGAAACTTTACTGCGTCATAGGTACCGAGAATTGCACCTGAAAACCAAACTACATCCACTTTACTGTACTAATGTCGTAGTATATTTTATCTCTGTTACAACAGGAAAAAGCTTAAGTTAAGGTATCATCTATGAGAAGTACCTAACTGATAAAGATTCATAAAAATAAAAGAACAAATTTCTAAATTGCTCACACAAATCTTTGTTAATTACATTGATTACGCCACCACACTATTTTAGAATAAAACTACTCGATGACGAAGCGAATTTATTTACTCACTTAAATATCTGGGTGTTTAAAATGATAATTGTTGAGGAGACGAGACATTTCACCTCACTTTGCGCATACGCATTTTACGCTTCAAATTACGTAAAAAACACTTCCTGGTTTTTGTGTTGTGTACGATTTTGTGTAAAACGTTTTGAGAGCACTACTTATTGAGATAAAATGTTTACTTTAGTATGTTGGTTCCGTATTTTTACATGCGGGAAACATTAAAGATAAGTATTGAAAATAGTGTACTTCAAACAAATGTTATCAGAGTGGTACAGCCTTAAACAATTAAACACTTCTGGTTTGAAACTGGGCGATTTCAGTAATAAATTACACTGACCATTGATAGAACAACAGGTTTAATCAGAACCTTTTTAAAAATAATGTGTAGTTAAATTAATTCCTTTTTTGAAAGTAGGTACTTAAACAAACTGCGGGACTTAAGAGTTTTCAGAAGTTTCCGTCCGAACATTCCGTTAAGTTTTAAAACAGCAGAAGGACAGTGATCCTTGCACGATTGTAGGATAGTCTTGCTTCCATTTGAAGTTGTTAAATTCACATAAGAGCAGTTTGCTCATTTCACTTTTTATTTCGAATTTCGTGGTTTATAAACCGTTGCCAAATAAATATTATTCATACTTTAATAATTAAAAATATATTTTCTCGTCACAAATGTTGCAAGTGTTTGAACTAATAAAAAACATATAAAACATTTGTGAGAGACCGAAGCCCGAAGAAGGTATTGAATACCTATGTTAAGGGTCACCAGGCCTCCCCCAATTCTTTCTATAACACTGTATGTTATTAGATCAAGTATAAACTAGATGTGTGAAATGAAGATGAAGTTCACAACGCATATTTTTTGATATTAACAAAAATACTAATACTAGAATGGATATGATAATGTGTTTTATGTAGCTGCTCTTGTAACTATTTTTGACAGCTGCTCAAATAAAAAAAAAATATTGGTTGAAATGTCAGACTTTATTTCAGGATTTTTAATTTCTATAGAGAGAACTAGTTACTCAACCATTAATTTACCCTTTTTTAAGAGTTTCATCAACGTCTTCAGGTTGTTTTCTTTTTAATCCAAATGCCTCAATCGATTCGAATTAGCGCGTCAGTCGCGCGATCGAGTGACGTAATAATCGGAGCACAACGGTACAGCCTCTAGAGCATGATAGCTATCGCACGCCGTCGATAGCAAAAGTGTCTGCCGACCCTGGCGTGCCCCCTCTACAGGTGGAGGGGGCCATTCCAGCTCCCTTCACCTTCGAGCCGCACGCCGCGCGCGACCAATGACCGCCCGCCCCGGCCCGGCGAAAGGTTTTATATACAAGTGGAATTCGCACTGCCAAATTGCTATAAGTCAAAATATAGGGTAGTCGGGTGGTTGACTCGTTCGTGGAGCATTCGACGCGCATGAGTCCGTACCTGACGTCTTCTTCGACAAGTTAGTGCTTCATGTGATCGCAAGCTGGGATTAAACGCGTCCTGAACACCCAGCCAACGGGCCAATGCACGGCCTTTGGAGGCATTTGTAATCATTTGTTATAAACAGGCATCAGACTTTGTGTGATAACATGGGGTGCAGTGGAAGATATATTTTTCTGACTCTGGTTTTGTGCGTAGTGACTGAACTTGCGAATGGTGTGAGAGTGGTGCCCAAAAGAAAGAAAGGTAAATAAATTTTAATTTATTATTACTAATAATGTAACTTCCTATATTTACGCTAAAATTATGTTCTCATTGTGTAAAGTTTAATAATATTGCTGTACGTAATGTTTTATTATGAGACGCTATAAATTCTTCGTTATGCACTAAAACGTATTTTAAAGCCTTACCACATGTGCTCAGGCTGTAGATAAATGTGCAGATTTCATATTGCAGCTGTATGAACCAAATGCGGCCCTCTTACACAATGTTTTGGTTCATTATTAACTCGACATCATATTAACTACATGAACAATACAAACGACAACGATCTATATATTATATCTAACTCCCAACGTTGCACAATTGTTGAAATCACGTGCATTCTTTAAAGAAAATTGTTTAAATTTTAAGTTTTTCTTAAAATATACTGGTTTCCTAAAACATAATTCATGAACTTTACAGAGACATTATATATTTTTATAGAAAACAAACAAAAAGATCAAGCAGTCATATAAATTAATCGGTGACAGTCGTGAATCAATAAAATTGTATATGCACGATTTCTATTTCACATATTTTAAGAATAAGACTACTCACTACGACCACACACACTATTCTAATTATAAAGGCTACCAAAAAAAACTCTGAAGAACACTGAAACCAATACCTATTTTTTTTTTCAGGCAAAATAATGAAATTTATTTTACATTTAAAATATACCTTAAGTGACTGGCCGAAACTAGTCAATTACTCAAGTAGCCACTTTTTACTCAGTTATATTATATTGAAAAGAAAAAAGAACTATAAAGCTTAGCGTACACGAATGTGCCGTTACCTGCCCGAATTATACGAGATTCAAATTATATGTACTTACCTTGGCAACTAACATTGTATTTTTTTCACATAAAATGCTTTAGAACAATGCTCATAGTAAATTACCGTTGTATGAACAGCTGTTGTTTAGTTTTGAGTGGCATTAACTGGATTCTGACGGTTGAAAGTAAAAAATTAGGTTACTAAATAAAATAGTAACTCCATACAAGCTATAGAAATAACTACAATAGGCTTCTTTCACACGGAATGCGTGACTAACTGTCCCAGATAAATCCTCAATTCCGTATTTTTTACTCACTACTCTTTTAACTACATCTTTAGCTAAAAAAGTTGCTGAGGAACTGCGATTCCGGTACTTTTAAGATTGTAACAATAACCAACCAATCCAGCGTCAAGTGCTAGTTGTCAAGCATTTTTGTTGAACTGAGCCATTTTAACGCAGCCGTGAGGTACATTTTTCTGCAAATTCCTTACATCGAAGTTTTCTCATTTATTTCCTCTTTTATTTTCTACTATATACTGTGTGCTTTTAGTCTAAGCTAAATAAAATGTACCGTGTGGTGCCGGACGTAAAGAATAACACCACCCCATTTCTTCCCGTGGGTGTCGTAAAAGGCGACTAAGGGACTTACTAGAGAATGGGCAGCAGCGTTCTCTATGCATTTTACCACCATACTGCGATCGCCAACCCGCCTGCCAAGCGTGGCGATTATGGCAAAGCCCCCAAATTGGGGGAGGCCTAAGTCCAGCAGTGGACGTCATACGGCTGAAATGATGAAATAAAATCTGCCCCGAATTTTGCTCGAATCAGTTCGCGCCACTGAGCCTGTAGCATAGAATTTACATCTAAATAATAATCACTCCGATTCAGCCCAGATTACCCCATAGGAGGTGCTATTAGCATTTAGTCGCATTCGTTTTAAGTCCAGGCTGGAGGCCTTAATTTATTAAGGTAGCCACAGGCAACTCCGGTAAAGCAGCTGATAACCTCATAGAATGACGAGCGAGATGTCATTTCCAACGAAACTAAATAAATTTATCTTCTGTCTTTCTCTCAAAATCTCTTCAATTTTACTGCAGTAGGTACCAAAGTGCTAGAAAAAGTCAATATTTCTAAATACGACCAATTTTTTTTTTATTCCTACACTAAGTAACTTTGACACAATCACACCAAGAAAGCAGCAACAAATTAATTTAGTCTCCAAAAGAATACAAAAACATGTAAAGTTCCACTTGCATTTATTTTCTAACCGCAGTGCTCTGAAAACTAGCGTCAAAATAAATTAGAGTACTAATTATTTACTTACAGTACCTACCTGTGAAATAAATACGCAAAAACTTTGCCTACATTTTAGTGTTTTTTGCTGTAAATAAGAAACGCTGCATACATAATGTAAAGAATGCACGCGCTGCGCATACGCACTGGAACGTGGAGGAGCTCAAACCATGTTTGATATTTGCTTAATTATTCAGCTAAGAGAAACATTCTTAATAGAACACGTATTGAGAATATTTTTTTAAATAAATGGCTAGAACAGCTACCTATATTAAAAATCTACAAAGTGATAATAAGAAGACGATTTGTTTATTAGAACAGGTCAATTCATCCTAAATGTCAATTAGCGTTGATCAGTTGCGATCAGTGAACACATTCTTTCGTGATAAATCTGTCTCGCTGAGAGATAGATTGATAATTTTTCCAAATCATCATACTCATAAATAGACAATATAATTTTCGCGCTGCTCGGAAACAGGCCTCCTCTCGGTTAGAGAAAGTCAGTCTTCATCCACCAAGCAGGCTCAATCCGGGTTTCCTCACGATGTTTTCCTTCACCGCTTTGAGACCAATGGTGATAAAATTATGAAAAAAACGTTTGTTTGGGTTCGAAACCAAAACCTACAACGATTCGTAAATCGGGGCCACCACTGCTCGCACTGTTTTTTCCAAATATCTTATGCAAATTCTGTCCAATGTTGTGCAATAAGTTGGAAGACTGAGATGACTTGATACACGATTTTAGTCTTTAAACTCTTCTATACTCATCAAAGGAAGCTAAAAACTGCAAACACTTTTGTTTAGTTTGGTGCTAAGCACCTAAAGAAGTAGTCACAAAATAACTGCCCATACCTGTACCAAAGTTTACGCAAGCCACCACCCACAGCATAGCTTTAAATAACTTGTTTTATTCACTAAAGTCTCACCATAATTAATGGTGAATTTTTTGACGTTACTCCCATTTTCTCACTTCACTAATGAACACTGCAAGGTTGCGCGCAAAATGTGGCAACTCGGATTTCTCAAGTTCCACGGCAGTTCTCACACATCCTGTATCGATTGAACGTTGCTACATGCTCGTGAGATTCGTAATTTCCGATTTAATTATCAGTTTCTCGGTATAATGCCTGCGAGAGTACTTACTAATTAATGTAGTTAAGCAAATTCTGAGCGAAATTACCGGTTCTGTGTTCAATATGGTTTGCTCTCGCTTTTATTGCAAAATGAAACCTGTTTAATCTGTATCATGCCTATCGATTTTTTATATTTTGAATGAAGATCTCTTCCCTTCACTTAAGACATTTTCTGATGCTGTGTCTACATTTCCCCATACAATCATTCCACATTCTTATGAGGTGTCTCAATTTTTATCAACTAAAATGGATCAATAATTTCCTTTATCATTTAGTCTGAATGTATTTCTATTAGCACAGAATTTCCCATATAATATGGCAGCATTGCTTAGACTATATGCCCAGCATTATTTCCGTCCATTTCTAATCATACACTTTTTATAATTTTGCTACAATGTATCATAGAAAACGTCCTTCAAAGACAACTGTAACAGGCCTTATACACGAGTTTTTAATCTAGTTTCTAGAGCAGACTGTGGCAACTATGCGTCCGGTGTCCGGTGGTCTGTATCCCGTGTCCGGAACTTAGCATCCGGCAACTAATCAATCTCCGTATTCGTCACAGACTTGTGACATCTCTCACTTTTCTTAGCAAGCGTAAGAGAGAAAATGTTGACGTCATGGACTTACCGAGTGAGATTTAAAGATCTGTGAGAGTATCCCGGGGGCCGGTCGCTTATCGCGTGCCTCGTCTGATTTTCCACGTTTTCCAAATAATTAGTCTCAATTGCATCTTCGCAATGCAACTACTGGAAAATTAGTATGAGACTAGCCTTGAAAATGCCTCCATCTGATATGTTGTAACTCTCCCCTTAAGTGATTAATGACAATATAGTACATCATGAAGCATATTAATCTTAGCCTCTATTACACATACTAAAGGGTATATTATATTTGCATATGTTATCATCGATTTTGACACAGTTAATCATTTAGCTTCTAATTACCGCCCAAACCGACACTATCTTACACATTATGTTATATGCTAATCATAAGGGCGTTTTTCGACGATATTATGAAATCGCTAATTTATTCAAATTAAAAGCAATCACTAGTTCCGTAGCCGGAAGACGGGCAGGCAATAAAAGAAGTGCTGCCCGCATAAAATAGCCATTAGTGCGCTATCTGTGCTGACGCCGCTAAATTCAAGCTTAATTAATAAGTTTACAAATAATTATAAACGAACTGTTAATGTTGCGTTTATCTTTTGCATAATTACCCTGAGTTTTAGAGGTTTTAAGGAGGGTTAAACGATCTTACGAACCATGTTAGTTGTTTCCTGAAGTGCTTAGCCTTTAAATTAGGAGTATGTTGGTAAACCATTCTGGAAAAGCCTCGGTTTTCTAGAACAGTATTGGACCATCTATGTAACGGTATCTTCTGCTCTCGATTTTCCACATAGTTGTTTAACGCTCAGAATAATTAAGAAATGCAAAAGACCTTACAACATCGTCACAAATATATTATGTATATATATAGAATTAGCCATAAAAATATGCGTTCCACATATAAATTTAGAAGAATTACGCCATAGGCCCATCATTATTTTAATGAAGTGACCAATGCATCATTGTGTAATCCGAAAGAGAAATTAAATGAAAACCGGCCTTTGCTACTTAGATACGTTTTCCATACATAAAACGGATAGTAAACGTTAATTTGCATTGTATGACATCGTCGAGCAGCGTGCTTGGTATATTATATTATATCATTAATGTTTCTGTGTATCTGACGAGAAATTAATAAGGCGTGGGGAAAACTTATTCAATAGGTAATAAACAAATGAATTAGCGTAAAATATAAATAAGCTATGAAGGCATTAAATAGGAAGAAATAATGAGGAAAATTATGCAGGAAATCCGTGAGGAAAATAAATTCTACGAGACACAGCAAACAAGTACCTGATAAAGTTAAGAAATTTTCTTTACAGTAAAACAATATTAGAGTTTTAATGTTTAATGGAAGACGTCTGTCCCCTGAAGTCCTCACACAAACAGAAATCATATTATGATAAAAGCTACAATATTTCAAACATAATTTTATTTCACTGCTACGATACTGACTCGGCTAGTTGAACTGGATTTACTTTTTTAACCCCCGACGCAAAAAGAGGGGTGTTATAAGTTTGACGTGTCTGTCTGTCTGTCTGTCTGTCTGTCTGTGGCATCATAGCACCCGAACGGATGATGCGATTTCAATAAAAAAAAATATGTATTAAAGGTGACTTATCTGCGAGTGTTCTTAGACATGTTTGTTGAAAATCGGTTGAGCCGTTTAAAAGTTGTGGGGGGGGAAGTGGGGAAGAGTAACCGAATGTCAGCAAATATACTCGAGTGGGGTCTCAAATGAAAGCGCACTGAAAGAGCATATTGATGAATTAATCGAAAGTGTTCTTAGCTTCGTTTGATTCTACATTATATTAAGTATATACCTATAAAAAGTACAAAATAAAAAATTAAATTAAAAATTTAAAACCCCCCGACACAAAAACCTAATTTCCCTTTAAAAAGTAAAAAATAATAAAAAATAACTCAATCTTAAAGTACCTAAGAATGTATTAATAATTCAAAAAAAAAAACGTCGCGTTGGGGGACCGCTCCGCGAGTGCAGACGTCGTTGACTGCTTAGTTAGCTAATAAGACTATTGGTAATTAAATTGTTAGGTTTGAAGCGGTCCCCCAACGCGGCGTATTATTTTTTTGAATTATTAATACATTCTTAGGTACTTTAAGATTGAGTTATTTTTTATTATTTTTTACTTTTTAAAGGGAAATTAGGTTTTTGTGTCGGGGGTTTTTTAAATTTTTAATTTATTCTTGGTGCGAATTCATCAAATGCCGTCTCTCGAGTGGCATTTCAAACTTTTACTAACTAAAACCCACCCGTGTTCCTTCAGTTGCCTGTGCCAGGGCTACAGTAACTCTTTCGAACAAATCCGCTACGATGGCTAGTTAAAATGGCTTTTTTTGGATGGGAAATCATCAAATGACTTCTCCCGCTCTGGACGGAGCAGCAGGACGTGTCAGACTTTTACTGACTAAAAACCCCCCGTGTTCCTTCAGTTACCCATGTGCCAGGGTCACGGAAACTCTTACCAACAAATCCGTGACAATAGCTAGTTGAACTGGGTAAGGTCGTAGCAACAGCACATCAACATTCTACAACTCGTGTCAATATCAGCAGTCGTTTGTCGAAACGCATCAATTTTTTGTTCTCTCCACTGTGTCGTAACGGCCAGGTGGCTAATGTAGGTAATGCCATTATGTAGATTGACCACGTGTGGTTTAGAGAGTGACTAAATTAGATTCATTTTGCAAACCAGTGGACGATCAAAATGTTGTAAATATTAGATGCTAGAAAAAAATAATTCGTAAGTCGTAAATTTTTCTTTATCCTTATGATTCTGAAGATTTTCCTTTGGTTCCCTATTCAGGGGTAGTGTTAAGTTTTTTGGCTGCATCATCGGGCTATCTTATGGTACCTTACATAAATATCAACATTTTGTACAACGGTTAAAAAAACATGTTATACTGCAAGTGACTCACCACGTCTTATTAGTTCGCCCAAATCATCGTATTCAGATTTTCAATCGTTTCCCAAATACCTATAATCATTAAGTTGTAGCTTATAACGCTAATGTTCGACTGAAAATAAGTATAATATAAAACAACACGGTGGACTTAATAACAAACGTGGTGTTAAAGACTTTCATGTCATCATTCATTCGAATACCAAAAATAGCCGTTCATAGTCAGATAGTAGGTTCTATTTTTAAGCTTAAGTACTAACAAATTAAGGCTGATTTCTTTTGCACTAGTTGAAATAAAATTAGACAAAAAATCATAGGTTATCGTAGTTAGACTTCTAAATACAATCGCAAAATGAAATTGCTTTTAACACATTGACACAATTTAACTGACACGCTTAAATTGTGCTGTACTTAAATATATGCAAGTACACTGAAAAATAACTACCAAATATCTTTTTATATAAATCTTAAAAACAAATTCTTCAACTATTTGTATTGAGATTAAAATTAAAAAAAAGGATAATAAATCAGCATTATGAGCAAAAACACGACAAAAACCACATTTTGTCAACATTTTCTTGAGCAAACACTTTATAATAGCTGTACATAGTGAACTAACGTCATTATTGATGTGTGCCGATAGTTAATGGAACGGTTTTTGCTGATATTTGAGCAACGTCCTCTGCATCCGTTCAGAACCGGCTGGCTGCGTGCCACAGATCACCAAACCGATTGGACTAGCCTTACTGACCTACTTACAAGATCACTGATGACTCGCGCTATATCATCGAAGTTTAATTTAGTTAAAACTTAAGACTTCTATAATAAATTATAGAAGTATCATTTATAAAAAATATTTAACCATCATCATCATCTGCCTAGCCTTTTCCCAACTTTAATGGGGTCAGCTTCCAGTCTAACCGGATTCAGCGGAAAACCAGTAATTTACGTGAAGCGAGTGCCGACAAAAATAATTCAATATCTGTATAATATTAACATAAGTTGTAAAAATAATATTACACTAATAACCAATAAACCAGTCATAATACTGTTCTACTAGTGACGTTCACATTTTATGTTCCATAAGCCGTCGGCTTACTATTTTCCGTTAATTTACTAGTCTAGGAAAGTGAATTTATTGATCGTAAACTAAGCTTTAAATCGAGTTTAAAAAACGATTACGTTTTGGCCAATCGATCATATAATATTATATAAGCATCAGGTAATTAGGTTTAACGTCTGAATCGATGGTTCAATACCTGAACTTATGTTCTGATAGGTCGTGATAGGCTATAAATAACCCGACGAGTTAGGTTGGTGCGCGCACGCATATGCGAGCTCATCGTTAATACACGATTTAGTAGGGCGTATTTACGTAACATTTCTTTATTCATACATTTTTCTCGTGGCTCTACCAGCGTGGACGCCGGAAATCATTCCACAGGGAAGTAGTACTGGGATAAAAAATCGTAACCCAGATCATGGGCTATCTGTCTGCCGAAAGAACTTGTTCCAAAATGGCTTCAACATGTATAGTCATCAAATATATACATTCTAGTAGAACATGACTAGCTATGAAAAAAATTTAATGGCACGGATCCTCTAGGATGTATAGTTTCGGAGTTATAGCCGGTTGTATTTCCAACAAACAAGCGTTCATATCTCAAAAACTATTTCATTATGCGATATGATTCATATGTCGTCTTGCTTGTTCAAGCCCAATGTATAATATGTATGAAGATCAAGTAGCTCAAAAACATGTATGCATTTTAAAAATGGGAAAGACTGATTTTGCAAAAATAGAAATAGCTGTATCATTTATGGCTATGCTTGTATACTGATGAAACATATACCGTCTTGTTGACCTGGCAAAGGTGTACAAAAAAGTCAATGAGCACTTTTTCGTGCGACTTAAGACAACAAAGATATACGCTATAAAGTGCATTTTTTCATGAATGAGGAATTTGACCTCAAGAAACGTAGTAAAGATGAATTTTTACAGACAACATTTGATAGACATTATGAATCAGCTCAACTAGAGCTTTCATTTGATACCAATATTGTCAAGCTACGAGTTTTTGCGCTGAGCACCGAGGTCCCATAGGCGCAACAGCATCCAACATCGTTCTGGTTCCCATTTAGAAAGGGGTGGATTTTTGCTTTTTTTTCGTGGGCTATCCTTCGGCGTGGAAGTGCAAAATGTACGCAAGCATGCCAAAGGTTGATGAGCTTTCTAATGAAGGCTTTAGTTCTCCTCGAAGTTCAAAAAAGAGACCAGGACGCCCCAAAAAGCGTAAGCATGCTGGTGGACGACCACCAAAAGAGGTCTGTAGCCACCCTTCTCCTGAAAGGGTCAAATCTTTTACTGAGCTCCCTGGATCTACTCGGGCGGAGAAATACTTATCTCTCTATATATTATACACAGCAATCTACTGAGCATTACTACTTATGAAGCATTTCTTTTAGTGAAATGGTTCTTGAGATACAGAAGGTTGATTGTTGGAAATACAATACGCTATAACTTCGAAAGTATTCATCCTACAGGATTGACGCCATTGACACTTTTGCATCACTAGCTGTAGGCTATTTAATAGGCTAGGTTCAGAACTATACACTATAAGCCAGTCACCCATAGAAAATGGAACAAGTTCTTTCATCCAAATTAAGATTAAACCATTAAGAAGATAAAGAATTAATAATAAGTATTGAAAATCTCGAGCAGTGGTGGCCCAGTGGTTCGAACCCAAGCAGGCACTTTAATTTGTGTAAATTCTAACCACAAGTAATTTACTAACACCGTTCTTAAAATGAAGGGAGACATCGTGAGGAAACCGGCATGTCCTAGAACCAAAAATTCGAAGACATGTGAGACTTTTCTCAGAGGCCTGTGTCCCAGCAGTGGAACCATTATTGACTGATTATGAATCTATACTAATATTATAAAGCTGAAGAGTTTGTTTGTTTGTTTGATTGAACGCGCTAATCTCGCTTAAATAATTTTTCAATTTGGACCAGTGGTTCCTACCACTGGTCCGAATTGAAAAAATATGTTTGTGTATTTATCGAGGAAGGCTATAGGCTATATAACATCACGCTACAACTAAGAGGAACGGAGCAGTAATGAAAAATGTTGCAAAAACGGGGAAAATCGCACGGGTAGGCGATTCGACGCGACGGGAAGGGTCGGGGAACAAGAAATTTAACGCGGACGAAGTCGCGGGCAGAAGCTAGTTAATGATAAATCAATGGATATCTTCGAATAGACTAAGTACCCAAAAGAGATCGTTAGAATCCTAACTTGCCCTTGCGAATTAACTAAGATTTCTTAACGTTTCTGTCATTTATGCAGTAATTGCTTTGATCAAATTAATCAACATTGCAAAACAAAGTAATGGATGATTCTCATCAGAGAGCTATTAGGAAATGCAAGTACCTTGAATGTTTTTACAATAGCTCTACAAACATCCTCAGTGTTCTTTAAATATACTTATCTAAGTCGTTAAAAAGCTTCCGCAGACCAGCCGGAGACGAGCCTAGGAGATCAATTTCCATGAAGTGTTCACAGAAATTGTTCTAGTAAAGTTGCGTCACGCTGTCATGTCGCGCCTATCTGCGGAAGTCTTAAATGTTATCATCACACAAAATGTTGTTTGTTTGTTTAAAATTATGTTGAGGTCATTTCATTATATATTATTACTTTATCTTTAGTACCTTTTTACCTTTTGATGATATACAAACCTAAAATTAAGTCAAATATTTGAACTAGACACCCTGAACTGATAAACATTATGGTATTATAAGATTACCAATTTTATTACAATATTAATTAATAGGGCTACGAGTAACATCATTAGTGATATTATTAGTGATTTTATCACGTGGTTATTAATTACAATCTGATCGTATTCACCAGACCACCCAACGGAAGTCATAAAATCCGAATTAACGATTAGAATATTGTAAATAAGTGGGGAAAAATTTATCGTGCGAGAAGCAGATAGATGGCTGAAAGATTTAGACTGGGCTTCCATCCTATTTCTCTCTTAACCCACACCTACTATTATTGAACAAATGGATATAATCAATCCTACTGTCCTAGTAATATTATACATGTGAAAGTTTATGTGTTTGTTACTCAATCATACAAAAATGGCTGAACGAATTTACATGAAATCTAGTACACAGGCAGTTTGTAACCTGGATTAACGTAAAGAATCTTTTTATCCCGGTAATACATTCCCGTGGGATAATTTTCAACCAACACGCGGGCGAACCCGCTGGCAAGTGCCAGTAATTAATAATGGCAAAATTTGAGAGTTTTTTGTACGGGATAATCACGAAACTATCGCGAAGTGTCATAGAATATAATAGGAAAATTCACGCCGATGATTTTGCGTCAGAAGCAAGTATTATGGAGGAATAGGAAGCCGTAAGTACCCTTGAACATTTCCCATGAGGTTGATGGTTAGTTTACTGTTTTCTGCTTGTATAAGCAGACAAAACAAGGAAAGGGTTCTTTCATTGAAAAGATAAGAGAGTGTTTGTTAAGACTGCGGCTGATAATAATCTTGATAGGTTATAAATTTTTGAAGGTAGAGTCGACCTCGTAATTAGTCTATCACCCTTGAATGTCACTTGCACGTCATAAAACGACAAGGTTCGTCTATCTACGTGACAGTTAGATAGTTTCATGTGTGACCTTATTAAAGTTTCAATTTGATCCATTTATCTCGTGGTCGCAAGTGCAACTGCTGAGCGTGGGGTCCTTAATTTGATTCCCAGGTCGGGCAAAGTATTTTTTTCTATTAGGAATTCGATAGTAGCATCCCGGAGTTTGGAAGTTGCGGATGAGATTTTCGCTGTGACTTCAGAACGCACACTAAGCCATTGCTCTTGCGCCTGATCTCTTTTCGTTGGTGTCGGATTGCGTCCCATTAATCTATGAGAGAAGAGAGAGAGAGTGCACTTGTACACTATATTAGTTACTGCTAAGATTGATCACCATAGCCGAAATGCGGTCTGTAGGACTATTTAAATTTAATGTACTGGTTTTTTTTTGTAAAAACTGATAAAGCACTTATGAGGTCGAATATAAATCGTTACGTGAAGTACCCATCGGTTCCAATTACTGTTCTCCAGCCAACCGCGTCGTAATTGATCTATTTGATAATTACATGTATAACACTGATTGGTATTAAGCTATATGTTCCTATCATAATTATATGTACCTAATCATACAATATCAATTTTTTTTCCTGTCAGTGAAACACGCAATTTTCGTGTCATCTTTAAACGATATCAAGTTTGTTTTGATTCAATTAATTCGTTACAATAAACCATTTCACAATAAAAATAACAATCAATAAATTTTATTTTAATGACATTTATGTTTATTATAAAAACTCGTATTTCTTCATAAGGTTAAGCGTATTAATCAGTGTGCTGTATTAATTAATTTCTAAACATAGAAACAAATAAAATGGAAAGTTCTATTCCACCACGTTTTATGTTAAACAGAGATAATTTATGTGTATATAACGATTGTATTTTTTCTCAAATTTATGATGCTGTCATCATTTTATCACTTAATGCAAAAATAATAATCATAAAATCAGATTAAATTTTTATTGTCTGTTTCCGCATTTACTGGGCAACTTCATTCAATAATGTCGTAATTTAAGTAATGACAACATATTCATATCCAGTCCAATCAACATGATTGTTTCAAACATTATTAAAACTTAACGTTTATCTGTTTCAATAACATCAATCAATCAATCTATTGACGAGAGAGATCAGTTACAAAAAGATTCTAAGAAATTCGTTATGTAATCAGTGACTAGCTACCAAACTACTTATATCCTTTGACCAGGATAGAATCAATCATTAATAAGTACGGTTAAAGCTTTGTAACTAAACCAACTCTAATTTATCAGAATAAAACTTGAGAGGTGTCAAGGGACACCCGGATGGAACGAAGTTCCTTTCCAGGATTCATTATTGTTTTTTTTTAATTATGTACAAAAAACCTGTATACACTCAACAAAAATATTATCTCTCTTTCTCTCTCTTCGTTCCAAAAACTACGTTCCAAAACAAAATATATACAGTCGAATTGAGAAACCTCCTCGTTTTTTTAAGTCGGTTAAAAAGTGTCGTTTCAACTTTTTCTATTAATTCCGTCTAGCCCCTTTCGCAACGCGCCATAAGGAACTTCGTTCCAATAAAAAATAAGGTCAATCATCAGTTTATAATATCCGATAGAACATTTTGTAAAACACAAAATACTCAGGCGGAATCTTAATGACTAGGTAGAGGACCATTATTACCAACGCTTCAGTTAAAATCTACCTACACATGAAGCAACCGTAGCAATTTCCAATTAATTCTCAAACTATGCAACATCAACCTGATTCACTATATTTTTCTTACATACTCTCTGGACATTACTTCAATGACTTCTTGCGCAACAGTATCACGGTAATTATTGTTCTTAGAGTTCGCAACTGTACCACAGAGGTGGTCAGATAATGGTCTTAGTCTTACTCCACACACGTACATGTAAATAAGCTATTAGTCTGTTAGTTCGTCTGCACGAAACCTCAGATTGATGGCTCATTCAGACTTGACTGGGTAATTCGTCACGTAATGCCCGCTGCAACGAATTAGACACTTTCTTTTGATCGACGTCGATATTCTAATCACATTTCGCGTTTTCACCAAAAAACTGATAAAATACGCCTTTCTAGTTAATGGTTATTCATCGCTCGTTGTCGCTAACGATATGATGCGAGAGAACTTTTACAGGATATGCTAAAACAGACGAAAATAGATTCGAAAACGAGTATTTTAAGCCATAGAAACAATAACAGATGCCTCTTTTCTCATATGTTTGCTTGCCCACGGCTTTGCCTGCGTAGATCTCGGAAATTATACTACGGGAACGTGTTTTTTTTTTTTCGTGGGTGGGAAATCCTCAAATGGCGTCTCCCGCTCTAGGTAGAGAGGAACGGCGTGTTAGACTTTTATTGACTAAAAGGCTTAGCTTTAGTAACTCAGCCCACGATTTGGGAGTCCATATTTTTTCACAGAAAGATCATATTATTAGAAGCCTCCACGTAAAATTTTAAGTTTGAAAAATAATTGGTTTACGAGAAAAATAATAATATAAATCGTAGAAATACAAGAGCGAGCGAAGCGAGCTCTGGACTCGGGGCACCCCGACTCGGACAGGTTAGGTTAGAAGAGGATGGCGGGGTCGAAGACCCCGCCATTCTCTTCGTGGTTATTTTTTTTAAACCACACAGAAGCAGGAGCCCTGCGAAGCGGGGCTCCGTCGACATTCCTATAAAAAAAACTATGCGCGCCCCTACTCCCAGATGGCCCATAATGGAAATTTAAACCCCTATTCGTTTTATTCGTCAATCCCACACTTTCTGGCCTTTAAATCGATGTCGATACACGAAAATTCGAAAGTGAGGTTAGAATCTAAAAAAAAAAAATTCTCAAAAAGGGGGGGGGTTGCGCAACTTTTCCTTCACAGGGGGGTTCTACACCGCCCCCCCCCTCCCCCCTCCCCCCTCACCCCCCATTCACCCGTTAAATTTACTGCTGACATACTAAAACTTAACCTTCAATCTAAAAAAAATATTTCTCAAAAAGGGAGGGGTTGCGCAACTTTTCCTTTACAGGGGGGGTTCTACACCGCCCCCCTCGCTCCTCACCCCCCCTTCACCCCTTAAATTTACTGCTGACATACTAAAGCTTAACCGACTAAAACCCACCTGTGTTCCTTCAGTTGCCTTTACCAGCCAGGGTCATGGTAAGCATTTCGAACAAATCCGCGGGAACGATCTAACGGGATAAAAAGTATACCTTTGTTACTCCTCATAATAACAGCAATATGTCTATAAATGTTTCGTTAAAATCGGACTAGCCGTTTCGGAGATTAGCCAGGACAAAAAAACAGACAGACAGACAAGACATTTTTAATGTGTTTTTTTTTTTGTTATTGTTTTAAATATCGTGTATACTTTCACGTGCATTTAGTAAAACGTTGTTATTTTCGGGCATTACATTTAATTTGTATGTATTTTTATAGATATATTCGATGTGTCCTCTAACAGCACAGACAATTAATCTATTACAGAAGACAAAGGCTTCAGCGCTAACCTTATTTTTAGTCATTAGTAATCTACACGACCTAGTAACCCGTATTTTTAACACAAGGTAAATAGTTTATGGAAATTTAATTAAATAAATTTAAGTATCAAATTGTTTGCATTTACCTTTGATACTGATAATAGTACCTACTAATTAGATATCTATAAAATTCAGCACTAATTACGTATCTATCTAAAGAGCACAAAGTATTTTACGTGACTAAATACATTACTAATTTATTTATTTCTGTTCTGTTCAGGAAACTTCTAAGTAATTACAAGCAACCATGCTTCACAATCATGGCCATGTAGTAGTTGGCTACATGGCCATGATTGTGAAGCATTTCATAGGAATTAATCAGTTTTTTTTTTAATTTCTATTTTATAGCTTCTATAAATAACTGCAAGTAATTTATCGATGACTATTTAATTTGTTTGTTCTTATTTAATAAACTGAAAATGTTGAATGAAATATGTCGCTAAGCGAATTTGAATCTACACTATATTATTTGATTGGGTACAAAATCTGTCAATCTTCATGATCATTTTAGCTTTAAGATTTGCACTGCTGGACATAAGCCTCCCCAAATTTGGGGGCTTTCACATAATCGCCACGGCTAGCAGCGGGTTGTCGATCGCACTATGATGGTAAAATTCATAGAGAACACTGCTGCCCATTCTTTAATAAGTCCCTTAATCACCTTTTATGACACACACAGGAAGAAATGGGATGGTGCTATTCTTTACGTCCGGCACAACATAGACGCGATGTAAATATTCTATACTAGCTTCTGCCCGCGACTTCATCCGCGTTAAATTTCTTGTTCCCGTCGCGTCGAATCGCCTACTCGTGCGATTTTCCCCGTTTTTGAAACATTTTTCATTACTGCTCCGCTCCTCTTAGTTGTAGTGTGATGTTATATAGCTTATAGCCTTTCTCGATAAATGAGCTACCTAACACAGAAAGAATTTTTCAATTCGGATCAGTAGTTCCTGAGATTAGCGCGTTCAATCAAACAAACAAACATACTCTTCAGCTTTATAATATTAGTATAGATTATTATTTTATTATATTAAAATTTATACAAATTATGGATCTAATGCTTCCTAAACAACGTTGCGTTACTTATTGCATCGTTCCTTCCGATAAAGCTAATCTAAAGAATGCTTATAGTTTGCAATTAGGATAATAATCAGCTTTTCTCGGCTTAATAATACATAGGAATGCCTTGTAGATAACAAGTAATTGGCGTGTCTAATATCTGTAAAAGATTATCACAACACTTGATCAATAATATCCTTCCTAGCTTAGA
Organism: Aporophyla lueneburgensis; assembly: GCA_932294355.1. NCBI lineage: Eukaryota > Metazoa > Arthropoda > Insecta > Lepidoptera > Noctuidae > Aporophyla > Aporophyla lueneburgensis. The sequence goes on along the minus strand of OW028741.1, from coordinate 22,811,988 downwards.
AATTAATTACTATAAAAAGTACCTAGCTACTAGATAGAAATCTTTGAGATAACTTGAGACTTTACTACGTTTGAATAACTTCTTAGATGAAGATAGATTTTTATGTTAGGTTCTAACTACATTTCTAACTATAAAGGGACACAAAACTATATCAATATTTGAATAATTATTACACAAGCTACCGAATGAACGTACAATGCCGCTGCGGTCAGCGCAGGGCGGCGCGGACGCAGCCGGACCGCGACTCTTACGCAACGATCGTAATCATAACACGTGTCAACTTATGCAGATTGATGAAACACACTGGTTCGATTCATTAAACCCTGTTTTATTTTCGGCTCATTACCGAAAGAGAGAATCTCGTGACGTAACAGAACGTAAATTTATATGTGTAATTAAAACATCTGTTTTCCTAATAAGATTTATGACCGTTCTTGTATAAAGTTATTTGTCTCAATTAACATAGCTAACAGGTGTTGGACATGTTGCAATATAGCCCGCGGTTATGTAACTAACGAGAGGTGGCGACAACAATAGAATTATCGCAGAATTACTGCCGTATCCTGATTTAATTATATCGATAACATCAAGACTGGCTGTTACGAACCTAGTTAAGCTATTAAGGGAGATTTACTCAAATACTATTGGTTTATATTTCGGTGCTTAGCAATGCTGGCCAAGTGGTAAGAGCCCCGATTTACCCGTTATAGGTGTCGTAGGTTTGCACCCCGGGCACCTTACCAGGCTTTAAGAGCAAATTAAAGCACCTGCTTTACTTTGCTCTCAAAACGGTGAAGGAAAACATTGTGAGAAACCGTCATGTCCTAGAACAAAAGTTTAAAGACATCTGACATGTACCAACCCGCACTGGGCCTGAGTGGTAGATTCGGTACTGCACGCTTCCTATCACAGAGCACAGGCCTGTGTCCCAGCAGTCGGAACGTTAAAGGCTGATTATACTTAATTTTACTTTTTTTACTTTAAATTTTACTTTTACTGATTATGCTTAATTTAATTGCTTGTGTTGGTAGCCCTCAAGAAAGACCTTAAACATTGTTATTCTGGCATCCATTGCATAAATGATTCTCAATCAAATGTATCAGTCTGTTACGGACAAGACAACGCGTCAATCAATCTTTCTGTCACTTCAGATCACGTAACCAACAAACAAACAAATATTTTTTTGTCAAGTTTACTACGCAGCGCGCAGAAACACATTCGTGACGTACGCCTGGCCTACATAAACTCACGAAACGCAACACATCATTAAGTTATACAACAAAGTCAATATTGCTATAAACGAGTCTATTCGAATTCTTAATTATTTTTTCCAATCGAGACAGGACATAAGCCTACACGTGTCTGACAGAAGAACAACTTACATAACATCGAGATTCGACTTTCTATGCGATAATGAACATTGCAAGCTTACACATATACAGTAAAATAATAAGTGGATTACGCATCAATTTTGCGAGTATCAGTCATGTCCGAGTATCAGTTATGTTCGAGTATCAGACATGTTCGAGTATCAGTCATACGAGTTCATTACGAATTTGCATTCCGTTCCACATGATGAGAAGTCGAATGAAGTGATATGCAGTTATTCCGGTTTAGAATCTTTCCGGATTCAGTAACAAATTGTTGATTGAAGATTTGCAAGCAGCCTAGATTTTAAAGATTGATAAAATCAAGCTTATTGAAACTGACCGGCGTGAATACATTGGTATTGAATTTCGTTCACGCCTATGTATTACCGAATGAATATATTCTTGTCTGAGCTAATATTCTTGAGTGAGTTTTTATAGTGTCTCGAATAGTTATGAATTTAGCATGGAATATGTTGCGGTGTTAGCATCCGTCGCCTGCGCATGGTCTTGTCGCTGTCAATGTTACCAGTTCACTTACGTATAATTTAAAACTTTCTAAAGAGACCGCTCCAGCTAGGTAAGTAGCTGCCACTGCCTCGGTCAGATTTCCCTTTCGAACGACGAGCCCCATCGGCTTATTATTATAATATTATTAGTTAAGCGATAATACGATGTTCCCAAGTTCGTAGCTTGGGAACCGGTTCGCTAGTTATAATGTAAATTGTCGCGAGAAACTATAAAATAAGAAAACCTTACGCCTGTATGCGACTAGCCTTTATTACATGACTCTGCTATATTTCTAATTTCTGATATTAAATTTAGGTACCTGTACCCAATTAATTTTATTGTTGGAATAGTTTTTCTACCAGGTCTGATTGTTAAAATCGATTAACTAATTGATTGAATGCAAATCACAATAAAAAGTTATTTAAAAAATAAACAACACGGCGGAAGTAGAATAAAAGACTTGTACCTCATTGTACCTGTCAAATAAAATATAATATAAATAATATTGGAGTTAATTAAAATTATTATTTTATTAATTGTGCCCAAACACGCGGATATGTGCGGGCATAGGTTTATTCCGTATTCCAAGCGTTCTCTTTGATTGTTATTCGACGTGCATTCTAAAATATTTTGCTTAGAAACATGCCTAACATTTAAAATCTGCTGTTAGGCTATAAAAACTTTCAACATTAAAGGTAACATTTTACTGTCTCAGGTTTCTTTTGGAGCAGGTTTTCTATATTAAGTTAAAGTTTATATGATTGATTAATTTTTGACTGGGTTTTAATTCCAATTTCAAAGAGTCAGCGAAGTATATGCCAAATATGCAACTTATTAGAAAACAGCATTTATTTATACAGAAAACCACTTAATGAGAACTACAAATAATTTTAGAAAGCAATGTCAAGTTTAGTGACCATCCTATCGATTAAAGAATCGATTATTATAATATTGCGGATTAAATCGATTGTTTACGATTAGATGGTACGATTCTTTCTGCGTCTACGCATCGGTGCAGGCGTGGTGTAGGTCAAGATCGACGGCTCGGCCGTGGCATCGAATGCTATAGTTCTCGTCGACTCGTCTCGGCTGTCATCGAACTCGATTCGACAGCATAATTACGATTGCGTACGTAAACTTACGTACTTTGAGACTCGGTCGCAATTTGTGTCGGATATGCAGATAATTATATGCTTTGAGACCAGATTTTATTCAGGATAAATATTAGGTTAGGTAAGTTTGTGCGAACTGTTTACATTTAATTAAAGATTAAGGCTCACGCAATGCGAATTCTTGTGCCGTAATGCTATGTATTCACTAGAGTACTGTGTCTAGAAAGCGCGTGTTGTCGCTCTTCGAATAGAAAAAATATAAAGTTAGTTAAAATTTCTCACCCAAAAGTCATCTTCCTAGCCTTTTCCGAACTATGTTCAGATCCACTTGCAGTCTAATCGGATGCAACTGAATACCAGTATTTTACATGGAACTATTGCCTATCTGACCTCCACAACCCAGTTACTGGGTAATATGATACCCCTTGGTAAGACTGTTTGTCAGACTTTCGGGCATCTAACGACCCATAACTACTTTTAAAAATCCACAACTTACAGTAACTTTTTCTCACCTAAAAGTACCTACTAATATAAGTATTTTTATTCATTCCGCTAATTGAGAAATGCAATATGAACACGGCACGTTTCATATATATTTGAAAGTAGTTTTAACCGAAATGGAATCAAAAGATAACATTTTAATTCAAAGATCGTGATGTTTACTCCCGAAACCCACACGTAACAACTCAGTACATAAATGCGTTTATTTCGTAATTGGCATCTGGTCACATAAAAGGCATTAAATTCAATTCAGTAATGCGATTCTGTATTTACTGGAGCGATCTACTTGCTTTACAATATTGAGAACAGCTGTTGCTCTAGAACGCTGTTCCCATGATTACTAACTTACATACATTCCACACAATCTCCTGGCGAACTGTACATTACCTGCTGTCCTTATCGAAAGCAATAGACAAGTCGACAGCGACCGGTAATGGAGTGCGAACATGACGTCTTAAAACACTATGGGAACTTGTTGATAGGTATCAAATCTAGGTCTTGGTTTTGTGTAGCAACTGCCTACAACAATTTGTAGGCAATTCAACTTGTATTAAGTATTACAAGTATTATTAACGCTTTCACCACTTAAAATTGTAGCATTTCGCGTGATAACGGGTTATCAGAATTAAACAATGGAAATTCGCAATCGAAAACTGTTTATTTAGGAAATATAAGAACGGTTAAGTATTTGTCAATGGAAACGAAAACATATTTTGGAGTGTTAGTCAAATACTTAACAATAAAGTAAGCGGAACACGTAAACACTTGGCTGCTATCAACTGGTAAATAGATCAGTTAAGTACGCATAAAATTCAACGAAGAAAAATAGTTCAACGACTTTTTTACACTTTCTACTCCACCTAGTTTTCATAGAGCTCATACATATCAAGCGGACCCTCCGCGAGGGTTCTCAGCATCCCATATGCGACTAGAGTGATCCCTCCAGGAGGGCTCCCGACACTGAACGTATTAAAGAAGTCGTGACACATACAAAGGTACTTTCTATCATAAAATTGTTCCAATTCTATTTGGTTACCTCGTGGGTCTCGTGGTGGCAAGCACTACTACCGAGCAAGAAGTCCTGGGTAGTCTCAGTTCTGACAAAGTATTAGTAAGTTTTTCCACCTGGGTTTTCTCAGTAGCAACCCGGAGTCTGGATTTAAGCCCGATTGATGGTACTAGACCCACCTCCTATTACATTTGACTTAAAACATAACAGGGAAAGTGTATGTCTACTACAGATACACTTCTGCCTATCCTTTAAGGAATAATGACAATCTTTAGTACAGATAAGCAACATACATAAAGAATAGTAAACAACAAAAAAAAATATCTAACATGTATACTAATATTATAAAGCTGAAGAGTTTGTTTGTTTGGTTGGTTGAACGAGCTAATCTTAGGAACTACTGATCCGAATTGAAAAAATATCTTTGCGTTGAGTAGCCTATTTATTAAAGAAGGCTATATGCTATATAACATCACGCTACAATTAAAAGGAACGGAGCAGTAACGAAAAATGGATGAAAACTGGCAGGCAATTCGATGCGACGGGAAGGGTCACGGGAGCAACAATTTGACGCGGATGAAGTCGCGGGCAGAAGCTAGTCACCTAATTAAGGAGCCTCGCACCTGGCCTCTATGGACTTTAGCATGAAATTGGAACTGCTCCGCACTCTGTAGATCAAAGAGGCAGATTTCCGTCAGATAATGGTGTGGAAGCCATCGACGTGTGCAAACATACCTGATGCGCTGCAGAAAAGGGGCTGCCCCAACAACATCCTGAACCCATTATTATATTGGACCCGTAGTAGTCATACAGACGAGATAATAGGTATGTTATGGTTATTGACCTGTTTCCATAACAAGTGACGTCATGTCTGGTCCGTTAAGCGAAAGTGATATAAAAAAATAAGTAATAAAATGTAAAGAGTTACGAAACGCAATTTTAAGATAAAATGACTCGATTGTTAAACTCGGTTCATGAAATGTTTTGTTGTAACAATAGCTTTTTTTTTTGTGTAAACTAAAAACTTTAAAACGAATTTGCAAACTGGTTCACCGTTGATACAAAAGATATCTTTAAACTATTTCTAAAATTAGTTAAAGCACCAAATTAATATATTATTCAAAGATGCCAACACAAAAATCGCATTGTCGTTAGTCTAGTTGTCGTAAGCGCTACGGTTCACAGTGGAACGAATGTATGGGAGCGGTTGGACGTAGACATGTCCGAAAAAAAAAGAGTAAAATTATGCCAAACTAATGATGCCATCTTATTCGATTACTTAATGCCTTCATAACTTGTGGTGATGAATTTCTTCATAACTCCCATATTTCGGGAGTAATTTGAGAAAATGTGAAATTTTACTATGAAAATGAGTGTATCGAGCTCTCTCCCTCCTGATTCCGGGCTTGTTTCAAGTAGCGGTCTCTAATATCATAATGCTAATACTAAGAGCTATATTTAATACTAAGACACATAGTGCGCCAAATGTGCACTTTCTGGGATAAAGAGTGATGTTTATTTTATAACACAATTTTTTTATTTTTTGTTTATTTTGTTGATTAAAACCGTTTTTCTAAAGGTTTACCTTATTACAATAACATTTCTGAGCAGCCAATTAGAGAAGATATAAGCTAATTAGGATATATAATTAGGGACTTAAGGTTTACATATAAAACTGATGCACTAATGATTACTGATAAGAACATTGCTATTATTAAATTACTAAATGGCTCTTAATACACTAATTTAGCATGCATCATTTACTAATTATCACAATAACTAATTACCTTGCAATATTTAACAAAGGATACCTGGGATACCTGGATTTTATATAAATAGGTCACTATTAGTAACTTTAAAATCAGTGTTGATTTACACCTCGTTGTATCCAAGCTAATCTCGCAATGTATTTTCCAAATTTTAATACAAATCTTGATAATCACGTTGCTTTATGCGCACGCGCACATAAAGATTTACGCGACTTTAACTATTTGTTCAGTGTTTTAAAAGATAACAGTTGTGTTCAGTTATGTGAAAGTGCTGAAACAAGTTTAAAAGACTGGTGTCGTCGATTTTGCTACCGCATTTATGCAAAATGGACACAGTCTGGAAGAAGCACAGATAAGTTTCGGAAGAAACATGAGATTTGGCTACAGGCTGCAATTCAATGGCCGGAATTACAGAATGAAAATATGGAACCTTCAACAGAAAATATAAGTGACGTCATCGAGCCCATAATTTCTCCTGCTAAATCTGATGCTTCAACTTGTACACATCCTAGTCCTCGTAAATCTTTTGAGGACCTTAGTAACCGGCAAAAAAGAAGACGCACTGAAGATAGTCTTTCATGCAGCAGTAGCAGCGCTGAAATTATGTTTTCGGCCGAAAGGGCGCTTCAAAAGGCAGGACAAAGCGATACAGCTTATGTTATGAAATACTTGACGGAGAATCCAGAAGAGGCCTCAAAAATCAAAGCCTTCATTGAAGGTAAATCAATTCAGGTACGGGAAATATCCCCTTTGAAGGCATTGGCTCTTTATGTATCGATGAACTTATCGAAATGGCGCTATAACACTCTTCGGGATTTCAACACTCAAGAAGGAGCTCTTCAATACCCGAGTTACTACATGTTGGTTAAAGAAAAAATTAAGTGCTATCCGGCCAAAGAAGATCTCACAGTTACAGAGAGCTCTGCAAAAATCAAATTACAAGCCTTGATGGATTTAACCTCAAGAAGACTTATTAGGTCGTTAGAAACCCCTGTTGATCCCAATCAACAGCTCGTATTGACCAGCAAATGGGGTTTTGACGGATCATCTAGCCAAAGCATTTATCATCAAAGGACGAGTGAAGATGAGCAAATCGATCTTGCTAGTAATTTTATGATTAGTCTTGTACCACTGCGGCTCGTCTCAAAAGGTGTAACAATTTGGGAAAACGAGCGACCATCTTCCACTTCATTTTGCCGGCCAATATTGTTTAAGTTTATAAAGGAAACCAAAGAAAATGTGCAGAGAGAGATGGCTGAAATCGAAGCAGAGATTGAAGCCTTAACTCCATCCACCATCACTGATGGAATTAGTGTCAAACACCAACTGCTGTTGACAATGATTGATGGTAAAATTCATTCCATTATATCCAATACAGCAGCTTCAGTGTGTGACATATGCAAGGCTTGTCCTAAAGAAATGAATAATTTAGAGTTAATCAAAGATAAACACGCAAACGAGGACATGTATAAATATAGCTTAAGCACCCTTCACGCTTGGATTCGCTCAATGGAATGCTTATTACACATTTCCTACAAATTAGACATAAAATCATGGCAAGTAAGGGGTGATATAGCAAAAAGGCAAGTTGATGACAGGAAGAAAAGAGTTCAAGAGGCTGTAAGAAGAGAAACGGGCTTACTTCTCGATGTTGTGAAACAAGGCAGTGGATCCACCAACAATGGCAACTCGGCAAGGAGATTTTTTGAAAACTACACTAAATCTGCTGAACTGACCGGAATAGATGCTATGCTTTTAAGAAAAATCTGTGTGATCTTGCAGTGTATTTCATCAGGAGAGAAGATCAACATAACTAAATTCCGAGAGTTCTGCTTTGATACTGCTAAGCTTTACGTGGAGTTATACCCATGGTATTATATGCCTTCTTCACTTCATAAAATTTTAATGCATGGGCCAGACATAGTTCAGAACATGTCAATTGTGCCCATTGGTTTTCTATCCGAAGAGGCATCTGAGGCTAGAAATAAAGATTTTAGAAAATATAGAGAGGGGCATTCTCGAAAGCATAGCAGTATCTCATGCAATGAAGATATTATGCACAATCTTTTACTGTCTTCTGATCCACTTGTTACAAGTATCCGTCCAAAAGGAAATAAGTTTGTAAAAAAATCTTCTTTTAAGGAATTTTATGAGCTTACGGATTCTGAGAAAAGTGATATCGAATTTGTTAACATAAATGATTTAGCGGACATCGATTCTGAATTTGAATTAATTGATGATGATGATGATGACGAAGATAATTAAATGATGTTATTGTTTTAAAATGTGTAACTTAGTAAATTAGAGCTTACATCTTAATTATTTATTGTACTTTTAATGAAACTAGGTAATTTATTATCAACTTACTTAAAAGTCATACTCTCATCAGTTCTTGTGAATATTTTTGTTAATATATATTTCTGTATATATATAATATATTTATAGACCTCTTAATAAGTCTGTCTGCGGTTTAAAGTAAATACAAATGGGGAAAAAACGTTTTTTTTTTTAAATTTTCATTTCCTTTTATCCCAGAAAGTGCACATTTGGCGCACTATGTGTCTTAGTATTAAATATAGCTCTTAGTAATAGCATTACGATATTAGAGACCGCTACTTGAAACAAGCCCGGAATCAGGAGGGAGAGAGCTCGATACACTCATTTTCATAGTAAAATTTCACATTTTCTCAAATTACTCCCGAAATATGGGAGTTATGAAGAAATTCATCACCACAATTTATGAAGGCATTAAGTAATCGAATAAGATGGCATCATTAGTTTGTCATAATTTTACTCTTATTTTTCGGACATGTCTACGTCCAACCGCTCCCATACATTCGTTCCACTGTGCGGTTGTGCATGAGTTCCTGGGTTCAATTCCCGGGACGTGCAAATAGTAACTGGGTGTTTCCATTTGGTTTTCTTAGTAAAACGGAGTTTGTATTTGTGCCCAGTTGATGGCAATAGGCTCGCCTCCTATAACATGGGTCTTAAACATAACTGGTGAAATGTGTGTATAAGTACTATGGTACACAACTGCTTATCCCTTGGGGGAACAGGTATGATTTATGTTTATAGTATAATAGAAGGAAAAGTTAATTTCCTTTTTAGGTCTGCCTTTAGCTTAACTCTTAAGAAACTGAAGGTAGTCGGAGTATTTTATTTGCATTTCTATTTAGATGCTTAATTTAATATTTAATTAAAACTCTTACATATAATATTTACTAGACTCATGCATATCCATAATCTTGGAATGGAAAAACGTTTTAACTGCCGTTGCAATTGAAAGTTAACTTAGTAGAAAGTTTTATATTGTATACGAGTAGTTATTAAAGGCTAACGAATTCCTCATAATTTTAACAAAACAAGATAATATTTTATTATTGTTTCGAAACTTTCACAGCCATTCTAAAAATTCGTAGGCATTATTATTTTAATGCTTAGTTTATACTGAAAATATTTAATTTGGCTTAATTAATTATAATGTTATTCTGAAAGTTAGCTGACGACTCTTTCGAGGCAAATCATTAAATGGCGAATGTGTTTTAATCTTTTATTAAACTTGTTTGATCTTCCTTTGCAAAGCTAGCTTATCTATCTCGACGAGATATAAATCAACACGTATTACCACACAATTAAGGCATCTTACAGTAGGCATTAAAATTAAAATTGTTTTTATCACTGGTAAAAAAATACATTAACATTTTTTAAATATTATTCATAACCTAAACTAAATAAATCAGCCTAATATATTCAATTTCGGAAAATATTATTGAAATTTTATTTAAATTTGTGTATTAAATTGGTTTAAATCATTTTTTTTTATGTTCCTTTGATGTCCGATTTATCAGCTACCGAGAGGCTGGCAATTTGATACCGATAAATCTCTCTAATCAAAACTTTACAATGTTATGTAACAAAACATAATATCATAATCATATTATTGATAAATTAAATATTAATATATTTAATTTTTTGGATGTTTGTTTATTACACTTTCACGATAAAATGGCTTAACGAATTTTGATGAGATTTGTCACATGGGTAGACCATGACCTGAATTAGGCTATAGGGTACTATTCATCCCAATATTCCTACGGAATTGAGACTTATGCGGGTGAAACCGCGGGGTGCAGCCAGTCGCCTATAATTAGACTACGAAAGTGTCTAATTGACTTGTCTAGCAGCTTTATATTTTCCATTTAACGGCTACTGGTCTAACGGGTTGCACCTTAATCACGAAAGTCACAGTACATTTATATTAACGCATTATAAATCAATCAGTTTTCAACGTTTGTGGTTGGTTTCCATCTGGAATTGGTAGAAGAGAAAAACGGTGATCAGTCCTTTTAATAATTGCATTGATAATGATAATAATTGTATTGATAACAATAATAATTGTATTGATAATGATAATAATTGTATTAATAATTTTAATAATTGTATTTGTAATATAACTGATCTAATGAATGATAATTATATTTTTCAATTGATCTGTTTCTCAAAATATAAGGACAAATTATATAAATAATGGAAATGTTTGCATGCCGCATGGTAAAATATGGCTGAGCTTTGATGTATCATAACAACCGCTAACAAAACAACCATTGTGTAATACCCATATTTGCAAAATAAAATTGTATTCTATTCTTTTCTAAGTTACTCTTTTTCCAACTCGCAAAAGCTACTGGAGCTTTTGGGAGTTGGAAAAAGAGTTACTTACCACTAATTTTTAATGTTACTTCTTTTTTCACTTGTAAATATTCTTCTATTCTTAATAAAGAAGTGAAATGCTCCAAACTAGTTGAAATAATGATGCTTGGAGAAGCCCATAACCAGCAGTAAACGTCTTTCATCTGAAATGACGATGAAAATTACAAAAATCAACTTTTTAACTCAGTTAATTCATGCAAATAACTCTCCAATACAGAGTCAACGTACTATTTGGTTGCCATATCTAGTTTCAATGCAGCAATGAGAACGTATTGGTGTCATAGACCATAATGCTCAATGCGTAAACTTTACTGGTCAACCGTAGGATACTCATTTCCTTTGCATGATAGGTAATTAATGAGAGGAGAAGTAGGTAAAAAGGATGTGACTGTATGTTTTGAAATCGGAGAGGTTAAATAAAAAGCAATATAACGTTAAGTGTAGCGCAGTGGACAGTTACAACACTGGTTCAAGAACGAGTGCGTTCACAGTGACTTTTACTTTCGCCAAACTGGTGCACTGGAGTGCAATGACTGGTGGTGCAACGGGTTTGAGCACTGGAGCACTGGTGACAAGGTTGAGAAATAACAAGAAACTGGTCTTACGCACGTTACGTTAACGTTAAGAACCCTACCTACACATTTACTAATTCCTAACGCAACTAACAAAAAATAGAAACTCAAGTAATTGTACTACTTTTTCTGTTTCATTTAAAAGGCGTCAGAATGTATAGAAATAAGTTATTAAATGAAACGTTTAGAGTGTTCAACGTAGCTAACAGTGTACTTTTAATGAAATTCTTACTAATTAACTGTAGTTTTTAATCTATTAACCAAATAGGTTTTCATTAGAAGAATTTTCCTCCGGTGAATTATATTACGATCTTTATAAGAACACAGTTCATTTTTTGCTAATACTGTGGTGTACAAAAAGTATGCTAATGATCAGTCAGATAACTTGGAGCACACTAATACAATTATTAGTTTTGTTACGAAATTGTTCACCTATCCAATTCCGGCGGCGGACGGCGCGGGCGCAACAGCAACCGCAAAAACTAAAATTATATTATACCAAATGTACAGTTCACGACAAAAGCTTTATAATTTCCGGACCATTAATGGTGCAGCTCATTGTAGACAAGGCCACGTACCGTGAATGTGCCGGCCGCGGTTCACGACAATTGCATTCCATATTACTTCTCCACGAACGAATTTAGCAACTCGGCCTCAGGTGTTAAAGTTAATTTTATTTCGACACGTCACGGCATCGAAACCTTTCGTTGTATGACAATTTTAAAACCGAATCTAATCGATTTGAGATCGCAAACAAACGTAAGATACGGATGTCGACAACGCCCTTGTCAGAATTATATCGATCAGAGTTGATAGTTGATAGCTATTCAGATCAAGTCGTCTTTACTGACAGTCATTTAGATCACTGATACGCTGGTTTTGAAACTAAATCACTGTGATATGTATCGGTACTTTCTGAATATATAATATTAATAGGAAATAATCGCCACCTGGCTGACGCAAAATCGTACCATGTCGGTAATTCGGATTTTCGAGATTTCGTAAATTCTGAATTCAAAAAGCCCTAGATTTCTAATAGATCCGGGAGTTTATGTTAGAGCCATTAATATTATCCACCCAGCCCCCCTAGCCAAGTTACAACCGTTCTACAATCGGTAACGCCTCGGTGTCAGCAATTGTAGAAAACGATAAGTTGGTAGCCACGTTGACGCGCCTGAGTCGGCCGCTCGTTCTTCAATGTCTTTAGAAAAACGACATTATAACAAAGGATTTAGCGTTGAACATTGTAGAAACGATAAAAAATCATTTTATCATTTTGTAGGATGTGAATTTGGCTAAGAATTTTCTATTCGTTTGGTCTACCCACATGACTTAACGTTGAGCGACTAGCGTTAACGATCGCAGATTATCAACTTGGCTAGGGGTGCAGATTCTGGCTGTACTCACTCGCTTCTATAACAAACTGGGCCTTCTTTTCTATTCTATCACCTTATTCAAAATCCAGTTGTAATTCGATTCCATTGTTTTAACAATTTGCAAACATTTCAACGATTATTCAAACCACTTTTAACGGATTTATTGTACGAGAATTAAATTCAATTAAGTGGAAAACCGGAGGCTGGCTGATAATTGTAATGATTCATTATGGAAACGGAACGTTCGGTCGAGTTCAGTAGAACGTGATCGCGGCCCACCGGTTGTAATGTATTCGACGCTGGCGCACTCTCATTAACACCTTTTAGTTCCTTAACGCGATTACAATGATAGGAGTACCACTTATAGGGTCGCGAGATTCGTTCGAAAGAGTTACCGTGGCCCTGGCATATGGGCAACTGAAGGAATACGGGTGGGTTTTAGTCAGTAAAAGTCTGACACGCCCTTCCGCTCCATCCTAGTGCGGGAGACGTCATTTGATGTTTCCCACCCAAAAAAAAGGAGTACCACAATACAACTTTATTTGAAAACTACTGAAAGATATTTTCATTTAGTATTCAAAATATATCTCAAACTAGCTTCTGCCCGCGACTTCGTCCGCGTCAAATTTTTGCTCCCCTGACCATTCCCGTCGCATCGATTTGCCTGCTAGTGTTGCTGCTCGCTCCTTTTGAGTTATAGTGAGTCAACCTTTAAATATAGACATATGCTCTCGCGGACTTTTTTTTAGAACTTTTTCAAAGGAACAATTCCGTCATACATGATTTTTGATTTACTTTAACCGTTTACGCAGCGCACGCAACGGAAACTCTCAAAAGGAATAAATTTTCCCCGTTTTTGCAACATTTTTCATTACTGCTCCGCTCCTCTTAGTTGTAGCGTGATGTTATATAGCCTATAGCCTCCCTCGATCAATAGGCTACTCAACACAAAAAGAATTTTTCAATTCGAACCAGTAGTTCCTGAGATCAGCGCGTTCAATCAAACAAACAAACAAACAAACAAACTCTTCAGCTTTATAATATAAGTATAGATGTATCAATAAGTTTCAGTAGTATTAAAAAATGGGGTGACCATTGTAGTAATTGGGCGAACTAAACACAGTAAAAACCTAAATGCCAAAATCTGAAACTGACACTGAGATTTTTTTCACATCAGCATAAATATTCACAACTAGTCGACAGGCTATCGTATCGAAAGTGACAAATTTCGATAAACTGATTTGCCTTGCCCCCGACGGCAAACACCTGTCTGAAGAATAGCGATCGTATATTCGAAGTGACAAATTTTTCAGGTTTGAGAACAGCGTCTATAGAACTTCTTCGAACACCACTGATTGAGGTTCTATTTGGAACGGAAGCATATCGAATGGTTATATAGAACAAAAGAAATACATAAATAAATATACGTTTCTTTATTTACGTTCCCATCAATTCAAGCTATCCCATTTATAATTCAAAGGTCCCATGAAATATGCATTCAAAGACTTCAACACCATTAAAACAAATCAAATGGCTAATATTCTATTAGCAAAAGGGCCCATATTTAATATCATTCTGACATTCTGATTAAGATATGGACCATTGTTTAGTATAAAATACGCTATTGGGAATGCAATCAATCGTTTTTAGGGTTCCGTTGCCAAATGGCAAAAAACGGAACCCTTATAGATTCGTCATGTCTGTCTGTCTGTCTGTCTGTCTGTCTGTCTGTCTGTCTGTCTGTCCGTCCGTATGTCACAGCCATTTTATTCCGAAACTATAAGAGCTATGCTGTTGAAACTTGGTAAGTAGGTGTATTCTGTGAACCGCATTAAGATTTTCACACTAAAATAGAAAAAAAACAATAAATTTTGGGGTTCCCCATACATAGAACTGAAACTCAAAAATGTTTTTTTTCATCAAACCCATACGTGTGGGGTATCTATGAATAGGTCTTCAAAAATGGTAATGAGGTTTCTATTATCATTTTTTTCTAAACTGAATAGTTTGCGCGAGAGACACTTCCAAAGTGGTAAAATGTGTGTCCCCCCCCCTTAACTTCTAAAATAAGAGAATGACAAAACTAAAAAAAATATATGATGTACATTACCATGTAAACTACCAACGAAAATTGGTTTGAACGAGATCGAGTAAGTAGTTTTTTTTTAAAACGTCATAAATCGTAAACCGCAATTTACCTTACATTCAATCAACTGAAATATAAAAATTAAAAAATATATATATTTTTAAACCGAAAATACCTACAGGTTTGTACGGAACCCTCGGTGCGCGAGTCCGACTCGCACTTGGCCGGTTTTGTTTACCTTGCTCTGCATTTATTTGCATAAATTTAATGTTATCTGGTGGGTAACATGGCCATCGGTCTTTGAAAGGTATTATAGTGACCACACGAATCACTATATAGCTATCAGCTATATGGACCTATGCTCATATATTTTTTTTGTATTTTAAACCTTTATATAAACAAAAATTGAAGAGTTAATTAAGAAACTATACAATAATAACATTAAAAATAAAATAAAAAACTAATTATACAAATAAATACAAAAACAAAGGACACTTAGGGGTCAAAGTAATCCGCATCATTGTCATCTGGAAACGTGCCCAGAAGACTGGCAGCATCGTCACGTTGAATGGCAATGCTAATTCTATGGCGAAAGAATGACCCAGCCTTCTGGTTAATTAAAATTGGTTTTGTTATGGCTGAAATATCTACTTACTCGTACCTATAATTTATTTCATTTTTGTGTATTGCAAAATTTGCGTTTTTTTTTATAACATGTAACATAACCGGAATTGGATGAACCGGCAGAAACCCAAAGTTATCGACATAACTCCCAGAATAAGCAAGCTGAAATCGTGATGGGACGCCCATATTAGCCAAAGAATCGATACGAAACCGCGAATCAGTAAACGTATGGTAGGACGCTCTCGGGCTAGGTGGGGCGACGATCTGCGCGGCGTGGCTGGTAGCAGCTGGATGAGATTTGCCGAGAGTCGATCTGCATGGCCTACAGTTGAGGAGACCTATGACCAGCAGTGGACTGATTTAAGTTGGTGATGATGATGTATAAATCAACAATGGTCAAGTAAGCAGCATTTTTCCGCCATTATACCAATGTACTTGGGGTTGGCGCACCTCTTTAAATTCGTATACTTCTTTAACACCTCATATTCATATTTTCTTTTGGAATAACTTGGTGAGTGAAAGGTACAAGCTTCATACAATTAAAACAAATAAACAAGGATGTGAAAAGTTCACCAAAATTCAAGGTGGGTCGCAAACCTAACAAGAACCTCACCTCGAAAACAATGGTTATATGTTATATCTAAAAGCACTTTGTGATCAAATGTCAACATGGGTTATAAGTCACAGTCAGACAATTGCGCCATTCAGAAGTGGCAGTGCCAATGCATACTGACATTCGTATCACATGATGAAGACATGTGAATAGCGAATTATCCGAAATGCGTTCACGAGCTGACGTGAACACGACAAACAGACAATGTGACAGACTTTCTATGTTATTTCGCAAAATAAGAACACTGTGAAGATGTCATGTAATTAGTGTTACGTCTTGGCAGTGGAAACGTTTAAGTAAACCACCGACATTTCTCATGCAGATGCTAAATTGTTTTAATCTTCGACTTAACTCCAGAATTGCTTCCGTAATACATTTTGCTTTTATTAGTGAAGTACATTCACATACACACCCACACACATAGATACACACAAACACACACATACATATATACACACAAACACACACCTACACACACACACATATTACTAATTATTGCCTTTTAACGTCATTACTATTTCTTAAGCCTGCATAAACTTTCCAATATTTCTTCATAATACCTATTTAACAACCATAAAGATCGAGTTTATCTTTGACGAACGACTCTGACGCACACGTTAAAGATTTTCTGCAATATCTCAGCGATAACTGGCCAGTGTAGAACTGGCTTCAAGAAGCTACTTGGTTTTATTATAAAAGGAAGAATGCAAGCAAGAAACGCTTCCCAGCCATGCATAACCGATTATGTCAATATTCCGTAATGTTTAGTTATTCAATCTCGTGATGATAACTATAAATTATAAGTTGCTTGTATGCTATGATACGTTTAATAAGCGTGGTTGGGTTAAAACAACAATCGTGGCCGTATCTGATGCGCTCCGTACCATGAAAATCTGAGACAACGGATAACCATAAATCATATGAATTTACAAGCCACATGAACTTAAAAAATACTTTATGGATTTGTTCAAAATGTTCTTTATTGTGCTACCATGTTTTTAAGTTTTGTTTAATAGTTTGGATGATAAGGTTGTCCACAATATATCTTATAAATAATAATATAAAAAAACAAATGCAAATACGGAGAAATCTCTGAATTCAAAACAAAAGATTGGCGGAATTGCTAAGTGTGAAAGTAGACTACGAATATTTATGGTGTTTCTGGGTTGATAAATAGATGCGGGAAAAAGCGCACTTGTAAAAGATCAACTTCAAAACGAAAAATAAGGCATAGATTACCTTGCAGCAACCAGCCATCATAATCCGTTCAGTCAAGATCCTTACAAATTCAACCTTGACATATGATTGAGATAGTACTGAGTAGAAACCGAAAGACAAGAGAAGTACTACACGCACAAAACAAAGTTGCACAATAAGTCGTGGGGCACAGCCTATTAACCTGTAGCTACTGAGTATGCACAAAGTTAAACGAATCTTAAACTTAGGTGTGCCTTTGTCTGCCAGACGACATGAGTGCTGAGAAAACAGCTGATTTATGGACGAATAAAACATGCTACGCCGATCTCATATAATTTGAAAAATGATAATCACGAAATTGGAAGACTAATACAATAATGTTTATGACCAGCCCCAGTTGTAAATTAGCATACAATAACGGGGTTACATTTTATTTATAGGACCCGTCACAAATACATCCTCCTGTCCCTCAAGGAAGATCGTCCCAATATAAATAAATACAAAATTATTTCACCGCGCGTTGATGTCTTTTGTATCGAAAGCCAGAAAAATGCGAGAAAATTGGAATTTTTCACTAGGTTACTAAATCCGTCCGAAATATTAGCTTTTCAAGGCTACTGTGACCACATGGTTGGCCTAAGGACTAACCAGTGATGGAAGAAAAAAACGTTGAATAGCTAAAATGCTATGACTGCGTTTGTGAAATAATTATCACACCGGTAATGGCCAAATGTAACACATATTGACAATTTTCAGTTATAATTGACAACATATCTTAAGATATCAGCAGAAATAAATCCGTCCAACTCCTTCCTTGTTTCGTACCTACGCCAGTTTTTCGTCTGATCGCAATTTCACCATAACAACAATAATTAATACGGACATTGCGCACTCAGCAACATGTCAGGCGACCTGTTTCCAGCGGATAGGTGACATACGAACAACTTTTACTAAAGCCACCCAAACTGGGAGGTACTGGTCCATTTGAGCTTGTAAGTTGAATTAGAACTAATTAGTATTCTCATAAACGGCGCCTAGAACATGGCATGTTGAAACATGGTGACATGTGTGAGTGCTCGTTCGAGTAAGCTGGTCATGACACTTTTTTCCTGATGCTTTGAAAGGTTGTTCTGAGAAGTTTTCTTTTTAGTTTTCTATATAAGAATTTTGACAAAAAGAAACACTTTCAGAACGACATCCTCCTCTGGCTGTCAGTCGCAGACGATATTCTCAGAATACAATTTTATTTACTTTGATAGATACATCATGTCGATTGTCTAGACAGAAGCGAAATCCGTAATTGGCTGTAATATTAGTTTATTTATATTATGTGAAATTGTTAAAGAGCTGTGGATTTTGTGATTAAATAAATAAAAATAAATAACTACATTTTCAGAAACATTTGAGTGTCAAAGGGATAACGGTAAAAAAATATGAAATTTATGAACTAAATCATGATCATAACGTGAATCAAATTGATTAATGTAGATAAGCACTTTAAAATGATCACATAAAGTAATCAAGATATGATAAAATAAAAAGACACAAACGGCTTTTGAATCGCTATTTGATATTCATAAAGTATTGATTTATCAATAATTTATAACCGACGTCCCCTGATTAGCAGAACAAAACCAGATCAATGTAGATCAAATTATAATGTACCGTTATCGAATAGCTTTATTCATGTTTTGTCGTAAATAACATAATCTCGTAAATATTCAACGTTTGCGTACGCGCCGATCGATCATGTATTGTGGCCGAGATTTATTGGACTGTCAATTTGGGATCTAACAGCTGTTTATTTGAGCATGGATTGGACACTATTTATATTTAAATTGTATTATTTAAACGTCAGCATTTAGTCATGCGATTCTTAGTTTAAGATATCCGCTCAATATGGCACTCAGTTCCCATTGGTGTCAACAACAAGCCGCCATTAAGCTTGATAATCAACAGTAACATGAGAAAATTATTTACAATTATTGCATAAACTTGAAAGAAAAACTTAAAATTCGATGCAACGCTGTTGACTTACTAATTTGTGTGAAGTCAATCAACCAAAAATTATGAGACTTAAATTGTAACACAATTGACTGCGACAAATTATGTGACACACTACAGTTTTTATCGTAACATACCAAGACGTAACTTATATACAGGAATCAGTTTTTATATCAAGTCGTAACATAGCCAGTAGCTATCAGGAAGAAAACAATGTAGCAACCGCTGTGAAAGTATATATATAACGTAAACTATTAATAAAGAAATAATCTAATCATAAAATGGAAATAAATGTAGTAATATGACAGTAAAGCAACCGGAGAGAAAATTTATAGATGTCTGACATAAATATCAGTAATTATAAGTTAGAATTTTCTGCTTAATTTTATTAGAAATTATGTTATATAGAAGACGTAAGAGGTGTTGTAAATCTAGACACGCGGCAGCGTGTCAAGCCAAGTTCAAGTAACAGAACTGGCGAGCAGCACCGTGTGTAATATTACACGAACCATTTGGAGCCACTTTTGACCCCCTCATAACTCAAAAACTGATTCACATAAACGTGTCAAATTTGGCTCATATAGTGAAACTTGCAAGATACATAGGTATGTGCTCCAAATTTCATAAACATATCTCAAACGATTATTTAGATATTAACGTCCAAAAATCGTCATTTTTATCACTGATTGACCTATAGATCAAAATTCTAACCCAGTTCCAGATGACCTAGAAAGTTCAAATTTGGCATGCAGATAGGTAATTAGGTGAATACAAAGTAATAAATCAGAAACTGGTAAATTTTTATCATTTTATTATAATATTTCACTTAATTGATTCTATTAGGAACACTTATAACAAAAACCATTTGGTATTAATTTTGTTATAAATAAGTACCTACTAATAATTTATGAACAAAAAGTAATGATATCCCATCAAAAACATAAATGTGAAATGAGAGCCAAGTTCAATATTATGATATATGCCTTGGTTGTTGACTTCAACGACAAAAGAAGTGAGATCTAAATGGGTGCCAAGTTCAATGGTCAGTCCTGACTTGGCTAGTTTTCATATACGAATTATATTATAGGCTTCGCAAGTTTTAAACCTGTTAGTTGTCGGTTCTTATTTTATTATTCCGAAAATTTGGCTTGCTGGTAGAAACTAGCCATCGAACATAATAATTCGTATATGAGAACTAGCCAAGTCAGGACTGACCATTGAACTTGGCACCCATTTAGATCTCACTTCTTTTGTCGTTGAAGTCAACAACCAAGGCATATATCATAATATTGAACTTGGCTCTCATTTCACATTTATGTTTTTGATGGGATCTATTTAACATAACTCACTGACATCGTAAATGTTGATAGTACTCTATGTTGTGGTGACAAGTGAGTTCGTAAAGTATAAACAGTAGCGTCCACATCCGTCCCACGTCCCTCGCGTCGTCATAATTTACATAATTCTATTTCCCACAACATTAACTTCACGTTTTCCTTCCTATTTTCTAATATTTCAAGTCATGTTAGTTACGAGGAAATTATGCGATTATTTGAAGAAGCCAAGCTTCGGAAAACCGTTTTATTTCGTCAATTGCTGTTT
This sequence comes from Aporophyla lueneburgensis, assembly GCA_932294355.1. Taxonomy (NCBI): domain Eukaryota; kingdom Metazoa; phylum Arthropoda; class Insecta; order Lepidoptera; family Noctuidae; genus Aporophyla; species Aporophyla lueneburgensis. The sequence continues at coordinate 22,790,933 of OW028741.1, read as the reverse complement.
ATCAGTAATTTATCTCATAGTTTATGGTGTAAACCAAACCAGGTCAGGTGAAAGTAAAACAAACAATGAGCTTCATAAAATCTGATCTTCGTAGAGTTATTACAAAATGATTAAAAAAGGGCCGCACAGTGTCCGCTTCGACCGCATCAAATACAAACAAAAACTTTTTAATTTTCGTATCCTATTTTTGAATTTCCACACGAATCAGGTCATAAATTACGGAGTTCTAAGTTAAAAAAAAAACAAAAAAAAATTGAAAACCTACTCCTCTTTAGAAGTCGATTAAAAAGAGTTAACACTACTACAGCGAAAGTTAATACTCGCTCCAGATACGAAAATAATGTGTCTATCGAACAGTGAAATCACTTGGTTTAAGAACGCACTCAGAAAACCAAACTATACGGTGAATGTGCCAGTCACGTTCTGCGGCTGTTCTTGAACATGTGAACACATGAATACGTGACTTATTTACTAAAAGAACCGAGCCATAGGTCTAAATCATTCAATATATTTCACTCCAATCCATAAAACAGAAAATCAATAAAATTCGCATGTTCATTCTGTACAGAAACATGTTTACAATATAACTAGTTTAAGTTTTATAGGTACTTATCAGACTAGCAATTTATTGAAAGCTGGAATACTGAATGCGGAATAGGAAATCTATTGTATGCAAGTAACGTCATTTAGTTAGTAGCAACTATTACATTAGTGAGCAAGCTTAAATGGCTGCTATAAACATAAATACGAGATTTACGGAAACAATAGGGCTGATAGTTACTTGTTTTGTAACAGAGATGAAAACGATACATATTATCCAAGAGTAACACGATAAGGCTCTCCAGCTCAGCGCCATCATGTGGCAACTCGGGCGTGAAACGTTCATTATTTCGACTTAAGTAATATTAATTGCTATCCGACTTTATAAAGAAAAGATTGTATTGCCAGTTTGCAACCGATTAGTCTGACGCTCGTTAACCGAACAGTTGATGCAACGGAACAGTTGCGAAACTCATAATTGACAGAGTTCAAAAAATAGATTAACAAATACGGATTTGAGGACCTCTAATCAAAACCAGGATCTTGTAAAAGATAGACCTCGACATCCTATAGATCTAATTACAGTGATTATAATCTACGTGGTTACTTCAATTCAACTGCATTTAGTGCTGGACTCCTCGACACCGGAATGACATTGCATTGTATTTGTTAATTGTTTCATTTGATTTTTCCTCTTTACGACCCGTTTCTGCTATTAGTAGCAAGCCGTCATAGCAAGCCAATTTTGTTTTCAAATAGATCCTGCATCCTCAATAATGAAAATTGACTCGTGTCATAATAAAATGCACATATCAAAAATCGTTTAAAGCTAATTTTAGCGCATTTAACAAACTAATTGTACGTAACGTTTATGTTTTTGCGTGATTACCGAAACGTCGATAAGTAACGCGATTGATTCAAGTACAGAGCTTCATTAGTTGATTTCTAGCTACACTTATTATTTTGCCTTTTTACACAAAAGCGTCGCTTATTTCGTAATTCCTTGCGCAATATTACTTTTTTTACCTACATATCAAATAACTGGTTATGTGTTGCTTTTTTACCGCAATTTCGTTTCAGTTGATTATGTTTGTTCCGCTTTCAAAAGAGGTGAAACCATTAACGTTTGACTGTGAGTTCTTTTAATAAAATTTGAGTCTTAAGTCTTGAATGACTCATGGTTAGGTTCGAATTGATGTCAATGCAAGTGTCACGTCTTTAAAAGGTGAGACGAGTTCATTAGGTTGAGTATGTTGAGGGAATTGGTGAATTAAATACTTGTATTGCAAAACTAGTTTCCGTTAGTAGTATCCTATATGTGGTTAGACGCACTGCCGTAACATATACGCACCGGTGTCGGCCGAATGTCGGCGACCATCTCACGTGAATTAGTAGTCGCATTCACGACTTGATTTTCAATGAGTTTTGCTTTGAATATGTGAGTTAGCTTTCAATTTCCACGCGACGATTGAATGAATGTAGACTAAGTTTGTAAGTGACTCTAAACCACCTTCGTGAATACTTAAAATGTCCATTAACATGAACGACGCATTGGTAGTCCAAGAAACTGATAGCAAATATCACAATCTTTAATTACCTACTTAATAAACCCACAATAATTAAACACAGGACAACTATGTCAATATTACAAGACATTATCGCATTTGAATCGTACAGCTGCCCGTTATACGACTTTGGAGCTAATAAAGTTATCAGTGTTAATAGCAACGTTGCTAAACTTTCCCACGCTCCAAAGGAAAAGGAAACAACAAAAACCACGTGAATTACAAATATTACAATACAGAAAATGGCCAATTACCATGTGTAGGTAATCATTTCATCACCTTTAATAAAATTGGTCTGCTAAGTCCGGCCTTAGTCCGTGGCCTTCGTAACCGACTTATGGTCGCTTTGTTTTCATATAATACATAACGTGTGAATGGTTTTGCAACTGTGTTATTGTATGTTCTTCAAGGTGGTAGCATGTCTACTGCAGATTAAGGGCTAGAAAATGTTCAGGACTATAAATTGTAGGTACTGATCTTCTGTTTTACTGGTCTTTCATAGGCGCTAATTGGTTAATTTCAACAACTTTGGAAAAACCCTTATTGAAGTTCAACGACAAAATAAGCTTTGTGATAGTAGTAACTGGAAGGAAATATATTTAAACATAATTCTAAGGTAGCCTCAGTCAGTTTTGCATTTCCACTTTCTTGCATAAAAAATCTAATTTCCTATGCTCTCTATCTAACATTCACATCTCGCAGTAAACGAGTTTTTTATCGCGATGTATATCAGCGCGCATGCTGTCAAACAATCCGTACTTCTATATTCTATGATATGCCATCACCAACCAGCTTCACGCGTAGTTAACCCCCATTAATCTGATGGCCGTATCGAGCAGATTAACTAATGTCTTCACAGTGTTTCGCTGGCGAGGCAAGGAGCCCACGGCCGGTCGTGCCGTCGCAAGCGGTTGACAACGTTATGACATCTTCCGCTGTTGCTATATCGTCCAGCGATGCGTGTTCAGTACGCACGCCGCCTCTTAATTCATATTTGATCTGTAAGTTCGTCATTATCATTATGTATGTCTTCATGATTGTGTCCTTTGGATTCTGCATTGTCTTGGTCTATATACGCGGTGCCATTTATTCTAACAATCACTACATCCTTAACTTGTGTCTACGTAGGTATCGTTTTTTGCGTGATTCATGACAAATCGATTCGGAATTATATGACAACTGTTTTTATTAGTATCCGGTCAGTGAGTCAGCGACAAAGCAATCTGATATGCCGGATAAACTAAAATAAATCATTATACATATGTATGTATCGATATGTCATATTGCTATATTTACGTCCATTTACCATCTGATACATCCTGTCCATTATCTTATTTGGTGACATGTATTATTACTTAATAATTGTGTCACTGGTGTGCTAGATACTCATATATGAGCAGAATTGTAGTTATAAAGTCGTTACAAGCAATGTGCTTTCGCAAAGCGCCCACGTTATTGACTATCTGTGTCACATCACAATGACCAGTGATATGATTTTTAGTCTCAGACCATTTGGAATAACGTGCGGTTTCATTTTTAGATCGATAGTTTGTTTTGGTTTTACCATGAGTCAACTTATTGGCTACCAGTAAACTTCCTACATTAAAACCAGTGTAGGTGTCCTTTTTTATGATGAATGATCTTGGCGTATTTTTGTAAATCCATTGTTTTACGCAACTTCGCTGGAAACGAGGAAAACTCGTTACTTACTTATTATGGCAAGTTCAAGATTTTTCCGTCATTCCATGACCACTATTGTTTGCTTGTGTTTCAACACCGTTAAAGAACTTACCTTATCACTTTTTGACCCATTTCAGTACAGCTTACATTTCATTGTTCTGCAATAAAACCAAACATAAAGTTACATCATATCTAGTAAGGAAATACTGTAGTTCATCAGTTGAACGTCTGTTGCAATTTCAAGACAATAAATGAATTTCGCACCTGACTCACTGTTGCAGTGATCTTGTTTGCATCACGATGACATTTACTTTATGCATTATAAATTAGAACTTGTGACCCAACACTGTGCAAAAAATATACTTTACCAAGTTAAATGAATGTTGTGGTTATTCTTACACAAATAAATAGAAATAAATTATGATTTGTTCTGATGATGTAGATATAATGTTCATACTAATTTCACAAAGAGTGCGCACAGATGAACGTAATATTTACAACGAGTGTTGCCGCAATTTAGAACATTAGGTCGACATTTTAATTTAAGTATCTTACTGACTTTTAATATAATATATATTTTAACAGACCAATAAATAAATTATTATTCAAAAAGTTGGCTGAGACAAACTGGATACAGGAATGTCTATGAATGGACTGCGATAGGCAAAGTTAATTGGTTGATTGAACATTATCATTCCTCCGCTTTCAATAGTCTATCTTCTATCTTGACGATAAATGACTCCAATTGATAACAAGACACATAATACTACATAACTCGTACTCTCCCATACAACGAGCAACTAATCGCACAGCCGATAGTAATCTAGACCCTTGATCACCGTTTTCTCTGTCTGAGACGTCATATAAATTCCCATTAGTATTGAGGTATACGTGCTCAGGCGCAGTTCCTATAAGAGCCAACTACATAATTGTCGATATCTGTACCAATCGAATAATTTACCATGTTCTATTTTTCCTAAGTTATTATATAGTACCTTTTAACTAACGTAAATATTTAACAACACCACAACGAATTTTTTTGAATCCTCTTTATTTTTATCTTGGTCTATTCCCTTCTTGGCGTGTCGATAGCAATCTAAATACAGTCAGCTCAGAATTTGGCTACGAGATTGACACTATCAGCAGCATCCATCAACTCCTGTAACGTGCAGACAACAGGACACGTTGGACGCGATATTAAGTGCCCCGTTGTATGTGGGACAGCACCACATTTACATTTCAGCGGAGCGAGCACAGCCTACTATGGAAGGTTTCAGTCACATATTTTTAACACAGTTTGGGAACATTAATTGTGATAAAATGTGCTCGCCTCGCAGGGCGGAGTCACTTATCTCCTGCTATATTCACTGCTTATTATTTAAGCTGCTTGTTTCATTTTCAGTTTACCTTACAGTTAACCTACATTTTTGGTTGATTATGCTTGAAAAGTTAAATATATATTAAGATCCATAATAGCTGGTAGAACGTGTGGTAACAACTTGCAAAATATAAAAATAACTAACCATCGCAATTATTACGTACTTTTGCACGCTAGCAATGTCAAAATTGCTCAGTATTGGCTAATACTACTTTTTTCCTGAATTCTTGAAATCTAGGCCTCTAAATTGACCTAGTAACTTTGAAATTATACTAACAAGGTTAAAACTGAATACCAATGTTAGTTCCTCCTCGCTTCACTGCCACCTTTTATTTTATGTTTAAAGTATGTTAGCTGAATCTAATTGCTATATATTCGCTGAAATATCCGGTTTTTAAACGAAAAAATCCGCTAATGAACCTACGGCCAGGTTATGGAATCAACAGAAATTTTTCTTTAAATTTTCTGTCACTCTATTTAGCTAATTTTGTTTACAAGACTCTCCTCACAAGGCACAAAATGCATAACAATCATTATGAAAGGCGAACAATGACACGAAATAATAGTCATATAATTTATTTTGAATAACTCCAACGCGGCTTTTATTATAAATCAAAATTAGACCCATACTTATTATATCAAGAAACGGAAGCAAAAACAAAATTGTTTATTTGTTCTTAGTTCGCCGACGGCAACGGTCGATACCGCGGAGTTCCTTACTATGAATCACTATAAAGGTTTTCATATTGGTCCCCAGTCCTCACAGGTAATTGTTGGAGACCTGCAATGCGTAATTGTATGAGCACGGACTGTATAACTAAGGTTACCACCCACTAAGACAGACAAGGAGCTATTTACATTTGAATATTTCCAAATATCTCACAAAGACAAAGGAGAATTATTATCTATTATTTTATAAGATAATGTTATACCAAATTTCAAATCTAAAATTCAAATATATTACCTCAAAACTGGATCAAACCCCACAAAGTAGTGTGGGCAGGTAGCCCTATACAAAGAACGTCTAATGTTATTATGTCGTTATACGAACACTAAGGCGCTCATTATTTTATTATCGTGCTAGGGCCGTAATTTATATCGATAGCCGAATGGACTAGAGCTGTGACGTTAATTTGATATCGACTTATCACGACTGAATTAAATATTTCGCTCGGGGCGTGTCGCTACTTACAGAATTGTGCTTTAAATTAAAATGGATCGAACACTGTCCGATACAGATTCCTGACGCTGATAGCACTTGAACTTTATATCGAATTAAGTTTAAACCGTTTCCTAACACCACTATCTTATTATGTATTCACTCTAGTTTTGTGGGCGGATTCAATTTAATATCGAACACAGTTCAACATTTCTCTCGATTATAAATAGTATGGCGGTCAGAACGCAACTGTCAGAGAAATCGATACATCACGTAACAATCTTATTTATTTATTTATTTATTTATTTAACCATTTATGTACACACAAATAAAAACAGACAAGAAAGGAACAGAAAAATTTGTACAAAGGTGATGCTTATTAGTCAATTAAAAGTGAAGGCGAATCGAGGAACATGATATGCATATAACTTTGCGAATAATATCCTCAATGACTTGTTAGTAAAGATACTGACACGCCTAGTTAGTTTCATTCAGTAAGATAGCTTCGTAATGTAGAAGCTTCTACCAATTGACGTAGGCACAACCTGCATTCTTATACCAGTTTTTCAATTTCTCTTAGCACCGTCTGCTTTTGCACACGTTCAAAATGTATCTTTAACACACAAAAGATATGATACAATTCACACAACTTATATTCTAGACAGCGTGCAGGCTAATCTACTCGTACATTAAATATCGCAGAATCCGTAAAATTTGCAGACAAATTATGGACTACCGTAATTTCTAAGCAGATAAGATAAAGGCGGTGTCGCATGCCACTCACATTCCTACACATTTCCCATACAAGCGTCAAGGCCGCGACGAATCGATGGTGACCATAAAACAATGCCCATGAACCATCAAACCGTGTAATTACTAATAAGCGACTTCATTAATTGCATGTACTGTATAAAACTGGCGCAAATATAAGGGTGACCGTGAGTTGCGAAAGCAATGGCCGCCGTGTCATGGTCGCGATACAATCGATATGACAAACGATTGATATTGAACGATATTTCGATTCGATAGCGTATCGTTAAAACTTTTGTATTGACAATTAATTTGTTAAACTCTATTCATAGTCATCCGAAACCGGGAATTGGTTGCGGATAGATCCGGTTAGTGTTTACTTTGACAAGAAAAAAGAATAAACTCATGAGCCAATGTAAAGTGTTCCTTGCAAAACTTCGTGATTTTTCCACAAAGCCCATGCTAACGTGGACATTGTTTCCTTTAAAATATCATTGTTTCCCTGCGAAATCGCGCAAAGAGGTGAGCAAACACTATACAAAATCCTAATCTCATTTAATCAGACAGTTTTTATGGCATCCTAAAAATACTACAATGAAAATGGTGCGCGCGCAATCTGCATTATTTGCATAACGCAGTCATTTACTGAGTCGACCACCGCGGTACCGTTCCACAATTGTTTTGGAACTATTGAACATATCCTACATATACGAAAACTGAATTAAGGTGGAGGACGGTGGTCACTTACGAAACACTAGCTAGTTAATTTTTTGTTAGTAAAAAGTAGTCGACCTCAACTCACGAGCAATTTTTAACAATATAATTATTATAATTTAACGTGATTTTTATGCACCTTGGGACACTTGGATGAAGCTAAACAAGGTATGCCATTTGCTTTAGCTGGGTAATGTTACAATCATTGGCAATCTTTACACACGTTCTTATCTAAACCGCAAATTAATTCTATCTTAACTGTAAACTTATTAAACTGAACGTCTTTTGTTTCGCTAAAAACAATTGCGAAACGGATAGAACGATCACGTTTCTTAAACCGAAATGACAGCCACCTACACACGATAAGAAGATTAAACTTCATAGCCTACCTTATAGGTACAATAAAGTGACGAAATCACTTAAAACTTGCCAATTATCAAGTGTTCTTATTACAAAGTAGAGCAATACAATTGCTAAGCGCCATAATGGGTGTAAAGCTCATTATTTGATGCAAGCGCTTCCCTTTATACTTATGTTTCCAAACAGTTTAACTCCTTTGTCTTATACAATGGGGGACAAGATAAAGGTGGCAAGCGATATTGTGTTAATTAATCATCTTTAGAGAGCTCAAATCTTCTTATCCTTGTTAATTTCATAATGTTCTAGCAAAGGTCTCGTTACTAATTTAAATTGTACAGTTACTTTAATAATCAAAGCTTTTGATTTGTTTTTGACTTTATGACTGAGTATACTATTGTTATTAATACAGTGAAATAAGTAGGAATTTGATCAAAAAGTCTAGAAATTTTATCCTAACATAAAACATGTTATCACGCCTTGTTTCTCCGAAGGGTGATGCAGTGGTGGACTCACAGTATCTACACCCACATTTCACCAGTTACATACATACATAGATAACTAACGTTACGATAATAGGTACTTTTTCGCATGGGGGTAGGCAGAAACTACGGAACGCTCCCTGCTACGATCCTTACATTTTCTTTTTGGCTTGTATACATCTGGTCATACACACACGCTGGTTGCGAGTACTATGCACCTAACCTTTCTGAAAACATCACCAATAAGTTCACTACCTAGGGCGTTCCTTTCCGGCGTTTCCACTCACATCTGCATTCATTCTCCATCCCGCTCCCGCTACCGCCCATGCCTCGCGCCGACCGTTTGGACACAGTACGCGACCACAACTTCACACATGTTACGCATACGCACATCTACCTACCGCCGTTCGTTACAAAATATCATAATACCCTCTTTTAACACCTTAATAAACATGCAAAAGTCCACTTTCGGAAGGACGTAAAATATCGCAGCGGGATTTTTTCGCGCAATAATTCTTCAACCCAGTGCGTAATGCCGAAAGTTCAAAATCGAACAGAGTGTATATTCATCGAACTGGGTTTTTTTTTGTGGGTGGAAAATCATCAAATGACGTCTCCCGCTTTTGGGCGGAGCAGGCGGGCGTGTCAGACTTTTACTGACTAAAACCCACCCGTGTTCCTTCAGTTGCCCATGTGCCAGGGCCACAGTGTCTCTTTCGAACAAATCCCGCGACCCTGGCAGGCATCGGTCCTAGCAGACCCCTTCAGTACTACTGACATCTCTTTGGGTGCGCGTGGAACACTACGCGCCGTTGACACGGGCCTGGTCCTTACCGTGCGGCGCGCTACCCATTGCTCGCCGCCCGCAAGCCCGCGCCCGCACGCTTACGGTGGCTGGGAGTCCGCTATCGACTCCTGACGCCCGGGGCGTCTCCTCCTGCGGCGGCTAGGGACATGGGGGCGCAGAGACTGCCACTCCCTCACGCGCCCCGCCTCCTCCTTCGCGAGCATTACTGCTTCGCAGAAGGAGGATCGAACTGTGATGTGGCTCTATTGGATTTTTAAAGTTCAGTTCAACACCGAGAGTTTAAAGTCCAGTACGCGATTAGATCCCGGCACGATAACCGACCGTTGTCTAACAGCTGAAGTTATTTTTATAAATTTCGAAATCAATTTAATAGGCCTATTTCATGAACACACAATACCTTTCACTACTTATCGCAATAAAACGCACACTTGAGGTAATTAATGTAAAATTATGAATATTTCATTAAGATATTACATTCAGAAGTGATGTGACCTTTGTGAGTCTACCTCAAGTTCACCGCATAATTATGGTCGTAATGGTCTGCGAATTCATTGTGTTAAAAAAACAACGTTTGAGAAGTTTAATAAAAAAGCTAGTTCACATTATACTAATAGGTTTAGGTTATTTATCTGCGAGATAGTAATCTTAACGGTTAATTGTAACAATTCTATGCACTATTCAGCCATGGAAATAATTTTACGATTTGTTTACATTTTTCCATTCATTTCGGTACACAAAAGTATACCGAATATAATCTACGGATCATAGATTATATTCGGTGAAAAGACTAGACAAATAAATTTTGAAGACAGCTAATTAATTTTGATTATATTAACATAATATAAATGCTTTCAGACTTAAAAATAATATTAACAATATCTTCATTCTACAAAGAGCGAAAATAAATAAATTTAATAAATATCTAATAAAATTTTATTATTTTTACAGGTACGGTATTGGCCAACATCTCAACTCTACGCAGCTTTTGGTGAGATCATACCATGACGACAGCAAATTATATATTAAGAAAACAATCTAACTTTCACAATATCTAGCCGTCAAAAAACTTTCATTTACATATATAAACTCACGCAATGTTCCCATGGGGGTAGGCAGAAACTACAGTGCGCCACTCGCTACGATCCTTACAACCTTCATTTAAACCCCTGAAATCCTTCCCATAAACAATATCCAATAAAAACATTTGCAGGCACCCTATAATAGGTTAACGCTACAAAAGTACAAAAACACTTAAGTGCTTAGATCACAAATACCGCCCAATCATCATTCACTGCACAACTTCATTCACCAACTCCCCGGTAGGTACATGTGTCATTCATTCTAAACGCTCTGCACTGCAACGCATTATATTGACATTAACCGCAATAGAGTTGCGCCTTCCGAGAACCCACTAAACTACCAGGTTCTCATACCGACATTTTCATTAACTAAAACAGTAGCAAGTCAGACCAAATAGGCAGCATTAATTCTACGTATCCCTGCTAATTGCCAACCCGTGAGAACGCAGCGCTGGCCTAGTAGAGAACAAATTGTAATATTCCAAGTTTGAATTTATTATGAGCAAACTTTTTAAACATGGCTGACCTAAGTTACTAAACGGTAATGTAATTAACCATGTCCTTAAAATACTTGTCAATATTTCAAGGTGCCCTTGTTTTCCGTTACCATTTTTCTTTTAGGATATTAATGTCCTGTGGTATCATTAAATATATTAATTACTAGCTTCTACCCGCGACTTCGTCCGCGTCAAATTTTCACTTCTTTTCCCGTCGCATCGAATTGCCTGCCAGTTTTCGTCCATTTTTCTTTGACTGCTCCGCTCCTCTTAGTTGTAGCGTAATGTTATATAGTCTATAGCCTTCCTCGATAAATGGACTACCCAACACAGAAATAATTGTTCAATTCGGACCAGTAGTTCCTGAGATTAGCGCGTTCAACGAAACAAACAAACTCTTCAGCTTAATAATATTATAAGTAATAAGTATACTAGCTTCTGCCCGCGACTTCGTCCGTGTTAAATTTTTTGTTCCCCCGACCCTTCCCGTCGCGTCGAATCGCCTACCCGTGCGTTTTTCCCCGTTTTTGCAACATTTTTCACTACTGCTCCGCTCCTCTTAGTTGTAGCGTGATGTTATATAATCTATAGCCTTTCTAGATAAATAGGCTACCCAACACAAAAAGAATTTTTCAATTCGAACCAGTAGTTCCTGAGATTAGCGCGTTCAATCAGACAAACAAACAAACTCTTCAGCTTTATAATATTAGTATAGATTGTAAAAAATTTAGTTTGTCCTTTTTTGCTGCTAATCTTCTGGGGATATTAGGTACGTGACTATAAATAACTTGTCTATGAGACAGCATTCTTTTAAAGTAATCAAATAAATCTGTATTTAAGAAAAAATGTCTGAGTCAACGTATCCTGCACCCCTAGCCAAGTTGATAATCTGCAATCGTTAACGCTAGTCGCTCAACGTTAAGTCACGTGGTTAGAACAAACGAACAGAAAATTCGCAGCCAAATTCACATCGTTCAAAATGATAGAATGATTTTTTATCGTTTCTTTAACGTTCAACGCTAAATCCTTTGTTATAATGTGTCGTTTTTCTAAAGACATTGTAGAACGAGCGGCCGACTCAGGCGCTTCAACATGGCTACCAACTTATCGTTTTCTACAATCGCTGACACTGAGGCGTTAGCGATTGTAGAACGGTAAACGTTTGTGACTTGGCTAGGGGGGCTGTAAGTTTAAGTAGATTTATTAACTATGCGGTTTGATAGGCGGAAGTATTAGGTCCAAATACGATAACGAAAATTGCGTTCAATACTAAACTTGTTTAAATTGACACGCCCAAGTTTCCGGATTTATTTTATCAGCAAAGTTGCCTGTTAGCTAATGTAAGGCAAGGCTTTGCAAGCTTTGGAATTTACATAAAAATATTTAATTGCAAGTAAATGAACCTTATATCGTATGTAGGCCATTTTATGTAACCATATTGTATTATGTAATGTACGTAATAAAACAGATTATGTTAATTTCACTTAAACAAATAAGAAGTAGACCATGAAACACTTTTAGACATTACACATAAATACTTTAGTTAACTACATTAGTCAATTAAGTATATACAAACTAATCCACACCTAATAATAAACAAAAAGTCTACAACCATAAAGCTCCAATAAAAATAAAAAACTAAACAAATAAATCTATAAATAAGAGCCAGTTCTTCAGAAATTTTCGACCCGGAAACGAAGTAAACAAGTTTGCACATAATTTAGAGCTGCAAGCTATGTCGAGGCGTGAAATTGCCCGTCAAGCATCCGAACCTGCCTATTATTGAGAATAAACATTTTCACGACCTTAAAATTGGTAATAATAGCAATTACTGAAACGGAATCAGGTACTGCAGTGGACGTTGCATAGCAACAGCGTTTGGACAATGGCCCGTCGTGAGTCGGACAGAGGGTCTGCTGGTATCAAATTCGCAATCATTAAGTATCTAGCTTTAGATCACATAAAATTAGAGAGCTTTACTAGATTGCTAGACAAGAAGGCTACATTAAAGAGCTGTGATCATTATCATCATTTCAGCCGTAAGAAGTCCCCTGCTGGACATAGGCCCCACCCAATTGGGGGGTTTTGCCATAATCACCACGCTTAGCAGGCGGATTGGCGATCGCAGTATGGTGGTAAAATGCATAGATAACGCTGCTGCCCATTCTCTAGTAAACCCCCTTTTTTTTTCTGGATGGGAAATCATCAAATGACTTCTCCCGCTCTGGGCGGAGCGGGAAGGCATGTCAGACTTTTACTGACTAAAACCCACCCGTGTTCCTTCAGTTGCCCATGTGCCAGGGTCACGGTATCTCCCCCCTTAGTCGCCTCTTACGACACCCACGGGAAGAAATGGGATGGTTCTGTTCTTTATGTTCGGTACTACACGGACGAGCTGTGATGACTTCGAACGAATTTCACCAATGATACTGAACGCGTTCAGTACATCTACACCGCGTTCAAGAACTGTCAGTGTCAACATTGTTATGGAGTATTGACACTGACAGCTGTTGAACGCAGTGTAGATGTACTGTACAAGTTCAGTACCAGTTCAGTATCATTGGTGAATTCGACACCTTTTAAGACAGCGTAACTACAAACGTCCACGTTTTTTGGCTGATATTTTGTAAATGCTAAAATGCACAAGAATTCGATCATTAGATTACCTTAATTAACAAAAGCATTATTTACAGTGTTTTACTCTTAATCTAGTATCTTTTAATAGAAGTAGAGATAAAGAAGATTTTTTTCATCTTTTTGTCTACAATTCACCAAAACCCGGAAATGCATGCAAAGAATGCTAATCTAGTAATTTAGTATTTGAAATACTATATTACAATATGTGAAGCGCATGTTTTTAAGTAATATAACATTTAAATACGATTATATTCCCAAGAGCCTTGCTTAAAGGTTATTTGCACACGATTAATGTGGTACTGAATTCCTTCGATCTTAAGATTAGATCTTGTAAATGTCTAAATCTAAATCTAATCGTGAATCTACCATCAAATATCAGTGGATATATCGCATCATAAAACAAATTTCTTATGGATGAACATGAATACCTATAAGTATTTATAAAGAGCTGCTATGCTTACATACCTGCGTATGTATGTCAGCACCCTTTGCAGAGTATTAAAAAGGTAATTTCTAGTCATCATCATCTGCCTAGCCTTTCTTCAACTATGTTGAAGTCAGCTTCTAGTCTAACTTATCACAGCTGAATACCAGTATTTTACCTGGTAAAACGATATCCCTTGGTAAGACTGGTTGTCTGACTGTTGACTGTCAAAGACCCAGAAGTGACATTCGGGACCAACGGCTTAACGTGCTTAGGTTATTTCTAGTATTCCTTCTTTATTAATTCCTTAAACATCTATCAAATACACTTCTGACATTCAAAAAATGTAGCGATCAACATGAATTTTCCCAACGCTACGCTTATTACCTTTTCGACACAAACACTCACGCCCAGAATCCATGCTTATTACAGATTTGTTCTGTATAATTAGGTTCCTAGAATAGTATGCATGCATGTATTATAGCTGTGATCACTCGCTCTAGTGACCATCAAGGTAAATATATAGTGCATATATTATTAATAAATTGAATTGCCCAATGAATCTTATATACAGCTGAAGTTACGCGTTCGAAATCTACTTAGAATACTTAGGTATAATATGGTAGGATAATGGTTTTGAATAAATATGTTATAGGTATTTGATAAGTTATCCTAAAATTTGTACAAAACTATGACTACATTAGGTACTGAATTTAATTTTGATCAGACGGTGTAGTGCAGTCGTCATTAATATATTGAAACCGTGACATTACAGAGAAAACCTTTTTATTTACAAACAGAAAATCCAAAACATTGGCTTTAGTTCCGTGCTTTTTAACCGTCTTTAACACTCTGAAACTTCGTCATGAAATATAGTTGAAATTTGGTCCAAATAATGATAGAATACTTCCAAAATGGAATTTAATTTCGTTCTACCTAACCACAATACTGTTGCGTGGTAAAATTAATAATATTTAGACTTACAAAACTAAATGCCTAACAATTCGTGCGTACGCAGTTCAGATAATCTTAAGAAACTATATTTAGCAACATTTGAGATCTGATACTAAAACCTACTTTATAGTGACTGCTTCACAGTGTGACCAGTTTTTGTTTGGCAAATCCACTGTGGCATCTTGTAAAATTCTTACAATTTCTACTAAACAGAAATCGTAATCAACTCGTCGGTGTTTGTGTTTATTTGTGAATAAAGCAGCTTTATTTAAAATAACAAATTTTCACTGAATAAGAGCACTTGTACAGACGCCACCAGGTCAAGCTACCCGAAACTGTCAATTTTTCCCAATGAACCTTGAACCTAATGCTCTAGAAATAAAGTCGAAAATCTATCAAAGAAATCTGACAGATTGTAGTAGCTTGATGTGTTGGCGTCTGTACCATCGTGGTCTTTGGATTTACACTGCCACTATGAAAAAAGGGGATCCCAGTCGACACGGTAGGTCTGGACAAATCTTCCCTTCTTAATATATATATATTTTTTTTTGTAAAGCTTTATTTTTACATAGTAAACAATAACATCACAAAAAATAAACACTACTAAAGTATTGGCGAAAATCTAATATCAACCAAAAAGTACTCAATACCGATGTAGTTATTTGAAAGGCCTAAATCTACCAAAACAAAAGTAGGAATCTACTGCATCTGGTATGTGTTTGTACTAAACACTCTGTGTACAAATACATATACACACTATATATTTGCGGCCGCTGTTAGAGGTGGCATAGTTAATTATTTCCATACAAAACAAGCCTATTACTGTTTACTCGCACTTCGATAAAAATCACGTAAAGGAACCAAGAAGAAGTTGTTCTTTCGACGCATTTTTACGTCACGAATTTTGTTAGCCGGTACTATCGTCCCTATAGACACTGCTGTTGCGGTGATTCAGAGCTATGTGGCCCCATATTATTGAAGCCCGGTTTCGGCCAGATTCCGAATAAAATACCAACTTCGCCAGATAAGTGACAATAGACCACGTGCCTCCAAATTAGTAACGTTTTCCTATCGATTTATTTTATTTTGAAACTAGCTTTCATTCACTTTCTTTCAACAGTTTGACGTCTACACTAAAGTACACTAACTTTCTATCAAAAATGTTATATTTCATTTGTTGCAATGTATCACAATCGCGTGCTTTAAGTTTATATGCACTAGACACGGCACAGACACGTAAATTGGATGAAAGTGAAATACGCTGTATAAAAACTGCGGCTACATGTCATACTTGATTTGATGCAGCCATCCGTCAACTATGTATACGTAGAAATCTTCTAGATGGGAGAACTGGAAATACTTGCTCAGCATGAGACTGTATAACAAAAAAAAGCTGTCACGACGAAATTCTCTCTTTTCTTATGTTGATTTGATTTTTAGAATTAAACATAATAAAACACGCGTTTAATCCTCCAAGGTTTAATCAGGTGAATCTTTAACCAGTGTACCAGCTAGCAACATTCACATTTCACAAGATATGTTAAAGTCCCATGGAATAGGGGGCGCGCCTGTTTCCATTAACCGGGCACTAATCCAGACTCCGGTCTGCCACTGAGAAATTCCTGACAGAAAATTCCGATAACACTTTGACTAACTTTGGAATCGAACGAAGGACATGCATAGTAGTAACGCTTACGACCACTAACTACCTGACTGACTGTGCAATGTTTTAGACTATTTTTACTTTGTGTAAATAGTTTTATGATCATGCTTTCAAAACGATGTAGTAAAACATCTTGAGGAAACCGGAATGTTCAATAATTCGAAGACATTTGACATTTGACATATACCAACCCGCACTAGGCCCGCGTGGAAGATTACAGCCCACTCTCTCTCCAACAGAGGAGGCATATGTGTCAGCAGTATGCTGATTATATAAGTATAATCAATTAGCACACAAATGAGACAACAATATAGCTTTAAAATTCGGTAGCAAGTTTCCAATGCAAATTTCGGAAATCACGTAATTTGAAATGTTGCTACACCGCTACGGCGTAGCAAGTACTACTTGTCAATGTCAATAACAGTCAAACTTACGTTCAATCTCTTACTGAAACTGCTTTAGTTAAAGTAAAGTAAAAAAAAAAAGTTGCTATATTAAGTGATTCACTTATAAACACGTTCGTACAAGCTTACGTAATTTGGAGGAACAATGCGCTAACAAGAAACGTTATTCTAGTGAAAGTACCGTGATGATAGTAAACAGCCACCGGGTGCGTGTGCGCAGCTAACAGATCGTAATTATGCGCCATGCTGTTCGCGTTGAATATTAATGGTAACATTAAACGTAAGCTCTTAAACACATGATATATTCGCCGACAATTTATTTGGAGATAACCAGTCGTAGACAGCGGATTAGGAAAATAATTCTTTTCTTTTTTTTTTTGTTATTTGAACATTTTCTATTCTTAACCTTTGTGAGAATTTCTTTGTTCGGGATTTAGGGGTTAGGTAGTAATTGTGAGAATTCTCTGCTGTCTTTCGTCTATCATCATTTTGTCCAGCGTCAGTTTAAGGCATGTATTATATTATACAGTAGTCTTAGCAGATTAATTTCGTAAGATTTACACTTAGAGGCATGAGGAATTGGGTGTGAAGTTCACTCATCCTCTAGAAAAGAGGAGGATCCTCCGACCTAATTGGTGTTGTGTCTGGTAGGCAACTGCCCAACAATTGATAGGGGATGTAAATAGTTGCGCGGTTAACTTTAGTTTTTGACATAAGCATAGACATAAGCTATGCTTATGTCTCCTTTCATAGTCTAAGTAAATTTAATTTTGGAATTGTCATAATGTGAATTTATAGTTCTTACTCCTACTATACCACGGAAGAGCACTGATTTGCAAGATACAGGTTTTGCCTAGTTTGGAATTCAGGAGTTCATATAGTTTTAGCCGTTTACTCGCCCACATTATTTGTATCCTAGTTCTTAAGAATATTACTGTATTAGGCTATATTTTGTTGAGTCCAAATAAACGTTATATTATATATATATATATAGTTGCGTGGTTAACTCTGCTTGCACAATGCAGAATTTTGCGTGATACCAGTGTCATGCATATTTCGCATGTGACAATATCGATGCTGCCACATGCATAGTTAATCAGGTCACCTATTTCTCTTTATTTAAAAGAATATAAGCAACCTTTTACTCAAAGAAAGAAAAAAACCAGTGCTTACGTCTGTCTTCCACGCCTAAAAATAGCATTTAACACAAACAATCTCGAAACATCACACTCTTCACCATATCGGAAAAAATCTTACTTCCGTTACAACATCGACTAGTCATTCTTCGCTTTCATATTTATGGTGCGAAGATTCGTCCACTTAGAAACTGAATACCATTAGTTCATCACATGATTCTAGATCCGCAGAAAGTCTTCGTAGGTTAGGTATCAGAAAAAGAATCTGCTATTTCATATCGCGACCATTTCGACCGCGTAGGTATTGCACTTTTCTATAAAACAGCAGACTTTTTTATATCGACATATTCTAATGTATCAAACTGCGTGTTGCTACCCCTGCATACTACATCAACATTTCGCCAGTTATGTTAAAGCCCTACATAATAGGGTTGTGCCTATTGCCAACTGTGAAGTAAAATTCCCAATTTCCCATAGCAACCGAACGTCCGGTAAAACGTAATTACCAATTTCTATCACCACATTACATGAACTAAAATGTAATGAAAAACTTAAAAAGGAAAGTGTCTATATAAACTTTCTCCCAATTGTGATCGGAATCAATTTAATTGTTAATTTGCATGAAATAAGATTTAATATGATCAAAGTGTGTCAACCCTGTTTGATTTCACCTTTCGTTAAAGACGTGGTAATTACGTACATATTTGCACACTAAACTGACGATTATTTTGTTTATTTAACTCTCTGTTAAATTATGCTAACATGGTTACGCTGATTCATTTATGCGTATCTGTTTAAATATTGGTATTTTAACAAGACAGCCTACAGTATGCAAAATAAACTGTTTCTCAACTTTTGTTAGAATAAGGTTCCGTGTGGTGCCGTACGTGAAAAATAGAAATGGGGTGGTGACCCCATTTCATCCCGGGGGTGTTGTAAAAGGGGACGAAGAAGGACGGAAGGATGGACGGGGAAGGGGACTTACTAGAGAATGGGCAACAGTGTTCTCTATGAATTTTACCACAATACTGCGATCGCCAACTCGCCTATCAAGCGTGGCGATTATAGCAAATCCCCCTCTTCCCTTGGAGGAGGCCTATGTTCAGCAGTGGACGTCTTTCGGATGAAATTATGAATGATGAATTAAAATTTCGCTAAGATCGACAAACTCCTTATTCTAGGAGTTTGTCGATCTTAGCGAAATTTTAGTTAACGAAATATTTAATTGTGAAGTGTTACGTAAGGAATACGAAATATGGTGCGTATTAGTTAAGCTCTACATATTTTAGAAAACGCAAGTGGTCATGAAATACTAGATTTAAATAAAAAAAAGTTGCGATTGAAGCAAAAAACTACAAGAAATATATTTTTCTCTCGTTCTCGCCTAGCGGCTGCGACTGATGAGTCGTTGGTCGCAGGTTCGAACCCTGACAGACGGTTTAATTTGTGTAAAAGATTTCATCACCACTGCTCTCAAAACAGTGAACGAAGACATCGTGAGGAAACCGGTATGTCCTAGAATAAAATAAATCGGAGATATGTGACGTCTAGCAACTGCCATTGGGCCGTACTCTACTCTACAGGGTAGAGTACGTCCTAGAGTGGCCCAGCAATGGCACATTTTAGGCTGATGGGGAATTCGCTTAGTTTGGGAAAATACTAATTTGGGCTGATTGCCCAGAATACCGAAATTCCCTTAGCATCGTCACAGTCGGCTCGTCTTGTATTGTCAATTCCTTACAATGTAAACCCCACATTAGGCCACATACACAGTTACAGCATGTTTTTGGAACCTAAACTTATCAGTTAAACCTTGTAGCACACGATCTGACGTGTGAACTTGGCCAACGTTGCTCGTGCGCAGATCATGAACTCGGCTACGGTCAGACTTCGTATCAGATTACAGAATTCCACGCATAGATGAAAGATAAAGTAAGTTGTAAGAATATTGTGTTACGGCACTAAGAATTACTTAAGAACTGTCAATCATGTTGATAGAGGATACGATTCATTTGTTTTGTGTATAAGCAAAATAAATTTCATTTTAAGATCGAACTCTTAAATAAAATTAAGACCCGATACGAAGAATAAAACATGTAAATATAATCCATTACCACGATGCCGGAAGAAGAATAAGAATAAATTTATTTCGCTAAGCGTACGATCAAGTGGATTAAATTCCTAGACCTCACACTAGGATCCCCTGTGTTTTGAGATCTAGGCTCTTTTGTTCTGTTAAGAAAATTATATATAATAATAAATAAGGAACATAACAAAATGTGGGTGTACTATAAGTACACCTCTGCCCAACCCTTCGGGGAAACAAGGCGTGATGTTATGTTTTGTGTTGTAAATAAGGAACATTTTGAAAACTTAAAATAGACGTAACAGTGTATATAAAGTGTGATTTGTATCAGTTGTGGTTTTGTTTTTATATGAGTACGTAAGTGAGTAAGTGTAATGTATTTGTGGAGGGTGAATATGTGTACTGTGATTTTACTTATACTAAGAAACTTTCTGTTCATATCGTACTCCAGTGTAAAAAGGCAATTTGTAACTGTCAATCTGCATTATTTGTTTGTGTTAGTTTTAATATCTTGTGTAGAGCATGGAATTTCGTTTAATTGTGTGGTCCCATGCCACACAAAGACGGACTGAAAATAATACACGTGCTTAAGGCAGTTTTAAGAAATTGTAGGGTGACAGAGAGTATATATAAAGCTGTTTTACCCTTAGAACTGTCACTTCAGTATATAGTTTATTCGTGGGGTATCGATATAGGAAACTTTTAGTAGAGCACTTTGAAAACTTTCTACATTAATTAGTTAGATCTTGAGAATACAACCAAACATCTGTAATAAAAAAACCTACAGTTTTACGCAACATTATAACAGATGCACTAAAGCATAAAATACTTACAAACAATTATATTAGGATATGCGAAATTATTTTTTTCCTTCAACGCGAGCAATTAAAGAAAAATATCGGCTTCCGTAATTGTTACTCATATTCATAGACGGAGGCATACCAATTATTAGCGCTAAGAAACTGATTTATTCATAATTGGAGCATTCCTTCATACTAACGATCATACACGTCGATGAAATAGACTATTATGCCCCTAACTGCACAATGCGTGCGATTTAGTCTTATTCATACATACATCCATACATAATTTATCAGCTACACCTCATAGGCCACTAATAAGGGTCTGAAGGCTGCCTGTCAGATTAAAATGCTGATTTTGACAGCTGCAGTCACTAATAAATTGGCTTCTGGTTTATTTATTATTTCATTTTATTTCGACAGAAGCAATCAAGCAGGTTATAGATAAGTGAACGAACGTAGTTTTTTTATGACAGTATCGCCTAACTTCATGTTTGTAGTAATAAGTGTACTGTCTAAAGCACAGGAATTGCGAGAAATGTAATAAAGTTTTATTGATTTGTGTAAATCATTTCCCTAAATAAGGAAGTATGACAATCTAGAATGTGCATTCAATTTCAAGAACTTGAATAAATGGACAAAACAAACACCAAAGTTCCCGAGACGTGCCGATCTGTTCTCTGTTACATAAACCGATCTAAATACACCTCTCTCTAGTGAGGCTGTGATTTAAATCGTTTATTTGTAACCGATACAGTACTTGTGGCCAATCGCCGTGACAGTCGCTTGACATGGGACAGCGAACAAATATATCACGTTACGGACATGTCATTAAGCCGAGAGTTACT
This sequence comes from Aporophyla lueneburgensis, assembly GCA_932294355.1. Lineage (NCBI taxonomy): Eukaryota > Metazoa > Arthropoda > Insecta > Lepidoptera > Noctuidae > Aporophyla > Aporophyla lueneburgensis. Next base: position 22,768,972 of record OW028741.1, on the reverse strand, counting down.
CTGTTTGCGTCCAAAGTGACTGTTAAAGTTAACTTTCACTGTTTCCGCACCAACGAGCTCGATTGTTAGGTTTCAGGGGGGGAAACTCCAACTCCTTACTTAGTTATAGCATTTAATCCAAACCCAATGACTATTAACAAAATGAGCCGTTTCTAGTGCATAAACATAGACTTTCTATTAATGTTGGATTTTCCAAAATGACTTGCATTATTAGAAATAAATATCAACGTTGAACTGTAAAAGAAACCTACTCATCTCTGTCATCATTTCCTAGTTTCATCTCCGAGTATAATATAAATCTATTTGTAATGATCTGTATGCCTAAAGAATTAAATAAGCCGTGTACTTTGAACTTCTAATGATTGCCTTCACATGACCGACACTTGGAAACTAACGAGTAAAATATACGCGTCAACTTGAGAACCTCCTCCGATTATTTCGTCGGTAAAAAAATAAAGGCCCCACAAACAGGCGCGACACGACTCTCGTAGAAGAATTTATATGTAAACTTCTTGGAAATTGTTCTACAAGTATAGCGTCGCGCTAGCCTGCAAATTCCTAATGCGCATACATTTCTTAATTACCTTTTCATAATATAAACCAGCAACCAAGTAAGACGGCAATCAGCGAAAATCTGACACAAGTAGTGCCGCCATGTTGTAATAAACACCTTATTGATATACAAAGTTTCAATGTATTATACAACGTTAAACTAACCCTTTAATTACCGTTTGACGTTATCTCGCTACGTTACTCTGGTTTTAATTTCTGGTTTCTAGGATAATCATTGGTTTCAACGTGAGCGAAGCCGTGGTCAGAAAGATAGCAAGAAATATTTAATGGCGGAATAGTACAGTTTCTGAGCTTTATCGTTAACGCAATAAACATTCAAAACGAGGAACTTGTTTTATCTATATAACTTTCTATTTTAGTTCCTATATAATAAAATAAAGGAAATTATTAAAATAAACTGAAATCGCTTTAGATAATTACAACAATAGATTAAATAGTGTTGTGTCGTTTAAGACGTTAAACTAATTACCTGTTTCTAGATTTTGTAATCTTAGCTAAAAGGCGTGTAATAAAATGTTTAGTGTAACAATCAGGTAAGTAGCTAAGTAATCGTAAAAATAAAGCTAAACTATAAATTTGTAGTTATGTTGTAATCAATCAACAGTCCGTGCACAGGCTAATTAATTGACAAAACGTATTTATTTATTTATTTAATACTTCAGGCATTTAAATGTACAGAAACGGACTTAATGCCATAGGCATTTTTTACCAGACAACTTTTGGGTGATGCAGACACAAACAGTGAGATATATACAATTAAGAAAAGTCCTAATATCCTATTCATATAATAAATTTGAATGTTTGGATGTTTGTTACACAATCAAGCAAAAACGACCAACGGATTCGCATGAAATTTGACACACAGGTAATTTATAACTTCGATTAACATAGAATACCTATTATCTCGGTAGTATGTCCACGCGGCCGAAGCCACTGGTAAAAGCTACAATACTTGATTATAATATTTATTTGATTTAATGATACATATATTTGGATTACCTAACCTAAAATATTATGAATATACTTTAACAATTAAGACAAACAATGGGAAACCATTAACGTCAGCATTAACTGCCAGCATGTTACAAATGTGCTGGCAAATTCTTCGGTGGCTGCCATCCTGATTATCATTGGTAGCGCATTCCACGAAAAGATAGACTAAGCGAAGAAGGAAAAGTGAATTAAGTCCGTGCAGTGCGGGGGACATTAAAGAAGGCTAATTTCTTTCTCAAGTGATGATAATTAAGATCTGTCTCATTCATATTATAAAGTTTCCACCAATAGCATTTCTAGGTCCATTAGCTTCCATATAGAGAAATTAAGACATATCTACTATAGACAGAACAACTCTCTGAATCTGGTTTTATACGTGACTGGAAACCTTATGCAAAAAGCTGTACCTATATATCTTTTTTATCCTACCCTAGCAGTACGTAGCCCACTAGAAGTTGAGGTAATTTCATGAGTGTTCACAGCTAAATGAGTTGCACACACCTTGGTTTTTAGCTTGAATAATAAGTCAACGATAGCCAAAGATGACAGTTTATTGAATATATTTAGCTGCCACGAATCAATGCTACATAATTAAATGTTGCGTGAATGAGTACAGCTGACTATGAACGCTGATTCTACTATCGCCACTATAACTTGTGCATCAAAGCGATGGATAACTGAAAGGCATAGAGTTGAAAGACGTCCCATAAGTTGGATCTTGTGAAGGCCGCAGAAATCCGCTGAATGCGGAATGCACAGGATCGGTCGAAATGACGGAGCTTTTGGGAGACCTATGACCAGCAGTGAACGTCTTCGGCTCAAATGATGATGATGATGATGATGGAACAGTGCCGATCAATGCAACGCACGCCTGCCATGTACGATATATGACTCAACATGTTTTGATAATGATTCTCATTTACTTATTAGCTTTATTTTATCATTTACGTGTAATTCTTATCTTATTTTAATTTACGTTGTGTTCTTATTGATTTATTGTTAGTTATTTTAGTTTTGTACTTAAAATAAGGTTACTATTGTTAGGTGTTAGCTTCCAAACCGTTCTAGGTGGCTCTATCCTTTATCCGTCTGGTACGTAGTTTTCCGGCCACTTTTATGATGTCGTCACTCCATCTTTAAATGGTATATCCTACCTTATTTTTTTTTTTTTTTGTAAATTAGATGTTTTATAGACCTGTTAGTCAGCGTAAAAAGTATGTAATACATTCAGTAACTTCTATGTTTTTTCGTCATCGCGCCTCATAAACTAACGTGGTTAACAGCGTATATAAAGTGGCTGATCGGAACAATCATGTGGAACACTCGATGATTGATTCATTGCACAAACTCCACGAACATATTGTTCTATCAACAAGTGGGTTGCACACAATACACGCTACTTACGTTTTTTCATCAAACAACGTCACTAAGTGGGCCGCTAATTGAAAATCGGATACACGGAGTTACGACCTTTTAATCTTCAGAAGCGATATCAATCAATTTCCGCCCACGATTTTATGCACGCGATAATCGCACTTATGATCATCTAATTGATAATATAAATGATCTTATGTGTGAATACGAAAATATAGTGCCGATTTAATCGCCAATTCATTTTATACTCATACTTTTAAGTTCATATTTTATCAACTAGTTTCGCCAAATACAAGATTGCCCTAAGGCTATGTATACATATAATGGGTTTGCTTACTGCAACTTATATAATTTTTTGAAGATAGAGAACAGTTGCATTCAAAATAATCTATTACTTCAAACTACTGTCACTGCTACCATTAGCAAATAGTAGGTTTAATATATTATGCGATACGACATGAACAGGCCGTGTGTCTGAATCTGAAGTAATGTTTTGTCATTTTGTTTTTAGATCTAGAATCTAATGGGACTTCGCTTAGATTATTCTAATAGAGTGTACATAAATATGTATTACTAGCTTCTGCCCGCGACTTCGTCCGCGTTAAATTTCTTGTTCCCACGGCCCTTCCCGTCGCGTCGAATCGCCAACCCGTGCGATTTTCCCCGTTTTTGCAACATTTTTCATTACTGCTCCGCTCCTCTTAGTTTTAGCGTAATGTTATATAGCCTATAGCCTTCTTCGATAAATAGGCTACTCAACACAAATATAATTTTTCAATTCGGACCAACAGTTCCTGAGATTAGCGCGTTCAATCAAACAAACAAACAAACATTCTTTATAATATTACACAACAAAGCTTTATAATATTAGTATAGATAATAAAAACTACACATAATTAAAAATCAGTCAGCCTAGCCTTATCCTAACTACGTTGGTGTCGGTTTCTAGTCTAACCAGATGCAGAGGAATACCAGTATTTTAGATGGAGGGATCACCTCCACAACCCAGGATATCCCCTTTTATGTTAGTGGGAAATCATCAAATAAAGTCTCACACTCTGGGCGGAGCGGAAGGACGTGTCTGACTTTTACTGACTAAAACCCACCCGTGCTCCTTCAGTTGCCCATATGGTCACCCAGGGCCACGGTAACTCTTTCGAACAGATCTCGCGACCCTGGCAGGAAACGATACCCCTTGGTAAGACGGTCTTCTGACGACCCGTAACGACTGTCAAAGATGTAGAAATAACAGCCGCGACCTACGGTTTAACGTGCTTTCCGAGGCACGGAGGAGTCTCTATATGTTATGGATGGTCATCCATCCTCGGACAATAAATAAATATCTTAGGTCAACCAACAAACCGTTATCTGATCCCAAACTACGCAGACCCTGTACTATGGCAACAAGACAACTGATAAACATACCTATATGTTTCTAAATACATACATATTATAGATAAATTACACCCAGACACAGAACAAATGATCGTGCTCATCACACAAAGATTTGTCCTGGGTGGGAATCGAACCCACGACCTCAGTCTTAGCAGTCAGGGTCACTAACCACTAGACTAACAGGCCAGTCGGTAACGGTGTGTTGGTTGTCCTAAGATATTTATTTATTTATCCTCGGACAATATGAATTTCCCCCTTGTTGGAACACTGGCCTTCTCTCAGTGAGAGGCAGTGGGCCTTAATCCACCCGGTGCGAGTTGGTAGATGCCACATGTTTTCGGTATTTGGTTCTAGGGCATGCTCGTTTTCTTCGCCTTTTGGAGAGCAGTGCTGATGAAATAATTTACACAAAGTAAAAAATCTGTCTGGGCTTGAATCTATGACCTATAAACTCGTAAATCGTGGCCGTTTCTACTGGACTACCACTACTCTTTATTCTGCATAAAATGGGAAAAACCAATTACATTTGGTAGGACAAAAACTTACTTAGCTTATACAAAATAGGTAAATATAACTAGGTACGCGATAGTCATACGCTCATCCCACAATAGTCACAATATGGAATTACATTTCTTATATACAGGGTACCTACATTATTTACAGTTACAGTGAAACACCAGATCATTAAGCCTCATATAAAACCATTAAATAAAAAGCATCACAAAAAGCATTCTATTAAGCTACATACTTCTATCTTTCTCAACGATCTAAGTATACCTACGTTAAAATATAACCGTTGTTATACGCACGAGGTAATGTTATCATTTAACTAAATACATACTGTAATAGCGTAACGGAACAGTAATAATAGATGGCGATATAGATGGCGCTAGTGCCACGCATTACATCAGCTCCGCGAATTCTATTTGTTTAAAAATACTAATAACAACTAATCGCCGATCATAAATAGATAAATACGAAAATAGTCGACTAATGAACAAGTGCAAGTGTTATCTAAACGTTACACTCAAGAAAAGTGCCCTAAAACCTCACCAAAATAGTGCTTATCAGTCATATCTCAAACTGTCAATTAAACCAATAATAACTGTAATTACCTATTCATAAAACTATTGAAGTGCGACGAACATACAAATAAATGTGAAACTATTGTTATTTATTGTGTTAAAACTTGTTAAGTGCAAAAACTTTTTGTTATAAAATAATTGTGACGGTGGTGGTATAAACATTTAAAGAACACCCACGACCTCTAACATTCAAAAATAAATAAATCTTAGAAACTGTTCCCTAAATTCAACACCTCACTCCAACAACTAAGTGGCCAAAAGGTATTAGTAGAGACTGCGGCGCTAAGTGTCGTGAGTTCCGTCCTCACCTGCACACTTGTCTTTTTGTAATTTCAAAATTCTTAAACTTTCACACAAATAAAGTTCCTGGCTCGTCATAGTAGCACAAGTAGGAAAGCTAAAATCATAATGTCTTCCAAAAATATTCCAACATCTTCAAACAGTAGCTGTAAGATGGCAGCACTAGTTACTTGCTACAAATGCAAAAAAAACGTAAACATAAAAGATACGGCATTGTGTTCAGCATGTAATAACAGATATGAGTTGAATTGCGACGGATATCCGGAGCAAACTTATCGTTTAATGGAAAAAGAAGCGAAAAAAAGATGGAGGTGTAAGATGTGCACTAAAAATAAAAAAATAGTAAGTAGTGAAACATCTAATGTCACGATGAGGAAAAAGCAAAACATCTCTTTAAACCCGCCATCAGCAGATCAAATACGTTTTACAAATAATAATAAATGTATTGAAGATATACAGCTTACTCCACATCGCACACATCAAGCCCTGGATTCCCATATACTCACAGATTTTGATACGTCAGATGAATCTTACTTAACACCAAATAAATTGTCAAAGAGTGTAGACGGTACAGTATCTGACATAATAACAATGTCCGAAATGAAAGAGACGATTTACCAGCTAACAGGTGAACTTAATAGTACGCAAAAGGAACTAGAAAACACTATACTGGAAAATAACGACCTTCAAACACAAATCAATAAATTAACTGCAGAAATAAAATTATTAAAATCTCTATGCTACTCATCACCAACAGCGAGTAATACTAACAGTACTGTGAAAAAGAAGAGACACTCTCTACTACAGCACAGCTTGACTACCACACCTTCAGCTGCTACGTTACGAACCTCACTAAAAACCGATTGTATCACCGACCATCAAATACTACTCTTACAACAAGAAATCACAGTGCTGCAACAAAAATTAAAGGATGCAAACCAAGATATTGCAGGGCTTAACCAGCAAATAGAAAGTCTCAAACAGTATCGATGCAGTAATAGCACGGCATCTAGAATACCGGCGGAACAGACACATCACACACACACAGCCTCGGAACAGCCAAATCATAATACTGATAAGAGAAAAATACACATCTTCGGCGCTCAGCAATGTATTGGACTAGCCTCAGGTATCTGGCGGTTAAGAGTGGGAACCCAACACGAAAAATATGAAGTGATTGCAGTAACGAAGCCAAACGCATTAAGTAGCCAAATAATAAAGTACTGTAGAGAAACGAAGCTAAAGAGAGAAGATAAACTTGTGATCTGCGTAGGTGAAAACGATTACGACACTAAAGTAATCATCTCACAACTCAAAACTATATTAGAAAAGTTTCAAAATAACATGATTTTAGTATTGAATGTTCTTAAAAATGATTACATTCAGGTCAAAAAGTTAAATAACGATATTAAAACCTTATGTAAAAAGTATAAAACTTGTAAATTTGTTGACACTACTTATAAATTTTCTGACATTTGTAAAACAATTAATTACCATATAGACTGTAACGATTACGACAACAATTATTTAAATTTAAGAGTACTCAAAAGACGGATAGCAGGTAATAAACCAAGTCATAAGTCATGTACGAACATTGACATAAACAAACCAAATAAAGGGACAATCCCTTACTATTTTAGACGCCAAAGCAGTGTTGATACTCACCAAGCAGAAAACCCTATAAAAGCCGCGGGGCCAATAAAGAAAGGCACTATCCCTTATTATTTTTCTATTATAAATAAGAACAGTACTTTTTTTCGAGCCTAACTTAACAACTTCCAAGCCACATCAATTTAGAATTCTACATCAAAATATTGCGAGTGTATTGTCTAAGCGAGAGATACTAGAAATAACTTTACTAGAGTTACGTGAAGCACAAAATGAACCGGACGTAATATGTCTCTCCGAAACCTTCATTAAAAAAGGCTATGAGAGTTATATTAAAATTAACGATTACGAAATGGCTGCTAACTACTGCAGAGAGAAACAAAGAGGTGGTACCTGCATCTTAGTTAAAAGAGGAATAATATATAAAGAATTATTATTTATTAAAACATATGCCACACAGCACTCGTTTGAAGCCTGCGGCATAGAACTAGTATATAATAAATGTATTATTATTTGTCTCTATAGAACACCTTCATCAGATCCTACCCAATTTTTGACTAAACTTAGTAATCTCCTACATGATATAAACAAAAAATATAAGTCTAAAGTAAATATAATTATAGCAGGTGATTTTAACATAAATACTTTAAAAAAAGGCCATATTGCGAACGAGTTACAGGACTTATCGGATAACTATAACATGAAAATCCATATCAATGTTCCCACACGTAAGTCGTCTTGTATAGACCATATTTTAAGCAACATCCCAGATGCGATTGCAACAGTATTGCCACTTCATCTATCTGACCACGACACTGCTCAAATGCTAAGTATTCCTTTAAAACATAAAACTCACAAACAAGCCACTTATTATATATATAAGAGAGATTTTAATATGGAGTACATTCAAAAATTTCGGGAATGCTTGAAAAATTTATCATGGTCTGAAATACTCATGGAAAATGATTTAAACGCAGCATTCAATAAGTTTCATGAAATAATATGTCTATTCTATAATCTCTGCTTCCCAAAAATAAAAGTAAAAGTAAATATGAATAACATAAATAAACAGAAATGGATTAGTAAAGGGCTAAAACGAAGTTGCAAAAACAAAAGGACACTGCGCTACCAATACTATAAGAATAAAAACTCAGCTAACAAAACAAAATATTCAACATATTCAAATTTACTGAAGAAATGTATTTATTATTCTAAAAGAAACGCCAACATTAAGTTTATACATAGGAGTGAAAACAAATGCAAAGCCACTTGGAAAGTTGTAAAAAATGAAATATTTAATACTAACTATAAAAACAACATAGAGAACATTAAAGTTGATAACACAATACTTACAGACCCCGTAGAAATAGCATCTGCCTTTAATGAGCACTACATCAATTTGGCACACAAATCAACAATAACAAAAACAAAAATTGGCTCTAGTAGAAAATCAATTCATGATTCGATGTTCCTTAGACCGGTATCGGAAAATGAGGTCGGAACACAAATAATGTCGCTATCTAATACTAATTCAGAAGGCTACGATGAAATGAATACTAAAATTATTAAGTTTTGCGTTAATGAAATAACTGGAATCCTTACATATTTAATTAATTTATCATTTTCTTCTGGAACTTTCCCAGACATTTTAAAATTATCCATTATTAAACCACTCTTTAAGAAAGGAGAAAAAAATTGTATAAGTAATTATCGACCAATTACTTTAATACCGATTATATCAAAAATATTAGAAAAATGCATGAATAAAAGATTAATTAATTTCTGTAACAAATTTGACATTATTAATAAGAATCAATACGGCTTTCAAAAAAGCAAATCAACTACATTAGCCACCTTCTCTCTGATAAAAGAAATACTATCCAACATTAACAAAAACTATCTGACAACAGGACTATTTTTTGATTTGTCTAAAGCTTTTGACCTAGTGTCACATGATTTGTTGTTAAAAAAGCTGGAGTTAAGTGGAATAAGGGGACATGCACTTCAGTGGATATCGTCATACCTCAATAACCGGCAACAACGTGTTATTATTTCAAGATTAGATAATAACAACGTTATGATACCATACTCATCCGAGTATAAATGCAACCATTATGGCGTCCCACAAGGAAGTGTTTTGGGCCCAATATTGTTCCTACTCTATATAAACTCAATCACAGACATAACAAATCATAAATGCATTCTATTCGCTGACGATATTTCCATTATAGTGACTTCCGATAAAAAGACTAATACAATTGACGACCATGAAAGAGAAATCAACAACACAATTGACAAATTAATTGAATGGCTTGACATGAATAATTTAAAAATTAATTTAGATAAATCTGTTTACATACAATTTAATAAATCAAATAATAATAAATACAATTTTAAACTTGACATACCAAAACTTAACGCAGTTACACAAACGAAATTTCTTGGAGTAATAATAGATCAGGACATCAATTGGAAAGCGCAAGTCGATGATATATCTACAAGAATAAATAAATTCGTATATGCATTGCGAAAGGTTAAAAATATAACAAACGTTAAAACTGCTATCACTACCTATCATGCTTACGTAGAATCATTGATACGCTATGGTTTCATAATGTGGGGTAACAGTACCGATAGGAACAGAGTTTTTGTTGCCCAAAAAAAGTGTATTCGTGCAATATATGGGCTTCAACCTGATGAATCTTGCAGGCCAATATTTAAAGAACTTGGTTTATTACCGCTACCTTCTCTCTATATTTATGAAGTATGTATGTTTGTTAAGAAGCATAAAGACCTATTTAAAAAGGCAGAGGATGTATGTTCTCGAAACCGGCGAGATCCTCACAGGCTTGTATTAAGTGAGTTTCCCAGACTGGCTAAATATAGCAAAAGCTGTTTAGCCATGTGTGTTCGAATTTATAATAAAATTCCAAGTGATTATAAAACTGTAGATTTGAGATTGTTTAAAAAAAAACTACTGGAATGGTTAAAAACTAAAAATTTTTATAGTATCAAAGAATTTACGGACGGGAAACATTTTTAAATGTAACCAATAATATTTGCATGCTATAATATAAGCTAAACATGTATGCTCTATACTTTATCTTTAACACCTTCATATACCATGTTTTATGCAAATAAATATTATTTCTATTTCTATTTCTAATATTAATAATCCGGTGAACAGATGTGCTCACGAAGGCGATTAGATGAACGAAACGAGTCATCGCCAACGCGAATCGCAAACAATATGATTGAATGCAAACACGATTCTATAAGCAAAGCCATTGATTGCACCAACAGCGCCAATACGCCAATGTTTGAATACCAAAGGCCAACACCCGCACCAAAGGCTGTATGGTATAGTATGAGCTAAAAATATTTCACCGAAATTCGTGATTCAAATTTATTCATCAAATAATTTCGCCAATATTTCATTTTTCGTAAAGACGTTTCATTATTTTAAAATCGCTAGTTTCAAAACATTATCACAAAGAACCAAAATTTTGCAAGTGACCTAATCAATCGTGTCTAAATCAATTTGGCACTGAAACGAATTTGTGAACCAGAAAATCAGAAACAGGAACAAAACCGATTTCAAAAACGTTGCTTAAAACATGAAGGTTTTAAAATAGAACTGCACTTTTCACTGAAAATTATGAGCGATTATACTAAAACGTGTGTCGTGAATACGACGTATGTCTGAAAATTACAGAGGTTTAAGTAACTAGAGTATTATAGATTGGTCATGTGCAATTTTTCCGCAATCATGCTGTAATAATTTTTAAACATTTCCGCGGTATGTTTTACGCACATTATAGTGCTACACATAACATACAGTGTTTTACTTCAAAAGAGAAATTCTCGGGGCTGATTGTAAACCACAGAGCAACCGCAGCTGCTGCTAAATTAATCTGTGATTAGATAGCCACAATTTATGGGCCTTATAAATAAGCAATAAACTAGGTCTAAATAGCGACAACAAACTTATTCTGTGGCATATTTATGCGACTAATGAGCGAGTTTTGTGGTCCATAGTTTCAGAATTCTGATAGTTTACTTTCAAAAGGTGTAAATCGCTTGGTAGTGTTTTATAGTTTCTGCAATGAAACGCCGCGAGCAGCACTTTAGTTGCAAGTTAACGAGTGAGCAAGTAAAGTGCTAATACATCGAGTTCATGTAAACTAAAGACCCTAATAGATCCAAAAGCGTCTCGTTCATTGAAAATTAGATAGAGTGAACGTTTTGACAAACAGATTTTAATTGCCCATGCAATACAAGAAATAATCTTCACTAACATTGCAACAACACACACCATCCACCGATTTGATAAAACAAACACGGACTCGTAATTTGAAATAATAACCCTTTTGATAACCCGCCTGTAATCGGCGGCGCCGTAACGAATCGCCAGCCAATGTTAGTGTTTACCAATAAGGAAATAAAAGTATAGTCACCTCAAGGCTCTTAGACCTAAACGGTCCCACAAAAAACGGCCAAGTTCGTATCCAACACGTATTGATATGTTCCGCAACCAGAATAAAATTGAACAGTTTTTGTTGCATATCTACGAGGTAATAGCCTATAATAATGTTGTTGCGAAATGCAAGCAAGAACAACATTTTCGGTACGCAAAACAATTTTACAAAGCACCCATTTGCAGAGAACCCTAAAAGGTATTGTACAAAAGCCAGAACACATCACTACAAATATTGAGTAAGCAATTATAATAATGTGGTAACTGTACTATAGACTGCGTAATATTCAATTAATGCTTTGAGAAAACTGTAACAGCCGACAGGGAAGTAAAAGTCCTTTAATTTAAGGACGCGGTCCTTGGTCCAGTGTTGCGAAAACATCGTGACAACACAGTCTTGTAACCATTATACGAGCGGCTACAAGGTACAGTACAGAATTAACATTAACGCACCTGTCGAGAGCTACTACCAACTTATCTAATAAACTAATCGTTGGTTACTTTCAGCTTCTGTCAGTTCTTGGGAAAATCGTTACAGATTTGCGATAGTTCGTTCCACTTGAAATAGCTTCGGAACGCTTGTAATTTACACATCTTTTATCTTTATTGTGTAATCTCGATTCATGAGTTATGTTTGCGAGTCATTTATCTTTCGTTGTAAGGTTTGATTTTATGATAGCTTTACTTGGATATTTAGGTTTCGGCGAGTAGGCTGTGAGAAATAGTAGTGTAGGATTGTATACAATTGTGGTATTCATCTAAGCATAAATCCTTTATTGTACTTGTAAAGAATTTCATACCTACCTGCCTAAATTATAAGTTTATAAATATAAACTAGCTTTTACCAGCGGCTTCGCCCGCGTAGAGGTCGGAAACCGCGGGAACGTACTACCGGGATAAAAAGTAGCCTATGTGTTAATCCAGGTTATAAACTAACTGTGTTCCAAATTTCATCAAAATCCGTTCAGTGGTTTTTGCGTGAAAGAGTAACAAACATCCACACATCCATACATAAAAACTTTCGCATTTATAATATTAGTAGGATTATATTATAAATTATAAATATAAATAATTAAATGTTTAACGTTTCTTATAAACTATTTATTTTGTTTTGAAAGTGATAATGACCTGTGCTTCACAGCCTTGACTCAAATATTTCAGATAAAAAGTGGAAATTAGGATTAGCTCCAATTTTTACTGTGGCCGCTAACCGAAAACTGTCATTTGAATCTATTATGTTTGCACTATTCTGACCACTGAGTGATGACAAAAAATGGGTAATTTAAATGAACTTCCAAACAGACCGAGACGACCTCCGCCCGTCACCTTGTGCCCAACTTTCAGGCCAAGTATAGAGATGACATTATTTTCTACGAATAAAAAAAAATAAGAAATCCACGTTTAAAAAAAATTACCAAACGTATTTGACAAGATTGAACCAAAACTTACTAGATTTTTTTTCTGTTCCACAGAAGCCATCAGTACAGCCGACGACCAATCGACGTCAGCGTCATGGTGGCAGGCGGGCACAGCCACACCATTTCGCGAGGGTTCCAGCAGCGCTTTCTCCTCCACTCACGGCCTCGTGCAGACGCACCCTTCGGGCAGCGATCCCTTCTCTTCCTTCGGTAGCATCGGCAGTACCTCGGGACCCGCATCCAACCCATTCGTGTCCAGCGGCAGCGGTCCGTTAAGCGGTGGCGTTCGGAACAACCCTCTGCCTTCTCTGGCGAGGAATGCTAATGGGAAACCTTCTCTGAAGCATCTGGACTTCACAAGCAGTGCCACAGCTGAGCTGAGGAGGAACCCAGCACTGTCGGCCCCTGATGAGTGCGCCCGCGCCTGCAGGGAGAACGAACCACCCAGGATCTGCTACTACCACTTCACTTTGGAATTGTACACGGTTTTGGGAGCGTAAGTATTTTTTATTATTTAAATCTTTATCTACATATGCATAAATATATGCGCTTATATGTTATTTTGCGAATTCTGTCCATTAAACATAAAGCAGTATTTTACTTTTTCTGTCATAATGCAAAAGGCAAATCGTAAGATTAACATAATAAAAATTATATATACGTAATTATGGTAAATTAAAATTCGACATAATTTCTGTAATTTTCAACTTGAACGGAAATCACTTCACCTAAACAATAAGGAAAATTCGTGGTAGATTTCCCCGGTAGCTCTACTACTCTAATGCTAATGAAGTTTGTTTCCTTTGCACCTACGGATACAAACGAATCATTGTGTTTTTTCAACGGAAATAGACTAATTCGAAACCGAGCTGTGAAATTGCGATAGCTCACCCAGTGACATTGAAAGAACCGTCTGTCATAACAATCATAATAATAGGCTCTTCGTTTCTCATTAAAATTGCAAGTTGCTAACGGAAGTCTATTCAATTGTACTGCTATAATTGCACGGATTAGACGTTTACTTTACAATCACTGTTATCGACTTATATCACAGCAGTTTGAAAAAAGGCTTAAGGCTTGAGTAACTCCTTACCTCACTGCATTTCGTAAGAACTGCGCCATCTGTGCCAAGATCCAGAGATAGTCCAAATATTTTCGAGATGCTCACGCAAAGTCGTGCCGAAGAAAAAACCGACCCAGCGACCGACTTTTCCATTTCGCACATTTTACGCTTTGTTTCACACAAACCGTTAGCGGCAACGGATTCAATGCCGTACTTAAATACAATGAGTGATCCAAATTCCGTCAGACCACGTAATTCATAGGTGACGACAGGACTTTTGCAAACTAGTTATTTCACGATATGCTACGTGTTGCCTGAAGAAATTGTGGTGTAACATATATTGATAAAGAAATAGAGCATAACTTATGTCACACTTAAATACATTCAAATGATTGCAGGGCATGTCAAGTATGCACACCAAACGCGACGAACGTGGTGTGGTCTCACTGCCAATGTGTGCTGGCCGATGGTGTGGAGCGAGGAATCCTCACAGCCAACAGAATGTTGCCGGGACCATCCATTCAAGTGTGCGAGAACGACAAGGTGGTCATTGACGTGGAGAACCATATGGAGGGTATGGAGGTAACCATCCACTGGCACGGAATCTGGCAGAGAGGCTCTCAGTACTACGACGGTGTACCGTTTGTGACGCAGTGCCCCATCCAGCAAGGAAATACTTTCAGGTACATATAAACCTTAAAACGTGTAATTCTTTGTCAAAACTATCTCAGAACAATTTGATAGCAATGGTTAATATTCTCCAATTATTATTATTACAGATATCAATGGCAAGGTAACGCGGGTACCCACTTCTGGCACGCTCACACTGGACTCCAAAAGCTTGACGGTTTATACGGAAGCATCGTCGTCCGTCAGCCTCCTTCCAAAGACCCCAACAGTCACCTGTACGACTACGACTTGACCACCCACGTCATGTTGATCAGCGATTGGTTGCACGAAGACGCGGCCGAGAGATACCCTGGTCGTCTGGCCGTCAACACCGGACAGGATCCCGAAAACGTACTGATTAACGGAAAGGGTCAGTTCAGAGACCCCAACACTGGCTTCATGACCAACACGCCCCTGGAAGTGTTCACGATCACGCCTGGCAGGAGATACAGATTCAGGATGATCAACGCTTTCGCGTCGGTGTGCCCCGCGCAGGTCACTTTCGAAGGCCACAATTTAACCGTTATTGCGACTGACGGCGAGCCCGTGCATCCGGTACAAGTAAACACCATCATCTCGTTCTCAGGTAAGCTTAGCACAAGGAAGCAATAAACATACCTGTTTACGATTTAGCTTTCGAACAATGGCAGGTTGTAATGTGTGGAGGATGTTTCCTCACGACTATTCAAAGTGGCTTCTTGACACCCGCGCTCATTTGATGTACAATACATGAATAGAATATAGGAACTGTTCGTTCAATTTATAATTAACCAAAAAATATTTAACTTATCCAATAAGGTTTTTTGTCTACAAAAGAATCTACCTAATTGTAATAGGTGCATAATGTAATTTACGATAATCGGTTGCGATTTTTATAAGACACGCCTATGTGTTGTAATAATGTCTAATTAGGTGAGCACCCAGTCGAGCAAAAACATTGTATAACATATGTGCTTCCTCTTTTACAACATTTGCAAATTATCTAGATCCTAATAAAATTCTTACAAAAATGTTATTACGCATGTTACAGGCGAACGATACGACTTTGTAATCGAAGCGAACAACATTCCTGGAGCCTACTGGATCCAGGTCCGAGGTCTCGGCGAGTGCGGTATTAAGAGAGCTCAGCAGCTAGGTATCCTTAGATATGCGAGAGGACCTTACCAGCCCTCCTCGCAGCCACCCACCTACGATGTCGGCATCCCTCAAGGAGTGGTGAGTTGTAGTGGCCAGTGTAACATACTGCGATACTGTAATGTAATATATACCACTAGTAGATTCAGTAGAAGATTGATACTATGACAATGTAAATACTCTTACATTTCCTGTATGTTGGTAGTAACTTAACTGAGACGAATGAAATACACGTAATTGTGGTGCTAAGTTCTAGTTGGTGTTCCGTGCGAGGTGCGTGGAGTACGTAGCCCGTGTCACGAGACCACCCGCCCCAACGGTTAAAGAGCGGATATTGCATACTGAAATCTTGGTGCCGACACGACAGCCTCGATTTAACATGGTCGAAGGGTCGACTTTATACCAACTCGTTGCTCAAACATAAATACTGGTATGGAGCCGATATGAAACAAATTTCGCAACAGCGCATAAATTAAAATGAAAAATAAAATTATAGCTGTTGACGAATTAGACCATGTACAGTCAGGTGAAATAGCTACCGGTACATTTACCGGTTCTGTAAATATATATCAATATAAACTTGTCTCTGTAGCAATTTTATAATCGACCACATACCAATGTAACGGTTTATTATAAGGTGTGTGCTTGCACTTTGATTGAATTTCTGCAAGAGTGCAAATAATTTTCCAATTAGTAGTTTTAGTAATCGTAGTCAACTGAGTAGTGAATAATGTATATTTGCACGTAATATTAGTAATTGCACGTACCTTTCTCCTCACTAACTATCCAGGTGATGAACCCGTTGGACGCAAGGTGTAATATTACAAGGAACGACGCTATTTGCGTCAGTCAGCTGAAGAACGCCAAGCACATTGACCCGGCCATCCTTCAAGAGAGGCCTGATGTAAAAATCTTCTTGCCTTTCCGTTTCTTCGTCTATAGGCCAGAGATGTTGTTCCAGCCAAATACTTATAACAGATATTTAGGTAAGCTACTCATATAAATAGTGTTCTTTGGTTCAATGAGATGAGAAATAAAGAACTAACAATAATATGATGTCAACTTTGCAGTTGCCCCTGGAGGAGATCACGTAATCAGTTTGATAGATGAAATTTCATACATGGCCCCGCCCGCGCCTCTTATTAGTCAGTACGATGACATCAACCCCGAACAGTTCTGTAACGGTGACAACCGCCCCGCTAATTGTGGACAGAACTGCATGTGCACCCACAAGGTCGACATACCAATGAATGCTGTTGTGGAAGTTGTACTTGTAGACGAAGGTATATACATTACACGTTCAATATAATAACCCGCAAAAATTGCCTTATTGAGCTTGGTATAATTAGAATCAAACCACTTATAACAGTCTCTAGTTCAATTTGAACCTTATTTTCCGATGTTATCATCACGTAAATCGATTTATTTCTTCGGTAATTATACCAGGCTGAATACAATAACGGGAAGTTATGCATCACGTATAGATTGCAGTAATTATAGATGCAAATTCTTGATTGTACTTTCCATTTTCCAGTTCAAATCGCAAACTTATCTCACCCGTTCCACTTGCACGGATACGCCTACAACGTCATCGGTATCGGCCGGTCACCCGACCAGAACGTTAAGAAGATCAACCTGAAACACGCTCTCGACCTCGATAGGAGAGGTCTGCTTGAGCGTCACCTGAAGCAGGGAGACCTCCCGCCAGCGAAGGACACCATCGCCGTCCCCAACAACGGCTACGTCATTGTCCGTTTTCGAGCCAACAACCCCGGCTTCTGGCTGTTCCACTGCCACTTCTTGTTCCACATCGTCATCGGCATGAACCTCGTGCTGCAAGTGGGCACCCAGGCTGACCTGCCACCCGTCCCCCCCAACTTCCCCACATGTGGCGACCACCTCCCTCCCATTTCGCTAAACTAAATTGGTTCCTAGACAAATTGCCCAGTTTTTGCATGATGTGCAAATAAAAGTACAGCACACAGCTATGTACAGTTGATTTAAATATGTTAACTAAGTGTAAATTTATGTTTGTTTTGTGTGATGTGTCCGGTAGATTCGAAGTGCTCGATTCTGCCGTTTGTGTTTATTTTTTTTACAAGAATGATTCAATGGGAGTTAGTGATGGTTTGTGATTTTATTTAACGATGATGCACTGTTTCTACGAGTTGACTTCAATTTTAATTTTATGCCATATTCGGTGATATTTTCTTAATTACGTTTTTAATTATTGATATCGCCTATAATATGTACTTTGAGGCTCTTGAACCAACAATTTATTTTCGCGTATTGAGGATAGTTTTAACAAGACTTGTTCGTCCTGTAACTAACAACTTGCCATTATAATTTTATTTTCACCAATGATATATTTATTACTTGTATATATTTTAAAATTACTTATTAGACCTACTTGCTTAGAATTTTAAGACATTTGAAACATTTCCAATCCAATTTTGCATGCACTACCACTTATGATAAATTGTAAATAACGCACAGAGAGAACTTATGTATATACACAGTAGCCTGATCACTCTGTAACACACTCCGTACACAAACGAAGACTGTATATTATTACCAATATAGACTATAGATATACAGAGAAGCACACTTGAGGTTACCATTAATTAAGAGATGTTAATTGTTACGGCTACTAGAAGTCAGTGTGATTGTGCCAACGGAAATTCCAAAAACTAAATATCGGTGTCCTAGTCGACTGAGAAAGACGACACAGCTTACAACGAACATATCTCGCAGCGAAGTAGGTATATTTTGCTACAAAGTAAAGAAAAGCAAACGTTACGATTTACCATAATAATATTAAATTACTATAAGAATGTAAAATTTTATACCTTTAATAAAATCTTTGAAAAATAGTGGTTGATTTATTTTCCTTGAAAGCATGAGTAGTTTGAGGATTCAATTGTTCTATTAGTTGGTTTTATGATACACACTCATCAGTTGAAAAGCTGTTGTATATATTTGTATATAAAGCACAATAGAATACTATATTTTAGACAATATGTAGATGAGTCGCATGAGATATGGTGTGCATGATTTTGGAGGGTATCCAGTAGACTCCTACTTGGCACCAAACATACAGGTTATACATCTTTTCTGATTCCTTGTATATTCTTATTTTTTTTTTTGTGTACATAATGACGTTACTAAACAAATTCTTTTTGTAAAGCTTTTCAGCACAAGATTCCAAAGTTGCTTTGAAAATTCGGCTGAACTAACAAAATATAAAGCGCATTGCTTAGTTACTCCAAAATTTTAAAAGAAGTAATGCAAATTAGACATATTTTTTTAATCAAAATCGGTTTTTAAATTCAGCACAAATTGCTCTTACATGTGTTTAGAGAACTATGTCTTTAACCCTCAAAATGTTATAGATTCTTAACCCCTTGGACGCTATCTGCGATGTAAAACGAAATGACGCTGTTTGCGTTAGCAACTTGAAGTCAGCAAAGCCGGTAGACCCGGCCTTATTACAAGAGAGACCCGATGTCAAGATCTTCCTGCCATTCAGGTTCCATTTCTACAAGCCAAAGGACTTGTTCAAGGAAAATACGTACAGGAACTACTTAGGTAAGATTTTGAGGTCATTGGAAATTTATTTATTTGTCAGCTTCGTTTGATTTTGACCCGTGGTGAGTGTCTACTTCGACTGTATTATATATATAAACTAGCTTTTGCCCACGGCTTCGCCCGCGTGGATGTCGGAAATTAACGCAGGTATTTTTCTAAAATAAAAGATTTTTTCTAAAATAAAAGTAGCCTAAGTTACTACTTATTACATCAGCTACCTGCCAATAAAGGTCCCGTCAAAATCGGTCCAGCCATTTCAGAGATTAGCCGGAACAAACAGACAGACAGACAGACAAATGTTACAAAAAAATATTTTTTGGTGTAAGTACCGCATTTACTTTCATATGCATTTAGTGAAAAGCTGTTAATTTGAAATTACAAACAGACACATTAGTTTTATTTATTTGTATAGATTTTAAATTAAGACTGCCTCGAACTCCTTCAAACCGTTTTTAGTGTACATTTATACTTCATATTTCTTTTTTTTTTCACATTAAATAGTACAGCGGTTACTACAAGTTGTCATCTGTCACATGGATAGACCAAGACCCAGGCAAGGTTAGGATCCTACATGGATAAAAACCCCGGTGTATACATACATTAACAAAAATCAATCAATATGGGACAGTGTCGTGGTATATTTTCCGCTAGCTAAAATAAAAATATGTTTGTCAAATTCCAGTGGCTCCCGGCGGTGACCATGTGCTGAGTTTGGTGGACGAGATCTCGTACAGAGCAGCCCCCGCACCTCCTATCTCGCAGATGCACGAGCTATCCCCGGATCTCTTCTGTAACGGAGACAACAGACCTGCCAACTGCGCCGTCGACTGCCGCTGCACACACATGATCGATGTTCCTCTTAACTCCATCGTAGAAATCGTACTGGTCGATGAAGGTAGATACGACTAAATACTTACGTCAAGATTTTTTATTGAAGACAGATCCAGTATCTATGGGCCTGTAACAAAAACATAGAACTGACTTTTTACTTGAGCATTTATTTTTGCTGTCATACCATGAAACACTTACTATCAGCTTATGCTGCACCAGGTGAATACCATCTCCATTTTACAACACGCTCACAACGTACAACGAACCGGCACACTTTTATATGGAGAAACAACGACAAAAAGCATTTTCAAAAATATACCTTTTAATTCCAGTGCAATCACCAAACTTGTCTCACCCGTTCCACCTTCACGGTACTCCGTACAACGTTATCGGTATCGGCAGATCTCCCGACAAGAACATCAAGAAGATTAACCTGAAACACGCCCTGGATCTCGACAGGAAGGGTCTGCTACACAGGCAGTACAACCTTCCACCCTTTAAGGATACTCTTGCTGTGCCCAATAATGGATACGTCGTTATAAGGCTAAAGGCAGACAACCCAGGTAAGACTCCCTTGTAGAACGTGTCTTAGTTTTTCAAACCATATTTCTTTTTACTGGATTTCAACAATAACGACCATAACGTATAAATGTTTTATGCGATTCTTGATTTTTAACCCTATATTTTCTTTTCAGGATACTGGTTGTTCCACTGTCATTTCATCTATCACATAGTTATAGGAATGAACTTGATTCTTCACATCGGCACGCAGGGGGACCTGCCCCCCGTGCCTCCGAACTTCCCTCGATGCGGCGACCACCTACCGACGATCACTCCACCATTCTTTCCGATACATTGACACTATCGAGAATTCATGGTAATTGATATTCATAATCGATTTGTGTAAAACAAACATGAGTGAAAAGCATCGCGTACTGCCATATTTTGTTCTGTTGTTGAAATATGAACAACGTGCGAATGGGATTAAAAATATTTGTTAATATTATCTTGTAAATACTGTTCTAAACTTAAGGTGCTGTTCTTAATAACTAACCTTCAAATGTATCGCATTAGAGACCAAAGTATTTAATCAGATCACTATAATAATTTATAGATTTAAGTATTCGACCAACCTTGTGATCGAAATGGCGATTAGACTCGCCATTCAATTCCTTTGATATAGTTAAATGTTATTGTTACTCGTTTTATAATTTTGTACATAAAGTTAGATTAGAATATGTTAAGCTTTATATTAGAAACGAGACGATCGTAATTGTAATGTTATTTCTAAATAAATGTAAACGTTAAAGGGGTTAAGTGCAAATACGTAATTACCAACTCGCAATATGTAGATTGATAATTGTAATTAGAGCTCCTTCCGACACAACTGCACAGTTTCTTTTGTCTGGATCTAGTAACTACAAACCACTTCGCTTTAAATTGATTATTTCCATCATGTGTCGGTGGAGGTTGATAAACCTTTTAATTTTATAAAAGCATGTTAAAATCATTTTACCTCAAGTTAGCTAACATCTTTCTAATTTGAGGCCGTAATTCGTGTTACGGTATTGTATGTATCATTCACAGTCGCAATGATATCGTAAGTTTGTATCGACATTCATAGTGTTTTAGTTCATAAACAATCCATGTTCACTCTTTGAGATGGATGCAACGTGCTCACGAGATAGTCTTTCACTTAAGATAAATCACACACTTGAAAAAACTTCACGCGAATCATATGCGCTGCCTGATCAACAGCTCGACATGCCTGCATAATTTTCAACTTTCATAGCATAACCAACAACGAGTCATCTCTAATAAATTATTAGAAATATGTTTGTTTAAAGTGTGCTAAGTACACTGTTAAGTGTCGTATGATCCTAATGACTTATCAAATATTTATTTCTTTCTTTCTTCTTTCAAATGTTTGATTTATTTTAATTCTTTTTAGTTTTTGCTATGTTTTACCTTATTTACCTCAATTATTACTTATTTATTTGTCACTAATTACTTATTTATTTTTGTTTCTTATTACGCTGAACTTTTTTGCATCCTTCTACTTTTTTCTCTCTTGTTTATGTTAGATAGGTAAATAACAAACAACATTCTTACAATATTTAAAATGTTCGTTTAAAGATGGAAGTAACCTTGAAGAAATAAGTTAATTTTTTATTGACCATTTGGTAGATAAATGAATTAGGTTTACTCCATTGTGTTTTTCTTAATTGAAAGATTAACTCTAAGCTATTAACAATAAGGCACAGGGTAATATTTTGTTTTAAAGTATACACCTGTGTTAGGTCTGCAACATGGAAAGATTCCACTTTTTTCCATCTTACCTTAAATTATTATCATTAAACTCTTCGTACACAATGTCGTATATTTAGGAAACAGTCATTTTATATTGAAAATAAATGTTTTATAAAATATTTCCATTGTTTTTCATTAATATCATTTTATCTCAAGATTGACAACTCTTATGAAAGCGCAAAAAGATAGAGTTGAAAAATCGAAAAGGGGTCGAATTTAATGTTGATCTAATAATACACGAACATGAAAACAAAGTTGAAAAGTGCAATACACGGCATTTTTTTAAATTAACAACCGAAAAATTCCAGCAGAGGGTGTCTAGAATCATATATTATCCCCATGGTATCAAATTGCGCATCCATGTCCTTACGATCCAAGCAAAGAGCAGTGAACTGGTAACTTACTTACCTATTCAGATCAAAGTTTAGCCACAGCATACCAGCATGACCTATCGACACTGGGCCTGCGCGGAAGATAACAGCCCACTTCCTTTCTAAGAAAGGAGGCCTGTGTATCAGCCACCGGAACATTACAGACTGATTAATAATACATTTCTTTATTGCCATAAAAACAGGTTACAGATAATTTGAGATCCTGGCTCCAGAGCTAGGGTAAAGTATTCAGGAGCCAGTGAGTTCCTGTATTTCAGGAGCCAGTGAGATCTTCCATTTAGGTTGTAAATATGCATGATGCATATATGATTATACTATATGCATAACAAGAATTACCTCACATATACAGATTAGGTTCGTATGGGTCAGAATGTTGGGCCACAAAAGGATTGAATGAAAGCATGCAGCTGAGATGATAATATTAAGAGGGATGTATGGTGTTACACGACTAGATAGAATAAGAAATTAGTACATAAGAGGAAGTCTGATAGTGGCATCAATAACTGAAAAGCTGTGTGGGAATCCCGCTCCGCCCAGAGCGGGAAAAGTCATTTGATTTCATGATTTCCTATCCAAAAAAAAAACAAAAACAAAAAAAAGAGTCAACTGAATACCAGTGTTATATCAAGACTTACTTGCTATAGTGGAGTCATTTTAATAGGTAACATTTGACGTCTGTCAGTTCATATGAAGGCAAATCGTAAAATTACTCGTATCGGTCATTATCACAATAAATAATAGGTCTTTACCTATGACAACGCCGTTTTGTATGAAAAAAATTAAACGAAATTTTTTCATGTATTTTTTATTTTTATTAATCGAAATAATCACCCATGCAATCAATGCATCTTTGCCAACGCAGTGGCAGTTTATTGATGCCCTTCTTAAAAAAATCAGCTGGACGGGAGGCAACAAATTCTTCAAAGGCATTTTGTACTGCCTCTCGGGTATTTAATTTTTTTCCCGCCAAGAAGTTATCCAAATTCTGGAAAAAGTAGTAGTCTGTAGGCGCAAGGTCTGGTGAGTAGGGCGGATGACGGAGAGCTTCCAACCCCAGTTCTTGCAACTTGGAGACCGTTTGCTGTGCAGTATGAGGTCGCGCGTTGTCGTGCAGGAGCAGCGGAGACGAGCGATTGACCAATGCTGGTTGGAGATGTGCCAGCTTCTCCATCATTGAGTTCAGTTCTTCACAGTACACATCTGCAGTAATGCTCACCCCGTTTGGTAAGAAGCTAAGATGAATCACACCGGCGCTAGACCACCAAACAGTGACCATCACTTTTCTAGGGGTAAGTTTTCGTTTAGGGTATTGTTTAGGTGCTGAACCAGGATCCAACCAACTTGCTGAGCACTTGCGGATATCAAACAGAATCCATTTTTTATCGCAGGTAACAATGCGGTACAAAATTCCTTCATTTGTGTGTCTGTTGAGCAGTGCAAGGCACGTCTCGACGCGTACCTCGCGCTGGCGATCATTGAGTTCGTGGGGCACCCATTTGTCAAGCTTTTTTATCTTGCCAATTTGACGCAAATGGACCAATATTGTTTTGACGCTAACGTCGAAAGCTGCTGCTAATTCAGCTGTAGATTGTGTATCATCAGCTTCCACAATCGCCTTTAATTCGTCATTGTCGACCAAAGTCTTCGGACGACCGCGAGGTTCATTTCTCAGGTCGAAATTTCCAGAACGGAAGCGAGCAAACCAATAACAGGTGGTGCGTTGGTTTCTAGTGTTAGCTCCGCAAACGTCGTTGATGTTGCATGCCGCTTGTGCGCCTTGCTGCCACGACGGTACTCATATTCCATAATTACTTGAATTTTTAACGTATCCATGATGACGAAAAAGACTGAAATGCGATGAAAATGTAACACTAATCAATAAACAAATGACTACTTTTGGAAAAAGAATTCCATGTTTTTAAAATATAATTAATTTGAAATTAGAATTCTTAGACAAACAAAAATTATTTTGATTTGAAATGGCCAGTACTGCAGAACGGCAATTTCATAGGTAAAACCTAATATGTAATCGTAATTGAAAAAAGTTAAGCAATTGTGCAGTTCTAACAAAATGAAAAAACACATTATTTTATGCCCGCCGTTACAAGGTTACGTTGTTGAATTTTGATGAATTGTCAAATATTATCTATTAAAATGACTCCACAATAAGAGATATTCAATACATGCATAACAAGTGCAAATTCCTCTTAACACATACTAACAAATGAAAATGTAGTTAGTTGGTATGGCTACTAGGAACTACTAATTAGTTACATTTTTGAACATAAATCTACAAATCAGTTCACATTGACAACTAACAGAAACTCATTACCTATAATGGCGATAGCACGACCTGTTCCAATATTGTAATAACCCGTATGTATGATGAAATACTATTGTCAAGGTACATATATTTATTTCAGGTGCTCTGAACTAGACATTGTTTTGTTACGTCCAAGAATTGTTAGTACATGTCATAGAAGAAAGCATTGGCTTCATAAAAAGCGGTGAACGGTCATTTATATAATAACAACTGTCAAAACACAAACCGTTAAAGTCAAATACTATTGAAAATTACAGATCTTCATGACGATCGTTTTACGTTGACAGACCCATTTCCACAGAGAACTGTAGCATATATTGATTAAAAAATATTGATTGACGTGTAAAAGTGTTTGTACAAACCTACTTGCAAAAATAAAGTCATATATCATTTATCATAAGTGGACGTTGTTAAGCAAAAAGGATCCAATCAACAACATAGTCCAAAATGAGTTAAGTGCACCAAACTGATCCAAATTATACATACTACGGGTCAGTAAAAACGACTCAGCTAATCATAGCTTTATTTTTCGTATACATGAACTTTAGCGCTTATTATTTTGTTTTTTCAGCATAAACTATTCCTAAATTTCTGGTTCTTAACTAAAATTTCTAACAAAATATTAAAATCTACCTAAATATGCCACTGAAAAAATTATACATTTTGTTATATTTAAAACAAATACTTCTGAAGAAATACCTCTTGAACTTCAAACGTCAATATCTCAAAAGTAGAGGAGAGAAAGAGAGAGAGAGTTCTAGTGGATTCGTTTCGCTTAACTACGTCCAAGTGAAAATTATCGTGACGTTAATGTTTCAAACAGGGCTTAATGTTTCAAACAACCTCGCATAGTGACCTCCAGTTTAAGTTCAAACCCTGAGGTCACTATCACTATAAAGTATCGTATTCGTTAATCACCCCTTATTATGGGATTGTAAACTTTGAAGGTTAAGTGACAGATGCTTTATAAGAAACTTTTAGTAAGCAGCTTCTGTTCAATGTGTATACGTAATAATTTATATATAAATACTGTTTTAAGGTAAATGTATAAGATTTTGATGTACTTATTAATAAAATTACTGACTGCAAAGACCGAGGTCGTGGATTCGATTCCCACCCAGGACAAATCTTTGTGTGATGAGCACAATCATTTGTTCTATGTCTGGGTGTAATTTATCTATAATAAGTATGTATTTAGAAATATATGAGTATATTTATCAGTTGTCTGGTTACCACAGTACAGACTCTACCTAGTTTAGGATCAGATAACTGTGTGTTGGTTGTCCTAATATATTTATTTTTATTTTTAGTAAACACAAAAAGCCTCCACAAGAACCTGGGCCACGCGACCATCTTGTTGACATCATTTTTCGCCACAGCATCAGCTGAACTGAAAACCAAGAAACCCTTGAGGATTTCCAGTTAATATCCATCATCACATAGTACGAGAGCAGTGGTGGCACAGTGGTAACGGCTGCGACTTACGAGGTCGTAGGTTCGAACCCAGACAGGCGCTGTACATCGTGTAAATTATTTCATCACCACTGCTCTGACAATAGTGAAGGGAAACATCGTGACATCTACCAACCCACATTAAGCCCACGTGGTAGAGTATAGCTCACTCCCTCTCACAGAGTGGAGGCCTATATCCCAGCAATGGGAACATTATAGGCTGTTTATGGTGATATGTTGCAACATCATCACCAGCCTACAGCTGCAAACTACTGCTAGGCATAGACCTCTCTAATTGCACGCCATGCAGCTCGATTCTCGGCAACTCTCATTTAGCTGCTACCAGCCACTCTGCGATGATCGTCGCTCCACCTAGCCTGCTAGCTTCACGTTGCAGTCTCCACTCAAGAACATATCTACGAAACTGTACCACTATCTGTACTTCAAAGTAAATAAACAAAAGGTTGAGCTTCTGCAAATATGAGTACTGATAAGGAATTAACTAAGCTCAATGTTATATAACACGAAAATAACAATGTTTCACAGAACAACCCATCCACCGAATATCTCGCTATGAAGTTCACAGTGAAAGTCCTCTTGATTTTGATAATATGTTTTTTTCTGGCCACAGGTAGGTCAGTCACTTTGTGTATTTAGTTAATCATGAACAATCAGGCAACATTATTGTAAATATTTATACAATTTGAAAATCATTTTAAATAATATGAATAAAAATAGACTTTTGAATGCAGAAATTCATAAATGATAGGATATGGACTCACGTGGCATATTCATTTGGTGATTGCCATTAGATCTCATTCTATTTAACCCAGTTGGCATACAAAATACATCAATTTGATGTTGGCTTTATCGAATTTTTTTCAGTTGATAAATTGTTTTGTATGTTTCCTAGTAAACTCAAAAAGTTTTGAAGCTGAAAGTAAAATCGTGGGTGGTCACGAGGCAAAACCACACAGCCATCCGTATCTCGTGTCGCTGCAGACCAGATTCTTGTGGGTACGAATACACACCTGTGGTGGAGCAATCCTCAATGAGAGATGGGTAAGTTCAAATTGTTGTTTATAAAATTGCTATAAACTGTAAAATAAAGTTATAGATTGCCTCTCCTTTCGGAAAACTCATCGGAAGCTCCTGTACGCTCGCTTTAGCAAATTAGCAGAAAGGTGACTTCGTGCGCAAAAATAAGTTGAAAAAGTGTATTCGGACTATAACTAACAAATACAATGAGTAAAGGTTCAATCCGTGCAGGAGTCCCTCAGGGCTCTGTACTATCTCCCCTCATTTTCACGCTATTCACTAGCGACATCCCCAGAAGTAGAAAGGCACAGTTAGCTCTGTTCGCAGACGTGAAGAAGCGTTGATTCGCTACCTTCAATCCGCAGTCGACAAGCTCGGCGAATGGTTTAGGAAGTGGCGAATCGAAGTGAACCCCGACAAGAGTCAAGCGGTCCTTTTCACCTGACCGCGATGCAATTCCCCAAGACCCATCTCTATGTTCGGCAAGCCGATCCCTTGGGAAAAGTGAGCCAGATATCTAGGCGTGATCCTCGATCAGCACCTCACCTTCTCTGAGCACATAAAGCAGACTCGCTCGCGGGCCGCTTTCGCTCTCGATAGGCTCAACTGCGTCCTAAACAAGCGTAGTAAATTGTCGCTTCTGTGTAAGAAGCGCATTTACACCGGTTGTACTAGGCCGATCATGACCTATGCAAGCGCGGTCTTTGCTCACGCAAAACCCCGCTATATCCATAGGATGCAAACCCTCCAAAACTGATTCCTCCGTCAAGCCACAGGTGCACCTTGGTACGTTCAGAATATTAACCTCCATTTAGATCTCAAGATCCCGACTACCCACCAGTTCATGAAACGCAATTCGAAGCGTTTCTTCAATAGCCGCAACCCACCGCAACCCTCTAGTTGTCGCGGCAGCCAAATATTAGTTCTTTACCTATGAATTTCCCGTTCTGCAGTACCTACTGGCCATTTCAAATCAAATTAATTTTATTTTAAAAACATGGAATTCTTTCTCCAAAAGTAGTCATTTGTTGATTGATTAGTGTTACATTTTCATCGCATTTCAATCTTTTTCGTCATCATGGATACGTTAAAAATTCGAGTAATTATGGAATATGAGTAACGCAGCACAAGCGGCACGCAACATCAACGACGTTTACGGAGCTAACACTACAAACCAACGCACCACCTGTTATTGGTTTGCTCGCTTCCGTTCTGGAAATTTCGACCTGAAAAATGAACATCGCGGTCGTCCGAAGACTTTGGTCGACAATGACGAATTAAAGGCGATTGTGGAAGCTGATGATACACAATCTACGGCTGAATTAGCAGCAGCTTTTGACGTTAGCGTCAAAATAATATTGGTCCATTTGCATCAAATTGGCAAGGTAAAAAAGCTTGACAAATGGGTGCCCCACGAACTTAATGATCGCCAGTCCGAAGTACGCGTGGAGACGTGCCTTGCACTGCTCAACAGACACACAAATGAAGGAATTTTGAACCGCAATGTTACCTGCGATGAAAAATGGATTCTGTTTGATAACCGCAAGCGCTCAGCAAGTTGGTTGGATCCTGGTTCAGCACCTAAACAATGCCCTTAACGAAAAATTACCCCTAGAAAAGTGATGGTCACTGTTTGGTGGTCTAGCGCCGGTTTGATTCATCACAGCTTCTTACCAAACGGGGTGAGCATTAATGCAGATGTGTACTGTGAAGAACTGAACTCAATGATGGAGAAGCTGGCACATCTCCAACCAGCATTGGTCAATCGCTCGTCTCCGCTGCTCCTGCATGACAACGCGCGACCTCATACTGCACAGCAGACGGTCTCCAAGTTGCAAGAAGTAGGGTTGGAAGCTCTCCGTCATCCGCCCTACTCACCAGACCTTGCGCCTACAGACTACTACTTTTTCCAGAATTTGGATAACTTCTTGGCGGGAAAAAAAATCAATACCCGAGAGGCAGTACAAAATGCCTTTGAAGAATTTGTTGCCTCCCGTCCTGCAGATTTTTTTAAGAAGGGCATCAATAAGCTGCCACTGCGTTGGCAAAGATGCATTGATTGCATGTGTGATTATTTCGATTAGTAAAGGGCAATAAGCAATAAGGCCACCAGTACAGTAAATATAAAAGTTATAAAACACAAACACAAATCGTCATACCGACCTCGCCGCCGAGGTCCTTCGTCGCGACAACCCCGACTAAATAGACCCTCCTGACCCTTGCAAGAGCCAGCCCGCGATAGTGCGCCTGTAGTTTTAAATTATTCCCTAAATAATTTTAACCCAGATCCAGCCTGTCCCTTGCTGCCCCCTCTACCAGTGACTGCCTAAGCTGAGCTCCACACCCCACCTGGGGTTGCCCTTAGGTCTTAGTCGCTTTAGTTTTTAAGTATACCTATAAGCCCCGGCTGGAGGCCTTTTTTTTTTTTTTTTTTTCAGGATGGGAAATCATCAAATTACTTCTCCCGCTCTGGGCGGAGCGGGAGGGCGTGTCAGACTTTTACTGACTAAAACCCACCCGTGTTCCATCAGTTGCCCATGTGCCAGGGTCACGGTATCTCTTTCGAACAATCACGCGACCCCGGCAGGCATCGGTCCTAGTAGACCCCTACACTGCTGCTGACATCTCTTTGAGGCGCGCGTGGAACACTGCGCGCCGTCGACCCGAGCCTGGTCCTTACCGGGCGGCGAGCCACCCATTGCTCGCCACCCGCAAGCTCGCGCCTACGGTGGCCGGGAGTCCGCAATTGACTCCCGACGCCCGGGGCGTCTCCTCCTGCGGCGGCTAGGGGCATGAGGGCGCAGAGACTGCCACTCCCTCACGCGCCCCGCCTCCTCCTTCGCGAGCATCACTGCTTCGCAGAAGGAGGTGACGGCTTCCCATTCCCTCTCGCTCCGTACCATGGCTCGCACCAGGGCCGGACGCGAGAGGTCGCCGCCGCCGATCGCCTCCACGAGGACACGGCGGTGCCCCGCCCAGGCAGGGCATACCTCCACCGTATGCTCCACCGTGTCCTCCAGACGATCCTCGCAATGGAAACACCCGGACGTATCCTCCCGCTTTATCCTGAACAGGAACCCACCGAAGCACCCATGCCCGGTGAGAACCTGCGTCAGGCGGAAGGTGAGGACGCCGTGGCGCCTCTCTATCCACTCCTCAAAGAGGGGACTTACCGCCGCAATAGTGGCGTGCCCAGCACTGAGTTGCGACAATCGTACCCGCCATGTCGCCATGAGATCACACCGGAGCTCTGTCCGCCGTGCCACGATTTGTCGCGGCAGCGGAGTTTCGCCCCGGCGTTTCGCCTCCTCGCGCCACTCCCACATGTGCGCGAGGACCTTTGCCTCCAGATCCCATGGCGGCACTCCGGCAAGGAGGCTCGCCGCCTCGCACGAGACCGTGCGGTATCCCCGGATTAACCGGATGGCCATGACCCTCTGGGCCGCAAACAGCCGGCGCGCTGGGCGCAGCCTCAATGAGGGTGCCCACACCGGTGCCCCGTAGAGGGCCATGGACCGCACGATCCCCGTGTAGAGCCTCCGGCAGGAGGCGTTTGGACCCCCCAGATTGGGCAGGAGCCGCTTTAGTGCAGCCCCAGTCCGCTCCAGTCTGGGAGCCAAACGTCGGAAATGCTCAACGAAGTTCCACCGGCTGTCGAGGACAAGTCCCAGGTACTTCATCGTCGACTCGACGCCGATGTGAACCCCTCCTACCGTAAGTTGGGAACCCGCAGGTGGCGCGTTCCGAGGACCATGAAAACCCATGGCCTCGGACTTGTGCAATGCCACCTCGAGTCCCAATTGCCGGATTCTATCGACGATTGTCGCAACCCCGCGTGTCATTAATTCGGCCGCCGCCTCATACGACCTCCCCTGCGCAAGGACCAGCGTGTCGTCAGCGTAGCAAACCACGCTGACGCCGCTAGGGAGGTCGGCGCGCAGCACCCAGTCGTAACCGATGTCCCACAGATGCGGCACCAGGACCGATCCCTGTGGGACACCGCACGACATCTCTCGCCGGTTCCACTCTCCCTGGTGACCGGGGTAGATAACGGCCCTATCCGTCAGATAGGCCTCGACCACGCGACAGAGGTAGGTCGGCATCCGGTGATACCGGAGTGCCTCCCTAATGCAACTCCAGGGTAGGGTGTTGAAGGCATTGGCGATGTCAAGAGACACCGCCAAGACGACCCCACCCCGGGCCACTGCATCCCCCGTCGTGAGGGCTCGCACGCGCATGATGGCGTCCACCGTTGAGCGCCCCTTGCGGAAGCCGTACTGGCCGTCCGACAAGTCCGGCCCCACTCGCACCAGCCACCCGACGAGGCGGTCTGCAATCACTCTTTCAAAGAGCTTGCCCACCTCGTCGAGCAGCACGATGGGCCGGTAAGCGGACGGAGAGTCCGCTGGGCGCCCAGGCTTCTTAATGAGGACCAGTTTCCCCGTCTTCCAACGAAGTGGGAACTGGCCCCTCTCCAAGCATGCGCTAAGGAGCCCTCTGAGTCGAGGCCCGAGAGCCTCTGAGGCCAGGACCCATGCTTTGCCAGGCAAGCCGTCGGGTCCTGGGGCGGTATTCTTGGCATTAAGCCTTCGTACCGCCACCCTCATCTCTACCTCGGTCACTTCTGGAGCACCGTCGTCGTCGTCAGTGATGTGGTCCGCATCGGGCACCGCAGTAGGCGGAGCCATGGGTGGGGGACTATGTTCCCCTCGAGAAGGGAACAGAGCGCCCACCACGCCCTCCACGAGTTGGGGCCGGAGACTCTGAGTCAGCGGAGGAGCCCATGGGCGGAGTTTCTCCCGGACGGCCTTGTAGGGCCGTCCCCATGGGTCCCTGTTCAGAGTCTCCAGCGACTCCTTGCGGGCCAGTCCTCTGGCCCGCAGGATCTCCTCCTGCAGGGCGGTCTTCACCGCTCTGTACCCCTCGTATAGCTCCGCCTGAATGGCTTCCGTATCCGGAGGTCGGATACGGAGCCTGCGGTGCCTGGTGTACCGGCGTCGTGCCGCAACGCACGCTTCGCGCAACGCTGTCAGCTGCGGCGACCACCAGTACACCTGGCGCCTAGCCCGTCCTGGCTGGACTCGAGGCATAGCCACGTCACAGATCTCGGACATGGTCTCCCGGAACCACTTGGCCTCGTCGTTGGTGTCAGCAGGCCTGTCCGGTGGTGACACCCAGGCCTGCACGATCGAGGCTTCCAGGAGAAGCTCCCGGTCCAGCTTCTTCAGCGCCCACCGCGGACCATTCGGGGTCTGCCGGATCGGCGCGCTCGAGGTCTGGGCGGAGACGTCAAATCGGATATACCGATGGTCGGAATACGTCTCCACCCCCTCCATGACGCGCCAATCAATAACCTGCGGCGACAGAGCGGGGCTGGCAAACGAAATGTCCACCACTGAGTCGCCCCGCATCCGTACACACGTAGGTACAGAACCCCGATTTAGGACGACCAGGCCTGTCTCCAGAGCCCAGTCCTCCACCATCCTGCCCCGTGTGTCCGTATACCGGGAACCCCAAGCCAAATTCTTTGCGTTGAAGTCCCCGAGTACGAGCACGGGAAGGGGACGGAACCCGACGACGACGACTCTCAACTCCGCAAGGGAGTTGTGGAACTCGGCGAGAGTTCGGCTCGGGGAGAAGTATACTCCCACCACTACAATCTCCCCGAACCGTGCTGCTACGCAACCCCGTCCCCTCTTGACGGCCTCGAGGGTCGGGGTTCCGGCGGCGGCCGACGAAATGAGGGTCACTGAGCCGCTCAGGTCCTCCACCCAGTCATCCCTGGGCGAGACAAAGTACGGCTCAGCGACCACAGCGATGTTAATCGACCACTGCGCCATGCTCTGGAGTAACAGATCCTGAGCGGAGGCGCAGTGGTTGATATTCGCTTGGAGGAGGCGCAATGGAGTACCTATTATTGGCACTCCATTTCAGCCCCCTCCTGCACCCCCTGTGAGGGCCCTGCCGTGGTGGTGCCGGCAACGACGGTGGTCGAGGCAGCAGCGGCGACGGCGGTGACGGCGGTGGCGGAGGGCTTGCCCTTGCCCCTGGCCTTGGCGGATGAAGCGCAGGCCTTACTTCCAGCCCGGTGTTCGGCAGGCTTGCCAGCCGCCGCACATGCATAACAGTGCGGCGTGGCATTGCAAAAGCCGGCCTTGTGACCGGGCTGACCGCAACGGAAGCAATGACCGCTGCGGTCCGCCTCCGAGGTGCATTTCACGTATACGTGATGGCCAGTCTGGCATTTGAAGCACCTCAGAGGTCTGGGCTCCAGCAATTTTACCTGCGCGGACACCCAGCCCACCAGGAGCCTTCGGCCCTCCGCGGTTATATTTTGAGCCGCCGACACGGGGCAGCTGACCGTTACGGTCCGCATCCCCGTGCTGTCAGGACGGATGGTACCTGCCCTGACCTGATCGGCCGAGCACCCTCCCGTCCTAACAACGGCGGCTATCACCTCCGCCTCCGTCACGCAGTCGTCCAGACCCAGGATGCGCATGTCAGCGCACTTAGTGGGCCTGGACACTCGGGCCTCGTCCGCGTCTAAGGACGCCCTAAGCCTATCGGCCAGAGCGTCAGCAGTCGGGCCACTCGCCGCACCCGGCTGGAGGCCTTAAATTAACTTTTAAGGAATCCGCGGGAAACTCCGTTTAAGTATTTACAGCTTTAATGGGCTAACAACGAGATGTCCCAAAAAAAAAAACCGGCCAAGTGCGAGTCGGACTCGCGCACCGAGGGTTCCGTACAAACCTGTAGGTATTCACAGTTTATGCATAAGGCTTACCTATGTTTATGAAATTAAATGTCATTTTTTTTAATTTTAATATTTGAGTTGATTGAATGAAAGGTAAATTGCGGTTCACGATTTATGACGTATTAAAAAAAACTGCTTAATAGATCTTGTTCAAACCAATTTTCGTTGGAAGTTTATATGGCAATGTACATCATATATTTTTTTTAGTTGTATCATTCTCTTATTTTAGAAGTTACAGGGGGGGGACACACATTTTACTACTTTGGAAGTGTCTCTCGCGCAAACTATACAGTTAAGAAAAAAATGATTTTAGAAACCTCAATATCATTTTTGAAGACCTATCCATAGATACCACACACGTATGGGTTTGATGAAAAAAAAATTTTTGAGTTTCAGTTCTAAGTATGGGGAACCCCAAAATTTATTGTTTTTTTCTATTTTTGTGTGAAAATCTTAATGCGGTTCATAGAATACATCTACTTACTAAGTTTCAACAGCATAACTCTTATAGTTTCGGAAAAAATGGCTATGACATACACGGACAGACAGACAGACAGGCAGACAGACAGACATGACGAATCTATAAGGGTTCCGTTTTTTGCCATTTGGCAACGGAACCCTAAAAAGGAAAGGTTCAATATTAGGGCCAATCTTTTTCATTTCGTTCCTTAATTTTTAACTACCTATACACCGTCGTCTTAAAGGTTGTCCACTCAATGTATTCCACATAATATACCTCTAGGTGTAATTAAAAAATTGTTACCATTAATTAAGATAATAGGTACTAAGAAAAATAAATAATGCATTAGAATTATGAAACATCCTGTTACACATGTTAACGTATCAGACGGTAGAAAACATACCTACCTAGCGTTTTCATTTAGCGTTGCATTTTCCATGGGACAAAATATCATGTTTCAAACTACGCCATGCGTCATCATAATATTTTTTTTTTTGTTATGCAAATTTTCATTTTTTTTATTTCTCTTATGGATGTATAGTAGTCATGGGATACATGAAGTGGGCTGCCGTTGTAAGACGATTAAAATGTCACGGTGTATATGTTAAAAGCAATTGATACTGAACTTGTTCTATAAGCCGATGATACGAATTGTATTGAAAAAATACTCTCTAAAAAGTTTCAGTGTGACCAGAGAGAGAGAGCCCGAGAAACAGCTAATACAACTGTTTCTCGGGCTCTCTCTCTGGTCACACTGAAACTTTTTAGTGTCCTAAAAACTTTCAGTGAGACCCACAGTGTTTTTTTTTTTAATTACGAACACTTTAGGAATCTGTAGATGTGTAATGAATTCATAAATGTCAGTTGTTTTTACAAAGTGGCGGCAATTTTATCGTATAAGTTCGGAACCGACATAGGATACCCTAAATTGATTATGTGAATATATGTATATTGCTCACCCATCAAATCCTATGAATGTGTGCGAGAGTTGGGCACAAAACTCATTTGCTAAATCTTTCATATTCAGCGCGCTAGTTAATTAAAATTTAAAGTACAAATGTAAATTCCAAATTGTATTAATCGCTATTTGATGAAAGAAAGAAATAAAGAAAGAAAGAAAAATATTTTATTTGAGACACGCACAGGGCATAAAAATAATAAAAAACCGGCCAAGTGCGAGTCGAACTCGCACACCGAGGGTTCCGTACAATTCTTTAGGTATTCACGGTTTATGCATAAGGCTTATGTTTATGAAATTAAATGTAATTTTTTTAATTTTTATATTAGAGTTGATTGAATGAAAGGTAAATTGCGGTTTACGATTTATGATGTTTTAAAAAAAACTACTAACTAGATCTTGTTCAAACCAATTTCCGTTGGAAGTTTATATGGCAATGTACATTATATATTTTTTTAGTTCTATCATTCTCTTATTTTAGAAGTTACAGGGGGGGGGGGACACATTTTACCACTTTGGAAGTGTCTCTCGCGCAAACTATACAGTTTAGGAAAAAATGATATTAGAAACCTCAATATCATTTTTAAAGACCTATCCATAAATACCCCACACGTATGGGTTTGACGAAAATTTTTTTTTGAGTTTCAGTTCTAAGTGTGGGGAACCCCAAAATTTATTGTTTTTTTTTCTATTTTTGTGTAAAAATCTTAATGCGGTTTACAGAATACATCTGCGTACCAAGTTTCAACAGCATAGCTCTTATAGTTTCGGAAAAAAATGGCTGTGACATACACGGACAGACAGACAGACAGACATGACGAATCTATAAGGGTTCCGTTTTTTGCCATTTGGCAACGGAACCCTAAAAAAAGAACACATGGCACGGCGGTCATGGCTTAAAACAAGAAAATTGGGAATTTCAAACACCACCATAGGGGCACTGAATAATAAATACGTGATTTAATTATTTGACAAAGTCGAAGTGTTGTATCAGTCTTGCGTGTTGACATTTTAATCTTCACAAATGTCACACGCCTACCTATTTTTAAGATTTTAAGCCCTTGCTGGAAGCCTTAATTTATTAAAGTTAATTAAGATGTTAGTCCCAAAAAAAACATTCGTATGAGTGATTTCGTGTTGCCATTAGGTACTACATCACAAATAAAATACAAAATGTTTATTTCAATAACTTAAAAATATAAATATAAATAAAAATATAATATAAAGGTCTTTAGGGAATTTCCATTTAAGTATGAAAAATACTTGTGTTTGGAAGTTCCGCTCTTCCACTAGTTAGAACTTACAGTATAAGCTATTGAATAGACATCCCCTTTTACAGATATAGAAATATAAAATAAAGTGATATAAATTAAAAATAAAAAGAAAACCAGAACACACCCAACAAACATTTACGAAGTTGAGTAGACGTTTTGGTGGCAACCTAATGTTATTTAGTATAATCGTATAAATGTCATAAGGACGTCTACTCGACGGCATTAGAGCCCATTTTATTCAACTTAAGGCACTAAGAGTTTCGTGTAACAGTCATATAAATACCTACTTAATCGCATAGTCGTCATATACATGTCGGCGATTTGCCTACATGTCATGTAATGATAGCTGTCGCTGCGTGTATTCGACTTCATGTCGAGTAATGACGCACAATATTACTTTTATATAATATAATCGTTTTGTTAATGTCATTTAAAGATGATGTTTATATTGAACGAATTATTTTATAACAGATTTTATATGACGTTAATTTAATTTGGCAGAGTGTTTGACAGCTGAGTTATATAGCATTTTTTTTTTTTTTTGTTATTTGAGGTGATAAAACCATTTTATCAGTTGTAAACCATTGTGCAATCAAATTTAGTTATGACTAGTATCGTTTCTTAAGCTCTCTACTTCAGTATTATATTGTCTCTCTATTAATGTATCAGCAATTTGCTGAAGTGGCTGGTTTCCTTTTCTGATCATTCTCTTTATTGAACTCAATTTATTTTCAAAAGGATTAAAGCTTTGTAAGGTTCCAAATATCTATACTTCGTCTACTACATGTATTAAAATGTGAAAATTGCTTGTAATTTACTCTTGGCCAAAAAACTTGCCATAATTGTCAACTAAGTGCTTTAACATTGTTTCTGCGACTGGCAGAAGTTGAAAATGTGTCTCGCTTGTACAAATAGTTACAACTGAGGAAAAGAGCAAAAAATGATTATACGCTGCATTATCTAAGATATCCTTTAATATCACAAATTTAAATAGAGCAGAAAAGTACGGAACTCAGAACCTTTCCAAAGTGAAGTGGTGGAAGTTGTAAACAAGTTTATTATAAGACCTTTAATATGAGTATTATTCAAATAGCGGTCGTATTATAATGTTGGTCATACTTTAAGATGTATACAGGTTGCACTCGTAATTCTTATTCGACTTATACTGGGTGTTAGTGTAAACACCGTTATCCTTGAAACCAGTGATTTGGTTTCGTTAATAGAACGTAAAATCAATGAAAAAAAAAACAACTTTTTTTTTTAAAGAAAATCTGCATTTTTCCACAAGAATATTTCACCCTATGCGCGAGGGCAACAAACTTCGGGAACCACACCGCGTTGCAAGACGCGACGCCGACACGGGTCGCGACCCCGCAGTCAGTCAGCTGGCAGTCTCGCTAGCGATCGTACGTAACGCCGCGTCTTAGCGTCCGTCGCTCATTTCTCGCGCGTGAATTGAGTGTGTTACAATGTCTTACACAAATGAACAGTGCACCGAAATGGTTCGGCTTTACGCCATAGCGGGTAATAATCTGAACGGGGCGCGTAGGATGTACGCAGAATTGTTCCCTGGACAACCTGTGCCAAACCGTGAAACGATGTTGGCGGCGCGCAACGTACCTACGGCCAGTTCACTGTGCCGGCGGTTCAATTTTCAATGTTTCCCACTGGACACTATGGACAATAATACTCTCCTCATCGATCGTCAACATCCATATCATTTCAGCCGGTCCAAGAACTAAATGATAACGATCGCATACCACGGATGGTATTTTCGCAGTGGCTTATCAATAACCTCGATAACAACAGAATGTTGGACGGGGAACCCATTTTGAACACGTGTTGAGGTTAATGTAGGTCGGTAAGTGTTGATATTTTATTCAGTCAGTGTAAATTTAATTTAATTTTTAATTAAACTGTACATAAAATTGTGATGTTTTCAAATCATTTAGAACCCAAAGTCATTTCGAATCAAATTTACATTTAGACTCGTCACGCAATACCAATTTGTGGCTGTCCTAAGCCAAGATAAGTATGATGGGAAAGTTACATCACAGGTAATGTGTATTTATGTGTTGTGTGGACGGGATGGCTGGCGATCGTTGTAGTGATTACGTCACTGATGCGCATATCCATGAATTTGCGGGCGGTCTGGGATAAAATCCGTTCTAAGCCTTTTTAGGAAAATATTTTTTTTTAATTTTTTTAACTCTCTCTGTTATTTTATATTTAAGTCAAATTACCCATGGGTTAAGTGACAACGGTGTTTACCCTTACAGTCTGTATATATTGGCTACAAATACTACGTGTAAACAATTATTGTATGTTTAGCAGATGTTTAAAAGTTAATTATATGACAAAATTGACGGCATTATGACGTTTATACTACGAAAACGTTTACAAGATGAAATGTTGTATAAGTAAGTTTTATAGATGTCGTCGTAGACATTATTATATGACGATTGTATAAAAATGTCGAAATAACGTCTATATGACATTATTATACGACAAAAATGTATATGACTATTCGGACACATAATGCACCGGTATATGACAAAGAGTTAAAAAAAATACTCTAAAATAACTTTAATAAGACTCAGTCATATAAATGTTTGATTATATGACAAAAATGTTTGCTGGGAAGTAATCAGCCATTATACTAATTATAGACGCTCTATCGTGTGGAACTGTGCATGAGTGCGTGCGCACGTGTGCGCGTGTGTGTTTGTGTATGTGTGTGGAGGTGTGTGTGAGTGTGTGGGTGTGTGTGAGCAGGAACGCAAGCATACATGAATTCACTAAAATGCGAAGAACTTCGCAAACAATAAGATATTGCTGTTGAGGCTCCGAGTGTCGACCTGAAGACGAGTTGCTTCTTACACTGACAACTGTACCTTCGTTGCTTCGCTTGCTCCCACATCATGAGTCCTAACTCGCTGTATATTTTTGGCTGCTTAAACTAACAGAGCTAAGAGAAGTTATTCAAAATTTTGGATGTTATTATAGTATAGTATGGTGACTTGCAACTTTCACACGTACGACAAAATTGGCAAAACCTAGTGATAGCAATAAGCGGAAAGCTAAAAGGCGTGATGACTAACATTATAAGAAATAAACGTAATTAGAAAGTAGTTAGTCCTATTGTAAGCTATTAATCAATATAATTTAATACACCACCTGTAAAATTATTTTCCATTTATTTATAAATAAATAATATAAATCAGTTTAAGCACCACCTAATGTCATGTCTGATATAAAAATGCTACTACAACTGATGAGTTTCTCAGTGTACACCTATTTATGTATGTATATGTAGAATTCTAGACGCATAAATCTTGTTTTATCAACTTGATATTTTTTTTTCTTTATATTTGTATCAGAGTTACTGCACCAAAATTGAATTGAATTTGATGACTACCTTCTGCTCGCGTGTTATTTTGTGGTTAAACATAAAATATATCCTACGATCCGAGACTTCGTCTACATTTACCGGGATAAAAATTTAACTGTTGTGTTAATTCAGTTTATAATCTACCTGTGTGCCAAATATAATCTATACCCATTCAGCCAT
Source organism: Aporophyla lueneburgensis (assembly GCA_932294355.1). Lineage (NCBI taxonomy): Eukaryota > Metazoa > Arthropoda > Insecta > Lepidoptera > Noctuidae > Aporophyla > Aporophyla lueneburgensis. Next base: position 22,727,932 of record OW028741.1, on the reverse strand, counting down.
TTTTGCATCATAAAGTTACAAATATACAAACTTTCTCATCTATCTCAATACTAGCTGTTGCGATTACGCGATTACGTCTGCGATCCAGGATAAAAAATAACATTTGAACTAACTAGTCATTGTCTATCTGTGTGCTAAATTTCATCTAAATCCGTTCAGCCGTCTTAACGTGTAAGCGTAACAAAAAACAAACTTACTTTTGCAAGAAAATTACGCGTCACTTACACGTCACACATCCAGCTAACACGTTAATTTCAAATTTCTCAAACCTGTACATTCGTTCAGTAAAATATTTCAGAAAATCTAACCTATCCAAGTCAAGGTGCTTATATTTTCGAGCTCGCTTTGCATTATTTTAGTAAGAGCACAATGATAGCATGATCCAATTTCAGAGTCAGCATACTCAAATTTTCTAGCTCACTCTTTCTTTCGTTCTCTTAGGAAATACACTGAAAACTGTCCAGAATGCTCCAATTTTCTATTTCGCTTCATTCGCTCCTCGATGACATCGGATCCAACTTAGGGTATTTCAGATATCGGGCTCGCTTCGCTCGCTCTTAAATTCTCTTTATAAGATCACAATTACAGCGTAACATTTTAAGTCAGAATTATTTTGTATTTTTGGGAAAAAAACAATACCCTTCCATGGAGCTTCGCCTCAGTTTTTGAAAACAATATTTTTTCAGATTATTAACATTAATTTAATCTAACAACGTCTGTACATTGCTTACTGTTTAGAAAATTAACTGAGAAAAATCTTAGTATTGTCTGTAATTATATATCAAGCCAAGAAAGTTCTGTAACATAATATTTTGAACTAAAATAATTTCTATGAATTTTCCTGTCCATTCTTTTCAATAGGAACCTATGCACTTTGAAATGGACAACTAGCTTCTCTTTCCAATACAAACTCCTTGATAATTGATAATCCAAATGTGGTTGTAAGTAGTTTAACTGAAAAAAATGCTTAGAGTTTGAGTTACGTCTCATTGAGTTATCAAATGTGGCTCAACTGGAAATCCATCACACTTAAAAATAACCTTGAAGTGAATAGTTTTGGACCATCAGGCGATGCAGATTAAACTTATATACATCAAATTGTAACAAAACCCTCCATATACCACAACCACGCATTCTAAACTAACTGACATTGCAAATAAATAATTGCTGGGGAACGATTTTTATTTTTTGTGTATAATATCGCAGTTAATGTAACAAAATACGGTCAATTCAGGTCAGGTCACAAATTCAAAGTCAATTCAGGTCATCAGCACATTAAATTCCTCTTTCCAGGTCTTGTCTGCTGCTCACTGTGCCACTGAGTCATGGCTGATAAGATGGCTGCCACTAGAAGTAGTCGCTGGCATACATGACGTCAATAACTTTGGAACTCAGTCTCAAGTGATCAAGATCAGCGAACGAATACACCATCCTTTATACGAGGGGTAACTATTCCATATTTATTTCACTTTCATCGTCATCTTTATCGTTGTGTGTGTGTTAAAATCTTTTGTGTTTTCGATGAACAATTTTTTACCACCGATGAAAAAAGAGGGGTGTTATAAGTTTGACCGCTATGTGTGTCTGTCTGTGGCAACGTAGCTCTTAACAAAACATTACCTGTTGTGATATGGTAATTTTTACTGTAGATGCATCGTCTTCAAATATATAATTATATAAATATTGTATACCAATACTGAAAACTATTTTAAAAGAGTAACGGTGGAGTTTCTTGCCCATTCTTCTCCATAAGAATCTACCTTTTGGAAGGGGCAACTAGAATCAATTCTATTTTCATGTAACACTTGATGTTCAAAAGTGCTTTTTTTGGGCCTAATTGAAATAAATGCTTTGACTTTGACTTTAACTGGTTACGCCGATTTAGGAGCGGTTTTTTTTATTTAAAAGTAGGCTTTCTAGCGGTGGCTTTAGATATATTTTATGAAAATCGGTTTAGCCATTTCGACACGACGATCCTTTACAACTTCGTATTAAACTTACTTTTAGAACTCTTTGTTTTGTTCGGGGACTTTTTAAATTGGAATTTAACTTTTATTTTAATTGCTCAGTAACTTATATTTTTTTTACTCTTTCAGTGGTATTGGGCCCTATGACATAGCTGTGTTCAGTACTGTAACACCTATTTTTTTCACGAAGTGGGTTCAGCCTGTTAAACTGCCAAGTAACTACAAACTTGGCGAAGACCAAATGAAATTAGCTGGTTGGGGTGCTCTAAAAACCACAATATTCATCCCGGACCTTCCGAGCCGACTGCAAGAAGTTAAAGTAACATACATCCCGTACGATGGTAAGTCACCACATGTTTCAAACCACATTAGTATAAAAAGAAGTAAGACCTTTTAAACGGTCGAACTTGAAACTTAAAAAGGTTTTACTTATTTCATTCTCAATTGTTTTTTTTTTTTTTTGTATTTATGTTGTTACCTCATGTTTTCCAATCTATTTAACTCATTCAGTACCTCATTCTAACACGGTTTTTACCAAAAAAAATTGCTACAGTCTAACTCCGTGATACATGTGAAATGAGTTTTTGTTTTCATATTGTACTATATTCTACTAGTTAAGCCCATTCATTTGATACCCAATATGGGCGGGATGAAAAAAAAATATATTTAATTTGCCATGTTGTAGCGTCGGCCATCTTGATTTTTCAATGATACGGAATATTGACATTGTTTTTTAATAATAAGATCAGCTACTAAATAACATGACATGGGGCAAGCTAAATACAGTGGAATCTCAATAACTCGAATGTCAAGAGAAATGCAAAAAAATCGAGTTAACGAGTTTTCGACTTAACAAGAACTTCAAGGTACATGATTTAACTGCTAAAATGTCGACTTACAAAGGCGCGATTTCTAAGTACGGCATCTCCTTTTTGAAATTCGAGTTATAGAGTATAAATATGTATTATCAATACTTCATAGGAAAATAACATTTTGTGCGAGTTAAAAAGTCTAATTAATTCGAGATACCGCGTATTTAGGGGGAATGGCATTTTTTTTTCGAGTTACTGAGGATTTCGACTTAACGAGGTTCGTTATTCCACTGTATAACCGTTGAGAAATCATTGTTATGTCACCGTTTAAAAATGTATCATTTGAACATTTCACATCATTATCCTTTTCATCTTAGAATATAAGAGTGCATAGCATATTATAAAAAATATGGACGGCGGACGAGCAATTCGACGCCTCAGCGTTCTTTTGTTTTTGTATTTATTTAAATAGTTGATTAGAGTACCTTGTAAAAATAGTTGTATTAAACACCGTAAAATGATGAAGTCTTCAAAAGTTTATTGTTTTACTTATGTTTCGTAGAATGTTACGCTGCAATCGAAAATTTAAAAGAAGGTGACGAAACCAATCCATTGGACAAAGATGCAAACATATGCACAGGACCCACTACGGGAGGTGTCGCAGCCTGTAACGGAGACTCAGGTGGTCCCCTCATACAGTACGTTCCAAATGGCCTGTTTGACCCTAACGACCCGGTAGAAGACAATACAGAAAAGTACAATGCAAGTAACTATTTCTGCTGTAATGAACAAGTTACAGAAACAAGTGAAGATGCAACTCCTCAAGACAGACAGTACGTGGAAGAATTCATTCCTATTGTAATAGGCGTAGTATCATGGGGTGTGTCTCCTTGTGGAGAAGTAGGTGCACCCACCATTTATACTAATGTGTCCACCTACCTTGATTTTATTAATTACAATTTAAGAAATGTTTAATAAAAGTATATTTTTTTACTATCCTTTAATTATTTTCAATAAATAATTTTCATCTTTATACATAACTTCGCCCTGATATCTTTTGGATTTACTATAACTTAATATCAATGTCGGCCACTATGAAGTATTTTGAAATTTTACTTCGTTAATCTGTTATTGTTTGTATCATATAGCTATAATCAATCATGTATAGCCGGTTAACGATATTGTATACATATAATAGTATTGTTATATGTAGATCGCCATTGCGTTGTATTGCATCAACAATTTTAACGAAACAGAACTGTCTCAAATCTATTGAGACTTTACTAATACTTGATTTCTTGATACTTGATTTCTCTCTTTCTTGATTTATCAACGCCCTCCTATACTAATTGAGTATCCACACAAGAGCACTATACTAAACCTAAGTTACGTACAACGATCCCTAACTCTAGAGTCACGTGACCAATACTACACTATCAGTCTGTTTAAAAATTTAGTTGAGCAGGACATCAGGTGGTCTATAGTTTCCGCATTTAGGTAACGAGTCGACCACAGCTTTGGGTATCGCTTCTGGTACCCGGATCATAATGGCGGCTGGTATCAAGGAGAGGGCACAGGATCTGCACTCCAGCAGCCAGGTCCCTCCACGGTCTATCTTTATCCTGACGATCGTGTAGCCTTTGTTAGGCACTGTGATTGTGTCTTTTACTGGTGGATTTTGGAGATTTCTGAAATTGTTAAAAGAATGGAATTAGTACTAATAAGGACGATGATGATTTGATTTGAGATGACGATCAGGACGGTTGCATACTGTGCCTCCTAGTCATGGTGGTTCAAATCTCCGGATGCACCTCTGAACCTTGTGAGTACATACTTAATTAATTTTGTATTTAAGATACTTTTCGATTATGTAAAATGATATTACCTAAGGGAACGCAAACCTCATTAATCCAGGTAGGTTTTGGTTATCTATAGACAGGTTTCACACAAATTCCAGTGGTAAATAAAATGTAACGCATTTTGCAACGTTCGTTCCGCACTTGCAGTCTTCGAAGGAAACCATTTCAAAACTTTCAATGTAATAAGTAATAAGTTTATTGACATAAATGTTAACACAAATGTGAATCCCCTGGCCCCTAAACTAGTGTTAACTGTATTATAGGGACCAGTGTCTTCGCCTATCCAACTCACATGGTCAAATTATGGTACTATAACAACATTTTTTTAAAACTAGGATTATATTAAACACTAGCTTTTGCCCGCGGCTTCGCCCGCGTAGATGTCGGAAATTATCGCAAGAGGACGTATTACCGCGGTAAGAATGTATTAATCCATGTTATACATACATAAAATTACGCCTTTTTCCCATGGGGGTAGGTAGAAACTACGGAACGCCACCTTCTACGATCCTTACATATCTTGTGTGTTTGATGTACTTAAAATAAAACTATTCAGAGTAAGAAGACTGCGACATAGGGCTGGATTGAATTGAATATATGTCTTCCTGGCTTTTCTTAACGCTCCTATTCTACCTATATAAACACTCAGTTATTTACCAGACACCAAATTAAACATAGTTATAAGAATAGTACTTTGGCCAGTGGCTTTGCCCGTATAGCTGTCGGAAAATATCACCTGGGAAACTACTACCGGGATAAAATATCTATGGTATGCTATATATGGTAAGTATCCAGGATAACCAAAAATCCAACTCCATCCAAAAATCTAAACATCTAAGGAATATTTCGCGGTCTCTTACTTGGAAAGTTGGAATAATACAATTAGGTTTATTTTGAGTACTTCGAACACACATGATATTCGCATTTACTATGAAGCCAAAGTAATATGAATTACAATATTATTACAATCCTCTACCCGACCACTACCAACCGGGACGGTCGGACGCGGGACGGCCCGCTAGCCGCTCTGCGGCAATTTTATTATAATCTCTGATATCTTCTAAAATATTAATTTTAATGATATGCTGTAAACGGCAATTTTGATCTACATGAAATGCACAATTTATTTAAGGTACTTAATTGCATAAGGATTAATGCTGTATTGCTTAAAATCGCATTCATAAATAAGCCATTATTTCTCGTAAAAAGTAAAGGATAAAAATGGTTATTATGGGTTATCCCTAAGAGTTAGACATATACCATCGCGGACTTTTTTGTAAAACTTTTTAAGATGTACAATACTGTAGTACATTATTTTGAGCTATTTCGTAGGGTTCAGCCAGCGTTCGCAATGTAAGCGCAAAAAAATGTGTTTATTTATGACATCACATTAGAAACCTCTAAAATTATCAGCGTTTCTTTACTATATTATGCATGTTATATACATATAAACCTTCCTCTTGAATCATTCTATCTATTAAAAAAACCTGCATCAAAATCCGTTGCGTAGTTTTAAAGATATAAGCATACATAGGGACAGACAGACAGCGAAGTGACTTTATTTTATAATATGTAAATAAATAAAGATTAAACATTTGGTGAAGCATGTATGTTTGTGTGGTGTGTGGGTGAGTGTTTAGTGTGAATGTGAAGTTATAAATATATAATTACCCATTAGAGATAAGGTTTTCTATTTCATCATAATTGTACTGTTTGAGCCAGACTGTCAATTTGGTTTTAAATTTGCGAACACTATAGGTTTTGCAGACCTTGTTATTTTTTAGAAAGTTGTTATATAATTTAGGAGCTAGAACATCAATAGGACATCTTGCAAAGACAGTTTTAACACGCGGTATTTGGCAGCGATCTACACGTTTTGATGTAATAGGTAGCGCAGGTACGGATATTTTATGGTATCTTGTCAACATTTCGAGCACAAAGAGTTTTCTCACGGAAAGAACGTCGGCCCTTTCATAGACGTTAATTGTTGGGTGTCTAAATGGCAAGCGCATGATCACCTTTAATACTGCTCGCTCTTTCTACTTGATCAGATGGTTTTTGCATGAATTACCCCAGGCACAGAAGATGCAATACCTGACTAGGCAACCACACAGCGCACGGTAAGTTTGCATTAGAAGTTTGAAACTTGCCACATTTTGTAGGTTCTTGAATAAATAGATCATTCTTCTAATCCTCCCAGCCAGCGCCATTCTATGACTGCCCCAGTCAAGTTTTTCATCTATTAGTATACCTAAGTATTTGATGGAGGGGGTTCGGGAAAGCAGGCCGCATGTACACTTTGAACGACTTTTGGATCGATTGCATGGAAAAGTATGTATTTTTACTGAGAAATCTGATCCTGGTTTTGTCAAGTAAGACCTACTGAAGCAAACATATTTGGTTTTCGAGGTGTTTATTGACTATTTTCCAGCCATTGCGTAACATTAGCTAATCCATCCTCAGCTTCCTGACGGACCATATCCCAGTTATTCCCGTGGAATACCATTACAGTGTCATCCGCAAACATAAGAAGTTCCACGTTAGGTAGACTTATACTGAAAAGGTAATGACCTTTTCAGTATAAATTAAAAATAAGGTGGGACCAAGAGTGCTGCCTTGTGGAACTCCAAATGTGCAGTAGCTACTACGGCTCTCATGATCGCCCACTCGAATAGTCTGCCATCTGTCTGATAGATAATCTCTAAACCAGTCCAATACTATCCCTCGTATACCCATGTTTTCAAGCCTTGTCAGCAGTATTTCCGTGGAAACAGTATCGAAGGCTTTCTGGAGATCTAAAAAAACACCAATACACCTTTCACCTTTGTCTATGAGTGTGGTTAGCTTTGTTACCAACCTGAGAACTGCGTCTTCAGTCGACTTTCCCTCCCTAAAACCGAACTGATTTTTGTTAAGTAGTCTATTTTTCTCTAAATAGGACACAAGTCTGTAGTTGACAATTTTTTTATACTAATTTAGATAGCGTTGGCAGTAGTGAAATGGGTCTGTAATTAGTAGAATTATCTTTTGCGCCCGATTTGTAAATTGGACAAACAATAGCTCGTTTGAAAATAGTGGGAAAAGTACCTGTTTCCAGACTTAAATTGCACAGATAGGAAAGTGGGTAGGCCAGTGACGCAATATTTTGCTTTAGGATATCAGTGGAGATTTTGTCCCAACCAGGAGTACAGTGTGACCTCATATATAATGTAGTTTAATGTGTGTTAAGGTCAACTCAGAGTGCTACAAGGACTGTTATTACCGAGTTTGGAGATCTGTTGTTCGGAAATCGGAAGGAACCTCAAAGAGTAACTCTTTTCTCGTATATTTATTTCTCACCTGAGAGGAGGCCTGTGCCCCAGCAGTAGGAACATTATAGGCTGCTGATGATGATACTTATCTTTATCCCAATGCCCGTTGGAGTGTAGCCTTAGGAGCGCTATGGAGCGAGGACTTAGAAAATTTCCCAATAACTCAATAGAAAGAAAGCTCCTAACTCAAAATCGGTGCGTCGAATGGCCATGATTCTCAGAACCTAAATGGTTTTTATGGTCAAATTTAATCCGAAAGTGCAATAAGATTTTCAAATTTCAGAAAAAAAAAATATTTAGTCCCAATTTTTTTTTTCTTCGCTGCTTATAGTGCCCCTAAGCGTATACTCCAACTCCTTAAACTCTGCCCCTAAGATGACCCACTGAACCAATGCCCAGTATAGGCTTTCTCATCATCCAGGCTTTCTTCGGTTCGTATTAGATTCGGGTTGAAATAATATGTACCATTTTACACAACACCAGCATTGTATACCATGCCTAAGGTATGTTGAAAGGTGTTTCAAATCATTCTACAAAAATACTTCTATATTTAAATCATTATGGCAATTTTTATACTTATTATATAACGATGTATGATACAAATGGATTCTGGAAAATTCGATTTCGCCTCTAAATTAATTTAATTTATATTCTAGACAAAATATATGCTAATTAGGCGTGTATGTAGGTATGTACTTTTTATGTAACTGTAGGTATAGTGACCTCAAGTTCATATTTTGTTGTAATAATTTTATAATACCTAAGCATGTTAGTCTTTTTTTGCCCAACCCGTAGTTAGGTTATATTCAAAACGAAAGAAAAAGGAGGGTTATGATTTTGAGCGGTATGTATGCAAACCCCAAATTAATTTAAATAAAAAGTAAGGTGAAAATAAAACCTGACTACTGAAAAATCACGCTCTAAAAACTATGAAACAAGAAAATATTCCCGTCTAAAAGCCGTATGCCACCTACCCTAAGACAACAAAAGAAAGTACCTAATAGAAGTAACCAATCTCATGCTCTAGTGCAAAGTGGCATACGACCACACGTTTCAGGAGAAAATATTTTCTTACTTCTTACGTTTTAGAGCGTATTTTTTCAGTACGGGCTTAAGTTTTTGAACTCATCTTTTTGTGTATTATTTATGTGGGAATATTGTATTATCTGAGTATTCTGTAACATTTTATACGTTCGAATTTAAGAAATCTAAATGTAACTTAGGTCAAATTTTTCATTCAATAAAACTAAACCATTACTGTCCCATCGTTTGTGTTTAAATAGATGTCATGAAGGTTACAAAAACGGTACTTTTGGGTTACTACATTGAATTTTTCAAAATTACAGAACTTACATGTTTCTACAACAATAACGACTGCGGACAATAACAATAATTCGAATGAAAGAAATAAAAATACCTATATAAACGAGCGCGATGATCGCTTTCGATTAGACAAGTCTTAATACACATAATTACAAACCTGAAACAAATGACTTAAAAATAAACCCTACAAAGTGAAAAATAACTTTCATTTTCCTTTAACCTTTTTATATCTTCACTTTACTTAGCAAGTAAAAAAAAGTGACAGGAAGTTATTATAACACCATCAACATACACTAAGTGAAAAAAAAAAATGCGTAATATTGAAGCTACTCCAAAAACCACTAATCATAACTTCGTCCGAATTCATATGTAACCACTCTAAAAGTATACCCTTTCAAACACAAGAAGAATGTTCCAAATCGGTTTATAAACTAGCTTGAGTTCTGAGGTAATAAACATAAAAATTGCGTAATTTTGCTACATGTGGTGCCGGACGTTAAAAATCGCACCACCCCGTTTCTTCCCGTGGGTGTCGTAAGAGACGACTAAAGGACTTCCTAGAGAATGGGCAGCAGCGTTCTTTATGCATTTTACCACCATACTTTGATTGCCAACCCGCCTGCCAAGCGTGGTGATTATGGCAAAGCCTCTCAAATTTAGGGAGGCTTACAGCAGTGGACGACTTTCGGCTGAAATGATGATTGATGATGATGAAACATTAAAAATAAAAATACAACCGAATTGCGAATCTCCTTCTTTTTATGAAGTCCTTAAAAAAAAAAAAAATATACTCAATCACCGAAGCTATTTCCGAAGCTTTTGGATCCCTTTTTACGAAAATTGGGCGGACGGAGGAGCATGAAATTTCGCACACTTATAGTTTATACAGAGAAGAAGTGACGAATGCTAATATATTTTTAAATTATGCGTAAAAATACATTATTTTCAATAAATAAAACGTTACACACACTACTATTCATTACCGCGTATTTAATACACACATGCATAGATATTCTTTTGTTTATGGTCCAAATCTGTGGTCCAATCGAGAACATCTATCTTTAATATTTTGTGTCTATAGTCTTACTGAATGTCAAGTATAACCATAGGTAATAAATTAATTTTATAGATATATTACCTATCTCATTTTTAAAATCTATGATCATATCACTTGTCACTTGTATTTTAAATATAAATAAATAAATAAAATAAATAAATATCAAGAATATTTGTCTTTAATATTATTTGTATTAGCGACGATGGGAATTTAGTTTAGATTTATAAGAAATATTTTTTGTGGTTTTATGAGGAGCGTCAAGTATGGCATTAGTAAGTTTCCCATACAAAAGTTAGTGTCGTGTGCAAACTGTAGAGGTTGTATGCCTCACGATTGTACAGGTTGGGTATAATTATGACATTTTGAAGTGTCATAATTAATTAAAAAGAAGTATTAAGAAAATAAAGAACAGAGTCCTGAAGAAGTATTCTTTACTCATAACACCTACGTCCTGGTCCTGGCCATCACCATCCCGCCAGCGAACCCTCTCCATACTGTGGAGAGGGTTCGCTACTACTACTACTGTACAGCGTCAACAATTTGTCTATAATATTACTGAATGTCAAATATAGCCATATTATTTTTTTATATTTATTATTATATATTTTTTTCATTAAATAATGTATTTCTATTCAAATGAAGTACGGTCGAATTTAGACCAATGGGCGATCACTAGTTGTTATAGATACACCTAGGTACACATTAGTATAAATCTTAGAATAGTGCCAAATGTAAGCGATGCCGTTAGAAAGTGCAAAGAATTACTCCATGTTCTCCTCATCTTGAAGAGACATCGAAATCATGTGATTTTAATATGCTTTCTAACGTTAGTGTTACTAACAATTTTGTAGTACTTTACTAAGATTAATAATTGCCTTTTTGTGCATATACTTCTACGTGAAAGCTGTGGTGCACCAGTAATAACCGCTTAATACTCCCACTGCTGGGACAAAGGCCTCCACAGTAGGAGGGAGTGGACTTTAATGGTGGTGTGTGGATTCCATGTCCTAAAACCAAAAATTCAAAGACGACGCAATGATTCTTTAATTTTGTTTTCATTTAACTAAAACTATTTCTTTCAAACCTTTTTCACAATAGTATTTTCACAATGCATTAAATACAATCTCGCTAATAAACACATGTTCTCACGATATTTGCTTAGGTATTAAATCGTGCGAAAATATGCAAGCTATTAAAACAGCTTTTACATGGGAACTAACTTAAACATTACTAAATCGTTCTATATCATTATCGTTTACTATATGCAGGACAACAAAATTACCCTAATCTTTCTTTTTCAAATATTCTGTGTTCACCTTTACTTAAATTAAAACTTGACTACAGTTATAAACTTAAACATTGCTCGCAGTGTAGTTGCGAAAGTATATATATTGACCGGTATGATATCTGCAGCTAACAGCTCCACTCGCTTCTGTGACTGACGCAGTATCACGTACACCATTTTCTTCTCCTTCAAATCGAAGTTCTCCCATCCACAACAGTACACTGACCTTTCAAAGACTTCCGAAGAGTTTATCAACCTCTGGCAAAGGAAACAATACAAAAAGAACACAAGGAAACAGTAAACCAAAATGGGCATGAACTGGAGCCATTCCTGAAATGGTAAGTAGAAGAATAAGGATATGCAGACAGCGTTTGAGCCAAAGTTTACTCCTATGGGGACGCTGTATAGGGATTTCAGATTATCTACCACGTCCAAAGTTAAGGAATGTCTCTCGACCAGTGATGATAGAGTTTCCTTAGCCAGTTCCTTGTTCTCCTCTCTGTTGTAGTTTTCATCGAGAGCTGTCATCTCGTAGGCCATCATCTGGTACATGGCGGCGGTGTGCGCTATGAGAAACAGCAGTAGGGCTTGATAGTTGAGGACCACGGTCATGATAGTTAACTCTTGCACAGCGAGGATTGTGAGGCAGACCTCCCGATTCGGAAACACTGCTAGTGGCTCTAGACCTAAAACAAAATGCAAAGGTAAAGTAAAATTGTACAATTTATTGAAAACTAAGACAAAGAAAACGAGCATTTTTTGCTAGAATTGAAAAAACTCATGTAGATACGTATTTACAATTGGTTTCTAGTTAGTTAACAACATGGTGTCAATACGCGACGTAGACAGATATTTTATTTTAGTGTTATGCAATGACAAATTGTTTTCTCAAGAAAGTCATTTCTAATAAAAATAACGTGTTTGCGAGATACCAGCGTGACTAGGAAATATTCAATAATTGGCTTGTAAACAAAACGTTAACAATTTACGAAATAAGTACCTACTAGATAATATTCTGAAAGACTAACTTTCTCTTCCGTAAAATAATTTATCTAAGCTGACTGAATAATATATTTTGTAATAAAATTTGTTTAACATTTGGTACATCTTAAGCTGAGATAGCTTAAGATGTACCAAATGTTAAATAAATTGAAAGCACTGAAGACACACAATTGATTCATGATGAAGCACCACATTAAAACAAATATAATTGAGACTAGAAAGAATGGAGATCATTAGGAGAAGTAGCCAAAAAAATATTTATTTAATTTTGTCCAATCAATTATAATGACTTACCAACGCAAGGAGTCATAGAATAACTATTCAGTACATCAGCACGATGCGGCACAGATATGAAAAATGCATCAAAATAATTGAATCCGTAGAAAATAAAGACGATGCGTTTGATGATCTTCATCATCTGCTCATGTTTCTGCTGAAGGGCGATTGACTGCCGAGCCATTCGATCGCTCTGTTCTATCTTTCTCAAGACTGTTCTTAGCAGAGGTCTGTAAATTAAAAAGATGTTCAATTTATAATTGTTAAATCGTTTATATGCCAACCAAACAAACCAAGTGCACAGCATTTATTATAGACACAGCCGGTAAAAAACATAAGAAAAGAAAACAATAATTGTAAGTACATTAATGCCACTTACATCTGTTTAACAAGGTAACAAGCATAGCCTACCTACCTGAAGCAACACTCAAGATATTTTGGGTATATAATAGTTAGCACCTGGATTTTCTCAATTAAAAAGTCTTAATTATAACCAAAAGAAAAAATGTCACTAAACCTTTGCTTGATATACCACCAGCTGTTGTTAGCAGTGAGGATTAAAATGGAGATATTGACGTAACTCTTGATGAAGTCGCTAGCACCCTGCGCTTGCTTCCACTGGAACCAGAAGCTACCCACGGCGTATACGTAAAATAAAAGTGACAGGTGGAGAATCCAAAACCAAGCTGTGAAAAAACGGAGAACAACTTTGAAAATCATAATTTTCCTGCCCTTATCCCAATTTATTTCCTTTTTTTTGTCTTTTTCTTCCACACTTCTCTATTAGTCGTCAGCTCAGTAGTCACCCATAATAACAACAACTATATTCACAAACTAACTGTAGATATTTTCAAAAACCTGATTGAACGCGCTAATCTCAGGAACGACTGGTTCGATTTGAAAAATATTTTTGTGTTGGGTAGTTTTTTTTATCTAGGAAGGCTATAAGCTATATAACATCACGCTACAGCCAAGAAGAGCGGAGCAGTAAGAAAAATGTTGCAAAAACGGGGAAAATCGCACGTTAGGTGATTCGACGCGACGGGAAGGGTCGGGGGAGCAAAAATTTCAACGCGGACGAAGTCGCGGGCAGAAGCTATCCACTATAATATGCATATTGTATTGTATTTTAAAACCTTCCCTTGAAAATTCGTTGTCTGGGTTTAGAAGCAAGCGGGAAAACAAACAGTTGAAAACAGTGACTATATACTATTTAGAGAAGAAAAAACGCACCAGATATTTTGCCATCCTTTCTACAAGAAAATCCAACAATATTGGGAACTACATTCACAATCCAAAGTAAACTATCAAAGCTATTTTCTTTAAAAAGACGTTTCGCTTCTCGTAAATTTTTTTTCAGGGTACTGAAAAAGTACATTTTTACGGACAGTTCTCCACGGTATAATGAAAGTCACTTGGAATTAAAACTAAAAATGAGCTAGACAGCTAGCGAAAGAAACTTTATAAACTTTATACATAGAATACCAAAGGTGATAATGATAGGTTTATAATAACGTAGAATTAAAGGTAGTTCTTGGTATAACATGGATTATTTTTATTTTCTGACTAGCTGTGTCCCTTAGTCTGTCCGCGTTTAAATTGGACATAGGTAAGTGTCGGAGTGCTGTATGAGAGTTACCGAGAATCAGGCTGAATGGCGTACAATTGGAGAGGCCTATGTCCAGCAGTGGACTGCTACAGGCTGATGATGATGATGAAGTGTCGGATAGCGAACTATTAGTAAACCGTTTTTAATAAAATTGATCAAATGCGATAGACAATAAAAAATAGTAGTCGTAACTTCGTGTCAGTATTTAGGACACTTTACGCATAATATCATCTGCCTAACCTTTTCCCGGATGCAGTTGAAGACCAGTATTTTACATGGAGCGACTGACTATGTCACTTCCACAACCCAGTAAAGGTTATAGCACATTATACCGGCACCGCAACTGCACAGCTGCAGCACGGCGTCCCCACGAATTTAGGCTACAGCCAGCTGCCAACGCGCTAACTACGCGTTGGCCTCGAAGTGCAATCTCGCAGTCCACGTGCTGGCCACGAGATGTAAGCTCGCAGTCCGCGCGCTGGCCGCGAGGTGCAAGCTTTATTGTGTTGCTATACTTTGCATCACCAGGATCATAAAGAAACGGGTATCTTTGTACTTCCTCTATTACTTTTTCTTTATTCATGTTAAAGCCGTAGCAAAACGTATCCACTGTCTTAAATCTGATTCGAGACTAGAGGGAGGATGCAGCGAGGCTCGTGAGGCGACGGTGGTGCGCGGGCGACGGCGCAATGACGTTGTTTCGCTGGCGACTCGGAGTCGGCGCGTAGTAAGCATGCGGTCGGCGCGCTGTAAACACATGGACCACTCGCTTGCAGCTGGCTGCGAGTCGAGCTGTATGGTAGCGGCAAGGGCGCTGACTGCCCGCCGTTGGCTTTTCCGTATTGACATTAAGAAATATATTATACTACAAACGACTTAATGCTCTAAATTGAATGACAAGTTAATTCCTGGTTTGGAGCAGTGCCGTTGCGGTGCCGGTATAATGTGCCATGACCTTTACTCGGTAACTCGAAATCCTTTAGTAAGACTGGTTATCCGACGTTCGGGCTTCTGACGACCAAACTGTCAAACATCCACGAACATGACAGCCGGGACCAACGGCTTAGGTGCTATTTGAGGCACGGGACCTCGGTATGTAAAGATTTTCATTCCAACCAATTACCGACCGCGGCAAGCGTCGCTTCACCTGATCGATAAACCCTTTCTGCATTTGCAACTTATAAATACATAGTTTTATAACGTAAGTACCGTGTACCGTTGTACCGTGTACCGTTGTACCGTATACAGTTGTACCGTGTACCGTTGTACCGTGTTGTGCCGGACGTAAAAAATAGCACCATCCCATTTCTTCCCGTGGGTGTTGTACTTCGTAGCACGACTATGAACGCATTCATTATAACTTTAGATGGTAATAAAATTCTTTTAATTTGTACTATTTTGTACCACTAATTAGAAATTTTGTACCTCTCAATTATCGTAGATATACAGGTCGTGCTAGGAAGATTCCTTTCCAGCACGACCACGCTAAGATTGTAGCTGACATTACAACTATAGATGGTACTAAAATCCTTTTAATTTGTACTATTTTATACCACTTATTAAAAAAATTATACCTCTCAATTATCGTAGATATACATGTCGTGCTGGGAAGATTCCTTTCCAGCACGACCACGCTAAGTTTATAGCTGGCATTTTTACTATAGATGGTAATAAAATCCTTTTAATTTGTACTATTTTATACCACTAATTAGAAATTTTATACCTCTCAATTATCTACACTAATATTAAAAAGAGGAAAATTTGTATTTTTGTTTGTTTGTTTGTTTGTTTGTAATGGATAAACTCAAAAACTACTGTACCGATTTAAAAATTTCTTTCACCATTAGAAAGCTTCATTATCTGCAAGTAACATAAGCTATATTTTATTTTAGAAAAAATGGGGGTCCGTAAGATATTTGGGTTTTTCGGCCCAAGGTGTAAAAAATCATCCAAAAAAGTTCCCTATTAATCAATAAACACATAATTTGATAAGAGCTCATTTAACATGGGTGTGTGGTAGCTAGAAAACGCCTTATGTCTTCGAAGTAACAGACTGTTGGAATAACTTAGTAGGAGCTCACCTAACATGGGTGTGTGGTAGCTAGAAAATGCTCTATGTCTTCGAAGTACCAGGTTGTCATAACTTGGTAGAGCTCACCTAACATGGGTGTGTGATAGCTAGAAAACGCTTTATGTTTTCCAAGTACCAGGTTGGCATAACTTGGTAGGAGCTCACCTAACATGGGTGTGTGGTTAGAGATGTAAATTGAAAAAAAACAAAATGTTTTTTTCACAATCTTGAAAAAGAACATGAAAAAAATCTTGGCACCATTGTATTTTTTCTACATTTGGTTTTTTTTTTCAGAAAAAGTGAAACACTATAGCTAAAGTGGAATAAAACACTAAATGTGATTGTTTTGTTTTTATTCAAGTCAAATTATGTTTAAATCAATGGGTAACTATTATTATGAACTTAAAAAATACTTAAGGTGTTACAATCATCTGTATCAGTGTCAGTAGCTACGGCTACGCTTGTTTTATCAGCATCGGATTCATCGGAATAATGTTCTGTGTCTGTATTTGTTTCAAGACATGTATGTACTATTTAACAAAAAACAAATGGTATTTTCTAATTGAACAAAAAAGTAATAATATCAACTCATATTATACGATAACCACCTTTTCTCTTTTTATTTTCCTACTCAGGGAAAAAAAACCTACTCCAGAAAAAAAACTGTTTCTTTTTCATTTTTTTTAAACGTTTTTTTTTTCATCTAAGAAAAAAAACCGTTTTTTTTTTACAACTCTATGTGTGGTAGCTAGAAAACGCTTTATGTCTTCGAAGTACCAGGTTGGCATAACTTGGTAGGAGCTCACCTGACATGGGTGTGTGGTAGCTAGAAAACGCTTTATGTCTTAGAAGTACTAGGTTGGCATAATTTGGTAGGAGCTCTCCTATAATGGGTGTGTGGTAGCTAGAAAACGCTTTATGCCTTCAAAGCACCAGTTTGTCGTAACTTGTTCTAACATGGTATATGGTACTTGGTGCTCTTTACTTTGTGTTGGTGGGATCTGATAAATTAACACAACATTTATTGATTCTGAGGCGGTACGAAGTTCGCTAGGTCAGCTAGTCGTAGATATACATAGGTTGTGCTGGCTAGATTCCTTCCCAGCACGAACACGCTAAGTTTGTAGCTGGAATTATAACTATAGATGGTAATAAAACCCTTTTTTTTTTTCAGGATGGGAAATCATCAAATGACTTCTCCCACTCTGGGCGGAGCGGGAGGGCGTGTCAGACTTTTACTGACTAAAACCCACCCGTGTTCCATCAGTTGCCCATGTGCCAGGGTCACGGTATCTCTTTCGAACAATCACGCGACCCCGGCAGGCATCGGTCCTAGTAGACCCCTTCACTGCTGCTGACATCTCTTTGAGGCGCGCGTGGAACACTACGCGCCGTCGACCCGAGCCTGGTCCTTACCGGGCGGCGAGCTACCCGTTGCTCGCCACCCGCAAGCTCGCGCCTACGGTGGCCGGGAGTCCGCAATCGACTCCCGACGCCCGGGGCGTCTCCTCCTGCGGCGGTTAGGGACGTGAGGGCGTAGAGACTGCCACTCTCTCACGCGCCCTGCCTCCTCCTTCGCGAGCATTACTGCTTCGCAGAAGGAGGTGACGGCTTCCCATTCCCTCTCGCTCCGTACTTCCCTTTAACTTTGTACCATTTTATACCACTAATTAGAAATTTTATATGTCTCAATTATCGTAGATATACATACAGGTCGAGCTGGGTAGATTCCTTCCCAGCACGACCACGCCAAAATTCTAGCTGGAATAAAAGTTAATGAAACAGGAGGATGCCTAAAATTGATTACTCAATATGTACTGGTAAATTATCGTAAATTGTTAGAAAAGCAAAAAAATAATACATTTTCTGCCTGTAAGCCAGTATATGATTTTTATATTTGACGCAAGATAGTGTTAATGATAATTGAGTGGTATAACATTTCTAATTAGTGGTATAAAATAGTATAAATTAAAAGGATTTTATTACCATCTGTGGCAGGAAGACATTACCTGCCCATTTTGGGGGCAACGACGAGTAATTGTTGATCGAATTGGCCGGTTGCAACGCTTAAGAAATCCGCAATTAAGAAAGAAGCCCTTACCTTTTGGCTACGTACGCCCTGGTCCAGGAGCTGAATACGGCAGCAGTAGGTAGGTGGCTGGGAGCTCCCACGTTTTGTTTTCCAGCTTGTAAAAGTTCGTTTTGAGGCTTCAAAATACACGGAATGTTGAGACTGATAACTTCACACACACAAAAATAAAAGGTCCTTCACTATGATTTTTATTGCACGAGAGCACGTTTTTTCATGCGCCGGCGAAACTACGACTCCCCCGCCATATTGCAGGGACGCGGGGGACGCGGTCGAAACGAAGGCCCGGGATTGGCCAAGGCGTATGAACGGTGTCCTTACGTTCTGCCATTGGTTCGAGCTTCCCTTCCGGTCGCGGAAATCACAACGTTGCAATTACCATTCGATCTTTGGGCGGGAATGTGGAATGAACTTTAAAATTTAAATATGTATGGACATGAATAATTAAGATAACGAAACACCATCTATAGTTATAATGCCAGCTACAAACTTAGCGTGTTCGTGCTGGGAAGGAATCTAGCCAGCACAACCTATATATCTACGATAATAAAGAGGTATACAATTTCTAATTAGTGGTATAAAATAGTGCAAATTAAAAGGATTTTATTACCATCTATAGTTATAATGCCAGCTACATGTTTAGCGTGCTCGTGCTGGAAAGGAATCTTCCCAGCACGACATGTATATCTACGATAAATTGAAAGGTATACAATTTCTAATTAGTGGTATGAAATAGTACAAATTAAAAGGATTTTAGTACCATCTATAGTTATAATGCCAGCTACAATCTTAGCGTGGTCGTGCTGGAAAAGAACCTTCCTAGCACAACCTGTATATCTACGATAATTGAGAGGTACAAAATTTCTAATTAGTGGTACAAAATAGTACAAATTAAAAGGACTTTATTACCATCTAAAGTTATAATGAATGCGTTCATGGTCGTGCTATGAAGTACAACACGTAAAAGGCGACTAAGGGACTTATCAGAGAAAGAGCAGCAGCGTTCTCTATGCATTTTACCACCATACTGCGATCGCCAACCCGCCTGCCAAGCGTGACGATTATGGCAAAGCCCCCCAAATTGGGGGAGGCTATATCCAGTAGTGGATGTCTTGCGGCTGAAATGATGATGATGATGATGATGATGAAAACGTAAGTAACTTAAGTGGCAATGGGCACAGCACATTGCTCGCAGAACAAATACCCGATCGGGCAGAAAGGTTCTGGAGTGGCGTCAGCACACTGGAACACGTAGCATCGTAAGACCTTGAAGGCCTCCTACAAGGTGGAGCGATGACCTGGTGAAGGCCACAGGAATCTGCTGGATGTAAGAAGCTCAGAGCCCGTCGAGGTGACGGTGCTTAAGGGAGGCCTATGTTGAGTAGTGGACGTGCTTCAGCCGAAATTATGAAATAGTTCTATGCAGAAACGCTAATGATGGTTTTCTTTATTACCAGCTTACACAACAAAAACTGTCAAACCATGCAACGCAGCAATACTGATTGCCAGGAAAAATAGGTGTGATGGTTGTATTTACAGAAGCCAGCACAAAAAGCTATTACAATCTGTCAAATTTCTTTAATTGGTCTTCAACTTTATTGCTAAAGAATTAGGTTCAAAATTGATTGGGAAAATTTGTCAGTTTCGGATAGCTTGATGTGATGGCATCTGTACTTAAGTATGACCACATACGCGACATACTTGATAAGGAGCTACTAGTTCATACTAAGATTAAAACAAAATGAGTTGTGTTGCAACAATACACACGATAATCTAACACAATCATCGTCATCTCATTCTTCATCTTCAGCGGGGTTATTGTATAACACTCTAATTGTAGGAAAGGCTTTAATTTTGTTTGACAGTGAAAGAAAATTCGTTGCTTTATTTACGCTGCTGTTGAGCAGACAAAATTTAGAGCATATTAAGTATTGGATTAGCAATATCCTTTAAATTAATTGAGGTCTGGTGTGATCCCATGGCAACATGGTGGGTACGATTGTCACAACCCAGTGCTGGGCACGCCACAATTGCGGCGGTATGTCCCCTCTATGCAATGGGTAGCTCGCCGCCCGGTAAGGACCAGGCCCGTGTCGACGGTGCGTAGTGTTCCACGCGCGCATCTAAGAGATGTCAGCAACAACTGACGGTGTCCGTTAGAACCGATGCCTGCCAGGGTCGCGAGATTTGTTCGAAAGAGATACCGTGGCCCTAGCATATGAGTAACTGAAGGAACATGGTGGAGCCGCGTGTAAATAACCGGCATGCGGGATAACTCAATTATGTTAAATTATGGTTTGATAGTAATTATATTGATTCCTATAAAACCCACCCTGTGATCTAAAAAATGATAAATGGTTTCGACGTTAGCACTGAAAACTATTGGCCCACTAACCTTAGACCAGCTCAGGAACGCTCACCAGCAACTGTCAGCAGCTCACACCTTGAAGCACTTTCACGAAACAGATTGTCAAATCACTGTTGGGTATTTATAACGAGTTTCTTCAAACTTCAGCTGTCCATCACGGTGAAAAACCAACTTTTCCTCAAAATTACAGGAAGAGCTCCGTCGTAGACTTTCGAACAATGAAGACTGCGGGTTTCACATTAGTCCGTGCTCGGCGCGGGGTGGCCACAACTATATGGCGCTAGTGTTGCCAGGTTCAGCGTATCAAAAGGCGCGCGAACTATAGCCACAGATACTAACATATCGAAACCATTTGAAATGAATTAATTATTGCTAGAGAAATGACCTAACACTTAGGTATGACACAAAATAAGTATTAGCAAGTCAATTTGGGTCACTTAAGGTGCCCAACCAGAACACGGTGGGTTTTAGTCAGTAAAAGTCTGACACGCCCTTCCGTTCCACCCAGAGCGGGAGACGTCTTTAATGATTACCCGCCCACAAAAAAAATATCCTTTAAAATGATATGTATTGTGATTTTGATAGTGTGTTACGCAATCAGGGTGCAATATTTTTCGAAAAATTTAGACGATTTGTATACTTAACGTCAGATAAAATAATACATATATTTGTGTAAGGAATAAACAGACAAACCTAGACTACAAACTTTATTTAGTTATAATGATTTATATTATTACACGCCGACGGAAACTCTAATAAAATGCTACTCCTCTTTTATAAAAATTTAAGCAACTAACATTTTACACGGTTTTTTTTTTAATTATAAAGGTGAGGTGATTATATAGGTTACTTCAACTTATGCTGAAATTATTTGTCATTCAAAGAAACTTCGATGTGATAACTGAAGGCCAATTTTGAATTGGTACCGTGTGGCCTCGGACTAAAAGAATAGCACCACCCCATTTCTTCCCGTGGGTGTCGTAAGAGGCGACTAAGGGATAAACTAGAGAATGGGCAGCAGCGTTCTCTATGCATTGCAGACTATCATACTGCGATCGCCAACCCGCCTTCCAAGCGTGGCGATTATGGCATTCCCCCCCCCCCCCCCCCCCCCAAAATCACAAACACCAAAAGTAAATGGCCCCTAGTGCCCGGCGGCCCACCTAACCTTGGCTACGGTAGCGGTCAAGGCCACGTGAGGCAAGGGGTGCTAAGAATCCTCGGAAGAGATCCGGCTACCACAATCACCGACAACTGGACCTGGCAACATATAACACGCGTACACTTCGGACCGACGAGAAGATCGCCGAACTGGAGGAAAAATTGAGCAGGTTACGATGGGATATAGTAGGGTTATCTGAAGTCCGAAGAGAGGGGGAGGACTCGATAATCCTCAAATCCGGAAACCTGCTCTATTTCCGGGAGGGCGACCAGCAGTCCCAAGGTGGTGTCAGGTTTATCGTCCATAAATCCCTTGCGAGCAATGTGGTGAAGATCGAGAGTGTGTCGACCAGGGTGGCGTACCTTATACTCAGAATATCCGCAAGGTATTCGCTGAAGGTCATACAGGTTTACGCCCCGACCTCGTCGCACCCCGACGATGAGGTGGAGATCATGTATGAGGATATTTCCAGAGCCATGCGTGGTTCCAAAACTCACTTCACCGTTGTCATGGGGGACTTCAACGCGAAACTGGGCAAGCGAGGCGATGATGAGTTGAGAGTGGGGCAATTTGGAGTTGGACGTCGCAACCACCGGGGTCACCTACTGGCTAGTTTTATGGAGAAGGAAGGCCTCTTTATGATGAATTCCTTCTTCAGAAAATGTGAGCACAGGAAGTGGACCTGGCAGAGCCCTGATAGTGTAACAAAAAACGAGATTGACTTCATTATGTCGACGAAGAAGCAAATATTCAATGATGTCTCAGTGATCAACGCGGTGAAAACCGGGAGTGATCACCGCATGGTAAGAGGTACATTGAATGTCAATATCAAGCTGGAAAGATCTCGGCTGATGAAGTCAACGCTCCGTCCAGCACCGATCCAACTTCAAAACCCCGAGAGCTTTCAGCTCGAACTCCAAAATCGATTTGAGTGCCTAAGAAGCTCCGTGGACGATTTTAACGATGGGTTCGTGGAAACTGTCCATACAGTGGGGTCTAAGTTCTTCAAGACCCGCCGTACTAATAGGAAAAAGAAACTCTCAGATCCAACATTACAGCTTATGGAAGAGCGGCGCGGAATGATCCTGCAGTCTTCAGAAGCTGCGCTCGAGTACCGGCAGCTCAATAGACGGATCTCTAAGTCCTTGAAAAGCGACCTTCGCCGCTATAGCACAGAGCGGATCAGTGACGCGATAGAGCGGAATAAAGGCTCCAAGGTCTTTAGTAGGGATCTGTCTATTGGTCAGAGCCAGCTTACGAAACTGAAGACCGATGATGGCAGGGTCGTATCCGCCAAACCTGAGCTGTTTAAGGAGATTGAGAGGTTCTATGGACAGTTATACACGTCAACAAGTAACCCCGTTAAAAATCTGGCAAATGACCCAAGAGCTAGGTAGACCCGACACTATACCGAAGACATCCCGGACGTCAGCTTGTACGAGATTCGGATGGCTCTGAAGCAGCTCAAAAACAACAAGGCGCCGGCCGGGTGATGACGGAATTACGGCTGAGCTCCTGAAGGCCGGCGGGAAACCCGTTCTCAAAGCCCTTCAGAAGCTGTTTGATTCCGTCATACTCGAGGGCAAAACGCCACAGGCATGGAACAGAGGTGTGGTGGTACTTTTCTTTAAGAAGGGTGATAATGCCCTACTTAAGAATTATAGGCCCATCTCATTTCTGAGCCATGTCTACAAGCTGTTTTCAAGAGTCATCACGAACCGTCTAGCGCGCAGGTTCGACGACTTCCAGCCTCCCGAACAAGCCAGATTCCGTAAAGGCTTTAGCACCGTAGACCACATACATACGCTGCGGCAGGTTATACAGAAGACCGAAGAGTATAACCTGCCTCTCTGTTTAGCGTTTGTGGACTACGAAAAAGCCTTCGATTCGGTCGAAACCCGGGCTGTACTGCAGTCTCTTCAACGGTGCCAGATCGACTATCGGTACATCGAGGTGTTGAAGTGTCTGTACGGAAACGCTACTATGTCAGTCCGACTTCAGGATCAGACCTCGAAACCTATCCTTCTGCAGCGAGGGGTGAGACAGGGAGACGTTATTTCTCCGAAACTTCACCGCTGTACTGGAGGATGTCTCTTCAAGGTTTTGGACTGGAAAGGGGCTGGCATCATCATCAATGGCGAGTACATAACTCACCTTCGGTTTGCCGATGATATAGTTGTCATGGCTGAGACTATGGAGGGCCTCAGTACAATGCTTAATGACCTCAGTAGAGCTTCCGAAAGAGTGGGTCTCAGGATGAACATGGACAAGACTAAGGTCACGTCCAATGCTCATGTTATACCCACTTCAGTGAAGATCGGAGACGTTACACTCGAAGTTGTGGACGAATATGTGTACCTAGGACAGACTGTCCAATTAGGTAGGTCCAACTTCAAGAAAGAGGTCAATCGTCGAATCCGACTCGGCTGGGCAGCGTTCGGAAAGCTACGCAATATCTTCTCGTCCCACATTCCGCAGTGTCTCAAAACGAAAGTCTTTGACCAGTGTGTGTTGCCAGTGATGACTTATGGAACCGAAACGTGGTCGCTCACAATGGGCCTTATTAGAAGGATGAAAGTCACCCAAAGGGCGATGGAGAGGGCTATGCTTGGAGTTTCCCTACGCGATCGAATCAGAAATGAAGAGATCCGTAGGAGAACCAGGGTAACCAACATAGCCCGAAGAATTGCTAAACTGAAGTGGCAGTGGGCAGGGCACATTGCTCGCAGAACAGATGGCCGATGGGGCCGAAAGGTTCTGGAGTGGCGACCGCGTACCGGAAGACGTAGAGTTGGAAGGCCTCCAACAAGGTGAACCGATGACCTTGTGAAGGCCGCAGGAATCCGCTGGATGCGGGAAGCACAAAACCGGTCGAAGTGGCGGAGCTTGGGGAGGCCTATGTCCAGCAGTGGACATCTTACGGCTGAAATGATGATGATGATGATGAATTTTTAAATACGAGAGAAATCTATACTAATATTATAAAGCTGAAGAGTTTGTTTGTTTGATTGCGCTAATCTCAGGAACTACTGATCCGAATTGAAAAAAACTTTTTGTGTTGGGTAGCCTATTTATCGAGGAAGGCTATAGACTATATAACATCACGCTACAACTAAGAGGAGCGGAGCAGTAATGAAAAATGTTGCAGAAACGGGGAAAATCGCACGGGTAGGCGATTCGACGCGACGGGAAGGGTTGGGGAACAAGAAATTTAACGCGGACAAAGTCGCGGGCAGAAGCTAGTTAAAAATATTCGAAATCTAGTCGCAGTGTCATCTCGGCGACAATCTAATGTCAAAAACTTGAAAAAAAATTCCATACATTTTCAACCGACTTCAAAAAAAGGCGGAGGTTCTCAATTGACAATTTTTTTTTTATGTTTGTTACCTCAGAACTTTTGACTGGGTGAACCGATGTTGATGATTCTTTTGTAATTTGAAAACTAGTGCTTCCCGTTTAGTCCCATTTCAATTTTATTGCCTTTGCTTTGGTAGTTTTTGCGTTAGCTTCAATAATACGAATTTAATCAACTTTGTTTATTTCATCACCACTGCTCTGATAATAGTAATAAATAATAATAATATCTTGGGACAACCAACACACCGTTATCTGATCCCAAACTAGGCAGAGCCTACTATGACAACCAGACAACTGATAAAATTACTTATATATTTCTAAATACATACATATTATAGATAAATCACACCCAGACACAGAACAAATGATTGTGCTCATCACACAAAGATTTGTCCTGGGTGGGAATCGAACCCACGACTTTAGTCGTAGCAGTCAGGGTCACTAACTACTAGACTAACAGGCCAGTCATTGAGAAGAGCCAATAGTGAAGAGTAACATCGTGACATCTACCAACCCACAATAGGCCCACGTAGTAGAGTACGGCTCACTCCCTCTCACAGAGAGGAGGCCTAAATCCCAGCAATGGGAATATTATGGGCTGTTTATGGTGATATGCTGCAACATCATCATCAGCCTACAGCTGTAGACTACTGCTAGGCATAGACCTCTCTAATTGCACGCCATTCAGCTCGATTCTCGGCAACTCTCATTTAGCTGCAACCAGCCACTCTGCGATGATCGTCGCTCCACCTAGCCTGCTAGGTTTACGTTGCAGTCTCCACTCAAGAATATGTCTACGAAACTGTACCACTATCTGTACTTCAAAGTAAATAAACAAAAGATTGAGCTTCTGCAAATATGAGTACTGATAAGGAAAGAACTAAGCTCAATGTTATATAACACGAAAATAACAATGTTTCATAGAACAACCCATCCACCGAATATATCGCTATGAAGTTCAGAGTAAAACTCCTCTTGATTTTGATAATATGTTCTTTTCTGGCCACAGGTACGTCAGTCACTTTGTGTATTCAGTTTTTTATGAACAATTAGGCACCAATAATGTCAATATTTATACAATTTTGAAATAGTTTCGATGAATATGAATAAAAATAAACTTATAAATGAAGAAATCCATAAATGTTATGATGTGGATTCACGTGGCATATTTATTTGGTGATTGCCATTATATCTTATTATATTTAACCCAGTTGCCATAGGAAATACATCAATTTGATGTTGGCTTTATAGAAATTTC
The DNA here is from genome assembly GCA_932294355.1 of Aporophyla lueneburgensis. Classification (NCBI taxonomy): domain Eukaryota; kingdom Metazoa; phylum Arthropoda; class Insecta; order Lepidoptera; family Noctuidae; genus Aporophyla; species Aporophyla lueneburgensis. Next base: position 22,701,126 of record OW028741.1, on the reverse strand, counting down.
TTTGTTGATAGATTGTTTTGTATGTTTCCTAGTAAACTCAAAAAGTTTTGAAGCTGAAAGTAAAATCGTGGGTGGTCACGAGACGAAACCGCACAGCCATCCTTATCTCGTGTCGCTGCAGACCAGATTCCTGTGGGTACGAATACACACTTGTGGTGGAGCGATCCTCAATGAGAGATGGGTAAGTTCAAAATGCTATTTTTTTTAATATAAATTGTGCAATAAAGTTATTAGGTTGAGATCTAGCCTCCCATTACGGACAACTCATCGAAAGCTCCTACACGCTCGCCTTAGCAAATTAGCAGAAAGGCAACTACTTGCGCAAAAATAAGTCAAAAAGTGTACAATTCGAACTAAATCTAACAAAGACAAAGTGTAAAGGTTTAATATTATAATTTTTTTTTTTTTTTTTTTTTTTTTGGGCACGCCACAATTGCGGCGGTAAGTCCCCTCTTTGAGGAGTGGATAGAGAGGCGTCACGGCGTCCTCACCTTCCGCCTGACGCAGGTTCTCACCGGGCATGGGTGCTTCGGTGGGTTCCTGTTCAGGATAAAGCGGGAGGATACGTCCGGGTGTTTCCATTGCGAGGATCGTCTGGAGGATACGGTGGAGCATACGGTGGAGGTGTGCCCTGCCTGGGCGGAGCACCGCCGTGTCCTCGTGGAGGCGATCGGCGGCGGCGACCTCTCGCGTCCGACCATGGTGCGAGCCATGGTACGGAGCGAGAGGGAATGGGAAGCCGTCACCTCCTTCTGCGAAGCAGTAATGCTCGCGAAGGAGGAGGCGGGGCGCGTGAGGGAGTGGCAGTCTCTGCGCCCTCACGTCCCTAGCCGCCGCAGGAGGAGACGCCCCGGGCGTCGGGAGTCAATAGCGGACTCCCGGCCACCGTAGGCGCGAGCTTGCGGGTGGCGAGCAATGGGTAGCTCGCCGCCCGGTAAGGACCAGGCTCGGGTCGACGGCGCGCAGTGTTCCACGCGCGCCTCAAAGAGATGTCAGCAGCGGTGTAGGGGTCTACTAGGACCGATGCCTGCCGGGGTCGCGTGATTGTTCGAAAGAGATACCGTGACCCTGGCACATGGGCAACTGATGGAACACGGGTGGGTTTTAGTCAGTAAAAGTCTGACACGCCCTCCCGCTCCGCCCAGAGCGGGAGAAGTCATTTGATGATTTCCCATCCTGAAAAAAAAAAAAAAAAAAAAAAAAAAAAAAAAAAAAAAGACCTTTTTTTCATCTGGTTTATTAATAATTTCACTAACTGCCTTTATGCTTAAACCAATTGATACCGAACTTGTTATATAAGCTGATAATACGAATTCTATACAGCTGCAGAAGATATAGAAATTCCAGTAACGTAAAATATGGTTCTAGCTATCTTTCATAAGAATGCAAAACCAGAAAACCAAGGGGTTTTCTCCGGCTTGGAGAGCCTGGCTCAGTCTGGCTTAGAAACAAGAGACATAAGTTCAATTAGTTCAGCTTGTTTTGTCCTTAGAGGGGTCCACTTCGAGATTTCTAATTGACAAATAAAACTACTTTCATCTGTCTAGGGATCAAGCACGCTTTTGCTAGGTATTAAAAACCAGGACTTTTATTTATAATTCTTGTATCTGGCGTGAATATTTTTTAGTAAATCTCGTCTTTTGAAAAGTTAATAAGTGGTATTTCATAATGATAACAAAAGACATCAGCACCTTTAGCCACGCAGAAAAATGTACAGAGCTTAATTGAAAAGTAGTAATGTAACCACCATATAGCTCTGACCTTGCAGCCTTAGATTTCCACCTGTTTCAGACTCTTCAGAATTATTAAAGAGGACTATCAAAAATAATTGCCTCCGTTTTGTGATCAGTAGTTCTAAAATTTATTCAGCAATGGGATTATGTCACAACCTACAAAGTGGCAACAAATGTGCCTGCTATATTACTATGTTTAGTGTATTTCGTCATTTTATGTTCCCCTAGGGCGTCCCCCTTCTGGCGTGACCAGAGACCACATCAGCCTTGTAAATAACTTTTGTTAGCTGCCCTTCATTCATCTTCTCAACATGACCAAACCATCTAAGCATACTCTTTTCCATTTTTGTGACTACATTTTCTTTTAAACCGCACCATTGTCTTATCACATAATTTTTCAGCCTATCATTCACAGTCACACCACACATGTTTCGCAACGAACGCATTTCCACAGCATTTATTCTACTTCCATGCTTCTTTTGCCACACCCAACATTCACTTCCATACATAAGCGTACACATAAACGTAGCACACCATTGTGAACAGCTAGGCAAGCTTATCGGACATCAACTATGTAAAGAGCATGTAAGGATCGTAGCAGGTGGCCATCTGTAGTTTCTGCCTACCCCCATGGGAAAAAGGCATGATTTTATGTATGTATGTATGTCAAAGACATGAGGACTAACAATACAAGAAACAACCGCAATTTGAAAGTAGTTAGTCCTACTGCAAGCTATTAATCAGTTTAATTTAATACACCACCTGCAAAATTAAATTCCATTTACTTATAATATATAAATCAGCTTAAGCTTCACCTAATGACGTGTCTGATAGAAAAATGCTATTACAATTGATGAGTTCCTCCCTACTTATGTATTTCTAGAATTCTAGACGCATATAATTATAAATCTTATTTTATCGATTTTTTTTTCTCTTTATATTTGTATCAGTGTTAATGTACCTAAATTTAATTTAATTTTATGACCAGTTTCTGCGCGCGACTTGGGTGTTATTTTTTGTTTCAACAGAATACTATCTACTAGGTTCTGGCCAAAACTTCGCCTACATTTACCGGGATAGAAAGTGTCCCTTGTGTTAATTCCGGCTGTAAACTGTGTGCCAAATTTAATCCAAATCTGTTCGGCTGTTTTGCGTGATAAAATAACAAACATACAAACTTTCACATTTATCTTAATACGAGCTGTTGCGATTACCCGATTACGTTTGCGATCCAGGATAAAAAATTTCATTTGAACTTACCCAGGCCATGGTCTATCTGTGAGCAAAATTTTACTCAAATTCGTTCAGCCAGTTTAGCGTGAATAAAACAACTTACACGTCACACATCACGCTAACACATTAATTACAAGTGTCTCAAACATGTAGGTACATTCGTTCAGTAAAATATTTCAGAAAATGTAACCTACCTAAGTCAAGGTGCTTTTATTATCGAGCTCGCTTTGCATGCTCAAATTTTCTAGCTCACTTTTTCTTTCATTCTCTTAGGAAATACAATGAAAACTATCCTGGTCCAGAATGCTCCAATTTTCTATTCCGCTTCATTCGCTCCTCGATGACATCGGATCCAACTTAGAGAATTTCAGTTTTCGGGCTCGCTTGGCTCGCTCTTATGTTCACCTTATAAAATCACAAATACAGCTTAACCTTTTAAGTCAGTTCATTATTATTATTATTATTTTTTTTTGTAAAAAACCCATATCCTTCTATGAAGCGTCGCCACAGTTTTTGATACGATCTCTTTGGTACTACTAATATAACTTTAATCTTTAAACGTCTGTACATTGCTTACTGATAAAAAAGTAACTGATAAACATCTTAGTATTGTCTTTAAGTTTTATGTTATTACCTAAGTCATAACATTCTGGACCTCTTTGAATACTGAGGTGGTGGTGTGTCTGCACACATAGAGAGCGCGCGTGCCAACCGCCGCCGCCGCGCTGGTGCGCTGGCGTAGCGTGAATATTGTAGTGGTGAAATGAAGTTGTGTTAAAAATCTAATATTGTTACTTTCAATTAAAAAATTTAAAAAAATAAGTTACATCAAGCTAAGAAAGTTCTGTAACATCATCATCATTTCAGCCGTAAGACGTCCACTGCTGGACTTAGGCCTCCCCCAATTTGGGGGGCTTAGCCATAATCGCCACGCTTAGCTGGCGGGTTGGCGATCGCAGTATGGTGGTAAAATGCATAGAGAACGCTGCTGCCCATTCTCTAGTAAGTCCCTTAGTCGCCTTTTACGACACCCACGGGAAGAAATGGGGTGGTGTTATTCTTTACGTCCGGCACCACACGGTGCAACATCATATTTTGATCTAAAAGAATGTGTATGGATTTTCTTTTCCGTTCTTCTAAATAGGAACCTATACACTTGAATGAATTACTCTACATTGAATGGGCTACTAATTTCACTTTCCTACTGCTCTGGTTTTCATGAAATTCTTTTTTTCCAGGTCTTGTCTGCTGCTCACTGTGCCACTGAGTCATGGTTGATAAGATGGCTGCCTCTAGAAGTAGTCGCTGGCATACATGACGTCAATAACTTTGGAACGCAGTCTCAAGTGATCAAGATCAGCGAACGAATACACCATCCTTTATATGAGGGGTAACTATTCCATATTAATTTCACTTTACACTAAATCTTTTGTTTTTACGATGAACAGTTTTTAACCCCGATGAAAAAAGAGGGGTGTTATAAGTTTAACCACTATGTGTGTCTGTCTGTGGCACCGTAGCTCTTAACCGGTTACACCGATTTAGAGGTGGTTTTTATTTAAAAGAAGGCTTTTTAGCGGTGGTTCTTAGATATTTTTTACGATAATCGGTTCAGCCTTTTCTACACGATGATCCTTTGATCAAAATATTACCTACAACTTCGTATTAAACTTAAAGGGCCAATACATTTACGTTTTTTTTACTTTTTAGAACTCTTTGCTTTGTTCGGGGGCTTTTTAAATTGGAATTTAACTTTTATTTTAATTACCTACAGTCAATATGCAAGCTGTTAAAAATGCTTCGCTGTTGTCATCTCAGTAACTATTTTTTTTTACTTTTTCAGTGACCTACGACATAGCTGTTTTCAGCACAGTAACACCAATTTTTTTCACAAAGTGGGTTCAGCCTGTTAAACTGCCAAGTAACTACGAACTTGGCGAAGACCAAATGAAGCTAGCTGGTTGGGGTGCTCTGAAAACCACAGTTTTCATCCCGGACCTTCCGAGCCGACTGCAAGAAGTTAAAGTAACATACATCCCGTAAGATGGTAAGTCACCACTTGTTTCAAACCACATCGGTAGAAAAAGAAGTAAGACCTTTTAAACGGTCGAACTTAAAAAGGTTTTACTTATTTCATATTCAAGTTTTTTTTTGTATTTGTGTTATTACCTTATGTTTTCCAATCTATTTAACTCATTCAGTGCCTCATTATAACATGGTTTTTACCAGAAAATTTGCTACAGTCCAACTCTGTGATACATGTGAAATGAGTTTTTTTTTTTCATATCTATACTTAACCCGTTGAATGCCGCTAATTACAGACACAATTAGAAACCATTGTGTCTATACCAAATGTGGTATCTCAGGGACTTAGAGGTTAATATTATAAAGCTGAAGAGTTTGTTTGTTGATTGAACGCGTTAATCTCAGGAACTACTGGTCCGAATTGAAAAATTATTTTGTGTTGGGTAGCCTATTTATTGAGGAAGGCTATATAACATCACGCTACAACTAAGAGGAACGGAGCAGTAATGAAAAATGTTACAAAAAGGTAGGCGATTCGACGCGACGGGAAGGGTCGGGGGAACAAGAAATTTAACGCGGACGACGTCGCGAGCAGTGTTACTATATTCTACTAGTCAAGCCCATTAATTTGATACCCAATATGGGTGGGATGAATATATTTAATCTGTCATTTTTTTGCGTCAGCCATCTTGATTTTTCAATGATACTGAATATATGACATTGTATTTTAATAATCTATATATTAATACGTGAAGCGAAAACTTTGGATCCCTTTTTACGGAAATTGGGCGCACGGAGGAGTATGAAATTTCGCACACTTATAGTTTATACAGAGAAGAAGTGACGAATGCTAATATTTTGTTTAAATTATGCGTAAAAATACATTATTTTCAATAAATAACACGTTACACACACTACTAATCATTACCGTGTACTTAATACACACATGCAGAATATCTGTCATTTCGAGAATATTTGTTTTTAATATTATTTGTATTAGCGACGATAGGAATTTAGTTTCGATTTATAAGAAATATTTTTTGTGGTTTTATGGGGAGTGTCAAGAATGGCATTAGTAAGTTTCCCATACAAAACTTAGTGTCGTGTGCAAACTGTAGAGGTTGTATGCCTGACGATTGTACAGGCTGGTCATAGATTGTACAGGCTGGTTATAATTATGACATTATGAACTGTCATAATTAATTAAAAATAATAGGGAAAGTTCTATAAAAACAGAGCTTTCTGTGATAATTCATTCCATATCCAGCAGTTAAGAAGTATTAAGAAAATAAAAAAGAGAGTCCTGAAGAAGTATTCTTTACTCATTACACCTACGTCCTGGTCCTGGCCATCGCCATCCCGCCAGCGAACCCTCTCCACAGTAGTACAGCCTCAACAATTTGCCTATAGTGTTACTGAATGTCAAATATAACCATATTATTATTTTGTATTTATTATTATTTATATTTTTTCGTTTAATAATGTATTTCTATTCAAATGAAGTACGGTCGAATTTCGACCAATGGGCGATCACTAGTAAGTTCAATTACAAAACTTTACCTAAATAACATAACATCTAAATATAACCGTTGAGAAATCACTGTTATGTCATCGTTTGAAAAATGAATCATTTGAACATTTCACATCATTATTCTATTTATCTTAGAATATAAGAGTGCATAGAATATTATTAATAAAAATATGGACGGCGGACGAGTAGTTCGACGCCTAAGCGTTCTTTTGTTTTTATATTTATTTAAATAGTTGGTTAGTAATTGAATTAGCTAGGTAGTAGTAAGTACCTTGTAAAAAAAGTTGTATTAAATACTGTAAAATGATTGAGTCTTCAAACGATAATTGTTTTACTTATGTTTCGTAGAATGTTACGCCGCTATCGAAAATTTGAAAGAAGGTGACGAACCCAACCCATTGGACAAAGACGCAAACATATGCACGGGACCCACTACTGGAGATGTCGCAGCCTGTAATGGAGACTCGGGTGGTCCCCTTATACAGTACGTTCCAAATGGCCTCTTCGACTCTAACGACCCGGTAGAAGACAATACAGAGAAGTACAATGCAAGTAACTATTTCTGCTGTAATGAACAAGTTACAGAAACAATTGAAGATGCAACTCCTCAAGACAGACAGTACGTGGAAGAATTCATTCCTATTGTAATAGGCGTAGTATCATGGGGTGTGTCTCCTTGTGGAGAAGTAGGTGCACCCACCATTTATACTAATGTGTCCACCTACCTTGATTTTATTAATTACAATATAAGAAATGTTTAATAAAAGTATTTTTTTTTTTTACTATCCTTTAATTCTTTTCAATAAATAATTTTCTTCTTTATACATAACTTCGCCCTGATATCTTTTGGACTTACTATAACTTAATATTAATGTCGGCCACTGTGAACTATTTTGAAATTTTACTTCGTTAATCTGTTATTGTTTGTATCATATAGCTATAATCAATCATGTATGTACATATAACAATATATTGTTATTGTAGATCGCCATTGCGTTGTATTGCATCCACAATCTTATCGAAACAGAACTGTCTCAAATGTATTGAGACTTTACCGAGGAGATTTACTAATACTTGATTTCTTGATACTTGATTTCTCTCTTTCTTGATTTATCAACGCCTGTACTAATTGAGTATCCACACAAAAATACTACACTAAACCTAAGTTACGTATAACGATCCCTAATTCTAGAGTCACGTGACCAATACTACACTATCAGTCTATTTAAATTTTAGTTGAGCAGTACATCAGGTGGCCTATAGTTCCCGCATTTAGGTAACGAGTCGACCACAGCTTTGGGTATCGCTTCGGGTACCCGGATCATAATGGCGGCTGGTATCGAGGAGAGGGCGCAGGATCTGCACTCCAGCAGCCAGGTTCCACCACGGTCTATCTTTATCCTGACGATCGTGTAGCCTTTGTTGGGCACTGTGATTGTGTCTTTTACTGGTGGATTTTGGAGATTTCTGAAATTGTTAAATGAATGGAATTAGTACCAATAATGACGATGATGATTTTGGTCAAGACGGCTGCATTCTGTGCCTCCTAGTCATGGTGGTTCAAATCTCCAGATCCAAATCTGAACCTCACAACCACTATGACATTCCATATGACAAGCACATCCTACTTTAAGTCCGAAACTATTTATAGAATCATTGTAAATCTAGTCTCAAGACTACTTGAAGACTAGTTGAAGGTTGACTTGTACATAGTCCCACGCCGGGTAATCTCAACATTGCACCAGCGGCATTCAAACGTTTCGTTGCTAAGATAATAATTGGAGTTAATCGTTGTCGATGATGTAGAACCGTAGAACTCATTCATGATCTATGTTACTATAATTATTATAAATACATTGTTACTATTTAACACTGCCAGACAAATAAGAAGCGACAGTTAATGGTTAATGGCGCTTACATTTTCAGTGTTACTGATTACAGTCCATTTAAATGTAGCGGCTATATAGCGTCATGCAGTGTTTTGGACCCACAGCTTGGTGGGGACTAGTAGACCACTACCACTTAAATTTCTTTGTAATCACTAATACTAATGTTGGTCGCTTATACAGACCGCACCATAATCTCCCTCAATTGACGAGAAATTCAGGTAGATAACTCTATAACACGAGATATTAGAAACTCTTGAGTAATAATGATCGCCACAACTGAGCTTCACCATAAAAGAGAAAGTGTTAGAAATGACATGCAAGCCTTAGAATAGAAACGTTTTATAACTCCATTCATTTATTATTCGTGAATATTCCATAATTTCATGCTAAATGGAAAATAAATTGTCCGTGAAGTTTTTGTTGCGAGATTTGAGTTGATTACGCAATAACTAAATGCACATAAATAACTAAATATAATTATGCCACTGTCTGGGTATGTAAGATAATAAATTAATCTATTTTTCCCTGCTAATAACACGTCTATTTACCATCCACACTATATATATCCATACTTCCATACTAATATTATAAATGCAAAAGTAACTCTGCCTGTCTGTCTCGCTTTCCTGCTAAGACTACTAAACCGATTTAAATGAAATTTGGTACACAGATAGTTCAGAGCCTGAGAAAGGACATAGGCTTTTTATCCCGGTAGTATGTTCCCGCGGGATAATTTCCGACCTCCACGCGGGCGAAGCCGCTGGCAAAAGCTAGTAGATTATATATCGCAATTTCTGAGGCGTAAGATTTAGATTAAATTTTTAGATAATATGTTAACTGTGGTCACTAATGTATATCACTACCATTAATATGAACGTAGACACCTGGGAATGAACCACATAATTGCCAAAGAAACTCCAACATCATGGGTTCATAGCTACCTAAGCTGGTAATACTGAACACAAATGAATGAACAATGAACTGGTCTAACTCCTTGTCATCAGATACGTTGAAGCGTATAAACGATCATATAATGGTAACACATATTTATTAATCTATGAAAACTTTATGCACAAGACAAAATACCTTACAAAGGCGGACTTAATGCCTCAGGCATTTTCTACCAGCCAACCTTAGGTTGATCCCGAGACACAACATGGCAGGTGCAACATAAGGGATAGATTTTTTTTTTTTTTTTTTTCAGGATGGGAAATCATCAAATGACTTCTCCCGCTCTGGGCGGAGCGGGAGGGCGTGTCAGACTTTTACTGACTAAAACCCACCCGTGTTCCATCAGTTGCCCATGTGCCAGGGTCACGGTATCTCCTTCGAACAATCACGCGACCCCGGCAGGCATCGGTCCTAGTAGACCCCTACACTGCTGCTGACATCTCTTTGAGGCGCGCGTGGAACACTGCGCGCCGTCGACCCGAGCTTGGTCCTTACCGGGCGGCGAGCTACCCATTGCTCGCCACCCGCAAGCTCGCGCCTACGGTGGCCGGGAGTCCGCTATTGACTCCCGACGCCCGGGGCGTCTCCTCCTGCGGCGGCTAGGGATGTGAGGGCGCAGAGACTGCCACTCCCTCACGCGCCCCGCCTCCTCCTTCGCGAGCATTACTGCTTCGCAGAAGGAGGTGACGGCTTCCCATTCCCTCTCGCTCCGTACCATGGCTCGCACCAGGGCCGGACGCGAGAGGTCGCCGCCGCCAATCGCCTCCACGAGGACACGGCGGTGCTCCGCCCAGGCAGGGCACACCTCCACCGTATGCTCCACCGTGTCCTCCAGACGATCCTCGCAATGGAAACACCCGGACGTATCCTCCCGCTTTATCCTGAACAGGAACCCACCGAAGCACCCATGCCCGGTGAGAACCTGCGTCAGGCGGAAGGTGAGGACGCCGTGACGCCTCTCTATCCACTCCTCAAAGAGGGGACTTACCGCCGCAATTGTGTCGTGCCCAGCACTAGGTTGCGACAATCGTGCGACAATAAGGGATAGATAACTCGGAAAATAATACATAAATACATACAAACAAATATATATATAACAAAAATAAACGAAATAACGATAGGTAGAGTAAACGAATCCAGCTAATCAGCTTTGGGATAATTGCACCAAATGCTTACGAATATGAATATATCGTATTCACATAATGTGACCAAAATTATGTCTGTAGTTTAAAAGTGATTGTGACCTCTGACTTTGTTTCGCCTTTCTTCTCAGAGTAGTCAGATAGGAAACGCCGACCTCATCTAGCTCATAAAATATGTATTATTGACTTATAAAAGTGTTTGTACAAACCTGCTTGCCCCGGCTGGAGGCCTAAAAAGGTAACTTTTTAGAACTCGCCGGGCCACAATCCGTTTAAGTAGTAACAATCTTTTCAGGATTAACTACGAGATGCCCCACAAAAAAAAAAAAAAAAAAACAAACCTGCTTACAGAAATAAAATAATTTATTTATCACGTGCCTTCACTTTAAATGAAAATTGACTGGTTGCTATCGTGTCTATAGAACTTATTATTATTTCAGGATGGCAACCTCTTTGGTGCAACTAGTCTATTTCAAGACTTTTGAACCTTGGCAGATAAGTAGCATATAGAAATTGCGAGCTGACAGCTAACTTCTTGGGGGAAATTAACTTTATTTTCACTACTTTCTGATCAGAAAAACGAAAATTTTAATATTTACCTTAAAATTTTGCCATCTTTGTTCATCTTCTGGAAGTCTGCCTTCGAGATCGGTTTATCTTTGGGATTCTGCCACGTGGCGATAACTTGCATGTTGTAGCCATGCATGTGGAATGTGTACGAGTCGTTGCTACCGAAACCTGTAAATTAAAAGTATGACGAATCAAAACGAAATGAATAAAATATGACTATTTGTTAGCGTATATGAATAAATTTGGTTCACTTTGAAACTCCAGTAACTGCGTATTGAATTAATTTCTACAATTGACGCATAGGAGACTGTTTTTGCAACTTTTCGTACTTTGCAGATCAATATTTGATCAGTTGCCTTAATTCTTTTGAGTACCTACAGTAATGACTAAGTCATGGCTCAGAAAAGGAAGGTGTTAAATAGACAATCATTCAATCTTCCACCTGACATCTGACCACTGCAACCCAGACAATGGATAACTGTTTTAACTATACACTCACCTTCATTAACCAGCGCGATTTCTAGCACTTCTCCTTCAGCAGCATCTAACACTTGCACACACTGTGTCTCCACCTGCTTGTCTTCCTCTCCCACTTTGCAGTACATGTCCTGTCTGACGTCACGCGGTCGCAACAATATCGGTACGTTTGGATACAGGAAGCTCTTGCCGTTTATTTGGACCACTCCATTCTCCTGAAGAGCTGGAATTTATATGAAAACTGGTTGAAATATGTTTAATGGTAGGTACTTATTTACAATTGTTTATGAAAAGACAAGTTAATAGTGGCAATCGCAGTACGGTGGTAAAATGTATAGAGAACGCTGCTGCCCTTTCTCTGGTAGGTCTCCTAACCAGTCAATTACCGTAATTACAGACACAATTAAAAAACCATTATGTCTATACCAAATGTGGTATCTCAGGGACTTAGAGGTTAAGCTTCGGTCACACACAGCGATTAATCGCAGCGAATGCCCCACTCGCCGCGAGTATTCGATGTATGTGACAGGCTATTCGCCGCGATTTGAATTGAGCATGTTAAATTTTACTCGCGGTGAATGCGCTTTCGCAGCGATTAATCGCTGTGTGTGACCGAGGCTTTAGTCGCCTCTTACGACACACAAGAGGAAGAAATGGGATGGTGCTATTATTTACGTCCGGCACCACACGGAGCCTCACCAGCCGTGGCAATTATGGCAAACCTCCCCAATGTGGGGGAGGTCTATGTCCAGCAGTGGACGTCTTTTGGCTGAAATGATGATGATGACCTTCATCATCAAGCTCCGCCACTTCGACCGGTTTTGTGCTTCCCGCATCAAGCGGATTCCTGCGGCCTTCACAAGGTCATCGGTCCACCTTGTTGGAGGCCTTCCAACTCTACGTCTTCTGGTACACGGTCGCCACTCCAGAACCTTTCGGCCCCATCGGCCATCTGTTCTGCGAGCAATGTGCCCTGCCCACTGCCACTTCAGTGATGATGAAGTTAATATTAAAAAATTTCGTTACGTTTAAATAGAACAGCTTAGTTTAATTTACAACTTAATAGAATCATAAACATAATTAATATCTACTTTTTGACAAACTAAATAATAACGTTGAATTTCAAAACGGCTGATGCAATATTGTATCATAAAACCATTATAGTTATAATAAACAGTACTCCTTAATACTTCATTTATTGTGGAAAATCAAAGCTGATAAGTATTTATCTTCAGCACCTCTCTAAGGTGCTGTTGTGGACAGAACTTAAGCTGCGAACTATCCAACAACCATTACACGAATATGTGTAGGAGATATTGTGATATTACTATGCATTATTTGCAAACATCTAAGGAGTCATCTTTGTACGTATGTACAGGGTGCAACAAGATCCTTCAACAGGAAGCAGTCATCTATGAATTACAAATGTACATAAAACTAAGTAATTTTGGACATAACTAATTATGTAAAACGACTTTTAGTTTTGGTGTGAAAATTCGCTGTTTACTCAAAAATTAAAAGTAGGCTAATATATTCAGACTAGGCTGAGAAACAACACTTTTAGACGGGCGGGATCAGAATGATTATTATTTAACTACGAGCATCTGCCCGCGACTTCGTCCGCATCAAATTTTTGCTCCCCTGACCCTTCCCGTCGCATCTAATTGCCTGCCAGTTTTCGTCATTTTTTTGTTGCTGCTCCGCTCTTTTTGACTGTAGCGTGATATTGTATTGCCTATAGCCTTCCTCAATAAATAGGCCACCCAACATAAAAATAATTTTGCAATTCGGACCAGCAGTTCCTGAGATTACCGCGTTCAACCAATCAAACAAACTCTTCAGTTTTATAATATTAGTATAGATATATTAAAGCTCAAGGCTGAGCCGCCCTTCTTCACTTCGTAATGTTTTAGCTGGAAAGAAGAAGCGGTGCAAAAAACTCCTAGCAGCATACTTGCGCGCAAAAAACAATATTTTTAATGACGTCATGGTTATTATGTTTTTTTTTTTGCGTACTACGAAGCCGAGCTCGCGGCTTCTTTAAACGTGTTTTCCACTCGTTATTTGCAAATAATGGAACTTTAATGAAGGTGAAGGAAAATATAAAATATAGTTACCAAAGGCAGCAGGGAAAAAAGGCTTCTTAGGGATAGCATCACTAATATATCTAAAGTCAATATCGCCATCCTTGACGTTGACTACATTCCTGTCGATGCCCAAGTACACGAACTTCACCTCTGAGGAATGACTCTGGTCTTGAATGGACTCCAGCATTTGACCTCCCACTACCAGCTCTGAATCCCAGTTCGTTTTAATATACTCATTCTGCAATAAAAATTGGGAATTCACGGGTTAGGCATAACAATTGCAAAGGCTTCTATGAGTAATCTATAGCCCAAAAATTAGTAATTTGACCAAGTTTTGAACATTATATATATTTCATTTCATATCAAACGTGAGTCGTTGTCTTCCTGCTCCGTACGACGTGCGAAACGTTTTCTTCTTCCATTCTTCATGTTAAAAGTGTTAATTAGGTCTATCAAAGACTGATTCCAATTGTTAAGTGGGATTGTCCTTATCAATGATATTACGTTTATATGTATATTATTCTTCTTGCAACATTTTCAAACAATAAAGAATCTCATAGTAACCTGGTTTGCTTGCAACATGGCAGTGTAGTTGAAGCCGGAATAGATGAGCATTGCGTTGGAGACGAGGCCTGTGCAAGCACCAGTACCGTGCGTCCTCAACCAGTAGCCTCCACCCTCTTCAGTTGCACGGACTACGACGTCTGTACGCTCACCTGAAATAAAGAAAGAATACCAAATATTACTACAAAAGTGAATTCAAAACTTAAAATAAGAAAGCCAACAGTTAGTTTTTAATGAGGATAAAGTAGAAACAATAAATCTACTAATGTTTACTCATTTTGTGATCTTAAATTTGGTTTCAAACGCCACCGACAACCTTGTTTCCATTCAGTTGAAAACATACATTTTAAATGTAAAATTATAGATTCAACATCAAGGTAATTCATTAATATTTATGACTAGCTTTTGCCAGCGGCTTCGCCCTCGTGGAGGTCGGAAATTATCCCGCGGGAACATATTACCGAGATAAAAAGTAGCCTATGTCCTTTCTCAGGCTCTAAATTATCTGTGTACCAAATTTCATTTATATCGGTTCAGTAGTTTTAGCAGGAAAGCGAGACAGACAGACAGAGTTACTTTTGCATTTATAATATTAATAATATAGTGTAGATGTAGATTAATAATATTAACACCGGCACTCAAAAAGCTAATATGTACTGACATATATTTCAGACATTATTTTTCATTAAAAGAATCTAACGTTGAATTCTATTAAAGTTATAAAAAAAAACAATAGAAAGTGAAATCATAACAATCAAAACTGGTAAGTAGTGGTGACCTTAAACTTAGCGAGAAGTAACGTGACCAAGACACACCTTTCTCCTCTAGTGAAAATAAATTAAAAACTATCTCGGCCAGCGTCCAACAAAATAACTTCACTCACAATTGACGAAAGTGACGAAAGACTTAACTTTAGGCAAGACACATTAGTCTCTATTCATTAAGATGATGGCCACTTTAAATTGAAAGAGTTCCCACCTTTCCATCTGTCTTCCTCTACGTCTATTTCCATTCTATGGGTACCATTCTGTGACCTTATTGTACCATTAGCCCTTATCATATGACCTGTCCATTTCCAATTTAGTGTTCTTATTTTTAATTACGAGTAAACGTCGATCACTTTGATGATGTTCCATCTTTTTTTTTCGCAAACATAGAAGTTTTGAAGAAAAAGACATTGTACCGACCCTAATTTAAATGGATTATTATTATCTATACTAATATTATAAAGCTGAAGAGTTTGATTGTTTATAATTTTAAACGCGGTAATCTCAGGAACTCCTGGTCCGAATTGAAAAAATATTTTTGTGTTGGGTAGCCTATTTATCGAGAAAGGTTATATATAGGCTATACAACATTACACTAAAACTAAGAGGAGTGGAGCAGTAATTAAAGATGTTGCAAAAACGGGTAAAATCGCACTGGTAGGTGATTCGACGCAACGGGAAGGGTCGGGGAAACAAGAAATTTAACGCGGATGAAGTCGCGGGCAGAAGCTAGTATTAGATAATTAGGATTGGTGATGGTGATAACTGCGAGTAACCATGAATTTATTCCATACATAATAATATTCTTCCCAAACCTTTACAGGTTTTACCGAGACCTCTATACAGGATTTTTTTTAACCAGTGCGCAAATTTTATTTGGTGGTTCAGTATCAGTAATAGAACACATTGCAACAATTTTTTCAATACTTAAAAAAAATATCTGCCCTTAAATCAGTAAACTGTGGACACCCTACATATTTCGTAATATGATACCGACAATAGGAATAGGTTAGTAACCGCATGCCGTAGGTACTTCAAACTTCTTAGAATTTTGACCGATCGAACAGCTGGTATGTACTTGTAGCTACGCTCGGTCGTTCACCTTCACCGCCGTGCCGGCGCCGTGCGCATAAAAACAAGTTTCAATATAAACATTTTTCGTTAACGATAACTTATTTTATTTTTGTACTAAGATATGTCAAAATTAAAATGCATGGTTATTAAAACTCGTTTAAGTTTTTTTTTTTTTTAATTTGCGCACTAGTTAAAAACTTATCCTGGGGGCCTATTACGAACTTTTAAAAAACCAGGCAAGTTCCAAGCAATTCATTTCACTGGCTGGTTAAATTTCGTACTATGACATTTCAAATTCTGCCCGACTTGACGCTGGCTAGTTTGTCTATGGCTGGCTTGTAATTCTCTGTCGCAACGTTCAGAAATAGAATTAAATATTTATCGGTAAGTTACGGTTTTATTTAAATCATTTATTTTATGATAAAAATAATAATCTAGTTACACTAGTATAAAAGTAGGTGAAAATATAAACACAATATTTATTGCGACATACAATTAATTCATATTATAATTTTCTATGTTTGTAAATTGTAACGCGACATTATGTTTCCGAACGTACTCAACAAGTTAGGAAGTATTGTTTCACAAACTAAGACAGATAACGTATTGTTCGTTTGATACTTCCGTTCGTAATATATTCGGAGTATAAACAAAATTATGGCGTAAGTGTTATTGAGTGTTTTTAATTAATATTCAGTTTTGAACATGATATAATAATATTAATGTATTTGTAATTATTATAGTTCAGTGCATGAGAGTTCTAGCCGTCGTCGGCGCGTAACTTATGTGCAGCTGGAAACATTGTAGGTGTTCTTAAATTCCCACAAAGTGGCGATTGGATACAATAAATCTGCCCAAGCACGAGAGTACTCAAAGCGGTCTCATCTCCTCACAAAGATTCAGTACCAAGTCTTTGCCAAGTCGATATCTTTGAAAAAATTGCACAACATCCATGTCGAACGCATTACATTCATCACGACGTCGGCTTCTTTTGTTCCTTGACACTCTATTTCGATGAGAAAAGTCACTTTCCAGGAACTCATGATATTTTCTTTTGCTAATATGTATAATACTCGAATAATTTCGCCAAATAAACTCAAAACAATTCAATAAAAGCTCCTCTGACGCAGCGTAAACAAAATGGATTGTGAAGTTACTTTTTGACAGTTCTAATAAGAAAAGAAATGTCAAACGAACGGTCGTATTACGGTATTGCCAGACAATATTCGGTCAGAAGTCGGCCAGCGTGTCACGTGACCGCTGACTGGCTTGTTTGGCGAGTTCATAATACGAAATTGCAAGGCAGTTCAGTTTACACCGTAAACTGCCTGGAAATAAGAGTTCGTAATAGGCCCCCTGTATATATAAAATTCAAAGTCCTGAGTGACTAACTGATATATCAACGCACAGTCTAAACCGCTGGTCCTAGAGACATGAAATTTGGAAGGTGTTCTTTGTGAGGAGTAGGTATCGACTAAGAAAGGCTTTTCCAAAATGGAAATGGGGAGTTAAAATGGTGATTTTTTCGAGTTATATATAAAACTGCCTCACTGGTGTAATGTTCACAATCGCTACTGCTTGTTTTTCTATCTGAAATTTTGCATAGTAATTAATAGGGTCGCCCCTATGACATGAAACGTTAACAACTGGCGAAATATGAGTTTACTATAGGTACGCCTGTGCCCAACCCTTGGGAAGCAAGGCGTGATGCTATGTGTGTATATTTTTCATTAATACCGACTCCAGAAGCTATTTTTGTATAACCAGTCTCTTCAACATTTTTGCTATAGAATTGCACAGTAAATTGCATTGAATACGTGCATGTGTTTTTTACACACTTTATATTAGCTTCACTTGTATGTTTGCATGTTTGTTGGTAGCCGACTCCTTAGCGCAATTTTGACCTACTTTAAACGACCAGATTTCATTTAAACTCTGTAGACTTATCGAGGAGCGATGACAATACTATAATTTCATAAATTTGTGCCATTATCCTTGCCAGGGTTACCAGGACAGCAAAAAAACTATCTTCGAAAACTACGTTGACATACGTCACAAACTACGCTGACATACGTCTCAAAATTCGTTTCGAGTATTTTTTTTTATATAAGTCACTCGGAAGCCATCTATGTATGTATATCCTTTAAAATAGTAGCGAGCCTTATTAAAAAAAAAATCTTCAATCCCTTTTTCATTTTCTTTATTAGGAACCTTCTCCAAACACAACAGAACAACTTATCAATCTTTAATCACAATCAGTCAGCCATTTTGGAGTTTTTGCGACATTAACTCATGACAATTGATTTTTATATATTAGAAGATAAGGGTAAATTTTATGACTGTGTATGTAGGAAGTATTCCTCGGAATCCTTTATCCGATTTCTTCTTTAACTTATAGAAAGCTACGTTTTGCCGAATGCATTAGAACATGTTAATTACACGTGGTCGAAATCGCGTCTCTCCCACATAACCACTTGTCATTCACACATAAATCAAAATGTATTCGGTGATGTTTTTACGATTAATAGAGATAAAAAAGGTTGTAGCGACTACCAACCAACTATCTAACCAATCCAAGCGACTATCTAACCAATTGTAGTAGATGCCACTTTCTCCGAAGTAAAAGCTTTTATCGTATAACTAGGTAGCTGGTTCCGTTCACTCTCGCTATCTAAGGTATAAATGGTATAGTTAATGGTCTCTGTTAGATATTGCATAGGCCGTAAAACCAGCAATAAAAGGTACTTTCCTATGTTATATAAGGTTGGTACATTTTCGAAAACATGTTATTTATCATGAAGGGTTTTATGGAAAATATTTAGTAGTTTAGCCGTTCAGACTACTCAGAGTCCATTCGAGTTTGTGGTTTGTCAGAACTAATTCATATTTTACCGCTACCTACCTAGATTGGATGAATCAGAATATGTAATTTACGAAGCTAAGGAACATGATAAACTGCATTTGTTATATCACGAACGAAGGCCAACTTGCAACACATTTGAGCAACATGTGTCGACAGAATAATTTGAGACAAATGTTTGAATATTTATCTACATAATAAATATCAAAATTCACACGTGATATAGTAATGAAGAATTTTCAATGTCAGATGTTATGGCTATGGTCGGAAAACAGGAATAGTGTAGTATGATAATCTCTGTATTTGCGAAGTTGAAATATTGTGACATACGTGCATACAAAGTATTCTTTATAATGTTTCTACACCCACCCAATGTTGCAGTGTTTACCTAAGCTTAAATAATGCCAATCTTACCTGGATATATTTCCACGTTCCTAGCTAAAACTGGTTTGGTGGGCTTCCCGTCGGTTGCAATTACTATCATTTCATGGTTTTCTATGTTCACAATGATAGGACATTCGATAGCAATTGCGTTGATGATCCTCAGCCTATACGCAAACCCTGCCATGACGAATATCCTGAAATATATACAAATGCATTTTTTCTTTTAAGGGAATTAAGAAATAAAACATTGAGGATCTACTGCTAAAGACTAAAAAGCGGCTTATGAAAGGAACATTAATAGAAAGGCCAAGAGTTGGCGGGCACTGAACACAAGGCAATGTGCAAACCACAACAATTCAATGCCGATTGCAATTTTATGTACCTGCAATCGCATTTTATGTACCTTATTTCTAGTAGGCCACTCCACTTAATGAAACGCTGGTTGGTTTGATGGTATATAATAATAAGTTTTACAATTAAAAATACAAATATCGGTAAAAGTCTTTCACTCGTGCAGTGGCTGTCAACGCAATGGCGCGAACGCGCGCCCCGTGCGCCCGCGCTGGCATTGACATATTTAATGTCGTTCGGGAACGGCTTCAACATCTTCCCCCTCCTCGAACGCTTCAGGGTTTCGAGGTTCTTCGGTTGGAGTCGGCTCGGGTAGAGAGCAAAGGTTATGGACAGCTCGGCGGAAAGTGCCCCTTGACGTGTAAACATCTGCCACTCGTGCTGTTCCATCAGTCCCGCGATACAGCTTACAGATCCGCGCCATACGCCATTTCAATGGCGGAACGTTTGGTTCCTTGATGATGACTAAATCGCCTTCTTGAAATCCTCTTTGCGATATCCGCCATTTGTGTTTTTGCTGCAACTCGCTTAGGTATTCGTTTCTCCATCTTTCCCAGAAATGTTGCCGCATTTGCTCTAGACTTCGGTATCTGTCAAGTCTATTGATGTTCTCATTGATTAAGACTTTCGATGGGAAGGAAGTTAATGGCCTGCCGATCAAGAAGTGCGCGGGTGTCAAAGGATTCAGGTCATTAGGATCAGAGGATAGGGGGCTTAAGGGACGTGAATTGAGGATTGCTTCAATCTGCGCAAACAACGTTGATAACTCCTCAAACGTAAGATGTTTATCACCTAAAATCCTAGTCGTATGGTGTTTAGCGGACTTAACGCCTGCCTCCCAAAGCCCACCAAAGTGGGGAGAGTAAGCTGGCGAAAATTTAAACGTAATGCCTTCGTCGGCAGCAAAACCGGTAACGCATTCATTACTTGAATTCAAAAACTTTGCTAATTCATTGTTTGCGCCGACAAAATTTGTTCCGTTATCGCAGTACAATTCTAAGGGCTTTCCTCTGCGGGATATAAAACGCCTCAAGCACAAAATGAAAGCATCGGAAGTGAGGTCGCTTGCTACCTCTAAGTGCACAGCCTTTGTGCTGAAGCAGACAAATAGGCACATGTAACATTTTGTGATTTTACACCCACGACCTTTGCGATCGGTGATGTAGAACGGCCCTGCAAAATCTACACCGCTTACTTGAAACGGAACACTAGGAGTAACTCTTGAAGCAGGTAAGTTTCCCATTATAGGATTAACGCTTTTAGCCTTTATTATTCTACACAACTTACAATCGTTCACAGTTCTTCTGGCTAATATTCTACCTTTCAAGGGCCAGTATTTACTTCTTAAGTCGTTGAGTAACAATTGAGGTCCGCAATGCAAAAGCTTTTTATGGTAATGAATGAATAATAATTTCGTAAAGTTATGATTGGCATCTAATAATATAGGATGCTTTTTATTGCAGGTTTCATTTGAATTTTGGATGCGCCCGCCTACACAAAGTATGTCATCATCAGTGAGGAATGGACTGAGAGATAACAAATTGGATTTCGACGGTAAGTCACGCTTATTTTTAATCAATTTAATCTCATTAGGAAAACATTCATGCTGATGTAGTTTTATTAAAACATTTAATGCAGCATCCAATTCATCAGGTGTGAATGGACCAGTAGTAACCTTGGCCCTTTTATATCGCTTATAGTTTATGTAGCGTAAAACATAGGCTATACATCTTTGCATAGTGGTGAAACTGGAAATTCTTTCAAAATCTATCAGCACTGGACGGGTTGTCGTAGTCTGCAGCGTAATGGTACTAATCTTTTTATTAGTTTTGAGTTCAGGTAACTCAGGAATATTTTTGCTATTAATATTGTGAGGCCACTTACTAAAGTGCTCATATAAAAACAATGGACCTTCCCACCATAGTTTAGCTAAATGAATTGACTTAGGATTTAATCCTCTAGACGCTAGATCTGCAGGATTTGTATCGCCAGGAACATGTCTCCAAGTGTGTGGCTTAGTCAATTCTTGTATTTCACTAACACGGTTTGACACAAAGGGTTTCAAATTACAAGCCTGGGCGGACAACCAACCCAGGACTACTGTTGAATCCGTCCAGTGAATAACTGAGTCAATTTTACAACGTAGCGCTTTTAAAACCTTATTACTCAGGCGTGCGGAAAGTAAGGCACCACATAGCTCGAGTCTAGGTATGGTTGCAGACCTTACTGGCGCAACCTTTGTTTTAGCACAAAGTAATCTAACGAGGATACGCCCGGAACTATCGACCGAGCGGAGATAAATTGCAGAAGCATAGGCAACTTGGGAAGCATCTGAGAATGAGTGAAGTTCGATTATAATTGGTTTGCTAATAAGAACATATCTAGGAA